>OX592711.1:4945042-6231917 GCA_951361185.1 Ochropacha duplaris | reverse complement strand
CGCCTATAGACATTGGCAATACCAGGGGATTGCTAATGTGTTGTACACCTTATTACAATGCCTTAAAGGCGAACTGGCTCTCAAGTGCAATTGCCGGAACACACCAACAGGTGCTTGGCGACAGATTTTCAACTTGAGGGTGGTAGCCAGCCAGTCGAGTACTACAAAGTACCCTACCACCGTGCTGTGGTTTCCTCACGATGTTTTCCTTCACCGAAAGCTCAAGCTCATTGTAAGGATTCGAACCCACGACCTTCGCCGCGGTATCCGACGTCACTTACCACTGAGCTATCATCTATAAGTTGAGATGTAGCCTATGACACTCACAAATAACGTGGCTTTTTATTGGTAAAAGAATTTTCAAAATCGGTTCAGTAGATCCAACTCACAAACTTTACCTCTTTATAGCATTAGTATAGATATTAGAGAGCCTATAGAAGTATAGATTGTAAATAATCTCCCTCTTGGAGCCGATGTCAAGAAAACTTATTTTATACCAATCTTTACTTTACTGAAATACAAAAGATACCAGATATCTAACCATCTGACTGCACATAAGGTTGAAAATTGAATTCACTCGAGTAATATTTTACCGTGAAGGTTTATTCAAAGTGCGTCATTTACTTCGCCTATTTTCTTTGTCGTGCTAATATTGACAGTAGCGCGTGTCGTTTCCGGATTACACAAATAACATTTGCATCACCTTTGATCTTTATATCTTTACTGATATGGTTAGTTTTCTATTGATTGAGCTTCATAGTAAGTGTTGCAGTATATTCTACGGTATTGTACGAGTATGTAGAGATATCAGATAAATAGTTAGATAGTTTTCAAAGAAGTGTCAACTGTAATGAAATTAATGAGAACTGAGTTATCGAATGAGCGTCTAAATAATCTATAAAAAATGTACTTTACTTTAAAGAGGTACAAACTAGCCAAATAGAAGATAGAGTACATTAAAAAAATAAAGTATTTATAAGAATTCATGTTTGAGCACACTCAAGAACTTAAAAAAGATTGAATTTGACTGTTATGCCCGCCCAGTCCATAATAAAACGCTGAAACCTAGTCTAGAATCATTAGCAATGTAGATTGATCGTTCTAAAATTCCTACATCAAAAAACCTCAACACTAAAACAGACAGCTTCACGTAAACCTAAATCCCCCAGAAAATATAGTAGAGGTAAAACTAAAATTCCAAGACGAGCTCCGTGTGGGTTGTGGATCCCATCCGTAAGTCACGCCGATGGTCCCCAGATATAAAGGGCCAGCAGCACAAAGGAAAACGGCGATCGACCCCCACACCACCCGTGGGGGGATCACCCCCGGGCCCCCGGGATCAATTTCAGCGGGCGCGCCTTCTCGGCTCGCGTGGCGAAGTAATCGCCTTATACTGGACCGTAGTGTCGTTATGTGGCTAGTTTTGTGTTCCGTGTTGTAGGCTTAACGTACTTACCAATGTAGTGTAGTCAGTAGGTACGTAGGTAGGTATAGTTATACAAATAAGCTTGTGTTTGTTTACTACTCATTTTGGTCTCGAACTTTTTGGTTGAAAACAACACGGTAAACGGACTTAATTTTTATAAAAGTACTAGCTGTTCCGCGCGGTTTCACCCGCGTTCCCGAGGGATTTTACCTTTTCCCGGGATAAAAAGTAGCCTATGTGCTATTCCAGACTATAAATAATCCATCTCTATGCCAAATTTCATCCAGATCCTTTCAGCCGTTCTGGCGTAAAAGAGGAACAAACATCCAAACTTTCACATTTATAATATTAGTAAGATGACCTTTTTAGTCGAAGTCTAAAATTAAATTTAGCTGGTGATAATTGTTGCGGAATGTTCATAACGTATGTAGCTACTTATCAGATTACCTATACCTAATAGTCTGCGATATCTTGATATGAAAATTTTCCTCCAATTAGGTACCCTACCTATGTAAAAAGGGGAATGGTTTTGTTGAAGTACTTAGTCAATTGCAATTTCTATGAAAGGAGTTGAAGATGTTCTAAGAAAATAAATGATAACAATTAATAGTAATCTTCATAATCTACCCGCCTTAAAACGTTTCCATGCATTTTATTCCCTTGTGTCAGTATTAGCACAGTATTACTGTGGTATTAGTTTCAAAAACGTAGATATAAAGGCGATCCTGTTAAGTAGGTAGGTAACCCATGTTATTTCACCTAACTAAAATTACCAGCTTTACAGCCAGACTTAGCAAATACCACCCTATTTGTAATGGGCCAAATGTTCGTAGTAATTTAAGACTAACACGTTCATACCTTCAAGTACAGTCGCATGCACAAGCCGCAAGCGTGCGGAGGAATCCAGGGGGCGCAGGGGGTGAGTCTCCCTCCTCCCGTAGCCGTGCGACGTCCTGTCACTGACAAATGGCCCGGAGGAGAGCTCGACCCTAGCACCCTCTCCAAGCTCGCAGTGTAGTATGAGTAGATCTTGAATATAATTTTAACAAGATAGTCATTCAATTCAATTATTGAACTCATTGTCACCTATTAGTTGTTACCGTGTTACCGTGTTATTTAAGCATTCTGAGATAAACTCAAGTATTAGGTACTAGTCAAATCTTTATACGTTACAAAACACGCGGTAAAAATACTTAGGTACATTTACTTATACCGCAATCGATAGGTACCAAAATCTTCGCAAATAATACAATTTATTGGGTATAGGTTATACGAGTATTATGACTAATGTGCGTTAGCATTTTTCACAAATCAAACATATTTTGACGATTAAAAATACTTGTAATGAGTATGAATTTTGAACAGCAGTTTAATAGGCACGCCTTAACATTTAAAATAAGTAGAACAAAATAAGCAAAAAAAATGTATTAAAAACCTGAAACTCCGTAACTACACCGCAAGCCCAAGTCAGGGGTGCTATAATTTCATAGGACGGGCGTCGGGCGTCGGGCGTCGCTTATCTCGGGCGCTGGCTGCAGGCGCCGCGAGCAGCGCCTCTGCCCTGCCAGCCTGCCACCCCGCCCGCGTGCCACTTCTGTACGAGCTTACTATAATATCGGAAATTCTCGATAAACCACATATCTACTTGAATTACTCAATCGTATTTGATATTATATTAGATGCAACGTCGCTTAAAATCTTGAATTGAAACTAATTTCATTGTATTGTAGAGCTGGAAACTCGAATTAAAAAAACACCATTATGTTAGTATTACATACCTACATCTAAATGCATACAGATTTGTGCATTTTGATTTTATCTGTTTAGGTACATTTATTTCAGCAATTTTTTCAGTAGGTACCTAATTGTAATCGTATAAATATTGTGAGCGACTGTACTTACACGCTGCGCGAGACATTGAGTAATGTGACAACACATTACAAGTCTGAAATGCGGGGGATAAACCTAGCCTTAATGTTTACGTGCTCCCACTCAGATGTAGGTAACACATGGGTTGTATTTCATTTTTATCAACCAATATTATTTTCCTTACAACTGACTGATTTGTATTTTAAACACACTTTGCCTTATTTGGCAAAAGTTTTTTTGAAGTAGATAAAATTAAATCAACAAACATAAATAGACTGTAGATGTTCCTTTCGAGCTAACCTAATTTGGTTGTATTTTATAGCTCCTACAACCTGTAAAGGTTGTAGGAGCTATTGTTTGTCAACTATTGTTTGTCAAGTATGCGTTTATCTCATATTCCGTCCTCGTCCGATGTGGTCGGGTGCCATGCAAAAAACCAGAACTTGGTAATCCATGGTGAGGTGAGACCACAGACCTATTGTTAGATAATAGGTATGTGGGTGAGACGATGGTCAAATACAAGCACACCCAAAAGTGGCATACTTTTTACGTAATTCGACATAGGTATGTATTCTGCTTTCCTTTTGAGCCTACCATACGAGCATTAACCAAAATAGGTTTTATAACAAAGTTACAGAATATACTTACTAGCCTTTTATTGTTATATCCTAAAAAAATACGAGGACATTTCGTCCACAGTAAACAGTAACAACCAATCATAAAAACAAAGCTTGGTATCCAACCTTCTGGTAGAGATCTTAAACTTAAGGTCAATACAAAACTGAGAAATTTCCGCCAACATACAGTCACTTAAGTTATATCTCATATGGAATATGTTGTTGCTATGGTTAATGCTGATTATGATGGTAATTTTAATCGCTTTCATGATACTGGGTTAAGTCTGGTTAAGTTCGAAGCCAAATACGAATCATGGATCCTTGATTTTTGAGATTTTTACCAATTATTTGGGGAGTAGGTAGCTGTGCCAAATTAGTTCTTTTACCTAGTATAATTATTTATCAAGTTATCTAGCCCCATGTGTATGTAAATTAGCTAATACTGAGGTTTATTATACCGACAACTGTCAGCTATCAAGTGGTCACTTACCCAAAAGTCGTGTCATCTCAAAACGCTGATGCGTACGAAACGCGGCATACGTGAACCTCCATAAAAAGCGGCCAAGTCTAGCCGAGATGTTATAAAAATACGCCATTGGATAAATAAAAATATAAAATAAAATATGAAATGAAAGTGGCGCGGGACGCAAGAAACTCGCGATCCTTTTGAATGTGTTCTGTTGGGGATACGGAAGGTGTGGAACGGTTATTATTTTGATATTGTGAAAAATTTGAATGAAGTAAGCAACACAGTCTAAAGGTCAAACAAGCCAAAGTAGCAGTGGGTATACAATAATAGACGCAGAACCTATAACCGTAAATATAACAATTTTAAGACGCACGCTGCTAGGTGAACCGATAACCGCCTAATAGCCTGTCACAATTCGGCGACAGGCTGTGGGTGTAATGGGTAATATTATGATAGGAAATATGTCATTGTTAGAAAACTACTTAAAAGTTAGCAGTGAAGGTTCCATAAAGAATATTTGGAAAAAATTATAGAAGATATATACAGCATAGAATAGGGCTTATAGAATTTGATGGAGCTCTGATTTCAAGATTGAATTTATTTAACTAACTTGCGTTAGCTCCACAGCTTCCATTCTTCTCACGGAGTGTTTCTTTAGCCGTAACAATCTGAAGGCGGCGCCACGGGTCAGCGAAGAACCCCCCTGGCTCCCTGCCCACCCGACATGACATGTATGTGAGGGTATGTTTGTGTGTGTGCATACTGAATATGAAAGCAGAGGATACGTGTGAGGTAGAAAATTCGCTCATGTAGAAATTCTAGTGTAGTTAAGTGAAACTGTTTGATAAAGGAAAAAAGGTTTCTATGGTTGTTTTCGAACATTGAACTCGTCGATGTTTTCACAGAATTTTGATGATCTTTATTGTTTTTTTGATTAACATAATTGGCACTAAATGTCCTGCAGCATAATACATGGAAAATGCCTTCGTTTTCGTCTTCCAGTCCTATTAGTCCAGACTTCTAATACCTCGTCTCTTTCTAGATCTAAAATGCTGTCATCATCTTGTAGTATTATAGTGGTTAGCCCATAGTGGTTAGCCCATAGTGGTTAGCCCATAGCCCATGGGTATCTGGTATCTAGCAGTTGTCATCTTGGCACCCTTTTCAGGCAAAAAAAACTGTGAAATTTTAATCAATATACTTAACTATTTTGTGAATTCTATAACAATTTATCTGATATTAAAAGATTATTATAAAATTCAAAAGAAGCTTATATAATCATATCTAAGTCTACAATACTCTGTGTAGGTCAAAGACATTCAACTTGTACTACTACCGATGTAGGTACTAGAAGCGTGCGAGTCAAACGTTCGGCCGACATCGGATCGCTAGGGTGGTCATCTTATTGAAGCACGAAACAACGGCATCGCCTCGGCTCGCTTTTCATGATCTGCTTGCCTTATTGGCCCTATTTACAGGCATCTTTGTTACCAAAATTTATTGGTAACAAAGATTGGAAGTCTTAATATTTTGAGGAACTATCAGGACACATATTATTAATCGCCAAAACCTGATTGTTACTTTCAAAATATTTCCAAACCCAAAAATAAGAAAATAAATCAGCGGTGGAACTTAACAATTCATGAAAAAGAGAAGACAAGAATTGTCTTACAAATAACCACGGTATCTAATTCCCATTTCGTTTACTTGTACTTTTTATCTATGGGTTAAGTTACTGATTAGGTGCTAGATTGCGATTTGAGTAGGATGAAAATTACGGTCTCCCGTACCAGTGCAGGATTCATGGGTCAGATACAAATAATGCATACTGTACACTGGACTGGTATCTGTTATTGTTCTGTACTTTAAAGGTCTCTCTCGCGATGCTCTTCTGTAAAGACAATAAATATTTGGTTTGATAGAAGTGCTTTTCTTGACAAAATGGATATGGCTTTCCTGCAATCTGTGGGAGTGATTTTGTCAGATAGGGATGGAAAGTGGATGCAGGCAAAGGGTTTCGCCCATACAGCCTCAAACTCAAAACTCATTTATTCATCAATGAGCGCGCTCATTTAGAAGTTGGCTGTCAGATATTACCAACCCATTTTACGAGAGGTTGGTACTTGTATAGTATTATCAGATGTAACATTCATATCAAATGCGACTATTATAAGCCTCACTCGTTTTTTTATTTCATATATAGGTACATTTTAATAAGCGAGTAGTTCATCTTGTAATTTTTAATCACACCAATCAAAATATAACCATCAACTACTTACCCAATTAAAGCACTGTCTAATATCAAACAGCTTTCGTTATACAAACAAACAACACCTCAAGCAAAACATTAGTAAAGATCACTCAAAGTTCGTTCTATTATCATTTCAACCCCAAACATTTCATTTCGGTGTCCAAATTCCCGTGATTTCCCCTCTGCAATATTTCAATAGACATCAGAGGCCGAGGAGGAAGTTTCCAAGTATCCCCGGTTAAGTTAACTGAAACAGTTAAAGCTGTTATTTGGGAGTGCCGACCCTCTTAATTACCCGCTTCCTTAAGAGTTAGTGTTCGCGCCGTCTTTCTTTGTTTTTATTTTCCTTCGTGAAGTTGATGATAATATTTTTATTAAGACACTAGCTGTCCCCGCGGTTTCACCCGCGTTCCCGTGGGAACTCTTGTCCCGGAATAAAAAGTATCCTATCTCTTCTAGGATATAATCTATCTATGTGCCAAGTTTCATCAAGATCAGTTTAGTAGTTTCGGAGTTCAACGCGAACCAACATCGTGATAGGAGAATTTTATATAAGAAACTAGTGGACCCGGCAGACGTTGTCCTGCCCTGAAATTAAAACAAAACTTAGAACCCGATTCCAGCGCCATCTACCGGGTCCAATTTTGTTTTCAAATCATCGAGGAACCCATTGAAATACACACACAAAATTTCATCCAAATCGGTCCTGTTACCATACTCCTCCGAAACGGCTTGACCGATTACTCAAATTACTAAAATGGCTATTAAAAAATAAGGGTTGATTGTAGAAGGGTGAAAATTGGGGATTGTATGTATTTTTGTATGTTGTATCATAAAAAAATAGAAATTAGAAATTTTGTCTCAAAAATAAAAAATAAAAATTTTGGGGTGGACTAACATTTAGGGAGATGAAAAATAGATGTTGGCCGATTCTCATAGATACCGGATAAGCACAAAAAATTTCATCAAAATCGGTTAAGCCGTTTCGGAGGAGTATGGCAACTAAAACTGTGACACGAGAATTTTATATATTAGATTGAAATTTTTCAATTGTCTGGGGTATTTTCTTAATTTTTCTTTCCGTTAGAACCTTCTACAAAATATTAAAAAACTTTAAAAAAAAGATGAATCAGTAAAGTCGTCCCCAAGTTATGGCGTGACCAAGGGAAATAAGGATTCGTCTTTATATAGATTAGCAATTTTTTAAGCTTTTATTAGTTAGTTACAAGATTATTCCAGAATATTATACAACACAAGAATTACGTGCACATCAAAATCAACTAGGTACGTCTTTTTCTTTCGCTATAATTTAGGCAGAACTTAGATGGAGTCTAACTCTGTACTTGACAAGAAGAATACGTCTAAATCAACCCTTATTTATCTTGCGCCAACTCGTGAGGTAAAACTGTAAGTATGAGTGGAGCTCATAACAGTGTTTTATAGCGGACGCTATGGACTTCAGCCATTAGTTGGTTCACTGTGGAATAGGATTATTTTAGTTTAGTGTTCGTATTGCTTTATGCCCAATTCACTCACTTACCAGTACTTAGGTACATATAGATAGCTAATTCACCTAATCAAGCCATGTCGATTTTGAATAGAAAGAGACTGTGAGCGACCGCGTATAGGAAGAACTAGTTTAGCCTAGGCCAGGGGTCGGCAAATCGCGGCTCGCGAGCCGCATGCGGCTCTTTGAAGGGTCGGTTGTGGCTCTTCAAGTTCCCCTAAACATCATTTTTTTGGGTGCATGTGATCAAATATTTCGTAAATACCGCGAGCCAAATAATTGTCTTTATTTCGAACCCAAACACAGTTTACTACATTTTACTACAGCCCTATTAAAATTTGGAATACAGTGAATCCTATAACAGAAAACTCTGGCTCTTTGTCCAAAAAGTTTGCCGACCTCTGGGCCCTAGGCAAAACTAGTTTGTCCTGAAATCGGGTCTGGCCGGTAACATATATATCGATATCGAGCACTACAACACTAGCGAACCCATGCACACTTGCACTTTAAGGGATTAGGAAAAAGATTGGGGCGCGTTTTCGTGGACTATCTGTATCTAACCCAGATTAAATAATTATTATGTTTTTTTTTGTAATGTCGCAACGTCTGCGTTTAAGACGTTTCATGGAAAACTCGTAGAAACTGATTTCTCCCAATACATAGGTAATGTGTGGGATTGGTGATAGATATTGTGGCCAGGAAGAAATATTCAACAGACTAATTAAATTTCGATGATAGCTACTGAGCTTCACTTTCTCGTAGTACTCGACTGTCACCGAAAATCTGTCGCCAAGCACCTGTTGGTATGTCCGGGAATTGCACTTAATAATAATTATTTATTTTTTATAATAAATAATTATTATTAAGTGCAATTCCCGGCACTTGACAGCCGGCATTGTAATAATATGTACAACACATAGGCAATCCCACTAATATCTATAGGCGACGGTAGTCACTTACCATCAGGTACGCCTGTCTCGTCACCAATCTATCTAATAATCTTCTATACGACGTGTAACAAACGCACATACAAACATGAATACGGTCATTCAAGAGGACTCAAAGTATAAAAAAGTTAAATACGCAAATGAAATGTGAGACATAAACTCAATATTCTTCTTACTAATATTAAAAATGCGAAAGTAACTCTGTCTGTCTGTCTGTTGCGCTTTCACGCCATTACTACTGAACCGATTTAAATGAAATTTGGTACACAGATAGTCTAGAGCCTGAGAAAGGACATAGGCTTATTAATGCGAAAAAAAATGTTGTAAGGGGTTGAAAGGGGGGATGAAACGTTGTATGGATATCGTCATTTTTAGAGCTAGAAGCTTAAAACTTATTTTTTAGGCTGTTGATTCGATATAAATAAATATGACATTCAAAGTTTGTAATAGTTTTACCCTCAAGGGTGTAAATAACAATAGGGAATAGGGGATGAAAGTTTGTATGGAAATATTTAAGGTTAATGTGAATGTTTTATAAGTTTGCGTCAAGATCATATCCTGGAATAACACATAGGATACTTCTTATCCCGGGAAAGGATAACATCCCACGGGAACGCGGGTGAACTGCGGAGGACAGCTAGTTAATATATAAATATTCAAATCCAAGCAAACTTCTCGCGTTACCACCCCATCTCAGTCCTCCATCCGTTTGTACTTGCTAGTTTGGAATCCAGCTGGGGTTTAATCCTATGAGCATTGTAAAGTTTGATATACCTACTTCATAATTGTTGTCAGTAAGTTAAGTTAAGTTTAATGGTATGTGTGAGCTAAGATGGTAAATACAGGTAAAGAAAGAAAAACTTGTTCATGGTAGTATTTAGAAATAGGCATTAGTAAAATAGATTAGAGCCTTTAGTATGGTAGTTAGAAGTCCTATGATATGTATGTACGTATGCTCTCTGTAAATGTATTTACTACTAGCTGTCCACCGCGGTTTCATCCACGTTCCCGTGGGATTTTACCTTTTTCCGGGATAAAAATATAGCTTATGTTACTCAGGGATAATGTAGCTTTCTAATAATGAAAGAATTTTTAAAATCGGTCGAGTAGTTTTTGGTTTAATCGCAACAAACAAACAAACAAAAATCAAATCTCTCCTCTATAAAATATTTCATGAAATGTACCTACGAGTACTACGCTAACAGTGCTGAAATACTTTTTAGCTTGAAATATTAGATTTGTATGCAGGTTTAAAAAAACGGCAAGTAGGTACCTATGTAGTAGTTACGTTGGACTACAACACGGCTGAGTGTAAAAGTCTAGCGGGGGGCATTATTACACCTACACGGCGCGTATCCCGGCTATTTTCCGGATAATTTCCCTCAGACTCCACCGGGTCAAGAGAGCGTGGTAAAGACGGGAGGGTTTTATGCCCGGGTCTCTGTGTGTGACGTCACCGGAGATAATGTTCTGGGTCGTGGGGCCTACTGTTTACAACATACGAGCATTTAGGTATCAGTTGCGTACATATAGTTAGGTAAGGAAATCTACTTGAGACATTAAGTATGAGTAGATAAGGTCTAATTTATGGGTAGAAAATGTTGAACCTATATAATTATAACCAAAATATTACCTTCAATATACAACAAAATAGGTAACTATTAAGCTACGTGCATACAGACGGCGGGGTAGCGAATTTTTTTTCAACTCGAATTCGATTTACGAAACTAGTTTCCTTCCAAATGACAAATTAATCTCTCGAAAGTTTGTGGGCCGTTTTTTTTGGTAATGGTTTCAGAGGCAACGAGCCGAGTCGAATTGTAGTGACATTTCGGTAGTTTGTAAAGGTGCGTTCACGTTACCGATACTGTTCGGCTTTAACTATCTGTGACAGTAGACAAGGTAGTTTTATATGTCTGTCTATAGTTTATGTGACAGGATAAGATTATATTTGAGGCACATTTGAGGTGTAACCTTTTTTTTATTTATTTCTGTTTTTGAGTTGTTTCTAGATGATTATGATGAGAAATCAATAGGGATGTTGACTGACATATCAAATCAGGTTCTTTTTATGAAATGTCAAAACGATAGTTTATATATGGACGGAGGTTTGTATGAAATAATGCCTTGTGACGTCATAAATATACACCATTAAAAGATCTATTCTTTGTAGTTAAATTGGTAATTGAAAATCATAAAATGGTTGAATTTTACAAAGTGTTCTTAGACAGTTGTTATTTAGACAATTAATTATTACGTACTTTAAGGGAGCAGTGGTTTTCTAGAATATTATGTACCTATGCTCAAAATTTCATTCTTATTTCTTTAGCCTACAATTATAGATAGGTACAGTTATTGTTTTGGAAACAATCACATTTAGGTACATGACATAATATTTATTTATAGAATATTTTTTATTCATTATTACGTCATTTAGTGTTAAATATGTAATTTAAAAAATATTTAAACTTCGGTGAGCACACGGCTTTAGTTTATATCGTTACAGACCTCTAGTAATATTGTACCTAGGTATCTACGTATAATTTGTACCGAATTCAGAAGTGGAAGCTGAAAGTATCTTGTGGACTAGGTGAATTCTGCCCTCGAAACGATTCCGATTTTTGGTAGTTAAGCTTTGGTCAAATCGTTACGTTATGGAGGTTTTTTTACCTATGTAGGTAAATGAAGCTATTGATTTCGAAATGTAGACAGAATTATATAGGACAAGACGTTATAACTATAATTGGGCGCATATATGTATATAAAAATTATGAAATATGCTCAAATATTTACAGAAATACATACAGATTTAAAATTGAAATAGTATTTATTTACCTCGAATAATGGGTACCTAAGTTGTATTAAAATATTTTCTATAATTACAGAAAAAATCTAAGCCACCAGTTTCAGGTACATTACCTAATATGTCATCTACCTGGACAAAAGCAAATATAAAAGCGACAGCACAACTGCTCTTCTTCGCAAATATCTGACATCCTTACACTCGAACAAACAAACAGTTTAGAAACGTTTAGTACTGATTGCAGTCCGACCAAATGTCGCCGTACATTGTGTTTTTTGTCAGGATTACACCAATCCAATCCGCACAGAATGGGATCTCTTTCATGAGAATACGGTTGCGTTCAGTTTCCGCGCCGTTGCCTAATTCAATCATCCGTTCTACGACAATTCTGAACGCAACTTTATAATTGTTCAGGTGCGGCAATTTTGTAAGTGGCACTCGGAGATTAACAATTTTAATGAGTACATACATACTCATTGTTAAAAAAATAGATAGGGCAGTCTTAATTGGGGAAGACGAGAGTATCCGACGCGTCGACGACATCAATCGTGACCTCTGCCAGCGGCTGATCCACAGCAAATTGAATCGTGGTTCCATTAAAAAAAGTAAACATGGAACGTTGGCGCCAACGCGCCCGCGATGTTCTTTATTTGAATGTCTGCTGGCGTTCCTTAAACTTTTTGTTTTATTTTTTAATGTTCTCGCGTGTAGGTTCCGTGTGTTTTAGCCAGGATTCCTTTTTCGATCTATTTTTCGCGTCCTCTCCGACATATAAAATGAATTGATGACAGCGATTGTAGTAACAGGATATAGAAATGATGTGATATTTTATTGTATTGTGGCAGGTCGGTATGTGAGGTAAACGCAGCGGGATGCCTCGCGGCCTGTTAGTGGATGGACCACCCGCCCAACCATTTGAGTAGATATTTCTCCATTTTTAAATGTTATTACTTACGCGCATATTATCCTGACTTCCCACACATATAATAGATGAACAGATTAAATTATAATATATATTTAAACGTCAATAAACTGAATAATGATAATTAAATTAAGTATTGTATGTGAGTTCCGGTTTCTTAGAAAAGTTAAAACGGTAGACTTATAAGAAACGTTAGAGGCTAAAAAGAAATGTAACCATGCGTCGCGAATTCCAGAAAGTCTTGCTTCTGATATTTAATTAGTTACTCAAACTTTGGAACTTAGCATTATTCTCTTTTAACAAAAAATAGAAAATCAAGATGTATCTAGCATTAGGAAACCTATTATGCTAAGACAAAGTTTTTAATAGTTTTAATTAAAATGACCTACTTCGAGTTTTCTTCATAACGCCTCGTTGAAAACCTTTTTATATAAGCTTTGTGTTTGACCGCAATCTCACCATGGTAAGTGATCCCATGGATAGTCATGTGGCCGAAAGTGGTAAGCACACAAAGTTTAGATGGGTAACATAATACATTTATTCGTTGGTTTATCCCTCTCCAATCCTCTACAATCGCCTACCTTCATATGTCTAAAAGTCATACTATGACATATCTATCTCCAGAAGAAGTACTGGAGCTGTCCACGTGCTCTCCCACGGGCGCGGGGCGGCGTCGCTTTGTCGGCGTATCAAACGACACGCGTCGCCGCCGCCACTCCACACGACCTGCGCCGCTGCGCCTGCGCAGCGCAGCTCCTCTCGCATAACGGTACGAGTCATGGACATTTGCTTGTTAGCCGGTAATTAGAAGATAACTTTATTCAATCTGCTGTGTGATTTTAATTTGTATAATCATACTAATATTATAAATGTGAAAGTTTGGTATGTTTGTTGGTCAATCACGCAAAAACGACTGAACGGATATTGATTAAACTTGGCACACAGGTAGATCATATCCTGAAATAGAAAATGAGATACTTTTTACCCCAGGAAAAGATAAGATCCCTCAGGAACGTGGGTGAAACCGCGGGGGACAGATTGTTATTGTATAACTTTGCGCCACATGCAAGTGATTTATTTCTAACCTAATGAACGCTTATAGTGAAGTGGCTCGAAGATCATTACCAAGCGAAGATCAAACCAATAAAGCCTGTGATACGCTTGCCACGAAAAAGCCTTTGTATTTCAGTCTTATAGAAGTTCTGTACGCTTACTCTTGAAAACAATTCCGATCCATTGGAACACTAGCGCCATATTGGCTCAATATTGAGCGGATCTTGAGTGAACTAAACATGATTGGCCAATGCTGCTAAAACCGTACTCTTGACATATTTTGATAGCTCCGTATTGAAATTAAAATTGAGTTTGAATTGAACGGTTATTGGGATTATCACAATAACATAAGAGTGACTTTTTGGATATTGTGAATGTAGCCAATTTTTGAGCGATTCCGATTTCAATCCAATATCAACAAAATTGGTTTCTAGAGTACGACTATAAAATTAACCTTGGATTTAGATTGGAATTGTATTACTATTGCGATTGTTTTCAAAAGTAAGCCTGCTGGTTGTGGGAGTAAATTCCCCACCAATGCTATCATCCTGTTTCAGCTCAACACCGCTGTCTCCTACATTTTGCACCAAATTCGCTTTGCATTCCTAGGATTGGAATGCAGTGTTGTATGTATCACATGAGAAATGTGGTACACTTATCAATATCAACATTTTATGTTTGGTACCTATAACATGGGCTTGTAATAATTTTATGGAGAATTTAATTATTTACTTAATGGAATTATATTTATTACGAAATGATCATAATGTTGTTACTATTGGAGAAGCTTGTGTTTGACCGCGATCAAGTGTAGCTGCCGGAACACACCGATAGGTGCTTGGCGACAGACTTTCAACTAGAGGGTGGTAGCCAACGTGCTATGGTTTCCACATACGATGTTTTCCTTCACCGAAAGCTCAAGCTCATTGTAGGGTTCGAACCCAACACGTATAAAATATAAATAATGATGTATGATGATCGTACTGTGATTATTAGGTACTATTATAAAGAGAAGAATAGGTGCCTACCTAATCTCTCAGATTTGTGACCGAAGTATCAGCATAATACTGAACAAATTAAAAACAATTGCGATTTTCGTGCGCCATTGAGGAATACTTTAACGGTCAAGTTATTATAAAATGTTAAAGGGACCAACTAGAATCTATTTATTTTATAATAATAATCATTAAAATCGGTTCATAATCGGCGAAGATATCGCGTAACAGACACAATTACACACAAAAAAGACAGTGAAATTGAAATCTAAAAATACTTTTTTGGCATTGGATTCCAAGAATTGAGAGTATTTAAGCCATAGTCATAATTGTCAATTTTAAATGTTTTGCTTTTTATTCATATTACTGCCAGCCCTACGAATATCATGAGTTTTTAAATCTACAATCGAAGAATAAGAAATCGTTTTCTTCCCATTTACCTAGCTGAGAAATTCCACTACTTTACCTCTCAGTTTACATCGTTCACAGCATTAGTGGGACTACGTTTATCTACGGGTAATTTTACAAATAGCTGCGTAGCCGCAGCGTGTCGCAACGGCATCGGCAGAGCGATACGCTCAATTAGCGAGGAATCGCACATGCGTATCGCAACGCCATCGCGACTGCGATGCGGTAGCGGTGCGACCATGCTGCGTATCGTCGGTTTTGCTTATCCTACAATGGGTTCAGAGAATTCCATACTGTTTATTACCGGGAATCGAGTGTATACTCTTTATTGTATGATTTTGAAACATTTTCCAACCGTTTGGACTTCAATGGTTTGAGTTTCAATAAAAGGGAAAATTATTTGTTACTAGATTAATCGGGTACTCGGGATAATTAATAAAACGATGTCGGAAAGGTATCTTTTTTGGCGTAAAATATTTAGCATGACAATATTAAGTAAATTTCCAATTCTAATGCTTGTTCTGACCAAAAAATCATTAGCTAACTCGGCGAAAACTCATCAATACTTCAATGCGTTCAATGTCGTAATGTTGGGCTATACAAAAATGAATAAATACATAAATAAGGGCAGACAAGGTATAAATAAATAAATACAAATGGAGGCTACTGGCGCCACGGACGCCGCCGCGCGCGCTTCTCTTATTGCCCAATATGTGGACACGGGTGTCGTTGGAGAGGCGATTGATCCTACAAAACATTTGTTCATACGAGACATTTCCATGTAGCTTGTGTTCTTGTAGTTGTGACATAAATAATAGTAATAAGTGAGCTGCTGTTGATAATTTTTTTATGATAATAGATTAAATAAAATTTTAATATTGTAAAACTATTGTTGGTAGGTATATTATTATGAGACTGGCCATTGTGGAGATATTTGGGCGAAGCCTGTGTCCAGCAGTGGACGTCTCCCAGCTGACATGCTTGATGATATATAAAGTAAATATACATTTTTAGAATGAATTATTAGTTCCTCTGTCTGCAGATTATATAGCCATACATGTAATAAAAAGCCATAAAATCGTTAGGGTAATAATTATGTAGGTTTAATTAAAACAGACACCAAAATATAAAATATTTTTTAAACCATTTTTTACCAATAGGAAAATAATCTTGAAACACAGTCCTCTCCACACATTCCATTGTTACTTATAGGCTTATCCGATTTATAAACGCAATATTGTATTTGTATAAAAACAATGGCCTTATTATAGGTGGTTCCGAGTCGTGTAGTCTCGCTTTAGTTTATTTTGCTGACTTTGTACCACACACGCCAAAAAGTCGATTTCAGCTTACACGCGTTCCCTTTATTATTATTAATATTTAATACTCTTGTGGAACTCTGAGCATTAGGATGTTATTTATTGTATTCTAAATCTTTTGTTAATCTCATGATAACTAAATTCTGGAGGCATGTTAATTATTTTGTAATTAGGGATCCGTAGCCAAATAGCAAAAGATAATTTCGTTTTATCCGTCTGTCCGTCTTTCCTTTTTACTTTGAGTTTTTGTAGGTACTACTTGTATGAAAATGGTAGGTTTATTCTATGAAGCACAATCTACATGTAGAGACATTGTGAAAAAAAGCATGTTATGCGGTGACACACCATGTAATTGAAAAATAACCTGAAAATTGGTTTGATAGGTACGCTAATTAAACGTTTTTGTAGTTTGATATGAGATATTTTTGACAGGACTGCTTCTCTTGTTTTAATATCTATTGTCGGCGTGATAACAATAAAAGTTCAATGAAATATTAAGGAATGATTCAGTCAGAATAATCTACGCATTTTTTTTTATTACTTTATCAAGACGTCTTCTATCATCCTTCGTTTTAGAACTCATAAATCTTCTGCAATCTGGTGATCTATTTCAGAATCTACACATGCTAATATTTTTCTTGCGATCTGAACTCCCTGAGTGGTCAAATTACGCGTCAATACATAAATCGGTGCAAGCGCAGCTGCGTGTAACATCAAGTTAGTATGATATTTATACCACCCGTACAACATTAGTTGTAAAGTTATAATACCGCTCTTCTTTATTATTACAATAAATATGAAACGGACAACATCGTTCTGATGAATGGCGTCCATGGAAAGTGCTAGAAATTCCGGATACTATAATATCTGGTAAATTGTGATGTCATAAATTGATAAAGAATTAAGATAAAGCTACAAGAAAATATGGAGCAAAACGTTTTCATGGGAAAAAACAATGTCAAGATATGAACACAAATATGAAAATAAAAATGTTCACAGCGTTTTCTAAAATAAGCGTTTATTACAACGTCATATTTTAATTGTACAGATAAGGTAGATTAAAATTGATTATCTATTTCTTTTTAGGACCAGTACCTATCTATTAATGCTGTTCCTTTGTTTGGAATAACAGAATAGCTACCTTGAATGGGAACATATCGGCAACCGGTGAAACTCAATTTTTTTTAAACAGACTTATTTAACATTTTGCTTTCGGCTTTGCCAATATTAGAATCTGTTACCATAAGAACAGATTTCTGGTTACATCAGTAAAACTAGTAAATAAGACAATTAAAATATTTTTATGGAGGTAATTTTTTATGCCAATTAAACGTCAATTCTTCATCATCATAGGTCTGCATAACGTGCGCACGCGTCAATAGGAATTCGTTTGGTGCGCCGCAACGCTTGTGATTGGTCGGCGCTCATAACTCCGATACAAATGGTATTGGACGTTTCAAATATCGAATGATCATTGTAACAAATTAACGATTTCTTTTTTATTATCGAAAGACGTCATCTCTAGAAATAAAGGATGGAAGTTTTCCATAAGTGGTAGTGGTATAAATTTGATAGAGGTTCGTTGGGTGCTTTGTGTCGTGGCATTTAAAGATAAAAGAGTTAATCTAGAATAGAACGAAAAATACTTTTTTTATAAAAAGTTTTTTTATATCTATACATAGGTTCTCGTTTGACCACCATCTCACTTGATGTCTGATGAGAGGTGACGAGCGATGCGGTCTACGATGATGCACTCTTACGTAGAAGTAACACATTTCGAGACTTGAAGACTTCCAGGTTGTTGTAACTATCGGGAAACACAGATGCACAATATGATGCAGAAGGTCAAGAATCAAGTAAGTAGAACCCGTAATTAAGGGTACGTATAGATTAAGTAATAGATACGAAACACAACACACAAACATCATAGTAAGCACCTATTTACACATGCTACTAATTTAAAAATATATAAGGTTGTATGATTGTTACCACTAGATCCGCAACGGATGGATATTATATATTTTGGGTTAACATTATTTTTCATCCCGAGGAAATATCCGATCTGACGGGAAAGCGACTGAAAACACTAGGTGGAAGTTCCTACCCAATAAAACTCTAGTTAACCTGCATATATCGACATTCACAAAAGCTTCGCGAATGTGAAATGGTTGTACAAAAATGTGCTTGCGTAATAAAAAACCTGCTCGTTCGTCTCTGTCAGCCATTTTTGCATCAATAATGAATCACCCTAGCGTTCTTAAAAATACACCACTTAACCCTACCGCGACAACCCTTCATCTATAATTCTACAATCCCTGCGGGCGTTAATGTCACGCCTCCACTACCTACTTAGAACAACAAAACTAACAATCAAGTATTCAATACATCCAAAACCAACCCTATCGTCTCCAGAATAAATCTCATATTCGTATGATTTGAAATAGGAGTAGAACGGGGTAATATCGCACACGCGGTTAAAGAATAAGACTTCAGGTGGTACAACAACGTTTAACCTGCATGTATACACATTCTTATTACAAAGTGTTAAGAGCTATTGCAACTGGTTTTAAACTGCAAGTGAAAATTTGTTCCTACGTAGGTGACAATCGTGACGCCATGTTGGTTTAGTGGGGAAGAGGGGGAAACTATAGGGTGACTAATAAGAGGTTTATGGCAGTTTAATTGGCTCGGTACGACGAAAATTGATACGATAAATGCCTTGAAATCGATACTGTGTTTTATTCAAGAAATAAGCCAAGTTTCGTTAAGTTGGATAGTTTTGAAAATTCGTCGGACCAACCGAAGTTGAACCAATAATTACAGGGGGCCGAGTTTTACGAGTTAAGCAATAAATTATTTATCGGTTTTCGTGACTACAATACTGATGCTATTTTCGGAACCTCTGTTTCTTACTTTTGAACTTGCAAGTGGATATGAAGTAGGTACTTATTTGAAAATGTTTACCTGGTAAACATACTTTTATTAGTGAAATTTTTGAGAGGTTTCTTAACAGGTTTTGTAATTACTTTATAATATTGATTTAATTGAGAAAATATAACCTAATGAATATAAAAAAAGTAGATATACTCATAATAGGGACGCGCGGACGTTGCCAATATTGAAGAATACTCGTAAATATCAAACACCATCACTGTAAACTGTAAATTATAAAAAAATCACTGTATAAAACACGCAAAAATACTACAAAACATAGAATACGTAATAAAATTAATCCTGTTGATATTTAATTTCTAATCTAACAAAAAAAGGAGATCATTCGATGGTGCTGTTTTCATACAAATCTCCATATAAATTGTCGTTTTGACTTTTAAATAAAAAGAAGCTGATTTGATATCAGTCAACATCCCTATTCCGATTCTCATGCTTCCTAACACTGAATGTCTCTATGAATATTATCATGGAACTTTCAAACAATGAAAAAGAAATGAATAAAAGACTCATATTGACATAGGCCTGAGGAATTTCTCCAGTGCTAATTTCAGCCTCTTCAAGTCAAGTCGGGTTGATACTTGAGGGCCATCGCCTACCCCCGAGAAAGGTTATATTAGGCTATATTAGCTTGAGTCCACCTCTAGCTACGCTTTGCTTGAGTGAGCCGTCTCCATGACACCTTTGGATGTCCGGTACGTGGAGTTACTATGGGTTTTTGTGAGTTTGAAATGGAGTGAGACTAGTCCGAGAGAAAGAGATTTAGACTTTGTTATTTCTTCTCTATCTTTTGTTTTTTTTACTTTGTGTTTGACCGCAATCTCACCATGGTTAGTGATGATATGGCCAAAGGTGGTAGACACAAAGCCTAGATGGGAACTGGCTCCCAAGTGCAACTGTCGGAATACACCGATACGTGCTTGGCAATAGATTTTCAACTTGAGGGTGGTAGCCAGCCAGTCGGGTACTACAAAGTAACCTACCAACAGTGCTGTGGTTTTCTCACGATGTTTTCCTTCACCGAAAGCTCAAGCTCATTGTAGGATTCTAATGGTCAATACTTGCATAAGTTTTTGGAGTTTGCTCATTAAGAATTGATTTCATTTAAAGCTACCGGTACGAAATATTATTATCTTTTTTTATACTGAGCATTTTAAAACCAGATAAAAAACATATGAGTAGCACTACATTTCAAGCGTTGACCTCCTTGCAACCTAACTAACAACTAGGATATTGATCAAAACCGTTCTCACTAAATACTCACTCGCATTGACTATCGATCGAAAATCCATAGTTATAATTTAAAGGGTCAACAGGGTGGTTTGATAGGGGTGTGGGTAGACTGGGGAGAGGTTTGGAGAGTGCCTCGGACACTTGAGGGGTGAACTGCGACCCAAGAACCCGACATTGGCTTTTGACAGTCCACATTGCTCGAGCTTAGCTTTCGGTATGCCGACATTACATTACTGAAATTGTAGGAATCGGTTCTGACTTCACTCGTCTTTCTGACGTTATGGCGAATTGCTGTTAATTAATTATTATTACTAAAGTAACTATTATAAATGTCACGTCCAATGAGTCTTATACGAATAGTTCACGTGCTATATTCGATTGAACTTCGTTTTTTATAGAAATCCGTAAGATTCCTTTATACCGTAAAAACAAAGCCAAACTTGCAATTGTCCACATTGTCCTTCACTCTTATATAACTCTAGTTGTCTACAGCTTCCCCAGTGAAACCTTTTAGGAGTTGAATTTTGAAAAATCCTTTCTTAACTGATTCTTATTATTACTTATACACGGTGTCCCAAAAATAACACGCCAGAGTGACACTGGAGCTAGATTGGCTTCAGGTCTACTCGTATCAGATAATATCATCATGACCTTAGTTTTATGGTTTTCGAGATGTTACCACTTTAAAAAAATACACTATTTTTTGGTCTTTTTTTCGCCTGTTTTGGCTATAAATAACTTCTAACTTATAGGTGTTTTTCCTAGTTGGTTGAGACAATCAAGTAATCATTTCATTTGAAACTAGTACAATATGCTCAAAAAATAACTAAGTTGTTTTCATTTAAGTCAATGCGAAAATCGTAACTAAAGTTTGACTAATTACTGTGAAAAAAGAATTTTACTGGACTGAATCAGCAAAATTATTTTAAAAACTACCTATTTAATGTTATTTCGAAAATGGCATAACATTCGTAGTTTTTTTTGCCAAAAGTTATAAATTCCAATTTTTGTCATTTAAGCCGTGCTACTTGGGAAATACTACAATAAAAAAATAATACTTAATAAATGGTGCAGGCGTCTTTTGTCGCCAAATTACTCACAGAGTTTTTTTTAAAAGCATAAAAGTGGCAATATCTCGAAAACCAGAAAACTTTTACTATGTTATCTGATTGACCTGAAGCCAATCTAGCTCCAGTGTCACTCTGGCGTGTTATTTATGGGACACCCTGTATATATAAAGATATATTATATAACTAGCTGACTTGACAGACTTTGTCTTGTCAAAAAAAAACCTCTGAAAAAGCACCTTTAGTTTTTTTCTTAATTTTCCCACTTTTTGAGCAACGTTTCTCTAGTTTTCTATAAAATCCTAACCAATCAAGACGATAAAAAACAATTTTATTTTTATTTATATAGATATTCTAAAAATAGACTAAATTAATTTTTAAAAAACTTGAAAGCTATTTTCAGGAGATCAATAATGTCGATTGAGTTTTTCACACATCTGAACAAAATTTGACAGTGCTACTAAAAAGATGATAGAGATAGTGAACACTACCTATCTCTATCATCTTCATATAGTGGGAGTAGGGAACAACTCATTTTTTATTCTCTCAAATAAATTTTAGTTAACTAAAAATAAAGAATTAATTTTTATTTCATATACAGAAGATTCCCCTGTGTAAAATATAACAAAATCGTTTAGAAGAGTTGCTATATTTATAACTGATACATATTTCTGTAGGCATGCAATTCACACAGACAGCTCAGATATTGGCTGGCCTGTTAATTGTCTCAGTCAACTAGTAATTGACCCCATCGCTTCCTATTTAGATGGACCACCCAAGTACTTATAAATGTCTTTAGTATTTGCATCCTCTTTAGAATAGTCATCTGTAGAGTTGCCGGTTATTTAAACTTGTGTAGTTATAATCTAATGGGCTTTAATAAACCAAATTACATGCCTATGTTAAATAGATTTTTAGATATTAAGGGTTCATAATTGGCTCCAAATGGTTCGTGTCTTCATGTAATACACATAGCTGCTGCATCGCCAGTTTAATATTTCTTGGCTTAAAATTGGTTTGATACGCTCCCGCGTGTCAAGATAATGGGAGATGAAACAACGTTAACCATTTTAGCAACTGCATTATAAGGTGGAATGTCAATAAGTATATTTTTGAAAATTTTGAGATTTTTACTATACACACATAAATTGAAATGTTTATTCATCCACTTATGAATAGTCAGACTCTAATGCACGG
Organism: Ochropacha duplaris; assembly: GCA_951361185.1. Classification (NCBI taxonomy): domain Eukaryota; kingdom Metazoa; phylum Arthropoda; class Insecta; order Lepidoptera; family Drepanidae; genus Ochropacha; species Ochropacha duplaris. Next base: position 6,208,885 of record OX592711.1, on the reverse strand, counting down.
TTCGGAGGTTGCATTTGCTGAGGAGAAGAGCTGGCAATAAACCCAGCAATTACTCTTTTCAAAAACAACTTACACCTATTACATTCAATAATTATTTATCTATCTTTAGATATAATTAAATTATTTATTGACTAGCTGTCCCCAACGGTTTCATCTGTGTTCCCAAGCGATCATTTCTTTTCCCGGGATAAACCTAAGTTACTACTTATTACATCAGGTATCTACCAGTGAAACTTTAGCCAAAATCGGTTGGGCCGATTCGGAAATTTGCGGGACGGATATACAAAGAAAATGTTAAAAGTAGGTACACAATACTTTTATACGCTTTTAGTACACAGCTGTTATTTTGATACATATTACAAATATACACTTGTTTCAATTTAATTTATTTTTATAGATTATGCTCAGATCAATTCCCGTTTATATAATTGAATTATATAAAAAATAAACCCTAACCAGTGTATGAAACATCTAAAAATACTCGTAAATAGCGAATATGTCGTAAAATTCATCCTGTTTATGATTTTTAATAGAGTAGCTCTTTTGATGGTGTATATTTACGACACAAGCATGTATTTCATACAAAACTCCATATGAACTAGCGTTTTGACATTTAATCAAAAGATGCTGGTTTAATAATAGGATATTTTACTCTATATGAAAATATAACTAAAAATATATTATTGATATAGCTTAGGGCTTAGGCAAAAAACAGTCGGGAAATGTTAGTTTTAGTTCATAAAATTACAAAATAGATTTTTAAATTCAATCCAAAGTTTTCAGTATTTTTAATCTGTTTTTTAACACAATGAAATAGTAGCCGCCATGTTACATAGCCGGATGTACGTCATCCGGATATGTAACATGGCGGCATGTAAGCAAACTTGACGCAAGCAAACTAACAACAAATCAACATTTGTTTACCAAGCCCTCTGACGTCATGACTGCTGATTTCATAGATAAATACACTGTATACTGCTGAGATCAGTATTTTCGTCAAATTACGCGCCAAATTTGAAAATGAAAATATTTTAATGCATTTTTATGGCACTTATCGAATGAATAAAATTTTTGTGTTTTTTTTAGTGGCTTATTAGGACTATAGAATTTCATTGAGACACTTTTCAAAAATGGGTGTAATACCCTATTATTATCAGTCAACTTCCCTATTCATTTGAGCAATAGTTTTTAAGGTTCCGTACCCAGGGTAGGGAAGGGTAGGGAAGGGTAAAAACGGGACCCTATTACTAAGACTTCCTCAGGCTGTATCTCAAGAACCGCGATAGCTAGACAGTTGAAATTTTCACATATTATGTAACTACTACTGTATAATGTATTAAAAACAAAATAAAATAAATACTTAAGGGGGGCTCCCATACAACAAAAGCGATTTTTTTGCCCTTTTTTGCTCGGTATCAATAATGGCAACAGGTAGGCACTTGAAATATTCACAAAATACTCAGTTGTATTTTTACTTTGATTTTCAAACGTGATTTTTTCGCCGTTTATACGGAACCCTTCGTGCGCGAGTCCGACTTGCACTTGGCCGGTTTTTATTAATGAATAGGAAGTGGTTGCCAATTTAACTCCCTTTACTTTTTATGCTATTGACACAGAATAAATAAAAAAGGTAGAAGGAGCGTATATATGTAAACAATAGTCTCCAATGAAATGAAGCAACGTGCACGAACTTGTGTGTGTGACTTGCACGTTCGTTATTCCGCTATTCAGTTTAGGCCAACGTTACAATTGACTCTACCATCGGTAGACTCGCGTCGCACAGGAACGCGATCGACTTCCTTTTTCAAATTTGGCTTCCTTTACTGTTGTTCACTATAAGTACGCGGGGCTCTGTCTACCTTTTTTATTTGGTCTGAGGCTATCGATTACAAAAAGTCGCCTCAGCCTTGTCTTGTAAACGATATAGGAAACGTCAATCATATGTCAAAATCTGCGTCTCCAATTTTGTAGGTAGTTCTCAATCGAAACAAACATGCTGTATCCATTTCATAGGCTATCACTTTAATCTGCAGCGAAACGAAAATGTACCCATGAATGTCAAAAAATTAAAGTAAATCGTGTCTTAGATATACGAGTAATGTTATGGATTCCGCTTGTTTATGAACTTTTTTTTATATTCACTTATAGTATAATACTAGCTTTCTGCCCCGCGGTTTCAATCAAATCAAATAAATAAAATCGAATCAAATAAAATATATAGGTACCCATGTTACTCACAGATAATGTAGCATTCTATAGTTGAAAGAATTTATAAAATCGGTTACGTATTTTTTTTCGAATTTATCCATTACAAGCAAACAAAAAATCTAACCTTTTCTCTACATACATTTTAGAGGTTATGATAAATATTATATTGACTTACCTCGACGTTTCGATCAAGTTGCATTGATCGTAGTCACGAGTGGACTGGAACGGCGGGTATCAACATCATAGATGGGGAAGACGGGGAGAGTAGGTAGATAGATACTTTCGCTAATTTTTTATAGCATTTTTATGTAATTTTTATCCACCATCATTAAGAATTAATTATTTTTTAATTTGAATAACTTATATAACTTTGAAATTTGGATGTTTTTTTTATTTCGACACATGTCGTATATCTGCCCATTAGCTAAATCTTTAGAAGACACTGGATGGCATGAAAGTGTCAGATTCTTTACGAGCGATACGGTCCACAACTACATTTTTCAAATCGAACCCTAAAACAAACAACTTTTTTACATCACCCATTTCAAACAAAACTTTTTGTCGTGTCTTTTAACAGCAACGGCATTAAGGTGCAATTTTCAACGTAAAATTTCTGTAACCTTGTCCCAAAGTCAACAAGCGTGAATGTAATGGTAGCAAAGAACATGGATCGAGGAGAAAGGATCTGTTTGTTAACAGTTGACTGGTTAATCGGATAATCTACAAGATGGGGGCCCGTGATTTATAAATGAAGCGCAGGCGCCGCCGATTGCCGACTGTCGCACCGCGCGCCTTATGGCTCTCAAACTTTACACAACTAATAATTTTGTCTGTTCAAATGGCATCTTTGTTAATTATCCTAAAAATGTTTATGTAACCTTCTTTGACAACAAGTGAAACGTTACCTACATCATAAAATTAGAGAATAATTATTATTTCTTATTCATTCATAGGTAGGTACCTACTTACTTTTTACACGAGTTTGTGATTCGATCAATTATGCTGAAGTTATGTGTAAAAAACTGTTTTCCAACAATCCGTTAATACTTACCTAAATGTCGCCGTATTAAAGTTTGAGCATCGCCGTAAAATTAAAACAAAGATCAAAGCGCCGAGATAGTCGCGACATCAATTCGAACGAACGATTTAGGGTTAAAAATAAACTTAAAACAAAAGAACAACTGTTCGACCACCAGAAATTCCTACAAAAATAAGAATTATGTCGAACAAATTCATTAGAAAATGTCATCCATATAATTTGTCAGAGGAATCTTGACTGCATATGTTTTTGAGATTTGAAAATGTATTAATGTTCTTAGATTAACTTTTTTCGTGACTCTTTAAAGTTTTAAAGCATTTTTATAGCATAAGCCTTGATAGCTTGTGATGTATTCTCTTTTTAGTGGACTTACTACTGGCTAGAATAAATTAGAACATAATACGTTTCAGTTAAAAAAAAGTAAAAGGAACAAATATAAAACAATCACGTAATCAAGCTAAACTCAATAATCCTACAGCTGTCAACACAAATTTCATCGACCACCTTTAGTTTAACTAAACAGTTGTTATATCGTACCATCACTGAAGGAGTAACTTTCTTCACCCGCCATAATCAGTGACTGGCACTAGAAAGAAACAGAGTATGCTGTTATTAAACAGGAGCGAGTGAGACATAAAGACCAGTATCCACTCGAGTAAAAGTAGACGAAGATAGGCTTACGCGAGATACGACTGGAGGGAAGGAAACGTAAGACGGTATGGGTGGCCACCCCCCACGGTTGGTCGATGACCATAAAAATGAGTATAAAATTGAAACATCAATATAATAAGCAATCAACGTGGTTCAGGCCAGACCTAATTATACAGGGCGAGCGTATGTTATAAATTACTTCATGACCGGAGATACAGATTGCTCCAAAATCGAATCGAATTCCGGATCGGTTTTCGAGTTTGAAATCGAACGAATCTCAAATTTTCGCATTACTAACTCAAAAATATTATACGCTGTATGCTTATCTATATAAAAGGTAAATAAATATTGTAGTTACTGTTATTGATGTACAGAAAGTTCGTAATTTTATATTATCGTTTCTATGTGATGGGAGTTTTAAAGCAACAAGGCGTTTACTGCTACAATTTCAATAAAGGCTTATGAATTTATTTTATCGTCAAAAATTATATTACCTTACAGCTACCGTAAAAAGACGTAGAGTCTAAGCACATTACATCTATTTAAAATTAAATCATCAGTTTTATGGCAAATGATCAAGTCAACTGTGGATTTAAATGCAAAATGCTGATTATTAATAATTATTGTATTATTATTCATTTTGTGAACACACTATACGGCGCCGTCCAAGTCGGCTGTCATAACTGGATAATGTGTATGATTAAATTTCGGCTCCCCGAGGCTGAGGTGCCGTGATATTCAGTTTGTTGGTTTTTCGACCTTTGTTTTTTATCCCCAAACAATTTAAAATAAGGTGTGCTCTACGTTAGGTTAGAAAGGACTTATAGATAAAAAAATATGGTTTTTAGAATTATTTTTAGATTTATTTAGAGATGAGTTTTAAATCTATGTTAGATTTGATAAGAACAATATAGGAGTTCATTGCCGGCTGTTATTAATAGCTCTGTATAGCTCTTTACGACAAAAATTGGTTTATTCCATAGGCATATAAAGATTTTTTGGTATCGTCTTTTATTCAGTAACAAGTTTTCCGCCCCGCGGTTTCACCCGCGTTCCCGAGGGATCTTATCCTTTCCCGGGATAAAAAGTAAAATAGACTATGTGCTATTCCAGACTATAATCTATCGCTGTGCCAAATTTCATCCAGATCCGTTCAACCGTTCTAATTGAGTAACAAACATACATGCATCCAAACATTCACATTTATAATATTAGTAAGATTAGTGGGATATTGAAGCAATAGTTATTCGCACTTCTTTCAGAAACACGAGATAAAACACAAATATGGAAACAACAACATAGTGATAATTAAATCCTTAGGTAGGTACTTCAAGCTATTAGAGCCAGATGGTACATAAACATCTATAATTTTGTCATGAAATATGCAAATATGTTTTCCTGACAGTGTAAGTTCAAAAAAGCGTCTAAAGATTGTATTCTGATTCAAGTCTGTCTTTGGATATGCTTCAGAAAGCCACAATATTCTTTCGTGAGTTGTAGGCCCACAAATTTGGCAGTCGCCACGATCTCGCCCAATTCCCATAATTTACGAGTCCGTTGGTGATAATTATGTGCTTAGACCTCCACCTAACTATCGAGCTCTTGGTTGTTGATCGTTACTAGTTGTCTGTGGGTGGCGTGATCAATTTCTATCGATGCCACGAGTGTATTGATTGCCATCAAATTGCTCGCTCGTGACTTAGCTTTCGAATGGATAATGTCTTTCTTTACGTAACTCATACAGATTTGAGTGTGTCGTCAGTGATTGCGTTGTTTTATCGTTAAAGTTATTATACTGTGATTAAAGTTTTTGTTTGATCATTTTGGTACTATGATCACTTTAACTTATGAGTAATCTTCGTGGGAATGTCGGATCGGATACCATTTGACAGTTACTGTGATGAAATTCATAGACAAATGTAGTTTATTTCTGTCCTCTTTCATTTATAGGATACTAGCTTTCCGCCACGCGGTTTCACCCTCGCGAGGGATCTTATCTTTTCCCGGGATAAAAAGTAGCCTATGTGCTATTCCAGACTATAATCTATCTCTATGCCAAATTTCCTCCAGATCCATTCAGCCGTTCTGGCGTAAATGAGTAACAAACATCCATCCATCCAAACTTTCACATTTATAATATTAGTAAGATAAGATTTGGACCACTGTTACGTTTTTTTTATTCAACAGTTTATATGAATATACTATAAAAATATTTACTTTTCTCTTGATTTTTTCTTACCTGTGATTATCTGATGAAATTATCCAGTATATCTCTTCACCTGACAGCTTATTGACATGTTCATTACCAATGCTTTGAATTCAGGCTGGTGTCGCAATAGGCCTACATTTTAACACATAAATCATTCGATGATCGGGTGCAAGGGCGATGCAGCATGGCCGCCGGCGGTGGCTGCCAGCTCAATCACCACATTATCACCTGCAGAGGTTGAACAGAACATGGAAAAGAGTGGTTATTGATTTAAAAACTTTTTTGCTTTGAAAATGAAAATATTTTTTTATTCAAATAGGCCGTTACAAGCACTTATGAATAGTCTAGCTAGACTCTAATAATGATTTCTTAAATTCGGACACAAATAGTGCGTCTCCTAAGATAGGGAAAAGGCGACTCAGCAGTATGCATATTATCATGAACCATTTCCAGCTGCTTTCGATCCTTGAAAGTTTTATTACTAATCTTTTCGTAGTATGAAATTGAACTACTAGCAAAGTTATATTTTAAAGATAGGTAATTTATTGCTTTACAAATTCAGTACCTAACAAACATTTCATAATACATTTTAATTCAATTGCAGAACGTTGTACATTTCTATACCTAACTATGTATAATCTACTACGCAACTTAGCACTGAATTATATTATCAGCTACGTTAAAGGTCGTTTATGCCGACCTTGCCTTGTTTTATACCTTTTATGCTTTTGATAGGATATATCTGTCTCCAGTCTAGTCTAAAAGATATAATGTTTGAATTCTTACGTAGTAAGGTATTTCAAGTTAAATAAAATATCATTGATTGAATCGGCGCCTTCATGCAGTCGTAGGTTGGTGCGATCACCACTGAGAAATGACGTAGAGTTTATACGAAGTAGTGTGATGCACGCATTTGATATATTCGAAACAACAAAATGACATCCACATACCTACTCCCAAAAAAAAACATGGGGTCGAAACCTTGGGGACCAGAGGCTCATCTTTTGTTCAAAGAGGACTCCCATTGCCTTATTGAGGCCTCTCGTGACAAAAAGGCTGGCATGTACTTTGCCCAAAGATTTTAATTATGAATAGTTTAGTTTAGCTTTTTAGTTTCTTTTAAACGACTTCAAAAAAGGAGGAAATTCTCAATTCGACCGTATAATTAGCATATTAGTTAATTTATTAATAATAATAATATAAACAATAAAAAAAATTACAACAAAGATGAGCAAACTTTCATTTCTAAAACTGAAATTTGTTGATGATTATTTCAGTAACGTACTGCAGCGACTCTACGCCTCTTTTTACGGTTTAAACAAACCTCGTTCGTGACTCCTATCCCATCTCATTATCGAGTTTGGTGCGCGTTTAAATAATATAAATAATACTCGAGACGCGGCAAATTGACGTGTAATCATAGTTGTATGGTGATTAGCTGTAAATATAGATATTACGTATCAGCCAAGCACCATGGGTGGCGGTACCATCAGGTAATGGGTTTGATGACATACTCGTTTCAGATTAGTTTGGGATAGAGTAACAAGGGTTAAACTATTTCTACGAAGGTCGGTGACGGTTTGGAGACTGCCGATTATATTGGCGTTTTTGAAGTGTTATTTCAGAAGCTATAATAGCACCAATTATTACGAATGGATATTGTAGAAACGAGCTTTAATATTTCAGAATGCTGTCACGATGATAACCTACCTATATTTGGTATAAAAGTATGTATAGTATATTGGTAGAAGGTATGGTGGTAGTATTAATATATAGCTACATACAATATATTCCATTGCAAGGATGTAAAAATGGATAAAACATGGATAATCGAATATAATTTAATTTTAAATTTATATTTCGCAAATATTTTATGTAAAAAATTTATCGAGGCCTCGGGTGACCGGCGGGCGGGGAGCTTTTTCCGCCAACGCATCAGCTTGGCCATCCAAAGAGGAAACGCTGCCAGCCTTCTGGGAACCTTGCCGATCGGCAGCAGCGGCAGCCTCGAAGAAGTTTTTTATGTATTGTAATTGTACATTTGCATGTATATTTTGTACATTTGTTGTAAATAAAACTAGTAGTTATTATCATTTTTTTTTTAAATAAGAATCACCTCGATTTCACAGTTATTTCCGTAGTGAAAGTTAAACATAATTGCAAACTGTATCAAACTCGTTCATTCGTTTTCGATAGAAGTTAATAAAATAATGACAAAAGAACTATCAAACCATTTATTTCAAGAATAATATCCTACGTTGGATAGACTATGATCTTGCGTTGTGGCCTGTATGACACTATAAGGTTATGTGTGGTAGTGTCGTGGATCGCAGTAACGGCGCGGGCACGGCGAGCAGGGGTGGCCTGCATTGTTTGCCGGCCACGCGCCGTGACCGGCACATTACGATACCGTCAGCAAAACCGACAAATAAGCGATCGATGAAAAAAAACGGTTTTAAACCAGTGTTGTAATTTTGTTTTTAATACCACAAGTGATGGGTCACCTGATGGTAAGTGACTATCGTCGCCTATAGACATTAGCAATACCAGGGGGATTGCCAATGTATTGTACACCTTATTACAAGGCACTTGGCTCTCAAGTGCAAATGCCGGGACACACCAACAGGTGCTTGGCGACAGATTTTCAACTTGAGGGTGGTAGCCAGCCAGTCGAGTACTTTGTATTAGATTAGATACTGAGTTGCGACGTCATACATAAGTATGTACCATCAAAAGATCTACATTTTATGGTTAGATTATAAATTTAAAAAATCACCAGGAAGATGATGGTGCTGGTATACACTGGTTAGTTTTAAATAATAATATATTTTTTTTAATTTAGGCAACATCTAACTTCTGCCGTCCCTCGCTGCCGCCGTTGCTGAAGCCTGATGGATCACTAGCACATACTGCCACTGAGAAGGCCAATTTGTTTGCCTCTCTGTTTGCGGAAAACTCACGTCTAGACGCTGGTTCACACACACCATCATTGCTACCCTCTTGCGACTGCCTAATGCCGGACTTTCGTATCCGACAAAAGGAGGTTGCACCTTGTGAAGTACTCTCACCAAATCTGAGCCCTCTATATAGTGTCGAACGTCTAGGGTAGCCCGTCAGATTAGTAAAAAAAAATCGATGGTTTGAAATACTCGAGCGCGTCAGATTAAGGTAAGGTAAGTTAGTTACATGCAAAATAGTGTACATTTCAATAATCTGACAATTTGGGCGTGACGAAAGAAAATTGGAGACTCGCAAAGTTGCAAAAAAAAAACGTCACCTGGATTTTCTCGAGCGCGATTAGTTTTATTTTTATTTTGAAGGAAATTAGTCACGAATCACGGAAATATCTTAATCTGCCGATTTGCACAAGCCGAAGTAGCTAAAATCATTATTAAGTGTATAGTCCAGGAATATTATGAGTTTCACCTCAGAATGAGAGATGGTCAGCTATTAACTTGTATAAACCTTTATTTTGACACCCTAAAACTTGTCTCAAAAGCTACTTATCATAGGGTGCCCGCGACTACTGATTTTTCAAGGTCAAAGGTAAAAAAATGATTTATTGCAAATATCTCGTTTCCTATGGGCTTTTTGGTATATGTATTCATAATAAATATTGTAGAAAATTAAATTCTCTACAACTTTTGCGCAAACATTTTTTCGATATCTTGAACCATTTTCGAGATTTCGATATTTTTTATATATATTTTTTTTCAAACCGTCAGATTAAGGAAACTCCTCAACATAATTGTCAGATTATGGGTCAGTACAACAAGGCCATCAAGAAGAACCGCCTGTATAAAAATCTGACGCGCTCGAGTAAATCAAGGTCACGATTTTTTTTTGCATTTTCAAAAATCGGCCCTGACTGATGGTCGCGTCCAAATCGTCAGTCTTTAAAATAGGAGCTATTGGAGGGTTCACTTAACATCCCTTATCAATGTCTGACGCGCTCGAGTAAATTTTTTTTTTAAATATTTTCGACCCCTTCGTACGGCCACCCCCACCACGCAAAACGGCAGATTATAATTTTTCCGTTATCAGACAGACGTGGCGCGACTACCCTATTAATATCTGACGCGCTCGAGCATTTCTTGGTGACTGTTTTTTTTTTACATTTTTGAAACCCTGTAGACTCTCCCCCCACCGCTGAAGGGGAAAATATCACATAACCTTTTTTTCTTTATTCCACCTAATCTTCAAATTCCAGTAGGTCCCAAAGACGCTCGAGTAACTACAAATTTAGCATCATTGCCTCCCCTACCATTGAGAGATACGGGGAAACAAAAACATCCTGAAATGTCATTTAAAGTGCTTAGTTTGATAATCTCACTTACATAACAATTTCCTTAACGACTGCGAACCCAAATATATATTTAATTTCTTTTTTTTTCTATTTGTCAGTAAATTAAATCAATATAAAAAACTTAAAAAAAAGTCTTTTTTGCCAACCGTACAAAACAATCACCGCTTATTTTCACTTACATTAGTTTAGTGAAGGATGGTATCAATGAAATATGTGCAGAACTCGCGTGACGTCTTCTTCCCTTTTGATTGGAGTTGGGGTTCCTCCCAACCCCTACTTAGGCGATTGGTTTTTTTATTTTATAAAAATGTTCCTTGCACGCTTGCAAGATTCTTTGATGTCATAAAAATGTATGTACTAACGTAAAGCAAGCACATACTTGATGATAAGTGAAAATGAAACAGAATTATTAAAAGCCTCCTTAAGAGATTTACAAGTGAATAAAAACATTTCCGCTTTAGTTTTTCATTCATAAATACTTACCTACTGAAGGTACAATATTTTAAATTTAATCTAAACTAATATTATAAAGAGACAAGATTGGATTTTTGTTTGTTTCTTTATTTAATTGTTACGATTTAACTCAAAAACTAGTAACAACCAATAACCAAACCTACTACTGCCAATTTAAAAATTTCTTTCACCATTATGTTAAATAGGTAATTATTAAACGAAGATGTATTAATGTGAAGTCAATTTTAGATTCCAAAAATAGCGCAGCGCTATGAAAATAAAAAGCACATTTTATAGGATTTGTTTATTTTACGACAAATTGCTATAAATCTAACAAATATTTATCGTATTCAAAGTTACCTATTATGTTCAAAGGGTGGCTAAGACACGTGGCATTAGATCTAGGGGTTGGAATTGACCAGTATAAGAAGACCTACTATTTATAAATTTGGAAAGCGATTATGGTAACACAGTGGTTCAAGAAAATGTGGTTGTGTTGTAGCAAAAATAGAATTTATTTAATACATTTAAAATTTATCGCAGTATCTGTTTGTTTGTCGGTTGAATTTGATACGAGATATTATTAAGTGGTATTTTATTGTCCCTGGACGGCTGTAATGTTTATGATGTTGTTTGGTGGTTATAATCATATTACCTTGGGTACGATGACATATTAAATTATCAGTGTGGGAAAGAGTTAGACATAAAATTTTATTTAGCTCTTAGTGCAAGATAAGTCGACCCATTTTTATTACAGTGTTAATTGTCGAAAATGATTAATTGTGACCTAATTTGAGGTGGACATGTGGGGTCGCCGGACTTGCTAAATTGAGTAGAGAATAAAAAGAGGAAATAAGTTAATAAAATATCTACATGTACTTTAGTAGAATCCAATTTTGACCGTTGAATAGATATATTTCAACATGTCTAGGTATGTACCATATAGGTATACGAACTATAAGATCTCACAAAAAATATAAACCACAGCCCAACGGTCCCTAAATCGCTACCAATCCGATCTCCCCCCCGAGACGAGACAAATTATTATTTTCCATAATATCATCACACGACCATTACGCGTCGCCACCCAAGCGTGACCAAAAATTATTAGTGAACAGTGACGTCACGCGAAGTTTTTTTTGCACGTCCACCCCGAGGCATTGTAAGTGATACACTGAGCGCACCGGAAGTTGTAAAGTAGTGATTTGTAACGCACGCGCCGCGGCGCCTGACGCCACATCCGCTAGGAGGTCATAATGACGCGGCAGACGCAAGATACGCCGCCGAAATGTCTTGCGTATCTCATCTCCCCCCATTCAACACCCCAGCAATGGTTTTATCGGGCGAGCTTTTACTTTTATGCTCTGTTTAGCTAAATTCCTCTTTCCATTTAATTACATCGCCAAATGTAATGCGTTTGGCAGATGACGTCGTTTTAAATGACGCGTGTAAACGTGTTCAAATGTAACTGGTAGCAGAGTTAATGTATAGTCAAGTGCAGCAAACGGTTATATCGATTTGTTACTTCTGATTTCTTTTTCTGTTTGACCTTGAATTGAAGTAGGTGCTAATTGCATTTGTTATTTGAAAAAATCACATTGCCCGCCATGATTAATTTAATCACATCTCTTTCTTACTAAAGACAAAAGAAATGGATAAGAGAAAGTCCTGTTAAATTAAACTATGCCAGTGAATTTATTGACATTGAAAACAAGCAATTGACTAATTTGACACGAAAATTTATTTTCTATCCGTTTCTTATGTTTTTGTTAGAAAGAGATATAGGTACTGATCTTAGTCGTCGCGCCGCAGTGTAAGCAAACTATGATACTGATACTAAAGTAGTTCTGTTTTTAAACAATAGAATCGTCACAAAATTATTCTTAAAATTGTTCACCAAAAAGTTCTTAGCAACAACGCAATTCTCGCAATTTCGTGGTCATTACCAAGTCATGTTGACACAAGACTCACAGTTATTTGTCCATGCATCTTGCACCATCAACCTTGGATCAATACATTACCTCGAAGTACTATAAAATACTTGAATTAAATCTACAATCGTACAATTTCGACTGCACAATCGATATCTTACTGAGCGTATTTATCCGTCGGGCGGTCTTTGTGTACTAGAGTTATAGTGGCTACCGTCACAGATACTGGTTTGTGGATACTGGAGACTGCGATGTGTACACGTGACTTGCATAAGAGACAACAGTTGTATCAGTTGCGTTATAAGGATATACTTAGTAAGTAGTAGAACTACAAGGCGATGATAGCTCAGTGGTATCCTATAATGAGATTAAGCTTTTTGGTGAAGGAAAACATCGTGAGAAAACCATAGCACGGTGATACTCGACTGACTGGCTACCACCCTTAAGATGAAAGTCTGTCGCTACGCACCTATCGGTGTGATCCGACAGCTGCAGTTGAGAGCCAGTTTCCTTCTAGGAAACATCATCATTTACCATGGTGAGATTGCGGTCAAACACAAGCTCAAAGTAAAAACAGTACAATATTGTTTTATTGTTAAATTCCCTTATTATGATAAGCGTTGGAGTTAATCTCACAAAGTAAGGAGCTTGCCGACTTATTGAGCAAGTAATTGATACATTCTGTTGTATTATTTCTATAAGACATGCCTCCAAGGTATTTTGAAAGGTTGACAACATATTGACAATGACCCTGGTATTGCTTATGTCTATAGGCAGTGGTCGTCACTTTTGTCGTAAAAGTATATGCAAATCTAGATTATAAGCAGTCGCTTCTCTGCACGTATCACCCTGACGAAGTGTAATATACTTGAAAATAAATGTAAAAACATTTAAAAGAAAGATCCACTGCAGAAAACAAACTGCCTTGCTGCGTTTCTTGCCGTAGTCTTCTCAGTTTAAGTGTATTCCAAATTGGTAGTAAAGTCAATTCTAACGTTCATAAGTGGCAAGGGCCCCTAATATATCCAAATCAAATGAGGTTTGAGCATAATAACATGCTTATAATACATGATCAAGAAACTAAAAGCTAATAGCATAAGTATCCTTTATAATTTTGCAGTGTTCCAAGTCCCAACTAATCAATTTACATTGATTTGATTGCCAAGGCCTAAGTAAATAGAATAGCAATAGAATGCGTAATTGGTGCTGGCCGTGTGTGCAGTAATTGGACGAGTAGATTGATGCGCTGGCGCAGGAATCTCTGAATCGAATGGTGGTAATGAAACTGATTAAAGATCCCACCATGAGACGCTTTTTTAACTGGCTATAAGTTTCCAGTTTTGTACCTTTTTCTTATAATGGTCATCTGTCTAGATATTCTTTGTAGATAATTGACATTATTATTGACTAGCTTTTTCCCATTTGTTTGCAATATTCTTATTATTTATGAAAGAAATTGGTCAAAATGTAATGATCACTGATTCAAATTTACAAATGAATTCGCAAAACTCCTTAGTCAGGGTTGGCGCAAACACAAACATCGTATAACAAAACGTTACCCCACACAAACGGACACAGTATTTGTTTGGATTGTTAGCGGTCAGGCAAACAGCAAAAATGGTCGGTGGGTAACGAACCAGTAATCCGATTCCGAGTGGTCAGTTCTCTAAAGTTTCGATCTGCAATCAACTGTGCCAACATATCTATTTCGTAGGTAAACAAGCCGGGGGCAACCCTGGCACGCACACATTTATATTGTTTGCGTTTTTGGCAAAACGTTTAAGTAAATATGGAATAAATCCTTTACTTACAGGTTACCTACAGAAAATAACTTTGAAGACGTATAAAGTAGGTTAGTAGGTATGTTAAATATGCAAGTTAAGTCAACTTTTAATCGATGGTGGTTGTTTCATTGCATGAACTTTATTTTATTCTGAAGTTAAGTAGGGGAAAACTTCTTCGGAAGTTCTATTTTGTGTTATATGTCTAAGTACTGTAGGCAGTTCAAACTTTATCAGATTTTTTTTTTGTAATTGTGACTTTGCTTTTTCCGAAGAGCACTTTAAGGCTACTAACCCTCAAATAAAACTTCCTCGTATTTTACTGACTTCTACAGTAAAAAAATTGTAATATCTCGCAACTGCACTTGAGAGTCAATTCTGGGCCTGTGACTGGGACCTGGCCTGTTATTGAGATTGACATGACAGATTAAAATATTCTGGAAAAGAGTTTAGCAAAAATAAATCTGTCACATCTGAAACGACTACACAGAATGAAACAACAATTAAAGCATTTGATTTTGACGAACACTTCCCGTTCAGTAGTAAAGCAAACCAGATAAAAAGTGACATACACATCCCATGGTAATTAATTCAGGTTGTAGACACAAAAAACAATGACAGACACATACACAAAATCCATATTACTATTCATTGGTGCGGCATGACCAAAAGGATATGCACAAAAACTGGTACCAAAAGAGAGATTGATATATCCTGCTAATTTGCCTATACGCATTGGGACGGGCAATAAAATATGTCATATCATATGGCCCTTTGAATCTCCATCCATTGCAACCGAACCTAAAAACAGGCTTTTGAGCCAACGATGTATTTCCTGCCTGTATTCATTCACAAACAAAAAGAGGGAAATTCGAGTTTTAAGATCCTCCCAATTAAACTAAAGAGAAAGGCTTAAGTGATGGGGGT
Source organism: Ochropacha duplaris (assembly GCA_951361185.1). NCBI lineage: Eukaryota > Metazoa > Arthropoda > Insecta > Lepidoptera > Drepanidae > Ochropacha > Ochropacha duplaris. Next base: position 6,193,380 of record OX592711.1, on the reverse strand, counting down.
CTCGAGTACTCGTAAATCAGTTTAGTGGATTTTAATTATTGTAATCAGGATGTCCTTTTCTGTTTATTAATAGTTCTTTTGTCGTCTAATTTTGAGTATGAATCTTAAGGACCAATTTTAATATTTATGAACTACCTAATCAAACTGTTCAATATCAGAACTCCTACATGATAGACGAATTGTTTTTTTTTTAAACCCAATGTTAATTTGTTTTATGGCAAGGGCATCTGAGTGGTAGTGACTTTGGATAGCGTGACGTGGGTTCGAATCCTCTTATTTTTGGAGAAGAAAAACATCGTGAGGAAACCATAGCACTTTGTAGGTGGGTATTACCTGTCTGGCAGGTTACCAGCCTCATGTTGAAAATCTATCCCCAAGCAACTCGGTGTGTTTCTGCAGTTTCACTTGAGAGCCAGTTGTCTTCTTGCCAATTTAAAGATTCGGCAATCTCGCAATTAGGGAACCCGATTGCCTGTGTCTTAAATGCTCTGAGTGTAGATATTGTAAAGTTGTAAAAAATTTACCGTAAGAAATCAGCATTTTAAACTAAAAACATTAGAAAGAAATAATACCTTACAGTAACAAATAAAGACCGTTGGTTGAGCATTCTAATGACAGATACCATTTCACTACAATGCCCCTCTTTTCATAGAAAATATGCAAAGTTATTATGATAAACAAACCGTAACCGTAATTACGACTGTCGATATACAGCTGTATGGGATGCAATTAACAATGAATTTGTACTAACATAATCTATTAGGAGTAGTATTATAACACAATTATGTATAATTTGAACATTTCTTTTCATTATGTGAAATTATTCGCCTCACGGCGGCGCAGGCGGCGCAGGCGGCGCAGGCGGCGCGGGCGGCGATGTGCTCTCGCCTGGAACTAATATGTTAACTAAGTGATGGTCAAGTTAGTTCTAAGTTATTGTAATATAATGTCGGGGCTCATAATTATCCCAATTATTACATGCTTACTACATTTTTCTAGATCACTGTGATGGTATGAGCACACATCTTGGTATTTTATAGTTTCTGAGGTCTTGTCATATTTATTGCTAGTATTGTCTTTCGATTGAAATTATTTACCATCATTTAAAGGAATATTTAAATTTTCCTATTGTTATTTTCACAGTTGAAATCATAAAGTAAATCCACATTTTTTTATCAAGAAAATTTTATCTAATATAATGACAAATATTGCGCTCGCATGAAAGTTGTTTGCTTGTATCGCAATGATAGCGCAAACTCTAACAATGAACGCTGCAGCATCCCTAATCGTAATTTATACGCTTGCGAATCCCAGGCACCCTCTAGCGTCACTTCCTATTCAATCCGGAAGCAGGCAGCCGCCATTTTGGCTCGCACGAGGCCGGAAGTGCGTCGCACGCGCAGCTCCGTTGTCACGTCCGTTTTGACGCCGTCACTTTTAGGATTTTATAGAAAATATTTTGGTAAAATTTGAGAAAATCTATCTCCGATTGTTGAACTAAAATTTATTGATATGGAATACGGAAGGCTTAAAACGAACAACTTATTTCAAATGAATGATCAAAGAGACCAAATTCTCAGTTTGTAAACATATAGGTACCAACCTATCAATATTATAAATAAAAAAAAGATAAATAAGTAAACTATAGATATAGGTTCATATATGTAGCTATGTATAGTGTGTGTAAAGATGATTTTATTTAAATGGAAAGCATTAGCAGTACCTACTTACTATTCTGGAGTCCAATGCTAATTATCATCTGAGTCTACCTACTACTTAAAAAAATCTACCAAGTATTCTCCTTGGTCCTCCAAAGTCTTGATCACGGTTCTGGCTTGTTGGTAGATACATTAATTTTCACTGCTCGGGTCTAAAAAGAAAACACCCCATGTGTTATAAATTCGATTTTGTTTTCAAAGATTGACTTCAATGTGTGCTCGGTAATAATATCGGATAAAATATAACCTACAATTTTTCGTATCCAATGAAATGTAGATGACCAATCACTATTCGTGTTTGTAGCTACACAAAATAAGTTATACTAAAATGACCCTAATTGCTGTACCAATCATTCATTCATTCAGTATTTCCTATAATAAAATAAAGCTCTATTCATAGTGAATAATATTACTGTGTCATTATGAAGATTGACGTCGGATCCGATGATGGCACCTCATCAATTCGGTTAGTATTATCTAAGCACTCGATATGATATCACATCTAATCACTCGAAAAAAATGATTTCCTCAATAATTTTTCAGAGATGTTACATTACTTTTATGGTTTAAATAAATATATATTGAGATAGTGGAGCTTACTAAACAATTCTGCATGTTATAGAGTAGTTACGTTATACGTTATAGATTAGTACCAAGCTCAAATCCGCACTGAGCCCGCAAGGCGAACAAAGTTGTACAAGAGGTAATGATGATGTTATCAACAACATCATTACCTTGTTATGTAATCACTAGAATTTGTGTAAAATTTAGGTATTCAACTTCCTTTACGTACAAATTAATAAACTTTGCGGCGTTATGGCGGCTATATGATGATGATTAGCTGTGCATAAAATAGCCTGGTACATATGGTTGAATAGTTTTTTTTTATGAATGTTGTCGAAGAAGTATGGCATTAGCTACAACCAACTTTTTTTTTCATCGACTTTCGGAAAATACAAGTTTTTTTGTGTAACAAATCGTTTGACACTCGTAATATACCCGACACGCGATTGGTCCACCGGTACCAGCGCTCTTACCATCATTTTCCTTTTCATCATTACGTAATTAGACCCCTGAAGGGTCGCCATATTTTGTACAAATGATCGGAAATTTTGTGTCACTTTCTCCTAGCCTATTTCGAGTGCTTTGAAAATAGGTGCTCGTCTATCGTCTCGTACAGAGATAACTCAAGTATGCTGGTGTATCTTATTACTGTACAAATTGAGTTTTTATACTTAATGTATTTACATTACTATAAAGTAGAGTTACACGTTACTCTTAAGTTTTTACTTAGATTTTATTAATAAGTTTCGATATTTTTATGATTTATTATGGAGATTCATAATAAATCACATAGAAAATATAGAGATATTTGCAAATTATTTAAGACCTTTCCATATTTTTATAATTTTACGGCAGATATATCCTACTTAAATATTTTTGTAGGTACCTAAGTAAGTAGGTATACCTATATCATTTCTCTGAGAAAAAATTACAAAATTTTTAGTAATTCTCATATGACGATCGCCGTAAAGCAGTAAAAGGTGGTTTATACTTTTATACAATACCGTAGGGTGTCATATTCAATATTAATTTAGATAAGTTGTCATAAAATTGTGATTTGGGACACTTTGTGGAATGCTCGCATGTTATAGTACACTTTTGTGGATAAAGTGGAGGTCAACTTGACTAAATAACGCCCTACGTTACAAAGGGAAAATTCAGGAAAATCCAAATACTTTGTATGGAGGATTAAAATAGGAATTATGTTTTTTTTTATGTCAATAGGTTGACAAACAGGCATACGGTCCACATGATGGTAAGTGGTCACCGCCGCCTATGGACATTTGCAATACCAGGGTGATTGCCGATGTGTTGCCGACCTTGTAGAGCTCTTTTTACGCCCTTTTTGAAGCATAGCTTTTAAGCATATCTCTACATTCGATACAAAAACGTTAAGATATAAGTGAAATATAAAATGGAGCCATATTGCTATAATACTTGTATTCGTAAGGCCTAAAACCTAAGGCCGTTCGTATTTTCTTTCACCCCGGAATGTAAGGTACAATATTTCCATATTCTTAACCAAACATCGGAACGTCCCCCCATTCCAGAACGCCTGTTTATCGCTGTATCTACGATCCACAATTTGCGACGCTATAGTTGACAGCGTACTCAGCCGATATAAATCTACTATTGAAAGAGACGCCATCCTCAGCCATTCACGAGCTCCTATTCAACTGTGTGGACAAACAGACAGACACGGAGATGAACAAACACTCCTGCAGGACGGAGATCAAAGAGCGATATGATACAGTGGCTGGTTTAATTTGGCGCCAACTCACATGACGCCATTTTGTAGTTTTCGCGATTGTAGCTTTTTTCTCTACTATTGGTGTCGTGCTTGATGATGCTAGCAACTAAAAAGATTTTAATAGTTTTAGTAAATAGCAAATTGACATTTTCTCATACAATCTTCGAAATCAAACCCCTACCAAAAGCATAAAGATTTTGTTGGCAAGAACACAATACATAATACGAGTATCCTCCATTATTGTAACTAAGTAACCATAATGATAGTACCTAATGGCGTAACTAAACCGACTTTTTTTTATAGAATTCCCGTGTCATGATGTGTTGATCCGCGATGAACTCTTGATGAACTTGGCACAAAAATAGATTATATCCTGGAATAAAAGATAGAATATTTAACTATTAGCTGTCCCCCGCGGTTTCACCCGCGTTACCGTGGGTCTTATCGCCTGTGTTACTCAGGGACAATGTAGCATTCTAATGGTGAAAGAATTTTTGAAATCGGTCCAGTAGTTTTTGAGTTTTTTCGTTACAAACATACAAAAATACAAATATTTCCTCTTTATAATATTAGTGTAGATGTAAATGAAACAATTTAATAGTCCATGATTTTTTCAATGCAATCACAGGTTGTTCGTTAAGTGTCGCACTAGAGTGTTTATGGGTTTTAGTTATTCATTACGCAGGGAAGGGATGAGGTGACGAGTGTATGACTAAAGGCTACAACCACACTTCTATTGTCTATGCTCAATGTCGAGTGAAAATGAGATCTTGAGACACACACAATCAACAAGCATCTGTACAAAAAGGGGCAGTTTTCATTCGGGTGCATGTGAATTGGTCTCACTCAATACCTTCATGTACTTTGTACCAAAATATGCTTCAATGAAGGATAATTTACAGATACCTTTAACCTTTATATTATGGAGTATATCTATTGTGATGTATATACATATGGGAAATCATCCTTCTATCTATATCCATTCCTTCATTGACATTTTGTGGGAGTAGAGTTATTATTACTTCTATTCTAGCTAAAAACATTGATGAACAACCGATACCCCATACCCTTACATGAAAGAAAAACCGGTCATGTGCGAGTTGGACTCGCGCACCGAGGGTTCCGTACAAATTATGTAATTTTATTTTTGAGAATAAAATATATTTTTTTAGTATTTGTTGTTAACAGAAATACATAATCTGAGAAAATTTCAACTGTCTAGTCATCACGGTTCATGAGATAGATACAGCCTGGTGACCAACAGACGGACGGACAGACAGACGCAGAGTAGAGTTTCAGTAATAGGGTTTCCATTTTTACCCTTTGGGTACGGAACCCTAAAAACAGTTCGGAAGGAAACTGCATTTTTTTAAATTTTGTTAATTACTTTGTAGTCTAATTATGTATTTATATTTGTGCCATTTGAGCTACATCATTTAACTAAGGCTAATATGTAAATGGCTCTGACTGAAATGGATGAAGCTCAATATTTTCTTGTTCAATACAATCGGACGGGTGAATGGATGAATTTAACCCCAAAATATGGTTTGAAAAACTTACTTGTAAACACAATCTCTACACGTTATTGAAAGCATATCTGAGCTGAATCCGAAGGAAAATATCACTAGGTAAAGCCTGGGAGATGAAGAGCAAAAGAATAATAAATAAATAAATATCCTTGGACATTTTTCACACACGGCTATCTGATCCCAAATGAATGAGTTTACTTTTCGAATTGAATTAAAGTTATGATAGCTGAGAAGGGCGCATGCCGTGACGAAGCTGGTGGGTTCGAATCCTACAGAGAGCTTGAGCTTTCGGTGAAGAAAAACATCATGAGGAGATCATAGAACGCGGGTGAAACTGCGGGGAGAAAAACTAGTTGCTTCATAAAGTTTTTACTTGACATTATTTGCAGCACGTTAAAAGTAAACAATCTCACTAAGAATTTTATTTTCAGTACAGATAGCAAGTCTTAACATAATGAGTTTCGAACAAAACGTATCAATACTTAAACCCTAAAAGCAATAGAATCTTATTATCTCCTCGCCTGTCTCACCTTGTTTCATCTAGAACAAAAACAGTGGGGTCTAGACGCAGCCCACCCTGGCCTCTTCACCCCCAAGTACTCCACTGTTGCATTATTCAACACCTCGCCTCGGATTGTGTATTATTTATTTGTGTATGTACTGTGGATTTTATCTCGTTTGTTTCGATTTTAAATTAATTTTAAATTGCGTAGCTTTTTTTATATTACTTGATTTAAATTGACATTAATTAACTGAGAAGGTACATATTTTTAAAATAAATATAACTATACTAAAATAAATATACTAATACATACTTAAATAGATAATTACACAAATGTCTGTTCTGGATCGGAATCGAACCCACGACCTGCGGCATGATAGGTTGAGTGTTAAACAACCACGCCAGCCGGCCCGTATATATTTTCGAAGCACTAATCTTACAAGTGCCTTAGCACAGCGAATAATTATGATAATCTTCACTTTCGAGAATTTTATTTTACTCTACAAGAACCTTAAAGCAATTATTGTGTCCCATAAATCATCACTTTAGATTTTCTTCTTTTTATTACTAACAAATCAATAATTTCCAGTAAATTTCAAACAATTTATGGAGAGACGACGTGCCATATAAGTTATCATCGCACAATCTTAATTAGACCCTCACTTTAATAACGTTTTTCACTCGTAATTCTCACTATTTACCCTCTCATAATAAATGCATTATAAAAATATGTTTCGCTATTGGTTATCGCGTTAAGAGTTTAAAATGGTGGGCCATAAAGTTGAAATTAAAACGGTTTTTCCTGTAAGTTTTTTCCGTAGAGACACGCCCACCGCGAGTGGAGTGTTTCCTGGAAGAACCTCATGTAAGTTTTTGCATCGGACGTGACAATGCGAATGTTCGTTTGAATGGGTAAAACCGGCAGTGTGAGGTTGAAATAGTGCTGTAACGTGGACTCGACACGAACTGGAACCTGAATCTTATTACAGAAACTTTAAGTGTTTTTTTGGTCTTTGTTAAAGTATGAATAAATATACCTTCGCTGAAGTATACGTACATAAATTGAATCAATCAAATAATACATTAATAAGAAGAATTGATAAGACGAAGAATTCAGTTGAAGCTTCTCTAAAAGCATTACATCATAGTTTTTATCTATGTCGACTGAGAGAATATTTCAGAGCATGTTGGAAACCGTCATTGTCGGCAAAAACTTCGGTCCACTTCGACCGAAATCAAAGGTAGCCGAACACTACCTAATAGATTCTGACTAATGCAACGTGACGCCTTCATGTAAAATTGTCACACGGAATTCTTCAATAGCATGTTGGACGGTTGCGACAAATTCATCACTGATTATTAAAAGGAACTAAAATATTTGAAACCTTGACGCATTAGTTCTTTAGCCCTCATCACTAGAAGACTATGGTGTCCCAACTCTAGTCTAGTTCTACCTATAAACATGATGCTACGAACTTCGAACACTGGGTATGTAATGAACATGATATTTAAATAGAACGACGAAGACATTTGATTGACGCGTAACTAATTGGTAGTTCGATAGCTTATTTAATTTAGCCCTACAATTACGTATCTACCAGATAAATGTGACACTAATGGTACCTACTATCATCCTACTTTGTTACTGAATCTGAATGGATTTTCTGAAATTTCATACAGTGGTATTTTTTCTCTTGGATAAGCTTGTGTTTGATGTCAACTTCTGTCATCAATCTCAACATTGATGACAGAAGATGGTAAACACACAAATCCTTAAAGAATACTAGCTCTCAAGTGCAGCTCAGAGGTGCTCGGTGACTTTCAACTTGAGGGTGGTAGGTAGGTAGGCAGCCAGTTGGGTACTACAAAGTGCCCTACCACCGTGCTATGGTCTCCTCTCGATGGTGATGGAATCACCGAAAACTCAACCACTGAGTTATCATCGCCTTAAAATATGATTAAAATACAAACAAGTCTTAAAAACATAGGATATGTTTTATCCCGGGAAAACCTTAGATCTCCGTGAGTATATTATAATAGAACCTTAGAACCGGTTTTCCCGTCCATTCCATGTTTTATTAACCCCAGAAATATGATTGCTAAAAGAACTATTTAAGATTAATTTGGAGGTAAAGTCCTAATTGACGATACCAACCAAAGAACAAGGAAAATAAAGTGAACCTATGTTTGTATATGGTAGCAATCATGGCTGCCGAGCGGTTATATTAACATCCTATGTTGACCGTAAACCTTCCAGTTATGAAGTTTACGATATCCCTCATGAGCCTGGCGGTCGTTACTCCTGGACTCGACGACGGCATTGCACTATTTTATATTGCTTAACTTTTTTTTAAAAGCAAGAAACCTTCTTATATATAATATCTTTATTGTGTTTTTTATGTAACTGGCCTTATTTGAATTTTGAAATGGTTTTTTATTCGAAGACGTAATATTTTCTACATGGCCAGTGCTCGATAATTTTTAATAGTCTTGAAAATGAAAAGCTATTTTACTTTTCAAGTAACATTATTTGTCATAGCTAGGTAACATTTAAGCGTATTGATTCAACATATTAGCTAAAAAATTAATATTCGGGACATTTTTCACACGACCATCCTAACTAAGCGAAGTAACTATACTTGATTGTCTCCATAATAAAAGCAAATTGATATGGGTATGTACCTACTTACTATGTTTTAAATAGATTGGAACAAACAGACATGCTCATGCACACATTTTTGTCCTGAATGGGAATGGAACCCACGACCTTTTGACAGGTGGCATATCTTACGAACCATCAATATTCTATTATTATCAAACAATAACACATTTTAATCTAATATTAAAATACCATAGCGATCGCAGTAACAATAAATAAATCAAAATCTCAACAATTCAATAACATAATTTCATTTGAAAACGAATAATTTAATTTGAATTCGATTGATACTTTCATATCACGTAGTATCTATATGTAAGTATACCTAGAATAGAGAATAACAGCGGGAGCACTGATTGCAATCAACCGAATCAACCCTTATTGAGTTTGTGAACGAATACAGGGCATACACACTGTATTTGTTTGTACGTTAACCGAACTGTTTGCTCCGACTATTATCTCTGGTAAACGTGGATATAAGGACCGAGCGTAGTTAGGCTCTGGATGAGTCACTTTAAAAAATAGTACTGTTAAAAAAAGCGTAGTAGGTATATGTAGTATATCAGTCTTCTGTCTTCCATATTACAAGCTCTGCTTAGTTTGGGATCAAATAGCCGTCTGTGAAAAATGTCCCAGGATATTTATTTATTATTATTAAAGTATATTTATTATGAATTACGCGACGAAGGTTGTGGGTTCGAATCCTACAATGAGAATGATGAGGTGAAGGAAAACATCGTGAGGAAACCATAGCACGGTGGTAGGGTACTTTGTAGTACCCGACTGGCTGGCTACCACCCTCAAGTTGAAAACCTGTCGCCAAGCACCTATCGGTGTGTTCCGACAGCTGCACTTGAGAGTCAGTTCCCATCTATGCTTTGTGTGCTTACCACCTTCGGCCACATCATCACTTACCATGGTGAGATTGTGGTCAAACACAAGCTTATCCAGAATAAAAAAAAAAGAATTGAAAGGCAGAATTGGTGAGAATAAATTTATTTATTATGTTTAATATGTTTTCGTACCTACGGAAAGATTTTCGCAAATTCAAATTCTAAAGTTTTTACAAGGATCTTCGTATCGTCACGAACGTAGGTATTCCGAATACCACCATAATTATATATACATAAATAGCTTAAATTAAATTGTTTAAATAATACGACCACATAATTTTATTTGCAATTTAGTAACCACCACCCACATCTAGTTACGCTAAGGTCTTCGTTGCGGGGACCTATTTTATCTTTATCTGGTGATATATCAACTTTTATTTTGTCTGGATTGTTGTTAGCCAGTATAACAATTTGTATGATTTGCAGTTGTTACGCAATTGTTGTTTTCAAGTGACACTTATTAGGTATTTTTGTCCATGCAACACTTGCCCTGTTTCCTTGTAATAGGGTTCTTTATAGAGTAATTATTAAGTAAGATAAGGGTATGTAGAGTAATGCAATATGTTGGAGAAATGTCGAAGGATACTTTATAAGTTCTGTGAAAAATTACGTACTTCATAACACCGTAGTTGAACTAATTGAGATGAAATATGCGCCATAGATAATATAGACTTCCTAGTTAATTAGACTATCCCGGGTAAATATCCGATCTCTCAGGAGCGTGGGTCTGAAGCTAAATTAAGATACAAGGTTTTTTACATGGGATAAGGGCCTTTTCAGTAAAGGTGTTGATTTTGTATTGTATGTTTAGAGTATCTCGAAAAAATGAGGTAACGTTATGTTAGAATTAGTGACTTTTTTATTTATTTAATAAAACTGTGGTAACTTCTGTAATTCGACATTCATAATAGCTTTCCCCCGCGGTTGCACCTGCGTTCCCGTGGGATTTTCGCAACATAGCGTGATGTTATATAAGCCTATAGCCTTCCTCGATAAATGGGCTATCTAACACTAAAATATATTTTTTATTCGTACCAGTATTTCCTGAGATTAGTGCGATCAAATAAACAAACTCTTCAGCTTTATAATATTAGTAGATATATTATAGGATAAAAATATTATATAGATATAAGTAGGTATCATCTAAATACAAACTGATCATTTTGTTCTGTTCAGCAATCATTTATTCAAAACAAGAATCAAACGTCACCCCAATCAAGTAAAAGTATTTTTCTGAACACGTACCACCAAATCGAATTATTCCTATAACGAGTGTATCGGTTACCGAATGTAATTCGGTTTGTACAAATCAGCGCCTATTTAATAAAAACCGACAAATTCCCTTACCCATCAAATACCTTTATATCGTTCAACTCTCATCCTTAATTCGTAGTTATAGAGTTCACGAGGCAGGTAAATTTATCTGAAGTTGGTTTATCGGCATTCACCCGCCCGTCGATCGGGATTGATTCGTCTTCATTACCGGGTAAAAACATGAATTACGAGTTCTGATATTTATTATATCCGAGGTAACGTGACCTCTTGTTATCTTTACATTTACCCGACTACCAATAAATAAGGAGGATTTAATTTAAGGAACTAGCCAGCAACAAAGAGAAGCTTGTACGAGTCCGTTAAACTTATCTAAGAATCTAAACTTTTTTATGTCTTAGATATTATTATTACAATATTGCCTAGTAGTGATAAAGTGGACAAAACTTTAAACTTAACTATTATATGTGTTTTACGATTCGCCCCAAAAAAGTGGAATCATAATCGAAAGTTAAGGCGATGATAGCTCAGTGGTAAGTGACGTCGGATACCGCGGCGAAGGTCGTGGGTTCGAATCCTTACAATGAGCTTGAGCTTTCGGTGAAGGAAAACATCGTGAGGAAACCACTGCACGGTGGTAGGGTACTTTGTAGTACTCGACTGGCTGGCTACCACCCTCAAGTTGAAAATCTGTCGCCAAGCACCTGTTGGTGTGTTCCGGCAATTGCACTTGAGAGCCAGTTCGCCTTAATAAGGTGTACAACACATTAGCAATCCCCTGGTATTGCCAATGTCTATAGGCGACGGTTGTCACTTACCATCAGGTGACCCGCCTGCCTCGTTGTCACTTGTGACATAAAAAAAAAAAAAAAAAAAAGTCGATGCGTATAAACGATGACTATGAATATAAACTGAGAATGACATTTAGATACGTGAACTATGTTTAAAGTTTTGGCAGAAACAAAGACCACATTGGAAACAATAAAAACGACATATTGCATACGGGAGTACAAACTGTATTTAACTGAAATTAATTTATCATCCATTTAACCAAACGTCTCAGGAATTACGCACTTAAGGTTCAATTTACTTTAATTTGTGGTTCAAAAACGGTAAATACTATATTGTCGGTAAGATGCGGTTACAAATCACCACATAAAAGTTTAAAAAGTTATTCTTTGTTGAGAATTTCCTTGCGGTACGTCATTAAGGGATAATTTAGTTGGAAGTGGTAGGCGTTCGTGATCATTGTATTCTCATACTGCGTTAAAAGGACTGCCTTTGTTATTACTTGTCTACTGAAATGTCTGCGCACGCGATGTTCTGTCAATAATATGTAGGTATACGACATTTGGACCAACTTATGAGTATGGCAGATGTCAAAAATGAAAATGGGTGATTTCGCAACATTCTGCATGTAAAGAATCTGTTTAAAATCTATAAAAACGAAATACTTAGTAAAATATTTCAAAGGGTACTTTTATAAAACACTAGCTGTCCCCCCGGTTTTATCCACGTTCCTGAGGGATCTTACCTTTTCGTGGGATAAAAAGTATCCTATATTTTATTCCAGGATATATATTTTTTATGTAACAAGTGACAACGAGGCAGGCGGGTCATCTGATGGTAAGTGTTTACCGTCGGCTATAGACATTAGCAATACCATTGGGGATTGCCAATGTGTTACAGTTGTACACCTTATTAAAATGTCTTAAAGGCAAACTGGCTCTCAAGTGCAATTGCCAGAACACACCAACAGGTGCTTAAAATATGTGGTTTAACCATTTCGCTACATTTACCTACAAGGGCGTCAGTTGAAAAGTTTATTCACTGTTCAGTACTTTTCTGTTATACAATAGAAACGAAACGGCTAAGTCACATATTTTGACTAAGGTGTAGAGTATAATCCAAAGTCATGTTATGAGGGTTCAAAAAAACGACGAAGTGCTTCGCTTGGCTCATCTTGGCGGCAACATCTATAATGTTGTTTTTTTCCAAAATGCTGTTTAATTTCCCTCTCTGACCTCAATATACTTTATTTATTTCAAAAAAGTTGGCTGGCAATGTTACAGATGACAAGCTCAAGAAGCATATGTTATGGACCTCCAGCTGTTTCTGTGTCGGTCTCAAACGATACTCCGCCATTATTAATAGTCGATTCCACTAATATCAATTACTAACGACAGTGAATATTTCCATTTCTTTATAAGGATGACATTTGTGTGTATGATCACTACAATTTGCTCCCGACCTATTAATTCCGACAAATGAGGGTCCTCTTTTTCTATAAGACAATGATAATTGTTTTCGCAACTGTCTTTGTCATAACATACGACAGTGAGACAATAGCAAAGGGGATATCGCTTTAATTTTATACATTTCGAAGATAGAACAAGATTTTTGTTACAAAGAAACAAAAGAGTCGCGTGCTCACAATGAAGTTTCATTAGTATGATGGATTTTTGGCGTTATCGATTTATTTTCTCTAGTGTTCGCTCACTGATCGAAATTCGATCAAAGTTTTTAGGAAAAAAAAGTCCGTTTCAACAATATTTTTATTGATAGCATTAAAACTCGTCAATAACAGTCAATGAAAAAAAGAAAATCGGATGACAAACAGAGGAGGATAATTTCATATTCCTCGCAGAGGTATAATTATGAGATAAGGTATGATATAAGGTAGGTAATATAATTATTCTCTGCATTATACCTACCATTATAATTCCGTGTTTCTCGCCGTCCGCAAAATTTTCGGATTTTTTTAAATATAGATAGATATAAATAGATGAAAATTTTATATTTTGAATTTTATTGAATAGGTATTTAATATCAGCGACATTTCGTTCAATAAATTCAATCGAGACTGTTCAGGTTCTCTCAAAACGTCTGAAAACTTAGCGGAACGTCCACCAATTTAATTAAAACCTGACTTGTACGGACGATGATAAACTTTACTGTAAATTTGATATAACGTGACTATATATATATATATTATACTATTGCGTACGTTCTTTTTTGTAGGTAGTTTTTGAACAAGCGTCCCGAGGAAGAAGATGCTATTATTCTTTTTGACATTGGCAGATATGGCCTAAAGAATAATTGCCAGCTGCAAGTGTATATAATGTAGAAATTTACGTCTTTTCAGGTTTTGTCGTTGTTTGCTGCTGAATGCTGTCAAAATCAGAGCAATTAAGTAGGTAAGTTGAGAAGAACCGGCAAGACAGTCACCAAGATAACATTTTTTAATAGACTTGTGTTGGACTGTAAAATCATCATACTTCCCTGACTCCTGGAATCCTTTACAAATATTTGTAGCGTGTTGGGGCTTCAGATTTAATTTCACCACATTTGCTATCTTCCAAAGCTTCATATCTCACCTTAAAACTACCACTGAACGATATCTAAAGAGTGTACAAATCAATTCATAGCAAAAACGTTTTTTTTTATATTTACCACAAGTGACAATCAGGCAGGCGGGTCACCGTCGCCTGTAGACATTAGCAATACCAGGGGGATTGTTAACCTTTCAGTTCTTTCTTGGGACAATCGGGGTTTCAGAGTCCGCACCACTTGGTTCTCAAATGGGACAATCGGGACGATGACATTTACTTAAAAATGAGGCGCGAATTTTGATTTTTTTAAAACTGTGCGCGAGTTGACGTGTTGTTTGACAAGTTAATCTCGCGAGTCAACAGATTAAAGGCAACTGGCTCTCTAGTGCAATTGCTGGAACCCACCAACAGGTGCTAGGAACAGATTAACGAACTAGCAGAACTTAGAACTAAAAGATTACAAGTTTAGTTCAGATATGAAGCATATCCCTGGAGCCAATTGTAAAGCCGTCTTAATGCATTACAATTCTTTCATTAAAATCATACTGTCATTATGTTTGTAGTAGACCTTATTATCTTCTGAGTAGACATCATTATGTTTGTAGTAGACCTTATTATCTTCTGACTAGACATCATTATGTTTGTAGTAGACCTTATTATCTACCTACATTCAAATTTAACAAAGGGAGCCTTGCAAAACGCATAAATACAGTTACAAAAAAACAATATTAAACCAAACACGCGATTTCAAAACCGGACTAAAAAACCTCATATTTGTGGGGTGAGGTGTTTTTTGATGGCAGAACTTATAATTAGTGATTGGCACAGAAGTTGCGGTTGAGCATGCGCGAGCAGCTCGTCCGAGGCGATTCCGTACAAATTGCGGTTTTCGACAACCATTAGTGGTTGATGGTTGCCACATGGTGTCTAACGGAACTTCACTTCCTAAGGCATTGTTGAACTTAACAATAGTTACTGGGTAGTAAGGTCCTCGAGTTCTTGTATTACCCTATATGTATAACAGGTACGTTAGATAATAACAATATTTACTAATAAATATCCTGGGAAAATCTTCGTACACGTCCATTTGATGTGTCAGTGTAATTTTTTTAAGAAGATTTTTGGCCTGGTATTGAGACCTTTAAGCCATTTCTTTATTTTAAATATTCATATTTTATGTTTAGTCACGTTTTATTGTCACTTTCACTGTAAAGTCTAGTCCTCGTCCGTACAAGTCCGGTCTAATTTTAGTGAAACTGGCGGCTGTTCCACTAAAACATTTCATAGACTTTTTGGGACAACCTGGAAAGTCACGATACACGGTTTCATTTGATTTTACTTCACTTGTGCACTTAGATTGATCTTTATTGGACAAAACACTACCGAAATTAGTCAATATAACTCAAAATACACGAATTTAATGAAAATAAAACGAAAACACAACGTCACTTCGCAAGTTCCCGCCAAAAAGTCTGTCATTGTAAGTGTACATCCTGTTGCTGGTGTTGTATTGCTGCATATCGACATATACATATTCATTTAGACATATCGACAGCACTACAATATTACCCAAATGATGCACACGATTAGGAAAAAGAGTGGGGCACGTCATCGTTGATGGCAATATCTATAATTACTACTTTACTGCTGGCTCTTTATAGCAAAAGCAACCTTATACTATAAGATAAGAGCCTATGAATGCCTATTTGTATGATAGAAATATTTCTTTAATAGCGTTTCCAGTTATCACCATCCGAGTGAGTTAACTACATGACTGAGCGACAAATGGAGTCGCTGGTGACTGCTGAATGATAGGAATTTGTGTGAATTATTAACATTGATTACCTCAATGTATACCTACATTTTAAAAGAAAAGTCATTATTACTTTATACAATACAATACATTTTGGGCGAAACAACACATAGAGTCGCAATTTCAAGGTAGATAATCCCAGACGACTTTTAAAAATGTTAAAATATAAAATCAACATTTCAATCAACACAATTAGAACCCTTTTAGCGTTGTTTACCCTTTTAGTATGCAAATATTGACAAGAGAGGGGGTGTTTACATTGAGGGGGTAGTGGGCTGTATCAAAGGATACCGCTGTCTTTGATCTCGCCGTGACATCGGCACCTGTGGGCTACCGAGATAGATTTATTACCGCATCTTCAACTCGATGTATTGTCTTATTGAAGATAAGACCTGTCTTTATTGAGGGCAAAAACTACTGATGAATGGATTGAAGCATCCGTTTTGTTAAGTTTGGATTTGTATTACTTAGGTAGGTACTTGTCTTGGATATTGGTGATGTTTTTATTAGATACTAGGTTTTCGCTCCGCGGTTTCACCCGCGTTCCCGAAGGATTTGTCTTTTCCTGGGATTAAAAGTATCCTATGTGTTATTCCAGGGTATGATCTACATGTGTGCCATGTTTCATTAAAATCCGTTCAGCCGTTATTGCATGATTGAGGAACAAACATCTATCCATCCATCCATCCATCCAAACTTTCACATTTATATTATTAGTGAGATGAGATAATAGGACAGCAGCGGCAGCCTCGAAGAAGTTTTTTTATATATTATAGTTGTACATTTGTTTGTATATTTTGTACATTTGTTGTAAATAAAGTTATTACTTTTAAAAATATATAGGATAGATTAGAATTAATAATTTTAACAATGAATTGAGTGTTACAAAGAGTTAAATGTGATTGTGGTTTCATTCCATACGCAATTTAATGACCAAATAATCTTGGTGATAAGTAAAATAGAAAAACCGACCAATAAGCTATTTCAACAGACATTTATCGGTTATTTCCAAAATCAATTTAGAAGAACCCGACTTAAAAGTTTTACAGAACAATAATACAATGATGCATCCCATTCATTCAACGGATCCCCTCACAATCATTCGGTCAATTTGACAATGGTCGCCGACGCCGAGGTGGAGTGGCCCCCTATTTTGAAAATATTTGCTTGTACCGGACCAAACAATTTCATCTAAGTGGTCTGCAGTCCCCCAAAAATAATATCAATTGAATAATGGATCCTGTGTCACGGTTATTATTTTTGATCGGCTTATGTTTCAAGAAGATACAATAGATCTCTTTATTTGAAATACTAGCTGTCCCCCGCGGTTTCACCCGCGTTCCCTTAACTTTTCCCGGAACAAAATATAGCCTATGTTCATCATAGATAATGTAGCTTTCTAATGGTGAAAGAAATTTTCAAATCGGTCAGTAGTTTCGAGGCCTATTCAATGCAAACAAACAAATAAACAATAAAATATTTCCTCTTTATAATATTAGCACAGTCTATTTAGTAGGTATATATAAAATGAGCTGATTACCTAGAAAATATCTTCATAGTTTTTTTTCTGTCGCTTTCCTGCAATCTGAGGGAGTGATTTCGTGGAAAGGGACGGAAGTGTGTAACAGGAAGCCTGGTGGTAGAATTTGGATGTCAGATACGATTTCCTCTATTGTAGTGCAGGCAAAGGGTTTTATTAGCCCATACAACCTCAAACTCAAACTCATAACTCGCGCGGTGGTAGAATTGGCTGTTAGATGGTACCGACCAATGATCCGAGAGCTTGGTAAATGTATGGTATTACCAAGGTGAGATGTTAGATGTTACACATCATATGCGAACCTTACAATTGACTCTACCACCGATTTCCAATAGTATCATGCAGTAAAAACATCACAAAAGTTAATTTGTTACTAGGTAATAATTTTTATTTTTTATTTAATTATAAAGAAGAAAGATTTTTAATGTATGTGTGTATGTAACGAATAAACTCAAGATTTCAAAAATTCTTTCACCATTTGAATGCTACATTACTCTTAATTAACATTGGCTATATTTTTATCCCGGGATAAGATAAGATCCCAAGGGAACGCGGGTGAAACTGCAGAGAACAGTTAATAATATTTTTAAGCAACTGATCAGTTTTCAATTTCAACATGAAAATTCACCGAACAATAGATTTCGTAATCAGAATATTACAAATAAATATAGGTACATTTGGATAAGACTGTAGACTAACAACTAACAACAGGAATTATGGTTAACAATAGTTCTAAGAAAGCCTTGTTGAAAGTCATAAAAGTTACAAACTGTTTTTAAAACAATTATCCTACTAAATATTGTAACAAATGTGGAAGTATGTGGAATAACATAAGACGCCTTGGGAACGAAGGTAAAAAACCGCGAGAGAGACGAGTAACACAGAGGAAGTGGTAGTAATAAGTATTAGCTAAGAATAGGTAGGTAAGTATAGTATATTTCATTACAAGTGCGGAAAGGCTGTCATTGCAAAGAGTTCCGACAAATGTCTACCCGAGCCGAGGCGCAGCCGAAGGCGAGGATTGACAGTCGGAACAAGTTGCAATGACGGTTCCGCAAGTGTACTGAACGACTATTTTTAATACAGTTGCGAAAAAATGAAGCAATTTAATAAAATAATAAAAACACAATAAACTCAACTAACTAATCATTTATTTCTTATAAAAGTTATAAGTAGTACACATGTACATTGAAATTGGTACATTTTTTTAAACTTACTGGGGAAGTTTTAGGTTGCATATTTACTGTTTGAGACAAACTATTATTAATTTCGTATGATTGTTCATGTATATTTGTCATACAATGTTTGTGCAATTATAGTGATTCCAGTGGTGTTAATTTAAAAAAAATAGGGTCGAAATTACTCATTTTGTGCAACAAACAACTAAACTCGCAAAGAAAATTTCTGGAAAATGGCGCCAACCGTAGAATATAAGCAGAGTTTTTTTTTCTTCACCCAAAGGGAACTATCCATACAGCTTAGTCTTCAGTATATTTTTTTTATTGATATGAAATGAAAATGAAATTTAATGAGATGAAATTAAATGAAACCTAACCTAACTCATTCAATTAAATCATTAAATCTGATATTGAAATAAATTAGTAGCTTCTTTTTAGAAATATACGTATTTGTATGAATCACAAAAACTCTTTAGTAAAAACTTCATGATTGGTTTTTCTTTTTAATAGACATTATTTTGACAGTTGGGAAAGAGACGCACTGGACTTTTTGGCGGGAACTTGCAGAGTGACGTTGCGTTTTTGTTTTATTTTCATTAAATTCGTGTATTTTGAGTTTTATTGAATAATTTCGGTGGTGTTTTATCCAATAATGATCAATCTAAGTGCACAAGTGAAGTGAAATGAAATCAAAGCGTGTATCGTGTCTTTCCAGGTTGTCCCAAAAAGTCCGTGAATGTTTTAGTGGAACAACCGCCAATTTCACTAAAGCTTGACTGGACATGTATGGACGAGGACTGGACATTACAGTGAGTTTGAGAATGTGACTATAACATAAAAGAAGAAATTAAAACTGATGAAAATGTATGCGATTGAAAGACTTTGTATTGACTAAAAGTACTAAAACTTATGGAAAAAAAAATTGTGACAAATAGACCAAGACCATTTCAAATACTTTGACATTGGCAGAAATATCCTAAAAGGATGATAGCCAGCAACAAAAAAAAAAAAGAGACGCACTAGTTCGGTAAAGGTAAAAAAAAAGCACTAGTATGTAATAGCCCACATCCCGAACGCTATACGTCCCTGTAATACACCACTTTTTGAGCAACTGTATTAAAAAATATTTTTTTCATGCTGTTGGTCACCCAAAACACAGATCTCACAATCTACCACTTCGTGCGTAATGGTATCACTGCTCGCCCCATCGCTGTCACGATCGCATAATTATACCACACCTTTGTACACATGTGCACCTTATTTTGTAAACAATAGGTGCTTAAATACCTTGACTAGGGTACCTGCCAAGTGTTAGCCAAAAAATGACGCACTTACCACGTAATGTAATGTCATCATCACGATTTTGCCCTTAGGTTAATGTGATATTAGATGAGTCTTATTATATTGGAGTAAATGTTAAATTTGAATGCTTTTTATCGCGATGAACGGATGGGAGAAAGGATGTTGAGTATTGTAGGTGCAACAGAGATCAACGACCTTTTTTACCAAATAAAGCTTAAAACTTTTTCTAGAACGCGACTATTCTATACTAGATATAGATACTTTTGTTTAGTTAAATGTTTGTTACTTTAAAATGTTTAGCAAATTATAAGTTTGTCTGGAACATACCTACCTAGATGCCACGAGTCGGATTAGTCTACAATCTACACTAATATTACAAAGAGGAAAAGTTTGGATGTAGGGGGTCAATTCGGAAATTGCTGATCCGATTTTAGAAATTCTTTCAGGTATTGGAACTTATATTATCACTGAGTAGGTATACTGGACTACTCATCTCGAAAACGCGGGAGAAACTAGAAGCTAGTATTTACTTATAAAAAAGATTATTGTAACGTATTCCTATATTATACTTTGCTATAAGATTTTTGCTATTGCTATTTATCAGGCGCTAGTTTAAAATCATTTATCAAATATCAACTAAAGCTGTCATATCAAATCAGTTAAATCTAGCTCATTTTCGTTTTTGCGCACTGCCTATCAGCCAGTAGATACCTACCCAATACACTATTTTACAAAACCAGTAGCGACATCTATTAGTGAGTAGAATAACAATTTTATAATTTTCATTGCAAATTTTGTAAAACTAATCAATATTATTATAGGTAGGTACCTATTCAAATAAACTTTACGTATCACAATATTGCATCTAAGTTTTTATAATGAGACTAGTGGACCCGGCAGACGTTGTCCTGCCCTGAAATTAAAACAAAACTTAGAACCCGATTCCAGCGCCATCTACCGGGTCCAATTTTGTTTTCAAATCATCGAGGAACCCATTGAAATACACACACAAAATTTCATCCAAATCGGTCCTGTTACCATACTCCTCCGAAACGGCTTGACCGATTACTCAAATTACTAAAATGGCTATTAAAAAATAAGGGTTGATCGTAGAAGGGTGAAAATTGGGGATTGTATGTATTTTTGTATGTTGTATCATAAAAAAATAGAAATTAGAAATTTTGTCTCAAAAATAAAATAAAAAATTTAGGGGTGGACTACCCCTAACATTTAGGGGGATGAAAAATAGATGTTGGCCGATTCTCATAAATACCGGATAAGCACAAAAAATTTCATCAAAATCGGTCAAGCCGTTTCGGAGGAGTACGGCAACTAAAACTGTGACACGAGAATTTTATATATTAGATATACACGTAATGAGCGAGTATTTGCTAATATTATATAGGTATATATTATATACATATACTACACAGTAGATATGTAGTAAACTCCTAACTAACGCGGGATGAAAAATAGATGTTGGCCGATTCTCATAGATACCGGATAAGCACAAAAAATTTCATCAAAATCGGTTAAGCCGTTTCGGAGGAGTATGGCAACGAAAACTGTGACACGAGAATTTTATATATTAGACTAGTGGACCCGGCAGACGTTGTGCTGCCCTGAAATTAAAACAAAACTTAGAACCCGATTCCAGCGCCATCTACCGGGTCCAATTTTGTTTTCAAATCATCGAGGAACCCATTGAAATACACACACAAAATTTCATCCAAATCGGTCCTGTTACCATACTCCTCCGAAACGGCTTGACCGATTACTCAAATTACTAAAATGGCTATTAAAAAATAAGGGTTGATCGTAGAAGGGTGAAAATTGGGGATTGTATGTATTTTTGTATGTTGTATCATAAAAAAATAGAAATTAGAAATTTTGTCTCAAAAATAAAATAAAAAATTTAGGGGTGGACTACCCCTAACATTTAGGGGGATGAAAAATAGATGTTGGCCGATTCTCATAAATACCGGATAAGCACAAAAAATTTCATCAAAATCGGTCAAGCCGTTTCGGAGGAGTACGGCAACTAAAACTGTGACACGAGAATTTTATATATTAGATATACACGTAATGAGCGAGTATTTGCTAATATTATATAGGTATATATTATATACATATACTACACAGTAGATATGTAGTAAACTCCTAACTAACGCGGGATGAAAAATAGATGTTGGCCGATTCTCATAGATACCGGATAAGCACAAAAAATTTCATCAAAATCGGTTAAGCCGTTTCGGAGGAGTATGGCAACGAAAACTGTGACACGAGAATTTTATATATTAGACTAGTGGACCCGGCAGACGTTGTCCTGCCCTGAAATTAAAACAAAACTTAGAACCCGATTCCAGCGCCATCTACCGGGTCCAATTTTGTTTTCAAATCATCGAGGAACCCATTGAAATACACACACAAAATTTCATCCAAATCGGTCCTGTTACCATACTCCTCCGAAACGGCTTGACCGATTACTCAAATTACTAAAATGGCTATTAAAAAATAAGGGTTGATCGTAGAAGGGTGAAAATTGGGGATTGTATGTATTTTTGTATGTTGTATCATAAAAAAATAGAAATTAGAAATTTTGTCTCAAAAATAAAATAAAAAATTTAGGGGTGGACTACCCCTAACATTTAGGGGGATGAAAAATAGATGTTGGCCGATTCTCAGACCTACTGAATGTAAATATAAAGTTTCATCAAAATCGGTTAAGCCGTTTCGGAGGAGTATGGCAACTAAAACTGTGACACGAGAATTTTATATATTAGATTTCATAAGCCGAATTTAAAATGCTGGCAATATACCTATATGGACAAACGATTAATTTAAAACTAAGTGATACGGTAAAAAATTAGAATCAAAGAAATACCTAATAATTGAGATATTATAAATAGCCCCAAAAGTAGATACTAGATATTAAAATGCCCTAAGTGATAAAAAAAAAGTACGGTATAGTATAGTATAAAATAAGTGCAGGACTTTAATAAAATTGTGTTTAACGTCTGCACATAGTAAGTAGATACCTAATTATGAATTAGTAATTTGTTTAAAATTTGTTCTTCGTGCATTTATATTCTGTGTATTTAATGGCTAACAAATAATGTCAATAAATGCTTAATACACGCTACATTTATAAGTCACTCGACCAAACATAAAAAATTCAAAATTTGCTAAACATCAGATTATCAAAAGTAGCTGAATCATACCATATGGTTGGTCAAAAGTTGAACAATATCAACACGACATAATCCTTGTGCTTCATTTTGCTTGTCTGATAAAAGGGCATAAACTGAATAAATAGTATTGTGTTTGACTACATGATTTTATGCCTTTTCCTTGAGTACTATGCACACAAATAGGCATTCAAAGGGCTATGTCATAATTCTTCAAAAAACCATTTTTACCTTCTTTTCCTTTACTATTAGTCTGACAGACTACCATCAATGTTTTATTGAAAAAAAAAAACAAATTACAACAGCATTATTTATATTGACTTTTCTCATATGGCGAGCGATTGTGCCAATATTTTGATCCGTGCGGGAGCAAAACAAAAAAAATTAAAATTTTCGGGAAAAATGGACCAACTTCGAAGGGCTATGCATAGCTTGGTTTGGTCCCTATAGAGTTTATAAAGCTGCGATAGGGCTTAGGTAAGTTGTTACAAATTTAATAAACTTTAAACAAGAAGGTCCTAATGATTTTTCTTTTGTTGAAAACGCATAGTTTTTGTCTTTTAGAGCAAAAAGTTAAAAAAAAGTTCCAAAACCTCGCATTTTTTCGCGTGGTGCGTGCACAAAATTTTCGACGTTGGAAATTATGAATAAGTCTTGGTATTAGATCACGCTTTGTCCATTTTCCTTTGTCACATTTCCTGTCCTTTCGATCACGCGGGAAAAAACGTACAGTGGAGACTAGGCTAGTTATAGGTACCTAATACCTATAAAACGGGGTTTAGGTTTTCATAAAAATTAAATGTTATTCATAATAACACACAATTCGCGTCATCATGTCAAAGGTTTATCATTGCAATTTCTTGGAAGAAAATGTTGTTTGTGTATTCACTTTGTATTTATCCTAGCTTGGATTATTCGTTACTACTAATGAGTAAGACCTATAGGTTACTACTTTTATAACTCAGTATGATTTTACCGCCACCTACCAAAGTAATCAAGTAGGTGTTGTACGGTAGGGTCCGCAAAGATCCGAAGAAACGAAAAGTTGATTTGATATTATGCGATAATACAACTTTTTGTGAAGAAATCTTATAGCGACAGGTGGCGGTAGCGTTGCATTATGAGCCTTTGAACAATGTAGCCCAAGTAGCCCGGAGCACTTGACCGCTATTGAGTTCCAATGTGACACAATAGATGGCTCTTATGCATAAGGTCATAGCTAGAGATCATAACAATATTTTGTTCATTGTAGTAGAATTATCTTTAGTTGAGTTTTTAATTAAAACTTAAGTAAAGATAATTCTGTAATCATACAAACAAATTATTTCTTTTTAATTCCTATTCGTCGTCGCCGGAATGCTCATATATTGTCCCTCCTCTACAGTATTCTGTTCATTCCCTCTTCCCCGCGCTATCTTCAGGAACGTTTTGAGTTCCTCCACACTTCCAGCTCTAGTAGGCTCAGGTCATCAGAAAACTTATTGTTAAAGACTGCTGTCCACAGCAGCAAATTTTACGATTGTTCATTTACAGTTGCAGCCGTGCGGCTGTGGAATGAGCTGCCTGTGGACATTAAGCGCATACCCTCACTCCAAGCCTTTAAAAATAGTGTAAAATTATATTACCTTTCACAGTAACTACTAGTTGTTACATCGCAATCCATATAGCATTGTTTATACATATATTCAGGTATATAATTATGTATATTAGTATGTATTTTGGTATATATTTATATTGGTATGTATGTATTTTGGTATATACTTATACTGGTATGTATGTATTTAGGTATATATTTATATTGGTATGTATGTATTTAGGTATATATTTATATTAGTATGTATGTTTATTGAGTATGTATTTATTTTATATAGGTATTGGAAACCACCGTCCATATTACTTTTCGTTACTCCTCTCCGTGCATGGTTGTCTGGAAGAGATCGCTCTGAGCGATAAGACCGCCCTTTGTAACACATATTTGTTAAGTTTGTTCTGTACTTGTTTTTTATGTCTTTGTGGTGTTTTGCAATAAATAGTTTTATTATTATTATTATAGGTAGTCTTTTTATGGCTTCAACCGACTTAAAAAAGGAGGTTTTCTGTTTTCCCGTTAGGTATACCTACGTGCGATAACTGATGTATGAGAATAAAGAAATGTCAAAGATGGCCACTAAAGGTAAAAAAAGCTTACGGCCCACCTGATGGTAAGCGGTTGGTTACCGTAGCCTATGGACGCTTGCATCACCAGTGATTTCAGATTTAAATTTAAATCTTAACAGATTTCCACCAGCACGTTTCCTTACGATAACAAGAAAATAAACTCACATTTTATTTCGTAACGATTAAATTGATTCTGCAACCATTACCTTGAAATCCTGTTGTAGTTGGTAACTATTTTATGGTAGTAAGGTATTATTTACAAACATTTGCTTATAGTTTCACAAAGAACAAAAAATAATAAGATTTCACCCGCGTGAGTGTTAAGTTTGAGCTATTTGTTTTAAGGTTATAGATTGACGATGAGATTGATGATTAAGTATAGTGTATATTTCGAATAATAAACTTATTTGTTTATACACTTACATAATATTTAAACTTACTGTTAATGTCTCTTTGTTCTCAAAACATAGGTCTGTATCAGGTAGACATTAATAAAAAAAAACTGCCAAGCTGATTGTTAGGTTTCTTGATGGTGAAGAAAATAAAAGTCATTTAGACTCGTCCAAAAATATCTATCACTGACTACAGTGATGGATGGTTTCAAAAAGTCTATGAAACGAACAGTTTTGGTGGAACGGCTATAATTTACTTACTTTACTGTGTTGTGTACAAACTAACGATCCCGAAAAATATAAGTTTTTTGTCCATAAGTTATTAACATGTTTTTCATAGCGCCCAGTGCAGCTTACATTTCTTGGAAAATATTATTAAATAAAAATTATGCTTACATAATCATGCCTTGGTCATATTTCATCACTTTGTGGGTAAACAGTACAAAAGGTGAACTTTATCTCAAGTCCGAGGTTGTTGTTCTTGTTGTTGCGGTGATATAAAAAATAAATGAATCATGAGCAGATATTTTGCTTGGAAATACATAACATCGGCATTAAGGTCATTAACGACTCTGCTCCAACACCGCCCTATACTATAAGCACAGTATATTTATACTGTGCTATAAGTCAACTACCGAGCAGTCTCATGGCGGTAAGCTCGCTGACAGCGAGCTGTCTGCTAATTTATGTTGCCAATATAAACTATATCTAAAGAGCACGACCTGAAGCCCATATTTGAATGATATTTTATTTTTTAAGGCGATGATAGCTCAGTGGTAAGTGACGTCGGATACCGCGGCGAAGGTCGTGGGTTCGAATCCTTACAATGAGCTTGAGCTTTCGGTGAAGGAAAACATCGTGAGGAAACCACAGCACGGTGGTAGGGTACTTTGTAGTACTCGACTGGCTGGCTACCACCCTCAAGTTGAAAATCTGTCGCCAAGCACCTGTTGGTGTGTTCCGGCAATTGCACTTGAGAGCCAGTTCGCCTTAATAAGGTGTACAACACATTAGCAATCCCCTGGTATTGCCAATGTCTATAGGCGACGGTTGTCACTTACCATCAGGTGACCCGCCTGCCTCGTTGTCACTTGTGACATAAAAAAAAAAAATTATTGGGTGGGACCGTAGTCGTGTAAGTGAGCTACTAACTTTATTATTCAAACGTTATCTAAAACTAAGTAATTCATAACATCACAACTACAAGACCAACCACGCTACAAGAAGCTGAGCATTAACCATAAATGTATGACATGGGTGAAATTGCGGGGGACTACATAGTAATTATTTTTGCCATACATTTTTGTAGAACAGAAGTTGTTCAGAGTCAGAATCGAACCCACGACCTATGGTGAAGCTGTGTGGTGTATTCATCGCGGTGTAGCTATAATATAAAAAGTTATAAGTTAAAAAAACTTTTTAAAAACAAGTTTTGGATTCAGAGTGACGTCCCTTTAATTTATCAGTTATTCTCAGCAAGCCCTTTTATTTGATACACATATTGTAGGATTGCATTAAAAAATAATAGTCTGCTATCTTAGGTGTTCCGCCATATTGGATTTAGAATGACGTCACACAGCTGATCATGCATTGTCATCCAAACTAAACGTGTATACAAAATTTCAAAATTGAGTTGCAAGATTCACCCCGGAAAAACATACATACATTGCAAGCTAATATAAAGCTTGTAATAAAATACCAATAAAAAAAACTGAGTCACTGAGTTCAAAATTATTTCGAACAATCTGATAGTAGATACGATAGGTTACGCGTAATAATTTGTGTGAGAAATCAAAAGATATTAATCAGTTTATTAAAAAAAAACACTTTCTTTCAGTTTGCCGTATGTCATTACTTCTGAGAATTTGATCCTTATTAGCAACATTATCGGATGGCGTAATTAATAATACAGACTATCTGGCATGATTCTTGGATGGGAAATTATTTTTTCCAAATTCAGTTTTAGTTTTCATAAAAATGTGAGTGTCAAGACTCCTTTCACCATATTTCGCTATTCTCTTAAACAAGATGCAGCTCGCAAAACGTACCAGAAAATAATTAATTTACTCGAGATGTAATAACATTCTGAAAGTTAATGATCTCTTATCAATTTACCAAAGCTAAGCTGAACTACAACAGTAGTGAGGGATATGACACGAGTACTCGTATATAAATAGACTCGTGATATAACACACAATTCTTCGTAGTATTTGCCGAGACGGCTAGAATAACGGACACGAATACTGTAACTGATATAAAAGTCAACTCATTGAATGAAAATCGTAAACAAACAATATGTTGATCGCAAAATTTTACGGTGCCTTGTGTTTCTTAATACAATATTGCAGTGCTAGAGTGCTACAAGATTATAGTGTAGAAAGAAATTTGTTATTGCAAAAAGAATTTGATCAATCCTTGGGTGGAAAATTAGTTTTAAGTGATGATGAGAAGATTGCCAATGATATACTGATGAAATGGAAGCACAAAGAAACGGACGAATTCTTCAGCAACCCACAGTGTTTCAACTTCTCAACGCATTTTTTCACATACAAGAATCACATCGAGAAGTCTAAGGTTTACCAGATAATTAGACAAATGCCCAAGGGAGCTGCATTACATATTCACAGCACATTCATGCTTGATGGGAAAAGTACAGTGAAATTAATGTACGAGGATCACTTATATATCTGTGTCACAGACGGTGACATAACATTCCACTTCTCGGACTCAATACCCACACTTGATTGTGAGACTAACTGGACACTTCTCAGCGATTTAAGGTCTGCTTCCGGTGACGTCGCTGCTTTCGACTCACAGCTTAGCAATCACTTCACAATGTATACACAAGATCCCAAAATCTTAAACGATAACATTAATGGAATTTGGGAGCGATTTAATAAAGTGCACCACGTTATTAAATCTTTGATAATGTACCGACCTTTCAGAGAAAAGTTTTTCTACGAGTCGTTAAGGAGATTTTACGAGGATAACATCATGTATGTGGAAATTCGAAGCGGATTGCATAAGGTGTATGAACTGAATGGTACTATACACGACGGAATGTATCTGGCTAGGTTGTACAAGCGTGTCACGGAAAAGTTTATCGAAGATCATCCAGGTTTTATTGGTGTTAAATTAATCCTGACGGGTAAACGCGCACGAGATGTAGATAATATACAAAAACAGCTTAATTTGGCCCGAAATTTGAAGAGTGAAATTCCAGAAATATATGCTGGCTTCGATTTAGTTGGTCAAGAAGACTTAGGGAAGCCATTGGAACACTTTTTGCCAGTTCTTCTCGAAGCTAAGAATGACTTAGAGTATTATTTCCACGCTGGCGAAACTAATTGGTTTGGAAAATCATCTGATGAGAATTTGTTTGACGCAATTCTTTTAGGATCAAAAAGGATTGGGCACGGGTTTGCCCTTCCAAAGCACCCAAGTCTTCTAGCCGCTGTAAAGAGTAGGGATATAGCAGTAGAAGTTAATGTGATCTCAAATGTGGTGCTGGCATTAGTTCGTGATGTACGGAATCATCCATTAGCTACATTCTTAGCTCAGGATGTGCCGGTAGTATTGTCCAGTGATGACCCAGGTGCTTGGAGCGCTGATCCATTGTCCCATGACTTTTATATAGCATTTGTGATAATTGCCAGTAATCGTGCTGATCTACGTATGCTCAAACAATTAGCTTTAAACTCTATCAAGTATAGCACTTTAGATCAAAATCGTAAAACGCAATTTTATCAAGTTTTTAATGAGAAATGGGCAAAGTTCATTCGAGATGTTATTGCTACAAAAGATTAATTTTGTGATAAATATTTTCATGAAAATTGTAATGTATAAACCGTTAAAACATACAGCTATTATGTTATTTATTAAAATGTATTTTATTTTTCTAAAAACTTGGTATTTCAAATGTCCATAGATGGCATTAAATAAATCTATAGCTGGACATTTTTATACCGTCTAAGTTTTAAAATAGATAGGTAGATAAAGTAGTCAGACAGGTTCTTATTATGAGTAAGGTATGTAGTGTAGTAAGTGTAAGTAACCTCTATCCACAGAAGAATATGAACCTGTATTTATTTCATCAAAATACTATGAAAGTAGCATCAGTGACTGAAAAGTTGAAAGGCAATAGATTGGCCTGGTATGGGCATATCATGAGGAGGGTTGAAAAACATATAACGAAAATATTATTAAGCATGAGTGTGGATGGATATAGTGGATATAGATGTAGAGGAAGGCTGAAGAAGGTATGGATGGACTGTGTCAAGATTGATATATTTATGAAAGGTGTAAGTACTGAGACGACTAGTGATAGAGCGGAGTGGAAGAGGAAAACAAGTTGTGCCGACCACACCTAAAGAACAATAAGAAAGAAAGAAAGTCACGTGGCTAAATTTGACAAAAATATGTGATGTTTCAAAGTTATCAGTTATTTTTTTGTTAAGGTATTTTTTATACACTAGTAGCTAAAACAAACAGTAAGCATTTATTTTATACAAAATATAACATTATCATAAATAATAATAATAGTAGGGGAGGTAATGATGCTAAATTTGTAGTTACTCGAGCGTCTTTGGGACCTACTGGAATTTGAAGATTAGGTGGAATAAATAAAAAAAGGTTATGTGATATTTTCCCCTTCAGCGGTGGGGGGAGCGTCTACAGGGTTTCAAAAATGTAAAAAAAACAGTCACCAAGAAATACTCGAGCGCGTCAGATATTAATAGGGTAGTCGCGCCACGTCTGTCTGATAACGGAAAAATAATAATCTGCCGTTTTGCATGGTGGGGTTGGCCGTACGAAGGGGCCGAAAATATAAAAAAACATTACTCGAGCGCGTCAGACATTGATAAGGGATGTTAAGTGAACCCTCCAGAAGCTCCTATTTTAAAGACTGACGATTTGGACGCGACCATCAGTCAGGGCCGATTTTGAAAATGCAAAAAAAAACGTGACATTGATTTACTCGAGCGCGTCAGATTTTTATACAGGTGGTTCTTCTTGATAGCCTTGTTGTACTGACCCATAATCTGACAATTATGTTGAGGAAAAAAAAAATATATAAAAAAATCGAAATCTCGAAAATGGTTCAAGATATCGAAAAAATGTTTGAACAAAAGTTGTAGAAAATGTAATCTTCTACAATATTTATTATAAATACATATCCAAAAAAGCCATAGGAAACGAGATATTTGCAATAAATAATTTTTTGACCTTTGATTTTGAAAAATCAGTAGTCGCGGGCACCCTAAGATAAGTATCTTTTGAGACAAGTTTTAGGGTGTCAAAATAAAGGTTTATACAAGTTAATAGCTGACTATCTCTCATTCTGAGGTGAAACTCATAATATTCCTGGACTATACACTTAATAATGATTTTAGCTACTTCGGCTTGTGCAAATCGGCAGATTAAGATATTTCCGTGATTCGTGACTAATTTCCTTCAAATTGAAAAAACTTTTTAAATTGACGCGCTCGAGTATTTCATCCCTCCAACCATCGATTTTTTTTTAATAATCTGACGGGCTACCCTAGACGTTCGACACTATATAGAGGGCTCAGATTTGGTGAGAGTACTTCACAAGGTGCAAGATTGCCCCCCTTATGTTAATCTGCCGAGCTCGAGTAAATCCCGAAATCCCCTATTCGCCTCCCCTACCATAAAGAATTCATTCATTTTTTTAAGTGAAAGGGAATTTCTAATTTCTAAATTTTTTCTTAAATGATGCTATACCTACTAAATAATATTATTAGTGCGCGAGGCGAAAGCTAGTATGTATAGCAATAAATAGAAAGAAGTCGAGAAATTCACTCTCAATAATGCTCACATCTATGCGCAGGCGTATTCGCTTGCCATTTTGTACAATTTCATCTACTTCCCTTTAATCTGGGCAAATGTGTCACGTATATCACTGTCGATCTCGAACTCACTAGCGATACAAAATCTCTTAGCCTGCAGATTATCACATAGCCTAGACACACAGACTTACTCAGTGAGTTTTAACGCCTAAAAATATCGAGAACTTCGAAAAGCTATTTGACTTGGTGCCTGCATTACTGCGCTGCTCGTTAAACTGTACTATTGCGCTGCTCGTTAAACTCCTCATTACGTCCCAATGGTCTTTCACTACTTAACACCTATTGTGGTACATTGGGGCATCAGATGATCTCTCCATCACGGTTTTCTTGCTGCGCTACAACATGGGGATCATCAAAAATCATAATTGCTCCTAAAGGCCGAGAAAACAACGACTGTTCCACATATTACATTTCTAATATTGGACGTTGACTCGCGAGATTAGCCTGTCAAATCGTCCCTTGACTCACGCGCAATTTTCAAGGTCAATGATTTGCACTCAATTTTCAATGTCAATTTTTAAATGTGGTGCGGCGGTCTGAAACCACTACTTTCCCAAGTTAAAACTAACGGGCCCTTGGCTATCAAAGGGACAGATGTCCCAGGAAAACAATAAGATAACAATAGAATCTAGTACCTATATAAGCGATTCAAGTTAGCGGTGACCACTTCCTGTCTGATATTTTGGCAATCTTTAATTAGAAAAAAATATTGCAAGAAAATATATAACTATTTATTATCTAACGGAATAAGTAAAGTAACTAGTAGTATAGATAGATAACCTTTGTTCGCTTAATTTATCAAATGTCTGCATCAAAATAAATAAATTACACGTTTCATTAAATTAAGCTCAAGCTGTCGTTTTAATGTATATAGACATGGATGAAAGCCTGTGGTGGTGGTTTCACGTTCCGCCTGAGACGTGTTGGCCTAGCGTGAATCTTCGCAGTTACGCACGATTTCAACGCCATCTGTTCTCTAATTGAGTCCCCCGTAGCAAAGCTGTATACCCCAATATTTGGCGAAATATATTATTATCTTAATACCTGAGGAATACAGGTATATTTATCTAGAGCAGAAATTTGCTATTGTGTTTCGTGTAGGATTAGGAAATATTCCCTAAAAGTAAATAAGAATCTAAGGGGGCCACAAACTGCTCATGGTGTAAATTGATGGGGAATGTTGAATACTCAGCAGTAATGTCCAAGCTCAATGATGCTGATAATGAAAGCTGAGACTCAATGACTTCTTCATCAAACAAAGTTGTTAACATTATATTTTGAAACGCCCTAAGATGACGTCTGACATCATTTTAATCGGCGGATTGAGCTTTTGGTGTCGAAAAACATCGTGAGCAGACCATAGCACGGTAGTAGTACTGGTGTTGTTGTGTTCCGGCAATTGTACTTGAGAGCCAGTTACTTATAAGGTATTGTAATAAGGTGTACAACACATTGGCAATCCTCCTGGTATTGCTAACGTCTATAGGCGATGATAGTCACTTACCAATTACCATCATGTGACCTATCTGCCTCGTTGTCACATGTGGCATAAAACAAGAGAAAGAAAGAATGCTTTTCGATATCTGAGTGCAAAAGCCGTTTTATCCGCTAGAGGATAAAGTAAATTTAATTTAGAACATCGTGTGCACTAAGTTTGTGAATTCAAAACATCATTAAACCTATTTACTTCTCCCTCCATGGTGCCGAATTTTTAATCTGAAATATATTTAAGCTATGATTTTTTTAATAATTTGAGTTACACCACTTTTTCACTCAGCGGCATTAGTTACTAATTAAAGCTCTCCACAAGTCCGTCACAGTCACAGATCCGCGCAGTTTGTCGCCGACGCATTCATTAGGTGTCTTCACTAATAGATGTCAACACGGAAAATAACACAATTAATTACCATATAGCAACATTTATTATTATTTGATTTAGTTAGCTTGGGTCAGAATATACTATTATATCCGAGTACCTACTTCTAAATGAGAGAGACATTACTAAAATCTATTTATGAACGAACGTAGACTTATAATGTGTGATTGGTGTAGCCGCCACTAAAACTACAATAACGGATAAGATTGATTGTCCGAAACAAATTAATGAAATTATATTCAGACAGCTACATCTACATACCTACCGTGTTTCAGTAGAGTGATAGGAGACTTACCTACCTGATGGTAAGAGGCCACCGATAACGACATTAGCATTACCAAGGAAGCCAATGTGTTGCCTAGTTTATAAAACCTAGAAGGCAAGATGCAACTGCCGGAATGCTTGCGTTATGGTCTCTTCAAAATGTTTTCCAGTTTAGTTCCCATAACTTTGGTCACGCCAGTATCAGGCTGCGTTTCCACTGCAGATACGTAGCGAGCGAGGGATGTGTTTTATTTTAGCCCGCTAATAGTAACGTTTCGTTTTCACATTATAGCACGTCATAGAAATAATGAAGCGTTACGGTGGAAAAGCAGCCTTACTAGGTATGCTATCATCGACTACTTATTTTTTAAAGTTTTTATTTTAACGAAGACCAACAGCTGATTCTCTTACAGACTATATCTGTTACTGGCTTCCTGATGTATAAATTATACTTACATCAGGAAGCCAGTAACAGGTCTTCACGGATAAGTGATAGCCTAATAAATATTTCTGTGATGACAATAAATCTATACAAATAAAAATGGATCTTCGAAATGTATGTAGGTACGCTCATAACTTTAGAATGACTGTACCAAATTTGATGATTCTTTGTTTTATGTATTCGTTATTGTTAGGACAAGGTTTGTAAAAAATAAAAATTTCCGCGGGACCGCGGGTGAAACCGCGGGGGACAGCTAGTAGTATAATAGATTGAATGTGACATCATTTAACATAGATAGGTATAATATTTTCTCTATAGTTATTATTTTCTATTCTAGTCTATACTGATATGAAACAAGTTTTTTTTTGTTTCTCGGACATTTTTCACACACGGCTATCAATCTAAGCAGAGCTTGTACTATGGAAACCAGATGACTGATATACTACATATACTACTTTTTTTTTGTAAATAGATATTACACCCAGACTCAGGACAAACAGACATGTTCATGCACACAAATGTCTGTCCTGGATGGGAATCGAACCCACGACCTGCGTCGTGATAGGCAGTGTGTTAATCAACCACGCAACATAACAGTATCGTTATTATTATTAATATTATCATTATTATTGATGATTTAATTGTATTATTAATATACAACTACAACCAGGGATATTGTATATAAAAAGGTGTAGATACGCTGAAAATTTAAGTGGTTTAAATAGATGATCATGAATAAGATAACTTTATCAGATGTATCTAATCGTTTAATACTTAGGGATTATAAATTTTTGGAAATATAGTTGGTTATATCTATATATATAAAAGGATAAGTCCTGACTGATCTATCAACGCCCAGCCAATACAAACCCTTAGACCTAGAAAGCTGTTTTTTTTTCCCAGTTGTTGTTGTTAAAACTTGACCGAGGAATAAGAACGGATTTTTCGAAATTCAACCTTTAAGGGGGGGGAAAAGGGGTTGAAAGTTTGTATCAAAGTCGGTCATTTTTTAAGCTAGAATCATGAAACTTTGTTTTTAGACTATCAATTAAAAGTGAAGAAACATGTGTATCAGTATAATTTAAATTTATACCCCATGAGGGGGTGAAACGGGGGGCAAAAGTTTGTATGGAAGTCCGCGATTTTTTTAAGCTAGAACCATGAAACTTTGTTTTTAGGCCAACAATTAAAAATAAAGAAACACGTATTTTAGCGTTTTCTAAAATTCAACCCTAAAGGGGATGAAAAAGGGGTTGAAAGTTTGTAGGGAAGTCGCATCATTTTTGAAGCTAGAACCATGAAACTTTGTTTTAAGACTAACAATTAAAAATAAAGAAACACGTGTATTAGTGTTTTTTAAATTTCTACCACTGAGGGGGGTAAAAGTTTGTATGGAAGTCCGCCATTTTTGAAGCTAGAAGCATGAAACTGTGATTTTAGACTAACAATTAACAATAAAGAAACACGTGTTCGAGCGTTTTTAAAAATTCTACCCTTGAGGAGATGAAACGGGGGTTCAAAGTTGGTGTGAAAAATGAGAATGCCTGACTGTCTGTGCTGATTTTTTTCACAGGTATTGTTTTTAAGATGTAGACGAAGAATGAGATAGGATTTTTCGAAATTCCATCTCTAAATGGGTAAAATGGGATACGCGAGTGAAACCGCGGGGCGGAAAGCTAGTCATCAATAAATTGATTAAAATTATTTACATGATAGCCAAAAGATATAATTTGTGTGGCGACAAGATTTTGTTTGAGTATGAATTATTTAATACGAGTACTTAGGAATTTACGGTTATCATATCTCATGATATCTCTATACCCTATCTAATAATAAGATAAGTTGCTTGAAATTTTATTTATTAAATAGGATTCCGAGAAATTGCGTCATACATTTTTTTCGACCCAGTAAAAGATTCAACTTTGGAATACTAAATACCATTTACCTAGAGATATATTTTGAAACACTATAAGTACATGATAGTTTGAGTACTGTTTTTTAGATGTTAACTAAAAGAATAGCATAAACTTTTAATAACAATTTTCATTGGTTGATCCTATTATAAAACGATATGTGTATAAGATACTTACATTATCTATTTTTTGTATGGCTTTTGATTTTCTTATCTATATAAAAGGGGAAGTCCTGACTAACTGACTCATCAACGCCCAGCCTAAACCCTTAGACCTAGAAAGCTGTATTTTTCACACATGTTGTCCGAGGAATAAGAACGGACCTTTCGAAATTCAACCCTTAAGGGGGTGAAAACGGGGTTGAAAGTTTGTATGGAAGTCCGTCATTTTTGAAGTTAGAATCATGAAACTTGGTTTTTAGGCTAACAATTAAAAATAAATTAAAAAAAGTGTTATACCCCTGAAGGGGTGAAAAACGGGTTGAAAGGAAGTCCGTTATTTTTTATTTTATTTATTTAGGGACAAAAAACGGTTACAACATAGATAACTATGTAGGTACATAAAAATGGTACAAAAATTTAACATCATTGCAACCTACAACATCAACAATTTTGAAGCTAGAAGCATAAAACTGTTGGAAATAAAGTATCACGTGCTTTGACGTTTTCTAAAATTCCACCACTGAAGGGGTGAAACGAGGGTTTAAAGTATGAAAAATGAGAAGGACTGTCTCATTAACACCTGGACCTAGAAAGCTGATTTTTTTCACAGGTATTGTTTATTAGATGTAGACGAAGAATAAGAAAGGAGTTTTTGAAATTCAATCTCTAAATGGGTAAAAAAAGGGATACGCGGGTGAAACCGCGGGTGGAAAGCTGGTGGGTAAATAGAAATACAAAACTGCATCAACAATTTTTTATTTAAAATTTCACGAATATTCGATATAATTCACAATAGTTTAAGTATCTATTTGAGATTCTTCACTGTTTTTCCTCAACAATAGAGTCAATAAATCTCGTCCAGCGTATTTCAAAATCATTTACAATTTTATCTTTATTTGATAAAGCACTATAGTGCAAAGAATTCAGTGCTAACTTCTTTAATATCCTCAAATCTGAATGACGACTGGCTACTCCAACAAACGCCACGTAAAAGTCATGAGATAACGGCTCTGCTTCCCAAATTCCTGGATCGTCACTAGACAATACCACCGGTAGATTTTGTGCTAAGAAAGTAGTTAAAGGATGATTCCTCACATCGTCCACAAGTTTAAGTACAGCATTCGAAATAACATTCACTTCTAAAGCAATTTTTCTCTTTTTCACTTCTTCTAATAAAACAGGATGTTTAACTAAAGCAAAGGCGTGCCCTATTCGCTTAGTATTCAGAAGTATAGCATCGATCAAGTTCTCATCAGAACTAGTTCCATACCAATTAGTTTCGCCAGCGTGAAAGAAATAGTCCAAGTCCTTACCCGCTTTTATTAATTCAGGTAAAAATTCTTTAATCGGTGCTCCTAAATCTTCTTGTCCAACTAAATCAAAACCAGCAAAAAGATCTGGCATCATTATCTTTATTTCTTTAGCAATTCTTATGTAATCTTTAACAGTGTCATTGTCTACCATTCTTAATGGAGCGTATATAAGCTTTACTCCATAGAAATCTGGGTAATCTTTTATGAATTTATCGGCAGTAGTTTTATAAGATTTTGCAGTATCGATGGAATCATAAACTGTACCTTCTAAATCATACAGCGTTGGTAAAACACTTCTTATTTCAATATACATTACGTTGTCGTTTCTACAAGCTTTCAAAGTATCATAAAAATATTTTTCCCATACCGGCTTGTAGCACATTATTGGGCTTGTGGTTATATAATACTGTTGAAATTTATGCCATACAGTGTTTACATCAGTGTATACTTCGTTCGGATTATCGATTACTATAGAAAAATGTTTACGAAGATCTGCATCAAACTTTTCAACATTCCCTGATGAATACCTTGCGTCTCTTACAAGTTCCCATTTAGTTCGACATGGTGTGACAGGAAAATCTCTTGAGAAGATAAACTCAACGTCGTCCTCAGCAAAACAGACGTACAAATTATCCATGTAAGTCAACTGTAGCACATAATCAGGACTTAGCAATCCAGTATCGTGAGCATGGAGTACAGCTCCTTTCGGCATCTGCTGTATTATTTTGAATAATTGAGTTTCTTTAACTATATCTTTGTATTTAAAGAAATGTTTGGATAAATTGAACCGCTCTGGATTATTGAAGACATCTTGGAATTCCTTCTGTTTCAGATCCATTATGATTTCATTGGCTTTCATTTCATTATCACTCAATACAATGTCACTTCCTAACATCATGTCAAATTCTTTTTGGAGAAGTTGATTTCTTTTATCGTTTAAATTGACTATATCTTGCGACACGACCGACATCGTCACTGTAAATACAAGTAATGAGTATAGTACTATCATAGCCAACTATTTCAATCGAAAGTCATGTCTATCGCGAGATCTAAATTTTATAAATGAGGTTATATGGTACAAGGTCGCTGTGTCAACATATTCTACTGACAGTAACGAATGATACATTGGCGCTAGACAATGATACTATAAGGTAAAAGGTATAGATAGGTTATAGATAGGTAAAGCGGGTGGCTAATTAGTCTAACTTGACCTGTGTCGCATTGCAACGGATGCACTTCACGTATCGAGTGCTACCAAACTGTTATCGCATAGTGTGGATTTGCAATAAGTTATTTATGTGTACCATTTCTTGACCATTTTTTATGTTCGAATGTTGTGGGTAACTTTTTAATTATAATATCATTGCGCGTAGATATAAAAAAAATATAATCGATAAGTAAATTAAGTACTGCGACTTGCGAGTGGTCGGTAGACAGACACGTATCTCAGATAAATGATTAAATAAAATGTTATATTTCGATTAATGAAGTTCGATAGAAGGTTTGCTCGTAATAAATGATAATTGCCTACCATTGTATCACACATTCAGGAACACACAGTAATATCACAGTGTAATAGTTATTCTGGTTATTCATTTAGGAGAAGTAAAAAGGAGGTACCCGTGATTTTGAAAATACCTTTTTATACCACTCATAGCACAGGCTAGCCTAGTTTGGGGGCCAGGAAACTTCGAACTTCTTGTTTATTTACTGTAAAATCTGTGTACACTTTGGTCAATAAAAAAATTATTTTTATTATGCATTTTAGATAGCTAATTCGAAGTACCTAAGTATATTTTTATAAATGTATAAAAACTTTGTTTTCATTACGTATTTATAATGAAAACGTCCGTTAATTGAATTAGTTGATTACCTACCAATTAATATCAGTTCTAAATGTACAGCCATCAGGTACAAGTAGGTATCATTTTTATAATTTAACTAGCTGTCCCGCGTGGTTTCACCCGCATTCCCGTGAGATCTTATATTTTATTTTAATAATTAGTCGCCTCGTAGCACTTATTGCCAAATCGTACTAAGGATAAACTCTAAGTAATAATATATACTACCAAAAAATAAAAATTTCAAACAACTCAGAATATCAACTTACC
The DNA here is from genome assembly GCA_951361185.1 of Ochropacha duplaris. Taxonomy (NCBI): domain Eukaryota; kingdom Metazoa; phylum Arthropoda; class Insecta; order Lepidoptera; family Drepanidae; genus Ochropacha; species Ochropacha duplaris. Next base: position 6,153,641 of record OX592711.1, on the reverse strand, counting down.
TACATCCTAATTATTTTTGGAGTCATTAGTCTACGTAAGTCGAATTTAATTAGGTACCTACCAAGTAAATTACACATGGAAAATAAAATTATATCAAGTTACATACGACTAAGTACACAGGTACCTACGATTTAGGATACGGGTAGGTACCTAGGATTTCAAAGTTTCTAACCACAACACTGATAATTATTAACCTAAACATAATTATTTTCTACCCTTTGAGTGTGCCTAAATAATAGCCAAAAACAAAAAAAATATAGTTGCATAGAATTTTACTTAACGTTCATATTCCTCCTTTGAAAAGCATACGAATCAGTAAATTATTTTAAAGAAAACTGTGGAAAAACTAACTTTTTGATTATTTTTGCCTCGCGAAGCCGGCCGGGCGGGCACACTTGTTTTTGTTGACTTGCGCGACTGAATATGTAGTTCAGAATTACACAGTTAGATGTCACTTTTATGATTGTTAGCTACTTAGCTAGCTAGCTACGATGTCAGCTGTGTGTGATACAACCTTTCCCTGTACAATCAAATACCTACTTTGTTTATATAACACAGTCTTTGGATACAACGTCCAAACTTGACAATGTGGACACGGCGGATATTTGATCTTAGAATAGAACTATCAATTGTGGGAAACTATTTGTTGAACGCTGAACCGATTTAGATTAAATTTGGTAATAGAGATAGTTCTCGGAAAAGATAAGATCCCTCGGGAACGCGGGTGAAACCGCGGGGGACAGTTAGTTACGTACAAGTAGGCAGGTACATTGCATTTTGCCTAATATTGAATGTTATTTTAAAGTTGAATTTCGATTCCTTCTGTTGAGAGTTTAGAATAATTGTGCCCTTTGATATATAATTTTTTTACTTACTATAGTTAGTAACAAGAAAGTGAAAATAATTAAATACAGCATAATTAATTAATCTATGCCAGTTATTAATTAAAATAAGACTTGAAAACTAATCTACAATAGAATAACCTAATATAAAACTTACTAATATAATACATACCATCTAAAATATAATTAATTTTAAATATATAAATACAGAAAGAGAATAAAAATACTAAGCTATACCTACATATACAAAACAATGTGATAAGAAAAAGAAAAAAAAAAGGGGGAGACCAGCTCATCAAAAGAAGAGAGACAGCTGGTCAAAATTGCTGCCAGGTAGCGTGCCCAGAATGCTGGCGGCATTGCCACGCTGTATGGCGATGCTTATTCTTTGGCCAAGGTACTCGCCAGCCTTCTGGTCACGGGTAGCGTCGACCAGGCGCTTTGAAATGTCCCGAAACAATCGATGGGCTCCTGGCCCCCACGGGCCCAGCGTCTCTACCCCAAACGGCTCAAACATGAAGGCCTTGTCGAGGTTTCCATATTTGCGCCGTTTGAGGTTTTCGGCACAGTCAGCCGCGCCACCGGCTCTCTTTAAAGTCTCTGGTAGGTGGGACGGTGCAAGAGTATCGACGCAAGTTGCGTCCCATACTAAAGGCCGTCCCATCAGGTCTTTTGCCATCGTCGCGCATCAAACCACTCGGTTCGCGAATAGCTGACACGTGGGCGCTGACAAAAGCCCGGCGGATGATTTCATTCAGGTCGGAGTGGCGCGGAATTCTGCCTGCACTTTTAACGCAAGATAGCCCGTGGTGACCAAGCTGATCAACAACAGAACCACACTGGCAGCGATGCGAAACATAAATATTTGCACCAAGACGAAGACATGATGCAACCCGGAAAATGGATGGATCGAGAAGTGTTCCAACGTTTGCAGAAGGAAGCGCCTGCAACCAAAGTCCTGATTCCCATTCTGAGACGGCAATGAGACGGGCGCGATCAGAGGAACTAGTTGTCGTGTTGATAAGATATTTCCGAACTAGCTCGTTGAGCGGCCAATCCCATTGCTTCTGTGAGGACGGTAATGAGGGCAGACTATAATTAGGGCAGGCTAATGTCCAAGCCTTCGTGGCATCAATCATATAGGCTACGTCTATGGTTGGCATAGATTTCAGGAGAATTTCTTTTACTAGCTTTTGTGTACTATAGACTGATGACAAAAAAGCTGGAAGAGAAATACTAGAAATTTTACGGATACCCAGGCCTCCTGACCTTATTGGTAAGGAAGCTTGAGTCCAAGTGCGGTCGTCAAAATTTGTATTTAAAATTGATGAGAGAGTTTCTCTGATAATATTGTCCAGGCTCTGTAAAAGTGTTGGATGATTCCAGAGTGGGCAACATCGGAGAAAGTATGTGAATTTAGGGACGAAAAGGCAGTATTTGATGATTGTGTATGCCGAATGGGTAATAATCTCAATAAGGCGTTTCGAAACATTTTTAAAATTTTGAATCTTCTCATCTATAAATGATGAAAAAGAGTCATTAAAAATTGGAGAACCCAAAAGGCGAAGTGAACTCTTTTTTACAAGTTTTATGTCGGGTGCAAGTTTTTTAAATTCCTCAATTGCAAAAGATTTAAGAGAACAGGAATCCGGAATAAAAAGTTCGCATTTCGATGTATTTAAAGAAAGTCCAATGGAGTTAAGTTTATCTAAGAGAAAACTAAAATCTTTAAGAACTGTGTCCACATCGCCTCCTAGGGTTCCGTCATCAAGATACCATACATTAAATTTTGATTCCAAGAGGGTAATGATGGGATGAATGGCTAAACTAAAAATTGCCGGCCCTAGAGGGTTGCCCTGTTGACAACCTACTGATGACAGAAGGAGATTATTTTTATAAACTAATTTTGAAGGTTTACTGTAACATTGCCAAAGAAAGCCGAAAGCGTCAGGAATTTTTTCTTTGATCTGTGTCAAGAGAGCGCCTCGGTCTACGGAGTTAAAAGCATTTTTGATGTCAACTTTCAGCAGCACATCTCCACTATTATTTTCGAGGAAGGAACGAAGGGAATGGACCCCTGCTTCGCAGCCACCACGTGAACCAAAGCCTAGCTGGGTTGGTTGAAAATAACCCATTAGTGAGTCTGTCTGTTTTCTGCAACATACTTTGGCTGCAATACGATACGTAGTGCCAACTGCGATAGTTAGTTAGTTAGACTATTTTAAAAATCAAATGAGTTAAGTCTTTCTCTCTATTTAAAAATAAAATCACGCCAATTTGATGCTCTGTTGCCAGGTAAACGATGAAACAAAAAAAATGAAACATAAAAATTCCATAATAACTGCTGTGAACTAGTTTCTACCATCCCGAATAGTCCCGATAGTGACCATCATAAAGTTTCATTTCGCAACTCTATGATTTTTTATAGACGGGGATTCCTCCGATCATATAAACAGCTTGTTTATCAAATTAAATTGGTACCTACTCTTCATTTTAATACGTTTTAATCGATAAATCTGACGTAATACAGTAACACTTGCCATCAACACTTGATATGTGTACGCCCCTATATTAACTAAATACCTACTGATATAATTTATCCTAAATAGCCATATCAATTTCAAATAGTATGGCTTACTTTATGGAACGATCTTTTGTTATCTTATTGTCGTAGCAAGCTTGCTTTGTGTCCTCAACAAGCATAGATGTAGGTAGGTAGGCATATAAAATACCTTACACTTTCAATGCGTCAAGTAGTCAACCAAAGTACGAGTAAGTACTTTGGGGGAGTTGTAATTAGAAGATTAAAGGGTGAGGTGACAACACTCGTACATCAAACCAGTGCTATCTAGCACACAGAATGTCTCATCTCCGTAGTACCTACCTACTGTATGCGTGACATGGCATGTCGTCGTCGCCATTTTTTTTTTCTATTTTTCAACGTATGCATGCTCGGGGCGGTACTGTAAAGTGCCACTTAATCCTTCCCCAACTCTTTCGCTGCATAAAATCAGCATGGCGGATGACGCGGCCTTTATATTTCTTTCCCTTTTTTTAATTTCTCTAAAGCCGAGCTTTGAAAACGAAACCCCTTTTGATAGCCGCCGCTGTTTGTAATTTACACCAGTTCGGGTTGCAGATATTTTTTTAATCGTCTACAGGAGTTTAATATAATTATGTGAATGGTCGTTTATATAGTTTTTAAACTTTTACAGTACTCGGTTGCTCTTTCTCTCGTAATATTAGGAGTTTTTATTTCGTAGAAACTTTAATGTAGAAGGCGTAGAAATAAATAACGATGTGGCGTAAAAGAAACATGCGATTGCCTACTAGTGCAGTTAAATGCAGTAACAAATCATTATGTAACAATACTAGTGGATAAGTTTGTTTTGATTCCCTCTACTGGCAATTAGGTCATATTCATGGCTTAGGTCATCGCTCTCAATGCCTCTGGCCGTCACTTAGTCAGTCAGTCTTTAATCGGTAACCACTCGCGTTGAACGTTTGAACCGATAAGCGCGCACATGTCAAAATGCATCTCGTAATATTCGCCACCCTTATCCTATACGCTGCATATGTCGATTGTGACAATTCTAACGTAACCGATTACAATACTAAGAGAGCGAAGATCCTTCGAGATGAATCTTTGCAAACACTCGGCGGAAATATTTCATTAACTAACGATGAAATGATTATAAACAACTGCCTTATGCAATACAAGTTCAAGGAATTGGACTACTGCTACGAAAATCCACAGTATTTCAACTTTTCACACCACTTTTTCAATTATAAAGATAAAATGAAGAATTCCAAAGTGTATAAGATTATAAAAGCGATGCCAAAAGGAGGATTATTGCACTGTCATGACATGGCCTTATTAAGTGCCGATTACTATATGAACATCACTTACATGGATAATTTATATGTATGCTTCCAAGAAAATATACAATTCAAGTTTGCAAAAACCATTCCCCAAATACCTTGTACAACTGTATGGCAGCTGATGAGTGAAGTTAGAAGAACATCGCCGAATATCACACAATTCGATAAAGAATTAAGAAAATATTTTACGCTCGTTGTAGATGATCCAGATATTGTGTATCCCTCTATTAAAGAAACGTGGACCAAATTTTTGAAATACTTCGGTGCAGTTCGCACGTTGGTAACATACAGACCGATATGGGAACAATACTTCTATGATGCTCTAAAAAAATACAGAGACGACAACTTAATGTATGTTGAAGTGAGATCTATATTACCGAACCTTTACGATATCGACGGAACCATATACGACCAATTGATAACTGCTAAAGCTTATAATAAGATCATCAGGAGATTTAAGAAAAACTATCCAGATTTCATCGGCGCGAAACTGATATTCGCACCGTCCAGAAAAGTTGATAGGGCACAACTTTTACAATATCTGCAAATCGCGCAAAAAGTGAAATTGAATGTGCCTGAAATTTTCGCTGGATTCGACCTCGTTGGGCAAGAGGATAAAGGTAATCCATTGATAGAATTTATTCCTGAACTGCTAGCTGCTTCAAAAGATTTCAAATTCTTCTTCCACGCTGGGGAGACCGATTGGCTCGGTACTTCGACGGATGAAAACTTAATTGATGCAGTACTATTAGGTGCTAAGCGCATAGGACATGCATATGCTTTAGCCAAACATCCTTCATTGATGAAAATGGTTGTGGAGAAAGATATAGCTCTAGAAATAAATGTTGTATCGAATGCGGTTCTGTCCTTGGTGCGTGATGTTCGTAATCATCCTATGAATATATTTTTAGCTAATGGTTTACCAATAGTGGTATCTAGTGATGATCCAGGAGCATGGGAAGCTGAGCCTTTAACTGATGACTTTTATGTGGCATTCGTTGGTGTCGCCAATAAAGCTTCCGATTTGAGACTGTTAAAAACTCTAGCTCTTAATTCGTTGAAGTACAGTTCTCTGGATCTTGAGGAAAAGGCTAGAGCAATTGTTATTTTTAATTCCCAGTGGGATAATTTCGTGCGTAATTTTGACTGTGCAAAATATTAATAAAGAAATATGAAATAACGAAACACACATTGGAGTCGATGAGCCATGGACTAAGTAGTAGCACAGTTTTACTAGTAGTTAGTAAAATAAAACATACAAGAACAATAAAATGTAATAAATTAAAATTTAATTTCACAAATAAAATAATCTTTAAGTAAGTAACCTATTATTTTGTCAAATCAAATGTTTATAAATAATAAAGTAGAATATGAAATTAATCAATGAGTCGTTATTTGTATTAATGTACCTAGGTACAGCTAATATATCCGTCTCAGAATAATAGCTTAGGTACCCACTGGGTAGGTGCCGGTATTCCGGAGGCCTGGACATCCTCCGGCGCTTATGTTCCTTTTCAACATGTATTTTTGTATATTGGAAAGCATCTAAAAGTCTTTAAGAAATTAGTTAGTCGTTATTAATATTAAATGGATAGGAAGTAAGGAAAAAACCGCTTCCACCAGTAAAAATTCCCGCTAATGAAAATTTAACTAGCCGTAATATATTCATGTAGGTATGTCACCTTACATGAACAATATTAAGGAGAATATGATTCACGATTAATTTCTCTTAATGTTACTTCTTCTCTTCCATATAACCTAGTACATAGTTCCAAATAGTTAAGTAGGTATATTGTTATATTAATTTGTTATCTACCATTTATAATCAATTCCTACTAATAATGACCGTTAAAATGTTATAGGTACAAAGTTACATGCGCAATTTTTAGCTACTTACCTGGCAGTTACCTACAGTACAATAAATAATACCTACAGTAGAACTCCAATTATCCGAACTCCGACTATCCGAATCGCCGATTATCCGAATCACCGATGCGCCGGAACTTGTCTTAACTTGCCGTTGTGTGATCACTTGCAACTCACCGTCAAGCGAATGCGTGACCTGGCTGCCCGAAAACGGTTGAAGACCGCAAAACAGCTTACATTGACGGAGATGTTTAAAAAACAATGATTTTTATTTCTAAACTTGTACATAAGTACATTTTATTTATATTTAAAACATGGGAAAATTTCATGTTTCTTTCATTTAATTCAATTAAAAAATAGTGCAATATCAAAACGTAGCTTTTATTGTCTCCAATGGCAATTTTTTTAAAAAAAATCCGATTATCCGAATATTTGATTATCCGAATGGGTCCCGGTCCCCATTAATTCGGATAATTGGAGTTCTACTGTATAATAATATCTAGGTAGTGGGTGTTAGCACGTGGTAACACATTAAAATGTGCTTATAATGTCTTACATACATCCAAGGGCGCCATCCAAGGGCGGATCCAGTTTTTCAGTCAGGTTCAGGGCCGGATTTAAGGGAGGGCAAACGGGGCAACTGCCCGGGGCCTCCACAATAGAGCCCCACATAAATTGTACTTATTTAAAAATACAATATTAAACAAAACCTAAATATCAGATATCAATGTCACAAATAATAGAAAAAGATCTGTGAAAAAGATTAATCTCACAAAAAATTATTAAACATCTCAATGAAAAACACAAACGGTCTCCATGCCTTTGTTGTCCCAGAGCCTCCACACTTCTAAATTCAAATTCAAATTCAAAAATCTATTTATTAAGTAAACTCATTACAAGTATTTTTTCGTCACATGTTTGATATATTACAAAATATTTTTTTTTACTCTAATGCACGGTTCTTAAGGTTGCTTTTGCTGAGAAGAGCCAATAAACTCAGCAATTACTCTTTTTAAAAAAGCAACTTAGACTTATAACATTCAATTCCTAAAAAAATAATTGTTTCACTACAAAATATGAAACTCATAAAATAGCTTGTGAAGCGAGCAATTCATTCAAATGCGTTCTTGTCATCTACAAAATCAGAAACTTTATAGTACCCTTTCAAACATAACTTTTTTTTTAAATCTATACACAGATAGTTCTTGAAGTTCTTTGTTATAGAAACGTATACATTGCCCCTTGAAAGAGTCCCTAATTTTGCTGAGCCTAGTTTTTGGTACAGCAAGATGTCCTTATTTCTAGTGTTCAGGCTATGAGGGTCGCTGTTCTTAGGAAAGTTATGGATGTTTTTCCGAACATAAATTAAATTTTCATATATGTACTTACTGTGACGACACTGTCATAATATTTATAGATTTGAACACATCTCTAAGAGAGTCTCTTGGTCTTAAGTTATAAATTGCACGAATAGCCTTCTTCTGCAAAATAAAAATTCTATTGATGTCGGTACCACTACCCCAGAGGAGAATGCAGAGGGTAAATCAGGTCCTGGTCTGGGGAGGTCTTGTCCTCGTTATGCAGTCAACCAATTATAATAATAAATCTAATTATAAAGATTGCAATAACAGCATATAGGTAAGTATTAATGCGTGTCATTCGCGTATGTTTGCCATCAATCTAGTTGATCAATTTAGTTGACCTAGACCCAGCCCAGGGGAGGTCATGACCCCCATGACCTCCCCCTTAGATCTGGGCTTGCTGCAATCATTCATTTTAGTTCTGTCTGTAGAGTACCTATGCTTCATTACCCTTTCAGCCTACATACCCATTCAAAATTACCCAATGTAAGTATATTTAATTTGTAATCGAGTTTGTTGTCTGTATATTTCAGTAAAATATATTTAGATGCATTTTATATACTTATCATAGTGTACTCAATAATCTTTATAGACCGATATTGTTTCGGACAACGTGAAATGAAGGGCCTTTGTCTTTTGGCTACGGCTCCAAAATAGCTGAACCGATTAGTACGTTACAATTTTTATTTTATTTTATAAGTTATATAGGTAGGTACCTACCTAAGCGAAGTTAAGAAATGGAATGATTATATGTAATTATTATAATCGTAATAAATTGAACCCTTTTACAATACTTAGGTACATAATACAACTAAGTCTAACTAAGTTGATCGGATGGAGTGTCAAACATATTTTTAGGCATAAGGTACTTACCTAATTAGATTGCCTTACATAATGTACATAATTTTAACTGCACTTTTAATAAACGATTACAAAAATGTTACTTGTTTTTTTTTATACATGCGTTTTAACTTAAAACCTAAAATTTAAATAAATATTTATAATAGACAAAATCTGCTATTTGTATCGCAAGGTTTATTTTTCGAGCATTAGCACAAAATGAATTGCTTGTTAGCTGTTCCACTTTATCTTCCTTTCTTGTTTGGGCAATCCCTACATCTGACAGCACAAGCAGCTACGTTTTGTCATGATGATTTAGATTAGACCCTCACTTTTGGAGGAATCGTCCAAAATAACCTTTAACATAAAACTAATTCAATAAAAAAAATCCAGGTTAATGGAATAAGAACATCATCTATCAACAGGCTTTGGCGTGGTTGTTTAAACACAACACATACCTATCTCGCCACGGGTTCGATTCCCATCCAGGGGATAGACATTTGTGTGAATGAAAGTGGCTATAGATTTTGAAATCGAGTAGAGCCTAATTCTGTCAGATGATCCACAAACACAGTGAAATACCCATTTAAGATCCATGCAATCTTAATCTCTCGATTTCTTTTTCACTAATATTTTTGATGGATTTCCTTACCATTTCAATATAAGGCAAGGCATAAAAACCATTGTACGTAACACACGCACTCAAACTAAAGATGCACTTTGTGCTTCGGTACGTTCCTTTTAAGTGGACAAAAAACGCGATGCACTTACAAAACATGACATGTAAAAATAATGTGCCTACCGTAGGCGTAATAAGTGCCATAAAGAAAAACAGAAAATAAATAAATATGCACACAAATTGGCAAAGTTTCTGCCGCAAACTTGTGGAGTGGAGTGACACCCTCCAAAGGAGGGTTCTCTCGGCTAACGAACTCTTTGTCTGTGTTTCTCTATTTACGAGTCATATCTTTGTTGGTACCTACATACTTACCTAGGAGCAGGTACATATATCTACCTCTACCTACATATAATGCATTGTTTAAGAGAACTATGTGTTTCACCATAATGTAGATAAGTAAGAAATAAGGTACCTACCCATGAATCAAGCTTGCTTTTTAGGGCCACAAGTAAGTAGGTAACCTGAAAATTTTATTTTGGTACTTTTTTAGGGTTCCGCACCCAAAGGGTAAAAACGGGCCCCTTATTTTACTGTTGATAAGCTTGTGTTTGACCGCAATCTCATCATCGTAAGTGATGATGCGGCCGAAGGTGGTAAGCCCACAAAGCCTAGAAGGTAGAAGGTAGGTTAACTTTTATTTGCTGATGCGCTAAGAATATTTACAAAAAAACATTTAAATATTCTTGGCGCATCACTTCAGTAGGAACTGTTTTATTTTCAAAATTGTCTGGATAATTTTTATAATAGATGTGCTTGAATCGCCCTAGAATTTATTTTCATTTACCGAATGCTTATGCTCATTTTATAATACGATTTTGCTATCCTCGCTACAAATATTGTAGGTATATAATAGGTAAGTACGTCCTTGCTATTCTCCATGAAGGTATTTTCCATCGAACATGCAGATAATCAATCGAATCGAAACGTTCCATGTCATTCAGCTATTGTCTCTGCGAGCTCTAATTAAACATGATCACTTCACTTGGTTGTGTGTGTTGATTGGGACTTGGGAGTGACTGTCACACCGTAGCGACTCTTTACGCTAAGGGCCGATTTCACAGGTTGCCGATACGTTCCTGATGGCTAACTGATAATGCAGTCTATTCGGAATTAAACATAATGTATTTGTATAGATATCTAGCACTAGCTGGGCCCCTCGGTTTCATCCGCGTTCCTAAGGGATCTTATCTTTTCCCGGGTTAAAAAGTATCCTATCTCTCAAGTGATCATATCACTGAATCGGTTCTTTAGTTTAGGAGTTCGTGGACAAACAACGTGACACAAAATTTTACATCAGTAAATCTACACGTAAAGTTGCCCTAGCTCTTTTAAAATGCTATTGGGGTAGGTATAGGTAGGTGATACGCTGCCTTCTACACTCATAGCAACAATTAAACCTTATCAATGATTACTTAATTCAAGTAACAATAAATGATTCCAAACCATAATAAATCTATCCGATAAAAACTATTATCTACTTATCTCTAAAATTACTGTGAGTACGGTGTTAATGGAGGATTATGTAGTATAGGGTTTAAGTAGGTACTAAAATTTTGTATTGTGGTATTGAATAGGCGCATATGACGGTGTCTGTTTGTCAATTTGTGAGGATAGTTTCTATTTTCTATATTATAAAAATATTACGGATCGCTGTCTGTACATGGAAGATATATGAGAAAAAATATTATTGGGACCTTTATCAACGCAAGAGCACCCATAACAATGATTGTTAGATTTTTTGTCTGTGCGTTTGTGCACGCTTATCTCAGAAACGGTTTATCCGATTTAGATATGGTTTTCACTAATATATGGTAAGCTTCACTTAACATTTAGTGTTTGTTTCATGTCAATGGGTTCATAAATGAAAAAGTTATGCCAATTTAAAGAATCATTTGATAAATCCAAAAAATGCTACCCAAAGTCACTATTCCACGCGGACGAAGTCGCAGTTTTCTATAATATTTCTGCAGTGTATGTAGGAGTAGGTACATAGCTAGATATACAAATATATAGTACTTAGCCGTTTCGTTACTACAAAAACAGAAAAGTAATGAACAGTGAATTTACGCCCATCACGCCCATGTGAATGTAGCGAAAGGGCTAAGCCACATATTTTGACTAAGATGTAGAGTTCGTGAAGTTAGGGCTTGTAGAGTTAAGTCGTGTAGAATTGAGCTTGACTGTATATGAGATCCGATTACTTTTTGACAGTGCGAGCCTATGTTGTCTTGGCAACATTTTACATGATAATGTTTTTGGTGGTCAATTTTACCATAATATTCTCAATCCTATATTACCTACGTTGAACTGTGTGTGAATAGTATCAATGGTAAAACAATATGTTGCCATTATCGATAACGAGATTACCTACTTGAACAATAGCCAATTATAACGATATTATAATGCAAAGTACCTACGTAGTTTCTAGTAAATGCGCGCGCTTATATTAGGACTATATGTATGTAATTTTACTTACGTACCTAATTATCGATTATAATTTTTACTTTACGAGCTAATAAACTCGAAGATACCTACGTTAGTTTATGAATGAACTAAGAGGTAACCAGCCGGCGACGCCCTGAGCCGAGGTTCGTTCTTGCCTCACCTGGGGCGCCCTCATCGGTTAGTCGTCTAAAGTTTTACATTCCGGTAAGGGTGTAGGTAAAAAAAGATACCTGTAGGAACAAGGCGATGATAGCTCAGTGGTAGGTTCGAATCCTACAATGATCTTGAGCTTTCGGTGAAGGAAAACATCGTGAGAAAACCATAGCACGGTGGTAGGATTTTGTGTGATTGTACTTATGTAACTTAAACAACCATGCTAAGTTTGTAACCAATTATAATCTGCTATTATACACAACAATTGGACTACAAGCAAGACGTAAAATGGCAGTTTGGATGGGGTATTTGTGGATAAATCCGTTAGAACAGCACGCTTCTGAAACCGTTCATAATTTCATTGAAATCTATTTCAATATGGATTCATGACTCAAATTCTTGAGAATTTCCAAACTTTAGTCATATAGCAATCAATTTTTAAATCGATTAATTCCCGTATCGCAATGTTGCTCCGCGATGAACTCCGATCTTGATGAAACTTGGCACACGAATAGATTATATCCTGAAATAGAGATAGGATACCTTTTTATCCCGGGAAAATAAAAGATCCCTCAGCAACGCGGGTGAAACCGCGGGGCACAGCTAGTGCTAGACAGCTAGTCTTTAAAGACAATGTAATAATTAGTTTACCTCCATATAAATTCAGGTTACAAGTAAAAAAAAATAAAACAATAAATAGATAACATACAGTTTATTAAATAATAATATAACTAAGAAATAATATAATTAATATCATATTTTATTCTATACATTCGCTAGGTACATTAAAATGAAAAGACCCGGATTAGCAGGGAGTTAATTGAAATTTGATTAACAGTTTCAATACTAAATACATTCAGAGACGTTCATCACACCTGCGCTCAAACTATGCAAAGCTTCTATGTCTACATAGTAGTTAGTTTGACCAGATATAATTGATAACTAATTAAAAAAAATACATTACTTAAATAGATTACACAATACATTTGCTGACAATCGAAAATAACCACACGACATAGTATAATCCATACTATTATAAATGTGAAAGTGTGTCTGTCTAACTGCTGAACCTATTTAGATGAAATTATGCATAATATTATTATTTAATTAAACTTTAATTTACTCGATCTTATTGTAATTTTCATTTCAAATAACCAAACCTGAATGTACTAATGTCTTATTGTTTTTAATTTATTTTATTTTTTTATTTTATTTTGATCTGGCTAACATATCCGTGGCGCCACTAGCTGGCCTCAGCAGAATACCAGCGCTGTAGCACAGATCTGTGCTGCCGCATAATGCTGAGCTGTGGCCATATTTGTCTTCACCTTACGTTTAATTTACCATTATATTATTGTGTTTGATGATTGGCAAATAAATTTATTATCTTTCTTTCTTTCATAAAGGACATAGAATAGTTTTTATCCCAGTAATCCCCATACAAACTTCCACCCCCCTTGGTGGAAGTTTGTATGGGGAATCTCAAAAATCTATAATTTAAAAAGTAAGGAATGCTCCTAAACAAATAAGCTACCCAAATTACTAATTTCACGCGGACGAATTCGCCGGCAAAAGCTAGTAATAATATACATACTACGCCCACACGATGACATCCGCCATATTTAGCATTTGTCAAAATCATTATTAAGCTTGTTTTGGTTATTTTGAAGTGATGATGAATAGTACAAGATCTCAGGGCCTTCTCAGAGTTGAGTAGTGTTAGTATGTACATATTATTTAATTTTCATTCAGCAAATACTAGATTAACCTGAAATAACATTCATTGCAGTGACAGCAAGTAAACTATATTTTAATACATTTAATTTTGCCACTACCATAAAGTAGGAAGTGTCCAGTGCTTTGAGAGGGTAAAAAGATGTACTGTTCAATTACAACGGATATTTTGATCTTTAGTCTTCTCCTGCAGGTACTGCATCTTCTAACCTCTTTATATATTTGACTCTTAATTCAGTAACAGCATCACCTTTCAGTTGATCCTGAAAAATATGAAATGCAATGACAATATAACTATGTATTGATAAAAAATTTATCTATTTTAAGATGTGGTGAATAGAGGTAGTGGTGTGACCTTTATAACTTGATATTTTAAATTTAATTGATAAGAAATTAATAATAATATTTTTTGAAACTAAAATTATCATTTTGAATTATGATAACATCAACCAATTTTAATTATAAATTCAATATCCAAGCTCAGCTTAAATCAGTTTATAGTTGACTAGCTGTCCCAACAGGTATAAAAAAAATTAAAAACCTGGACAGTCTTACTTATCAGTCTTTTTTTTTTTATTTCAAATTAATCAGCTCCAATTACCTGTACAAACCAGCACTGGACTTCAAGTTGGACCATTTGCAAAGCTCCTCTTATTGCACCAGGTATGAGAGCACAGTATTTCAACCCATTGTTAGGCATCTCTACCCACTCACTCAGAGGGCATTGATCCCAAACAAGCGAGAACTCATCTCCAGAACTGCTCCAGCTTGTCACTGTCGGCTGCATATTGAGATATAACCTGGAAAATTAATCAAAACACTTTATTCCCCTCAGTGTTTAAAGACAAAAGTCTTCAACCAATGTGTGTTACCAGTGATGACTTATGGCACTGAAACATGAGCCTCATAAGGCTCAAGGTCACTTAGAGAGCTATGGAGAGGGCATGCTTGGATTTTCGCTACGAGATTGAATATGTAATGAAGAGATTCGTAGATAAACAAAAGTCACTAATATAGCCCTATGGATTAGTAGACTGAAGAGGCAGCAGGTGGGGCACATAGCTCAAAGAAATGAAGGTTGATGGGGCAGAAAGGTTCTGGAGTAGTGACCACACATTGGAAGACGCTGTCTGGGGGCAGGCAGGCAACAAGGTGGAACAATGACCTAGCGAGGATCGCAGGATAAAGTTGAATGCAAGTTCTGGATTGGTCAATGTGGAATGTTTTTGAGGGAGGCCTATGTCCAGTAGTGGTATCTTTCAGCTAAAATGATGATGATGACCATATTGTATGTTGTTACTTGTTAGTTTCTGAATAATTTAATTATGAAACTATCACATTATTGATAGTGACCTGTGTGAACAGCATGGTGGTAACTTATCTAGCATTGCTACAATTACATTATGTGATTTGAATTTTGTGGGCGGAACTGACAAGAAATATAATGAGGTACTTGAAATACATTTAGATAAGCCCATTGCTTAGATAGCTAGTAAATTTCAGTGAAGCAGAGGCATATTGACATAGCTTGTAACTACAATAAATATTATGAGAATATGAGAGAGTTCAGGTTTGAATAATAAAACAAGCAGAAACTAACAAACGTAGTTTACCTAAATGCTTGCTGAATCTTATCAGCTGTCTCTCGCATCTCCAAACATCTACTGGATGTGGTTCGGGCCAGAAAATCCTCGATAAGACGCACTCCCATGTTATACCCTATTCTTTCGAGCTGTTTATTTACATCATCTGTATTTTCAACCTCTTTGAGCATTTGAGATACTAGAGCTCCATAAGTAAGCGTAAGTAGCTCGGCATTCTGAAAGATTATATTATTGTTACATAAAACACTAATTAGTCGATAAAGAGACTTGCCAACATAATTAATATCGCCATCGGAGCTCAAATTGTATCAGATGGGGATATCCACATCGCAATTTTTGTGGAAGGGCTCCGATGATGTAAAGACAGAGAGCATTTATAACTTACAACTTTTTTAGCGTCGAGCCTAGACGTTTGTCTCGCCATTTCTTAGCTGTGTGTAAGTAACTATTACTTAAAGACAAACAATATTTGGTGGATATAGGTATTAGTTCCGCTTTTGCTTTTCTTTCTTACAAAATCCGTGTTGGTTGATTTCCCAGATAACTATATACTAGTCGGAGAGTTGATTTGATTCAAAGATTTGGTTGATTGATTGACTGAATCTGTCTGACTGACTGATTGATTGACTGACTGTTCAGACTGTGGATTAGTGCTAGTTATTGTTCCGAGGGATTAGTTTTGTTTGAGGTTCTTTTTTTAAGAAGATTTTTGGCTTGGTATCGAGATCTTTAAGCCATTTCTTTAATTTAAATATTTAATCTTTTATGTTTAGTCACGTTTTTTTGACACTTTCACTGTAAAGTCTAGTCCTCGTCCGTACAAGTCCGGTCTAATTTTAGTGAAATTGGTCATGAACTTTTTGGGACAACCTGGAAAGTCACGATACACGCTTTCATTTCATTTCACTTCACTTGTGCACTTAGATTAATCTTTATTGGACAAAATGTGACATAGTGCACATGCACAAGGCTGCCCCAAAAAGTCAGTGAAAAGTTTTAGTGGAACAGCCGCCAATTTCACTAAAACCCAACAGATTTGTACGGACAAGGACTATGCTTTACAGTAGATGTATAAAACTGAAAATGTATGCGACTGCAAAACTCTGTATCTATGGTCACGAATAAACATTATTAAAAATACAGACACGCACGGACACAGGCTGGAATTTTTTATTTGTTTATTTGCACAACGTCAAACATTTAAAAATATTTAGATTAGCTACAACCGTTAACGAAAACTGTAATGTCCGATTTATTTTTATTAGAAATCAGCTCGTTGGGTTTTCTAATGTAAATTATGGAATGGGGCGATGCGGAAACGTCAGGTGCTCACAACATTTCCGAAGATACTATTGAGTCTCGTAGTGCAGTGAATTCTTTGATTCTTGACTATTATAAAAAATTTGGTCGTAAAAGAGACCTGGAACAGTATTTCTCATTATCTACAGCTCAAAGTGATATCAAGGACCCGGCTAGTACTTTTTGGAGGAGGATGAAGACTCAGGCGGAATCCTCAGATTCTGGGGAAGGGAAGAGTGAATCATCTCAGGAACTTTGTCGGATCTCTATTAAGTGCTCAGTCCCGCAGCCTTCTAGTTCTCAGGTAAATAAAATAATGCATTTACTCCGTACTAGCTTCTGTCCGCTACTACGTAAAAGTACCTTAGGTCCTTCCCCAGAGTTCAAGGTATTCCCATAGCTACTAATGACCATCTAAATCAGACACAGACATACATTGTTGTTTTTGGATCTATAATATAATTAGATCCGATAAAAAAAATTAAAAATATAAAATTATTTAACCCATGCTATCATTAATCACGTAAACCAACAAGCTCGTGGCTTTACTTCTGCTCGACATTCAAATCGCGCGCTAGCCAGACAAAATGCCTAACAAAAGCCGGACTGGCCGGATGAGAATATATTTGGCCGGACACAATCAAGCCAAACATAGCCGAACACATGGCTACCATCTACCCAGAGTAGATTATTTTATGTATTAAATAGTAATTGATTTTGAACACCTATCTTATACAGGTGTAGTTATCCAGTAAGTGGTGCAACAATCTTAAGGGAGAGATTAGTGAGGATCAGTCCAGTCACGTAAAATATGCAAAAATGACCTCATTACAAGTTTCACAATTTTTGAGATGAGATATATAATTTTTTTTATGCATTGATTTATGATTTTTAGGGTTCCGTACCCAAAGGGTAAAAACGGGACCCTATTACCAAGACTTTGCTGTCTGTCCGTCTGTCTGTCACCAGGCTGTAAACTAATACTAAAAACAAAATAAAATAAATATTTAAGGGGGCTCCCATACAACAAACATGATTTTTTATGAAACCATTTGTGCGCGAGTCGACTGGCACTTGAGGTTTTTTTAAATTTAAATAGGTATCTAATGTTCATGAATAGGCAACATCAGTCACATAACTTAAGCTGAACCACCTGCCTGATTCTCAGTCATCTGATAAAAAGCTGAATAGCTCAAATGTTACAATAATTTAAAAAGAAATTACAAATTTACTCTTTACAAACTTTTTTAGGTCATAACTACCCATAACTTGGCAGGACTCCACCCATACCTTGCCAAAAGGCTTTATAAGGTATAAAACTATGACACTATTAAGATGACGTTTTACAATAAATTTATATACTTACTTAATTATTTATTGAATTTCCAGGATGATGAACCAAAATCAAAAACGGAATCTGAATCTCCACCAATTATAACTGAGGATCATGCTTTGGAGCTAACAAGACTCTCCGATGATGAATCTGTAAAATCGGATGATAATCATTCACAGAAATGTATGTAAAAATATTCAATACTTTAGACAATGCAATATTTTTTATAGTGATTGGGAAATTATAGTAACTCAACATTTAATATAATGAGGCTTGTATTGACTGACTGACTGCTCTACAATCAACATACAGGGTAAACTGTAAGAAATAAATTTTGCATAAAAAATCTTTTTGAAATCCACAATGGTATGGATTTCAAAAAGGGTTAAAATAGAGAATTTCTGGTCAAAATGTGGATGAAAATTTTGTTATTTATAATAAAAAGATATCTTCAGTCTCTATAGTGAGTCAATTCATTTTTTTTTAATGTATATTAAACAATATTATAAATTGGACCATGCTAGAATTACTCCTCATTACTCTGTGCATGGTTGTCTGGAAAAGATCTAAATCGCTTAGACTCTTAAGTGATAAGTCTGCCCATTGTGACACTAATTGTTAAGTTTATTTAGTTCTAGTTATTAAGTTTTTGTTGTTCTGTGATGTTTCAATAAAAAAATTATCTTTATAGAATTAACAGTATGACTTGAAAATTCTTTGTGTTAGCTAGTCTGTTTATTTAGAAAGTTTATTCTACTATTTATCTGGAAATGCAGGTACAGAATCAATTTGAAAATTATAAATGTTTCCTTTTCAGCCTATGATGTATTATACAAACCGCATTCACCATCAAGCAGTGTCACATCTCAGCGTAAATTAGAGTGGGATTCCCTGGCTGATGTTGGCTATGGTAATGAGAGTGACAGAAAGAATTCTGCATCGAGTCTAAGTACCTTAGAAAGACTTGCTCTCAAACAGCAGTACTCTAATAATGACACTAAACAAGATAATGACATTGGACCACCAACAGCACATTCGACGCCATTAGAAGATATTGATAATAAATTTAAAGGAAAAAAAGGTGTAAAAAAGTCCACAAATTTCTATAAAAAAGATATTGATGTTGTAGAAGTAAATGTTCCTCATACTTCAAATACCAGTCCTCAAGCAATCAATGTTAATTTAACCAAACATATTTCCTTTAGTGTTGAAAAAGGTGGCGGAGTGACATTCGAAAATGTTAAAAATGATATTAGTATATCTCCAGAAAAAACTTCTGTTGAAAAAGAGGTTGCCCAATCAAGCACTGTCGACAAAGTAATGCAAACTTCATTGACTAAGGTAAAAGACAAATCTGAAAGTTCTATAAAGAAACATGAATCAGCACCTCTGCATATACAAAGAGTTCCTATTCTTATTAGTGTGAATACATTGAGAAAGAGAAATAAGAGACGAAAAATGAGAATGGTTAGAAAAAAACTGAAGAACAAAATGAAGTTGGATGTTGAGACAAAAAATGCACCTCAGGAAAAAAGTGTAGAGCAAGTGTCTGAAGCTGAGAGTTTTGAATACATGCCAGGACATATTTACAATCAAAATCAGATGAAAGCAAATCAGTCTAGATCTAGTAATACTGCTGGAAATAAATCTAGTTTGGAATCCAGTGGGGTTCTTACCACTGATTCAAGTAAAGATTCGAAACATTCATTAACGAAAGATTTAGAAAAAGGTATAGAATTGCTTAAAGGGGCTTTAAAACAACGTTATGATGATTCTCATTTGAGAAAGAAATTAGTGCAAGAATTAGTTCAAAGATTACTGAAATCTAAGTACAGAGATGATGAGAGTACAACAGAGTTTTTGTCTGGTTTAAGTTTTGATAGTAAGAAACTAGGATTGAGTGAAGGTAACCATACCACAACTAGTACGTCAGATGCTAATAATACAGGAGAAAAACCAAAGATGTCTAGACCTAAGAAATCCATATTACGAGTTGACAAGTTCAATGCAAATGCTATAGCTTCGACATCTCAAAGTGCTCCTAATTTACTATCTGCTACTAATTGTGAAAAACCAGTGACTTCCAATCTTATAAGAACATTGACTTCATCCAATACTGAGTCAGATATATCCAGTAAAGAAAA
Organism: Ochropacha duplaris; assembly: GCA_951361185.1. Classification (NCBI taxonomy): domain Eukaryota; kingdom Metazoa; phylum Arthropoda; class Insecta; order Lepidoptera; family Drepanidae; genus Ochropacha; species Ochropacha duplaris. The sequence continues at coordinate 6,133,459 of OX592711.1, read as the reverse complement.
AACTTCATCTGACAATGCATTTGTTAAAACATCATCAGAAGAGCTTTACAAAAAATATTTAGAAGCACTTAAGAGAGAAGAATCATATAAAAAGCACTTGAGAGATAAAGAAATGTTTTTGAAACAAAAGTTAGTGAGTTCAGATTCTGTTTTGAAAGCAACAGCTAGACAGAACGTAAAATCTAATAATAGACTGAAAGACTTGATAAAAGATTTGACTAGAAATAATTATGATGATGGATCAGGTGATGCTAGTAAATTGGAAGGTGGATCAAACTCTAACTTAAACATTGAAAATAGCAATGCTATTAGAAATCAAAGAAGTCACTCCGTTTTCACCCTTTCGTCAGGTCAATCCGATGGTCAAAATAAAAAACCAAACATGAAGAAAAGACTTCAGAACGACATAAAAGATCTGGCACAACCTGGTTCGAGCAAAGATGAACCTCACTTATACAGCAGTGGTCCACGCCATTCGTCTAAACCTGAAATTGGTGTAAATGACAGTTCTATACAAGTAAATATAAAATATGATGGATCATCTATAGAATGCCAAAAGAAACATGGCCAGTTTTTAAAATCAGGTGATAGTCAAAGAAGTAATAGAGATTCTCCAAGAATCCCTACTCAATTTGTATCTGATAGCGTCAACAGAGATATAAAGTACGTTTGTTTATGTTGTAACCAAGCAGCACCAATTCAAGAAAATAATGATTATTTTGTATATAAATGTTTGCGTTTGAATGATAGAGGTACACCCCTATCGGTTGGAATACAGTGTGAACGCTCACCTCCTCATGGAAATGATCAATTACCTTCCAATGTAAAATATATTAGAGAAGGTAGTAGTTCCGAAATTAGACAAGAAAATAGGATGACTTCAAAGTCGTCCCAGACAAACTTAGCACTAAAAATAATCTGTGAGAAATTCAGTGACAAGAGCATTACAACATCTTCATCTTCTTCAAATTTTAACAAGCATAATATTCAAAGTGATGACTCATTCGAAACTAAAAAGAACAATAAAAAAAATATATGTGAGGCAACAAGATGTATCCAAACTGAAATCAGTATAATTCCGAAAATATCTGACCCCTCCCTAACTGATATAAATATTATAAATGATAATGATTGTGTGAAATTAATACATGAACAAAAAAATTATAATTCCAACATGAATGATATAGTAGTATCAAGTATAGATAGTGAAAATATTGTTGAGAATAAAGTTTCAAATATTGAACAAACCTTTAGTCAAATTGAAACTCAAATACGAAACATGCAGCACATTGAAAATTTTGCAGATAATTTTGCAATTCCAATACAGGGTACAAATATGACTGTGATGGTGAGAATTGATTCTAATAAACCTGAAACTAAAGTTTTGAGAACATCAAATGACGAAGTTATTACGAAAAGTATTGGCACTGACTTGCCCTTATTTGTTGATCAAGCTACTTCTTTACAAGAAGAATGTTCCAAAGGAGTACAATCTCCAAATACTGATAAAATTTCCTCATTCGACAGTAAAAATTTACCAGCTTCTGGAAAACTAAATGTTATTGAACAAAGTAATATCGCAGAAGTTATACCTCCAACCAAATATCCTAGTGCTGTGAAATCATGTTCATCAAATGAGGCTGAGTACAAACACAATACGTTTCCAAAGAAAGGTCCCCTTACTGAACGAAAGCCGTTTTTCCGCTCAAATACAGATACGGGAAATTTAACAAGCTGTTGTAGCGTTCAAACATACAATGATATGAATAACCAAGACGAAAACACTATAATTAATACTGAAATTACTCGTACAGAGACTCCGAAAAGTACAGCTGCTGATGAAATAAACAAAAAGTCTGTTTGCGACTGTGGTTCTGTAAATTGTAACTGTGGCGAGCAAAAATGTTATTCAGAGCCGCTTCACACAGAACCAGGAAATTTAGGAAACAGTTTTAGCATTCAGACAGACAATGTGGATAAAAAAAATATCGAAACTCATACCGATTTAGAAATTAACCAACAGAAATCTAATATAGAAACTCCAACAGAGGTAAAAAGTAAAATATCAATATGTAATTGTGGTTCTATAAGATGTGATTGTGGAAAACGAAATTGTCATTCATGTAAAGAGAAAATAATTTTAGATAAAAAACTTGTTACTTTATTTGATGATATGGAACGAAAAGATACAGGAACGCAAAAGAATTTATCAGACGATTCCGTCCGGTCACAAATTCTTAGTGATAAATTAGAAATACCCGAGTGTAGTTGTCCTCATCCTTCTTCAACTCTTAAATGTAAAAGTATTTGTGACAAACAATGTAATAGTGATCACACTGAGGTTGAAGCTCAAAACTTGTCCAAAATGAAACAAATGCCTTCCAGTGATAAAGAACTATCTGACAATCAAATTGACAAAAAATATCAAAACCTGACCAAAGAGACAGGAAATAATAATGAAAAGATCTCTTCAACTGATACTATTTTCGAAATGATAAAAGATATTACGCAGCGGTATTCAAAGAGACATATCGTAAAAAATGAAAAGAAAAAATGCTTAAAAGAAATAATAAAAGTTATGAACTATCTTTTAGATACAGAAGATACCACAGGTAACCAGGGCCTTGTGAAAAGTTCTAGCTCAGCTTCTCTCGAAGTTCCTTCTAATAAAACAACCGAAAAAGCGGTAGAACAATGTGACTCACCACATAAAAAGAAATTAGTTGATAAAGGCATACAAATGTCAATCAGTGTTAAAACTGAATCTTCAGACTTTCCTGTTTCCACCGAAATACCCAGCACAACATCTGAATCAGCAACATGTAGAGTACTAAATAGAATAAGAAAGGAATGCGAAAGATTTCATCACAAACGTTGCAAATCTTCGCACCCACTGTGTGGTAACAAGTGTGATGGGTCGAGTAGTACGTCTATGAGTTGTGAGAAATGTAAGCGCGTCCATCACTGTTTATGTAGAGGCCATAAATGCAAAGGCCATAAATCAAAGTCTTCAGAAAAAGTGCAAAAGAAATGTGTTGCATACAACTTAATCATTCAGGCATCAGATAGTGTGATCGCTGAAGAAACCACCATGGATAAAGATAGGAACCATCGCCCATTGCAGAATATCATTGTCAAAGTGCCTTCTAAACGTAAAGTCGAGAATGTGCCATTCAAAGAAATGTCTGCTAAAATCGAACACAGGTTCCCGAGCAGCAGTTCCCAACGTGGCCCTAGATTCAGTAGATCAAGGAGTTTGCCTAATGAGCCTGAGATATCGAGTGCTAATATAAGTTCAAATAAAACCCAGTGTTTTACTGTGAGAGAATATTTGGAGAGGAATCGACCAGATTTTGTCGAGAACAGTTCAAATCGCCAGGATTGCTTGAAGTTCATCAGTCAAACACGGTATGTCTTTCGTCAAAATAAGTACTGAATGTATTTTGAATTTATTTTATTCTTATTTACAATGAGTTGATCTAAATGTTTCCCTTATTCTGCTATAGTTTTTCTTATTTTGGCTCTTCTATAATGTAAGGCTTTATAAAATCCTCACCAATTTTTCTTACTTCAGAAACCAAGAACCTTGTACCTCTCCTCGTTTGAAAATGGTTGTTGTTCATAATCCTAACTGTGCAGGATCTATGGGGACTGCCAATATGTATTGTGGAGGTACTTTTTGCTTGCTTGAAACATAGTAATATGATACTTAAGTATTGAGATTAGAGTACAGATTTAATTGAGTTTTTGTAGGTGTTCCAATGTGTTATAACTCGTGCATTAATCCTTGTGATCCATACATGCAAACCGTTCCGAGTGAAGTAGCAAGAATTGGTGAGTTGTATTGTTTTTAATGTAGCAACTCTGAGGTAGTAGTGAACTCCGCACCTATTTATTTATATTACATCTATAATTGGATAGCAAAGAAGCAAAGGGATCCAAATGACATTTTATTAGTTTCTGTTTTGAGATATTAAACAAAACGCGTTTTTGCTTATTACGTCCTTATGTTATTTAATAATGCAATGCTGTTAGAATTTTAATACCAAAAATGCACATAACTCAATTTTGGCCCAAAACATCACTTCAATCACTTGGCTTCTTCGCTATCCAATTTCTTTATTTTAAGTATTCTAGTGACTAAATAAATTATTTATCATCCGCAACTTTTACACTTGCATAGTACACAAATAGTTCTATGCACGTCACCCCACATCGTATAATATTGCAGAGCCAATGAACGTGCAGCCAAACGCACGCTGTTGTCATTGCACTTGGACAGGAGGCCGCAACTGACTCCCACGTCGGATGACCTTAGACATCTTGCACGGGAAATCGGTGTCGAAATTAGACGTAGAAAAGGTATGTAGTCTGTATTCATCCATTAATGTTCTGTTTACTAGGTTTTCCAAACGATCTGCATATACAAGCTTCCAACATTTACATTTGGAGCGCGGTCCCTACGCACGATGACCTGGCCTGGTGGAAGATCTTCCCTTTTCAATGGAGGAGTCCGACACTTTGCCCCTCCATACCGCGTTACCGAAAACGTGTATATATATATTGATTTCGAAAAATCGATCTAGCTTGGTTTCATTTCTGAGAAAATTAGATTTTCTACTTTTTTACGTCCTTTGACTTGTCCGCGCCTGTTAATAAGAGCGCCTCTGTCTAACTTGTTTTTTTTTTGCAAATCCTCTGAATGTATTAATATTCTTTAAGTGTTCGGTTTGCTCGAATAATTAATAATTTTTGGCAGCAACATAAATAAATGTCTCCCTTTATAAATTAAACTGAAGTCCAGAAATATGGCACTGACATATACGTAGCAAGTCAGTCACAATAACCCTTCGACTCTTGAGAACAAGTTCCCCTCTGGGATTTGTGTACTTTTATCTGTTTATGATGTGTACACAAATTATAGAGTTCTAACAGTCACACCATTTTTTTCAGATGCACCAAAATTCATCAGTGAACGTGAAATGAAGAAACATTCAGAAAAGATTTACAAATCACTACCTGAAGTGGTTCAAAAGAAGGAAGACATCAAAAAAGAAAATATTAAGAAAACTAATTTATTGATGGCCAGCATGTTTAAGAAGGTACCTATTGGTTTTCTATGATGTGTATTCTTACTGTACTATATATTGTTTATAGGAATCCGTACTTAAAGAGACCCTATTACTAAGCCTACGCCCCGTCCGTTTGTCTGTCCGTTTGTCTGTTTCAGCACTATCTACGAGTATATCCTATTGAACCGTGGTATTTATGGTTAAAATATAAGTAATCTCGATAAAATAGCATTTTTTCAAGTTTGTGTTTTTGTTAGGAAATCGTAGCTCGGTGGAAGGATCGTTTGTAGTACTTTTCTGGCTGACTACCCTCAATTACATCACCAAGTATATTATTCGATTCTACCTGAAACCCAAGGAATAGCCTTCTAGATTTTGTGTTTCAGACCTTAAATTACATCATCAAATACGCTTGGTAAGGTTGTGGTCATATACAATCCATAATAATAATAAAATCATGTTCTTTTTCCAGAATCTCCAGAAAAAAACCCTCCGAGGTACGGTAAATTTGTCAAACTATAGTACCGTCATCAAAATATGACATAGATATTATTTAGAATAATAAAAATTAAATGTTTGCATGTTGACTACATTTTTTATGAACTATTGTTAGATTAATGTTGATTTTGTATCGAAGGTCTTTGACCTCATGTTTTATTATGAATTTGAAATAAAATTTTGTAACTATTTGCTGTTTAATTTATTTTAGGTAGGTAAGTACCTCTTGAAAACTATCATTTATTATTGCACTAGCTGTTCCGCGCGGTTTCACGCGCGTTCCCGTGGGATGTTATCTTTTCCCGGGATAAAAAGTAGCCATGTGCTATTCCAGACTATAATCTATCTCAATGCCAAATTTCATCCAGATCCCTTCAGCCGTTCTAGCGTAAATGAGTAACAAACATACATCCATCCCATCCAAACTTTCACATTTATAATATTAGTGAGAAGTAAGATTACATTGCTTTTAGTTTGACGGATACAGTAATTCGGCGTTTCTACTTAGTATCTAGGTACATGACTCTTGTTAACAGGTGTTAAAGCTGCTAGTACCCCCCTGCTGTTGTGTCGGACCATATTTGTCACATCTATTGGAGAAATCTCAAGAGGCAAAAATATTTATGGTAGACATCTGAAGAGATCTTAAAAAAATATTATCTGATTCTTTCTACATTATTTCAAAGGAGGAATTTTAAATTAACCTTTTTTATAATAACATTTTATTATAGTGTATTCATATTAAGAAGTAGCTTCTTGAGTTCCCTTCTGTCGACTTTAAAAGTAGATGTCGTAGGCAATTCTTTCAGGAATACTACGCCACCTCTTAATTGTTTTGAGTCTGCCAAGTTATCTGAAATTTAATTAATATGTCATCAACATTATGGAAGAATTTACCTACAAGTTATGATAACTGTCAAAATCTATACTAATATTATAAAGCCGAAGATTTGTTTGAACGCGCTATCTCAGGTTCCAACAGAAAAAATATTTCAGTGTTGCCTATAGGTGATAGCCCTAGTTATATAGCCAAAAACATGAAGCTTCCGTTGCGTTCGCTGCGTAAGATCGTGATGAAAATTGGCACACTTTGTGCCGCACACAAATAGTTTATATCCTGGAATAAAGATAATTTTTATCCCGGGAAAAGATAAAATCCCACGGGAACGCGGGTGAAACCGCGGGGCACAGCTAGTCATATATAACATGAACCTCTTAGTTAATTAAATCGTTATCAGATGCTCTCTGTTTGGTGATAATGTTCAAAGCATCATCAAAAATAAACAATTACCTACCTATCACCAAGTCTTTAATCTCTTGTGCAGTGACGACATGGTCAGGGCGGGGAACGACGCACGCAACTGGCAAGTCACCATATACTGGATCTGGTATACCCGTTACTATCACGTCCAGGACTCCTGGATGTTGTCGAATCACCTGTTCTATTTCTGTTGGCGATATCTGAAATAAAATAAGAAGTCTTTTGAGTGTGATTAAGGTTAGATGTCTTCTCTTTTATTAAATTACTAAAACCCCCGCGGTTTCACCCTTGTTCCACGGATCTTGTCTTTTCCCAGGATAAAATATATCCTATGTGCTTCTCCAAAGACTGACCTAAAACTGACCTGATAGTTACTGTATTTGAGCAGCAATTTAAGCCGTTCAACATAGTAAAAGTTCCAATGTTCGTCTCTGTATACGATGTCGCCAGTTTTAAACCATCCGCCATCTGCAAATGCTTCTGCAGTTGCTTCGGGATTGTTGTAATATTCCTAGAAATGTTCAACAGAATTAAGTTACCTATCTATATGATCTATATCTTATTTCTATTGTAATGTCCACCATGTAAAATTAAAAAAAAAAAATTAAATATTTAAAAACAAGGCGATAGCTCACATCAATCAGCTTGAGCTTTCGGTGAAGGAAAACATCGTGAAGAAACCACATCAAGTGGTAGGGTACTTTGTAGTATTCGACTGGCTGGATACCACCAAGTTGAAAATCTGTCGCTAAGCACCTGTTGGTGTGTAGGCGACGGTATTCACTTACCATCAGGTAAGTGCCTGGTTGTCACTTATGAATTGTCACAGGCACTTATGAATTGTCAGACTTTGAAGCACTGATAGGAAGGTTGTTTTTGTTGAGAAGAGCCGGCAATAAACTCGGCACTTAGATACATATATGGATTCAATGTATTTTTAACTTCATGTGTTTTTTATTGTATCAAATAAGCGAAACATGATTTATCAAACATGTTTCCTTAATTCGTTTTTTTTACTCGGATTGAGTCTATTATTAGACTCAATCCGAATCTATCCAAATCTAAAATTCAGGAGACAGTTCTTACCTTAAAGACAGTCGGCCCCCTTAACCATAGTTCTCCGGGTATATTAGCCTCTTGTATATCCTCATTTGTATCTAAGTTTACCAACTGAAATATTATTAGGTTATTAAGAGATAGATATTTTAGTAATTGCTTTAATTAATTTTAAATTATCGTAATATATTTTATCACTACAGCTAAAACTTTAGTTCTGAAATAAAATCTACAGCGAGATCAAAGACTGACGTTAAAGGGTAACTAACAGTCCAATGGGTCTTAACGTTCACCAGCTATAGGGATAATTTTGCACTTGAAAATTAATTTACGTTGAGAGTTTATGACTCGACGACCCCTAAATGGATCATCATCATGTCAGCCAGAAGACGTCCACAGCTGGAGAAAATATCTGGCTGGTCTTGCGCTACTCGTATCCAGATGCTTCGCGCGACCTTCACAAGATCGTCGGTCCACCGTGTGGGAGGGAGGCCTGCCCACGCTGCGTCTTCCGGTTCGTGGTTGCCGATAACCTTTCTGCCCCATCGGCCATCGGTTCTGCGAGCCATGTGCCCCGCCTACTGCCACTTCAGTCTGACAATTCTTCGGACTATGTCGGTTACTTTGGTTCGCCTGCAGATTTCGTCATTTCTGATTCGATAGCTCTCTCCATTACTCTTTGGGTGACCTTGAGCCTTCTTAGGAGACCCACAGTAACCCTACGGGTCATCACTGGCAACACACACTGATCGAAGACTTGAGACACTGTGGTATTTGGGACTAGAAGATGTTACGGTCGCTAAATGGGTACGATCTCTTTATTAGGTATCTATGATAGTTTAGACATTGGATTATGTTAAAAGGAGGCTGCAGCGTGCCCGTATTATTTCAACATGTTGAGATCATAAATAAATACGCGGTTAAGCCGAGAGCATTAGCTACTTTTAAACCACTTACTTTAAAGTTATAGTTTTTCATCATGCACCCAAGTGAATTAGAAACAAGCGGATATTCGTTATCAAATACCATTCCCACTACCTCACTGATTCCAAAGACAACAGTCGCTTGGGTTTTTGGTGTTATTTTCTGAAAGGGAATCATAGTGCATTAAATAACTTCTATGTTTGGTTTGATTAAATATATTTTTTATTTACTTACTTACCCTTATTTCATTGATAAGTTCTATCGGCACAGGGCTACCACCGATCATTATGTATTTAAAACAAGTAAAGTCACATCGGTCTCTATCGGGCGCTGTTATAAGAGTCGTCATCAATGAAGGCCCCACTAATGTGTAGGACGGCTAAAACACAAATAGGTATACACTTACAGGAAAACTTGACTGACTCTCTTCTACTTTATTAGTACCAGCTAGGGTTTGGTATTTAGGTGTGTATTTTAGTACTGAACAGATTAGGTACCTACTATAGCGATTGTAAATTCTTTTTGAGTATTTATTGTTGAGTATTCACTATTTTATTCACAAAAGGTTTAGACAAATTATTAAACTTCCCGAAAGATTTATCACCACTCTAGATTTACGCATTATTATAATTATTTATTGTATCTATCAGTGAAATCTTGTTATACCTATAATAATTTGTAGTAAACAAGCCCTATAATTTAGGCCCAATTGTAAAAAAGGTTGACATCGTGGTATCATTTCTATAAGCGGCGGTAGTCACTTACTATCAGGTGACCTGTTTTGATCGCAATATTAAAAGATAAATCTTATTCATAGATAGAAAATCCGTCACACTGCCATATTTATTTCGTGGATGAGGGTTTTTAACCATTGTTGGTTAGGTTGTGCCTTAAACAGTACCTGATAAGTATTTATAAGATGATACAAGTGGTCCTTTGAGATCGGCTGTGAAGTCTGTAGTCGCGTATATCTGAATATCGGTGAGGAAATATAACTGATGCTTCCTGTTATCCATTGCAGAGGAGATAGCATCAATGCCATTCGTGTGGGTTTCGGGAAGGTATCGAATGCTGACCTGGATACAATTTATTAGTACACACGAGGAACAGGGATGTTGACTGACATATCAAATCAGGTTTGCACGGTGGTAGGGTACTTTTTAGAACCTGACTGGCTGGCTACCAGCCTCAAGTTGAAAATTTATCCAGGCACCTAATGGTGTGTTTCGAAAGCTGCACTTGATAGACAGTTCCCAAATAGGCTATCTTGAGATTGCAGTCTAACACAAGCTTATCTAAAAGGATGTTTTGTATGTGATACTGGCTTGTGACGTCATAAATATACACTATAAAAGAACTAGGTACTCTTTGTCGTTAAATTGGTAATTAAAAATGATGGAAATGTCAATTTTACAACGTATTCGCTAGTTTCGAGTATTTTGGATGTTTGGTTATATTGAAATCACCGTCTTCAGCCTATCTTTACCAAACGCCACACTTTTTTTTTATAAGAATTTGGTCTAAATGGTCTACATGACTTGAAACAATTTTTATTGTATCTTCACCTCAGATCGTTGGATTTAAAAAGAAAGTCCTACAGTCTTTCTAATGCTTTCTGCGTTCTTTGTAGCCTTTGATTCTTCCTCTATTGTAATTGTAAAATTAACTTAAAGTATTTTCATGTTTACTTGATTTATTCTCATGCTTACCAGATATAGGGAGCTGCCACAGCCATATTCATGTGAGTGAGAGCAGCTGATTTAGGCAACCCCGTCGATCCACTAGTAGATGTTAGTAGAGCAATCTTATTTTCTGTGTCGAAATCAGTACATCTGAAATTATGAGCAAAAGTATTTAACATTACACTTGTAATCGTTATCCTATGAAGTTTTAGGTCAATTTAGATTAAAATTAATTATTGATGTTCTTTAATTTCAAGAGTTTTTTGGTCAACTTGGGTTTTGATTATTGTTGCAATATCTATGTGAATACTTACTTAAAGTTTTGGATATCGTTATTCTCTTCCGTCCTTTCCATAAATTGAGAAAAATTGTAGCAATCTTTCAAGTCTTCTTGACCGAACGCTATAATTTGAGGCAGACAATCAGTTCCCCTCAGCGCTTCTCGAATATCTGGTACCCTATCGTTTTGGCAGAATATGACTTTTGGCTTGTTGATAATAATAGCTTGTTTTATTTCATCTGCAAGAAAAAACACGAAAGTATTCAAATATTACAATTCATTGCAATTTATAGGAACACTTATAAACATTTCATTTCAGAACTGTCAGTTTAAAATAGTTTATGATGTACTTGTGGTAGTGTCATATAGTAATCACAGAGACTAGGTATCAAGGGTCATATTTCAGTACTGTTGAAAGGTCACAATATGGATTAAGACAACATCATAGGAACGTAAATATAGTTTACTAGCGTGCGCCAAATTTTCTGTCGTAGTGTCGTATTAGGATAGGTACATATTTTTTTTTTTTTATGTCACTAGTGACAACGAGGCAGGCGGGTCACCTGATGGTAAGTGACTACCGTCGCCTATAGAGATTAGCAATACCAGGGGGACTGCCAACGTGTTGTACACCATATTACAATGCCTTAAGGGCAAGGGCAACTGGCTCTCAAGTGCAACTACCGGAACACACCAACAGGTGCTTGGCGACAGATTTTCAACTTGAGGGTGGTAGCCAGCCAGTCGAGTACCACATAGTACCCTACCACCGTGCTGTGGTTTCCTCACGATGTTTTCCTTCACCGAAAGCTCAAGCTCATTGTAGGATTCGAACCCACGACCTTCGCCGCGGTATCCGACGTCACTTACCACTGAGCTATCATCGCTTTCAAGAATCATCGTCATATTTCAGTCAATAGACACAATACCTTATTGAATTTTGCACCATAACCTTCTTCATGATTCCATCCACTGGTGACAATCGTGTGAAAGTTCGTTCAATAGTTTTTGAGTTTATCGCGAACAAACAGACAGACAGATGCAGTTGGGACTTTGTTTTATAATATGTAAGGATCATACTTACTGACGCCCAATCCACAATCTATGGCCGCTGTAATAACCCCAATGTAAAGAGCTCCGTAAAGGGTTATCGCTAAATCTAAATGATTGGGTGCCATCAGAATTATGATGTCATCTTGTTGCACGCCTAAGTTACCGAGGTTTATCGCACACCGTATTGATCTATCCATTACAGATTTGTTGGTTTCAGATGCCCCTGTTGCTCCATCAATCTGTTTTGGGGATTAGATTATTAGGTATACTTTCATTATTAGAAACAATTCAAATATTATTATCAGTCAACCTAAACCTAATCAACAATAATTTATGTAATGAAATCGCTCATCCCTGCTCCTCTCATTGTTTGTCAGTTGGTATTTCTCTCGAAAGTTTATATAAATTTGGCTTCTTGGTTTACAAAGATTTAATCTTCTTTGCATTATGTGTGACAACTATAGTTTTGATTTGGAGTGTTTATTTTTAATTTATCATCAGGTAATAAAATCCTCACACATGCTAAATAGCTAAATTGATGCTGATACCAGCTAGTTTAATGAACTTTAAAATAATAATTAAGTCATGGAACAATGTTACGATAAGTTACCTGCAAAACAAAATCTAGATCATCCTTCAAACTCTGCAGAACGATCTTCCCTAAATGGTACCGGTCTGTTGGTATCCCAGACTGTGCAACGATACGTGACGTCAATTTATTCATATACCAATGCACGGAGTCCTCTGCATGTTGTGACTTCGCCATATTGAATTCGATAAATGTTTATTTTTCTCTCTCTAGTCTAAAAATAACAAAAACTCTGAACTTGATTCTGCTATAACATAAACAAATTAGAACATAGACACATTATTTTCAATCTCGAAAGATAATGTAACAAACTAATGTGTCAATAAATCTAAAATAGTAGGTACGTACAGGAATGGAGCAGATTGATGAATACTTGGATATTGTGTCTTTTCTGTATCAAGAAAATAAATATTGGGTGCTGATATCTTGAGCAAACACTCCATCCCTATCCATTAGTTCACTGATAATTATGCAATTACTTCACACTGTTTCTCGATTCCACTTATAACTTATGAATTATTTGCTCGTTACAATAGGTGGATGCATGAGGAACTCATCCTTAACCTTCTCTATGATACCCGACATGACCCTTGTTTAATGCACTGTGCACTGCTTAACTTACGTTATAACTTGAATGATGCACCACTGCTAGTAGAATAACTGTCCAATCTTCAAATGGGCTATCATTATTATAAATAAACTATTATTAAACTTCGTGGGAAGTGGCTCTATCAATGTTGTTTCTTCATTTATATTTATGGCCATTTCGTTATCTTTCTGTCTAGCAAATAAAATCATAATAAAAACACACATTGCATTCTTTATTGTATGCTTGTCGAATGTCACATTGAAAAATAAGTCACTGTACTTATATTATTTTTTAACCTTGCACAATTCATTGATCCAGGCATCCATCGAATTTTAATCACCGATCTGCAAATGCTTCGACTGTCGTATTGTGAATATTTGCTGAATTATATTGTCCGTATCTTTGTTATAAGAACAAGGAAAAATGTCTATAATATAGTCAGATCTCTTAACCATAGGTCCAGGAATATTTCACTCGTAGATGAATATAGGGGTCTCGGCACTGAATATAATTTTATTCCTTTCGGTGTTGAGACCCTTGGTCCGTGGGGTTCCGGCGATCGCCAGCTCTTTAAAGAGCTGGCTAATAGGTTAAGGTTTTGTACTGGGAACCGAAGAGCTGGCAGTTTCGTCGTACAACGTATCAGCATTGCGATACAGCGAGGAAACGCTGCCAGCATCTTCGGTACCATGCCGAGGGCGCCTAACTTTTTTAATTTATTCTAGTTATTATTTTAGTTTTAAAATGTATTTATTTAATTATTATTAGTATCTATACAATTAACAAATATGATATTTATGTAGATCGATATTTTTGGTGAAGACAATCAAAATCTGTATTTATAGCTGAAGTTGATGTAAAGTTCATTGAAATATATTTAATCCTTATCACGTGACTGTTACTTAGACTAACATTGTGTGTCACATTATTTGCTACTTATCGACTCAATATGCGATGCGCGATTTATAGTAGATACCTATTTGATATGTACCTATAATGTACTTTAAGTCCGGGTACCCAGGCACACAATACCACACTATTTATGGTGACCCTGCATATTTTTTTTATACCACTAGGTGGCAAACAAACTGATGGTTAGCCGTAACCCTACATGGCGGTAACCGTGTCCTGTGGACGCTTGCCACACCAGTATTGAGATTAGGTCGACATTACCGCGAGCCATCTCCATACAAAATGATAATATGCTTCTATTTTCTTATGGCAAGTCAGATTTCCGCTTAAATATAAAGTTTCAAAATTTTAAGAGCTTAAAAACTCGCGTTTTTCGATTAAAAAAATGCCATGTTGAAGATGTTTTTTCGCGATGGCTACTAGTATCTACCGGGTTTAAAATCAACTGAAGACCTATGGAAAAAGCCTTTGATCACAAAATGTAGGGTAGATACATGGCTCTAGATAGAACCCCCAACTAAGGCGATGATAGCTCAGTGGTACGAGTAGTGACGTCGGATACCGCGGCGAAGGTCGAATCCTAAAATGAGCTTGAGCTTTCGGTGAAGGAAAACATCGTGAAGAAACCATAGCACGGTGGTAGGGTACCTACTTTGTAGTACCCGACTGGCTGGCTACCACCCTCAAGATGAAAATCTGTCACCAAGCACTATCGGTGTGTTCCGACAGAAGCTGCAGTTGAGAGCCAGTTCCCATCTAGGCTTTGTGTGCTTACCACCTTCGGCCACATCATCACTTACCATGGTGAGATTGTGGTCAAACACAAGCTTATAAAAAAAACTATTCAATTCGACCTATATTTAGCAATAAGAATTAAATTTTTTTTATATATTTCTATTATTATAGAATACCATAATTAGTCACTTACGGATATAAAAATGATTTCGCTTACAGTTTATAACGTCCAAGTAAGTACATATCGTACGTATCATAAATTTAACTTTAATCATACTTTTACATACCTAATATTACATTTTATCTTTATGGTAGGGGAGGCGAATAGGGGATTTCGGGATTTACTCGAGCGCGGCAGGTTAACATAACGATGGCTCCTACGTAGACTGTCGTATGTTTAAAAAGTGAACTTTACAGGAGAGCTATTTAAAGGTATTTTTATTTACCATTTCGATGTTTTTAAAGATTTTTGTTTAATTTTTTCACCATAATAATAAATTTTTGTGTGTGTTTTTATGGTATTAAAATAAAGAGAGAATTATTAAGGCTTTTAGAGATATTGTTGTTACGATATTATACGGCGGATGAACGTAGCGTGAAAATATTGTAAGTGTATGTTACGATTCATTACGTCGTCTTTAATTTGGCTGAAAATATCGTATGTTCTTCTTACGTTGATTTACATGGATAACTATTGGGTAAATTTAAACGTATGTTGCAAGTACTATGATCTACTTTAAGTATCATCTGAGATTATCTATTGTATGTAACGGTATGTAAATAAAATAGGGTATTAAATCACACAATAAATAACAGAACCACGTTATAATCAAATATTGTTGCTATTTATTTGGTAATTTATAGGTTAAGAGCAACTTAATAAACTTTTTCTTTTAAGTAACATTCTGTACTTATCTATAAATTCTATAATTTGATATATACATTTAAAAATCAGTCTTTGTTATATAGTTAAATTGAAGATTGTTTCAATTAATAAATTATAATTTATTTATGTAACTAGCTGTCCCCCGCGGTTTCACTCACGTTCTCGTGAGATCTTATCCTTTCCCGGGATAAAAAGTATCCTATGTGTTATTCCAGGATATGATCTACATATGTGTCAAGTTTCATCAAAATCCGTTCAGCCGTTTTTGCGTGAAAGAGTAACAAACATCCATCCATACAAACTTTCACGTTTATAATATTACTAGCTGTTGTTTCAACCGCGTTCCCGAGGGATCTTATCTTTTCCCGGGATAAAAAGTAGCCTATGTGCTATTCCAGACTATAATATATCTCCATGCCAAATTTCATCCAGATCCATTTAGCCGTTCTTGCGGAAATGAGTAACAAACATCCAAACTTTCACATTTATAATATTAGTAAGATTAACTAGTTTTCCGCCCCGCGGTTTCACCCGCGTTCCTGAGGGATCTTATATTTTCCCGGGATAAAAAGTATCTTATATGTTATTCCAGTTTATGATCTACCTGTGTACCAAGTTTCATTAAAATCCATACAGTAGTTTTTGCATGAAAGAGTAACAAACATCTTCACATGTTCACATCCAAACATACTTTCGCATTTATAATATTAGTAGGATTAGTACGATTTATCTTGTAACGTTTTACGAGTATAATAGGTATTCAATAAATATATTCAACATAAATAAACTATTACTCTGAGTCAGTGCCGGAAGTATTGATTCAGCTAGATTATATTTGTAAAACAGTTTATTTGGCTCTCCAGGAAGTACTTTTAACTCTTTTATCTTTGTCTATTGAACACTATCACCATAAATTTTTTTGTCCAATTTTTGCCAGCTAAACTTTATTTAAAACCCAAAATTGTAAACCATGCATTCGCTGAGAAACAATTGCTTGTAAACGGAAACAAATCTACGTGAACTGTTTCAGAAACAAAATCTACGTGTTTCTGAAAAAAATTAATATGTTTCTGAAAATTGAGAAACTTTTGCGGTAAACACTACGTGTTTCTAGCATGTCTAATTCCATCGGAGAGCACTGAAACAAATCAGTTTCTCAACAGCTGTATACAAGTGTGGATGGGTGTTTCAGTTGTTTATAAACATGGCGGTAGTGTGGGTCATTTTTAAATTAATATAATTATTTCAAACGAAGCCGATATTATGGAATACCTCCTCAGGCGACATAAAACAACTGAGATATGGACGGCCAAGACCCTGAAACATTGTTTCTGTAAGCATCTACGTTTTGTTCCAGAAACTTTGTATCTGAAACATTTTTCTTAGTGAATTCATGATTTTAGCCCACCGCACCAACGCAAACCATTCAAAAGGAGTGTACATTAATTAATTGTTGGCGCACCTTTCGATTAAAGCATGAACGCTATAGCTTTCTTGCTGTGTATGGCCTTTCTCCAAAAATGTATGTTTGATTGTGACTTTATTTATTTCTCAGCCAATATCCAGTAGGCAGCAAAGACATACGGTTTTGATTTTGATCAGTACAGTTAACAGAACAAAACCTGAACTCAACGGCACCTGCCTCTGCTTTTTTTTTAGAGATGAACTCTGCAAGACAACTGGCTACTACATCGGCACCTCTCATGCCAAAGGTGTGGGTGTTTTGCGTGCTTATCTCGATCATCTGTAGTAATTTTTGTTAAGGTAGAGGGTAAGTTTCAAAAGTGCAGTTCAACTCCGAAAGTATTTGTGAGTGAGAATGCAAAGCATCATGCAACTTCACAGGATTTCGATGGACAATTGTTATAGTCTTGATCATTTGATCAACTTCATGATTAGTTGAGAATGCACGGTGGTAGGCTACAGTACCCAACTGGCTGGCTACAAGTTGAAAATCTGTCGCTAAACACCTATCGGTGTGTTCCGACAGCTGCACTTGAGAGCCAGTTCCAAATCTAGGCTTTGTGTGCTTACCACCTTCGGCCACATCATCACTTACCATAGTGAGATTGTGGTCAAACACAAGACTATCGAGAATAATAAAAAAAAAAGTAGATGGCATTTCTGTAAAAACTTCGTTTAACATTAGAGACAGTTCCGGTATTTCAATTAAACTGGCCCCATCTGGCATTGGTGACCCTGAAATAAAGCAAAACTAAAGATACGACATGTTTTTTTTGTCAACTACCAAGTAAACTATTTTATTTAATATTTACCATAGTAATTTTTTCCCAATGTATCAACGTAAACAATAGTAAGTAACACAAACAATAATAAACATGTCTAGACGACCCACGTATGTAATCGTATGTATAGCATACGATAAAATATCTCATTCAGTGGACGACGTAAAAAGTCGTATGTGTGACATACTGTTTTATTTTCTAAGTGGATAACAACGTACATAATCGTATGAGTTACATGCCATAGTTTTAACGATTTTTATAGGAAAAAACAATATCTTATTATAAAATACTTTGCCTAGCCCCGTAATTAAGAAAACGCAGTTTGTGCAACATGCGTGGGCGTCGTGTGCACTTCCCGCGTACCGGATGGTAAGTGAGACATACGATCTGCGGGGCATGCCTGCACCCGCCGCGCCTACCCGCGTAGACTCACGCTTATGACATTACGTCAGTTTACGGTGCGTCCATGAACAACATACGATCATTTACGGGAAAAATTTTTTTTATCTTTTAATATTTTTAATTTCTTGTTGATGGAGTCGATAGAGAATTATTATTTATATGCAAATCACTCAAAACATGAAAATCACAATTTCTGTTCATACGATAGTCTACGTAGGAGCCATCGATAAGGGGGGCAACCTTGCACCTTGTGAAGTACTCTCACCAAATCTGAGCCCTCTATATAGTGTCGACAGTCTAGGGTAGCCCGTCAGATTAGTAAAAAAAAATAGATGGTTTGAAATACTCGAGCGCGTCAGATTAAGATAAGGTAAGTATGCAAAATAGTGTACATTTCAATAATCTGACAATTTGGGCGTGACGAAAGAAAACTGGAGACTCGCAAAGTTGCAAAAAAAAAGTTACCTGGATTTTCTCGAGCGCGATTAGTTTTGAAGGAAATTAGTCACGAATCACGGAAATATCTTAATCTGCCGATTTGCACAAGCCGAAGTAGCTAAAATCATTATTAAGTGTATAGTCCAGGAATATTATGAGTTTCACCTCAGAATGAGAGATAGTCAGCTATTAACTTGTATAAACCTTTATTTTGACACCCTAAAACTTGTCTCAAAAGCTACTTATCTTAGGGTGCCCGCGACTACTGATTTTTCAACGTCAAAGGTCAAAAAATCATTTATTGCAAATATCTCGTTTCCTATGGGTTTTTTGGTATATGTATTCATAATAAATATTGTAGAAAATTAGTTTTCGAGATTTCGATATTTTTTATATATTCTTTTTTTCAAACTGTCAGATTAAGGAAATTCCTCAACATAATTGTCAGATTATGGGTCAGTACAACAAGGCCATCAAGAAGAACCGCCTGTATAAAAATCTGACGCGCTCGAGTAAATCAAGGTCACGATTTTTTTTTGCATTTTCAAAAATCGGCCCTGACTGATGGTCGCGTCCAAATCGTCAGTCTTTAAAATAGGAGCTACTGGAGGGTTCACTTAACATCCCTTATCAATGTCTGACGCGCTCGAGTAATTTTTTTTTTAAATATTTTCGACCCCTTCGTACGGCCACCCCCACCACGCAAAACGGCAGATCATTATTTTTCCGTTATCAGACAGACGTGGTGCGACTACCCTATTAATATCTGACGCGCTCGAGTATATCTTGGTGACTGTTTTTTTTTTACATTTTTTACTGTAGACGCTCCCCCCACCGCTGAAGGGGAAAATATCACATAACCTTTTTTTGTTTATTCCACCTAATCTTCAAATTCCAGTAGGTCCCAAAGACGCTCGAGTAACTACAAATTTAGCATCATTGCCTCCCCTACCATTATGAATGTGCTTTAAGTAATAGTACACACACAGGTTTACAAACCTAATTAGATGTTTTTATTTTTTAAACAATTTATTCAATAAAAAAATCTACAATTTACATTGACAACAAAAATCGCCAAACTGTACAATTATTTTCATACAATGTTTATTACTTTCAAACGTAAGTTTTCTATTCCCTTTTCATACTGAGGACCATATCCTTAAGTTTTTGTCTGTGAACTTTTGTGCTAATAGTGGTTGGCAACTCGCTCATGAATATTACACCACCTCTCAGATGCTTTGAGTCAGTCAGTGATTCTGGAAAAAAAGGTAATACTTAAGTAGATCAAATAAGATACCTGATACCCGAACTTATAGGAAAGGTTCAGGCTGTAATTCAGGTTTTCTTTTTTTTATACCACAAGTGACAACCGGGCAGGTGGGTCACCTGATGATTAGTGACTACCGTCGCCCATGGACATAAGCAATACCAGGGGATATGTTGTCGACCTTTTTACAATACTTTATAGGCAACTGGCTCTGAAGTGCAACTGCCAGAATGCACCAACAGGTGCTTGGCGACAGATTTTCAAATTGAGGGCCAGCCAGTAAAGTACTACAAAGTACCCTACCACCACCGTGCTGTGGTTTCCTGACGATGTTTTCCTTCACGAAAGCTCAAGGGTACATAAAAACTCCTTGTAGGATTCGAAACCACGACCATCGCTGCTGTATCCAACGTCACTTCCACTGAGATATCATATAATTATAAATTAATGCATATGTAGGCGCCTGCGCCATCTAGCGTGGATAGAAGAAATCTTGTAAACTACACAACGCCACCGAACCGAGCGCGTCATTCGACCGCTCCCCACTTTGTAATCTTAGACAGGGCGATCGCCGTAAAGTCGGTCTTTGCTCGGGTGTGGTACGATACACTTGTTGTCATAGTTAATTTGTGCAAACGAATTAATTATTATTATCCTGACCTACCCTCTATCCGTCACATACAATTAATCCTGTGGCAAGACCACAAATCCAAAAGTTATTGACGCATATATTTATTCATTTTACATAATAAATAAATATACTCGTAGGTATGTCCCATAGACTACCTTTAAGTCCAAGTCAAGTCCAGTACCAAGTCTTTGATGTGTTGCGCGGTGACATCAGACCCGGGTCGAGGCACGACGCACGCGACCGGCAAGTCACCGCACTCCGGATCACGGATACCGGTCACCGCACTCCGGATCACGGATACCGGTCACCGCCACGTCTAGAACGGCCGGGTGCTTCCGGATTACATTTTCCACTTCTGCTGGTGATATCTAAAAATCCACATTATGTATTTATCATTTCATTTTGTGATACAAATATGACTAAGTATTCGACGACTTTGGACTTATTGTATTTATTTATATATTTATGTACCTGGTGATTTTTGTATTTAAGCAGCAACTTGAAGCGTTCGACGAAGTAAAAGTAAAAATTTTCATCTCTCCATAAAATATCGCCGGTTCTAAACCAGCCATCATCAGAAAATGACTCCGCTGTTGCTTCTGGATTATTGTAATATTCCTGAAAACAAATTGTTACTGAAAATACGGTAGGCTAATTAATCATTTGCATAGAAATCAGAATGATATTTTGCGAATCGGTCAATTAAAACTCAATAACAAGTTTCGTAAAGTGAGTGCTTATCCCGTCTACGTCGACTTTTAGATTCCTAAATTACGTATAGAATACCATTTGGGAGCCGATTCATTTTCATCAAACTCATTTATTCAGTTTAGGCCCTGGAAAGGCACTTATGAAAGTTACAATTGACTCTACCACCGTGGACCGATTGACATCGTTGACTATTATAGTTAATATGAGGGTAATCAATCTACCTTGATAATAGTTGGACCTCTCAGCCACAATTCTCCAGAGGTATTAGGTTCACCGATGTCCTCCTTAGTTTCGATGTTTACCAACTGAAAAATTTGGTACATTGTAATTAGACCTACTGCACATTAACGCAGTAATAGTCTTATAACATTTTTATTACTTTAAATCTGTTCTTTCTTACCCTATACTCAAAACATCCTAATGGTTTGCCTACAGAACCGGGTACTTGGAACTTCTCATGGAATGCCAAACCGCCAATTTCACTCAATCCATAGATTGTCCTCATATCATTTGAGCCTGTAATTTCCTGCAATTGAATTAAAGTTAAATGTGTGATCTATCTACCTCCAAAATTTTGATCTCATTCTTAGGCAAGTCTGGGTCATTTCTATCGTTTATTTCAAAACACCCTTAGGTGTTCGTAATTACCCTGGCTTTCCCTATCCCAATAACAGCGTATTTTAGGTACAGGAATATAATTATAATGCTTACTTTAAGCTCTTCAATAAGTTTTTGAGGTACGTCGCTTCCTCCCAACAAAATAGATTCAAAACATGTGAAATCGCATCGACTCCTCTCATCAGGTTTTACAAGGGTCGTCATCAAGGTAGGACTCACTAATGCATATGTTGGCTGAAGTGTTATACAATAAAAATCAGTAAGCAAAAAAAAAACATCAGCAGTTTTTATTAAAAAATATAATGAAAGAATTTACGAAAAATATTAGATTTTTAATTAAGTTGAATTTAGATTTATTTTAAGTTGGAAATCTGACAAACAGGTTGCCTGGTCATCGATGGAAACTAAACTGGCATATGAATATTAGCAATACCAAGGAATTAGTGTTACAATTGATCTATGGCACTAAAATGACAACCCGAGGTTCGAGACGCTCATAATATGATCAAAAACATTGTAGAATATTTTAACTATGTTATTTTTATAAAATACAAGCTGCAGCCCCGCGGTTTCTCCCGCGTTCAAAAGGATTATGCTTTTCCGAAATAAAAAGTAGGTATACTATGTTTTATTCCAGGATATGATGATCTATATGTGTGAGCTGAGTGGTAACAAAAATACACTCATAAATTATCATGATGCTGGTAATAAAATCCCAACATTGGATAACATTTTAAATTTAAAATATTATTAGAAAATCTCGCCAAGATGTTTTAAAACAACCTGTTGAAGGAAAGTTATTTCACTATTTCTGCTTCATGCTTAGTAGGTACCCTCAGTATCGGTGAGAATGTGAAGTGAAAGCCTGCTGATAGCCACTGAAGTGGAGACACGACCAGCACCCGTTTTGTGGGTGTTGGGAAAGTGTTGAAACCTAACCTGTAAAATAACTGTTATAAGCAATATAAATTAACAAACGCAAGATCAATTCAATCATATTTAGTTTCTAACACGTTCACAGATATGTCGTTCTCACTCTCAAAAATTTGCAATATGACTCTAAATTGTGTCCCAAAGAACATGCCCTTGACAGGCAAATGATCACGTGGTTCTTAACTTATTTTTTTTAATTTTTAATTTCCGATCAGTCATAAACAACTTCTACTTATAAACAAGTGTGTTGTAGATATGCGTTGTTTCGTGTCTAGGGAGCTCTCCAGTGGGAGAATCTCCTCATTATAATTCAAAGATCCAGGCTCTGGCGTTCCAGTCGCTGGTGGTACCTACCTTGTGTAAACTTTTTGGTAAATTCATTTGGTCGGTGTAGGAGTCGACATTTGTAGTTTTTGAAGAATGTCTTTATCTCCTCTTTGACTATGGCAAAGCCGAGATTCTCATGGATTTCAGCGTTTGTTTTAAGCCATGGTACATTAGCAATACTACGGAGTATTCTATTTTACATCCACTGCATGATTGTGATGTTGGAGTTACAGGCGCTTCCTCATAGTTGGCAGTCTATACGTCCACACTAGCTTCAAGATTTTCTTCCTACACGGTGTCTGGTAAGTAGTACCTACTTAAGGGCGAGATAGGTGGGCAGTAACCAAATATACAAAAATTACCCCAGTAAAAGTCTCACCATTTTCGAGAAATGTTAATATTCTTGAAATTTGAAAGAATAGTATTAGTAATAGTGGCTATAATAATAGTAGGTACTTACCACAAGGAAGGTATTGATATGGATATACCTTTATGGGTAAGAGCAGCTGATTTAGGCAGACCAGTAGTTCCACTAGTTACAGTTAACAATGCTACTGTGTTTTCAGGGTCGAAGTCATTTGGCCTGTTAGTTAATAATTATAAGAATATTATTTTCACTCCATTTAATTCAGGATTGATAGTGATTAGATGCTTTTAAATAACGAGGTTAATATAATTCTTGCGTATCGATAACTATGGTTGAGTGTGGAATTGCAATATCCTATTACCAAAGCATTATTGGTAAATTACTAAGCCCCCCATTATGCCACTGCCAATGTTACTACTGTTTTTTTAATTTGTTATTTTTCTTGTATGGTATACCAATAAAGAGTTATCTATCTATCTACTTACTTAAAATTTGCTACAACATCATCGTTGACACTCGAGTCCATTAGATCAGAAAAATTTATGTGATCACTTCCATTATCAAACGTAATAATTCCAGCTTCTAAATTACTCTCTTTTAATGCTGTATCAATAATCTTTACCTTTTTATTTTGACAGAATACCAAGTTTGGTTTATTAAAAATAAACATGTGTTTAAGCTCCTCTAGAATAAAAAAACATTAAGACAATTATGAAACTAAAATTAATTTTCGGCTGAGCGATCTAAAAGATCGTGAAATAATAATAATTAATATTCAGACATATTATTCAGTTCTTTTCCGCATAAGCAACTCTCCGAATCGTGCGTTAGATAGAGTACGACAATTCAATTACAATGACATGTGAAGGCCTGTTTCGATGAATTTTACTAATTAACTTTTATATATTCTAAGGAATAAAAAAACATTTAAACGTAACAGTTACAGAGCTCTTAATTCACCAACTGCAGCGAGTACTGTAGTGTTTATGCTTACGTGATGCAATGAACATCACCACAGTACCTAGCAGTTTTCTGAATAAGTCTAACCGAAGATAAAATAACAGTTTTCTTTTTAGTTGAATCCTGCTGTTGTCAACAGCGTGAATAATTGTCACAATCTTTAGAAATATACATGTCATAAAGAGTCTGCATAAAATAATAAATACAACTAGCACTTACCAACACCCAAAGTAACATCCAGAGCATTAATAGCAACTCCAAGATAAAGTGCAGCATAGTAAGGTATAGAAAGATCTAGATGATTTGGCGCCATCAGAGCTATAACGTCACCTTGCTGCAGTCCCATGTTTCTCAGGCTAATGGCACATTGTATTGATCTTTTCATCACTGATGAGTAGGTCTCTGACTCATTTGTTGCTCCATCTATCTGGAGAACCAATCAATTCTAATATTATAAATGCGAAGTGTGTTTGTTGGATAGTCTTTCTTGCAAGTCGCAACGGAGCATATCTGTATATAGTTTGTCTGTTGATGTATTCCGGCAAATGCGCTTGAGAGCCAGTAATAAAGTGTATAACACATTAGCAATCCCCCTGGTATTATATACGGTCTATTAGGCGACGGTAGTCACTTACCGTCAGGTAACCCGCCTGCCTAGTTGTCACTTGTGGTATAAAACAACTTCAAATAATAAATTAAAAATACCGGATATAATTATTTGTCATTCTTACATGCATAATGAAATCAGGGGCATCCTTAAAACTTTGTAGAATCATTTTACCGATGTGGTATATATCTGAAGGTATACCAGACTTAGCAACAATCCTGGATGTCAGCTCATTGAGGAACCAATGAACCGAATCGTAAGCATGCAAGTGATTTGTCATTTCGCTCAATTCTCTAAAAAAACTAGAAAACAAGCAATGAAAAATAACGTCCTCGTAAATCAAATGCAGAATAAGTAGTTGGGTAACTACATCATATCAATCAAATACCTAGGAAGTAGATACTGTTTTTTTTTTTCAAATTTAAGCTAGCTGATCTAACAGACGTCCTATCCCAAAAAATGCTACATATGAAATATACAAAAAAGAGAAAGACCGAAACAACTGCGTGACTTGTCTTATTTACCAACTTATATATTACCTAAATGTTTACGGGATTAGGACGTGAATACATGGTGCCAGATTTACCAAATGACCTACCTATCGAAAGCCAAAATGAAATAAACATAAAAAACTGTAAAAAAGTTATTTTAAAACACTAATTAAATGAGGTAAATTAAACACAGTTTGCATCGAGATTGCTTGTATGCCACGGTTAAACCCGTTATGGTTTGTGTGACATGTGTCTTACTTAATGCATTTATATTCTTTCTTATATTTGTGAATAATAAATTAAAAAAAATGAACTATAATTAAATTCCTCTACTTTCATACTAAGCCTGAGCCTGAACCTCAAAAATTATAAAAGTTCTTTAGCTTACGCTGGCGAATACGGCCACGTGAAATTCGAGTATCGCGAAATCGTGCTTTTATCCTCCATTTCCTCCCCACTTAGGGGTTTATTTAAAAAATGTCGTTTTAATCGTTCCCTACTGAGATTTAAGCTATCCCTATACCAAATGTAATGTAATTTATATTCACGGAAATTTACTCTATTATAATTCAATTACCGATAACTCTATAGCTCGTACTATATACTTGCTTTGGTTTCGGATAAAATAAATTCTTTCTGGATTCACATAACACCACAATTCACTCGTATAAAATAAAGCTTGTTTTCACTATTTCTTTTTTGTAAATTATTATAAAATAAAACTATACAAAATTAGAGAATAATTAGGTACATGTGTATTTTTTACAGTGTCAACTCAATGACTAGATGTGAAAGCGACAAGACACACATATACATACAATATAACAATAACATTATTTAATTTATTATGTGATATATCTATAAAAATAAGTTGATAAAACCGCTTACGTTATAGATATAACACAGATGCCAGCACCCAACTGATTGATGTTTGCAGAAAAGCCACAGCAAGGCAATGGTCTACGTACGACCAGTTACTAATACGGCAGTTGTACTCGTATGCAGTTCGGGCTCGCCCTACACGCGTCTCGCCCTGCATGATTGCCTTGTTTAGACTAGAGTCTTCATTGGACGACTGTATGGATCACATACCAAATGAATACTGTATGGATTTATAGGCTGTGCCCTAACCAAGGAAACAATTCGCAACGGAACATTCGCCTAGGACCTTTCTGGATAATAGGAGCGAAGGGGAAGGGGAGGAAGGTTCTAAAGAATGCATTTACTTCAGGTAACACTTTTGACCCAATTTTTTGAAAATATTCCGAATTCTTCAAATTTTTTATATCAATGTAACAGCAAACCATCTAAATAAATTTATGGAAACAATGTAGGGTGTCAACAGAGTGTGGTAGTACCCTCTCGGGCCGGACTAATCCTGTCATTAAGCCTTTGTTATTTTTTACCGCAATCTAACCATGGTAAGTGATGATGTGGCCGAATGTGGTAAGCACACAAAGCCTAGATGGGAACTGGCTCTCAAGTGCAGCTGTCGGAATACTCTGATAAGTGCTTGGCGACAGATTTTCAACTTGAGGGTAGTAGCCAGCCAGTTGGGTACTACAAAGTACCCTAACACCGTGCTGTGGTTTCCTCACGAACACGATGTTTTCCATCACCAAAAGCTCAAGCTTATTGTAAGATTTGAACCCACGACCTTCGCCGCGGTATCCGACGTCACTACCACTGAGCTATCATTTGTTGTTGGTGATCTAATAAATTTAATACAGGGAATTAAGTACCTAGATCCATGCGAGGAATAACATATTTAATACGAGGTTTTTCTAGAAATAAAAAATCGACCCTATCTCTATCATCTAGATTTCACTTACCGTTTATTATAACACACAAGTAGGTACATATCGTGTAGGGAGGTATTACTATCAAGTGAAATGAAATTAAACTTTTATCATGCCTTTATTTAATCTGAGATAATATTAATGCATTAGATTTTATCTTTATGAATGTGCATTAAGTATGCAATAAATATACAGGTGTGGCTTTGCAATCCCGCTGCATTTACGGATGTTGACATATAATATTCTTTTTTGATAGATATTTTAAAGATTTCTAACAACCTACTGACAAATTGACGCGAATGCAAAACCATACCTACACTTAGGTAAATATAGGCATTGTGTATTAAATGTCTATTCCGTACCTAAGATATCTATCTATATTAAAAATATTTATTTACAAGTATCTAATTACATATTATGTAATCAATTTCATACATATTTATTACTTTCAAATATAAGTTTTCTATTCCCTTTTCATACTGATGACCATGTCCTTAAGTTTTTGTCTGTGAACTTTTGTGCTAATGGTGGTTGGCAACTCGCTCATGAATATTACACCACCTCTCAGATGCTTTGAGTCAGTCAGTGTTTCTGGAAAGAAATACGTATTAGTTAAGACCTAGTACCCGACTTATACGAATGGATTAGGTTGTAGAAACATAGCATCTTTCCAAATTAATATCTGTGGCAACCGCAAATAGAATTGCTTCCCAGAAAATTTCAGGGACCGAGGTTTCACGAGTAATCGACGCATATAAATACTCGTATGTCCTACCTTTAACCAGGTCTTTGATGTGTTGCGCGGTGACATCAGAGCCGGGTCGAGGCACGACGCACGCGACCGGCAAGTCACCGCACTCCGGATCACGGATACCGGTCACCGCCACGTCTAGAACGGCCGGGTGCTTCCGGATTACATTTTCCACTTCTGCTGGAGATATCTAAAAATCCACATCCATTTATTCATATAACTAATATCTACATTATAAAGGAACACTATATAAAATCAATAAAATATTTACATTATTATAACTATATTAAAACTAATCTAATCTAAAAACTACCTAAAATAAACTATAAAAGTGCGTCGAAGAATTCCTCCGCATCGCCGTCGACTGGTAACGTTCCCAAAAGACTGGCAGCAATGCCACGTTGAATGGCAATGCTTAATCTTTGGCCAAAGTAAAAGCCAGCCTTTTGGTCACGGGAAGCGTCAACCAATCTTTTGGAAATATCCTTAAATAGGAAATGAGCACTCGGGCCCCACGACCCGAGAGTTTCAACCCCAAACGGCTCGAAAGTATAATTACCTATAAGGCTATTATATTTTTGCCGCTTCCACATTATGTATTTATCATTTCATTTTGTGATACAAATATGACTAAGTATTCGACGACTTTGGACTTATCGTATTTATTTATATATTCATGTAGGTACCTGGTGATTTTTGTATTTAAGCAGCAACTTGAAGCGTTCGACGAAGAAAAAGTTAAAATTTTCATCTCTCCATAAAATATCGCCGGTTCTAAACCAGCCATCATCAGAAAATGACTCCGCTGTTGTTTCTGGATTATTGTAATATTCCTAAAAACAAATTGTTACTGAAAATACGGTAGGCTAATAAAAAAATGGAAATCGGAATGATATCTTGCGAATCGATCAATTAAAACTCAATAAAAGATAATGGTTTTTTTATTCAAGGAATAAACATTTATTACCTAGGTACGTGTCCTGAAAGAACTAGTGCCAACTCAAGTATTGTCGTCATTCATCTCAATTGTAGTCAATTGAACCTATTAAATGTATACCAGCCTATACTTAGTATATATATGGGTCTTAAGTTTCATGTAATGAGCGGTCATTCCGTCTACGTCGACATTAGATTCCTAAATCATTAAGATAAAATTCCCGCATAGAATACCGAGAAGCATACATTTGGTAGTCAATTTATTTTCATCAAACTCATTTATTTAGTTTAGGCCCTGGAAAGGAACTAATTGACGTTACAATTGACTCTACCACCACGGAGTGGACCGATTGACTATAATAATAATAATAAAACTCTTTATTGCAAAACACCACAGAGACATAAAAAACAAGTACAGAACAAACTTAACAAATATGTGTTACAAAGGGCGGTCTTATCGCTCAGAGCGATCTATTCCAGACAACCATGCACGGAGAGGAGTAACGAAAAGTAATATGGACGGTGGTTTCCAATACTATGAGGGTAAACATCAATTTACCTTGATAATAGTTGGTCCTCTCAGCCACAATTCTCCAGAGGTATTAGGTTCACCGATGTCCTCATTTGTCTCAATGTTTACCAACTGAAACATTACATTGTAATTAAGCCTATAAATCAATACTAGGTATAAATATACTACTTTGATATTGCTTTAAATCTATTCTTACCCTATACTGTAAACATCCTAATGGTTTGCCTACAGAACCGGGTACTTGAATCTTCACATGGAATGCCAAACCGCCAATTTCACTCATTCCATAGCATGATCTCACATCATTTGAGCCTGTAATTTCCTGCAATTGAATTAAAAGTAAATGTGTGATCTATTTACCTGCAAAATTTATATAGAATCCGAACAAAACATGCAACACCTTTTGGGTATTACGTACAGGAACATTAGTATCATGCTTACTTTAAGATCTTCAATAAGGTTCCGAGGCACGTCGCTTCCTCCCAACAAAATAGTTTCAAAACATTTGAAATCACATCGACTTCTCTCATCAGGTTTGATAAGGGTCGTCATCATGGTAGGACTCACTATTGTATATGTTGGCTGAAGAAACATAATTTAAATCAGTTGAAAAAATACATTAGGTATCAATTTTTAAGAAAAAGTTCAAGAAATAATTAACAAAAAAATTGATGATTTTTAATAAAGTTAAATTTATTAAAACTAAATCCTAAATCTAATATATAAAATTCTCGTGTCACAGTTTTCGTTTCCATACTCCTCCGAAACGGCTTAACCGATTTTGATGAAACTTTATATTTACATTCAGTAGGTCTGAGAATAGGTTGTTATCTATTTTTTACTAGCTGTGCCCCGCGGTTTCACCCGCGTTCCCGTGGGATCCGCGTTTTCATAGGATCTAGCGGTATAAAAAATAGATAACAACCTACTCTCAGACTTACTGAATATACATATAAAATTTTATCAAAATCAGTCAAGCCGTTTCGGAGGAGTATGGTAACAGGACCGATTTGGATGAAATTTTGTGTGTGTATTTCAATGGGTTCCTCGATGATTTGAAAACAAAATTGGACCCGGTAGGTGGCGCTGGAATCGGGTTCTAAGTTTTGTTTTAATTTCAGAGCAGGACAACGTCTGCCGGGTCCGCTAGTAACTTAATAAAATTCTCGTGTCACAGTTTTAGTTACCGTACTCCTCTGAAACGGCTTGACCCATTAAGATGAAACTTTATATTTACATTCAGTAGGTTTGAGAATAGGTTGTTATCTATTTGTTACTAGCTGTCCCCCGCGGTTTCACCCGCGTTCCCGTTGGATCTGCGTTCCCGTGGGATCTAGCGGTACTAAAAATAGATAAAAACCTACTCTCAGACCTACTGAATATACATATAAAATTTCATC
Organism: Ochropacha duplaris; assembly: GCA_951361185.1. Lineage (NCBI taxonomy): Eukaryota > Metazoa > Arthropoda > Insecta > Lepidoptera > Drepanidae > Ochropacha > Ochropacha duplaris. The sequence goes on along the minus strand of OX592711.1, from coordinate 6,102,506 downwards.
AAAATTCATTTCGAAGGAGTCCCTACGGTAACAAAACTGTGAAACTGTGACCGATTTGGATGAAATTTTGTGTGTGTATTTCAAAGGGTTCCTCGATGATTTGAAAACAAAATTGGACCCGGTAGGTGGCGCTGGAATCGGGTTCTAAGTTTTGTTTTAATTTCAGAGCAGGACAACGTCTGCCGGGTCCGCTAGTAAATAAATAAATAACCACTAAACTACAAATAGCGGTTTCAGACGCGTTTTTCGAGGGATCTTTTCCCGGGATAAAATTATGGCCTATGTTACTCAGGGATAACGTAGCGTAATGGTGAAAGATTTTTTTGAAATCAGTCCAGTAGTTTTTGAGTTTATTCGTACCAAACATGCAAAAATACAGGTTTTTTCCTCTATATAATGTTATTATTGATTTAGAATGATGAGTATATTAGCATAGATAAAATTTAAAGTGTTATATGTATGTCCTTTGTTCGTGTATGTACCTAATGTTTATTATTTATTTTCTCATTTGTTTATTCTTTTTGTAAATTGTCCGTCACTACATGTTCGTGATGTCATGGACGTCGTAGGCCTCGACTGAAAATCAGCGCGAGGGCTTCTTTTAGCCTTAGCTTTATGCTGAGTCGAGACCTATTCCTGGAATCACGCAACATTACATTATTGTTTGTTTGTTGTCTTGTCTTTTTATGTTATTTCTTTTTCTTTATTTTAATGTAATGTTGTGTGTTGTCAAGAATAAATGTATTTCTTTCTTCTTTTCTTTCTTTTTCTTTCAAATAAAAAACTGAATTTAAATTGCTGCCCGGGGAAATCGTGCCGAGGACGCTAGCGGCGTTACCTCGTTGAATAGCCAGACTGAGGCGTTGACCGAGGTAACTACCAGCCCTCTGGTCACCAGTGGTGTCTACCAGCCTGGAGATAAGTTCTTTATAAAATTTTCGGGCACAGGGTCCCCATGAGCCCATGGTCTCTACCCCAAAATGCACAAATATATAATTTTCACCAATAGATGAATATTTGAGCCGCTTGAGGTCCTCCGCGGCGGTGGCTGCTGTGCCCGCCTCACGAGATGAGCCCACCACGTGAGAAGGAGCAACAGTATCCACGCAGGTCGTATAAAACCCGACTACTGAAAAATCACGCCCTAAAAAATATGAAATAAGAAAATATTCTCATCTGAAATAACCGTGGTCGTATACCTACCGTAAAAAAATTTTTTTACCGATTTTTTTTTCATGTATTTTTTATTTTGTTTTAATCGAAGTAATCACCCATGCAATCAGTGCATCTTTGCCAACGCAGTGGCAGTTTATTGATGCCCTTCTTAAAGAAATCAGCTGGACGAGGCAACAAATTCTTCAAAGGCATTTTGTACTGCCTCTCGTGTACTGTTTTTTTTCCCGCCAAGAAGTTATCCAAATTCTGGAAAAAGTAGTAGTCTGTAGGCGCAAGGTCTGGTGAATAGGGCGGATGACGGAGAGCTTCCAACCCCAGTTCTTGCAACTTGGAGACCGCCTGCTGTGCAGTATGAGGTCGCGCGTTGTCGTGCAGTAGCAGCGGAGACGAGCGATTGACCAATGCTGGTTGGAGATGTGCCAGCTTCTCCATCATTGTGTTCAGTTCTTCACAGTACACATCTGCAGTAATGCTCACCGCGTTTGGTAAGAAGCTGTGATGAATCACACCGGCGCTAGACCACCGAACAGTGACCATCACTTTTCTAGGGGTAAGTTTTAGTTTAGGGCATTGTTTAGGTGCTGAACTAGGATCCAACCAACTTGCTGAGCGCTTGCGGTTATCAAACAGAATCCATTTTTCATCGCAGGTAATAATGCGGTTCAAAATTCCTTCATTTGTGTGTCTGTTGAGCAGTGCAAGGCATGTCTCGACGCGTACTTCGCGCTGGCGATCATTGAGTTCGTGGGGCACCCATTTGTCAAGCTTTTCTACCTTGCCAGTTTGACGCAAATGGACCAATATTGTTTTGACGCTAACGACGAAAGCTGCTGCTAATTCAGCCGTAGATTGTGTATCATCAGCTTCCACAATCGCCTTTAATTCGTCATTGTCGACCAAAGTCTTCGGACAACCGCGAGGTTCATTTTTCAGGTCGAAATTTCCAGAACGGAAGCGAGCAAACCAATATCAGGTGGTGCGTTGGTTTGTAGTGTTAGCTCCGTAAACGTCGTTGATGTTGCGTGCCGCTTGTGCCGCGTTGCTGCCACGACGGTACTCATATTCCATAATTACTCGAATTTTTAACGTATCCATGATGACGAAAAAGATTGAAATGCGATGAAAATGTAACACTAATAAATGACTGCTTTTGGAAAAAAAAATATCCATGTTTTTAAAATAAAATTAATTTGAAATTAAATTTCTTAGCCAAACAAAAAATATTTTGATTTGAAATGGCCGGCCTGCAGAACGGCAATTTCATAGGTAAAGACGACGAAGTTTTTTAAGTTCTTGACTTCGTGCCCCCTAAAGGTCGCCATATTCAATTTAATGTAACATCATATAGCCTTTAACCAGCGGACAAACAAGACGCTTCCAACGACACTTCATTTATCAAATTATGATAAGTAGTTTAGAAGTTATGAGGGAACAGATAAACATACATACATACACTCGTACCGGTCAAAAACATAACCCTCCCTTATGCTTTGCCGTAGTCGGGTAAAAAGTACCTAAACAGCAACATAGTTATGTTACTTTTGTAAAATACAAGCTGTCAGCTTTTGCTTTTCCGGAATAAAAAGTGTATGTACCTTGTGCTCGTTTATAATACGATATATGTGGTTTGGAGACAATGCATCGGAGGTCTGTATTCGTGTAATCCTCAGTATCGGTGAGAATGTGAAGTGATAGCCTGCTGATAGCCACTGAAGTGGAGACAAGACCAGCACCCGTTTTGTGGGTGTTGGGAAAGTGTCGAAATCTAACCTGTAAAATAATTATAATAGGTAGGTATCGTAAATTAATGGAAGCAAGATCAATCCAATCACATTTCGTTTCTAACACGTTCACAGATATGTCGTTCTTACTCCCAAAAATTTGGACTAAGACTCAAACTAAATTGTCTAAAAAAACTAATTTATTCCCAGCATGTTGTGATAGTCTAAAAGAGCATGTCCTTGACAGAGAACTGAATAGGATTTTAATTATATGCGGAGATATATTTTTAGCCTAAGCTAGCTTAATAGTAGTAGCGAACAGCGTAGTATCTATAACAGTTACACTATTTAAAAGCGCCGGTAATGGCTTGATTAGAATGAAATATTATCATTGTAATGAGTAACATTTTGAAAAAAATAAAATTACGCTAAATATGACAAAGGAATTCCTACATTCCGCTGGCAAAGTTTTCTCAGCACTTTGCATACAGGGTTACAGCGAAAGTCATACTGAATATTAAAAGACGTTATTATTCTGTTCATTTCTTAAAACTTAAAACATCTAAAAATCGGACCCTAACAGCTCTAATCCCAAAAGAAAAATGAAAATGAAGCAAAAAATTAAGGTTATTTTAAAATAATCTTTAAAGTTGAATATCTCCGTAACGGTTAAGAATCGGACACCATATTACTTACGGAACCAAATCCATCAGAAATGAGCTGAATAATAACGTCCTTTAATATTCAGTACGATTTTCCCTGTAACCCTGTATACGAGTTCTCAACAAGAAACGTCGGACTGCAGTCCCCGGGCTACCTAAAGTCCGTCCCACTTTTTGTGTCCCCCCGACGACGACACCCTGAGCCGAGGTTCGTGCTCCAACTGGGGCGCCCTCAGCGGTGAGTCGTCTAAAATTTGCAACACGGCTGAGAGCCCTAAGCGCTCGCCGAAAAGTCCGCGTAAGGGTGTCTATGGTCCCCGGTCATTGATACCTAGCCCGGTGGAAGATCTTCCCTTTTCGCAGTAGGTACCTATGACACATATCCAACAAGTTATACATATAATACCTAATGTAGTGGCTATAATAAACAGTAGGTACTTACCACAAGTAAGGAAATGAAATAGAGAGACATTTGTGGGTAAGAGCAGCTGATTTAGGCAGACCAGTAGTTCCACTAGTTACAGTTAACAATGCTAATGTGTTCTCGGGTTCGAAGTCATTTGGCCTGTTAATTAAATATTATAGGAATATTCATTTCAAGAATTGAAAGTGATTTGAGGTCAACTCACCTATGAGATGATTTTAAATAACAAGGTTAATATATGCAATTACAATATCCTTTTCCTAAAGCTTACTTACTTAAAATTAGCCACGTCATCAGAGCTAACACCCTTATCCAATAAATCAGAGAAATTGATGTGATCACTTCCATTATCAAACGCAATGATACCAGCTTCCAAATTACTCTCTTTCAATGCCGTATCAATAACCTTTGCCTTTTCATTTTGACAGAATATTAACTTTGGTTTATTAAAAATAAACATGTGTTTAAGCTCCTCTAGAATAAAGAAAAAACATTGAGACAATTTTATTGTAATTAAAACTAGTATTCTGTTAAACCGAACCGTGCATTAGTCTGACACTTCAATACCTGTGGAGGCTTATTTCGATTAATAAACAAATAAATTTAAACATCGTAGTCTCTGAGCTCTTATTTTTTATCTACGGCAGCGTTCCAACAGGTGAACTGCGTCATCATACGCATAAATCTAATTGTTTTCTGAATAAATCGACCCGAAGATAACTTAATTAATAAGATGGGAGAGCAAAGCGATGATAGCTCAGCAACTAGCACTTACCTACACCCAAAGTAACATCCAGAGCATTAATAGCAACTCCAAGATAAAGTGCAGCATAGTAAGGTATAGAAAGGTCTAGATGATTTGGCGCCATCAGAACTATGACGTCACCTTGCTGCAGTCCCATGTTTCTCAGGCTGATGGCACATTGCACGGATCTTTTCAATACTGATGAGTAAGTCTCAGACTGATTTGTTGCTCCATCTATCTGGAGAATCAATATTATAAAATTAGAAAGTGTATTTTGTTCTTTGAGAATAGTTTCCAAAATAAATTCATTAAAAACATCTAAGATTCATGAATAGTAGACGAACGGAAAAGATGTCGTGTTGTGAAACTAAACCACGCTATATGTATAATATAATGACGCCAAATAAACATGGAGATATTCTTGTCCTAAAATTCTATATACAAACTATTTCATGACAACAGACTGCCCACGACTGTTGGAGAGATTTTAAATTAGAGTTCCTCGTAAACCTCCTCGCAAACCTGCTGCCCCTTTGACCCCACCATTCCGCAAAACGAAATTTGGCACAAGCTCACCGGTTCCCCGTTTATGCGGTCTGTTAAATAAATATAATGACTTGGTGGACATTAATTTAGACTCCTAAATACTTTTATTCGCACGATCTAAAAATCTTCACAGACTTTACCCAACATTACATGATATCCATTAAAATAAGGCGTAAGGCGATGATAGCTCAGTGGTAAGTGACGTCGAATACCGCGGCGAAGGTCGTGGGTTCGAATCCTACAATGAGCTTGAGCTTTCGGTGAAGGAAAACATCGTGAGGAAACCATAGCACGGTGTTAGGGTACTTTGTAGTACCCGACTGGCTGGCTACCACCCTCAAGTTGAAAATCTGTCGCTAAAACACCTATCGGTGTGTTGCGACAGCTGCACTTGAGAGCCAGTTCCCATCTAGGCTTTGTGTGCTTACCATCTTCGGCCACATCATCACTTACCATGGTGAGATTGTGGTCAAACACAAGCCTATCCAGAATTAAAAAAAAAATTGCTGATATTGTGAGATTGTACCAAATTATTTTTAACTATTATTTTGTTAACTTTTTCAATGTAATGCAATTGATTTCTTATTTTCTAAGGTTTTATGATGTAATTTGGTAGCGTCATATGGAAAATTGCTTTATAACAACAATAATTACTATGTCGTCTACCTAAGTACCTAGTTGATTTTGCCTCATGGACAGGCAGACGTATGTGATGAAAATAAAGCTGATCGTCTTTTTAAACATTCTACGATTTTTGAATGTCATGAAATACACATATTTCAACATAACAGGTATTTTGTTGTGAATATCTATAACTTTATAGGTAATATAGTTCTATCTTCTCCAGAGGATTAAAAACGCTAATAGTACCGGATATAAATAAATAGGTATTATACTTACATGCATAATGAAATCAGGGGCGTCCTTAAAACTTTGAAGAATCATTTTCCCAATGTGGTATCTATCTGACGGTATTCCAGACATAGCAACAATCCTGGATGTCAGCTCATTGACGAACCAATGAACCGAATCGTACGCATGCAAGCGTTTCGCCATTTCGCTCAAGCCTTTAAAAATAGAAAAAATCCTCGTTATCAAAAGCGGAATAAGTAGTCAAATAGGTAACTACGAAGTACTATTTTATTAAACTAGCTTATACAACAATCTATCACAAAAAAATATGACTTTTTAATTTTAGTAATACCAGAAATTTTAAATTTCACAGTCAAATATTTCAATTTTTATTTCGCTTAATTGGACGTGACTAGTGCGTGAGTAGGTACTGCATATACTAGCTACTATGTAATCATGTTGTATAACATAGGTACCTACCATACCTAAAAAAAACAAATTATGTAAATGTTATCTTTTATCTTCATAATTCAAATATGTAGGTACAATAGTATTAATATTTATCTATTCTGCTACAAGCGTCATAAAAATTTCATGAAATATTTATTCATCCAAATAGTCAGACTCTATCGCTATGGTTTTTAGCTTTGTCTACCTTTTATTTATTTGTGCTATTCTGATAGGATAGGGTTACTAGACGTCAGGGATTTTCCTGACATGTCAGAAATGTTGGTTATTCGCCAGGAATGCGGTCGGAATACGAAAATGTCAGGAATTTAATGTTTTTTTTTCTAATGTAGTTTTTTATTTCTTTAGGTTCTGTAGATCTTTTTGACACTTAGGTACTAAGTTCTGTAAATTATAGGCTTAATTTTTATCTGGAAATAGATAATATTCACAGTCAAGTTCCATTGAATGTCCGTATAACTTTTAATAAAACTGTTACATTCAAAGTTACCCGTTCAGTTAACTTGACGGTAACAGTTGCAAGTTTTCGTATTAATCTTGTACTATCTTGTAAAAATTTTACTTATCAACTAAGCTTAACTTATCAGTTATATTTAATTATAGATATTAGAGTGATATCATGGAAATTATTTTTCATATTTTACTTCAAATTTTATGTATTTTATATCTACTTTTAACTATTTAACAAAAAAGTAATATAGGATTCAAGCTACCCCATACCACATACCAAAGGTCATCAATTTATATTATGATGATTCAATTACTGGTGACTTTATCGCTCGTAGAAAATAACACCTACCTATATTTGCTCTGGATAAAATAACTATTATCTGGATTTACGAATCACCACAAATTACCCGAATAAAATAGGATTTGTTTCCACAATTTTTTTATCGTATGATTATAAGCTATAAAAATGAGTATAATAACATGAATACAAGTCTGCAGCGTCAGCTCAATTACTGGGAGTGAATGCGACATAACAACACATTATTCAAGTCATTATTTGTGTACCTAGATATTATCTATAAAACATGTTGATAGAGACGCTTAATGTGATAATATACAGCCAGCCCCCAACCAAGGAAATACAGAGAGTTGACTTGACGATGTTTTAGCGATATTACATAAATTTATAATTTTATGCTATTTCGTCCACCAATGCATTGGGCATCACCGTCATCATGGCAGCCGGAAGACGTCCACAGCTGGACAAAGGCCTTCTCCAAGTATTTCCATGGTGGGGCGAGAAGATGTTACGTAGCTTCCCGAACGCTGCCTAGGCGAGTTGGAATCGTTGATTCTTGGAGTTGGACCACAGTTGGACCTATCTAGTTGCATGGTTTGACCTAGTTACAACTTCCAAGTGCAGAGTCTCCAAGTGTCTGGGTGCAACATGGACATTCCACATGATTTTCATATTATCAATGTTAATTTTTAGACCCATTTGTTTAGAGACTCTGCTGAGGTCATCGAGCATTGTACATTGTATCAAAAAGATGTATCTTTCTTTTCAGTACCTACAGTGAGCTATTTCGTGCATCTCTACTTGTAAAGCCTACTTAGCTGTAATAGTTTTCTTTACAAATGCGTCATAATTTATTAAACTACTTACTGCCGTAAATTTATTCACGTTTCCGAAATAATCTTTTTTTTTATTGGATGGGCTTACGTTTGGCCACTGACCCGTCCATGCAGGACGAAGACGAAGCACGTTTGCCCAGAAAAAAACTTATCACTCTGGCCTTGATTCAGCATGGATTTAGCATGGTTTCCTCACACGCGCAATACCATGAGACAGACAAGCAAACAATGTATAATTTTATCATCATAATAAATAACATACAAACCATCGTCAATTGTCACTTGTACAGTGGTGTAATTTAGATAATTTTCATTTGCATTATTTCCTGGTACTGTATGACTGAACAAAATAAAATGGTTAAATTCGGCTACCAGTTAAGGTTCCTTTTTTATTATTATTATTTATTGATCAGGCAGGCAGTCGATTCAACTGATAAGTGCCTATATCCTGTTGTAATATCTTTATCTACAATCAGTATTAAAAATGAAAATATTTTTTAAGGCGATGATAGCTCAGTGGTATTCAGGTATTGACGTCGGATATCGCGGCGAATATAATTAATATGCTGTACAAAAATAATTACAGCCATCCAAAATGGCATAAATTGCTGATTGATTTTGGAATGTGTGCTGGCCATGAGTTGCTTAGCTTAGCTATTCTGCTCACAGATTATATTTTTCTGCTCACAAAAATACGAATACTATGCTAACCATTTAAATAACACCCAAAAACAAATGAGAACGGAAAAGTTATGAAAGATATTTTGACAACTAAAAGTTTGCTTACTAGCAGGAGACGTCATGATATCACGTGACCTAGGCATTATGGCGTCTTAGCGTTTTTGTGGCCTTTTTATTAATATAAACTTTGATTGTAATTTAGATTGATTTTAAAGAAAATAGAGAAATTGACCAATAATTAAGCAAATTGCAAATGTATTATGCTATAATTAACAATTTTAGATACTTTTCTAAAACCTGTCATATACCCTATTTAATACCTTAGCTAATGCACCTATTAAGTCGTCATAATTAGATTTCAGTCTATCAACACCAAAATTCAGTGAATTATCGTCAGCATATAGTACAATTCCACAGGTATTGTTAACATAATAGGGGAGGTCATTTATGTATATTAAAAATAGAAAAGAACCCCGAATAGAGCCTTGCGGTACACCCATGTGCGCGGGAGAACCACATGATTTGACCCTGTTTACATCGACACTTAGAATTCTATGCACAAGGCATGATTTAATGAGATCAAGTGCAAGTGAGTTACAACTTGCAAATAAGATCATGGGACATGATCAACACGGTTTTCTTTTTAACTTTGTTATGTATATATTATACTATATGTGAGCATTACTAACTGCCATTTTATTCACATACCCAAAAACAACTGGCAAGAGCCACATGACTGTAACAAAAATCGGCTTATTAAAACTTAAATTTCCCAAACGGATCCCTGAATCGGAAACATGGTTTCCACATACCCGCAATATTTTTGAACGACAACCCACACCGTGGGATAGACGTGAAAATAATGCCCCCTACATGTAGGAGTGGGGATAATTGTACTATACATATATACTTATTATAGATACCCTAAAAATTGTAAAGATTTTATTTTAGCAAAATTACAACTTTCTAGTACCAAGAATATCTGTGCACTGCGCTAGTCCGCATTCAGACAGACAGACGGGCGGACATGGCGAAACTATAAATGTTCCTTGTTTACTACGGAAACCTAAAAACGACACATATGCGGTTTATTGAGAATAGTAAAACGCTATATAATATTACGGGAGAAACCGCGAGCATGGTTAGTATCGAACAAAATTCCATAATAAAGCTGTTTCAAATATCGATCAAAATAGCTTACAAAGCTAAAAAAAACATAAAATGATTGGCTACAAGGAGATATGCTACTGAGCAAATGGCCCACATAACTAACGAGGCTAAATGACATGTAATTTCCGTGAAGAGGACCGTCATATTATTGTTTGAATAATTGATAGTGCTACATATTTGATTACCACGGTGAGTCCCTGAGAACTACAATTCGATCCACATAAAGCAGAGAACATACAGAGTTTTCTTGTTCTATTTAATGTAAGGTACGGTCAGCATCATGATTAGCTGAACAGATTCCAATTTACTAAACATTTATACAAAAAATAAGTAAACAGGTCTAAAAATAAATAGGTAGGTACTTTTATCTACTACTGGCTGTCCCATCTTTCCCGGGATAAAAAGTATCCTATCTTTCAAGTTGGACCAAACTGCACAGAGTGCAAATTTCATTAAAGTCGGTTCATTAGTTTAAAAGTTCGTCGCGGACACGGTGACACGTAATTTTCATATATTAAGATATTTCTACACTGTGGATTGTTTTACTGTACAGGGCTTTGATAATTTGGATTAGATCAGCTACTACCACTTTATTGCTGACTTATATGGATTATATGAATAAAATAAACTAGTGTATCTAAACCCTTATACGTATAATGGCTATCATAGCCACATTTCAGTTGCATAATAAGATATGTACTACAGAAGTACACAGAGCTCTAAGCAGATAGGACATTAGTTGCGAGTCTCTCAAGTGACGAATAGGTATGTGATACTATAACAAACACTACAAGCTGTTTGTAGTGATAATAAAAGAGACAAGTTCAAAGATTTTAGTTAGTGTCACCAGTTTTATAGTAAGTAACAGTTAGAAGGTAGGTACTTCTATGATTAACATTCCTTTTTGACATCATACAAAATTTCAAAACCTGTCTAACGTAAAACTAAATAAATTCTTTGCATTTTTAATTTGCAGATTTACTTTACGTTGCGTAGGTACTTGTTATCCATTTTTTATTTTACATTTTCCATATAAAACGTGGAGTACCTACCGAATGTCTTTTGTTTAGGTATTGAGAGTAACGAAAAAAAAAAAGAAATTATAGTGAAAGTTACTCGTATGCATAGTAAAAACTTATCATTAATAAAATTTATTATAGAAAGATGACGCAAGCGAGACGTGTAAACGACTCCGTGCATTGGTTCATGAATGAGCTGACATCAAAGATTGTAGCCGAGTCTGGAATCCCAACAGACAGGTTCCATCTCGGCAAAATTATATTACGAAGCTTAAGAGATGATCCAGATTTTGTGGTGCAGGTAAAATTACATACTGTCCTTTGTACTTTCTTCTCTGTGGTAGTAGTATTTCTTAAATATTAGAGTTAAGTCCTTTAGGTTTTGTATGCTAATCACTTTTGGCTACGTCATCACCTAAGTAAATAAGGTCAAACACAAGCCTGCCTATAAGTTGTAAGTATAAATATTTTTACCATGTGAGATATTTGAGGCAGGCGGGTCACCTGATGGTATGTAACTACCGTCGCCTATTTATAGACATTAGCAATTCCAGGGGGATTGTCTCAATGTGTTGTACACCTAATTACTATGCCTTAAAGGCAAGGCAAACTGGCTCTCAAGTGCTCTAATTGCCAGAACACACCAACAGGTGCTTGGCGACATATTTTCAAATTGAGGGTGGTAGCCAGCCAGTCGAGTACTACAACCCAGTACCCTACCACCGTGCTCTGGTTTCCTCACGATATTTTCCTTAAATCAAAAACTCATTTATTCAGTTTAGGCCCTGGTAAGGCACTTATGAACGTTACAATTGACTCTACCACCGGTTCGGAATACACATATATTTCATATAGTAATTCTTGCAAAGGAAAGATAACATGATACAAGTAATTATAAATATTACATCAAAGTATTTAAATAGATAATTACATCCAATCAAAGGATAAATAAATCTAAATAAAAAAGTCGTTGTCAGTAGGCAACGTACCCAGAATGCTGGCAGCATTGCCCCGTTGGATGGCAATGCTGATTCGTTGAGCGAGGTATATGCCAGCATTCTGGTCACGAGATGCGTCGACCAGTCGTTTTGACATTTCTCGGAAAAGGTGGTGTGCACTCGGCCCCCACGGACCCAGAGTTTCAACCCCAAACGGCTCAAATATGTAACTTGTATCTAAGTTACTGTATTTTCGCCGCTTGAGGCTCTCTGCTGACATGGATCATGTAACCCATTACTTACATATAGCATTCTTAGAAGGTCAACCATTTTTTTCTGAATACGTATGTACATCTACTTAAAAACAGTAATTAATGAGTAAGCGTATGATTTGCATAACATTGTCAATACTTTATATATTTATATCTAGGTATACTAATATTATGAAGAGGAAAGATTTGATTATTTGTTTGTTTGTTTAATAGGACTGAAACTACTGGACCGATTAGAAAAATTCTTTCACCATTAGAAAGCTATATTATTCCTGATGAATATAGGCTATATTTTGTCCCACGGGATCGCAGGTGAAACCGCGGGGGATAGCTAGTACTTTATATTTATGTTCCATTTGAGTATCGTTAAGAATTTATGCAATGTTTGCTAACAATGAATTTCAATCTGTTGAAAAATAGACAAAGAACTTCAGAAGTAAAAAGAAAAATAAAATTCGCAGATCGATGGAGCTACTGGTGAATCAGAAATCAGCAAATCAGTTTTAGAAAGAAGCATACTGTGTGCTACCTGCTTTAGAAATATAGGTCTACAGATTGGCGATGTTATGGTCTTGATGGCTCCTAACCATATAGATCTAGCCATACCTTATTACGCAGCTCTATATCAAGGTGTCATAATAGCAGCTATTGATAAAACTTTGGGTGTAAGTGAGTATAATGATGAGAGTTCTTGGATCCATCATCTTAATTAACACATGGCGTAGAACTATTTATTGAATGCGTGATGAAATAAATTACCGTCATACAATATCTAAATCTATCCTAACAGGTTGAATTTCTAAAAACTCCTTTTTAGTGCTCCATACATTATGAAAGGAAGTTTTGCGCATAATTTCACGTTCCTATTGTAGTTTGGCCTAAGTGCTGATATGTCATTCAATTACTAGTTTCTCATTTTATAGATATATTTAATGTAGATTAGGTAATCAGGAATATTTTATTTTAAAGCTATTGTCTTTCAGATGAGTTGCAAGGAACCTTCAGCAATATAAAACCAAAGATAGTATTCTGCCAAAGTGAGAAAGCCCCAGATATACAGTTGGCACTGAACGATTTAGAATTTGATTCAAAAATCGTGACATTTGATAAAGGAGACTATCTCTGCAGTTTTAATGAATTTCTTGAGAGATATGGCGATGATACATCCGCCGAAGAGTTCAAGTAACTTATTTTTCTATTTATAATGTTTTATTTGTCCTTTGGTACTGATCATTCAATAGATAATTTATTAGACAGCTTATTAACTTTTAACATCATTAAGATTTTATTTTATCACTATTATATATATTCAAAGGGTCAAGGACCCATAGTAATGTTATTACAACTTCATATTATTTAAGCATATTTTCATTTATAATTTGGATGATCTTCGTTTATTAAAAAGGGCAACAGATTTTGATCCAGAAGACACTATTGGATTTCTAATTGCAACCAGTGGTACGACCGGTTTACCTAAATCTGCTGCTGTCACTCAAAAGAATATAGCTATTACTGGACCTTATTTATGGTAAGTAATATATCTAGTGCGTTCTTTTCTATGGTCTTCTATATTATTGAGGATTGTTTTTTTTAAACCAGGTCAAGATTCTTTAAGTTCCCAACACCAACACGAATGGCTTTAATTGGTTCACCTCTTCAGTGGCTGACGGCGATTATTAACTTTGTTGTTTCACCAATACTGAGATATCCACGGCTTCAAATATCAGAGATACTTACTCAGGAACTTGCTTATAATCTCATAAACACTTATAAAGTAAGTTTTACATATGATGCGATTTTTCAGTATAATATGTAGGTACATATCGAGAAAAAGATCGTTTGTTTTTTTTAGATAGGTAATATGTAAAGCTGATATATAGGTGCATAAGTACTACATTGAACGAAACTAAACCTTGTGTATATCCCGTTGTATTCTCATTATAAAACGCTATTCGGTCAGCTGAATATCTACATATATCCTGTCAAAATCTTTCATTTTCAGCCTACTTTTATGATCCTAAGTCCGACGATGATGACGACTTTGATGAACCCAAACGATCGTGACAAATGTGATTTCACCTGCTTTGAACTGATCATGCTTGGAGGCAGTGCCGTACCTCAAGACCTACTTGACGAGATAAAGGTATTTTATTATTTCTACTAGCTTTCCGCCCGCAGCTTCGCCCTCGTGGACTACACGATTTTGCCTGATTCGTTTTTTCCAGTTATAGCGCGACCGCTATGTCCCTGCATTTTAAATCTGTAATATCTTCGGAAATATTCATTTAAATTATATGCTGTAAAGGGCCATATTGATCTATGTTAACACGTTCGTAGATTTACCATAGCAGCGCCATCTATTGATTACTTACTCAACCCAGTCGAAAGGTATCGACATCTGTTAGAATCATTTGGAGTTAACAGATAATTGCGACTGTCAAATAATAACAGACAAATAATTAGCTGAATTATACGGTATTTCGTTCACTACAAAATAAATTTAATTAATTGTATAGCGTCAACAACACGTGGTAATTATGCTGTTAAAATGTAGCTTATATGACACGTTCGTAGATTTACCATAGCAGCGCCATCTATTGATTACTTACTCAACCCAGTCGAAAGGTATCGACATCTGTTAGAATCATTTGGAGTTAACAGATAATTGCGACTGTCAAATAATAACAGACAAATAATTAGCAATAAATTAAAATTGCGACTATAATTTGAGATTTAAACTATCCTATCTCTCAAGTTGGATCGAACTGCACATGGTGTGCCAAGTTTTATCAAGATCGGAGTAGTAGTTTCGGAAATTAGCCCGGACAAACTTTGTGACACGAGATTTATATATATTAAGATATAGGTAGGTACCTACTTAATTTCCTTTGTACATAATATTTTAGCCCCATTCCAGAACATAACACCGAAAACAGATGTCCTTAATGCGTATGGAATGAGTGAGTTAACATGCATTGCTTTCCAAGGGGATAATCCGACTGCTGGATCCTGCGGCACACCTATGGGATGTTTTCAGTACAGAGTGAGTAATTATTATAATAATTCTCATCTACCTTCTTCCTAATTTCCCATATTTAGTAAAATTTCATACGTCATTTAATGATACCATTGTCTAACCTGTGGCGTCGTTTTGGGCAGGAATAATTGGATGTTTACAAAAATTTATGCTAGTGTAAGGCTAGCGATCGAATGACGAAGCGCCTTACAAATATTATAGAGTCGAAAAATATAGGAAATTATAATGTTCAACGTAGTCATCTCTTGATGAATATTTATTTAGCAAACTCACTCAACGACAAGTAATTGCTAAGCAATAACTACGAGTATCATTTCAGATAATAGATGTGGAAACGCAACAAGATATTGTGGAGCCCAATGTTCCTGGAGAATTGTGGATTAAAGGGCCTGGTATTTTTAAGGTACTTAGTAGATACCTATAATTAATCTGTTTATATAATTAACGATGACTTTTCTGTATACATTTTTATTTTGCCTATTTCCATACATATTGGAATATGTAACTAAATATTTTAAATTTGACAAGTATACTCGTCCTAAATGATCCTTTTTTCCTAGGAGTATTATAATAACTCTGAAGCAACTGAGGAGACTTTCGCCGAAGATCGTTGGTTTAAAACTGGCGACACTTTCTACGTGGACGACAACTGGAACTTCTTTTTTGTGGAGCGCATCAAACTCCTTCTCAAGTATAAAGGCAATCATGTAAGCACGTATAATATAACTGTGCTGAGTTACTTTTTTTCATAAGGAAACAGAATTCGTATGTTTAATTTGTCCTTTTTCTAATTTGGTACGAAGAAAATTGGTAATTTATTGAATGATCCTTCATCGGTGAAATTGATAGCGTGATAACCTGCCAGGCGAGTTTTATAAACTATTCCATCACCATGCTATGGTTTCAAGGCTCGTATTTCTTCATCGAAAGCTCAAATTCATGGTAACTCACTGCCGCTGAGGTAGGTATTTAATGTCTTAGATTACATGTATTGTAACAGGTATCTCCGGTAGAAGTAGAAAATGTGATCCGGCATCACCCGAATGTTCTAGACGTCGCTGTGACAGGTATACCGGATCCGGAGTGTGGTGAATTACCGGTCGCTTGCGTCGTTCCACGTCAGGGAAGTAAGGTTACTGCTGATGAAATAAAAGACCTGGTCAAAGGTAGATATTATATATATTTTGAAGAATTTTGGTAAAATACAGCCAATGAGTGCATACTCGCCGAATACAAAGATATTGTAAGATCTCAGCAATTATTTGTGGTTGGTTTATTTGTGTAGGAGGATAATTTAAAAGTTGGTAGGTATCTTACCTAGTTATATTTATTTATTTCAGAATCTCTATCAGACTTCAAACAGTTAAGGGGTGGTGTAATCTTTATGGACAAAATACCGGTGACTGCATCCACAAAAGTACATAGACGTAAACTGAAGGAGCTTGCTCTTGTGATGGACAAGGAATAAAGCTATTAGTGGATTTAACTAAACTACCCCTAATATCTGTCTATGTCTTTATGTACCTTCACACAAATATTTATGTTTAATTTTATCAATGATCAAGTATTATTATAATAACTTATTACGTATGCACAACGTTACATTTACATTACTATTTTCGCAATAAAATGCTTCGTTTTTAAAATAAAAGTTTTATTGTAAGAACATTTTTTGTTTGATCTAATTCTGTCCAGGCTAGCTAGGCGAATACTTGCCTAGATAGTTACTGGGTAATAACATGATAACTGGGTAACGCTCTTTATTATTCGAGTTCTCAAGCTTCTGTCAGACATCAGTTTAAACAAATTAGTATCCTCACAGTAGCGTTGCAGTATAAACATATTATTCGTACATCAAAATATAAACACAAACTTGTGACCCTCTGCTTATGGACACCGTAAAGTGCAAGGTTTATTTTTAGGACTGGGTGCACGTTATAAGATACCTCCTGCACTTTTGAATTTGCCGACACATAAAATTAAGGAACGTGTTAAGCGCGCTTTAGTAGGTACGACAATATTTCAATGATGACAATGCTTGGGTGTAGCGCTCTTGCAGGCCATTTCTTATGTGTAATAATTCTAAGATTGTTCTGAAAATAGTAAATTGCTGAGTTTATTGCTGCTTTCCTCAGCAAAAGCAAACGTGGGTTAGTGTCTGACAATTCATAAACACAAACTGCTCCGTTTCCTTATTATCATTTCTGATGCAATAAATATCATGATCGAATAACATAGATAGTAATGTAGTAGACGATCTGTTCATACAAACCAAGTTAAATGATCAATCAATTCCTTTACCAGCTCTGCACAAAGCATAGATATAGGTATAGCTATTGTTGATCGAAGGCACAAAGAAAACGAACTAGGTAGGTAGTTACCTAACTAAATTATTGTAAATTTCATCTATTAGCAGGGAGGTGAATTAACCTAGATTATTATTTATTATTATTTACGATGTTTTTCATTTACATGGAACGACAAGATTAAGGAATTTAAAATAAATTATAAAGCCTCTTTGTTCCCTCATTCAAGCCAGTTCAACTATGATTTCCCACGCGCTCAAAACATCCATAGACAAATTAATGATATTCATACGAACGGATTCACGCATGTTTTTGAATCAATTTCAACCGCATTACGTTTTATAAATGTACGTACATCAATAATTTTCAATTTGTAGGAACGGTTCCAATGTATTTTTGGTTCAATCAATACCCTACCTACGGTGGATGGATACAAAATAAAATATTTATTCAATTAAAAACAAATTTTTCGAATTGTTTAGTAAGATTTTTGAATAAATTAATCGTTATATTCACAAATGAGTGTAAAGTTGTTTGAGTGTTGCTTGTAGTTAATAGTAAACAACTCGTTTATTAATCACCTGACTGCCTTGAACCACTGACTGTTACACAGAGAGCTATAGAATAAAACGAATAATATAAAAAATAAAATAAAATAATGGACAACTACATTGGTACAAAATACAAGTTGAAGTCATCGGAAAACTTTGAAGAATACATGAAATTTATTGGTGAGTAGATTCATTATGTACCTAATTGATATTTTTAAGGTGGAAAAGATTTGGATTATTAAATGAAAAATTCGTAGATTAACAATAGCCGTGTAGAATACAAAAAACTTGAACCGTGAGTCCTTGAATTCACATAATAGATATAACAATATAATAAAGCATAGTTTTGGGACGACCGTTCTATTCGCGAGCCAACAGATTAAAAACGCAGAGGCAAACAAAATATCTACCTATGAGCTATTATTATAGATATTATTATATCTCAATCAAGCTGTCCTCCGCGGTTTCACCCGCGTTCCCGTGGAGTCTTTTCCCGGGATAAATATAGCCTATGTTACTCAGGGATAATGTAGCTTTCTAATGGTGAGAGAAGAGGTGGTTTAGCACTAGTTAATTACGAATTTCTGTTTATTAAATTCCAAATGTTTACTTAGCGAAATACTAGGTTTTTTTATGTGAACAAAAGAGCTATATTTTTGATAGGATATTAGTAGGTATGTCTATGTTTGTCAATCGCCTATTTAAATTCAACATTCAATGTTTACACAAACGAACACGATTTTGCTTATAATTAGTGTACGACGGTTTCTTTCCTTGTTGCGAACAATAGTACTTATACCTGATTATAAAATAATAAGTATAATATTACATGTCGTCAGTACGCAAATATTATATATGAGTACGCATTTATCGAGACTTTATTCAGATCATTAATTGAATTAATAAAAAAAATGCATTGAAAACTCCGATAGAAATATTTTGGTAACGCTTATCCCACCAAAAACATAAATGTAAAAAAGGAGAGCCAAGTTCAATACAAACATATTACCTGCTGTGGGCTTCGCCGCAAAAAGAATGGAGATCTGAGATTGAGTGCCAAGTTCTATGCAAAATCCAAATATGTAGTCTAAGGGCTGACTTGGCTGGTTTTCCCATACGAATTATATAGCCTTCGCATGTTCTAAACCTGTTACCTTTCGGTTCTTATTTTATTATTCCGAAAATTTGGCTTGCTGGTAGAAACTACCCATCGAACATAAGGCTCTTCCATGACTGTGTAAAAGTAGGTACTTAATAATAATTCGTATGGGAAAACCAGCCAAGTCAGCCCTTAGACTACATATTTGGATTTTGCATAGAACTTGGCACTCAATCTCAGATCTCCACTCTTTTTGCGGCGAAGCCCACAGCAGGTAATATTTTTGTATTGAACTTGGCTCTCCTTTTTTACATTTATGTTTTTTGTGGGATATCATTACTTTTTGTAGGTAAGTTAAGTATATACACCTACCTACTTATAACTATAAAATTATTATTTATTTAAACTATTGCCTATACTATAATACTATACGTACGTACCTACTTATTAAAGAAATTGTAATAATAATATTACTACAAATTATAAGTTTTCCTTAAGAAAACTTAGCAATTTCGCAGCATAAATCGCAACCTTATAGGTCAGATATCGAGAGACAACCGGACAGCAAGACGGCGCTCGCGCTTATGAGCGCGGCTGCCGCTCGCTCGGCCACGTTCGCGTCAACGGTTCGATTCGGTTGTCACAGCGCTCCACCCACCCCGCCCGCGCCGCTCCGGCGTCACTCGGCGCGCGCGCGTCGTGTATATACCGAAAATCTAAATGCCTATTATTTTATCATTATTTATGAGTAGGTAATGATTTTACACTATTGATGTGCGCTAAATATAAAATTAATAATTAATCCCAGTTAATAACGTAGGTACCCTAAGTAATATTAGGTATTTATGTTAAGCGTTCATAATAGAATCTAATTATTTAAAAATTGCCAGTTTTTTATTTATTCCTTTGTATTCATCTAATTACCTATCTGCATACCAAATTTTAACTCTCTAGGTCATCTGGAACTGGGTTAGAGTTTTGGTCTATAGGTCAGTCAGTGATAAAAATGAGGAATTTTGGACATTAATATCTAAATAACCGTTTGAGATAAGCTTATGAAATTTAGAACACATATGTATCTCGCAAGTCTCAATATATGAGCCAAATTTGATACGTTTATGTAAAATTGTTTTTGATTTATGAGGGGGTCAAAAGTGGCTCCAAATGGTTCGTGTAATATTACACACGGTGCGGCTCGCAGGTTCTGTTTTTCTTGAACTCGGCTTGACACGCCCCCGCGTGTCTAGATGTAACTTGAGTGCAATTATTGAATACTAGCTACCGCCCCGCGGTTATCGCGGGCGGAATAATTCGGTTGGTGCGTTCCCGAGGGTTTTTAAAATAAATGTATCCAATGATGCTGATGTGATTACATTTATCCACACAAACAAAACCTTTCCTCTTTATAATATTAGTACATATATATGTAGATAAAACATATACCTACTAACCTAATATTAAAATTATATTACAGAAATAGGCTTAATATCCCGAAAAACAGCTATTGCCGTCAGCCCCGTATGTGTCCTGACGAAGGATGATAATGATAACTATACATTTACCATGAGCACCGCCTTCAGGACTATCAAGGTCGACTTCAGAATTGGCGAAGAGTTCATTGAAGAAAGAGCTGATGGAACGAAGGTCGGTGCCATTTTGTTCTTATGACTGACTAAGACCATTAACAGACTGATGAGCTACTGAAATGCAACTGACTTTAAAATAACTAACTTCTCAGTTTCTAATTGGAATTTTATCTGAGATTCTAATAGTGGTTTAATTTTTTGGAATGGATGAGTAGTTTGACAGATATAAGCGAAAATGTCAAAGACGGCGCGTGTAATTGTTTGACTCCGCGAATTGGCGCGAATCAAGGGACCATTTGACAGATTGCTTCCGCGAATCAACAGGTTACACTTTGCAAAAGTGATACCGCGGCGAAGGTTGTGGGTTCGAATCTTACAATGATCTTGAGCTTTCGGTGAAGGAAAACATCGTGAGGAAACCATAGCACGGTGGTAGGGTACTTACTTTGTAATGCTAGATCCGTCTGGCTGGCTACCACCCTTAGGTTAAAAGTCTGTCACTAAGCACATGTTGCTGTGTTCCGGCAATTGCACTTCAGAGTCAGTTGCTTTTAAGGCATTGTAATAAGGTGTACAACCATCAACACATTGGCAATTCCCCTAGTATTCTTTAAAATTGTATCCGACCGTTTTGCTGTCTAGTCATAATATATAATGTTTTTCTAGAAGTCTGCTAATCGACTCTTTTGATCTTTTCGTTACAAACATGTAGCCTGGCGAAAAGTTACAAATGTTTCGTTTCTGTAGCTTAGCTACCTGTGAAAAGGGCCTAAGGCCTAATATTTCCTAACTGTAGGATGGGCCTAACTAAGGCTAAGAATATTAACTGTAGACGCCTGCAGTCTCGATGTTTTATGGTTAGTCGAAAGTTTAAATATGTAGATATGAATACATATAATGTGTTGTACTAGATGAGGTGTCACATTTATATTTAAGTTTGTGAATAATTATAAGAAAATATCTTGCAATATAAGCAAAATTACATGTAAAGATGACTGTAATAAAAAATAAAATTAATCATGACGAGGCAATTATTATCAATTTAGTTAGAGATACTTATTTTGAAGATGTGGTATTACGATACGCTGATTACATTAGGTAATCGTTATATAAATATGGTTCGTTTGATCGTTATTAAAGATATAATTAATTGTGACTTTAACATAAAACAGAAGAATATTGAAAATGAAGAAATGGTTTAGGCTTGATAGTCTTGTAACTAGAGCGTTTAACAAAAAACATGCCGAACAAACAACCTCTCCCTTTGTCTATTGTGATATCGTTTACACACGCTTTGTCACGATAATTCGTTTCTATTTATAATGTTATTATTATTCGACATAACAAAGTCCATATGCTGGTTCAAGAGGTTACATTAAATTGTAGTAGGTATTATATGCTTATTTCATTAATATTCTTGATTTTATTTAGGTCTTATCTACTTGTTTATAAACCTAAATAAGGTTCCTGGAGCTTTTATTACATTTTCATTTTTCAAAGGTTTTTTGAAATTTTGTCTAAGCCTAATTTTTTTGTGGTCAGGTTAAATCCGTCATAGTAGCCGATGACAACAAATTAATACAAACTCAAATCGAGGACAATGGTAGGAAATCGACACATGTGCGGGAGTTCACGCCTGAATTAATAACTGTGGTAAGTTTCATTCCGTGTAAGTAATTAGGTTACCTACCTACATAATTTCCATAAATTACGATAGAATTGTGGGTTGGTGGCACATAATTATTAGTTTTAAAAGGCCTTGCTGAAAGTTGAAGGACGTAGAATATAGTGGGTTGGCTTATGAATGCAAGCGCAGGAGTTCGGAGTTAGTAATGATTGTAAGTTGTGGAGATTGGTTCCCTCTTTAATTTGTGATATATCTCGCCCCGCGGCGATGCTTGGTTTTTTTAAATCATTATTTTAGTGTGCGTGAAAAGGAACGTAATTTTGTTCCAAGAAAAAGAGTTTTTGATTGATACGTAATTTGTAGATATAAAATGGAACGTATTCAGCATCAGTGTGCGTATTCAGTATCAGTGTGCGTGAAAAGGAACGTAATTTTGTTCCAAGAAAAAAAGTTTTCGATTGATACGTAATTTGTAGATATAAAATGGAACGTATTCAGCATCAGTGTGCGTATTCAGTATCAGTGTGCGTGAAAAGGAACGTAATTTTGTTCCAAGAAAAAGAGTTTTAACATATTCAGCCATTTCGATTTTAAGTTTAACATTTAAAACTACCCTCATTCCGTTTTGATAGTTGTAATTCATCAATATTTTTTTTTGAACCTTCATATGTCAATGTAATATTTTCTATTCAGAATCAACATGGCTTGATTAGGTTAGGTTTCGCCGCACACTTCTATCAGGTAAATATTGAGCATTTCATCAAACTTAACCTCAAAATTCAAAATTGAATTTCTCGAAAACTACGCATCGCCGCGGCGCGGGACTGGTATCAAAATTTACTCCTTCTCCCCCCCCTCCACCCTCCAAACCTTATGCTCCAACTCCTGCGCTTGGATTCAAAATATTTCCCAATATAGTGTCTATGCATAAAAAATAATAGAGTTACAAAAAAACTTAAAAAAAAGGAGAAGATTCTATGTACTATTAAGTATAATAATGTATGTTTTTCCTTTTATGTACCTACTTATGTTCATAGTTCGTGAAATCGTTGTTTAATCGACTTAATAGTTTTTTTCTTTCAAACAAAGCTCTAATTTAGTTCTAAATAACGGATTAAATAAATAAATATCCTGGGACATTTTTCACACACGGCTATCTGATCCTAAACTAAGCAGAACTTCTAATACGGGAACCAGATATACATAGGGAACTTTTTTGTTGTTGTAAATACTTACCCTAGACTCAATTTTAATTATGCTTTAATATTTATTAAAATATTTGTTTTTACAGACAACAACAGCAGAAGGTTGGGACAATACATGTGTACGAATATATGAAGCAGTTTAAATAAATTAAATCATAAATTTTAGTTATATTTAAGAATAAATATAAGGTTCAATTTTATTTCCATTTTAATTTTATTTCGCTATTTTTTTGCTACACCCTAACAGGGTCCATGTACTTAATTTTAATGATAGTTATAAGTTTACCTGTACTATTGTTATTTTTGTGTACATTGTGCAATATATATATAAAAAAGTAATTGAATAAAGTTTGTGAAAAATGGGTTACCCCACTTATTTTATCTTAAGTTAGGGCAGCGACTTGAAGCCAATTTGACCGCCATGTACATACCTACTTTTGACCTAAAGTGTGATAAGGTTTACAAATGAAACAAAATATTCAAGACAGGTGTATTTTCAGTATTATAATTTTTTGGTAGATGGCACGTTCCCGCTGTTTTTCATAGGTTTTATTTAGATATACCAAAGAATTCGTAAAGTGAATTTGCGAATGAAAGTCTGTAAGCATTGTGACTAAAAGATAGATGCATGGACGATTCAAAAAAATATGTAGAGGAAGAGGACGAATCTTTCTTGATATTCCTTAGATGCTAAAAGTAAGTGACGCATCGGAAGCGTTCACTCTGAACACTCTGAACGGATTTTGATGAAACTTGGCATACAGGTAGATCATATTCTGGAATAACACATAGGATACTTTTAATCCCGAGAAAAGATAAGATCCCTCGGGAACGCGGATTAAACCGCGGGGCGTAAAAAATATGTCTGAAAGTATAGGTAATATTTATTTATTATTTGTTGCGGTAATATCAAGTCTGAATAAATCCTTATCATGATAAAATAATGATAGTATTTCGAAGTTTTGTATCTATATCTACGAGTATTATATAAAAATCTATTTATATAAAAATGAATCCCTATTTCCTTGGTCACGGCATCACGCGTGAACGGCTGGACCAATTTCGCTAATTCTTTTTTTGTTATGTTTGTTATTGTAAGGAGAAGGGTCTTATGAAAGAAAAAAGTATGATAGTTGCGCGGAACATTAGAAAATTTAAGAAAACTTAACGACCATTATTAAATTTCCTACCTTTAATATTAGGTCTTTATCTATGAAATTGCCGTTTTGTATGAAAAAAATTTAACGATTTTTTTTCATGTATTTTTTATTTGTATTAATCTAAATAATCACCCATGCAATCAATGCATCTTTGCCAACGCAGTGGCGTTTATTGGTGCCCTTCTTAAAGAAATCAGCTTGACGGGAGGCATCAAATTCTTCAAGGGCATACTGTACTGCCTCTTGGTTATTTAATTTTTTTCCCGCCAATAGGTTATCCAAATTCTGGAAAAAGTAGTAGTCTGTAGGCGCAAGGTCTGGTGATTAGGGCGGATGACGGAGAGCTTCCAACCCCAGTTCTTGCAACTTGGAGACCGTCTGCTGTGCATGAGGTCGCGCGTTGTCGTGCAGGAGCAGCGGAGACGAGTGATTGACCAATGCTGGTTGGAGATGTGCTAGCTTCTCCATCATTGTGTTCAGTTCTTCACAGTACACATCTGCAGTAATGCTCACCCCGTTTGGTAAGAAGCTGTGATGAATCACACCAGCGCTAGACCACCAAACAGTGACCATCACTTTTCTAGGGGTAAGTTTTCATTCAGGGCATTGTTTAGGTGCTGAACCAGGATCCAACCAACTTGCTGAGCGCTTGCGGTTATCAAACAGAATCCATTTTTCATCGCAGGTAACAATGCGGTTCAAAATTCCTTCATTTGTGTGTTTGTTGAGGAGTGCAAGGCACGTTTCGACGCGTACTTCGCGCTGGCGATCATTGAGTTCGTGGGGCACCCATTTGTCAAGCTTTTTTACCTTGCCAATTTGACGCAAATGGACCAATATTGTTTCGACGTTAACGTCGAAAGCTGCTGCTTATTCAGCCGTAGATTGTGTATCATCAGCTTCCACAATCACCTTTAATTCGTCATTGTCGACCAAAGTCTTCGGACGACCGCGAGGTTCATTTTTCAGGTCGAAATTTCCAGAACGGAAGCGAGCAAACCAATAACAGGTGGTGCGTTGGTTTGTAGTGTTACCTCCGTAAACGTCATTGATGTTGCGTGCCGCTTGTGCCGCGTTGCTGCCACGACGGTACTCATATTCCATAATTACTCGAATTTTTAACGTATTCATGATGACGAAAAATATTGAAATGCGATGAAAATGCAACACTAATCAATAAACAAATGACTACTTTTGGAAAAAAAACATCCATGTTTTTAAAATAAAATTAATTTGAAATTAGAATTCTTAGCCAAACAAAAATTATTTTGATTGGAAATGGCCAGTACTGCAGAACGGCAATTTCATAGGTAAAGACCTATTATAAACATGGCGTTTGACATAACTGCCAGATGTGTGGCGTAATAGTATATTTCATTACAAGTGCGGAAAGGCTGTCATTGCAAAGAGTTCCGACAAATGTCTACCCGAGCCGAGGCGCAGCCGAAGGCGAAGGTTGACAGTCGGAACAAGTTGCAATGACAGTTCCGCAGGTGTACTGAACGACTATTTTTAATACAGTTGCGAAAAAATTAAGCAATTTAATAAAATAATAAAAACACAATAAACTCAACTAACTAATCATTTATTTCTTATAAAAGTTATAGTACACATGTACATTGAAATTGGTACAGTTTTTAAGCTTACCGGGGAAGTTTTAGGTTGCATATTTACTGTTTGAGACAAACTACTATTAATTTCGTATGATTGTTCATGTATAATTGTCATACAATATTTGTGCAATTATAGTGATTCCGGTGGTGTTAATTAAAAAAAAAATAGGGTCGAAATTACTCATTTTGTGCAACAAACAACTAAACTCGCAAAGAAAATTTCTGGCAAATGGCGCCAACCGTAGAATATAAGCAGAGTTTTTTTTTCTTCACCCAAAGGGAACTAACTATCCATACAGCTTAGTCTTCAGTATATTTTTTTTATTGATATGAAATGAAAATGAAATTTAATGAGATGAAATGAAATGAAATGAAACCTAACCTAACTCATTCAATTAAATCTGATATTGAAATAAATTAATAGCTTCTTTTTAGAAATATACGTATTTGTATGAATCACAAAAACTCTTTAGTAAAAACTTCATGGTTGGTTTTTCTTTTTAATAGACATTATTTTGACAGTTGGGAAAGAGACGCACTAGTTCGGTAAAGGTAAAAAAAAGCACTAGTATGTAATAGCCCACATCCCGAACGCTATACGTCCCTGTAATACACCACTTTTTGAGCAACTGTATTAAAAATATTGTTTAAAACTGATGGTTCCAAGTTTCTTTTTATTTTCATTTCATGGCAGGACAACGTCTGCCGGGCCCACTAGTTACTTATAAACATTACATAACTTAGTTTTGGAAATCGGCTTTAACTAATAGTCCATGCAAAATCTATATTTTTCTCGTTGTATTTTGCACGATCGATTTACGCACGTGAATAGCAAAGTACAAATATCAGCAATGATTTGAATAAAGTTATTTATACTTAGGTATTAGTGAAAAATTGTGTGTATCTTGGGCAAAGCATTTCATTTAAAAGTCCTACAGAAAATTAAGTTGATCGCAGAATAAAGAGTGCATGGAGAAGATACTGGTCGTTGAAAGAAGTATTTAAATCACGAATTCCAATTCGCTTGAAAAATAAAGCTATGGATACCATTATATTCTACCTACTCTACTCTACGATTGTCAAAGTTAGACTCTAACAAAGACTGTTACAAATAAACTCCAAGCCTTCCAATGATCGATGGAGTATGTTAGGAATTAAACTCAGAAACCCGAAAAAGGAGCAAATATCTATCTATTCTATTCTAGCTTGCAAGTTGTAATGGAGGAGGCCTTCGCACTTAAATGGGCACCCACTAATACTAAATGTTGTGCATGTTAAAATTACAATGAAAATTTAATTAATGTAATATTTTATTGTATTTGGGAAATAAAGGCTTAAATAAATAAATAATTAGTGGAAAATTATTGTTTAATATTAGTAAGCAAAGCAGGGTACTACAATACAAACATCGTGTAATAGTTTCCGAAGTTTTCAGTGAAACCCCAGCATTAAACCCCGACTGCCAAAGCCAACACCAGTTATCGTTCATAGTAGGTATACACCTAGCTCTGAAGTCAGGGACTTCATATAATCTGAGTAAATTTTATGTGAATAAATAAATAATTATTATTATTAGGTCTGTGGTTCACTCCTAAAACGTGTAATGTTTTAAACATAAAAAATGCAGCGAATAATCTTTGATTATATCATACTGATATCTATGGCAGGTGGTATATTTGTATGATACCATATCAATGCTGACACGTAGGTACACCCACCTATCTACTCAGTCACCTACTGAAAGTACCTACTATATACCTACCTACTTATACATATAATTATCAAAATGTATAAATAAAAAAATGTCCGGGGATATTTTTCACAATGTCATCTGATTCCAAACTAAGCAGAGCTTTTACCACAGTCTATGTATTACGCGGTGCTTCTACTATGGAAACCTGATAACTGATATTATGGTAGTAATTAAAAAAAACAAACATGTTCGTTCATGCACATAAATACCTATCCCTCCCTGCCGAGTGGGAATCGAACCCACACCTGTGGTGAGACAGATAGTGTTCTTGCCAGATGCTCCCCCCTGCTATTTGAAAATTGTTGTTATAAAAAAATTTACTGTGGCACTCGGGGACTGCCGTGGTAAAGCTATTGCATAGCATTATACTTTTCTTTCATCCCATCTATTCGAAAAGACGACGAGGGAGTCCCGCCGCCGAATAATAGCTGAATAATAATATTAAAAAAAGTGTGTTGTCTTTAGATTGCAACCGCGTTGTCGGCGACTACCGTCGACGCAGTACCTTAGTTAGGTGCCTAAGGACATTACTGTTGTCATGGTTACTGCCGCCGTCGGCAGTCGGCGGGAGCCGTCGACGCGCCCACGGCTGCCGCCGACTGCCGTCGGCGTCGTCGGCAAATGTCGAAGTTGTCGACGACGACAAAAATATCTAGGTGCCTAAGGACATGACTGTTGTCATGGTTACGGTGTCAGGTTATTTCGTAACGATTTTTTTTTGATTCGGTTGCCATCAAAGCACGCGATAAAAGCTATACAATAGCTTAAAAATTGGACCATTTGGGTATAGAAGGTAATTAAATTAAATTATTTTTTTATTTAAATAGGCCTTCACATGCAGGCACTTATGAACTGTCTGTCAGACTCTGACGCACAGTTAATTAAACAAAGGTTAACTTTGATGGTCAAAACGAATCCATATGTTTTTTAGACACAAGCTTATCCAAAAGTAAAAATTAAACACGAAGACAAACTTTACCCAACTGTAAAGTTATACAATCAGACACAATTATTTTTCTACCAGCCAGTTTATAGGGACTATCTAAGGTAAGTCCTACCACTTCCGCATTACGCATCGCTACTCTACTGTAAGCCCGTGAAATTCTGTTTCGCCAGAATTATACCAGAGCTGGTGGACCATATACGTTCACATCTTGAATCTGCATCAGCACCTATATCTCCCTTTTCCTACAGCAGGGTAGTAGCCGGGTAGATTATCTAGAAGGTAGCGTTTTTACTTTTTTTCAGGACAAGTTTCCTACTCGTAATGATTATTTATACAATTTATATGTTTCGATTCTTCGTGGCGCTATGAATCGTAAAAATCAGTGTTTATCAATTACCATTTATGAGTAACTACCTACTCGTATGAAGTAATTGATAAACAAATGCACGTAATACAATTGAATGACCAATATCGGCGATAAATACACTTGATTTTAAAATTATAACACAAAATTATGAGAATAGATTTCCTTGCCTGATAATCTGATAATCTTATTCCTGTGTCTTATACATACGATTTAATTACTCAAAAATAGATTTTTAACAGGCACAATAGCAGCTAGGTCACTGGATAGTATATGATTGAATATTATACCAGCGCCTATAAACAAATAGGGATGTTGACTGACATATTAAATCAGTGAAAATAGTGGCTTGTGGTGTCATAAATATACACCATCAAAAAATCCACTCTTTGTCGTTAAATTGCAAATTATAAAAATTGTGACTTTGAATTATTGACTATTTTCGAGTATTTTAGATGCTTTATCCTACCCTTGTTAGTGTTAGGTATTTTTTCTTGAATATAGGCAACATTCCTATTAGCAAAGGCAACTAGCTCTTACGTGCAACTACCGAGATACACAGTAGGTTAATTAACTTTAATTTCAATAAATAACACAAAATTGTGCGCCAATGATTTAAATCACTAGACCAAAATAAGTTTCTGAACGAACCATCGCCCATTGCATTTTCAAGCACCGAGTAGTTTTAAAGGGTGGTGTGCGAAATTCGAATGAATTTTGCTCACGCTCCCAGCAAAAGACGATTTTGCTCTGAGTTTCTAAGCACCAAACGCGCCCTTTTGTTACAAAAAAGGGAAAAATGCGATACCAGCCACGAAATTAAGTGAAATTTATGAATTTAACATAGTGTCAGTAAGAGTAGCAGAAATTGGTACAAGCTTTTTTAGTTCGGGAATTTTGATGTCAAAGATAAAAGGTCGACCTGTTACGGATAACGACGATGCTATTTTTTAAAAGGTAAAAAGCATGATCAGCAGTGGTTATGACATAGCTGAAGTGAAAAATGTAAATAATATAATTACCAATTTCATTACATGGGTGAGAACTAAAAAGGCTGTGCTGAATTATAAAAAAATAATGCAACTAACAAAAACAATTAACACCTATTAATTAACGTCTTTTTATCGCGCTCGATAAATAATTATCATTATAAATCTTAATTGATTAAATACTGAAAAATATAAAAGGTCCCATGATAACTAAATTAATTTCATTTACTAACTATTAGTGATCATTAAATCATAAAAAAATGGCTTTTCTCGGAAAGGAATACACATTTGTAAGTCAGGAGAACTTTGAAGCATATATCAAGGCTATTGGTAAGTTTCATTTCTTATTAATAGTAAAACGGACCACAATGTGTCGGTCCTCTGTGACAATGTCTCGGCGATGATAGCTCAGTGGTAGTGACGTCGGATACCGCTGCCAAGGTCATGGGTTCGAATCCTACAATGAGCTTGAGCTTTTGGTGAAGGAAAACATTGTGTGGAAATAACAGCACGTGGTAAGGTACTTTGGTAGTAGGTACTCGACCAGCCAATCTCACGACCAATCTCAAGTTGAAAATCTGTTACCAAGCATCTGTTGGTGTATTCTGCCATGCATCTGTTGATGTCAAAGTTGAAGCTCACTCTGGTCGACCTGTTACGGATAAAGACGATGCCATTTTTCAAAGGTGGAGCATGATCAGCAGTAGTTATGACATAGCTGAATAGGGGTTGACCACAAAATAGTTTTGACCCATTTGAAAGTCTTTACATACAAAAAAGCTCGATATTTGGGTGCTACACGAGCTCACTGAAAGAAACCTAATAAATCGTGTACTCATTTGCGATTCTCTATTGAAATGTAATGAAACCAAACCGTTTTTAAAAGATTGATCACTGGTGATGAAAAGTGAATTCGTATATAATTTACGAAAAAACTTTTTGCCCGACCTATTATAGGTATACCTACTTTCGAATCCTATGTTAAGTCTTTCTTGCTGAACAACTTTTACTATAGGACCAATACTTAGATCGTGAAAAGTAATTGTTGTCTCAAAGTACCTATCCATCCCGTATACAATCAAAGTGTATTTTTTATTTTACTTGAAAATATAAATATTATTATTCAAAAAGGTATTTCAAAGCACTTATGAATACTCTAA
The DNA here is from genome assembly GCA_951361185.1 of Ochropacha duplaris. Lineage (NCBI taxonomy): Eukaryota > Metazoa > Arthropoda > Insecta > Lepidoptera > Drepanidae > Ochropacha > Ochropacha duplaris. Next base: position 6,070,852 of record OX592711.1, on the reverse strand, counting down.
CGCACGGTTCGGAAAGTTGCTTTTGCTGAGAAGAACCGGCAGTAAACTCAGCAATAATTTTTTTCAAAAGACAACTTAGACCTATTACATTCAATAAATATTTATATAGTGTCACCGATAACAATTGCGTGTTATGCCGGCAAAAAAAACGAATAAATAATTAGAATTTAGCTGCGAGTGACATACCTAGTAAACAACAAACTCAAGCAGACCAGCCCCCACAAGCAGCACGTGTTCACAAGAATGACGCTAGAGTATTTTCAATTTACCTTTCAATTGTTTACAAATACGTGATATCTTTTACAGACATCCCAGAGCCAGATGCAAGCAATTACGCCACATACACACCAACACTCAAACTGGAGAAGGACGGTGGCAATTATAAGTTTTACGCCTTCTCTCCTCAGTTCAACCGGGAAATCGTTTTCAAGTCTGGCGAAGAAATCGATGAGACGACTGTAAAATATTCTGTGAGTAAAATTTACATTTCACGAGCTTCCACCCCGCGTTTTCACCCTCGTTCCCGAAGTATCTTATATCTTCCTGAATAAAGAAGATCCTATGTTTTATTCCAAAATATGATCTACCCCTTTGTCAAATGTCAACCATATCCGTTAAGCCAAAGCCAAAAAGTGGTAACAAACCTATACACAAATACTCACTCAATAAGTAGGAAGTATTTATTGGATTAGACACAAGAAATTATTGAAATTTTTCACTAGACTAAATAGATCGTTGGTCCCATTTATTATTCGCATCAATGAGTCGGTACCTATCTGCAGGTGAATTACAAATAACCCTGTAGGTATATTATAGAAATATTATAAATGCGAACTCTGTTGGATTGCTTTAAATATCTGAACCTACGATTTTCAGTCGAAGACAACCTTCACCGTAGACGGTAACATTGTTAAGAAGGTCCAAAAAATCTCTGATGGAGTCATCTTAACCACCACAAAGGAATACTCCGGCGACTCAATGGTTGAGGTGAGTTCCTTACTTTCATTGAACCAAAATTTGATCTTTCCAAACAAGTTGAACATCGTCGTCAATATTATTTTTAGGCGATTATAGCCCAGTGGTTGTGGAGTTAGATACCATGACAAAGATCATAGATTCAAATTCTGCAATGAGCTTGAGCTTCCTTCACCGAAAGGTAAAGGAACACATCATGAGAAAACTACAGTTCGGTTTAAGGTACTTTTTAGTTCCCGCCTCGCTGGCTTTCACCCTCTCTTTGAAAATCTATCGCCAAGCACCTATCGTTTTATTCTGGCAGGTGCATTTGAGAGCCAGATGCCTTCTAGATAGTGTAAGACGACGGTAGTTACCAACCATCAAGTCACCTCTCGCCAGCTAGCACAAATCGGACCTTCAAAGCTTTGTGCGTTGTTATTTGTGACTCTGGCTCTTAAGCTTTATTTTCGTTATTGTAATCAGTAGTGATTGACACTATGATGATTTATATTCATTTATCGTTTAGCCAGTTACAATTTAATGCCATATTAGAGGATTATTTTGCATCTTGATTTGATTGCTATGAGCTATTGAATTCTGCATAAAAATAAGTACATTGCCCTCTTTACTTTCAGACCTTCACTTCCAGCAAATGGGACGGTGCAGCTAAAAGGTTCTACAAGGCTTGAGACTGATCGACACATGAAACTAATATTTTTTTATGTCATTATGTAAATATTTATTAAAGTATTTGTTCAACAAGTAGGCAATGATGTTTTTGGTGCGAGCGCTACCTTTAAATCACGAACTAGCGAAGTAGGTAGTCTACAATTTAATCATGAGCGTAGGTAGCGAGTGATTTAAAATATAGGTATACTTACCTACATGTTATGATATTTTTAAACCGATATTAATATTGACTAAGTAGTATCTTCTAATATTATATTTAATTCGTTCTATTATTAAAGTTCAACATTCGTATTAAGACTAACTAATATATTACAGATAATCTAATTACACAAATAAAAATAAATAACAAAAAATTAAAACTTGACTACACTAAATAGGCCAACTGGTCCAGATCGCTGTCAGGTGGTAGCGTGCCCAGAACACTGGCAGCATTGCCTCTTTGGATGGCAATGCTAATACGTTGGGCAAAGTATTCGCCAGCCCTCCGGTCACGTGACGCTTCAATGAGGCGTTTTGCGATGAGACGGTAAACGCGGTGAGAAGCTGGTCCCCACGGCCCCATTGTCTCAAACCCAAACGGCTCAAATATGTAGCAACTATCAAGATTGCTATATTTGCGCCGTTTGAGATTCTCAGCGCAAGCAGCGGCGCCGCCTGCCTTAACTGCGGTCTCTGGAAGATGAGACAGTGCCAAAGTGTCGACACAAGTAGCGTCCCACACTAAAGGCCGACCCATCTTCCAAGGAATCAAATTCATACCGTCGGGTCACTTGCCGTCATCACGCACCAGTCCATTCGGTTCGAGAATGGCCGATAAGTTAGCGCTTGCAAGCGACCGACGAATGATATCATTAAGGTTGGCATGCCTAGAAATTCTGCATGCGCTTCTCTGACATGAGAGACCATGGTGCCCTAAAGCGTCGACGGAAAAACAACATTGACAGCGATGAGGGCCGTAGCAGTGGGCACCTAAACGCAAACAGGCAGCAATCCGGAAAGTATTTGGCTCTAGAAGTGTTCCTATGTTAGAAGAAGGTAGTGCATGTAGCCAGATACCAGATTCCCAAACAGAGACGGCAAGGAGACAAGCGCGCTCCGCGTTGCTAAGGCACGTTTCTAAAAGCTGTTTACGCACTAGCTCGCAAAGCGGCTCATCCCATTGCCTCTGTGATGATGGGATTGTGGGTGGGTCGGAATTGGGGCAGGCTATTTGCCAAGCCTCCTTGCCATCTGTTAAATAAGATACGACAGGAGGTGATGTACCAAGAATACGTTCTACAAAATTTTTTGTACTAAAAACAGAAGACAAAAAGGCTGGTAGTGAGATGTTAGAAATTTTGCGGATACTGGGTATCCGTAAACGGCAACTTCCATACCGAATTGGCAAGGAAGCCTGGGACCAGATGCGATCATCTAAATTAATATTCAAAATGGAATTGAGGGTGTTTCTCACTGCATTGTCCAATATCTGTAAAAGAAGAGGGTGATTCCAGAGTGGACTACAGCGAAGTGTATGTGTAAATTTTGGTACAAAAAGGCAGTACTTGAGGATGGTGTAAGCCGAATGAGTATTATTTTGTAGAAGACGGTCCGAAACATCATTAAAATTTTGAATATTTAAGTAGTATTCAATTATTGGGGAAATATTTTGAATCCAAGCGCAGGAGTTGGAGCATATGGTTTTGAGGGGCGGAGAAAGAGTAAAATTTGATAGGTACCACTCCCGCGCCGCGGAGATGCATAGTTTTCGAGAAATTCAATTTTGAATTTTGAGGTTAAGTTTGATGAAATGCTCAATATTTACCTGGTAGATGAAAAAAAAATAACCACGAATTGAACGGCGATCTTTCGCTGCGCTTCACGATCGCCGCACACTTCTAACCTAATCAAGCCATGTTTTTTTTTTTTTTTTTTTTTCCTGTCCGGGAGCGACTGTGCGTCCCGGCCCGCGAGCTATCCTCTGACATAATCAGAGACTTTGCCTACTTTTTTTTTTTCTTATTATGTTTTATTAATTAATAAAAGTTTACACATGGGTGTGGGGTCGAAGGATTGGGATAAGGTATTGGGACTTTTTATTTAAAACAATTTTTACCATATCTTTAACAAATTTTTCCTTAACTGTTATTACATACTATTGTTTTCCTATAACAAGATACTACTGCTATTTGCTTACATCTATTTTATAACATAATTTTTATACTTTTACTTTTATTGCTATTATACATTTTACTTTTCTATTGCTACTACTTTCTTAAGACTACAGGTTACACAGGTTACACAATGCACAGTACTTATTTACTTAATACTTATATACTTATTACACTTTAATATAGAGACTTATTACACATTAATACTTAAAATATACAGGGAAATTAATTACTTATTTCTATTTCAGCTTGTTTCACTATAACTTTTTATGCTATACATTAATATACTATATTATATCATGATAACATAATTTATTGACCGGTTTTGTTCCTTTTTATAACTCTCTCCGCAATATTTTGGCAGTATTTCAAAAATGACTCTCTATTTTTACCTAGCATTATGTTTTTTATGCTATTTAGCTCAAGTTTAATATCCAGTGCTTGTTCGACCTCGAACCTTTCTTTTCCAAATGCTGGGCACTCGAGCAATATATGTGGCACCGTTTCGCTTTTCGCGGGGTCACAGGAACACGATGGGCTCCCTTTACACTTGAAACGATTCAAGTATTCCGAGAACCCACCGTGCCCCGTCAAAATTTGCGTCCGTATGTATGTTATTTCAATTTTCCTTGTTATTCTGTATGCCGCAATCGCGTCCGGGAAGAACATCTTTGTCACAGAGGCGGTCTCACCTGCTACATATCTCCGGTTCCACTCGTCAAGCGTTGCAATGCGAATGTTACGCCTGACGTGTGACACCGGGCACTTATCGTAGTCAGGTTTCTTCTTCGACCTCATGGCAGCCTCCTTCGCTAGTTCATCAGCTCTTTCGTTTCCCTCCAACCCTGCGTGGGCTTTAATCCAAAACAGGTCTACTATCTTGTTTTGGAGAGATACCGATTTTAAATTCTTTCTTGCCTCGACTGCGAGGGGATGGAGGCAGCTGTGGTTCTTTACTGTTAGGAGGGCCGCCATGGAGTCGCTGTAGACACCAAATGTCCGCGCTCTGTGCTTATCTATCTCCCTCGTTGCCCTGCTTAACGCCAGCAGCTCTGCCTGGTAGACCGTACAGTAACCTGGAAGAGCAAGCTTGAGGGCCCTGGTTTCGCGCTCGCTATTCCATATGGATAGCGCAGCGCCAACCCCGCCCTCGATCTTGCTCCCGTCAGTGAACATTCGGACTTCGTAATTGCTGCACGTAATGAGCTGTTCTTGGTTTATCAGGCTCTTGAGTTCTATGTTTTCGCGCTCTGCGGGATGTGGTGCCTCTATTGCTGGGGCCATCCGCTCGACCTCCCTGTCTCCCAACTCCGGTCGGGTTACCCCCCTCCTGGCCTCGTATAATGAGGCCGCCTCTCGAACTCGTAAATCGAGGGGGAGCATCCCGGCCAACGTCAATGCTGAGTTCAGGGAGACCGTGCGGTAGGCCTTGCACATTCTTAGTGCTATACCGCGTTGTCTCGTTCCTAACTGCTTAATTACCCCCAGTTTTTTGGCGGCTGGAGCAATCAAGCCATGTTGATTCTGAATAGAAAATATTACATTGTCATATGAAGGTTCAAAAAAAAATTAATATTGATGAATTACAACTATCAAAACGGAATGAGGGTAGTTTTAAATGTTAAACTTAAAATCGAAATGGCTGAATATGTTCCATTTCATATCTACAAATTACGTATCAATCAAAAACTCTTTTTCTTGGAACAAAATTACGTTCCTTTTCACGCACACTCATACTGAATACTTTGAGTATTAAGCCAGCCGGGAGTGGGCATTGACAGGCGTTCCCCTCTGCCAAAGGACCATGATTACCAATCATACCGGTTATATAAAACTAGTTGCCGCGCGATCACGTCTCATTCAGAAAAATCACAATGTATGCGAAACGTCAAACCTAAAAATGCCGAATTGCAGCGTGTTTTTTGTGTAAAAAGAGAACGTTATTATTGAAATATATTTACGGTCGTCACTTATATCGAAAATAGGCACATTTTATTTAAAAACAATGGACACACTGCAGAAATTTTAGCGCTGGTCAGCACAAAAACAAATATCGACATCGACTTTTATCTATAATAATAGATAATAATAAATCTTTTATTTCAAGTTATTCTACAACTCATATTTGTTAGTACTTACATCTTAAATACTATGTTAGTTGATTATATATAGAGATTACATAATTAAATGATTCAATCACTGCCTCAGGGGTACCGCTCCAGCGGAGACCCTGCAGCAGTGGTTCATGAAGGAGCAGTCCAATCTGCTTGCAATCATGCCCAGGATGCTGTTGGCACTGGCCCGCACCCTGCGCACCAGGGATGCGCAGGGCACTGGCCCGCACCCTGCGCACCAGGGATGCGCATCTATCAATACCGTAACAGTATGTTATGTTATTTTTCGGATTTCCAAAAGATCCAATGATTCGGGATGTCTAGATCCTAGCTTGTGAAAAACTTATTTTGTAAACGTAGGTACTAAGACAATTTGCTCACAACATTTTAAAGAACATTGGCCAAAACGGACTTTGAAATGTTTGTAATTGACAAAGATACTTGAAAATTTCTTACGTTCTTATATTTTCGACAGTATATTTCATATTCCAAGACAAGGCCAGGTTAAAAAGATTTTTCTATTTTAATATAAACATTTTTTATTTACTATAGGTACATTAAAGCATCGTAGGTACTTTCTTAGTTTCCGAATGCACTCGACATTCTATTTCATTACATTTCTTTTATGCATTTGAAACAGAACGCAGCATTTATAATCACCCTAAAAGTTTATTACTTTATCTAAGGAGAGACTGTCTCCTTATGTGTGTTCTACCGCTTGTAAAATGAGCAGTGTTCCGAGGAATTGTTTGATATGATACCCACGACAACTTTCTACCATCGCACCGCCCGCCGTCGACAGGGAGTTCATCCTCACACCTTATAGTACCAAATTGGTCGCGAACAGTGCGGTTTAAAAGACATTTTCTCCCGCGCATAATTAGGTTGTGGAATGAACTCCTTTTAGAGGTTTTCCCTAGAGAATACAGATACTACTTATTTTTAACCGACTTCAAAAAAAAGGAGTAGGTTCTCAATTCGTCTGTATGTTTTTTTTTTTTTTTGTATGTTTGTTACTCGATTTCTCTGCCAATTATGAATAGATTTTGATGATTCTTTTTTTGTTTGGTAGATCATACTTCAGAGGTGGTCCCATTTTAATTTTGTCGAAATTGATTAAGCACTTTTTGAGAAAATCAACAAAAACGAAAATAAATATATCTCGTTTGATAAACCTTAGTGAATCAAACTGAGTCGTTGAGCATGACTTTTTGGATTTGGATGAAATTTCGTGTGTATACTTCAATGGGTTCTTCGATGGTTTTAAAATACAATTGGACCCGGTAGGTGGCGCTGGAATCGAGTTCCAAGATTTGTTTTAATTTCAGGGCAGGACGACGTCTGCCGGGCCCGCTAGTTATATATTATATTTTACCGGCCAGACCCGATTTCAGGACAAACTAGTTTTGCCTAGGACAACATATAATAAGGAATAAACTTTAAAAATTAAAAAATAAAATTATTTTTAAAAATAAAAAACAAAAACCGACTTCAAAACTGTAACCTATACCTATGTACAAACATAAACTAAAAAGTAAAGAATAATATTTTAATTTCAAAGCAAGAGCTTTAAAGGACAATCAACAAAATTATTGATATTTATATATCTATTTAATATTTATAAACAGTTCTTTTTGGAGTCGGTGCCAGCCAAGAAGGACAGTTTAATTCTGCCTTTGTAACAAACTTTCGAAAAGTAGGGGAGCGACGGCGCAGACCTAAGGAACATCACCGTAAGGAGAGGTGTCGTAAGACGTTTTCTCGTATGAACACTTCGTGTCCAGTTCAAAACTGTCCTTCTTCTTGACTGGCACCGACTCCAAAAATAGCTGTTTATAAATATTAAATAGATATATAAATATCAATAATTTTGTTGATTGTCCTTTAAAGCTCTTGCTTTGAAATTAAAATATTATTCTTTACTTTTTAGTTTATGTTTGTACATAGGTATAGGTTACAGTTTTGAAGTCGGTTTTTGTTTTTTACTTTTTAATATAGACTAATAACAAGAGCAGATTAAAACAGGGTGCCGTGCCTATATTATAATTATTTTGGGGTTTTAGCTAGTAATATTTATATTAGAAATGTGCTGGCTGATTATGCCCTTTCATTTGATACCCAAAATATGGTATTTCTTGCAGTTTCACACATGACCATACTGACTTATCGTGATGAATCACTCTGTAGATTTTGACGACAAACGACAACCTAACCCTTTTTCCTTGTGCATATCGAAAAGCCTGAATTTAAAGTGTTTGTCGTCGTGGAACGCCCAGCAGATGTGAAACATCTATGTTAATATTAGATATGGATTCTAAAAAAAATAGAGATTCATAAAATAAATAGAGTTTCGTTAATAAAAATCTTTTTAGTCACTTCAAATGAAATAAAATATTTATTCGTCCAAATAAGCCTTCACAGGCACTTATGAATAGTCAGATTCTATGCACGATTCAGCAGGTTGCTTTTGCTGAGAAGAGCCGGCAATAAACTCAGCAATGAAGAATGTTAACTAATTTTGAATATTAGCTCTCCATATTCTCTGTCAAAAATAAAAAATACAAGTGAAAGAATTACTTCGATACGTCAATTAGTTTCCGATTTATAGAAATAAACGTGCGATGCGGACTCGTAATCGATTTGACGTACTCGTGTGACGGTGTGACGTCATCTCGCAACACTCGCTCCTAGCGGAGCGTTATAAATTGATGTCACATGCGGTCACGTGACTGTTAGCGGGACTCGATTTTATCGTATGTTTAAATGCCTGTAAAATCAAAACTAATAAGTATTTTTGACTACGGCAAAAACTAGTGTATTTGTATACATACAAGCTTTACTGTAACTTTCAACCGATTTTGCATACCTATTAACATTCTTCATTGTCACTATTCTGCTGCTCATATTTCGACTTAAAAATATTATAACTGATTCGAAATCTTTAAGCACTTTAAAATCAAAAGGGAGGCGAGAGCACCAATGAGATGTTTTACATTAAAAAAAACTACCTATACATATATGTTTAATTAACTTTTGTCACAATTATTGGCACGACTCATCGAAAATACAATATCGATAGTGTCAAGCACTACAAAAAATTTATGACATTAATTGTCATTTCTATACCTCGTTCCCCCCAAAAATTGATAGACTTAATTGCATAGAAATTAGTGCGGGTGACGTATCCAGGCTGGTTTAATAATCAAAGACTGAATACGCACACTGATGCTGAATACGTTCCATTTTACATCCACAAATTACGTATCAATCAAAAATCTTTTTCTTGGAACAAAATTACGTTCCTTTTCACGCACACTAAAATAATGATAAAAAAAACTAAGCATCGCCACGTGGCAAGATATATCACAAATTAAAGAGGGAACCAATCTCTACAAATTACAATCATTACTAACTCCGAATTCCTGCGCTTGGATTCAAAAGCCAACCCATATTTTTGATAATACTTTATTTTTGAGAAAGAAATTAATTTTTAAAAAGTGCAAAAAATCTGTCGGAAATAAAAATATTCGAAACGCGACGCCATTGGTCAGAGCAAAAATGACAGCAAAGTCTATGACAAAAAAGAAATGTCAAAGCTACCGAACTTATAAACCCTATTTGTATGGACTTTGACGTGTGTGACGTCAAAGTTCATAATCCAAGCGCGGCAAAATGGCGTGACGTTTAAAGTTCCCGGTTCGGATGGTTATTTTCAACTTTTTTTAAATACATTAAATAACTCTTTAGGCACAATTTATTTAAACCTACATATATTATAGTGGTGTAAACTATTGAATAAAAATATAAAAATAAATCATGCATATTCCCTATTGCGTATGCTGCCGCACGTGCCGTGCGACACAGATGTTGCACAGATTTCAGTGTTGCCGACAATAATTTTTCATTACCATCAACTTAACAAAGAAATTCCGTCCGTAACCTTCCAATCTTACACCCACCGCGGGTGCGTGGGCTTACGCTTGGTTCACTTATTTATTAGTCATTCGAGATCTATTGAAAAAGATGGCAATCCGTCGGCGTAAAAACACTATCTAACTAAATATATAAATTCTTGGGAGAGTGATTGCGAAGACTTGTGGGTGGTTATTCACCGTAAGTTCAATAATAATCAGACAAAAAAGTTGGCAATTGGCGTTGTATACCTACCTCCACCTTCATGCTTAGAAACTCTTATTAGGTACATTGATAAAGCGAATAATGTAATGAATTTTGTAGATGAAGTAGTGATACTAGGTGACTTCAATCTTTCTTTCTTGAAGTGGTCCAAAAACAGCGATACTCCTTGTATGAAACCTGATAACTACAATAATTCATTGGGGTTCTCCTTTGTTGATTTTATGTCGATGAATAGTTTACATCAATATAATAATGTTTTTAATGTGGGTGGCCGCATGCTAGACCTCGTTCTTAGTAACCTAACAAATGTAACTGTTGAAGAACCGATGAATCTAATTTGCAATTTGGATGCCCATCACCCTGGTTTATTGGTTAGTCTACCTAATGTTATTTTGAATCGGTCCCTTCAACCATTAAAGAATACCATGTTCAACTATTTTAAAGCCAATTATGAACATATTACTGGTGAATTAAACACAACAGATTGGTTAGTTATATTTTCTAAGTGTAATAATGTAAATGAAATGGTTTCAGTGTTTTATGATGTTTTATGGGGAGTGATTAAAAAGCATGTGCCTAAACTCCCTTATAAAAAGACTAGCCGAGAAAGAAAAATTTAGACGCAGGTATCGTATATATAATAACCCATTAGACAAATTATCTTTCGAAGCCCTCCGTGATCATTGTCACAAGCTTTATCATGCATGTTATTCCCGTTACAAGCAAGGCATTGAACATAACATAAAATATAATCCTAAGTTGTTTTGGCAATATATTAAAAGCAAAAATCATATTAGCTCACCAATCCCTGCTAATATGCATAATGATAATAACACACATGCAAATACCGGTCACGAAATAGTGAACCTCTTTGCTCAGCAGTTTTCTGCAGTATATAGTTCTAACTGCCAAGTACGTACCAATAACTATAATGTAGATCTAAATCAAATTCATGATGTATGCTTAAGTAACGTTAACTTCACTGAACGCGAAGTAGTCAATTTGATAAAAAAAATGGATATTTTTAAGGGAGCAGGCCCAGATCATATACCCTCGGTTTTTGTAAGGCGTTGTGGTGGTGCATTATCCTTTCCTTTGACTCTCATTTTTAACTGTTCTTTGAAGGATGGTTGCTTTCCGGATGAATGGAAGAAAGCTAAAATTATCCCTTTATATAAAAAAGGCGATAATAGTAACACCAAGAATTATCGCCCTATCGCTATATTGTCTTGCTTTTCAAAATTATTTGAGGCATTATTGTGTCCCATTTTAACAAAACATGTTGATGTGGTTATATCCGCTAACCAACATGGATTTCGTTCGGGTCGCTCTACTACTACTAATCTGTTTAAATTCGTTTCTGATTTGTCTAAAGAGCTTGACAATGGAAGCGAAGTTGATACAATCTACACGGACTTCACAAGTGCCTTCGACAAAGTTTGCCACTCCATACTTTTAGATAAATTATTACACGTCGGCATTATGGGATCACTGCTCGATTGGTTTCAGTCATATTTATCAAAAAGACTCCAGACAGTGACTGTTTGTGGATACGATTCTTACCCTTATAATGCAATCTCCGGAGTTCCACAGGGATCTCACCTAGGACCCATTTTATTTTCTATCTTTATTAACGATATTACATCTAATTTACACAATTGTAGAGCTCTCTTATTTGCTGATGATTTAAAATTATATCGAACTATAGGCTCTTTAGATGATATCAAACGAGTTCAAGAAGACTTATCTAAGGTAAAAGAATGGTGTGACCGTAATCATATGGAGCTGAATACAAACAAATGCCACCATATGAGATTTACTAGAAAGAAACAATCTTTGGATTCCAACTATAATATTAACGGGACACCATTACAAAAAGTCAATATTATAAAAGATCTTGGTGTAACTATGGATAGAGAACTTCGGTTTAAGGAGCATGTTGACACCATTGTTACGAAGGCCGCACAGATGCTCGGATTTCTAAAACGTAATTCTAAAGAGTTTAAATACCCGTATACTAGAATTATATTATTTAATTCCTTAGTACGTAGTCACTTAGAATATGGGTCTACGGTTTGGAGTCCTTTTTACAGCGTACACTCGCAACGTATAGAGAGCATACAGCGCGCATTCACGCGGCATCTAGCTTTTATCTCTCAAGGTGTTACTCATCGATGTAGTTATAATCAGCGTCTAGATTTTTTCGATATGATTTGTTTACGCGATCGTCGCAAATTGCATGATTTAGTTTTCCTCTACAAACTCGTAAACAATCACATTAATTGTGATGAGATCCGTAACGATATAGTTCTCAATGTTCCACAAAATATTCCCCGGAAACCAATAACTAAAATGTTCCATACACACTCAGTTCGAACAAACCTCGCTGTAAACTCCCCGATCGTAAGGATATGCAATGAACATAACCTTCTCAATAGTAGCGATGAAGGTGGTATCGACATATTTCATGATTCTCTTCCCATATTCAAGAGTAGGGTACTGAAATCAATTACAAATTATCGAATGGAATTAAAATTATAATTTTAATATAATTTGTAATTCTCTTTTTTATTTTTATTGTATTTTTTTTTTAACTCATACGTGCCAAATATGGTCAATGTTGTACACATCTGTCATTGGTGTGCATATCAGAAAAGTGTATGTATAATATTATGTTGTAATGATTGATAATGTATACTGTTGATGGTGTCTTTTTCATAAATAAATAAATAAATCTAAAATGCAACGCTGCCTCCCATAATATGTACCTTTTTTTTCGTTGCGAAATCCTCATGGATACCCGGCCGCTCGAGGGGGGCAGCTGGCCGGGTTATGTCAGACTCCTACTGACTAAAACCCTACGGTGTTTCAACCTGTCGCTGCTGGTGCTGGGTATACGGGGGCGCCGAGGCATTCGTCCGCGTGCCCAGCAGCGACGGCCCGGTGGCGGGCATCTACTGCTACGACGGGAGGATCGGAGCTCGTTTCCTCACCGTCTCGCCTTGGGTAGTGAGTGGAAACACGCACTAGACTACCCGAGCCCGTTGTTAGAGGGCGGCTGACTCCCCCGAGTCTGCCGCCCATGGGCTCTAGTGGGGAGAGGGCGTGGCTCGCGAAAGCCGCCCTCCGACGCCCTGTTCTCCTGCGGCGGATCGACAGGGTGGTAGTGTCCTCCCTGTTACGTTCCGCCGCCTCCTTTGCGAGCATGACGCGCTCGCAAAAGGAGGACCTCTCGCTGTCGACGATAGCGCGAGTCACGCTCGTCAGCGAGAGGTCATTCCCCACTTGGGCGCAGAGCTCGCTCGTCCAGGCCGGGCACAGGCATCCGTCGCAGTGGTGGCAAACGGCGGTCGGCTCCCTCCGGGCAATCCGACACAGATACTTCCCGAAACACCCATAATATGTACCTATATCAACCCTACCTACCCTGCCTGACCTGCCTGACCTGTCTCTTAGCATACGCACACGCTTAAGTTTTTATTTTCAAGCAGTAACCTTAATATTTTCTAAAGAAATATTTCACGATACGACATATTGTAAAATATATGGGTGTCATCATTCGCCCAAGGTGTCATCATCTATGGGTGTCATTTTCTAGGTATTTTGATCGTAACATACCTGACAATAGATGGCAGCACATTTATTAACTTTAAAATGAATTAAGTAGGTAGGTAATCATTATCATATCAGCCGATAGACGACCACTGCTGGACAAAGACCCCAAAGGATCTCCACAATGGCCAGAGCTACCCGAATCCAATGGGTCCCCGCTACCCTCACAAGTAGGTAAAATCTTTAGTTCTTCTATTAAAGTTATCATACAATTTAAAAAGTTTGTTTGTTTGGTTGTTTGTGTAGGAGGTATAATATAATATAAGGATATGTGGAAATATCCTTATAATAATTATATTGGAAACACTTCGGCATCCACGTCATCGTCACTACAAAAAAAACTATTAGTAATGGTAACAGCAAGCCATAAAAGATTATGTAGGTATTACTTGGGCTATTTTTCAAAATAGGTTGATTCAGAGTCAATACATGCCTTATCTGTGTGAGTCATTTCAATGGACGTAAATTCCAAATAATCGGAAATAATAATCTAAAAATAGATTAGTCGGAATTTTGTGACGACACACGACGAACAAAATGCATGTCAGGCATTTGCGGCCGAAGTAAAATTTTTACGTGGTGTGAGATGTGAAATTGGCGCCCTTCTAGATAGGTACAAAACCATAGCGTTCGTAGCCTATAGGTACTATGCAGTTCCCTAATAGTTATTATACATACATAGTATTAGATCGATCAAATATCTAGGTATTAGCTAATATTAGGTCTTTACCAATGAAATTGCCGTTTTGTATGAAAAAAATTAAACGATTTTCTTGCAACTTGGAGACCGTCTGCTGTGCAGTATGAGGTCGCGCGTTGTCGTGCAGGAGCAGCGGAGACGAGCGATTGACCAATGCTGGTTGGTGATGTGCCAGCTTCTCCATCATTGTGTTCAGTTCTTCACAGTACACATCTGCAGTAATGCTCACCCCGTTTGGTAAGAAGCTGTGATGAATCACACCGGTGCTAGACCACCAAACAGTGACCATCACTTTTCTAGGGGTAAGTTTTCGTTTAGGGCATTGTTTAGGTGCTGAACCAGGATCCAACCAACTTGCTGAGCGCTTGCGGTTATCAAACAGAATCCATTTTTCATCGCAGGTAACAATGTGGTTCTAAATTCCTTCATTTGTGTGTCTGTTGAGCAGTGCAAGGCACGTCTCGACGCGTACTTCGTGCTGGCGATCATTGAGTTCGTGGGGCACCCATTTGTCAAGCTTTTTTACCTTGCCAATTTGACGCAAATGGACCAATATTGTTTTGACGCTAACGTCGAAAGCTACTGCTAATTCAGCCGTAGATTGTGTATCATCAGCTTCCACAATCGCCTTTAATTCGTCATTGTCGACCAAAGTCTTCGGACGACCGCGAGGTTCATTTTTCAGGTCGAAATTTCCAGAACGGAAGTGAGCAAACCAATAACAGGTGGTGCGTTGGTTTGTAGTGTTAGCTCCGTAAACGTCGTTGATGTTGCGTGCCGCTTGTGCCGCGTTGCTGCCACGACCGACGGTAGGTACTCATATTCCATAATTACTCGAATTTTAACGTATCCATGATGACGAAAAAGATTGCAATGCGATGAAAATGTAACACTAATCAATAAACAAATGACTACTTTTGGAAAAAAAAAACATGTTTTTAAAATAAAATTAATTTGAAATTAGAATTCTTAGCCAAACAAAAAATATTTTGATTTGAAATGGCCAGTACTGCAGAACGGCAATTTCATAGGTAAATACCTATTATATCTACAAGGCCTCTGATGGTACAACTGAGTCATTTGTTTCTTCATGAAGATTCAGAAGGGCGTCAAATTTGCAGTGGAAAGGCTAGAAACTTTACTCTTCTAGCGAGTTCTTCTTTGTATTATACTTGTACAGTCATTGGAGAAATCCAAATAAAGAAACTGGTTTTACGAAAATTTGGCTATGTCTAGGGTTAAAATTTTCATACAAATTTTGAAATTACATTAGTATCTAATGAAAAAAGTCCATTAAAATTGCTGACATTTTCGTATTCTAGTCGCATTCCTGACAAACGGCCCAAATTCTTGATATGTTAGGAAAAATGTTGACCTCTGGTAACTAACCCTAACTGCGTCAGCTATCGAAACTGTGTCGAATTTCGATTGATTTCGGTGCCCCCCTATGACGGCGCTCGGTGCAGTCGCACCGATCGTACCGCCCGCCCTAGGGCCGCCACTGTCGTGAGGTAAAAATTAGTAAACTCGTGACCAAAATATCGGTAAAAATAATTGATAGGTGATTTTTTGTTATGAATAGGCCAAATCCATAAATCTATATGGAATAGCGAAAAATACCTACTCAAACGAATCTAAAGCACGATTTTGATGAAAACTAAAAAAACATCATGCGATTTTTTAAAAATCAATATTCCTAGCTAGCATACCTACTGTAGGTATTATTATACCATCCTAGTTTTTTTTTTTTTTTGGATAAGCTTGTGCTTGACCACAATCTCACCATGGTAAGTGATGATGTGGCCGAGGGTGGTAAGCACACAAAGCCTAGATGGGAACTGGCTCTCAAGTGCAGCTGTCGGAACACACCGTTAGGTGCTTGGCGACAGATTTTCAACTTGAGGGTGGTAGCCAGCCAGTCGTGTACTACAAAGTACCCTACCACCGTGCTATGGTTTCCTCACGATGTTTTCCTTCACCGAAAGCTCAAACTCATTGTAGGATTCGAACCCACGATCTTCGTCGCGGTATTCGTCGTCACTTACCACTGAGCTATCATCGCCTTAAACATCGAATTAATAACATTCCTACCAACTTAGACGACTACTACGAAAAACTAAAAGAAAGAGCAATTTTTTTTACTTACCACGTTGAATTGGGTTCTTGATAAAAATATGTTTCAAACATCTAAACATACAAACATTGTCATTTATAATATTAGTACCTAGGTAAGATTTGTTTACAAAATATCAAGCTGATTAGAACTTTTGGGTACGGAACCCTAAAAAACCTCTTCACGATTTAGTTGGATAAAGAAAATGCTCATGGATAAGACCACATGGCGTTTCCAATAAATTCAATGACTAACGCATGACTAATACACACATCAAACGACACAAACCTAGATAATTTAATCTATATTTTTATCTCGTTTATGTAAGATTAGATACTACATATTATATCATTTATCTATATTGATTGTTGGCAAAATATAAAAAGTTTGATCGCCGTGTTACTTTCATTTGGTAACACACGTTTGTAATCAACAAATCCTAACAATGGCTTTTCTCGGGAAGGAATACAAATTCGTCAGCCAGGAGAACTTCGAAGAATATATTCTATCTATTGGTAAGCTCACTTTTTCTATTCCTAAGGTAAGCTAAGCCGGTAGCAATTTTTTTCACAGCTAAAATTTCGTGTAATATTTTATAAATATACTCGTCATACTTATGCCATGCCGACATACTTTTAACTAACAATTATTAGTTATCATTTTGACGTATTATTAGTTCCCGTTATCAATATTTTGAGGTACAACAACCGATTTAGGGCGACCTGCTTTAAATTCGTCCGCGAGAACAAACCAACGCACTAGACTAGTGATAGGTACACAGAAGTTTTCGATGGTGCTTCGTCCCCAAAGGTCGAAATGAGTTGATCGATGCACTGTTTTTGAGTTAGCCCTCGCCGAAAATCATAATAAATCATAGCATGGAGATAAAGACAAGCAATTTTCAAAATGACGCCACAAAGAAAAAACACATGACAGGTACATGAAACAATTTGTATTCTTCAGTCAAAGAGTTTCTTTTTAAATTTTATAATAACTTTTTTTAATATTGTTCTGTAACTGGCCAGTTCTGGATAAATAAATAGCAGCCCTTGTAATACATTTTTTTTAACACTAATATCCAGATTCCACAATCACATCCTGACTGAGTACAAACAGACAATAAGCAGATGGAGAGCATGAGCTTTCAATGAAGGAAAACATCGTGAGGAACCTGACGGTACCCTTGTAGTACTTGACTGGCTGGCTACCGACCTCAAGTTGAAATCTGTCGCTAAGCACCTGTTGGTGTGTTCCGGAAATTGCACTTGAGAGCCAGTTGCCTTTAAAAGGTGTAAAATATATTCGCAATCCTTCTGATATTGCATTCGTCTATAGGCAACGGTAGTCACTTACCATCAGGTGACCCGCTTGCCTCGTTGTCACTTGTGGTATAAAAAACCGGCCAAAAACATAGCGTTTGTTTTATGGGAGCCCCCCTTCAATATTTATTTTATTTTGTTTTTAGTATTTGTTGTTATAGCGGCAACAGAAATACATCATTTGTGAAAATTTCAACTGTCTAGCTATCGCGGTTCTTGAGATACAGCCGGGTCCCGTTTTTACCCTTTGGGCACGGAACCCTAAAAAGATGATATTTCAAAATCTCATAGAAAATGTACCTACAATTTTCAGGTTTCCCAGAGGAAGCGGCCAGTAAGCTCCTCGAATTTCAACCAAGTGTGAAGATAGAGTTGGACGATGACACCTACACTTTGCACTCCATCCATCCTGATCACTCGTCGGAAGTCAGCTTTAAGTCCGGCGACGAAATTGAAGACACAATTATGGAAACAATAACTGTTAGTAACAATATTCTTCCCTAGCTTCCGTCCCATTATTTTATGTTCCTTGTACTATAAAAACCAGTTAACTGATATACTACTATTTTGTGTTCCTTGTACTATAGATATCAGTTAACTGATATACTACTATTTTGTGTTCCTTGTACTATAGAAACCAGTTAACTGATATACTACTATTTTGTGTTCCTTGTACTATAGAAACTAGTTAACTGATATACTACTATTTTGTGTTCCTTGTACTATAGATATCAGTTAACTGATATACTACCATTTTGTGTTTCTTGTACTATAGAAACCAGTTAACTGATATACTACTATTTTGTGTTCCTTGTACTATAGAAACCAGTTAACTGATATACTACTATTTTGTGTTCCTTGTACTATAGAAACCAGTTAACTGATATACTACTATTTTGTGTTCCTTGTACTATAGAAACCAGTTAACTGATATACTACTATTTTGTGTTCCTTGTACTATAGAAACCAGTTAACTGATATACTACTATTTTGTGTTCCTTGTACTATAGAAACCAGTTAACTGATATACTACTATTTTGTGTTCCTTGTACTATAGATATCAGTTAACTGATATACTACTATTTTGTGTTCCTTGTACTATAGAAACCAGTTAACTGATATACTACTATTTTGTGTTCCTTGTACTATAGAAACCAGATAACTGATATACTACCATTTTGTGTTCCTTGTACTATAGTTCCTTGTACCAGACAGAACAAAACATACAAATGTCTGCCCTGTATGGAAATCGAACCCACGACCTGTGGAGGGACCCACCAGCATCAAACACTTTCTTGTAGTTTTATGATCTCCCTGTCCTTTTTAAATTCCTTTTCGCTTTTATGAAGTATTGTGCGTGTTACTGCGGGTCAGACGCCTATAGCAATCAATACGAGGATTAAATTTAACTGCCTACAATGTTTTTTAAAACAAAATCTTTAAAAATACCTACGTAACAATTTGTCCGTCCAAAATCTGTTCAGTGTGATGGAAAATTAAAATAAGCGATTTCTCGTTTTCGGTTCCTCGTTAATCATTAACAAAATGTATTATATTTTCAGTCCAAGTCTACCTACACGGTAGATGGTGACACCGTCACGAAGGTCCAGGAGTTCGAAGACGGAAACTCCTTAACTACCGTGAAGGAATTCACAGATGACTCCATGGTTGAGGTAGTAATAATACATTATTTCTAATCCATACTTAATATTATTAATACAGAAGTAGCATTGTAAAATATGATTAATTTTGGTAAGGGAACCAAGGGCATAGGCCTTTAAGGTGAAAAGGGATCCACGATTCCGTACGCAGTCGTAGTTGTGAGCAAAAGTAAGCTATCATCGTGACAGAAACTGGGACAGTAGAAAAATAATGTGAAGCATTGCTGCAAGACATAGGTCATAAAATAATATTTTACAGTGGAAAATAGCACAACGATATTTAGATACAAATTATTTTGTGTTAACTCTAGAGAACTAAAATTACCAATGGCGGTGTAGGTGGATTGCCGCCACCACAAAATATTAGCAATTAGAATAGTGTAAACGTTGTGATGGGGCAAGATATCGATTTTAGTTGTAAAGCCACCAATGTAAGCCGCTTTTGTTATTTTTAGTTCTTACTTACTTACGTTACGTAACCATTATAAAATGTAATAAAATCCTATCTCGTTACTTTCAGACCTTTACTTCTAGCAAATGGGACGGCGAAGCTAAACGAGTCTACGAAGCAAGTGATTGATCAATATATAGGAACCTACTACTAATTTAAGATTTAATGTTTATAAAATAAGTACTTAATTACAATAAAATTATAAAGAATTGAAATTTACTGTTGCATC
This sequence comes from Ochropacha duplaris, assembly GCA_951361185.1. Lineage (NCBI taxonomy): Eukaryota > Metazoa > Arthropoda > Insecta > Lepidoptera > Drepanidae > Ochropacha > Ochropacha duplaris. The sequence goes on along the minus strand of OX592711.1, from coordinate 6,050,719 downwards.
TTTTTTATGAAACTAAAGGCTCTTAGGAAAATAATCGACACTTAATTCAGATCTCAGGAATAGAATGTGTTGATCAAACGTAAATCTTACAACAACAGTAGGTAGTAGGATAACAATTAAATTGTTTCAATCTGAACTCAAAACATGAGTTCTTTTGATTTATGAAATTGTTCAATAAGGAACACTGATGATGATGTGGCCTAAAGTTCCAAATACTTTAGGCTGCAAACATGTGAGGCTTTGTGTGCTTACCACCTTAGGCCACATCATCACTTCCCATGGTGAGATTGTAGTCAAACAAGCTTATCCAGAATAAAAAAAACTGATGGATATTTGATATAAGTAGTATAAATACTTTTTTATTATTCGACGGGCCGGTTGGCGTTAACACACTACCTATCACGCCTCAGGTCGTGGGTTCGATTCCCATCCAGGACAGATATTTGAGTGCATGAACATATCTGTTTGTCTTGAGTCTGGGTGTATCTATAAAAAAAAGTAGTATGTATATTATGTAGTAAGGCAGTCATCTAGTTTCCATAGTAGTAGGAGCAGTAACATTAGTTAAAGACGAAAAAAGTGATGATTAAAAATACCTACTTGTTATGAGTAATTAATATAAACAAACCTATAATACCTACTAATTATTAACAACTTACCTACGTTCATAATTAAAATCAATGACAATCATAGGCGTCTAGTGCGATTGGTCACTTTGAACATTTTTTGAAGCATCACATTTATTTCATGCTTCAATGATATTTTTTTTAAATATCACTACATATAAAACAAAGTCGCTTCCCGCCTGTCTGTCCCTATGTACGCTTAGATCTTTAAAACTATGCAACGGATTTCGATGCGGTTTTTTTATAGATAGAATGATACAAGAGGAAGGTTTTAATATATAATTTGTAAATTTTTTGTTTACAATGGCTAAAATATAATGATATTTGTTGGAGGTATCGAAAAAAAATAAGCCGTCTGTCTGGGAGCTTTCAACGAAAACGCTGCCTAAATCCTTTTGAGATACTTCTAACAAAACGATGTATGGTGGAATTGTTTATCTTATACTCGTATAGGTCTACAGAAAAGTCCGGGATGGCATATGTCTATCTCTTAAGGATAACATACTATATCCGTTTTAATACTTTTAAAAATGGGCAATTATAAAGGGGTAATTGGAAAGCTATTTACACAAATACGGTATTAATTCTTCCTTATTATTTTAAATAAGTTAGAGGCTTTAAAAGCATTGCATCCACAATATTTTACTCTTTTACACCATATAGAAAGAAAGAAGAAAAAAAGAAATACATTTATTCTTGACAACACACAACATTACATTAAAACGAATATCTTAGGAGTAATCGCAACAAAATTACGGACGCGAGAATAAAATTCAAGCGCCTAAATAATAAAGTTGAGCAAATTTTGTGTTTTACGCAAGAAAAGGCGCGGGCGAAAGCTATGTTTGGATAATTTTAAATATCCCGCCAGAACTGGAAAAAACGAATCAGCCAAAATCGTGTAGTCCACGTGGGCAAAGCTGCGGGCGGAAAGCTAGTTAATAATAATCTGACAAATTGCGCCAAAATTAGACTCGCGAAAAAATAATATTTAGCATTTGTTATAAAATCGTTCATAGTACTACTCTGATGAACTATGTGGTGTATTTCTTTAAAAAATATTAACTAAGTAAAAAGAAAAAACATAATGCAAAAAATATTAAAGGCGACTCGTAGACGCGAATGTTCTAGTGCGCGGTCAATGGCGTTCGCGACTATCACATAGACGTAAAAGCCGCGTAAACGCGGGTGTGTGCGGGTTGCGGGACGCAAAGGCTCTGTTTTGACATTATTGTTTATCACTGCGTCACCAAGATTCAGTACAAAAAGAATACTGTTAGATACCTCAATACGAAGATTTTTCAATTCCCCGCGATTCGTCCTGTATTCCATGATTGGTCAGGCAAAAAAAAACCTATGAATCAGTTTTTTTCTTAAAATAATGTATGTTAGGTGCCTATAAATCCATACTGAGCAAACTTAAGTCTTTTCCATTTTGTAAGGCATTAGCACGCACTAGTGTGTTGGCCATAAACTAAGTAGATAGCAAAAAATTAATTTTAAAAATCGGTTATTTCCATTTTGCACAAAGTATTTTTTATAAAATTAAAATAATAGTCATTAAAAACATACGCCAATTACATGATAAATAGCAATGTTTTGTACGAGATAATTTTGCTATTAAATTCAAATAAGTAGGTCATTATTAATTATATTATCTACTGTATGTGCTAAAATGTTATGGTGAACCTTTTACTTATAAATTAATATCTTATGAGGAGACTGTTATGGTGTACGGTAAAACTCGAAAGAGTTTATGATACACCATTATAATCATATTGTAAACTAATTACTTAATAACGAATAAATAAAAAAAAAAAAAAAAAAAAAAGGTAATCTATCTATAAAACAAAGTCGGGATAATTACACTATTAATAACTTGAGAACGGCTGAATCGATTTTTATGATATTGATCTTTTGGAATTGTCTCCGCCCCAAATAGCAGAATAACTATTAAAAAATAGGAAAAAATCCGAAAATAAACAAATGAAAAATAATTATATTTTTGTCATATTACCTAGTATAGAATAGAACGTCTTTTTTTCCTACTATCTCGAGATCGGATCGACTGATGGTTTAAATTCACTATTGGAGCTGGTAGGTGGCGCTGGAAACGCATTCTAAGTTTTGTTTAAGTTTCAGGTCAGGACAATGTCTGCCGGGCCTGCTAATAAGTATAGATACAATTGACAGAATATTTATAAAAATACGTTCATAAATGCTTTTTTATCAGATTGTAAAGCAAATTTAATTTTTTTTTTTATCTCATCAATGCCCTATATTGATGAGGGGAGTGGTGTTATGACTGTCCTGTGTACCTAGGACTTACCGATTTTTTTTATAGCTTTGATACATTATCTTTATCATTATTACCTTTATTTCCAATAAAACCGTTTAACTTAAAAAAATTATACTTACTTATTTTATTTTCATGTTTCCTAGTCTAAGCACTTTCATTTGATACCCATTATTACCACGGAGTAAAAAAAAAAATTTTTAGGAAAAGGAGGAAAAAAAAGGAGAATTTTTTTACCTACCTAGATACTCATATTGAATAAAATAATAATATGAATTCTGGCAAATGGTGCCGGCGGCCATCTTAGATTTGAAATTTGTCATAGTGTACAGTTTGCCCTTTCATTTTTACAGTTGGTACAGATACCCATATTGAGGGGGTTGTGAAAAAATATGTATTTTGTAACGGCCGCCATATTGGGTTTACAATGATACTGAATAAATTATATATTAAATTATATTGTCATCAGAACTAAAAATATGTAGATACCAAATATCAGATCAATCTGTTATCAGGAAAGGGGTAAAATTTCAATTAGGCACTAAAGACCCAAATAAACAACAAACAGGGCAAGCTAAATAAAACAAAAATATATATTACTAGCTGTCCCCCGCGGGTTCAACCGCGTTCCCCGTTGGATTTTCGCAACGTAGCGTGATAACCTTCCCCGATAATTGGGTAGCTATCCAACACTAAAATATTTGTTTTATTCAATCCAGTAGTTCCTGAGATTAGCGCGTTCAAACTAATTCAAACAAACAAAATCTTCAGCTTTATATAGATAGTAGATATAGATATACGCTTATTTATTATGGTAATAAAAAATATATTATTTCACAGCAACGTGATTGATATAAAAATTGTTAAAGCCCTATGGGGATTTTTGCCTAGTAATTGCGCAATAAAATATTGATAAAAGAGCGTTCAGATGTACCTACCGAACTTATAATCAATATCATTGGCGAAACATGATAACAAAGATTAGATAGCTCTAGTTATTGCAATGTTAACATTTTCTAAAACGTACGATTTCAGATAAATAAAAGAGGTGATCTTTACTTTGACCGCTCCATATTTTGTTATATTTAACTAGCGATCCGGCCCGGCTTCGCACGGCTAGCAGAGCATAAACCTTTTCTTTTTTTTAATTCTGGATAAGCTTGTGTTTGACCACAATCTCACCATGGTAAGTGACGATGTGGCCGAAGGTGGTAAGCACACAAAACCTAGATTGGAACTGGCTCTCAAGTGCAGCTGTCGGAACACACCGATAGGTGCTTGGCGACAGATTTTCAACTACACTACACCCTACATTTTGGTTTATGCGGCGCACGCCCCAGTGAAGCTCCCAATATTAATCCTTAATACTGTATTGTTTAAAATATATTCGTAAATAACCCATTAGTTTTTAGTACTGTGGGCTATCCTTGGGTGATAGACATATACCATCGCGGACTTTTCTGTAGACCTTGATACCTTTCCTACAAATCCGTAGCTGGGTTTGGCCTAGTAACTAAAGCTGATAATAAATACCTTATCGTGTAACAAGATTTCGCAAACATTCGCACGAATTCAATATTATTTTTATCTAACTGAACTTTGGTCGTTCTACTTTCTGCATTTTGTTTTAATCCAAGTATGTTCCCCGCGGTTTTACTCTAAAAATACCTCTACTTAGACTATGTCATTACAATCATTCATATTCACTATTTAACTATTTCTAATTAGAGAGTGTAGCTATGATCGTGAAGTCATGAGCAAATATTCAGTACACGTGCTTATTTATAACAATTTTAATGCAAATTATGACGGTTTTTGATACCCGAAACTAAATCAATAATTTAGCAAACATCATCTTAGGTAAGGTGATCATTTTCATAATGCTATTAAATCTAAAATGACAAAATTCACGCAAACAAATTCGAAGTTAAAGATCATCATCATAAATTGTATAATAATTTCGTTGTACAATTATGAACTCACAGATAACACTTTTATCATGGGTTTTTAGCTCGATTAGCCTCGAATGTGAGATCATGAAAATAGCATAAGTACCTGCTTGTATAATAATTGTTTATCCAACGCTTTTATCGCTTACATCATCTTAAATCTGTTTATTGAAGTGAAGATATAAATATAGGAGAGCAGATTTTTAATGGAGAGGTCTATCTATTAAGCATAGATAGCAGAACTGCTAGCGAAGTTTGAGAAAATGGCATTTTATGGCAAAGAATATAAATTTGAGAGAGAAGAAAACTTTGAAGAATTTGTTAAGGCATTAGGTACGTCATGGTTATTTACGATTTATGTCTTATTTATTTCGATTCTAATTGTGGGTTTCATCGTAAGATAGGTAGGTACTTTAAATGTAAATCAAATATCAGAATAAGGTGGACGTGAAAATTACACCGATGCCTATAAATTATTTCACTGGTTGAGCTAGCCTTGGCACGACCTAAGCTACTTTTTTTCTTTTTTTTTTAAATTCTGGATAGGCTTGTGTTTGACCACAATCTCACCATGGTAAGTGATAATGTGGCCGAAGATGGTAAGCACACAAAGCCTAGATGGGAACTGGCTCTCAAGTGCAGCTGTCGGAACACACCGATAGGTGCTTGGCGACAGATTTTCAACTTGAGGGTGGTAGCCAGCCAGTCGGGTACCTACTACAAAGTACCCTACCACCGTGCTATGGTTTCCTCACGATGTTTTCCTTCACCGAAAGCTCCAGCTCATTGTAGGATTCGAACCCACGACCTTCGCCGCGGTATTCGACGTCACTTACCACTGAGCTATCATCGCCTTGCTACTGCATTGGCGGCCATTGTAGGCTGGATGGGATGATACCCATATTTGACAAATGTTTGAATTTTAACAACAACAATATTCGTCAAATATAGGCGCCATCTTGGGCCCCTTTTTTGGAAGATTGACTGTATCGCTCGGCTAACGATTTCTCTTCGAAATTTAAAAAATAGGTATTAGCACTACATTTTATATTCTTATTCCAGATTTATCAGAATCTGATACCGAAGAGTATCTAAACTATAAACCAACCTTGAAATTGGTAAAAAATGATGACATGTACTCTTTCTCAATAATCGCTTCGAAGCCTAAACACAACAAGGAACTCACATTCAAGTCTGGTGTTGAGTTTGATGAAAAGGACACGGAGTATACTGTAAGTACCATTATTTCATTTGTATGGTTCACTAGCTGTCCGCCGCGGTTTCACCCGCGTTCCCGTGGGGTCTTATCTTTTCCTGTAATAAAAATATAGCCTACAAATCTATGCCAAGGGGAAAAAAGCCTATGTGCTATCCCAGACTATAATCTATATCTATGCCAAATTTCATCCAGATCCGTTTAGTTGTTCCGGCGTGATTGAATAACAAACAGCCATCCATCCAAACTTTCACATTTATAATATTAGTGGGATACAGTTATTTTAACAATTTCAGGCCAAGACCACTTTTACAATTGTTGGTAACACGATAACACAGATTCAGAAGTTTGGAGATGGATACATCTTCTCCTACAAGAGAGAGTACGCTGGTGATACAATGGTTGAGGTAGCGTTGTCTCAGATACTTATTAACAAACTAAAATCAAAAGTTACTGTTGAAATTATCGTTTAAATAACATCACAAACAGCTCGTAGTAGCCGACAGACTATCTGAACCCTCATCGATATACCTATATCGCTAGAATATATGTCGATGATCACCCTAAAGTTGAGGCGATGAAATATATGAACTAATAAATATCGTGAAGTTTGAAAGTGGCACCAGTGACGGAAAGTTGAGAGGAAGTCGTTTGTCGTAGTATGGGCATGTTATGAGGAGGAATCATAGTCATTATCCAAAAGAGTTATGAGTTTGAAAGTGGATCTATATGGATGGATTATGAAAGAGATTGTGTTAGAGAGTAAGAAAGGAGGGAATACCGATATATCTAACGGATATGAAGGGCTGAATGGAAGAAAAGTTCACGTTGCGCTGAATCTGAATAATTGGGAACAGGGCAGGCAGATAAGGATTCTTCACAAACTCTATGATTAATCAGAAAGACCGTAAGTCTCTCTATTGTCCCATGGCTTTATTATGTAAGATAAGGAGATAAGAGATGATAGGAAGTTACATGAATTTTGTTCACATGATGTGTTTTTGAATTATGATCACCTTCCATGCTACTTCGCATACTTCCTCTATTTTTTCCTATAGATAGAAGATAACTAATTTTATAATTACGTAAAAGTATTTTCAATATAATAATATGAAAATTCAAAAATCTAAAAGTACGCCTATAGGTCCAAATTATCAATTTATGCCTTTTGCGGTTGAGACCATTTTCCGTGGGGGTCTGAAGCTCGTCGTTTTGCCATCCAAAGAGGAAACGCTGCCAGCCTTCTGGGAACCTTGCCGATCGGCAGCAGCGGCAGCCTCGAAGAAGTTTTTTATATATTATAGTTGTACATTTGTTTGTATCTTTTGTACATTTGTTGTAAATAAAATTAACAATTCAATTTATAATATGATATTAGAGTTATAGTTTCTATAATAGTTGCTATTCTGCGGTGTTTTGACTAACTTATAACCAAATCGTATTTTCTAATGTCAATAAAAAAATATAATTTTTCTTTTCGTATTCAGACAATCAACACCAATAAAGGTGGCGTCGTCGCCTGCAGATATTATAAAGCTTGCGATTAAAATTATCTAATCATTGAATAGGTTGTTTCATTTCTTTACCTACCATACCTAAAATATTTTCAGAATAAACTAACAATAAATAACTGTTCAAATCTTTTTAATCGTCACAATATTATGAGATACATTTATTATTAAATTAAAAATGAAGGAATATAAGCTACTGATACCTAGAATTATGTATAATATAATCAATAAAATAAAAATATTTACAAATTATACATACCTTGCTTATTCTATTATACATTTTAAACTCGATATAATATTATAAATAGAATATCGAGTTCAAATCGCTGCCCGTAGGTAAAGTGCCCAGAAGGCTGGCAGCGTTACCTCGTTGGATAGCAAGGCTTATCCTTTGTCCGAGGTAAGAACCAGCCCTCTGGTCACCAGACAGATCTATGAGGCGCGTCGACAGTTCCTTAAAAAACTGTCGTGCTTCAGGCCCCCACGGTCCCATAGTTTCTACTCCAAAAGGTACAAATATGCAGCCGTTGCTGAGAGCTGCATATTTGCGCCTTTTGGAACTCTCCGCTGTTGAAGCCGCTGCACCTGACGCCCTGGAGGTGGACTGAAGATGCGACGGAGCTAGTGTGTCTACACACGTTGCATCCCAGACCAAAGGTTTTCCTCTACTCCAGGGTATTAAAGTCATCCCGTCGGGCCTCTTGCCATCGTCACGTGCGATACCGTTCGGCTCAAGTAAAGCCGGCACGTTGGCGGTGGCAAGGGCCCTGCGGATAATGTCATTAATGGCAGCGTGTCGGGACAGCCGACCAGCGCTACGGTGACAAGAAAGACCGTGATGGCCGAAAACATCGACGCTCTCCCCACACGGGCAGCGGTTTGTTTGTTTGTTTGTTTTCCCGGGGTAAAAATTTAGCCTATGTTACTCAGGGATAATGTAGCATTCTAATGGTGAAAGAATTATTCAAATCGGTTCAGTTGTTTCAGAGCCTATTCAATGCAAACAAACAATCAAATCTTTCCTCTTTATAGTAGTAATAGTAATAGATAACAATAATACTTTGCTGAAATTTAGTACCATCAAAATAAAATAGTGGATTTTTTTTTATAGCTTAATATTACAATTTAATTTATGTCATCTTGATGTAATATATAGGTACCAAGGTCCGATAAAAATGTTATCATTTATCCCTGTTATAAAAATTGCATCATCAAAATGACTAACAACATAACACAGGTAGGTATGTATGACAAGTCGTCATTTTTAAAGTTAACTCTTTTCATAATTAAGCAAAAAGTTTTGAGAATTTTAAAACCTATTTTACTTTTTGGGATTGAAACAGAATGTCTATTTTATTTCAACTTTTGAAAACATTTATCATTTATTCAGATTTTTTAAGTCTAAGCTAAATATTTGTATATGGAGAAATAATACCAGGTACGAAATAATTACTGTAGGGAACAAAGATCCTACCTAATTTGTAACTTGCATATTGTGCGGAACTGACATCAAAAATGTAGGTACGAATCACGCTCGACAATTTTCACGGGTCCTCTTTTAAAGTCAAACAAGGAACCTATAGATTCGTGAAATTTGAAAAATCAACATCTTGATCAATAATTGAATTTACATGAAATTTTATCACGTTTATGAGCTAGCCATCCAAGGAACCTATAGTTTCGTCAAATCTGAAAAATCTACATCACTGGATCAAGACCTGAAATTACAAGAAAAACTATCACATTCAATGAAACTTCACGTGCTATATTCGATCAACTTTACGGTCGAAAACCCATTTTCAAATAAGGTAAAAGAACGGAACATCGGAACCCTATAGTATGCATTGTACAGCATGCACTTGACCGGTTTTAATATCGGTTTAAATGCAATAAATTCAGTATCTGGGTTATAAACTCTAGAATCAATTTTTCATACATATCTCATAGATTGTGTTGTGAATATAAAGGCACTGTTACTGCACTTGGGTTGTTTTCGTTGCTATTGACAAGAACTGTGTCTCAAGATGTCTTACTTAGGAAAGGTATACAAGCACGTCGGTCATGAGAACTTCGATGGCTTCCTGAAATCCGTAGGTACGTATGATTGGCGATGATAGCTCAGTGGTAAGTGACGTCGAAAACCGCGGCGAAGGTCGTGGGTTCGAATCCTACAATGAGCTTGAGCTTTCGGTGAAGGAAAACATCGTGAGGAAACCATAGCACGTTGGTAGGGTACTTTGTAGTACCCGACTGGCTGGCTACCACCCTCAAGTTGAAAATCTGTCGCCAAACACCTATCGGTGTGTTCCGACAGCTGCACTTGAGAGCCAGTTCCCATCTAGGCTTTGTGTGCGTACCATCTTCGGCCACATCATCACTTACCATGGTGAGATTGTGGTCAAACACAAGCCTATCGAGAATAAAAAAAAATAAAAAATTGATACCAAGTTGAGTACGTCATGCTAAATAATTTTTTTAAAGCAAAATCGTAATTATGATATTATTATATAGTTTTTTCATATAAGTTCCCAAAAAATGGATGGACTATAAAAACTGATCGCCCCCTGGTCGGAATTTATCATTTTTATGAATTTATATTTAAAGATGACAAAAAGAAACGAAATGTTTTCAATTTTTATTGATAACACTAAAGCTCGTCAATGGCTATTTAATGAAAACAAAATAAAGCCGGTTGACAAAAAATGGAAAAAAAGGTACTCAGTTCAGTACCTATTTTTAGTCTTTGCCTACATAGAGATAGTGGTGAATTTTATCTGCAGTTACTTGATGCCAGCTTACTGTGAAACATGAATGTCTTACATGTGAGTTGTGACTAACGTTCGTAGAAATGTCGACGCTATTTGCGATAATGATTTAGCCGGCAGTAGCTCATATCAATAAAGATTAAATTGATCCTTTCTTCAACTTGATCGATAACTTTAAACCCAAATTACCTCCTATCTACCAACGGAAAAATATAATTTGATAGTTCTGGTAGAAATTATGGATATCAAAAATAATTTCTAATAGGTAAAAGTGTACTTGAAACATGAATTTTCTATCAAATCTTGAGTTTTAATTTAACTTAAATTTTATGCTTTTTTTCATTGCACGAACTTTGCTATAACTAAATTAAGTTTAATGAACCAAATATTTTTTTAGGTATGTACATATAATTAAATAAATTTAATTTTAGGTCTCCCAGAAGAACAAATCAAAGCATATCTGAATTCTAGCCCCACTTCAAAGCTCCAGAAGAATGGTGATACATACACTTTCACTCAAACCGGTGCTGAAGGTCCGAAGGACACCGTATTCAAATCTGGCGTAGAGTTTGATGATGCCGTATTCGGAGGAAACAGCAAGGTTAGCATAAAGCTCAACAAGATTTTATTGGACTTCTCTTGTCATTTTGATATAGTAATTAAAAGATCTTAACTTTCTATCTGGTCCTTGATACCTGTGGGCTTTGGTAAAATACTTTTGGAACAAGGAATCCACCAATACAAAAATAACTATAAATTGTTAAATATTTCATAAATATTAATATTTCCTAAATGGTAATTTGATCTTCAATTATGATTTGTCGTTGTGGAAAACTTTGGGGGAGGCCTATGTCCAGCAGTGGACCTCTTTCGGCTGTGATGATGATCTCAAAAATTTACAAAAATGTATGACATAATTATATATAAATAAACTTTTAATGCTAACGAATGATTACAGGTGAAGACTACCTTCACCGTAGATGGCAACACAGTCACCCAGGTGATCAATAATGACAAGGGTACCGCTACCTTCAAGAGGGAGTACAACGGCGATGACCTCGTTGTGGTATGTGAAGAATCTTATCTTCAGTAATGTAGTTACGGCAATCTCGATTATTTTCATTGATCGTAATAGTTCTAATAAAGTTTATACAAACAATGCCCTGATTACAATAATTTGAAGTTATTGTCTTTTGGCACAATAGATTCTCATCACATAATTACTGAAGGTAGAAATTAAGAAGTACAAGCATTTAATTTTTGTTGCTCAATCTTTAACTGCAAAGTAACACTGGTGTATTCTCAGTTTAATTATAAGATGGTGGTAGCGTGGTTTGTTACGTTTAAAAAAAAATCTTATCAGAGCTTAAACTTAACTCGAACATAACACTCTTCATTTTACCATAGCGTTAACTCTCTTATGATGAAATCTGTGAAAATAAAGAGCTTTTGTCATTTTTCAATCATTAATATTAAGAGGCAACCTAATTATATATTTTTTTCTTATTTTCAGACCATTACCGCTGACTCTTTCGATGGTGTTGCTCGTAGATTTTACAAAGCTTGAATATACTTAATTTGTATTAATTTATTTTATTTTTAATAAGATTCTTTAATTTTGTTCGTATGTGTATTATTTTACTGTAAAAACCCAATAAAATAAAGTTACACACTCAGTAGGTATCTATCATTGTGATAACTAACTATTACATAGAGTAGTAACTTAGTGCACAAATTGCACACGCTAAGCTAGAATTATTATTTTTAGAATCATTATCATCATAAGTGTTGTCAGCAGATCCACCAGCAGCATACAAGGTGTCCTTTGTTTATCTCCTATACCCATTATACATTATTTCGTCGCATGTATTGTCACTAATTTTCGATATAATCGGCCAGGCTTTCCCATTCCGTCGAGATTTAGGGTTAATAAAAAAAAAATACAGTCGAATTGAGAACCTCCTCCTTTTTTGAAGTCGGTTAAAAATGCTTAAAATGCAAAAAATATTAGCAGTTTTCTTACTTCAATTTTAGTTCACAAAATATTTAGTTTCATACATAGTGTCTTTTCCTTTAATTTAAAGTTTCGAAAAATCATTTATTATTATACCTTAGTGCTCCTATACCTGCACTTATTAATTTCTCATTTCACCCACCTAGGTGCCAATTTTAGAAAAACTCGGCTCCAAAAAAAAAAATTTACCGAGTTCAGTCCGCACAAAATAGGTCGGCGACCCCGATCCGGACCGCGGTCCGCCATTTGGTGACTCGTGAGTATTGACTTTGGAGACTCCTAGGTATTATCTATTCAATTGATGCAATAGACTATTGTAATGTACGTGCGAGATTTCATCTAAATCCTTTTAGAGGTTACGGAGCTGAGTGGTAACAGCTACACACAAAGGTACTACAATTTACCCTTTAAAAAGTTCTTACGTAACTATTTATTATATCACTAAGATACAATAAATCGTAATGACCTGATATGAATGGATTGATAAATTGGATTAAAAGTAGTCTAATTCTAAATATAGCTTACTTTAAATATTTATATGTGAAATGAATAGAGAAGTAAGAAAGAACTGAACATATTATATTTCATAGCATTAAGTATTTTGTATCATAAATCACTAGGTATTTATTATTGGGCACTTATCTTACCCTCGGTAAACGAAGGATATTTTTGGCTAAATTACAATGCAAAAGAAGCATTTTAGGGGACCCAAAGGGCAAAATTAAGCCCTGCTGCGCTGCTGTCTATCTACTGTCTGACATCATCATGACAAAGCTGAAATCATGTATCATTAAATGATTTTATAGCACAGTGTGACCTAAACCCGCACTTTACGCACGCATTTTTCCTTCGATGTTCGAAGGGAATTTGCTGCGAACAGGCTGTCATAAAAGTGTGCAGACTGAGGAAAGCGATTGCTGAATTAGTGTGGTAGCTGGATTCTTGTTTCAATTATATGAGTATCAAAAATAAAGCTCATTCCCGTTGTCTAATCTATTGTTAGGCCAATCAAGAATTAAACATTCATGAATACTTTGAAATTTTATTCTGTTGTACTATTTGTTTTTTTTTTCTTTTAAAATACACTTTTAAAATAGTAATCTGAACCGGCGGGGGCGAACGCCCCCGCGCCGGCCCGAGGCGGGTTTATGTCACAATTGCTATAAAATAGTATACGATACTTGTGCCCGAAGTTGATAATAGCCTTCTCAGGTCACGCGTATCGTAATGTACTAATTTATACTTTTCCTAGATAATTATAATTCGTCATTATTTAAAAATAAATTATTATTTTCATTATACATTTTCATGCTTATATCGACACAAGAAAACGTATTTGCTGTAAGTAGTCAAAACCCAAGTTTTCACCAGAGCCAAAAAACTTTTAAAAAGTTAGAAAAAAATCATATCTTTTTAATTATATCAATGACAGAAAGATGATTTTTGGAACACAGTTTTGTTTAAATTAGAACAGCAATGAAAATATTTTGGTGAAAGTTACTACCAGTAGGCTTTTCACTACTTACAGCAGTTACAGCAATTGACTTTTCATTTTAAAGACCTCAATAATGTCGTAAGTAGTTTATAATTTCAATGGAGATCCCTTAATACCGTATATTTCCAGAAATTTAAAATACTGAAAATATTGAAATATTTAATAAATTACGTACTACCTCTTGGCTATCATTGGGACAAAAGTGCCAGGAAAACAATAGGATAACAATATAATCTATTTTCTAGCAATTCAAGATATAAGAGATTTTATAATAAGGAACTGATACATTTTCCACACACGGCCACCTAATCCCAAACTAAGCAGAGTTCCTCGCTGATATACATATAACTATTAGAAAGAAAGAAAGACAATATGTATATACCTACAACATCACAGTTTTTTTGTTACTTTCTAATAAAAAAAAACGTGTTTAAACGCAATGACCGCATGTTTATGCACAGAAATATCTGTCCTGAGTGGGAATCGAACCCACGACCAACCACGGCTGCATTAAAAAACCAAATGGTGGGTAGTAGGTACTTATTTCATAACTTACTTTAATTGGTATCCCACACTAGCTGTTCCTGAGGGATCTTATCTTTAAAAAAGGTTAAAAAGTATCCTATGTTTTATCCAGGATATGATCTACCTGTGTGCCAAGTGTTATCAAAATCCGTTCAGCAGTTCTCGAGTTATAAATGGTGTAAAAATAAATGTCTAATGGGGCGGGATTAATCGACAAAGCATTACCTCCTTACTATATGTCTGACTAAGTCCGATATAAATATGTTATCATTAATCCCTGCTACAAAATCCGGCCATTTGCATGTTGAACCGTGCATAGATACTATAAGGTTTTGTAGTAAATACTTTAATTCGGAAATTTTAGATCGCAATCGTGATATTTTTACATGTTAAGATATTAAGATAACATAAGATTAACAGATTAAGATTTTTCCTCTTTTTTGAAACGACTGTTCTAGGATACATAATTTATTCAAACTTTAGGTCATCGTTTCTCAAATTGAAGAAATTCGACCATAAATTTTTAGCAACACAGAATTTACATATTATGTAGAGTTTGGCTGGGACGTCCAGATGGACGAACCGACAGACATAATAATACTGTAAGGATTCCTTATTTGACTACGAAACCCTAGAAATGCTATCATAATGCTTCTTAGAGTTAACACTTATCTTAAAACCATGAAGCTAGCCTTAATATTTTAGGAAAATATCAAATCTGTCTACTTACTTATGTAGCTAAACAGATCCTTTACAAAACACCTGCACTACACTTAAATTATCCATGATGTAGTATTTTTTACAAAATAGGGTCTGTTCAGCTCTATTTTGCTTTGAAACGTTTAAGTCCAAGCTTTAAATAATTATTTAGATTATCTTTATTTATCTAAAGTACTATTGTAAATGTAAAAAAGTTGCAGGAATATACGAGTTCTAGGTTGGTACTTATTTCCCTAATTTATAGCATGCGGAATGTACGGAACAGATATCAATCGAGACCAATCACGCTTGACTCTTTCGATTAACTGTGCCGCTTTAAATGATAGTAAATTACTTGGGTTATAAAAATTTACGATAGGTTGATCAAACATATCTTACAGATTGTGTTGTGAATATAAGGGTATGGCACTGCACCAGCGGGACTATTTTCGTTATCATTGACAAGAACTGTGCTTCAAGATGTCTTACTTAGGAAAGGTTTACAAGTACGTCAGTCATGAGAACTTCGACACCTTCTTGAAATCTGTTGGTATGTAGCCATTAATTCTCGTTATAAAATATTCGTAATCCATTTTTTTGTAGGCGATAATAGCTCGGTGGTGACGTTGGATACCGCGAAGGCTGTGGTTTCGAATACTACAATTAGCTTTCGATGAAGGAAAACATTGTGAGGAAACCATAGCACGGTGGTAGGTACATTGTAGTACTCTGCTGGCTAGCTAACACCCTCAAGTTGAAAGTCTGTGGCATTGTGCGCTTACCACCACATCAGCACGTACCATGGTAAAATTGCGGTCAAACACAAGCTATTCAAAAGTTTAAAAAAATCTAAAAATAAATAAACACCCAACATGAATTACCAAACGGTTTTATATTTTATATCTCAGGCCTCCAAGATGAGAAAGTCAATGCATACCTGACCTCTAGTCCCACCTCAAAGCTCGAGCTAAATGGTGACACATACACTTTCAGCCAGACCGGTGCTGAAGGCCCGAAGCAAACTGTATTCAAATCTGGCGTAGAGTTCGAAGATACCATCGGAGGCAATGAGAAGGTTAGTATGATATTTTTAACATTTTATTCCCTCCTCCATATTTAACATTTAACGATATTCCTAATTGCTTCAAGAACTCAGTTCCCTATATGTACGCAGATGACTTAAACTTCATAAGGATTGTTGATTCTATAGATGATGTCCGTAAACTTCAATTGGATTTAGATCGACTTTGCGAATGGTGTAGGGTACACGCTATGAATTTGAACAAGGATAAATGTCTGCATATAAAATTTTCGAAAAAAAATAACTTAATACAATCTTCTTATAATATAGATGGTCATACATTGGGAGAGGTTGATACTGTAAGCGACTTAGGAATTATACTTGACTAAAAACTAACCTTTAAGGAACATACGGAAAATATTATAGCAAGATCTTCAAAAATGCTAGGATTTGTAACCCGAACGGGGAAAGATTTTCGTAGCCATAAAACAAAGATTCTTTTATTCAATACATATGTCAGAAGTCTACTGGAATATTGTAGTGTAGTATGGCGTCCACACTATGCCTCTCATTCTTTAAGAATTGAACGTATTCAAAAAAGATTTCTTTACACAGTAAAGGAAAAGCTAAGAAAATTAGGTCTTATAGAAAAAGATTAGAATATTTTAAAATAACATCTCTCTCGCAGCGTAGAGACATTCTAGATCTGCTATTTTTCTACAAAATTATGAGAGGTGGAATCGATAGTCCCTAAATTCTAGAGCGTTTTAAAATTAGAGTACCCATGAGATATCCACGGCATAAAATCACCTCTCTGGTTCCCCCATTCCGCAGATCAGTACTTGAATGTAGCTCCCCTGTACCTAGGATATGTAAATTATATAATAGCGTGTGTCAGGCAGTCGATGTTAATGCTGATCCAATTGGTAAATTAAAAAAATGCATCAATGTTGCTCTATATGATCATTTGTAATCTTAGATACCTACCTTACCTATACTTCAAGCTGATTTAAATTGTTCTTAATTATTTTGTAATTTGAATTCATACAAGAGGTGCTTACTTTAAATAGGCTATACATTTTAGAATAAGAACAGCATATGTAAGTTTATTTTTGTAATGTTTTGAATGTAAGCTGTTAGTAAGCCTAATAAAATAAATAAATAAATATACCACCCATTTCTTCAGGTTTATTTTATTCTGTGAGTCAGTCTCATCGCTCCCCAAACTAATGCTTATGCGTGTTTGAGCATTATTTTGATGGCAAACTTGTCGGCAGTAGCTCTAATCAAAATAGCTTAGAGCTCATCATGTCAGCCAGAACACGTCCACTGCTGGACAAAGGCCTCCCACAAGGATCTCCACAATGGCCGGTCTTGCACTATCCGCATCCAGTGTCTTCCCGCGACCCTCACAAGATCGTCGGTACACCGTGTTGGAGGACTGCCCACGCTGCGTCTTCCGTTCGTGGTCGCATTCAAGAACCTTTCTGCCCTATCGCCCATCAGTTCTACGAGCTAGGTATATGCCCCGCCCACACCCACATGGCAATTCTTCGAGCTATGTCGGTTACTTTGTTTCGCCTGCGGATTTCCTCATTTCTGATTCGAATCTCCGAGCATAGCCCTCTGCATTGATCTTTAGGTGACAGTTAATTGAGCCTTTTTAGGACGCCCACAGTAAGCGACGACGTTTTTGTTCCATAATTCATCACTGGCAACACACACTGGTTGAAGACTTTTGACTTGAGACACTGCGGTACTTGGGACGAGAAGATCTTACACAGCTTCCCGAACGGGGCCCAGCCGAGTTGGATTCGTCGTTAAAATAGAGCTCAGAAAATAGAGCTCAGAGACGAAATATAAACTAATAAACAGAAAAGAAAGCAATCACGTACCTACAACATTAACTTATTGTATGATTTCAAAGTCAAAGTCAAAGTCAAAACCATTTATTCAGTTTAGGCCCTAGAAGGGCACTTATGAAGGTCGAATTACAGAAGTTACCACCGGTTCGGAAGTCAGCCTTCAACTGAGAAGAACCGGCAAGAAACTCAGCAAGGTTACATTTTTTAAATATTTTTGGACCATCTGACTATATTGGCTTTTTTTTTCAAATGTTTAACAATTTTATTCTTAAAGTAATACAAAAATACATAAAAAATTATAACCCGCATTAGTTACCTACATAGTAAACTAAAACAAAAAATACCAAGCTAATAACAGCGTATTAAAAAAAAAAAATGGTAATTAACAGTAAAAAAAAAAAAAAAACAATGTGTAGGTACTTGTACAGAGTGCAGCTACCTCCAGACATCTTTATCCTCAATATATTGGGCTACCTTGTAATAAGCTTTTTCTTTCAAAACTTTTTTTATGTACGATTTGAATCTAGAATCAGTCATCTTGGTAACAGATGCTGGTAATTTATTATAAAAGCGAACACTATTCCCAAGAAATGACTTTTTAACTCTAGCTAATCTAAAATACGGAACGGACGATTGCAGGGGAAGACTACCTACACCGTAGATGGCAACACAGTCACCCAGGTGATCAAGACTGACAAGGGTAGCGCTACCTTCAAGAGGGAGTACAACGGCGATGACCTCGTTGTGGTATGTTTAATAGTCTTAGTTTCAATAATGTGTTTATGTATAGGTATTATAAATAAAGGTCTATACCACATTCCAGCTATGGGATGCCGACTATGGAGGCTGGACTGATCATAGTACCTACCTACTCCTGACAAATAATAATTCTTTCTAAAACATCCTTACATTATAAAACTATGTCCCCCGATGCGTCTGTCTGTTTGTATATATGTTCGAGATTATCTCAAAAACTTCTGAACGTATTTTCATGAGGTTCCCCAATAGATGGAGTGATTCATTAGGGGTTTTGTGTTTATTGGCTGAAATATGACGATGGTTGTTGAAAATATTGGAACAAATCATGCAGACTGGCGTGCGCCACGTAAACCAATAGAATTTTACATTCAGTTACGATACTACGATAGAAAACACATGAAGGCGTATATGCTCTACGGGTCGCTATTTAGATTTAAAGTAGCTGTTAGTAGAGTTAGGACTGAATTACTCCCTAAAAATTAATTATATATGTTTCTTGACTCATTATAATTTATAGATCTCTTTACTTAGGATAGATTACAGCATGGCTAATAAAGGCCACGTATTAAATAAAGCAAATTAATATTATCTTAATACCTGGGGTTTGCTCTTGTAGATAGTAGGGTTTAGAAATTAAACACCTAATATGAAGTGTAAGTTAAATTATGTGGCGATGCAAGCAACTCGCCTCATTGGCTGGCACCTTGGACCAATAAACCACGCTGGCACAGGTTTTTAACTATAAAATTTTTTTTATTTTCAGACCATCACCTCTGGCTCTTTCGAGGGTACCGCCCGAAGATTTTACAAGGCTTGAATATCATTAATGTGTAAAAAATATTTATATTATAATATAAGATTAATTTTCTATGAGTGTCTATTATTTTTAATGTAATGAAAGAAACATCTTTATTTAGAAGTAATTTTAGATTAGAAGTAATCTAATACTAAATCTGGGTGGTACATTCTTTATAGTAAAATTTAAGAAGATGACTCCGACTGCATGAGATTGTATACAGTATTTGAAATAGGTCATTTACTTTCCAACTTGTTTGTAATTAAAGCAGTCAGGTTTTTATTTTTTTGAATTAACTTTTTTATTATTATGCATGCTGATGTTGATGATAAATAAGTAGGTAAAAGAACAATAGTTACAGTACAATAGTTCTTAAATTTATGATTTAATTTCATATAGGTATAACTAATAAAAATTATCAATAGGTATCTCATGAGTTAAGGGTTAGTTCCAAGGTAGTTATGTTGGTTGGTACCTTAGTACGATCAAAAGCTAAGATAGGTTTAAACCGGCTAAACTGTTAATCGGGCACACAAAGACATTTAACTTTATCTACCTTCAACTCTCTTTGAATATCAACATAGTTCCCCCACCCTATACCTACCTAGACTATTTAATTGGACATTACCTAGATACCGCAATCAAGCTTCTTATGAAACGAAGTTTACTCCTATTTTTGATAATTATAGTACCAACCCTATGGTTTGCGCTGTTTCCTTCATCAGAACAAACTTACCTTTTTATAATATTAGTACCTATAGTTAGTATTAGTATGAAAAACAGCTCAGGGACCGAAGGAGAGCACCTTCAAGTCTGGCGTGGAATTCGACGACGTTATTAATGACACGTTTCCGGTAGGTAACCATGTGGTAACCATCCACCAAAAACATTTCATGTAAAATTGGCGGCCGAAACTCAGGAGCTCATAACGCTTTCGCTGTAAAAGTTATCAGATCATAGGAAAAGCCATGTTCCTAAGCCCTCACTTTACTAACCTTGGTTTAAAAAGTATGGCTTGGTGGTTTCATAGATCTATGTCATAACATTGAAGACCTATGACGTAATTTCCTACCGTAAATATCCTCGGACATTTCCGCGGACATTTTTCACACACGGCTATCTGATCCCAAACTAAGCAGAGCTTGTAATATGGAAACCAGATGACTGCTATACTACATATACTACTTTTTTTTTGTAAATAGATAATTACACCCAGACTCAGGACAAACAAACATGTTCATGCACACCAATAAGTCCATCGGACCGTGTGGCCGGTATCACAAGTCGGTAAGGCTATGTAGGTACCTGCCAAATAATTAATTGCAGTTAACTACGAGTAACTACAATTATATCCCTCAACATTATTCAGCAAGGTGCTTATAGCCAGTTAAAGTAGGTATTATGTATTTAGACAATTACGAAATGCTTTTTGGGCAAAGTTCCCCAAAGACTAAATACTAATGTAGATATCGGGTTTTCTAGTCAGACCAGATTATTGACTCATTGGAGATACGTTGTGTTATAATTTGTTATCATGTTATTGTGTGGTGCAGTCATTTTACTTGAAATATTTGTACTTAATTTTCTCTTTACAGATCAATAACAATTACACCGTCGAGGGTAATTAATACTGCTGAAAAAAATGACCTTGCTGAGTTTTGCCGGAGTCTTCTCAGTCCGAAACGGTGGTAGAGTCAATTGTAACGTTTATAAGTGCCTTACCAGGGCCTAAACTGAATAAATGACTATTGAGTAATTTATTCAGTTTAGGTCAACCTCAAGTTCCCCTTTTTAATTCTTCTTGAGATCTCGGGTACCTATCCAATGGAAATATAATTAGTAAGTTCCTACCCTAAAAATAATAGATAGATTGTTTTTTTTAATGATAAGGTTCCTTGGCTCAAGCTCCTTAGAAGACGAAATAATTCGAATACAGAACCTCCTCCATTTTTGAAGTCGCTTAAAAATGTAGGTACATGAGTCATGAACCAAACTGTTGATTTAATTACACTATTTACCTAACATCGTGTTGGGCCATGAAAACCGCGATTATTGTAGTTAAGAAGGAAACTAGCATTTCATTGAACTTTTATAATCGTATTAGGGAAGCTTATACTTATCTAATATTGAAGGTTCGGATCCTACAATGAGCTTGAGCTTTCGGTGAAGGAAAACATCGTGAGGAAACCACAGTCCACAGCACGGTGGAGTAGTGTCTGGTAATAGAGTAGATTGTTATATATTTTTGGTACCGCTAGGGTTCCTCGATGATTTGACAACAAAATTGGACCCGGTAGGTGGAATCAGGTTCTAAGTTTTGTTTTAATTTCAGAGCAGGACAACGTCTGCCGGATCCGCTAGGTAGATATAGGAGTTTAGTCATATTGAAAAAATCTACAGCGCTAGATCTAATTGAATGTTAATCAGGTACACAAGGGAAATGGGGCAATGGTATACACTGGTAACTGTGTTTTTCTCCACCTCTTACTTACCATGAGCACGAGGTCATATAACTCACATCTTGTGAAACCCGCCAACTGCATAGCTGCAACCAAAAATCGAGCGGTAGATAAAAATAATGTTATCATATCATAACGATTAGAAATAAGTAATAAAAGTACGGCAATTTATCAGCAGGAGTGATTTATAGTACATTCTTGCGGTAAAGAACTGAGTAGCTACATCTTAGTGAAAAATGGCTTTCATCGGCAAGGAATACAAATTCGATAGACAGGAGAACTTTGACAGTTTCCTCAAATCAGTCGGTAAGTGGATATCCAAGACTTTAGAGGGAATACCACCTTGCAAGTTACTTACATTCCTTCAATAGACAGGTGGAAATAGGCAAGGTACCTATTTTTCTTTTTCCTATTTATTGAGCTTTCCGCCCCGCAGTTTCAGCCACGATCCCGTTTCTCCATACAAACTTTGGACCCCGTTTCTTCCCTTTAGTTTAAATTTACCCCAATTTTGGGAAATCCTTTCTTAGAGAATACTTAGGTACTTACGTCACAATACTTTTTTTTTTATACACGATAATCTTGTGTTTGACCACAATATCACCATGGTAAGTGATGATGTGGCCGAAGGTGGTAAGCACACAAAGCCTAGATGGGAACTGGCTCTCAAGTGCAGCTGTCGGAACACACCGATACGTGCTTGGCGACAGATTTTCAACTTGAGGGTGGTAGCCAGCCAGTCGGGTAGGTACTACAAAGTACCCTACCACCGAGCTATGGTTTCCTCACGATGTTTTCCTTCACCGAAAGCTCAAGCTCATTGTAGGATTCGAACCCAAGACCTTCGTCGCGGTATCCGACGTCACTACCACTGAGCTATCATCGCCTTAAAAATACTTATTAGCGTGCCGAATTTCAACGCAATACGTTCAGTGGTTTGCTCTATGCGTTGATAGATCAGGCAGTCAGCCAATCAGTCAGTAACGATTGCCTTTATACATACAGATTTTACGAGATGTTTACGCTGCTCCTGTGTTTTTCCTGTATGGTGCCATTTGCAACTCTCTTGCGTGAACGTGAAAAAATGCATCAGTGTCACTATTTTGAGACTATTTTCATGATTTTCATGACTAGCATACTTATAAAAAGCGAGATTATGAAAGCACTGTAATTTGGGTTGATGTAATTTAATCATATCAGAACCTGTAAATTAATGATTTTCTTGGTCCTACTTACTATACTACCATTGTTAAGCAAAATCTGATTCACATTTGGCAATTTTTTTATAAATTGAGAGTATGAGTTTGTGTAGGTAGGTATGTATTTGTTACCACAGCTTTGTAACGGCTGAACGGATTTGCACTACCTATACTTCTTTACTCCGTGGATTTGCATGAAACTTGCCATGGAGATAGATCCTGGAATAAAATATATTAAATGTTTGTCACGTCAAAATAAAATATCCCTCAGTATCGCGGGTGAAACCGCGGGAGACAGCTAATATTACATACTAATTAATAAAATTTTATAAGTTTTGTAATTTTATAAGTTTTGGATTAAATACATAATATTATTAATGTAGGTAGGTCATTTGAAAGGCAATTGAGATAAGATTCAGTTAAGTCGATAATTCTGTACCTATGATAACTGGGTAGATAAGTGCAATAGTTACACAAGACTAATTGATAGATATATATTTTAATTTCAAAATTAATAAAAATTATATCATTATCTACTATATTATAATAATGAGTTAAATGTTAGTACCAAGGTAGGCAGGTAGTTATGTACCTTAGTAAATCTAATGCTTAGATGAAATAAGATCGGCTAAGCGTTTGTTAGACTCACAAACAAAGGTTTAACAAGTAATAAACACAAGGAAAACACGGCCTATGAGACTTATAGATCTTATAGTTCACGAGCTATATTTGATATACTTCGAGATGGGAAACGAATTCAGTAAAAGTTCTTCGGGGCCTATGGTATCCATGGTCCCACATGCATCTTGCCGGTCTTGCTGGGCAATTTATATACATTTTAATTTTTATTACTCGTAGGGCAGTATAGTACCCCCTTGCAAAGCTATTTAAGAGGATATTTACCTTCACCAAAAACTAGAGTTAATTGCTGGATTCAAACCCACGGACTTAGATTAATAATAAGTCGTCGACCCATTATTAATCGGAATTGGACGTCACTACTAATCAGCTACCCATAAACTTACAACCGTGACCGATATGCAATAGAAATACGTATACATATACCTACCCAGCAAAAGAGAGCTGGCGCATGCAAGGGGGATGACCTTGCGGTGACATCTTACACCAAATTCTTTACTAAATCTTCAGGTGTACCCGAAGATGAGATCAAAAAGTTCCTGGAATTCAAGCCCTCTCAAAAGCTTGTGCAAAATGGTGACAGCTACACTTACATCACCACCACACCTGAGGGAACGAAAGAGGCCACCTTCAAATCTGGCGTGGAATTCGACGATGTAATTAAGGATACTATTCCGGTAAGTTAACCCTAGAGTCGCTGACAAATCAATTTAAGGAGTTGCCCTCGCTTTACATGTGTGATAATATTATGTTTGTACGAAAGAATTTAAAGTTTAAGTTTAAGTGTGGAATACACTTAAACTTTAAACCGGTGGTATAGTCAGTTTGTGAACGTTCATAAGTGCCTTACTGATTAAAGAAGTTTTGAGTTTTGAGGTTAAACGAAAATGTATCGGATTTCGAGTCAGACCTGATGAGGGCGATGGTAGCTCAGTGGTAGTGACGTCGATTACCGCGGCGAAGGTCGTAGGTTCGAATCCTACAATGAGCTTTCGGTGAAGGAAAACTACCACCCTCATGTTGAAAATCTGTCGCCAAGCAACTGTTGGTGTGTTCCGACAGCTGCACTTGACAGCCAGTTCCCATATCTAGGTTGTGTGTTTACCACCTTCAGCGACATCATCACTTACCATGGCGAGATTGTTGCCAAATTTTATCCAGAATGATATGACCGGCCGGTTGGCGTGGTTGTCACGCCACAGGTCGTGGGTTCAATTCCCAGCAAGGACAGACATTTTTATGGATGAACAATTGAACGTGTTTGTTTGTCCTCAGTCTGGGTGTAATTATTATTTAAGTATGTATTTACAAAAAAAAGTAATATATGTAGTATATCTGGTTTCCATATAACAATATGGATAGTTTGTTTTTGTTTTATTTTTTATTCTGGATAGGCTTGTGTTTGACTACAATCTCACTATGGTAAGTGATGATGTGGCCGAAGGTGGTAAGCACACAAAGCCTAGATGGGAACTGGCTCTCAAGTGCAACTGTCGGAACACACCGATAGGTGCTTGGCGACAGATTTTCAACTTGAGGGTGGTAGCCAGCCAGTCGGGTACTACAACGTACCCTACCACCGTGCTATGGTTTCCTCACGATGTTTTTCTTCACCGAAAGCTCAAGCTCATTGTAGGATTCGAACCCATGACCTTCGCCGCGGTATTCGACGTCACTTACCACTGAGCTATCATCGCCTTAGATTGTGATCGGATAGTGTGTGAAAAATGTCCCAGGATATTTATTTTTATCTTTACAGATCAAGAACAAGTACACCGTCGAAGGTAACACAGTGAGCCAGCTCATCAAAGCCGACAAGGGAACTGCTACCTTTAAAAGGGAATACAATGGCGATGATCTAGTCGTGGTAATTAAATAATTTAGGCTACTTTTCTAATGACTTTTATACTTATATGACCTTATAACCCGATAATATCTTGCTGAATAATCTTTTGAAGAAGCTACGTAACCTATGATGAAATTGAAATGAAGCTATCTGAAAATTGTTTAAACATAGATATTTGTAACTGATTTATCTTGGAAAAACCTCAAGTTCTCCTTGGGCTTTGTGTAGGTTTAAAGCTATCCTTATGTTAGAACTTTTTCCTAATGACTGTGTTTCTTTTTCAGACCATCACCAGCTCTGCTTGGGACGGCGAAGCACGTAGATATTATAAAGCATAATGTGATTTAATTTAATTTATTTTAATTACTACTTAGATAAAAAATAATTTTATATTTGTCCGATTTTCATTAAAACTACGCACTTAAATTAAGTTTTTTTTATTCTGCATAGGCTTGTGTTTGACTATATTTTCACTATGGTAAGTGATGATGTGGCCGAAGGTGGTATGCACACAAAGCCTAGATGGGAACTGGCTCTCAAGTGCAGCTGTCGGAACACACCGATAGGTGCTGGGTGACAGATTTTCAACTTGACGGTGGTAGCCAGCCTGTCGGGTACTACAAAGTACCCTACCACAGTGCTATGGTTTCCTCACGATGTCAAAGTATATCAATGTATGAGTAGCCGTAGGTATAGGTACCCTAAAAAATAATAGACCACCTGTGTTAGTATATTGTGTAGCAGCTTTTGAGCGTAATGGATCGATAAATAATAATAGATCGATGTCGATAATCATAATGCCCCCTTTTTGGCTCCTCGGCTCGAGTTGACAAAAGAGTCCAGGTGAATTAATAGGTACCATTAATATACTTAGTTACAGAGGCTATGGTATGTAGAATACTTATCAAAATTGATACAAATAAAATAAAGACAAGTTCTAGTATCCTATCTCTTATTCCAGGATATTATCTATTTGTGTGCCAAGTCTCATAAAGATCGGTTTAGTAGTTTCGGAGTTCATCGCGGATCAACATTGTGACACAGGAATTTTATAGATTAAGATAATGTTAGAATTCTGACAACAATGCAGTTGGGTCATAGGTGGTGCGGTCCCAAGGGGTGGGGGGGGGTCACAGGGACATGACTCCCTCCCAAAATCATGTCCCTGTAACCCCTAGTTGCGACATCTAGTTAGGCAACAAAGAACTACGTAGTTTTGATAATCCTAGCAAAGTCGATATGAGTCGTTGTAATAAAGATTGCATACAATATTCTACCAACGTAATTTGTTGTTTTAGTTCTGAACAACAAACTAAATAGTTATATTTTGTATTTAAATAACTCCTTATATAATCTGACATGTCATAATGACAATTTTATATTTTTCGACACTAATAAGTTTGTTAGTGGAATTAAAATTACTCGGGATTCTCTCAATATCCCCAAAAAATACAAAAACTTGATGGCTACATTGATAGCATATAATATTGATATTGTTATAGTTAATATAACAAACAGTAGTTTAAGTGACCAAGCAGTATTATCTAGTCATACTAATAATATTGTGGTAAATTCTTTAAACATATAGTAACGACAATAGAGAAGCCTAGACAGAATATAACCTTATTGCATCAGAATATAAATCGCTTCTCTGGCAAAATACATGATGTTGAACTTTTAACAGATAAATTGAATATTGATGTTTTATGTTTTACTGAAACGTGGTTAAAGCCTGACACGATGGCATTCAATGTAAATAATTTTACGGTCGCCAGTGCCTTCCACAGGATGTCTGCCGTAGGTGGTGGATCTATTATTTTAGTAAATAACAATCTTAAATACAAGAATCGATTTGATATTTGTAGCTAAGCTCTTGAGATCCAAAAAATCAATAATTGTCTGCGGTGATTTTAATATTGATATTCTTGCTGCCTCATCTGATAGAAATAACTTTATATCTTTATTTAAATCATTTAATATGGAATTTTTGTTTAGAGAACCTACACGAGTAACAGCCACGTCTTCTACGTGCATTGATAATATTATAATAAATGGGAGTATTATAGAAAAGTTTTTAATTAGTGGTGTTCGCTCGGATCATTTGGCTCAAGTAGTTAAATTACCTTCCAAGAGAGAAATTATATCGGGAAGTAGAGAATTTAGACAAACAACTAAGAACAGGTTGGATAAATTTAACAATAATTTGGAATTAAACCTTCTTAATATGTCCTTCGAATCTAACGATCCTAATATTACCTATGATAAATTATTTTCAGCGATTTGCAAAGGATACAATAAATTTTGCCCAATTAAATCTATTAAAGTATCTGATAAATTGAAATTTTGTGAGTGGGCAACTAAAGGAATAAGACTGAGTAGGGATAATATGTATGAACTCTATCGCAAAAAATCTTATTCAAATAACGAAGAGTTTCATGCATATGTTAGGAGTTATTCAAAGATATTTAAATCAGTATGTAACAAAGCAAAGGCTATGTTTATTGCCAAAAAAAGTATGCGATTCTAATAACAAAATTAAAACTATCTGGAAGATCATAAACATGGAGACTGGTAAAAATAAAAAGGAAGGTGAAACAATAAATCTTAAAGTAAATGAAAAGCTAATTACAGACAAACTTAACGTAGCTACTGCTTTTGAATCATTTTTTTTCAACTATTCCGACTGAAGCTACAAAAAATCTTGCATCATCTCCCACTAAAGCGGAATGTCTACTTAAAAAACATTTTTCTAATTATATTCCAAATTTTTCATTTAAGTATATTGAAACTAGCGACATCTTGAGCGCTTTTAAGTCTTTGAATGTAAAAAATACTGAAGACTTATGGGGATTATCAGTTAAAGTTATCAAGTCTATGATCACTAGCATAGCACCTGTTCTGGCAGCGGTTTTTAACCAATGCATTGATAAAGGTGTTTTCCCTGACTTAATGAAACACAGTAAAATTGTTCCAATTTTTAAATCTGGTTGCAAAAATAATCCTTCCAATTACAGACCTATCTCTATTCTTCCTGCACTAAGCAAAGTTTTTGAAAAAATAATTTTAAACCAATTATTAGCTCATTTCACACATAACGGGATTTTGCATACTAACCAGTTTGGATTCACTAAAGGGAGATCCACGACAGACGCAGGGGCTAAACTTCTTAAGCATATTTTTGAGGCCTGGGAGAATTCTCAAGATGCGGTCGGCGTATTTTGTGATCTTTCCAAGGCTTTTGATTGCGTGGATCATCAGACCCTAGTTTTAAAACTTCATCACTATGGAATCCGTGACACGGCTCTTTGTCTTGTATCATCATATTTATCTAGTCGGCAACAAAAAGTAGGTATCGGTTGTACTACGTCCCCAGGGTCTTTAGTTAAAACGGGCGTACCGCAAGGATCGATTCTAGGGCCATTTTGTTCTTGGTCTATATAAATGATCTGCCATACATGATAAATAACTTGTGCGATATAGTTTTATTTGCGGATGATACTTCCCTAATTTTTAGAGTAGATAGAAAAGACGCTGACCTTACCCATCTCAATGAGACCTTAGCAACAGTGTCAAAATGGTTTGCCACCAATAATCTTATGCTTAATGCGTGCAAAACTAAATGTATTAGATTCTCTCTTCCAAATGTTCCTAAGAGCAGCACCAACGTACTAGTTGATGATAGAACACTTGAACTAGTTGACAAGACAGTTTTCCTTGGTATAACTTTAGATAGTAAATTACAATGGGGTATTAATCGGCTGCTTTTGCGGTAAAGAAAATTAGACAAATAACAGATATTGCTACAGCTAGGTTAGTTTACTTTGCATATTTTCATAGTCTGATGTCCTATAACCTCTTGCTGTGGGGTTCAGGGACTGATTTGGATACTGTTTTTATTTTACAGAAAAGGGCGATTCGCGCGATCTATTGTTTGGGTCCTCGAGAGTCACTGAGAAATCAATTTAAGGAATTTAAGATATTAACGTTGCCCTCGCTGTACATATATGAAAATATAATGTATGTTCGAAAAAATTTAAATTTGTTTGAAGTAAACAGTAATCATCATAATTTTAATACAAGACACAAAGATAAAATTGTGACCCCTAGATTCAGGCTAGCGAAAGTTAATAAATCTTTTCTCGGGAATTGTGTTCGTTTTTACAATAGGATCCCTCGTGAGGTAGCTGGAATGTCTTATTTTAATTATTTTTTTTTATTAAACTTAGGTTAATGAACAAAGCCTACTAAGGTGATAAGGTGGCTGTAATAAGGTGGCTCATTACATGGAAGACAGAAATATATGGTTGTAGTAGCTTCTCTCTGCACCTGCATCCCCCTGGCGTAGTGTAAAATATTTGAAAATGTATCTAAATGTACTTATAAAAGTGTAAGAAAGATCCACTGTTAAAAAAAAATTGCCTTGCTGAGTTTCTTGCCGGAGTCTTCTCAGTTTAAGTGTATTCCGAACCGGTGGTAGAGTCAATTGTAACGTTCATGAGTGCCTTACCAGGGCCTAAACTGAATAAATGAGTTTTGAGTTTGAGTTTGAGTTTGAACAACATTAGATTTAAAGGCAGCATCAGATGCTCTTAGATACGATGGAGGAAATTTTCCCAACTTATATGTCGAAACACAAGAGCTAGCTGAAAAACTGGGTATAGTTATTAAGTAAGAGGTCCTGTACTGCGCCTCGGCAGACTCCTCGCGATAATTATCAAGGAAATGACGAGGAATATTTTCGGAGGACTATATATAGGTAGGTATTCCACTGATAGATAGCATATTAACTGAAGTATCAGAATGTAATTCCCATGTCCTGAGTGTTCCTGCTGCCACTCTCGTTACAGAGTATCAGCTATGGATTTCTAAAGTGTAAACACTTGGTTGAGAGCAAACAATACATGTTAGAAGAGAGTCTGGCAGGTTTAACTCATCTAAATATTCATCCAGAGATAACCCCAGACGTCTCAAAAATTATCACCCGATTTGCCAATAAAAATAGAAGACCTACAATTGTTTCATGCACTAAAGTATAATTTACTCGACATATTTTATTATTAGTGACCCCCTCCAAAATTTTAGGCTGCGACCGCGCCTGAAAGACTCGATTAGCATTGATAAAAATGATAAAATTTTATTTGCTTAACACATGGTAGTAAAAGATGTTAAAGGTAAGTACATAACAGGTCCAACATGTATTGCTAAAATATGTAGCGCTAGCGTGCAACTTATAAAACTTAAAAAATATTGATTACTTTTACAATTATAGTTAAAAATTACACAATATAAAAACTATCAATGTCAGATTTCATCAAAATTATAATGTTATAAGTTCCCTAATATCATAAAAATTGTATTGACTCAACCATTTATATAAACTAGTTTTGAATTTATTTATATTAGTTTGCGCAGTTATTTCATTTGGTATTTTGTTAAATATTTGAACGCACGTTGCTGAGCAGTTTTTCATATACAGCATTGTTCTTGGTATATGGTTTAGAACAAGCCTCGCATTGTTTCTTGTGCTCCGTGGATATATATGACCAGCCTGTGAGAACAAGTCCCCGTGTAACTTAACAAAAGTGCAGACTTCAAAGATATAAAGACTCAGTAGGGTGAGAAGTTCTAATTCTTTGAACAGTGGCTTACAGGATTCAAAAGGTGCTGCACCACACATAGCTCTTACGCATTTTTTTTTTGGGCTATGAAAGCTCTTTTGCCATTCCCCCACTACTATTCCCCCATATCAGCAGACCATACCTTAGTACTGAGCTTATGTAGGCGGAATATGCCACTAAATCAGTTTTTTGGTTGACTACATTAGTCAGACGTTTGAGGACATATACAAAGCGATTGACTTTATCGCTTACCCTGCGAATATGTGATTTCCATTTCATATCTATGTCCAAATTCAAGCCCAAAAATTTAACGTTTCTGCCCCTGAGATAGGATCATCCTTATAACGTATATTTAATATATTTATATGATTAAATTGAATATAATGTGTTTTACTATAGCTTACTTTTAGATTATTAATTTCAAGCCAATTTACTATACATTTTATTGTACTATTGATGTCTGTCTCATGATTTTCAATTTTATTACCCGAAATGACAACAGATATGTCATCAGCGAAGAGTATACATTTATGCTTTGTTACGTTTGGCATATCGTTGATATATATCAATAACAAAAGTGGTCCCAATACGCTTCCTTGAGGCACACCAAATCTATTGAACATATATTCAGACTCATAGGAGGTCACAGTGTTGTGTTCATCTAATTTATTAATAACCACACATTGTTGTTTGTCGTTTAGATAAGTCTTAATCCATTGCAACGTAGGCCCTCGAATGCCGTTACATTCAAGTTTATACAATAAAATTTCATGTGATACGTAATCGAATGCTTTAGACATATCAAAAAATAAAACTGTGGTAAGTATTTCCTTATCTACGTTATTTAGTATATTACTAGGGGATTGCCAATGTGTTGTAGACTTTTTGATGGATAATTTCGTAATAAGTTATTTTATTTCATGTGTAGATATTGCATTGTGCATTACATCATCACTTTTTGTAATATTTGGTTTTAATTAACGTAAAGTAATTTACACAAATAGTACTAAATCCCAGGTGGGGCGTTCCTCATTTACTTATTATTTATTAAAAAAAAACTGGTATTGCTAATGTCTATAGGCAACGGTAGTCACTTACCATCAGGTGACCCGCCAGCCTCGTTATCACTTGTGGTATATATACCTAATGTACCTATATAAAAAAATGATTTAGGAACTCACAGCAGGGCTAGTCTACAAGTTCTCGAAGCTTTTCTAAAGTCACCGACATAGCTCGCAAAATCAGCAAACTGAAGTGGCACTGGGCTGGTCTTGCATGACTGTTGAAGGACCGAAGGAGCAAACGTGTCATATTTTTTTTTTATGTCACTAGTGACTTCGAGGCAGGCGGGTCACCTGATGGTAAGTGACTACCGTCGCCTATAGACATTAGCAATAACAGGGGGACTGCCAACGTGTTGTACACTTATTTACAATGCCTTAAGGGCAAGGGCAACTGGCTCTCAAGTGCAACTGCCGGAACACACCAACAGGTGCTTGGCGACAGATTTTCAACTTGAGGGTGGTAGCCAGCCAGTCGAGTACCACATAGTACCCTACCACCGTGCTGTGGTTTCCTCACGATGTTTTCCTTCACCGAAAGCTCAAGCTCATTGTAGGATTCGAACCCACGACCTTCGCCGCGGTATTCGATGCACATACCACTGATACGCCTTAGATAGCCGTCATGAGGGCACGGGTGGATATATAGGTAACTATTGGTTTAGGCGGCGCTCGCCAGTAAAGCTACCAGTAAACATATATTTTCCGACATCTTCAACAATCATTGTCATATTTCAGCCAATTTACACAACATCTTCATGAATTGTTCCTGCACCGTAACCTTCCCCAAGAATCACTCCGTCCATTGGTGAAAACCGTATGAAAATCTATAAGTTGGCACGCTGAATTTTAGATTCAATTGTTATCTTATTTTTTAAGTGGGACGATCGCACCACTTCAGAACCAACAGGTTAAGAGTTTTTGAATTTATTGCGTTCAGTCAGTCAGACAGACGCGGCGAGGGGACTTTATTTTATAATATGTTAATGATTTTGTTTACTGATTATTCACAAACATTGTGGCATAATTTATATACCCCTTGGCCATCATTGGAACAAAAGTGCCAGGAAAACAATAGGATAACAATAGAATCTATTTTCTAGCCGAGTTAGAGGTCTTCATTTAAATAGATACCTATTGAAATGATGACTTTTTGATTGCAATTATTGATATATGTTCTACAGCTTATTAAAATGACTTAAAGGCAAACTGTGTATCTATGTAGAATAATGTAGATAATAAAAAATGCCACTCATACATGACATGCATAAATAAACATAAAAGTGATGGAATATTTTTATTAACCTACCTTTCTAGTGACTTCCTTTTATTAGTTTCATTCACAAGTACCTACAAGGGTTTAAAACGAAATCCTAGATTTGTTTGCATAGTTCATACAAATACTTATATTTGTATGAACTATGGACGTACTGTTTTTATTAGAATACCTACCTACTTCTACAGCTTTAAAACGATCGGTTTAGTTCGGTTCTTATTAGTTTTCTACTTTTAAACCGTGTTTTTTAATAAACAGGAGAAATTGTTAGCGCTCATAATATTTTATAAGTAGGTAGGTACGGTACTTATTTGATGAAAGTAAAATAAGTAAATAAAAAATATCAGGTAGGTGTATTTCTTAAAATCGGTCCACAAATGACGAAGAAATCAGTGAACACTTATATGTAGGTACATAAAAGAAAAACTTACAGTCAAACATAGAATCCCCTCCATTTTTATGTCGGTTAAGAATGTAGGTACGGGTGATGATGTAAATTATTTATTTAATTACTTACACAAATTTACCAAGCACATTACCTACGGTCGGGCCATGAAAATCGGTATTATTGATAGTGTAAGCGAGTCTGTCGAAAGGTACTTTTATAATCGAGTTAGGAATCTACCTATTTATTTAATAATATAATAGTGAATTGTTACTTTTCGTATTTTTAGGGTACCGTACCGACGACTGACGGTCGGACCGACCGACGGACGGACCGACAACAAAATGATTATATAAGGGTTCCTTTTTTTACAAGCTTTATATTAGCTTGCAATGTATGTTCTTTTGCGGTACGGAACCCTAAAAACAACTTAATCGAAAATAAACTGAAAAATCTTCGAGTCTCGATTCCAGTGATGAACGAACTAATTTACATACATACCTACAAGTTTGTATGGAATATGGTTTTATTTTTTTGGATCCGTATTCC
Organism: Ochropacha duplaris; assembly: GCA_951361185.1. Classification (NCBI taxonomy): domain Eukaryota; kingdom Metazoa; phylum Arthropoda; class Insecta; order Lepidoptera; family Drepanidae; genus Ochropacha; species Ochropacha duplaris. The sequence continues at coordinate 6,016,150 of OX592711.1, read as the reverse complement.
AACAAGAACGATAAAGGTTCGTCATTAAAAAAATCTACAGCGCTAGATCTAATTGAATATTTAATTATCAAGTACAGAAGTCACAAGGAAAACACATCCAATGATAGTTCACAAGTTATAGGTAGATACTTATTCGATCTACTTTGCGATAGATAACTACTTACCTAATTCTGTAACAGTACTTCGAGTCGGGGCCCATGGGTACCCATGGTATGGTTGATCCTACATGCATTTTGCCGGTCAATTGAATGTTTTTTTACCCACCTCTTGTTATGAATACGAGCTCATATAAATCACATCTTGTGAAACCCGCTAACTGCATAGCTGTAGATAACCAAAAATCGAATGGTTGATAAAAATGATTTTGTCATGTCATAACGATTAGAAGTATAATAAAAGTACGGTAATTTATAATTTATCTCCAGAAGTAATTTAAAGTACATTCTTGCAGTAAGGAACTGGGTAGCTACATCTTTGTGAAAAATGGCTTACATCGGCAAGGAATACAAATTCGTTAGACACGAGAACTTTGACGGTTTCCTCAAAGCAGTCCGTAAGTAGATAATTATCTTTTAATACTTTAGGTATGTAGGTACTTTAGGTATTCCTTTCATGTTATGTTACATTACCTTTATCCTATCTTTCCTTAGTTTTCCCTGTTGCATTGGTGGTATTTGCGATTCAATGAGAACGACTATTGCACGTGAAAAACTGCCTCATCTTTATTTTTTGAGACTATTTTCATGAAAGAGCACTAGCATAATTCAAAAGCGCCACCAAGCAAGCCCTAAAATATGGGTTTATGTTATTCAGATAGGTATACATATTATTCAGATCAACTTGTTAAATGGATATTTGTTTGGTGCCTCCAATGTCATAGCGAAATTTGTAGTCAAGAATCCGATTCATTTTAAAATCCTTCTAATATTCTAAATTGAATGTGAATGTTTTTAGGGTTAAGTACAAAAAAATACGGAACCCTTATAGGATCACTCGTGCGTCTGTCTTCCGCCGTCTGTCACAGCCATTTGCTCCGAATCTACTAGACCAAATCAGGTGGTAGGATGGTGTAATCCTAAGACCCAAACACAAATGTGCAAAGTAAATATTTTTTTAATAAGGATCATTTTCGGGGGACAAAATTAGGAAATTAAAAAAAAATGTTTTGCAAACCTTAATGTTTCATAATAATATATCAAATGAAAGGGTTCGTTATGGGAATCTCAAATATATTTTTGTTATTATTGTAAAAGAAATTTGTTTGATTTGATTCGTGAAAGAAAACAAAAATTGGACCCACGAGAACGCTGGTGAAACCGTGGGGAACAGCTAGTCTCTTTATAATATTCGTATAGATTATTAGGTACCTATTAGTATAGAAAATCGCGCTGGCGACCTGGCGGTGATGATGTTTTACACCAAATACTTTACTACTTCCATGCTCAGGTGTACCCGAAGATGAGATCAAAAAGTTACTGGCGTTCAAGCCCTCTCAAACATTGGTGAAAAATGGTGACAGCTACACTTATACCTACACCACACCACATGGACCGAAGGAGAGCACCTTCAAGTCCGGCGTGGAATTCGACGACGTTCTTTTTGACAATTTTCCGGTAGGTACCTATCTAACCCAAATAATTGTGGCAGGATGTGTAAAACAAAATTAACATTTTTAGAGAAGTTGAAATTAACTTTTTTTTTATGTCACTAGTGACAACGAGGCAGGCGGGTCATCTGATGGTAAGTGACTACCGTCGCCTATAGACATTAGCAATACCAGGGGGACTGCCAACGTGTTGTACACCTTATTACAATGCCTTAAGGGCAAGGGCAACTGGCTCTCAAGTGCAACTGCCGGAACACACCAACAGGTGCTTGGCGACAGATTTTCAACTTGAGGGTGGTAGCCAGCCAGTCGAGTACCACATAGTACCCTACCACCGTGCTGTGGCTTCCTCACGATGTTTTCCTTCACCGAAAGCTCAAGCTCATTGTAGGATTCGAACCCACGACCTTCGCCGCACTATTCGACGTCACTTACCACTGAGCTATCATCGCCTTAAACTGTAATTGGTTTTGATACCTTGGGCCTACAACTTTAATAGGTAGGTACCTCCAAATTTCTTTGTAATTCATTATGTAATGCCTATAGGTATCTACACTACACAAGGCAAAATAAATTGATGAATTTTTATCGCACTTAAAAAAATGAGGTTCTAAATTCAACTGTATTTTTTGTACTGACTGTGACATTTTCACCGATTGTACTTAAATCGATTATGATGATTCTTTTTTGTTTGATGAATGTCGTTGTTTAATATTGGTGATGGGTGGGAGCGGTGTTGGATCTATGCAATCAGCCTACTTTACTTTAAAATGATAGCTCAGTGGTAAGTGACATCGGATACCGCGGCGAAGGTCGTGGGCTCAAATCCTACAATGAGCTTGAGCTTTCGGTGAAGGAAAACATCGTGAGGAAACCATAGCACGGTGGTAGGGTACTTTGTAATACCCGACTGGCTGGCTACCACCCTCAAGTTGAAAATCTGTCGCCAAGCACCTATCGGTGTGTTCCGACAGCTGCACTTGAGAGCCAGTTCCCATCTAGGCTTTGTGTGCTTACCACCTTCGGCCACATCATCACTTACCATAGTGAGATTGTAGTCAAAACACAAGCCTATCCAGAATAAAAAAAAAAAATAGGAAATGACACTTTGAAAACTTTGACGTAAGATTACAACCGTAGACTAAAATTAGCCGAACATTCGAATTACCTACAACCACCGCACCGTAGCATTTACACTTTTTTTTTCTCTTTTGTTTTTTTATTTTTTTTTTATTCGTTATTAAGTAAGTAGTTTACAATGTGATTATAATGGTGTATCATAAACTCTTTCGAGTTTTACCGTACACCAGAACAGTCTCGCTCTTAAATTAGGCATTTAAAAAAAAATATGTCGGTATCTGATTCAGGACAGGAAACGAAAGAAACTATATTTTTCGGTATGCTATCATGGTAATTTACGTAACTAAGATGCAAATTTTATAGCCCGTCAAAGTATTATATAAGGTAGGCGATCATAGCTCGGAAACCGTGGCGAAGGTTGTGGGTTCGAATCCTAGCCCGATTGCCCGATGAGCTCGAGTTTTCGGTGAAGGAAATTTTTCACGACATTTATGTTTTACAGTTTTCCTATGACATTTTCTTTGTATATTATTTTGGATTTATACTATATTGAGTGACCTTGTATTGAAACTGTAATTTATATTGATGAAATAAATGATTATTTTGCGGAGGGTAAGAAAATATCGAGGGTGCTCCCCACAGAAATCATCGTGAGAAAACCATAGCACGGTGTCAGCGTACTTTGTAGACTGGCTGGCTACCACCATTAGATTCAAGTAGAAAATCTGTCGCCAAACACCTATCGGTGTGTTCCGAAAGCTGCACTTGAGAGCCAGTTCCCATCTAGGCTGTGTGAGTGTGCTTACCACCATCGGCCACATCATCACTTCCCTTAGTGAGATTGCGGTCAAACACAAGCTTATCCAAAAGTAAAAGGACCTTGTGGCTGATTAAGATAGGACGAAAAATTAAGGTTTCTAGTTAGACCTGATTATTGAGTCTCTGGAGAAACGTTGTCATGCCATTGTGTGGTGCAATCATTTTCATTGAACTAACTAGATACTTACCTACAGGTAGATAATTAATTAATTTTCTCTTTACAGATCAAGAACAAGTACATCATCGAAGGTAACACAGTGACCCAGCTCATCAAAACCGACAAGGGAACTGATACTTTTAAAAGGGAATACAATGGCGACGATCTCGCTGTGGTAATTAAATTACTTACCTTACCTACTACTTTTTTGACTGTTATGAACCTTACCTAATTTAATTTATGATGAATTTAAATGAAGCTACCTGAAAATTGTTTAAACAAGATAGTGTCAAACCGCAAGTTTTCCTTGGCATACTTATTTTAGAGTATTTTCCTAATTAATAATACTTATGTATTTCTTCAGACCATCACCAGCACCATTTGGGACGGCGAAGCACGCAGATATTACAAAGCATAATGTGATTCAATTTAATTCATTGTGAATTACTACTTAAATAAATTAAAAAAATGTGTTTGTCAGATTTTCTTTAAACCTAGTAGGTACGTAGGTACCTACGTCCTTAAGTAATAATTAATGTTTAAATCGTCCAATTCTACTATAGTACCTACTATCTATTGTGACTAGGGTAGGTAATGGTAATATACCTAATTACTAGGCAAAACCATTTTTATTTTGTTACGAAATAAGAAGGTCACTGTACTGAAAAGATAGATAGGTATAATACCCACATAATTATCTTTTTGATACAATGATTTCATCACATCTCTGATTTCGCTCAGTGCTAAAGATCGTTCAATTGAAACATCTCTCCCTCATATTCTCTTTCACTCCTTCTCATTCGTTTGATATTTAGCACGAGTTATTTTTAGGGATGGTTTGGACTTAGATTTATTTGAACATAACATGCTCAATAATAAATTAATTCTCTGAACGTTATGCAGATACCTATCTCATACCTAGCTCGCTCATTTTTCTTAGTATCACTCACACAATGGGCGTTTTTCCATTAGCCGGCACTGGCACCGGCCGCCGGTGCCGGTGCCGGGGAAGCATAACTGTATTCAATTACATGGTTCGTTTTTCCACTCACCGGCACCGGCGACGGCCCGGCGTCATACATTCCCACCGGTGCCAGTGCCGTTGCCGGTGCCGTGCCGGCTAATGGAAAAACGCCCAATGTATCACTCGATGCATGCAAACAAAGAGCTGAGAGCTGCGTTGAACGAAATTAATTTATTCAGAGCCAGTGTGAATAAGGGAACTACCCAAATCTATATGACTGTGAGTGGGGCTCTATCAAACTTGTTTATTAGGTCTGTGCTGGCTACCAGATAAATGGTCCGTGGTGACCCGTGTAGGCTTAATATTAACCTCACAACTAAAACAAAAGCAGTATTTATAAGTTTTTTAATAATAATTAATAAACATGCTTTAAACATAAATCACAAAATATACACAAAGGTTTATCTTTATAAAGCCCTGTTTTAACAGTTGCATTACAATTTTTACAAACAAGATAATCATCATCCTGTATAGGTGTGAAACTAATAGAACAGAACATGTTCAAATGTCCATTTTGACATGTAAATCCTTCCATAGGGTCTTCACAGCACTGACATGCATAGCTACATTCAGTTTCTATTCCCAATAAATCCTTGCTTACATATTCATCAATAAGTTTTTTATGATATTCACTATAAATCTGTAAGTATTCTTTTGCCCCCACCAAGGATTCCTTTTCAAAACTATTTAACTGACCATTCTTCTGATAACTGCTATTCAATTTAGTAATAAGTGTACTTGCTTGATCAACAAGTATTTTTTCCTTGACTGTATTTACTGATAGTTCTGGAAGCGAGATATCTTGTGAGCCAAGTTTGAGTATTCTCTTTAGATTATTATATAAAGTAACAATGATTAAATAAACTTTAAGCTTATAAACATCCTTTTCAGCTTCAGCATATAACTGATGGTAATCAATTGACGGTATAGTTTTGAATTTCATTGTTCTATACCTCAACATTTCAATATATTCCCAGAAATTAGTCAACTTTTTAGTTGGGTTATTCAAGAGTGCAGACATTATTTTATCAACTTTTCTATCTGTACTTAATATTATTATATCTATTTTAAGGTTGTCTTTTCTGCAAAATATTTTTCTATCTATTAAACCTACAGAAAAAAACATGTTGTTTGGAGAAAAACTTATACTGTACAGTTCATGAGTTGTGTATGTGTCTTTCATTTCTATTAAATCTAAGTAAACATTCATTGTAACATTTGTAACCGTTATATTGATTTTGTATATTTTACAATTGACTGTACCTACATAAATCCCTTGATTACTATTAGTAATACATGTTATTCTATAATCATTTATATTTTCCAAATATTGGGATTGTATGTTACAATTTTTATCCAACAATAGAACCAACAAATGTCTGTATTTGTTACAAATAAGTATAATTTCTTCCCCATTTATAGTGAATTGCAAATATTTGGCAATCATTCTATCTTTGTGAGACCATAAAGTATGTGATTTCATCAGAGTAACATTGTCATTATCTACTCTACATTCAAAAGCTTTTATTTGACCGACCACATCTGAACAAACTAGAAGAAAATGTTCATTTGATTTTGGTATCCAGATCACTGACACAATTTCAGATAACTCACTTTGAATTTTGCCCACCACTTTTGCTGACACATCTTTTTCATTAGATAGGATACACCAAAATATGATATCACAATTTTTCTGTGCAGTGACAAAGTAACAAGACATGTTTTGATTAAGCTGGGGCGCCCAACACATTGAGCTTGGCTCCACAGTGTAAACAGCTTCTCTCAGCTGATCAAAATTCTCCTTTGAATTCATAATTTCTTCATAGTATTCAGTTAGTGCTGTTGACAAATCAAATACACTATTCCACCTATTCTGTTGAAAAGCATAAAACTCTATACCACCTACATCATTCAAGATAGCTAAAACCGATTCATGATGATTGATGAAATCAACGGGAGACCATTCCATTGCGAGGACATTCACCATATCTTGAGTGAGTTGAGGGTTGTGCGGCCAAAAAGAGGGATCAATTATCATTTCAGTAACCTCAATATTTTTCATTTCATTCATCAAAAATTTGCTCGAGAATAGTTTCTTAGCTGGGCTAGACTTATGGCAAGTAATAGATGATTCTACCATATCAATCATCTTGTCCAAGCATTGTAAATTGCACGCGAAATGGAAGAAATGTATACCTTTGTCGGTTCTAACAGCAAGCACAGAAGTGTGCCACAACAGAGTCGTCTCTTCATTTTTAATGATATTAATAGATTTTCGGAATACTTCGTTGAACGTGTCCGGTCCCATTATGTTATTTACTATAAATGTTTTTGATTGAGCTTAACATTCAGTCGCTTATACACGTAGTGTTTGTTTTTATCCTCTTTGCGCTCATACGCAGCGCAGTTTGTTCAACAACATATTTTCGGCGAGTTAGTTATTTAATTTGACAGTGACAGAAGACAGGTGTAACAGGTAATATATTACATACTCTTTGGTAACAGGTGTAAGTAAATGTCAAACTCCCTCCGACCGAGTCCGTCCAGCTTTTTTTGTTCTTGATAGGGAGGAGTTCTCAGTTCATTCAGGTATTATGTATTTAATTATGTATGGACGGATAGATTGTTCCAGAAAGAGAGATTGTCCCAACGTAGTTGTTATCTTTCTTTTTTTTGCAATTGATAGGTATTTGCTTCAAGTATGTATTTAGAGTTACCTATCCATTCAGAATACATAATTCTTGCTCCCAATGTAGTTGTTATCTTACTCGATTACTTAGTTGTAGGTATTTGATTCAAGTAGGTATGGAGAGTGTCCTATCCAAGTAGTATACATAATTCTTCGTCCTATTATTCCTTTGAGTGGTTTAATAATCAAAATATTATTCAATCATAATGTTTATTAAAAAGAGTAGACCAATAAAAATAATAGGTAATTAGGTACCTATATATATAGAATTAAAATAACATAATACAATTAAAATAGATACCTATTGGATAAATTATTAATTAATTTAAATTAACTATTTATATAAAAAGGGAATTATTTATGAATATAAAAGTTGAGCCAGATCGCTACCCTGTGCAAACGTGCCAAGAAGACAGGCAGCATTGCTACGTTGAATGGCATCCGTTGTCCTCTTGTTGTCCTAGATTCTTTGATTAAAAGCCTAGATTAGATAGACGCCAGCCTTTTTATCACGTGAGATCTCAACGAGAGAGTGCGTAAAAAAACCGCACCGTGATGCAGATCTGCACTCCCGCAAGTACGCGCGTAGGTGCGTCGACACGTAACATGCAGCGTGGTGGCAGTGTGACAATCGCCTAACAGAACAACAGTTAGAAAGAGAGGAGGCGAATATCATTGGGATTGTTTTGTGTGTAGCAAAAGATTTCACTGTGCGGTTTGAATTTGTATCATCGACTAATAGTTGGTTCGATTTATTTTCTGTCGTAGTTTGGTTTTGTGAAAACAATTTGTCTCGATTGAATTATCGATATGATATGATTTGTGACAGAAATCGAATTTAGATACATTTTGATATATCTGACGCATGTCTACAACACTGGCTTTAATAAAAAAAAGCAAATGTCATAATAAAAGCACGTTTCCCAGGTTGCGGGAATCCACGATAAAATCATTTATTTAAATATTATTGCAGATAAATGAGTAATACGCATCATGAGTAAACGACGTTACAATGCTAAAGCGCGACAAGTTGTCAAGACAAACATCGACGATTCAAAAACTAATCAGGTAGGCAACCAGATAACATAACATTTTCATAACTTCTTCAGCAACAAATATCTAGATTTGTTGCTTTTTTGTGATATGAAGAAAAAACCAATTAAATAAACTCCTTTTATGACTTTAGTAAACACGTTCAAAGTAATTATAATTGTTGTACCTACACATGTGAGTGTACCTATTGTAACAACATTTTCATGTTACAAAATCAATATTATACTTGTTATTTGGTAAATAAAAATATGTATGAATTATATGGTAAGTGCTAGACCAACACTCTAGACATAAAATTACTTGTAAGTAACCAACATAATACAAATTTATTTTCAGATTAAATTAGAATTTGCCCTCAATGAGTATGCAGCCTCCGATACCAGTAACCTCTTGGCTTTGCCATCAAAGAAGAGAGAAACAAAGGTTATCTCTGATAAAAAGGAGAAGACGAGGTTCCTATCTAAAGCTCAAAGGAAACGTTTGGAGAAAATTGTTGATAAGAAGAAAAAAAAAGAAAATGTAAACTTATTGTGCATAACTATTTCTTTGTAAATTTTCTATTAATATAGATGGCTTCTGCAAGCCAACAAATTAACTAACTAGCTGTCCCCCTTAGTGTCATCTGTGTTCCCAAGGGATTTTATCTTTTTGGGGATAAAAATTATCTTATAATTTAATTATAGAATATGATCTACTTGTTTACCAAATTTTATCAAAATCTGTTTGGCCTTTTTTTGTGTGACTGCAATAAACATCCAAACATTTAAATATCCAATCATATAAACATTCCCATTTATTAAATTAGTAGGATTGTTTACTTCTTTTTTTACTGGATGGCTTGTGTATGACCACAATCTCAGCATGGTAAGTAATGTGGCCTTAGGTGGTAAGCACACAGCTTAGGAGAAACTGGCTCTCAAGTGCGGATGTCAGAACACACTGAAAGGTGCTTGTATAGTTTTGTAAATTTGGATTTGATCAGCTACATATGTTGCTGACTGTACCTAGATCAAAATGAAAGTGATGCAGGATTGATTATTGTGGAAATCTATAGAGATCTATGTTCAGCCTAATATTATGGTCAGTGGACAAGGCTGAATGTTTTATTTATAACATACATAGTAAGTACAATAAATGAGCATTACTAAAATTAACTAGGTAGTTGACTACGTTTAAACTTATTATTTTAGAGAGCAGCTCTACTAGAATCTCTTGCCCAAGTCCAAGCTACACCAGATGAGGTGAAGCAACTGACTACCATATCAACTGTTCAAACCATTGGTCTACGGAAGCTTAATGAGTACAATTTGGAAGTACCCATGCAAAATTCCCAAAACAATGACAAGAAGTTTAGTAGTATTGCAGGTATAATTTTTCAAGGAGCATGCATTTACTCCCCAGTTGGTGTTATCTTATTTCAATTCCTATTACAACCCCTTAGAATCTACAGTAAAATAAAAAAAAATACCATATTTTTGTATCAGGTTACATTCTTCATTTCTTAGTAATAAAACAGCAACAATACATCTTTGATAGTATTAAGTATCATTATGTTTGTATGTGATCAGAGCAAAATTTTACTATACTTACTGCCTACTTATTGGAGTCACAGTAGATGGTAAAATGTACTGTAGGTATGCAACAGGCAAACTCATTCACATATATCAATGAAGTGTAATTTTTAAAATTTCAATATTATAGGGGCCAAAAAACGTTTAAGACTTCTCAAGCTAGACAATGCTGGTAAAGCAAAAAAATCTAAATATGATCCAAATGTAGTTGGACTTGATGGAACGTCAGAAGAAGAATCAACCTCAGAATCAGATGATGATGAACCGGAAATTATTGAGAATGGACTTACAACTGATGATTTAATTAGAATTGAGACTGTAGATGATGGAAATAAAGTTGAATTACCTGCAGAAACAATAGTAGCTAAAGAATGTGAAGATAAACTGAGAGAACAGCAAAAAAGTAAGCATACTAAAGAAGTAAAGGCGGAAGTAAAGAAACCTTTATTGGACCATTCAACAGTGCATGTGGAAGTCAAAAGAGACCCTAAAATCCAAGTGGCTAGATTAAAGTTACCAATCTTAGGGGAAGAACAGAGAGTTATGGAGTTAGTGAACGAAAATGAGTTTCTAATTGTTGCTGGTGAAACAGGTTAGTTTTTAAGCAGTTTTTTAGTATGAGGGCAAATTATTGAGTTAAAACTATCGCATATAAACTTATAAACTTTTTTTTTGTCGCTGTTTCATGGTAATCTGTTTGTCAACAATAAACCACTCCTTTGGGTGATTTAATTAAAAATATAAAAACCTATAAAGTAAATGATAAATTAGAGAATATTGTTCTTTTCTATTGCTAACAAATACTGTTATGAACCAGGAAACATTGACATTTTATATTCATTACAGCAATCAATGCTAGTATTACGAAACCTTCCTCATAGTTGGATGCCATACATATAGGTGACTAGCTTTCCGCCCCACGGTTTCACCCGCGATCCCTTTTCTCCATACAAACTGGATGCCCGTTTCATCCCCTTAAGGGGTGAATATTGGAAAATCCTTTCTTAGCGGATACCTACGTCATAATAATGCCGAATTTCAGTACAATCCGTTCAGTGGTTTGAGCTGGTTTGTTTGCTTGAACGCTAATCTCAGGAACTACAGGTTCAGGTTCGAATTTAATAATCATTTCAGTGTTGGATAGCCCATGCACACAAATAGTTTATATCCTGGAATAAAGATACTTTGAACCCAGGAAAAGATAAAATCCCACAGGACAGAGACAGGGACAGCTAGTTTATTTATAAATTAAGGAATGGCTTGTTGAATATCGCGCTACCACCGCCCGCGTGTTAGCTGTACGGCAAGTAAACCTTTCAATTTACAGGTAGTGGCAAAACGACACAAATTCCCCAGTTTCTCTATGAAGCAGGATATGCTCAACACAAAATGATAGCGGTTACTGAACCTCGCCGTGTGGCAACATTAGCCATGTCTGTCCGAGTTGGCCACGAGCTTGGCCTATCGAATAAAGAAGTGTCCTATTTGATGAGATTCGAAGGAAATGTTTGTAAAGACACAAAGATTAAGTTTATGACTGATGGTAAGTGACGTTGCTGATTCTGTTGTTAACTACCTATAACTAATTTAACAGTGAGGTTTTCTCTTTTTTTTATTCTGTATATATGCTTGTGTTTGACCACAATCTCACCATGGTAAGTGATGTGGTAAGTGATGGTAAATGATGTGGCCGAAGGTGATAAGCACACAAAGCCTAGATGGGGAACTGGCTCTCAAGTGCAGGAGTCGGAACACCCGATAGGTTCATGGCGACAGATTTACAACTTGAGGGTGGTAGCCAGCCAGTTCGGTACTACAAGGTACCCCACCACCGTGCTATGGTTTTCTCGGGATGTTTTCCTTCACAGAAAGCTCAAGATTTTCGCGACCTTCGTTGCGGTATCCGACGTCACTACCACTGAGCTATCATCGCCTCAAAATATTTGAAATGGTCATCACCGAATGACCTGTTTGATTACAGATTTTGTACATTTCTTTTCATTTTCAGGAGTACTCCTAAAAGAGATTCAAACTGACTTCCTTCTTAGCAAATACTCAGTAGTAATAATAGACGAGGCGCACGAAAGGAGCGTATACACAGACATACTGTTAGGTTTATTGTCAAGGATAGTGCCTCTCAGACGTAAGCGCGGCAATCCGCTGAGGCTTATTATTATGTCTGCTACTTTAAGGGTCGAAGATTTTACTGAGAATACCAGGCTGTTTAAGGAACCACCGCCGGTTATAAAGGTAATTATTATACCGGGTGTCCGGCAAGTAGTACCACAAACTTAAGTGGAAGATAGGGTCACATACCAAATATCTATACAAAAATTAACTTGGTAAAAGTGTCACCATTTTCGAGATATTTAATATCAAAAATTAAAAATTCTGAAATATCTCGAAAATGGTACCTTTTTATTGAGCTTATTTTGTATACCTATTTGGTAGCACACAAAGCCTAGATGCTTGGCGACAGATTTTCAACATATGCGTGTAAGCCAGCCAGTCGGGCACTACAAAGTACCCTACCACCGTGCTATGGTTTCCTCACGATGTTTTCCTTAACCGAAAGCTTTCATTGTAGAATTCGAACCCACCACCTTCGCCGCGGTATCTGTCTGAGCTATCATCGCTATCAAAAATCTATTGCACCAGTTGCACCTGATTTAAATGCGTTCTGTTGTTTTCCATTCCAAAGCTGTTGAGTTGCATGTTTATAATATTCAATAATTTGTATACAGATCGAGTCCAGACAGTTTCCAGTGACGATTCACTTCAATAAGAACACTTACAGTGATTATTTGAAGGAGGCGTATAAGAAGGCTGTTAAAATTCACACGCGACTGCCTGAGGGAGGGATTCTAATATTTGTTACTGGACAACAAGAGGTTATTTTTATTTATTTATAGATAAGCTTCTGTTTGACAGCAATATCACCATAGCAAGTGATGATGTAGCCGAAGGTGGTAAGCACACAAAGCCTGGGATGTATGTTTCACCATGTATGGAAGAACAATATGGAAGCTACTGTAACTTTAATTTATTGAAAACGCTATAAATCAGGGATGTAATAGAGTTCCGTAACGGTAACCGAAACTATTGGATATCCGAAATAAAAATCTCCGTAACCGTAAACGACCCCGATATAAAATTTTCGAATAATTTCGGATAGGGGCGGAGTCTAAATGAGACATTTTACGACAAGTTTATGTTTTTGCCCGGCCTAGTTGACTGACACACAAGTCGCGATAGTAAACAAAAACCATAAACCACCTAGAAATAAAGTACCTACTAAAGTAATTCCCTAAACATCTAATATCCGTAACCGAAACTATCCGATACTAGCGGATTATCCGAAATAACTTCATATCCGTAACCTAATCTGAAACCATAATATTATTCCTATATCCGTATCCAGATCCGAAATTTAATATCCAGAAGATCCCTGCTATAAGTATTGAACATTTATATTCACAAAGAGTCCAAAAAACCCTGATATCCAGTACAGTTTTAATGTATTTGTTGACTATAATATGCCACTTAAATTAACGTATACATTTCACTAATGTATGATATATTTCAAACGGAGTTGAATACTGAAATTCACACTGTTTTTTACAGGTAAATTACCTAGTGCGTAAATTAAAAGCGTCATTCCCCTATCGAAAAGATGTTGACTATTCCAAACTGATAACAAAAACGAAGAGTGTCAGTGATGAAGATGCGGCGTTGGATTCCGAACCTGAGGATATTGAGTCTGATGATGACGAGGTATGTGTTTTTATACCACTAGATGGCAAACAAGCTTACGGCGTCCATCGGCTACGGTAACCGCTTACCATCAGGTGACCGGCCTGCCTGCTTATGACTTGTGGTATTAGAAAATAAAAACTAAAGTTGTTTTGATGACTGTCTACTGTTTTAGGTAGAAAAAGAAATGAAACGTGCTCGTAAAGCGAGACGGAAAGCCAAACTAAAAGCTAAAGGCTTACCTAAAATCAATCTCGATGATTATGACATGCCAGAAGATGATGGACAGGCAGACTTGGTTGGTAATGACGATGAGAGTGAAGGACATTTGAGTGATTCAGGTAAATTTATGTAATTATTTGAAGATGACCTTAAGGCATTGTAAAAAGGTGTACAATACATTGGCAATCCCTCTGGTTTTGCTTATGTCTATAGGTTACAGTAGTCACTTACCATCAGGTGGCCCCCCTTGCCTGGTTGTGATTTGTGATAATAATAAAAAAATATATTAGGCAAAATATTGGAAACATATTTTTTTTGTGTAAATTCATGTTTTCCAAAATGTTTGTTAATGATTATGTTAGAATTTAGTCCAGTATTAACACTAGTATATTTTCATAGTTAATTCAGATAAATATTATAAGAAAATATCATAATTGAGATTTCTGCTGGATTTTGAGAATCCTAAATTGCCTTCAAACTTTAAGTACTTAAAAACATGTTATACCTTTTTCCAGCCAACAAAAACAACGTCTTGCGACCAAAATACTTCCTTAGTAAAAATATACCATAGCATGAACTCTTCATAATATCAATCATCTTTACGAAAACTATCCGAATTGTTCCCAGACGCAGAAGAAGATATTCTAACTCCCGCCATAAAGTCTTGCCGTCAACCTCTATGGGTGCTCCCTCTATACTCTATGCTAAGTTCTGGAAATCAAGCAAAGGTTTTCGAACCACCACCAGTGGGCGCTCGGCTCTGCGTCGTTAGTACTGACGTAGCAGAGACTTCCCTCACTATACCCGCTATAAAGTACATTGTGGACACTGGCAAGAAGAAAATGCGGTAAGAATCTACGTTCATTTTAAACTAGCTAACCCCCGCGGTTTCACCAGCGTTCCCGAGAAATCTTATAATTTTCCGGGATAAAATCCTATGTTCTTCTCCAAGGTTCTATCTAGTATACAGGTGTGGCGTAAATAGTGGTCTAACGTTCAGGGGTCGATACATAGTATATTCAGCTATCACATACCAAAATTTGGTCCACTTTTTACCACGGGTCTCAGAATTATAATTTTTATTATTTATAAAAAACCATATCTTGAGCTACTAATTTAGCTGTAATTTCTACTGATGACATTTTTTTATAAAGTTTTTTAAAATTTAATTGTGGTATGTGATCGCTGAACACACGGTGTATCGACCCCTTAACGTTGGACCACTATTTACGCCACACTATTTACACAAAATTCATAAAAAATGGTTCAGCAGAGACATAAACAGACAGACAGAGTCTCTTTGCCTTTATTTTAAGTAAAGACTAGCTGTCCCCCGCGGTTTTCCACTCGTTCCGTTTTTTAGCTTTATAATATTAGTAAAGGTATAGATTAGTAGAGAAGTAAGGATTTCAAACGAGTGAATGAAAAAAATCGTCATCACTGTTTATTCCCCTTATCCGCCTGATTTTGACAGAAGATTTATTTTGGAAAAACACAATCGCGTTTAATACAACCGCTTTGTAAAATCATTTAGAATCTACGATCACACAACGGGCGCGAGTACATGGCGGATCGTGTGGACGTCACAAGCGAGCGCGGAACAACGTGCCGGACGTGCCGGACGAACTGGTGCCGGACACGCCTACCGTCTGTATAGTAGCGCTGTGTTCCAACACGACTGTGTGTCGCACCACGCGCCGGATCTGTGCCGCCGTCCGGTTGATGACCTTGTGCTGATGATGAAGTGTATGGGCATTGATAAGGTTGGTTTTATTTCCTCAGAAATTGACTTATTTTTCATATTTTTTTGAAAGCATAACGGTTTTTTCTTACGTGACGATTTCTGGCAGTTAACTCTACTGTAAGTCGTGTTAAAGAAATTCGTTCCAAAAATAGCAGATAATAAAGTTTTTTTTTTCCAGGTAGTCAATTTCCCCTTCCCAACGGCTCCAGATAGATTGCAACTGCGCTTGGCAGAGAAACGGCTCGAAGCACTCGGTATATTGGAGAAACCTCCACTGAAAAATAATAAGACAAAATTAAATGATGAGGATGAAGTAAGTGTTTTATGGTTTTTTATTGTGTTCTTGTAAATTATATGTTGTTAAATTCAGTTAACTGCCATGGCAGATTAGAAGCTTTTGGAAACTGATAGCCATGTTTGAATAAATGTCCCATGATTAATATTATCTCTAGAAAAGTATTCTGTAAGAAATATTGTTAACTTGTATAAATATTATTTTACAGCAAAACAAATCACAGTTATATTGCAAAATCCGTAAAATTTCGATGAGTAAATCTAAAATGTATCTGTAATTTGTGTTGTGTTCCCTTTTGACCAACTCCACGGGTAAGGGGGCGATACGTTTAAGCGGGCTGGCACATTTGGTTCGCCAGATATGTTGAAAGGCAAGGCCGGCCCGAAGAAATTACTACACTTGTTTTATTTTTATTGTACTGGCATAAGCCGGGCGGCTTTTTTTAGAACACGCTGATTTATTCAGGACCGCTTAAATATATAGCGCTCCTAAGCGAAGCGAATCTGCCACATTCTTCAAAACTCTTCTAATCCACTTCCAATATCCACTTAGATTTTCTGTCTAATATTTAAATAATATATGAATACAGGTATTGAAAGTGACACCATTAGGCAAGGCAGTGTCGGCGTTCCCGCTACTACCTCGCTATGGGAAAATGTTAGCGCTCAGTCATCAGCAGAATTTACTGCCATATACCATCGCACTGGTATCGGCTCTTACTGTTCCAGAGGTAAAGTATCCTGTTTATTTATTAATATTTAAATTTTTTTGTATTTTTTTTGAAGATTTTCAAACTCAAAGCCATTTGCCTTAAGTCCTAAGAGGAGTTATAAAGGTGTTTACTGAATTTATTCGGTTACGTGTCTTATATTTTTATGTTTTTTTTTAACTCTGGATAAGCTTGTGGTTGACCACAATCTCACCATGGTAAGTGATGATGTGGCCGAAGGTGGTAAGCACACAAAGCCTAGATGGAAACTGGCTCCCAAGTGCAGCTGTTGGAACACACCGATAGGTGCTTGGCGACAGATTTTCTACTTGAGGGTAGTAGCCAGCCAGTCGGGTACTACAAAGTGCCCTACCACCGTGCTATGGTTTCCTCGCGATGTTTTCCTTCACCGATCTGACTATTTAACTCTTGAAATTATATGGATTGACACTTCTAAGCGTATTTAGCACTGAACGTTTTAAGAAGGTAATATTTTAGTTTATATATAAGAAGTGTTTTTGATTCAGGTAATGACAGGCAAACCTGATGGTTGGCCAGCAACAGGTAACACATTGTTACTGGGCGATCCAGGAGTGTTACTCCGGGCAGTGGGGGCGGCTGAATACGCGTATGTGAAGGGAGAGGAAGAATTGTTCTGTGCCAAATATGGATTGAGGGAAAAGGTGGGTATGAAAAACACAAAATTAAAGTAGGGGCGTAAAAAGAGCTCTTCAAGGTCGGCAACACATCGGCAATCACCCTGGTATTGCAAATGTCGATAGGCGGCGGTGACCACTTACCATCATGTGGACCGTCTGGCTGTTTGTCAACCTATTGACATAAAAAAAAATGACATCAATGAAAAAAATCCTTTCTAAGTATTCTGTGAATTTAGATTATCTAAACTGATTCATCCTCTCTGTCACTTTTTCATGCTTAAATGTAGAGATAAATAGATAAGAACAATAGATTATATCTATGCAAAAATCATATAGATTTATTACTCCGTTGCTATGTGAAAGGACAGAAACTTTCACATTTATAATGTGTATATTTAATGTAATTCCATTCATTACTTACTTCAAAATCTTAATTCCTTAGGGTATAAAAGAGATACGCAAGCTTCGCAAACAACTAACATCAGAGATAAACTTGAGCGTCGCAGGCGTCGACGCTACAATAGATCCTAATATGAAGCCGCCTGATGACAACCAAGCGAGGTTGTTGAGACAACTCGTGCTAAGTGGGCTGGGTGATCAAGTTGGCAAGAAAATTGGACTGGGTGAAGTTAAAGAAGGTAAGTTTGAGTTTAAGGCGATGATAGATCGAACGTCTACAATGACCTTGAGCTTTTGACATCGTGAGGAAACATTCCAAGTAAAAAAAAAATGTTTCGCTGTATGTCTATTGAGATCGCTGTATTTTGATTTCACTGCCAAAATCAGGTAAAATAATAATCAACTGTTAGTTTCTCAAACCTTAAAGTTATTTTATTCATATACAACGTGTTACAAAATACCCCGTAAAAATATAATTTATTATCAAAGCCAAAAATTTTGCCAACCCTAGTAAGTTGTCATGTCAGGGAATCAGATTATTTAACAGATAGGCCTACGTATCTATTTTACCTAATAATTGTCTACTTTAATAGTATTTCTATTTTTCATTCATAAATGTTTGCAACCTCAATACAAGGATGTCATTATACTCAAGTACTGGCTTCAAAAAATGTCAAGTTAGAAAAAAAATATGATTTTTGTCGTTCCGCGAATTAGGTTGAAATGTAGGTACATTCTGCGTAGTTTACTCTTTAATTTTACTGAAATAGGGTTTGCACATCAGTGAAAATAATAATATATTTTTATTTTTTTGGCGTATGTTATACAGCGTTACTGCGGTTCTTAAATATTGTGAATGGACTCATTATAAGGCCCCGTTTAAAACAAAAATTTAGTTCAGCGGTTTGTGCGTGAAAAGGTAACAGACAGGCAGAGTTACATTCACATTTATAATATTAGTAAGGATTTTAATCAGAGATTGTCATTAGTGAGTTTTCTTTCATCTGGGGATAGCTTTCTGTTATCGATGGTCAACAGACTGGGGTCACTGGGCATCCAAAATGTAGTGCATAAAATTGTTAAACATTGCAATAAAAATAAGCCAATATGATCAGATGGTCCAAAAATATTTAAAAAATGACACCTTGCAGAGTTTCTTGCCAGTTGTTCTCAGTTGAAGATCGGTGGTAACTTCTGTAATTCCACATTCATTAGTGTCATTCTTCTTCTCTTTCTTATCCCACGCTAGGTGGGGTCGGCACAACATGTTTTCCTCTTCCACTCCGCTCTATCACTAGTCGTCTCTGTACTCACACCTTTCATATGCATATCATTCTTCACGCAGTCCATCCATACCTTCTTCGGCCTTCCTCTACCTCTATATCCATCCACACTCATGCTCAATACTCTTTTTGTTAAATGACTTTCATCCCTCCTCATGACATGCCCATACCAAGTCAATCTATTTCCTTTCATCTTTTCAGTCACTGGTGCTACTTTCAAGCTTCCTCTGATATACTCATTCCTTATCTTATCCATTCTCGTAACGCCACACATCCACCTCAGCATTCGCATCTCAGCCACATGCACTCTTCTCTCATTCACCTCTTTCATTGCCCAACATTCAGATCCATACATTCGACAGGTCTTATGACGGTTTTATAAATTTTCCCTTTAAGTTTCATGGACATTCGTCGGTCACATGTGGTCCCAGAAACCTGCCGCCATTTCATCCATCCTGCATTAATCCTGTTCGTCACATCTCGGTCAATGTCACCGTCGTTGTGGATCAGGGAACCAAGGTACCTGAAATCTGAACAGACTGGTAGGAATTCACCATTTAAGGCTATATGGAAAAAACTGAATGTACCACCGAAGTGGCAGAACAGGTGTTCAGTTTTCGTTCTGCTGATCCTCAGTCCGACACTTGCCAATTTTTCCCGCCACTTTTCCAGTCATTCTAGGGCCTAAACTGAATAAATGGTTTTGACTTTGGCTTGTTGTTTTCCTTACAAACTTTAGAACAAAACCAGGCAATACGTATTGTATTTTCTGCAGGCCGATTCGGCTCGCAATATTCATTGTATTATATACTGATTAACATAATAAATAAATGAAATGAATAGACATTTACATAATATCTTTTTTACAATTTATTCTTTTCTATGTATTAATACGTGAAGCAAAAACTTTTACCCCTTTTTTTTACGAAAATTACTCGGGCGGAGGAGTATGATATTTGGCAAAGTTAGAGTGCAGAAAGCTAATATTTTTATAAAATATGCTTAAGAAATAAATTAATAAAAAAAAACACACACACTACCATGCGTTTCATGCACTTCAAACTACAAAAAAAACACAAAAATTATGCTAGAATTAGAATTTAAATAGACAATCTAAACTAAACATCAGTGTCTAAAGAGTTTCACCTTTTGTAGGTGAAGACAAAAGAAAATTCAAATACGCGTACCGTTGCGGCGATCTCGAAGAGCCGGTGCATCTGCACTCGGAATCAATTCTCCGTAAGACCATTCCAGAATGGGTGGTCTACCAAGAGTTGTACGAGACCGGTGGTGAAGGTAAACGGAAGATGGTAATGAGGAACATTACCGCTATTGAGCCTGAGTGGCTACCTGTGTATGTGCCCCAACTATGTAATTTAGGTAAGTGTTTGATCAAAGATTTTTTAGGATCGGTTAAGTCGTTCCAAAGATTTCATTATTTTGAGGCGATGATAGCTCAGATGATAGTGGCTTCGGATCCTATAATGAACTTTAGCTTTCTGTGAAGGAAAACATCCTGAGAAAACCATAGCACGATGGTTCTTAGTACTGCCTGGCTACCACCCTCAAGTTGAAAATCTGTCGCCAAGCCTCTATTGGTGTGTTCCGACAGCTGCTCTTGAGAGCCAGTTCCCATCTAGGATTATTACCACTTTCGGCCACATCCAAGTGTAAAATTATTGTCATTTTACGTCCATTCAAAATCAGTTTAACTGCAAAAATCTGACAGAAATACATTCGCATTTTTAATCTTAATAATTATATTATACTAGCGGGTCCGGCAAACGTCGTCCTGCCCTGAAATTAAAACACATAGAACTCGATTACAGCGCCACTTACCTGGTCTCATTGTGTTTTCAAACCACCGAGGAACCCGTTGAAATATACACCGATATATAAATATATATCGGTCCAGCCGTTCAGGATGAGTAAGGTGACAAACACACACACGTACAGAACAAAACTATTTGAAACACAATTAGATCCGGTAGGTGGCGCTGGAAACGAATTCTAAGATTTGGTTTAACTTCAGGGCAGGACGATGTCTGCCGGGCCCGCTAGTATTAGTATAAATATTAATTAAACATATTTTGACCACAGGTGACCCCCTAACAGATCCTGAGCCAAGGTACGATGAGAAGTCAGGTAGAGTTAAATGCCACTTCAATGGTACGTTCGGAAAAGCGGGATGGGAACTGCCGACTGTTGAAATTGACTACCCAGATAAAATCGAACGGTATAGGTAAGATTCAAAGTTCAAAGTTGAATAAACAAATATCCTGGGACATTTTTCACACACGACTATCTGATCCCAAACTAAGCAGAGCTTGTAATATGGAAACCAGATGACTGATATACTACATATATATATATTTTTTTGTAAATACATACTTAAATAGATAATTGTACCCAGACTCAGGAAAAAACAGACATGTTCTTGTTCATGTACACAAATTATCTTGACTATTATGACATCATTAACACACTATATAGTATTTCATAAAGTATACATTCCAGGAAAAAAAATTAAAGAGATGATAGCTCTGTAGTAGAGTCGGATGTCGGCTACGTTCGTGACTTGGAATACTACGTTGAGTTTGAGCTTTCACCACAGCACGGTTACCACCGTACTCTACTGGGTATCCGCTGGCTAGCTACTACACTCAAGTTGAAATTCTGTCGCCAAGCACCTATCGGTGTGTTCCTAAAATAAAATACTTATCTCTACAGATGGTTCGGGCGCTTCCTTTTAGAAGGTTCCGTGTTTCCGAAACTCCGCAAGTATACAGGATCTCTTCTATCGCCACCGTCTACCATGGTTAAGAGTTGGGCGAGTTTACAACCAAGAACTGAAGTTCTTTTAAAAACTCTCATCGCTAAAAGAGTTGGTACTAAAGATGCTCTCAAGGATATGTGGGACAAACAGAGAAATTGTAAGTACTTATATCTTGGAAATTGACCTATGATACAACAGATCTATCTATACGACACGTTTCATTCAAATACGTTCAGCCATTTCAACGTTAAGTAAATACACATTTTCGCATTTATAATAATATCTATATAAGCATTATTTGTACTTAATGGTCTATTAATGTGAGGTACAGATAGGGATGCCAACTTTTTTATTTTAAGAAAAATAACAACAAAATTTCAAGTATTTGGAAGAAATAAAAAAAATTATATTCTTGGTATGCTTTTAGCACAAGCTAACATATTGTTGTCTTTGAAATTTTCATATGAGTATTTCGATCACGCATCACAGTAAAGATTGGAAATAAAGTATTTTCGCATATTTAATTATTTGAAAAAGTATATTTATTGAAAGTAAAGTAGAAACATTATCATAAGGGGTGGTTAGCGACCCTAGGTACAGATATTCTATGTCACAAAGTCAGCCATACCAAAAAGACGATGTTCATATACGACATTTGCCAAAAAACATGGCGGATCAACAATCCATATCCATACTAATATTATAAATGCGAAAGTGTGTCTGTTTGTCTGTTACCTCTTCACGCTTAATCCGCTTGAACATAGGATACTTTTTATCCCGGGAAAAGATAAGATCCCTCGGGAACGCGTGAAACCGACATCCGGGACGGAAAACTAGTTTCTGTATATATTTTTGAAATATCCATCATGTATTCAATTTATGTTGAATGTCATATGTGCGAATCCAAGGCCTCCTTTTTGTCCACTGCTTCATGATATTGAACACCTGTTCAAACTCAGTGGCTTCTCCAGACTACAATAAATATCATTTAAATAAAATAATGAGTAATGATTTGAAATATTTTATTCAATTTGTATTCGTTGGATTAATACTACTATGAAAATATAATTCTTTACAGATTTGTTAGATGAATATCTAAAATGGTTACCCGAATCTGCGCATAATGAAGCAACGCTTTACTGGCCGCCCGTATAAAGAAACCTGTAATATAAATCAATTTGATGTGTAAATATTGTAAATAAATATATGCTATATATAATCAACCAATCGTGTCTCGTTTTTAATAATAGTATGACGTGGCTAAATCCATTGCTTACAAATACAACTAATTTTGATACCTTAGCACCGTCTCATCTTCCAGAGACAGTGGATAGGGCTGGTGGTGCAGCCATGTCAGCAGAGAGTCTCAAGCGGCGCAAATACAGTAACTTAGATACAAGTTACATATTTGAGCCGTTTGGGGTTGAAACTCTGGGTCCTTGGCGGCCGAGTGCACACCACCTTTTCCGGGAAATGTCAAAACGCCTGGTCGACGCATCTCTTGACCAGAATGCTGGCATATACCTCGCACAAAGAATCAGCATTGCTATCCAACGTGGTAATGCTGCCAGTATTCTGGGCATGCTGCCTACTGACAACGACTTTTTTATTTAGATTTATTTATCCTTTGATTTTCTGTTAAAATACTTGTAATAAGTTTACTTAGTAACTATTACATAAGTGAAAAACTAATTTTATATGACTTTTATATATTTTTTTCTAAAAATGATTTTATATTCTTATATCTTTCTAAAAATGATTTTATATTTTTATATCTTTCTAAAAATGATTTTCGTGATTTTGGTATTGATAGCTTGTTTCAAACAGAAGAAGCCATTATCTCTATTCATTCAGCTCTAAAAGACGCTACGTCGATTTTTATATTCTTAATTCTATATGACAACACATTTATTTGGAAAAAACAAAAATAATGCAGGTACTCGTGTTTTTTATGTAATTTTTGACTGGACCAAATTTCTTACATCCTTTTATAAGTACTTATTTAAAGAAGTATAGACCGACCAACTTATCTGTGAATTGAAGAGCGTCAACCTGATCGCATCAATGCTCCCATTCTATGAATAACTGTACCTAACTTATTAATATGCATATATTTTAACAAGTTATTCATAAATGTTTACTTTTTAAACTCAAGAAGTAGCAAACATTTGTATTTATTTTGCCACATTAGTTTTTACCTAACCGTAAAAAATGGATACGTCACCTTACGAATAATAAGTAAACTATAAAACGCTTCAATATGAACTGAGTAAAATAAATTGTATTGATTTATTTGGGTAAAATATCACTCTTTACAGCAAATAAGTACCAGTTATAAAAACTCGAGAACCGTTACGTACCTACTTATCTCTTCAAATAATTATTAGGTTTAATCTGAATTTACGGTCTACTGTTCATGAAATTATACTGCATCTGAATGCATTGAAGCATCCTAAAATATTGGAATGAATAATATCCTATTCAATGACATGAAATGTTAATATTTTCAGATAGACCTATGAAGTCTTGACTATACCTATAGGTAGGTACCTACTTATTCCACAAATCCTTCTAACATTATTTATAAATGGAATGTTTGTATCTATGTACTTTTGGATGTTTGTTACTCAAACACGCAAAAACGGCTGAACGAATTTTGATCAAACTTGGTACACAGGTAGATTATATCCAAGAATAAAATATAGGATACTTTTTATCCCGGGAAAAGATAAGATCCCTCCGGAATGCAGGTGATTCCGCGCGGGACAGCTATATAAAGTGGGAGTTTGCTTTTGCTGATAAATTCTGCTATAGGTTACTTGGAATTGTACAGTTATCGTATGATACTGTAATGGAATTCCCCGTACAAAAACATTTAAAAAAAACTAGCTGTCCCCCGTTTCTCTCACGTTTCTGAGGGATCTTATCTTTTCCCGAAATAAACAGTACCTATCCTATGTCCTTCTCCAAGGATGGCGATGGTATAGAGACAAGTGGGAATCTATCTCTATACAAAAAAACATACAAATTAGGTTTAGGCGTGAAAAGGTAACAGACAGATAGAATTACTTTCGTATATATTGAATGTGACTATTGTTTAATATCAATCTCATTATATCATCCAATTTGTACCCAGTAAGCGCTGAAGCGTCATTAAATCAAGTTCATTTTCCGCGACACATTAAATTTTTAGTCACCTTTTCTAAACAATGTATGAACTAGTGATATTACTACTATCTCTATATAATGTTAATACATATGTGTTACAAGGTGATTGCTTATTTAAGTTAGATATAATACACTACAACGATTTTCATGCGCGGTAAGGATTTTTTTAAAGATATCTACGTTTTTTGACTTGCGTCATTGTTTTATTTCATTTCACATGTTGATTTTTTCAACTAATCCAAGTACCCACCTACCTGCCGTAGAATTAATAAATATTGTGTTTAGTTATTAGCTTATACTTGAATTTTTAATTAGGTGGACTGATTTGACAGTTGTAATAAATATTTCTTTCATCAGAAATTATTTCTTAAAATAATGAATGAGAATACCTGTAATCACTGATATTAGATTGACTTTTATTGATAAAAAACCGCTCAAGTGCGAGTCGGACTCGCGCACCGAGGGTTCCGTAATGGAGTCTCGCGGATTGTTTTAATTTTTTTTTATTATGTTTTCGATTACCTTATTTGAGGTTGGTGCCAAATAGTGCCAATTAAGCTAGACCTCTATAAATTGTATGAGCGCCGATACAACTCAGAGGTCTATCTTAATTGGTGATTCTATGTATGTATGGGGATACCCTTTAATTTTCAACTTTTTTTACTTTTTTGAATTTTTCCTTTATTTGTGCTGTAAGACCTTACTTTTTGCCAAATTTCGTGATTCTAGGTCAACGGGAACTATAGGGTATTATAGGTTTTCGACCCAAAACTATAGGGTACTTCCGGTTGACCTAGAATTGTCAATTTTTGTTAAAAGTATGGTCTTACAGCAAAAGTAAAGGAAAAAATCCGAAAAATAAAAAAAGTTGAAAATTAAGGTAAATTTTGGTACTTACAAGTTTTCGCGAAAATCTAAATTTGCCCATCTTTTTATCCTGTTGACTCAGGACCATGATATTTATACACCTAATAGAGACTATAGACCTCAGTATCTGGTATAAATTTCAACTTGCTAGGTCCACCCGTTCCTGAGATAATTGGTGGTGACACACGGACAGACGGACAGACAGACGGACAAGAAAGTGATCCTATAAGGGTTCCTTTAAGGGTTTTTTTAACTTTTTGAAGTACGGAACCCTAAAAAAGTGATATGGTCAAACCATGAAACAGTAATTTTAACCATATTACGCTCGTAACTGTCAGTTTAGTCCAGCTAATTAAAAATCAGACTATAGTTACCTATATTATCTTTTACTTATAACCCTTAATAGCAGCTTCACATTAAATATGATTTTTAAATTTAACCATATAATTTTTCTAATTTTGCGATTCCATAATAAAATTACTATTAACCAATCTACGGTTGAGTCATTATTTTTTGATAACTCACTATTTACTATTGTCTCTATGTCAAAATTATTTAATTCTTCTATTTCTTCCAAGTCTTCTATGTTGGAAGTATTGGCGAAGTCTTTCTTTAAATTCTTTTGATTCAATATCTGGAGCCTAAACTGAGCCGTACCCTGTATTTTAGTACCTACACCAGTTCCCCCCTTAGTCACTTGCTACTGTCAAAAGTCTGACTAGTAGGCAGGTGTCACCTGATGGCAAGTGATCGTCGCGTATGGCAATTAGAAATACCAATAGGATTGCCAATATGTTGCCGACCTGTTACAACGCCTATAAGGTACTCTGTTAGTTTGAGATAGATGGCTGCTATGCTGAGTGAGAAACGCGTGACTTCTGAACAAATGCTGCGCGATACTTACCGCGTTGCATAGCGTCAAAGTGACACTGTCTACGATTACTTTGTTACGCGTTCAAAGAATGACAGTAGTATAGTCGATAAGTCATAAACCTATTTCATCGAATGAGTAAGTAGGACTAAGCTGGCGCAAGTCAGTTGCAAGATCGACATTCAGTGACAGTGACTGTCATACGCGCGACCTCGCGACGATAAACTATATTCTAGTTTGTTTCAAAACACTAAAATGTATATTAAAATCGGTATTTTATTTTACTTTGTGAGCTATGTGCAGGGATTTGCGTTGCCGTTTGAAGGATTGTTTAAGTTAGATATCATACATTATAATGATTTTCATGCTAGGTGAGTATATTTTTTGAATTTATTTTCTGAATTTCAGGCGAATTTTACCAAAAAAAATATTTGAGATAATTGGTCTGTAAGGTCAATGTGTGAATTCACTTGCAGATAAAATTTGGGACCTTTAAAAATCTGATCCATTATGTTTTTTAATTTATAACTATTTCCTAATAATTGCCTCGGGCTGCTTATTGTGTGTGCTTTTTTTTTCGTGTTCGCAGTAAGACTTAAATAACTGTATCAACTAATATAATGCAACTGATAACATGAAATCTCGTTTTGTAATAACGTAGATATTATCTATATTTACTATCTTACTAATATTATAAATGTGAAAGTTTGAATGGATGTATGTTTGTTACTCATTTACGCCAGAACGGCTGAATGGATTTGGATGAATTTTGGCATGGAGATAGATTATAGTCTGGAATAGCACATAGGATTTTTATCTTGGGAAAAGATCCCTCGGGAACGCGGATGAAACCGCGCGGAACAGCTAGTAATCAATATATATATATTGTATGTAGGTATTGTTCTAATAAATAAGTCTGTGTTGCTTTTGAAGCCTATACTGGCTTTAGCAACAAAAAGAGTAGCTAAAATTTCGCCACAAGATATTGAAGGTCGAGTAACTTGACAAATGGTGTAATTATTTAAAGTGGAATAGTAACAATTTCAGCACATCTTTATTTTCTAAAAAGTGTCACCTAATAGCCACTAAGTATGGTCCTGCAAACAGATTTAGATTAGCTAAACCACTTGCATGTACAACCTTATTAACCAATTAGCTACGGATAGGTCTTTACAGAATTTGTTGTTGCTTGTTCATTCTGTCAGTTGCCATTCGATACTTCATGACTAAATAAGGTAACAAAAGTAGGTATATGCTCAGTGCATATAGTTAGCTACGTCAGCTCTAATAAGTAGATAATGACCTATCAAGAACGCTTTAATATGCTCCCCCGTCTTTTACCGTTCGTACGAGTCCTCTCTTTCCAAAGGTTGCCTGGTAGAGGTCAGTTAGTGATTTGCCCGCCCACTGTAGGTAACTTTCAACTAGCACAAATTTTGACGAACCACGGCTATCATAAGGAATATCTTCACCGCTTCAAAATAACAGACAACAACTGTTACCCCTGCGACAACGCAACTACACAAAGCTTAGAACACCTGTATAAAGAAATGCCCGAAATTCACCCGATCCAGATACAACCACAATCACAATCCTGTATCCATTAGCAGGAATAAAATATCAATAAAAAAACACTCAATGTTATTTTTCTTACATGGTTTAGGTACCAAAGATGAGTATGTAATTTTATTTATCTATAGCAATTAACTGTGGCTATAGCACAACATGCGGCAACATACAGGGTGTGGCGTAAATAGTG
Source organism: Ochropacha duplaris (assembly GCA_951361185.1). Taxonomy (NCBI): domain Eukaryota; kingdom Metazoa; phylum Arthropoda; class Insecta; order Lepidoptera; family Drepanidae; genus Ochropacha; species Ochropacha duplaris. The sequence continues at coordinate 5,987,646 of OX592711.1, read as the reverse complement.
GTCCAACGTTCAGGGCTCGATATACTGTATATTCAGCTATCACATACCAAATTTTGGTCCACTTTTTACCATGGGTCTCAGAATTATAATTTTTATTATTTATAAAAACCATATCTTTAGCTACTAATTTGGCTGTAATTTTTACTGATGTCATTTTTTTACTATGTTTTTTTTTTAAATTTAATTGTGGTATGTTATCGCTGAATATACGGTGTATCGACCTCTTAACGTTGGGCCACTATTTACGCTACACCTGTATATCAGAAACGAGTACGTAATAAAATGTAGATAGTACCTAATTGTATTAACATTGTTAACATTTACATAATCGTCATTATCCAAGAGCAGAGATACAAATACAGACTTTCTATCTTATGTTGAAGTGGTGCTTAGACGGCATTAGATACGTTGATAAGTGTTTAGGCCTTTGTAGCTGATAATTCTGTCACTTTTACGGAAATATTAGTTATCCTAATCTAAACAATTCATCACTCACCGCAGAGATGTTCGAACAAAAAGTATCGACATTGTACTTAACAATACCACAATATCTTAGGGGGCGTCCATTAATTACGTGAGGCGTTTTTGGTGATTTTCTGACCCCCTCTAATAATACTGAGGCCAGTATGGGTCGCCCCCGCGCCGCGCCCTTAGTTACCTCACGATTTCCCTGTCTAGACAGCTTCAGCGTACCTCTATATTACCTATTCTTACGAAAAGTGACGACAAATCATGGGTGGGACAATCGTGAAAACTAGTATGTGACGTTCTTCTCGCCACATAGCGCACGTTTCGTCGAATCGAGCCTGAATTTGTGAATACATAGCATCGAACTTGCACCTTTATTTCCCGTCAATTCTTCAATGCTGAATATTGTAAAAATACTCCACGCAACGTTTCTTCTAGAATCGGATATGTACCTAACAAGTTAATTTCTTATAGGTTCGAGGAAACCTCAGTAGAGACTCCAACATGCCGGTACAACAACAATTCTTGTCTCGGGGGTTTCCCACGACTGTACAGTGAAGTGACCACACTGTTGGCTGAGAAACCAGATGCTATACTACTTAACGCTGGGGACAGCTTCCAGGGGACATATTGGTATACGCTGTTGAAGTGGAATATCACTCAGCAATTCATGAACTTACTGCCGCATGATGCTCACGTAAGATGTAAACTCATTTTTTTAGATTAGGTAGGCAACATTATTTTATGGATTTTTTAATGCTTCGACTATTGCAAATTCATGGAAAAAATAAATACACGTTGTATTTTTTCCTTAAAATAAATGACGTACCTAAACTTATTTTTGTAGGTAACAAAATAATTCCTCGTTGTTCACTTTTTCCTCTATTTTTTCCTTAAATTTATGAATTAACTAGGAAAATGGTATGAATCATGCTTTGAATGCATATATTTAATGATATCTATTATGTACACTATAAAAATGTAGTTAATGTTTCATTTTGTGTTGCGACCTTAATACAAATTAGGTATGGAATATTCCAAGATAGTTGCAAATAATACCTACCTAATCATCATGATCTTCCTGCTTTTTGCAATTTATATGGAGTCGGTGCGCCATAATAAAAAATTATGTTAAAAAAATAATTTAAGTATGTGTGTAAACTGACGTGGTGATGGTAAAATAATGGTTCAAAATAAACAGAGTCATTTATTTTTTAGTTATATCGACATAAAACTGATGGTTCTTTCCTTGATATCGTTTAGGAATTGTAACATAATTGTCCACTATTTCATTGTCGATGCTGACGAATACAAGGCCATGTACCTATATGATAATACTAGGGATCCCAATCTACATTTATCACACATAAATTTTCACTATCAAATTTTAGGCAATCGGAAACCATGAGTTCGACGATGGTCCAGAAGGTTTAGCGCCATATTTGGCGTCCCTAAAGGCACCTGTGGTTGCAGCAAACATGGACACATCTAAAGAGCCTATGTTAAAAGGACTTTACAAGCCTCATATCATTGTAGAACGACATGGAAGAAAGATTGGCATTATTGGCTTAATCACTCCTGACACAAAGGTGAGTTTTCAAAAACATCTTTTGAAATAAGTTTTTTGTTTCTAGCCCATAGATTAATCGCCTCAATGTCCGACGAATAATTTGAATCCCTATTCTTAAAATACACAATATTAATAATATTTCAACACAATATTAATAATATTGTGTTGAAAACAATACGCTATTAAATTAAATTATATTTCAACTCAAGAAACAATATTGCTTCACATATTCCTATTAATTATGTAATTTAAGATAATAGTTGTAGATGTATATAATAATGTACCACCGATCAAGATTACTGAATTTATGTACTCTAATAGAATATAACCATACACGTGTATTCCTTGCATAGTAAGTATCTAACACAGACGAGACAGTATGTTTTTATGACCTATTGTATCTTGATATAGTGCTGATTAAATTTCAAAATGAATTTTATAGATGTGTTAATTAATTTTAATCTAGAGATGGGGGAACAATGCTCTTTGATATGTCCTCAGTACAAGAGGTAGTTAATTAACTAGGAAAACCGTAACAACAATACAAAAATAACAATAAGTAACACGTACAACTAAATAATGGTAACTGAAGCGTCATGGAAGGTTTAAGGGCTAGGAACTTGAATCGTGATTCCTAATTTATTTTTTATGTGGAAGGAAGGCGATCGTCCCATTAGCGAGCTAAGGGGAAATCTTTGAAGATATTTACGAATCACTTAAATTTTTGTATTACTATTGATGATGATCAGAGCAAGATGTTACCTCCAAAGTAGATGCTTGTGAACCTGAACGTCAATCAAAGTACGTCAAGTTTTGAGTTGCGATAGTAACAATTAAGTTTAGAACCTAGATTTTCCCTGAGCCTTTGAGCCTTTTGATTCTCGTTCTGTAATACAGACCTCAGTCAGAAGTGCTGATCTTATTACAGCTGATATAAAATCGCCACTGATTATGACGACACGACCCATTTTCCAGGAGGGTATTGACCCATTTGCCAGGAGAGTATCAATAGCTTTAAAAATTGTTCATGTTAGAATTTTGGGCTGCACAATGTATCAACCATTTATGTTATCCTTTGTTCAATTTATCATTTATTCCGCAGAAATTATCATCAGCCGGTAATGTAGAGTTTACAGATCCTCGTTTGGCTGCTAGGAGAGAAGCTGAAACGTTGTACAAGAAAGGAGTTGATATTATCATTCTGCTGTCCCATTGTGGCCTTGATATGGATAAGTAAGTTCTGTCTGCGTACAAGTTTTTGTTTTTGTTGCTGTCAGATTTTTATCTCGATTGACATGTCCTACACTGCTTAGTTTACTGCTACCGAGTCTGCTCTTACTAACTAAAATAATTTGATCTCGCTTTTCTTTCTAATATAAACATAAGAAAAGGATAGGTGAAATTTTGTCGTGTCGGATTAGCCAATTTGCTTGTTTTCAATGTAAATATAGTCGTCATTAATAGGGGGCACGACTATTTCTTTTGAAACCTATATAACCTTACTCCACCACACCTTGCCCTGTTTATTAACATTAACATGTCAGTAGTCGTTCATACACGCCAATTTAAGTTTATCTATAACTAAACTGCTATTTATACCTAGATAAATTTAACTAATTGGTAAATTATAAATTAAAAAGGGAATTGATAAAAGTAACAAGATAACCGGTTATTGGCATATCGTTGCTACTACATTAATGTAGTACTTTTAAAACTTTCGCGAACTAAATTCATATTCGTAGATTATACCGGGTCTATTCGTCCTAGGATAGGAGGATAGTCGTCGATAGGAGTCCACTCGTGACCACGGTCAATGTAACTTGATCGAAACATCGAGGATAGTCGAAATTATATTTTGATTATTCTGTGCGCGAATAGACCCGGTATAATCTACGATGTAATGACTTACTTACAGTTTTAGGCGATGATAGCTCAGTTATATCACAGTATAAAGATATACTGTGGTTATATTGTAGTCAAATGTTCTGAAGAAGATCGTAAATTGAATCCTGCAATAACTTTTCTGTGAAGGAAACTATAGCATCATGGTCGGGTAATTTGTAGTAGGTACATGCCTGGCTGCCAACTATCTTCAAGTTGATAATCTATCTATCGGAAGACTGTCGGTGTGTTCCTGCAGATGCACTTGATATCCAGTGCTTACGACCTTGGGCTACATAATCACTTACCATATAAACCTATTTATCATACAAAAGTGCTTGTAATTTGACCATGAATGAAACCATGTCAACATAATGTGACACTAAGAAATCAATAAGAGGTCAGCGGTAGAGATATAGCTGGTACGTATGTCTTAGTGAGGCAGACACATCATAATGTATTTACTAAAACAGGATGCAAAGATTATTCAATTTGATCTTTATGGAACAATTGTAGAAGGTGTAAGTGGAAACCTATTAGTGATATGATTGCATCCTCCGGTACAGATTAAGGAAAACAATATATATATATATATATATATATACCAATCCAAAATTGGTAACTCGTTTCTGTGTGCTTGGCTATCATGGCTTGCACCCTTGGAATAAAATCTATTAGTAAATGAAAATGCACGAAATTAATTCCACTCGGCTGAAGTCCCGGTCGAAGTGGAAAATTATTCAAAATCTTTGTTTTTTTTACAGAGAAATAGCCCGCTACTATGGACAGCACATAGACATTATAATAGGAGGTCACAGTCACTCTCTGCTTTGGAACGGAGTCTCACCAAGCGGTGAGGCGGTCGCTGGACCATACCCTGTAGTTGAAGAAAGTGATGGTAAATATGGAAAGCATCGGGTGAGAATTATCAAATGTAAAGTCTTTTTGTCAACAACGATAATAGTGCTCATCACGATCATACGATACATTAAGGCGATGATAGCTCAGTGGTAAGTGACATCGGATACCGCGGCGAAGGTCGTGGGTTCGAATCCTACAATGAGCTTGAGCTTTCGGTGAAGGAAAACATCGTGAGGAAACCATAGCACGGTGGTAGGGTACTATGTGGTACTCGACTGGCTGGCTACCACCCTTAATTTGAAAATCTGTCACCAAACACCTGTTGGTGTGTTCCGGCAGTTGCACTTGAGAGCCAGTTGCCCTTGCCCTTAAGGCATTGTAATAAGGTGTACAACACGTTGGCAGTCCACCTGGTATTGCTAATGTCTATAGGCGACGGTAGTCACTTACTATCAGGTGACCCACCTGCCTCGTTGTCACTAGTGACATAAAAAAAAACTGCGGTAATATGCAGCTGAACTTCATATCAAATATAGAAATTTTCAAGAATCAGTGAATATTCTAATTTTCACCTATAATTCACCGAAATATTGAACTTTATATAATTCCAGGTTCTGATTGTCCAAGCATCTGCATTCACTAAATACATGGGGAATCTGTCTCTTTACTTCGACTATCTTGGAAACTACGTGGAAATGGAGGGTGGACCCATATTCTTGGATAGGTCCATACCTGAAGGTAACATAGGGTGTCTCACTTTCACCTCATTTTTTATTTTTTAAATATGTAGACGAAGACTCAATTGCACCATTTAATGAGGCTGCACTATCCCCGGCCGTCAATTCTGGAAGCCGAAAGACACTAAATTCTATCATGCGCTATATTATGAACCAACGAGGTGACTGATGTGCCTGACATTGACCTATCATCTTTTCAAATTGCACGTTTTTAAAGTTGTAATCATTACCAAAATAAAGGGGTCAACGACTGTTCGATTCTTGAATTATATCCACAGTCAACCCCGTAATCTGCAGCTACTAGTTTACTCCCGCGGTTTTACCCACGATCCCGAGGAAATTACAATAAAATATAACCTATGGTACAGTGATAATGTAGCTTTCTATTGGTGAAAGATCTTTTAGAATCCAAACGTTACAAAAAATCGTTACAAATAAAATAGTATAGATATAAAGGTGAATTTTTCAAGTGGGCGTGCATGGGCAAATATTAAACTAGAGGAATTATCGAAAAATGCTGAAATGAGTTCCGAGTATGAACTGCATCATTAGATTTTCGAAAAAATATTTTCCCAAGCCAGCAATAGAACCCGATGGACTTAAAAGCACGCATATTTTCCCAAGCAAATAACCTGTATTATTACACCATCCAATAATGTTGCTAATAAGGATCATATTCCCAGAAGTAATTACATACGGCAAACTAAAACAAAGTGTTCTTTTTTAATAAACTGATAATTATCATTTTTTGTATTTTCATACAAACTATTGCACTCAACTTGTTCCAGATCATTTTTAATTTTGAACACTCGTACTTGACTCATAACCTCGCATTAAGCACCACACACAACATCGCCTACTAATTTCATAATATGGGATCAATCCAATATAGATATGTATCCATTGCGTCATAAAAGTTTTAATAAAGCCTTTTTACACCTTTGAATAATCGTATCATTTAATCGTAGCTCTACAAATTTCCTACTCTTAATTTTTATGTATATCGTATGCATAAAACGCTAACTATTCTTTGCTAATTCGTGTCTATTCTATAGGTAGGCTGAATTATCTGTAGTAAATATTAGGTATAGCATTAAGATAAACGTTAACCTCATATTGATATTCAATGCATCGTCTGCCAAGTTATCGTAGGTACGAGTACAAGGTGACTAGTCTTTCTGTTCGATTACGTTATTAATAGTATGATTATTATTTCGTAGTAGTGTATAAATAGTATGTTTGATCAATTATGCCGTGGGTAGGTAATATCATGGGAATTCTAGATAATGATGGTGATTTATAATGATGGTTATTTTGCTATTGCACCCAATGATGAAATTGTAAGTAAAAAATTGTAGATGGGTTACCAAAACATCATTCGCACTTAAAAAACAACTTAATATTACAATATCCACATTACATTACGATATCTCATAACACACGATGTCATTTTTGGTGGTTTTGGTCACTTTTACGTGACCTGTGGCGTGAGAAGTAATGTGTTTACCAACCAGGCTCGTCGAAGTTGAAAATCTGTCGCCAAGCATCTATCGGTGTGTTCCGACAGCTGCACTTGTGAGCCAGTTCCCATCTAGGCTTTGTGTGCTTACCACCTTCAGCCACATCATCACTTACCATAGTGAGATTGTAGTCAAACACAAACCTATCCAGAATTAAAAAAAGGCTCGTCGAAGAATTGTTATTGAGAATAGATTTTATAGTTAAGAGGGAATTTGCTCCTAATTAACTGCCAGAAAACACTCGGCTATATCATCAAATTGTGAACCAATACAATGAATAAATTCATTAAATATTCCACATAACATAATGTTATATTTTTCAGATCCTGAAATTAAATCAAAACTGGCGCCATACGCTAAATTAGTCCATGAAGCAGAAAATGTCCCGGTGGGCGTTTCTGAATCAATGTTATCCTATGAAGAATGCGTGTACGGAGAATGTGCCATTGGAGATCTTTTGACGGATTCTTTAGTTGAATTTGTAAGTTGCCTAGCCTACTACTCAGTGGTTTCAACCTTCTACTTTGTTATTAGGACATTAAAGTCTATTTTCCCATTGATGTCTATCATCAATACTATCTACCTATATTTAAGGTTCAGCGTAGTTAAGATATCATGTGTTTCTTCTTCTTCTTCTTCTTCTTTAGCCTTAATCGACCAAATATTTGGTGTAGGCCTCCTTTAATCCCCTCCACTTTCCTCTATCTTGGGCAATTAGAGTCCAGTCGATGCCCGCCACTTTTTTGATGTCATCGTTCCATCTCATCTGTGGTCGCCCTCGAGGTCTTTTCTGGTCCCATGGTCTCCATTCCAATACTCTTTTACACCAAGAGTTTCGCTTTCTGGCTACATGACCAGCCCACTCCCACTTCAACTTTGCTACCCTTTTAACAACGTCTGATACTTTGCTCTGTTTACGAAGCCACGTATTAGTTTTTCTGTCCCTCAATGCCACACCCACCATTTTTCTCTCCATTGCCCTTTGCACTACTTGTAGTTTATACAGAATGGCTTTAGTCGTTACCCAAGTTTCCGCGCCGTATGTAAGGACTGGTAGTCAAGGACATTGGTCAAAGATCTGAGCCTTTTGTTGTGCTGACAGGTTCATTTTGAATACAAAATTGAGTTTGGAGTAGGCTGCCCACCCCAGTCAGGTCCTTCGGTTAATCTCATTTTCCTGGTTCTCTTTTCCCATTTTAATTTCCTGTCCTAGATACACGTACTTGCAAACTCGTTCAATTACTGTCCTATCCACCAATATTTCCGTCGTATTTTCTGATTCTGGGGTCATCACTTTGGTCTTATCGAGGTTCATCTCTAGACCTACTTCAGAGGATACCACGTGTAGTTCCTGTATCATGCACTGGAGATCTTGTGGCGTGTCAGCAAAGAGAACGATGTCGTCTGCATATCTTAAGTTTGTCAGACGTGTACCCATTACAGAGATGCCCTTATCCTGCCAGTTTAGTTTTTTTAAATAGGTTTTCGACAACCAGGGTGAAGAGTTTCGGAGATAGGGAATCAGAGCACATGTCATGTGTTTCAGATACTGTGATATCTTAGTTTAGATTTCTGTCGCCATGCACCTGTTGGTGTGTTCCGGCAGATGCACTTGACAGCTGGTGTATATACAACACATAGGCAATCCCCCTGGTATAGCTAATGTCTATAGGCAACGGTAGTCACTTACTATCAAGTGATCCGCCTGCCTCGTTGTCACTTGTGGTATAATAAATACTATTAAAACGAATAAATTAGTGATATTCAATATTGCATTTTTGATGGAATGATTCTCTCGAGTTGTGATATTACATGTTTTTATGGTCTGGTTCGCTATACATTTTAAAGATATTATTATCATGACTAAATTCCTCAATTCAATATCGCAACTAATTGTATTTTTATTTTATTATATTTAGGACAACAAACACTATGACAATAATAAATATACAAACAGTAGAAGAATATAAAAAATAGGGTTAATGTCACACCAACTACGTTACCCACATATTAATAAAATGGTATTGAACAAAATAAAAATAAAATACCTACTTTACAATAACTAAAATTGTCGCTAAATTAATTTAGCATGAATACCTAAAGCTTAAAATAAGAATGATAAAATAATTAATTTCATTGTTGTAATTAGCTATGTTTTTGGGTATTTGAAAAATGTTCTCCAGTCATATTCGACTTCCTTTTTTACTGATTTTATTGCGAAATGTATTCTGGAATATTACTGGATACTTTGTATATATAATTTCGCATCAAACTGATGTTATCAACTTTTTTTTAAATTTCCGTTTTGCGTTCTAATATAACTAATTTGTTCAAATCGGATTTCAGGGTAAAGAGGCAGGGGAAAAAAGCTCACAGTACGATCACATGGCATTTATACAAAGGGGCAACATCAAATCTAGTATTTTACAAGGACGTAAGTAATTTTTTTTACTGGATTTTCCTCCACTACTACTAGTGACTGAAATTATGATCTTTTACGTCCTCTAACCTCTGCGCAGAATGTCACACAGGTAGATCATATCCTGGAATAAATAGGAATAAAATACAGGACACTTATTATCCGGGGAAAAGATAATATCACATACTTATCACATTGAACATACTACTTATATAGATATTTATCAGACTCTGAACAAACAGACATGTTCATCTACCTAAATGTTTGTATTGAATGGGAATCGAACCCACGACCTGTGACGTGATATCTTACGAATAAACCGGTCCGTCAATCATATAGCAAGCGTGCTACATCCCTAATCTCTAAGATATAAGAAAAACATACCAGAATAATGTTAATGCTTCATTTATTTTCAGAAATAACTCAAGGAACAATATTCGAACTTCTCCCTTTTAATGACAGAATAGAAACATTTGAGTTACAAGGGAAATATGTCAAAGAGGCTTTAGAGAGAAGCGTGAGTGAGGCATGGGCCTACAATCCTTTTAAAGGACCTTGGCTTTTACAGGTATCTGGTAAGTATTATTTATTTATTTTATTTCTTGCACGTAATCAACTGACAGCGGACTTTTTAGCGCGAACTTGCGAAGTTACGTTGCGTTTTCATTCTATTTTCATTAAAATCGAGTATTTTTAGTTTAATTGTGTAATATCGTTGGTGTTTTATCCAACAAAGATTAATCTAAGTGCACCGCACAGTGAAGTGGAATGAAAGCGTGAGTTTTCAGGGTATCCCATAAAGTCCGTGAAAGGTTTTAGCGGTACGGCCAGTAATTTCACTAGAAGCTGACCGGACTTGTACGGATGAGGACTAGAATTAACTGTGAATATGATATAACTTGACTTTTTAAAATAAGAATATTAAAAATAAAGAAATGGCTTAAAGGTCCAGATACCAAGCGAAAAACCCTTTAAAAATAAAAATCTACTGACAGATAAAGTCACAAGGACTTTAGTTGATGACGTCACTACGACGTTCGTTCATTATAAATGGGTCACTCAAATCACAGTTTAAATAGTGTCATCAATCAACGAAGACGCACCCCACTCTTTTTCCTGATCCCTTACAGTGCAAGAGTACATCCTTTTGCTAGTGTTGTGGTGCTATCGATATTATGTATAATTATTATCTCGACTGCAACAAAAGGATGTAGGTACATTTGTTCTGTAAGGGATTAGGAAAAAGAGTGGGGCGCGTCTTCGTGGATGGCACTATTTATAGTTAGGAAGGAATTACAGCTCCTAATTCAGTGACCTTTCGTGTAAATAACATTTTATTTTTTATAGGTCTTCAACTATCATATAACATATCAAACCCTGAAGGGGAACGATTGGTGACAGCTTATGTTGGCAACCACTCGTCATCCAAAGCTCTAGACAATGAAACTGTTTATCAAGTCACAGCACCCGCTTACTTGGCAGACGGCGGAGATGGATTTACGGTAATATCTTTTTCACTAATGCAAGTTTATAAAACTGCTAATAGGGATGTTGCCTATGTTCAATAAAAATTATCTAACACTAACAAGTGTATAAAACTCCTAAAAATACTCGGAAATAGCAAAACTTTGAAAATTCAACCATTTTATGAGTTTTAATTAGCAATTTAACAACAAAGAGGAGATCTTTTGATGGTGTTTATTTATGACGTCATAAGCAAGTATTTCTTATAAACAATTGTTTTGACTTTTCATAAAAAGAAGCTGATTTGATATGTCAGTCAACATCCCTATTATAGTTGGTCAAGGCATAGGTAGGTAGGTAGGTAGGTAGATATACATAGGAATGAATCTAAGGCGATGATAGCTTCGTGGTAGTGATGTCGGATACCACGGCGAAGGTCGTGGTTTCGAATCCTACAATGAGCTTGAGCTTTCGGTGAAGGAAACCATAGTATGGTGGAAGGTTACATTGTAGTATCCGACTGGCTGGCTACTCAAATTGAAAATCTGTCGCAAAGCACCTATCGATGAGTTCTGGCGATTGCACTTCAGAGCCAGTTGCCTTTAAAGCATTTTAATAAGGTGTACAGCACATTGGGAATTCCCGTGGTATTGCTAATGTCTACAGGCGACGGTAGTCACTTACCATCAGGTGACCCGCCTGCCTGGTTGTAACTTGTGGTATAGAATAATAATAATAAAAAGCTCATGTAATATTACCATAAACTAACCATTTACTTTATTTCAGATGTTCAAAACAGGCAAAAGAAACGTTAAAACCATTGGTCGGGATGAGAAGGTCCTAGAGGAATATATCAGAAAAAATACACCAATTAACGTGCATACAGATGGGAGAATTTTAATATACTGATGACGTACCTATACAATATAAGCTAATATTATATTTTATGCCTTGAGTTCATTTATTACAATAAAATATAAATACAATACAACTGGAATTATTTGACTTTTTCCATCCCCTATAGGTTCAGAATAAATTGAACACAATATTACAACTTATACGATTCAATCTATTCGACATAATTATGTAAAGATTTAATGGAACAATCATACAATGTAATCTATGTAAGTATCTAGTAATTAATGCTATTGAATTTTGTAAGGTCCTCCTCTTCAACCCTTAAAGGGTATTCAGTTAATTATCGGTTAGTTGTTTTAGATTCAGGAGTCCTAGGAAATAAGAATAAGAAAAACACGCAAATATTGAATTGCATATCGTTTAAAAAATGTAGGTATCTGTGGGGTCACCAACTCTTATTGCGATTAAACTCGGCCTGAACTGAATCGTCTTTTAGTGAAAGGTAATCAGAATTTATGAACAAAAGTAACATTGGGCAGAAAAACAATAAAGTTTAGGTAGAGTTGAACCACATTAAGAATTGGTGGGCCCGTGACCGCTTCTTAGACGCACATGAAAACATATATTGAAATTTTTGTATTATGTTTCGCAAATATGGTTCATAATTTATACTTATAATGGATTTGCAAGATTGTTAATATCTACACTTAGCGGTTATTTACCCAAGTGTTCAAATAGTTAAAATTGATTAATAATATTCAATACCTTTATTGTTACTTAGTGAATTAGGCCCATCGTAGCAACACGTATATGAACAATTATTAATTTATGTAAGCATTTTTGTGGGTCTCTTTTTACCCAAAATAATGACCTTAAAGAAATTGAGTTTGCTGATTGTAATAGCTATTGACTTCGTTACTGGATGCGCATTATCATGTGATGAACTTTATGTTTTGGACATAATTCATTATAATGACTTTCATGCAAGGTAAGTACTATAATCGTTCATTATTTATTGAGGAGCGATGACGTTGACCTCGTTATCACTTGTGACAGGCGGGTCACCTGATGGTAAGTGACTACCGTCGCCTATAGACATTAGCAATACCAGGGGGATTGCCAATGTGTTGTACACCTTATTACAATGCCCTAAAGGCAAACTGGCTCTTAAGTGCAATTGCCGAAACACACCAACAGGTGCTAGCCGACAGATTTTCAACTTGGGGGTGGTAGCCAGCCAGTCAAGTAGGTACTACAAAGTACCCTACCACCGTGCTATGGTTTCCTCACGATGTTTTCCTTCACTGAAAGCTCAAGCCCATTGTAGGATTCAAACCCACGACCGTCGCCACGGTATCCGACGTCACTACCACTGAGCTATAAAAATAAAACGATAACGATAAAAAAACTTGATCTGCTAGATTTGAAGAGACCTCACTGGACGGACCTGTGTGTCGCTACAACAACGACTCATGTGTGGGTGGGTTCCCACGGCTCTACTATGCAATAAAGACTTTATTCCAAGAGAAACCAGATTCAATTCTACTTAACGCTGGAGACAGCTTCCAAGGAACTTATTGGTATACATTGTTTAAAGGAGAAGTTATTCAGCACTTCTTGAATATGTTGCCGCATGATGCGCATGTAAGTTACAACAAAACTTTTACATAGTTTTTTAAAGGTTTTTGGCTTGGTGCCTTTATTCCATTTTTATTTTCAATATTCTTCTTTTATATTATAGTCACGTTATATCACATTCACAGTAAAGTCTAGTCCTCGTCAGTACAAGTCAGGTCAAGTTTTAGTGAAATTGGTGGCTGTTCCTGTAAAACTTTTCACTGACTTTTTGGAACAACCTGAAAAGTCACGAATAGTCACGATACACGCTTCAAACTTCACTGGTGCACTTAGATGTTAATCTTTATTGGACAAAACACCATCGATATTATTCCATAAAACTCAAAAAACACGATTTTCTATGAAAATAAAACGTCTAAGTGGTTAAACATCATGAAATATAACATATAGCTTGTACTATTTAAATTCGGATTCTTCAAAGCAAAACAATGTTAAACGAGTAGGTAACTTTAAACCTATACATTTGTCGTTATTTGAGGTTTATTCTATACCAATTGTTAAAGTAACACACTATAATGATTATTTAAATTATAAATTACTCAGATAGTTAGGTTTTAGTATTGTTGACAAAAGTACAATCGATGTAAAATGTCTTTTGTTCTTGATCAGTCCAGCGCATAGGTGACCTGCCGCGCGATCTGATTCCTTCCACTTTTTCCCGTGCTAGCCGTTCTATGGAGTCACTATCACACCTAGAGATGTGTCCGAAAACCTGTATTTTGCGCGACTGTACCACGGTTTACAAATATTCTTCTTCTATTGACATTTCATACATAAAAATCTTTGAACAGTCTTTTGACAGTATGATTAATTGCGCCACTTTTGACGCTGACTGTACTTTAGCGTGCTTTCCGCTTCTTCAAAGTTTGAAGAGTCCATGTGAAGAGTATTTCACTAATATGGTCACTACTCAGATAATTTTGTTAAGTAATCCAAGGAAATCCTCCTGAAAAATTATCGTTAGATAGAAAACCAGATCAAAGCTGAGCAGTGGTGCTCAAGTATGTAAGGGCATTAATAGACAGAAATACGTTGCTATACATTATAATTAGTTATACATTATCTAAGGGTAGGCGGGTGATGATGATGTCAAAATGCAAGGAAGAGTAGCTCAAACTCGTTTGATGTGATGTTAAAATTTAAGAAAAACATGCAATAATTGTTAATTCACAGGCCATTGGTAATCACGACTTCGATGAAGGGCCAGAAGGCTTGGCTCCATTTTTAGCTGCTCTTGAAGCTCCTGTACTTGCAGCTAACATGGATGCAACAGATGAGTCAATCTTGCAGGGATTGTATAAGCCTCATACTATTGTTCAGAGGAAAGGAAAGAAAATTGGGATCATTGGCTTGATCACTCCTAAAACTGAAGTAAGGAATACATAGGTTTATTTAAACGCGGTTTATAGGGCAGAACTACATTAGTTCACTTACAAATAAGGAATACATCAAAAGCTAAATCTCAATACGCTGCTAGACTTTGCATTTTTCTTTTTTATTACCATAAAACTCTGTAGTTAGACATAGTTTGCAATCTCAACAATCTTCTAGCACGGTGTTGTTGCACTCTGGTTAAAAATCTTCGCTAAGCTCATATACTGGTGTGTTTGAGAAACTGCATTTGAGGGCCAATTGTCTTCTATGTAAATCTTGAGTGCCAACATCGCCCACATTATCACTTAACATAATTTGAGCCCACGTTCCTAGAATAAAAAGTAGCCTATGTCACTCTCCGGCCTAATAACTAATTATCCTTGCAAAAAATCCGTGAGTGAGTGAAGGATAAACACACTTTTGTATTCATACAATGAGTATGAATTTTGTTTTTTTAGATATTGTCAATTGCTGGTAAGGTGAAGTTCACAGACCCAAAGGAAGCTACAAAACGGGAAATTGATATTTTAACCCAACAAGGAATTGATATTATTATATTACTTTCGCATTGTGGACGCCCTATCGATTTGTAAGTTATTCTATTTATACTTAGTGTATTGTCATTATTATAATTTTAATGATTCTCCTTTACAGAATATAAATTCCTTTTTATATTATACTAGCTGTCCCCGGCGGATTCACCCGCATTCTTTTCTCGGGATAAAAAGTATCCTATTTTTTATTCCAAGATATGGAATACCTGTGTGCCAAGTTTCATCATAATTCGTTTAGCCATTTTTGCGTGAAAGACTAACAAACATCCATCCAAACTTTCACATTTATAATATTAGTGGGATTAGTAGGATTTTAAGTAAGAAGGTATAATCTTATTGATTTCAGAGAACTTGCTAAAGAATTTGGAGAACACGTTGACCTTATAGTAGGTGGACATACTCACAGGGAAAATAGTATTGACCCTAATCTTGGACCATACCCTTTGATTGAAGAGAGCGTTGAAGGTGATTTTAAGGTAATGCGAAATATTTGATAGATAACTGTATATGTATTGTATGCCATAAACAGTTAGGACAAGAATACTGTTGAGTACTTTTTAAGATATTTTCAAAATTACTACTTCTACCAATATCTGTCAATAAAATACTAATAACAATTGACGTCAAGCACCCCACGCTTTTTTACAATAAAATTATTTACCTTTTAGTTTGATTTTCTATAAAAGCGTGTTTTTTTTGTTTTTTTAAACTATATTTTTTTTTACATTTATATACATTTGGATAAAATATATCCACGGTGGTTCCATTCCCGCTAAGTAGAGCGAACAATAGATTTTTATACAAGCCTCGATACAAATCAATTCCCATCAGAGCTGTATAAGAATTGATAACATTCACCTTTGTTAAACACTCTACTTTTAATTTTGAATATAAGGAAAGTAAAACAAGGTAAATAACATGAGTAGTACCTATTTAAAATTAATTGAGAACAATTTGTGAAATTTATAGATAGGTAAATAATTATTATAAAATAAAATTTTAAATATGGAGCACACCGCTTTTTTTTTTAAATTTACACCACCTGTTTATACACTCACAAGGCCGTACAATTATTTTTAATTTTAATTGATATTTTTCTCTATGTAAAATTTTTCGTAGCCGACTGACTACGTAACCAAATGTTCTATTTTAAAAATTAATTTCCGCCCTAGAGAGAGAAGCAATTACTATGAGTCTATATCCCGTCTACGGATGGAAAACAGCGTTTTCCACCCGCTTTTCGAATCAAACAATCACAACTTTCCGATTATGAGAAATGAAAACTCTATATCCAGCAGGCTATTAGAATAATTTTTGAGTATTTCACTTATCATTTCAGGTATTATTAGTGCAGGCCGCTGCATTCTCCAAGTATGTGGGAAATCTCACAGTCTATTTCGACTCGTGTGGCGATTACGTAAGGTGGGATGGCAACCTTATATATCTCAATCGAACTATTCCTGAAGGTAAATAATCTATCATAATTTCTAGTAGCTATCGCCAATTTAATTAATATTAGTTTTTTTATACCACAAGTGATAACCAGGCAGGCGGGTCACCTGATGGTAAGTGACTACCGTCGCCTATTGTGTGTGAAGATTACTTTCCTATCACATCCAAACATACTTTCACATTAATAATATTAGTGGGATAAGATTTACGGCGTGTATAAGTTTAACTTTCATTTTATTTTAAGTTTCAATTTATATCTATTATCAATTTTATTTACGTTACCATAAGGGTGATTCTTGTAACCTACTCACAGTCAAAACTATTGTAAAACGAGGCCTAGTTATAACAATTTGTAAATCGAGTGCACACTACACTCGCCTATCCATTAAAACATGGACAAAAATTACCTGGAACACTGAAGCAAACAAGAGCAAGCACACATTAAATACCAATTACATACATACAGATGAAATAATTAAAGAAAAAATGGCACCCTATGTTAAAATGGTGCACGATGTTGAAAAAACACCATTGGGCATTACTAAAACAGCATTAGAACAAGATGAATGTGCATATGGAGAATGTCTTTTGGGGGACCTTTTTACAGATGCATTGAATGGATATGTGAGTATAGTGTTTAGAACTAAGTTTAACTTAAAAACTAAGTCTAGTTAGACTTAAGACACACGTGATGGCGGTGCTTAAGTTAGCTTAAGATGTCATCCCTTCTCTTAGTATTTATTGTGATACTGATGCAGAATAATAAACCGTAGACTTATACAATGCAATGTTACTTTTACTTTAAATTATTAAATGATGAAAAAACTAACAGTTCTAGACAATATATTTTCATCGTGAAGTCATGGTTTTAGGTTAAATCTATTACAATAGATTCTGTTAAAGTTGTGTTGTATATTCTAAATAGTTATAATAAAACTAAAAAAAGTATGGACAGACAGGCTTTCGAATTTCTGTAATAAAGGCAATCGTTACTGACTGAATTGAACGGATTGCGCTGTAATTCGGCACACAAATAGTAACTGGGACGTGAGTATCCGCTAAGAAAGGATTTTCCAAAATTCACTCTTTAAAGGGATGAAACGGGGGTCCAAAGTTTGTATGGAGAAACGGGATCGTAGGTGAAACCACGGGGCGGGAAGCTAGTATAATAGATTATTATATTAGTAAAGAAAATTATACGTTAAGTATTGATTTTTCAGGCACAAAAAGTAGCTTCATCAAATTATGATTACATATCGTTTGCACAGCGTGGGTACCTCTCTATGACTATACCTCAAGGAAGTAAGTGTTTTTAATGTTTACACATTGGTACCTATTATCATACCTACTTAATATGATTATTAATGTGTATTTGTAACAGTTATAACACACGGAGTCATCATAGAGTTGCTCTCTTATTTCGATCAAGTGGAAACATTCGAGCTTCAAGGCAAATATGTGCTTAAAGCGCTAGAGAGGAGTGTCAGCAGCGCTTTGCAATACGACCCCTTTAAAGCCCCTTGGCTGCTACAGGTATCTGGTAAGTGCAAATATTATGGGATTCTTTCTAAATGCACGAATGCAGTCAACTTTAGACTTCAATTTGAACGTATTTTGTCTTTGAATTGTTCCATTTTTTATTTTTGACAAAAAATTTGACCCTATTTGAGTAAAACTCAGTGTTGCCAACTTAACGTAATTACCATTTTATACGGCTTTCAGGCCAACAAAATCGTACACGGCCCCCTAAAAATTTGCATTGGCAATACTGGAAAGCTGTAAGTAGCTGAATGATCCATATTGCAAAATTCGCACCTACCGTTGTTACAAAAATTACATTGTTATATTAATTGAAACCGAGGCCCAGGGTGATTTGATTCGAACATGGCATATACCTGTTCTGATTTCTTTAGCCCTTTAAAACAGGTTTAAATGACCGACGAAATGTCCCATAATGCTCCAGGTCTGAATGTCCGCTACAATGTATCGTTGCCCCAGGGACATCGGGTCACATCCGTGCGGGTTGGCGACATGAACGCTCCCCTATGCAAACATAAGTATTACCAGATCACAGCTCCTGGGTACTTGGCTGAAGGCGGTGATGGATATACGGTTTGTAAAAAACACATACAGGGTTTTAACACAACCTTTCCAAAATCAAAGGTTACGTAGTTAACTGCTATATTATTGATTGGCTGTAAGATTTTTCTTATAGAAACATCTATACTTAATATTATAAAGAGGAAAGATTTGTTTGTTTGTTTGCATTGAATAGGCTCCGAAACTACTGGACCGATTTCAAAAAAATTTTCACCGTTGGAAAGCTAAGATAAGATCCCACGGGAACGCGGGTGAAACCACGCGGAACAGCTAGTAATTTATAAAAATGATTGAAACCATCTTTGAAAAAAGCTAAAAAAAAACTGCTGTTCCATAGATCATGATTAAATTTTCATTTGTGTATGGAATGCTATTTTTTTATCAGTTACGCTGCTGTAGATATGCACCATGTAACCAAATTTGAAATCAGGAATGAAAGTATCAAAAATATGTCATCTTAAAGTATGTCGTAGAAATTTATCAGTAAAGCAACTTAGCGTTTACTTCTTACTTTTCAGATGTTCCCTGATCATTTAAGAAATATGAAAGTGATTGGTCGAGATCAGCGAGTCTTAGAAGCTTATATCAAGAAGAATTCGCCTTTGAATCTAGTTATTGATGGCAGAATTAAAATAAACGTTTGATAATAACATTTTTTGATTTAATTATTTAAAAAAATGAACATTATTTACGGAAAGCACAAACTTCAGAAGTACAGAATCGCTCACTCCCAAACTAAAATTGTCATTTTTTCGATAAGTAATAATAACATGGCTTACCTATAATTATTTTTGCCATGTCTTTGCTATATCTTTTACAACTACTTATTGAGAATAATAAGTGCTTCGAACATTTAAATTAATTGCATTCACATTATCCATTGATTTTCAACAATGTTCTCAGCAAAATTAACTTCACTAGAAACATTTCTAAGCACGAAATATCTTACAACATCAGAGCGACCAAACATACTGCATTTAACGGGGTTGGCAAGGGATAAGTGACAATTGTTTGTGCTATTTGGTGCAGCCCAGTCCAATAGATACTAAATAAACTGGTCTTCAAGGAAATCATATCTTACTTACTGCTCAGTAACTCGACCGTTAGTTACAAGGCAGAATATTTTCAAAAATCATTGAAAACGTTTTATCGTAGTTCATAAAGAATACCCGTAGACATCTCTCTTCGAAATTTAATTAAAAATATAGTAAAACTAGCTTTTCTTTTCACTCGCGTATCCCTTTTTTACCCATTTAAAGATGGAATTTCGAAAAATCCTATGTCATTCTTCGTCTACATCTTAAAAACAATACCTGTGAAAAAAAAACATCTTTCTAGGTCCAAGGTTGTAGACTGTAGACTGGGCGTTGATGAGTCAGTAAGTCAGGCCTTCTCATTTTTCATACCAACTTTGAACCCCCGTTTCACCCCCTCAGGTGTAGAATTTCTTTATTTCTAATTATTAATTTAAAAACACAGTTTAGTTTCATGCTTCTAGCTTCAAAAATGGCGGATTTCTATACAATCTTTCAACCCCCGTTTCACCCCCTCAGGGGTAGAAATTTAAATAACACTGATACACGTGTTTTTTTTATTTTTAAATGATAGTCTAAAAACAAAGTTTCATGATTCTAGATTCAAAAATGACCGATTTTCATACAAACTTTCAACCCGTTTTTCACCCCCTTAAAGGTTGAATATCGAAAAATCCGTTCTTATTCCTCGGTCAAGTTTTAAAAACAACACCTGGGAAAAAAATCTGCTTTCTAGGTCTACGGCTTTAGGCTGGGCGTTGATAGATCAGTCAGGACTTATCCTTTTATATATATAGATAATATTTTTCAAGCTATGCTGGTATTTTTTTGTACATGGATGAATATATATTTCCTCAAAAATGTTGAGTCAGATGTGCAGTATACTACTCGTACAAAGCGAATAATTAATTAGTCGCGCCTATTAGTAATTTCATAGCAAAATAGCACTGTTAAATTTAGTCACAGAAATAGCCAACATAATATTTTAGTTTAAATTTACACTTGACATCAGTATAACGCAACATTGTGTACATGTTTTCAAACATATTTTAGCTAAAAACACCAGCACCGAAAACCTTTATTTTTAGAACAGGAAAGTTTGAGGCTGAATATGGCTTACCTATCCAAGGAAGGTCGCCATATTCATGAAAAACAAAAAGTGTCATCATGGAGATGAGCAACTGAGTGAAGGCTGAATGCGCCAAGAGTCTAATGAGAGTGAAAATTCGTGTGAACTGCATGTGGCACCGTCATGTTATCTTGTAATGAAAAAGCTTTATGACATACATTATAGTTTTTACTGCCTTGGTGTTAAACTTATTGTATGAATTCCTCATGATTTTTAATTCTATCTAGTTTATATGTTGATATGTTCCAGTGAATTAAGGCAAGTTTTTACTTTGTTGAGTTTTATGGTACATATTTATGAAGGTCCTAATTGAAGTCGATGAGACTTAAATGTAGATCCTCATTTACGAAATAATTTTAAAAATGAGATAAGGAATCCGTTTTTATTTTAAAATCTTTTTTTAATTTACGCACCAGCATCTCTCAAATCGTATTTTTTATATTGTTATTTAGCATAACGTAAACATTTGGTGAATAAAATATTATACCCCAGATTACCTTAAATAAGGTAATAAATCTAATAAAATCCTTAAGGTGGCTTATCTTGCCATGGTTTTATAGCGCCTTTGCGTTTTGAATTAATTAGTTGGTGAAGTACCTACCTTCAAATATTTAATAGCTACAACATATTAAGGATAGATTTCTAGAGTTACAACAAAAAAAACTACTACGTAACACTTTTACCTGCTTTTCAGGGAACGGATATTGCTTTCCAGAGAAAAAAGGAATATCGATATTTATAGTCTAATGAACCCAGGATATGATTTATCTACCTTTCATTACATAATTTATTTTTTATTAAATTTATTTTATATGTATTGTTTATTAGGTATTTGTAATAGCATATTATTATATTATTACTAAGTGATTGAGTTACAAATATATACACAGACTTTTGCCTTAGGATAAAACATAATTATCGTAAGAGATATTTTTAATTCATACCAACAAATCTAGTAAATCATAAACAGTATTATGATTCTCGTAACTCCATTAATGCATTCTTTTGCGTGTCCCGCGAATAAGAGCATCTCTATTTGAGGTGTTTTAAGCATTCCATTGTGAGTGATAAGTCATGTTACATTATAAGAAATGAAGATTTTAATTATACAGCACTTTATTTTTATCAAAATGTAAATATTTTAAAGTTACCAGCATACATGTAAATACAATTAATATCTAGATATCGAACTAAAAGTTTAAAGACTGTCTGATTTACATATCAGCGCATATCTTTGGGACTACGAACGACCAATATTGTGCAATGCCACATAATAATAGATTGATGTATGTGAGCTCTAAGAAAGGTTTTATGGAAATTCAATCATTTAGGGGGAGAAAAGTATCTATTTTTGAGGAAGCTTTAAAGTAGCACCAGTGAAAGTAGCTTGGTATGGGCATATCACGAGGAGGGATGAAAGACTTGTAGGTAACGAATTGAGGATGAGTGTGATGGAAATAGAGGTAGAGGGAGGCCGAAGAAGGTATGGATGGATTTTGTGTAGAATGATACGCGTATTAAAGTTGTGAGTACTGAGATGACTAGAATGTTAGAGGAAAACATGTGGCGACCCCACCTAGCATGGGATAAGGACAGGAAGGAGGGGGTGAAAAAGGAAAATTTCGATTATACAAAAATCTGTAATATTTTTATGAAATATAAGAGTGTAAAATAGAGGAACACTGGATAAACCACGGGTCCACCCCTTGCTAGACATTTTTATACATTCGACGGTTTTTCAGATAACGTGTAACGCTTCAAATCACGCAGAAGATTTTGTTTTTAAATTAAATAGGTGCCTTGTTGGCACAGTTTACTTTTTAACTCTAGTATTCTTCGACGCTCCTTTGGATTATGACCTTAACAAGGTTTATAAATGTTGACATTGATTTCGCTTCCCGCATTTAAAAATAATACTCGTTTTCCTTTAAGTAGGTACTTAACTATTCCAAACATATGAATATTTTCAAAGTCAAAGGTAGGTATTGCATGATTTCTACCAATTATAATCGATTGCATGTTGTCCGTGACTGCAGACAGATATCCTTTTGAAATAACATCACAGGATAAATACTTAGATATGCCTAAACACCACACACACTGCCAGCTCAATCAATAAACATAATAAATACCTACCTAATAGAATAAAGAAGTGAAGTTTGGATCTCCCAAAATATTGATCCGATCTTGACAATTCTTTCAGTAATAGAAAACTACATAATCATAAAACAGAGTTATAAACATAAAATAACATTTCATCTCAAAAACCATGTAGGTATGTATACCTACTCAAAAACATGTCATGGGTGAAGATTTTTATAAGAAACTTGTTTGTTTTAGCTGGCCTGTTTCTGCACTTAGCCAAGAGGTACGTATGAACTTCTGTGTCTTCTCACTCCAACCAACCCAGGTCATCCCAGAAAGCGAGCAGCCTTTTTAGACTGCCGAAGGCTTCCGGAAGCGACGCTGGTGATAGGAGGATCCGAGCCCGCTTAACTGCCACGCTCCTGCATTCCATAAGCATGTGCTGTGGCGTTTCTTCTGCTTCCATGCAACCTCTGCATAGAGGGCTGTCTGTCATACCTATGGTAAAAATAGGTGTTTGTTCAGGAGACAGTTATATCAGAGACGGGCCGGTTGGCGTGGTTGGTTAACACATTGCCTATCACGCCGCAGGTCGTGGGTTCGATTCCCATCCAGGACAAACATATGTGTGCATGAACATGTCTGTTTGTCCTGAGTCTGGGTGTAATTATCTATTTAAGTATGTATTTACAAAAAAAAATGTAGTATATGTAGTATATCAGTCATCTGGTTTCCATATTACAAGCTCTGCTTAGTTTGGGATCAGATAGCCGTGTGTGAAAAATGTCCGAGGATATTTTTTTAATTTTTTTTATTTAGAGAGGCTGGTTATAATTCTTATAACTTTGCGGATTCTGTCACATTTTAGTCCGATGAGGTTGCGGGCAAACTTTTTTGATTTCACCTGAACTGTATTAGATATTTGTTAGTTTAAAGTCTTTGTTTGTCTGCATCCTTCGTTGGTTTTTCATTGCATTAAATGGGTTTGTTCAGTTTGAGGTAGCCATGTTTTTATTTGGGCCTTAGTGTTTAAAATAGCAACAAATAAGCGAGTATATTCATGTAAAAATAAGGTCTATTCAATAAAGTGGTCTCTATCTTGGAACATACCTAATTAAGGCATACCGGTTCCGGACCATATAAGAAACTTAATTACATAACTATAAAAAAATTTATCTTCACCAATAATCCTTGATTATTACCTGTTTCCATAACTACATTATTATATTGCGAAGAACAAGTTCCTAAAGTATTAACAGAGACAAGTCAAGTCGTGCAAGTAATCGAGACGTATTTCACGATTTATATTGTAGTAGGTACAAATAAGATGCAAGCTGAGAAATTATTTACATTAATGTCGCATTTACACGTGGTCTCATAATCTTAATTATAGCAATACAATACTTACCAACGTTTTATAAAACATTATTATTATTATTATAGGTACTAGCAATGATTATTATAAGTATAAAAAGGTGTAGATAGGTTACCTACATCATATTCGATCTTAAAAAATGACCAAGAAATTGCACTCTATCGCCCTCGCATATATATACAAATTTCCACTCTACATTACGATATCTCATAACACACGATGGCGTTTTTGGTGGCTTTGGGTCAAGTGTAATCACTCACAGTCTCTTCCTATTCAACATCGACATGGCTAAGTATATTCACTATGTTTATCAATTCGAAGATTTTGAGCGAACAAATCACTCGGTACGTGAAGTGCATCCGTCGATGCCGGCGACGCGTTCAGGTTAATGTAGGTTAATTAGCCATTTTTTTGCCTCCCGCTTTCGGAGCATTTATAACCTAGCACCTTTTTACTAAGCATATCTAAATATGCTAATTAATTTACGAATTAATATTTAAAGGTGGGAAAAACTATCAATTTATTTTTCTCGATAACAATAAAGCTCCTCAATAGCTAAAATCGGTAAATCGGTATAGCAACAGAGGAAAATAAGGTACCTACTGAACTGTTTTGTTTGTTTTGTTTATACATATATTGAACGAAAACAGCTTATTAGGTCTTCAAATTCAGTGCTGCTATAATTGAATAAATACCAAAGTTAATTATAGATACGATAAAATCTGTCTAGCGCATACAATGCCTACCCGCAAAATTTAATTTATTTTGTTAATAAATAAACAACCTAAATTAAGGTGAGTTCACTATACGAAGCATTGTTCTTATAAAATATAGGGGAGGTCTAGACTGACGGACGATTACACAGTAAGTTTTTTAGAAAGGATGACTGTTTCTCATTTTTAAACAAAAAAATAAATTAGTTAAAGAAATATTTTTGAAAGAATGCATTTTTTTCATACTTTTTTTTATACCTATGTCATAGAGTGCACAAACAATAACTAGTCGCGCCATCTTGGGCCGTCTGCCATATTGGATTTAGAATGACGTCACTTAGCGAACCTTGCATATTGTCATTCAAACTAAACGTGTATGCAAAATTTCATGTCAATCGGTTGACAATAATTGCTTTAAAATTCAGTTGCAAGATTTGACCTGAAATTTTTCGCATTTTTTATGTTTTCAACCGCCATAGACCCGCCATTTTGAAAATTTCCAAAAACTGCATTGAGAAAAAATTCCATAGGTATAATCATCGAATCTGCTCACAAAATTTTTCCAATTTATCTCAAAGGCTGGAGAGGGAGAGCCAATATCAAATTTATGCCCTAGTTAAAAAAAATGAAGATCTGGGGCTGTTGAATGCACAAATAAAAAACTAATTAGTAACATTTATTAATAAAAAAAATTCAAAGGTCCTAAGTACTCTTTTAGATATAGGTATATCATTATTGGATAATTGTGGTTCAAAAGTTTGTTTTTCGAGCAAACGAAACCTTATCAAAAATTTACAATGGAAACTATTAAAATGATAGGTTTCCTTGTAGGTGCTTAATTCAAAGACACAATTAATAATTACAAGACAGAATGTGCACCCGCCTTTATATATAATTTTGACATTGTCAATGCTACCCTTACTTTGTCCTTTGAGCGTATTAATTGAATCCCTACACTCAAATACAAGTGTGTAGATATGTAGGTAGGTATGCTAAATTGCTATTATAGCTGAAATTAATCTTCAGAATATTTTGAAGTTTAGTTATATTTCGCCAGTCACCCTGTTAACTTTAACAATTTCATAGGGCGGTTTATTTGGTGGGAATTAATATGTTATTGTAATTTTTTAAAGGGTTTATTTTTACGTTATTATCAATTCGGTGGTGGGTTTGCGGATGCGGAACTTACCCTCCAGTGAGAGGCTACCGAAAGCCACGATAAGATGAAAATAATACAAACAATGAACGCAATAGGTATATATCCATATAACTTTACTATCTATTTATTTAGTGAATTGAAATTCTCGATTTATTTAGGTAATGCTCTTAACAACCAAGCCATTCTACTATCAAGGTTATTTTTAAAGGAATAGCAATGAAAAGGGTTTTGTATTTAAAACTAGACTTATGTTCAAACTTTGTGTAGATAATATATTTTTTTATATAATTATACGCTGTCTTATTTGCATTTTTAGAATAAATATATTTTTCTCAAACCCAAAAAATATCAATATCTGCTAATGTATACCGGTTATCAGATTTTATCACAGAACATAATTAATTATAATTATATGAGAACATGTTTATATTTATTATTTTTCCATAGTGGGGCTCTTTAAGCATACCAAGTATACCAAATATGTATATTATATACTCTTTGACTCAAATCGTTAGAACCGTTTCCGATAATTTTAAAATTTCCCCTTCCCATAATGTTGATGATAAGAGCCCTAATTTGGTTTTCAATCAAAAATAATCGAAATATGAACAAACCACATAATGTTAACTAAAACTTAAGATATTTTTAGGTGTGTTTCTATATAAATAAACAATTTATTTTAGATCGTTAAGTCAAGGTCAGCGTCACAGTTTAATTATTGGTTTGAATATAACAAGATTGCCAATAGAGCTCACTTTGAATCGTGTCTCATTTTAAGCACAAAAGATTTACTTCTACTATTGCCAATAACAAATTAGGTACCCATTTCGTTGAGTATTCGTGTAACTATAAACTTAAGTAATTTATCAAATTTGAGAAAGACCATTTCTGACTCAAGAACTGCCGAACGGATTTTGATGAATCTTGGCACACAGGTAGATGATCTATCCTATAAAATTTAGGATATATTTTTATCCCGGGAAAAGTTAAGATCTCTCGGGAATGGTGGTTAAACTGTGGGGGACAGCTTGTATTATATAAACAGTTGAATGTTTATCCAAGAATATAATTGAGCAATGAACCTTGTCGTGCCGTAAACAGTCAGGAGATAAGGTAGGTCATTTAATTAAATAATTTCATTACCAAATGGCCACTTAATGTAAATATGGGTTTGTAACCACAAAAAAAGTATTTCATTGTCGTAAGCTATTCACTAACTAAAAGATATTTGAACTTGCATACATTATTACAAACTTAAAAATAAATTGCATCATAAACTGTTCAAATAAAAATCAGCCATACGCCAATGTAATAAAGTTGGCGTTAATCATTGACTAATAAATAAACGGAAATATAACTTTGCACGTTGTAGACCTTAACACGTTCGAATAAAGTTGAATGCCGTGCAGTTGTTTCATTTAAATTAGTGTGACTCTAACTTTCAAATAGGCTTGACTTGTATTTACTTTTGCATCACTTGTAAAAATGTACGAGTGACGATAACTTTTATTACACGTGTTTATTACATTTGTTTTTTTTTGTTGTTTTGTTTTCGTTAAAATATGTTTTATCCACATTGTGTTTATTTGTTACTGTGTTGTGTTTGGCTTTTGTTGAATATTACTAGTGCTTCAGTCGTACGGACCGATAATTTATATCGATTGGATATAGTGCATTACAATGATTTCCATGATAGGTGAGAATTTTATTTATTATGCATATAAAAAAATGAAATTTTGAGCTATACCTGAGACAATAAAAGTTTAAAATTATATACTGCTCCGCTTTTAATGTAGTCTGAGATTTGACTGCAAAATAATATAATATGTATAAGATAATGCAATGTCTTCTACTTGGTAATCAAAAAGGGCGTAAAAAGAGCTCTTCAAGGTCGGCAATACATCGGCAATCACCCTGGTATTGCAAATGTCCATGGGCGGCGGTGACCACTTACCATCATGTGGACCGTCTGCCTATTTGTCAACCTATTGAAATAAAAAAAAATACTAAAATATAGATATTGATAATGATAGATTTAAATGAAATTATACAATATGAGATATGCACTTAGCAAAGAAATTATCACTAATTACATAGTTATATTTATTAGAATTTAATCACTGTAAAATATAAAGTATCATGATTACCACTCCATTGCTAGTCTAGTTTTCCCGCCCCTTCAACTGGTAAGTACCGGTAAAAAACGAATCAAGGTTTCTTTTTTACAAACATATGCAATTGAGTAAAAAGATACCAAATACATATAACCATTTTAAAATCTGTAATATTACCCAGTGATTTTACAATTATCTGGTTCAAAAACTGTTACCTGGTATCAGGTTTATTTTAAGATATATTTTTCTTTGACGGAATTTACATAGACTCTATTTGAATAGAGCCGCTAAATTACCTTCCATGTAAATGTGACTAATTTAGATTGTTGTTCAACAATGTTAAATTAGCTGCTGTGATATTATTTTCACGGTAAGTTTTTTTAAATAATTAACTCGAATAATAAATATCCTCCACACGCTTTAAATGTCAAACATATTATCAGATCTTATGTAGAACCAAACACCTAACTCTACCAAGCCTAGATCTTAGTCCAAAAGTAAGTCTTGACCGTTACGGCGGCCTTCACTCAGACACTCCCATGGAATTATGGTAAGAAATCAAATCTGTCATCTGTAATGTTGTGCCATAATTTTCGGCTCTACCGATTTGGCTATTTTTGGTCCGTTGGGTTAATTAGTTAAAAATAATTTAAGATTAGATTATTATAATATTTTACTTTCTTAATCCCAACATTCAACAAAATAAATCAACGCTCGGCAGTCAGGTTGCATTGTAGTTTTGTCATAGTTTAGATCTTAAAATCTACTTCTACGTTATGTTTTGAATACGTAATGATATTCGATAGTACATTCAATTCATTGTTTAGCGTTTAGAAATGGAAGGCTATGCTCATTTGTTTGTTTGAAGTGAAAGTATGTTCGTTCATGTATTCTTTGACCAACTTATTTTAATTTTTTCGGGTTTTTAACAAATCTTGGTTTTCTGTAGTTTGCTATAAACAATGGAAAGATTTAAATTGTTATCTGCTAATAAAAATTGTGTCTTATGAAGTATTTATTACCAAAATTTATCAAATAGGTACTGTTAATAATGCACAATTATCGAGGTTAAAATAAATCAATAATCAATTACAACTAGGTAATGTATTTGCGAGAACTTTAAAATATTTTTAGGTTAATAATAATTACGTAAAAGTGTATTACATAGTGCAAAGTGGAATATATTTTTGATTATGGCAACAAAGTTGAAAACATTAAAAAAAATCTGCTTAATACAATTTTCCTTTCAGATTTGAAGAAACATCTGTAAAGTATCCAGTATGTCAGACGAACGATACAAATTGTCTCGGTGGTTTTGCAAGACTATACCAAGAGATCTATACGTTGCTTGAGCAAAAGCCTGATGCTTTACTCTTGAATGCTGGCGACACTTTTCAGGGTACTTATTGGTATACACTGCTAAAATGGAATGTCACGCAACATTTCATTAATATGCTGCCAAATGACGCTCATGTGAGTTCACTTCTTTTATCATCGTAAAGCTAGCGGCCATTTTTAAGTTGAGAATCTATAGCCATGTATGTAAAAGGGTATTTTATAACATAGTCTATCTAATCTAGAATTTGTGTTAAATATATTCGCTTCGTAATCGATTGCCACAATGAAATTAAAAATAAATTTTTGCTGAGAGACTTCATATATTTAAATCAAGTTTTATTAATTGTATTTTCACTCCATAAACATGAATTGATAAAGCTTCGTTTTAATTAAACTTCGCACGTGACATTCCTGCACAGGGCACATGCAATGAACTAGCCGTCGCGTCGATTGTGATAATATGCTCGTTAAATTCCATTCTGCTACAATTGTAGAGCTACCATTTGATTGGATGATTATTACTTAATCATGTAATAACGGGTAAACAGATTATGACATGATTATATAATACCTAAATATAAATTAAGCAGTGTCAATTGGTAAGGTCGTCCTATTTTTTATTCCGCGGGTTAAATAAATCTATTTTTACAAAGTTGAATTCAGTACCTTTACCATGAGTATGCTCTAGTAACTTAATCGATAGTACTCACTAGTGATTTTAAATTAATAACCTGATAAGCACTTGCTAAACACCGTCGATTTTTTATGAATAAGGCCATTGGTATGGACATAACGGACAGTTGTGACAACACAGTTTTACATACAAAGTTTGTTACGATATTCGCTAGCGAGTATCAATTACGATACCATAGTAAACCCATGGTAGAGGTACAGTTCACTGTGGTCAAAAGGTAATTCTTTTAGGTGTAGAAAATGAAATTACGCATACCTTTATTAGGTATGCGTAATTTCATTTTCTTTATGTAGTTCTATAACATAGAAGTCGTACGAAAATAGGTCGATACCTATTTTAAAGATAGTGTAAATCTAAATATTGTATCTGTTATCATGTCACAGAATGGACCAGATAGTCTTTACTTTTTTAATAGAATAAGATAAGGGTTTTATGCCTAGGACCTTCAATGAAAATAATAATATTAAGATTAAACGACTGGGAAATACCTATATTAGATTAACAGTTAATTTCTATCACATTGTTCAGTTATTTTTTATCACAGGAAATAATATGAAACCATTTTGTATGGTAAATCAAAATAAAATGTTACTATATTAATCGATGACAAATTAATTTAATGCCTTACTTGTATTATAGGCATTAGGCAACCATGAATTCGACGATGGAGTAGCAGGCTTGGTGCCATACCTTGCTGCACTGAAAGCTCCAGTTCTAGTAGCAAATATTGACTCAAGTAATGAGCCCACATTACGCGGCCTGTACATGCCACACATTATAGTTGAGAGACGTGGAAGAAAAATCGGAATCATAGGACTTGTTACCGTGGAAACTGCCGTAAGTATAAATTATGTCGGATATTTAATAGTCAAAAAGTCTTATTCCAACCGATGAGATTTTAATATTACTAAATTGATTAGTTTTTGTTTTTTAATCCCACATGTACACGCCCAAATAAATACCAACATGCAAAAATGTATAGATTTCCCGTTCAGATTCAGTATCTTCCTCCATCAATACCAGTCCCCCGGGCGGCCCCCTGAGCCGAAGTTCGTGCCCCACTTGGGGCGCCCTCAGCAGCCTGTCTAAACTTTATCTGGTTGAGAGTTAGCGCGTAAGGGCGTCGTGGCCTTTCTGGCTTAAACCTTCTAGTCAATGAAAAAAAAAGTTTTGATTTATATATTTCTTTTTTTTATTGACTTAGCTCCATTTTTTGTTTTAAATACTTTTTATGTATGTATATTATATTTAGAATCTTAAACATATTTTTAGTCTTCTGTAATGGTGTTTAAATTTATGGTTAGATAATTTTCTACAAATAGATTGTTAAGGTTAATAGGTTACTTTATCAATAATTAATAGTACTATTAACATGGGTTATCACGGTTAAATTATAAAAAGTAATTGCTTTCTGATGATGAAAACTTTACCTTTATCTCACGTATTAACTTCACTTTAAATTAGTTATCACTATTTAAACAAGTTTTTAACGATCTAGTTTGACGACTAAATACAAGGTCATTACAAATCATTGAATTATAAGAGGTAAATTAGACATTTCTATTTGATAAAATAATACAATTAGCGATTTATTTCAGCTAACATCCAATGCAGGCAACGTGATATTTTCAGATCCAATCAAAGTGGTAAAAGAAGAGGCTAAAACCCTGACTAAACAAGGAGTTGACATAATTATAGTACTTTCGCATTGTGGTTTAGATATTGATAAGTGAGTATAACTCATCACTACGAGTATAAACAATCATTCTATTTACGTAACTATCCATAGACAATACCATCTTAATACACAAAATTTCCGTCACAATATTGGTCCTTGATTAAATCCCAATCTACTAAACTGATCTTGATGAAACTTGGCACACAAATAGATTATATCCTGGAATAAGAGATAGGATACTTTTTATCCCGGGAAAAGAAAAGATCCATGGGGAACGCGGGTGAAACCGTGGGGGACAGCTAGTTTTAAACATAAATCTATTATGAGTTTAGAGATAAATTAAATTTATTTAAAGAACCTTTATATAAATATTGTTACTAATACTGTCGTGATTACGTAACTCTAGCTTTTTTATAGCTAGAAGATGTTTTATATTCAACATAACTATTTTCTCCAGCAGCATCGCTTCAAATATCTCTTTTGAATTTTAAAATATATATTTAAAGAGATGCAATCTATCAGTCCTATCTTCGCATGAGGTCTTCTTACTTAAGTTATAGTCGATCGACTTATAGAAGATTTAAATGCAAAGATAGTATCCAGCTCCTATATTTTCCAATAAACTTGTCATGCTATAAACTAGAGTGCATAAGGTTTGCGGGAGCCGCTCCACTAAACTGGTAAAATACTTGAATCATTGAAAAAAAATATAGCTCCATATCAAATTTAACGTAATATTATTATAAAGAGGAAAGTTTTTTTTGTTTATTTGTTATGATTTAACTCAAAAACTACTCGACCGATTTAATTTAAAAAATCTTTTACCATTAGAAAGCTACATTATTCCTGAGTAGGTACCATAGGCTATAGATAAGATCCCATGGGAACGCGGGTGAAACCGCAGAGGACAGCTATTATTTATAATCCAAGTAAGGCAAACTGGTTAAGATAATGATGAAAATAAAACTCTAGCATAAGGGGTCGTCCATAAGCGCGTTCAACGAAAAAATAAATAGGTACATGTGATACCTCACTACACCTCCCCTCTCTCTTACTTGTGATATTTCGTGATTTATCATATCCTGGAATAAATCACAGGATTCTTTTTATGCCGAGAAAAAATACGATCCCTCGGAAACACGGGTAAAACCGAGGGGGACAGATAGTAAAATTTAATCAACATATCATGGTAACATTACTAATTAATTCATAGATTTTATGTGCGATTTTGAACATTACTTTGCAGAGAAATAGCAAAAACAGTAGGAGACAATATCGATATAATAGTTGGAGGACACTCGCATAGTTTACTATGGAACGGAGTATCGCCGAGTAAGGAAGATATTTCTGGTCCGTATCCAATTATTATCAAGCCGGAATCTTCACCTGAACATTCAGTAAGTAATGATTGGTTTTTTATTTAAGGCCACGAAAGCTCAGTGGTAGTGACGTTGGATACCGCGGCGATGCTCGTGGGTTCAAATGTAGTAATGAGCTTGAGCCTTCAGTGAAGGAAGACATCATGAGGAAACTATAGCACGGCGGTAGGGTACCTTGTAGTACTCGACTGACTGGCTACCACCATCAAGTTGAAAATCTGTCGCCAAGCACCTATCCGTGCGTTCCGTCAATTGCAATTGAGAGCTATTGGCAATCCAGTACCAGAGGTATTGCTAATGTCTATAGGCGACGGTAGTCACTTACCATCATGTGACCTGCCTGCGTCGTTGTGATATGTTTCGTTGTGGTAAAAAACAAAAATATTTTCGAATAATTATGGATCTTTTCGACGACATAAACACACAATAAACTCAGAACAATAAATTGTGTACCTACCTACTTTAAATCCAATTAGAGCTATTCGATGGTTTTGGGACGATAAACTATAATACTCGTACTTTGTTTGTTTTTACTCGACTGTATATTCCTTGTTAGGCATGTAATTTGATGATTTTTGTGATTATCAGAAAAATGTAAATACTACCTAGTTACATTTTTCTGCTACGTAAATTAGCTACCTATTAGGTGAATTGATCCGATTTTTTAACGCCCTTTAAAATATTAGGTCGTCTGTACCTACTCCTATTCTGACCTCTGAGTAGGTATATTAAAAATATTATTCATGAGAAATTGAGATCCATCTTTGTTTAAACACCGACTGTCTGACTCTGATGAGATAATTTAATTTTGATATTGACAAAAACCTAAATTTAGCTTATCTGCTGAATCCAAAGCTAGCTCAATTTTTTATGTAAATATTTTTTATTAGTTAGTGAGCGAATATTTGAAGATTGTTTTATATTTTTACTTAGCTTTTTTCATTATTATATTCTGTACCCAAGTTGTATTTTATTTTTGTTATCAGGTATTAGTCGTCACGGCTTCATCATTCAGTAAATATTTAGGAAATATATCCATATATTTCAATAAGTACGGAGAGCTGCAGTCCTTTGATGGTGAACCAGTATTTTTGAATAGGTCTATTCCTGAAAGTGAGTAATAAAAATAGTTTTCTCTCTCGATGGAAAATTTTAAGTTTCACTTAGATTTATAAATCTATTCACCTAAAATGGATGTTTACTAACTTAGAAAAAAAATATTTAAAGAAACCCTCTAAAAAGAAAAAGAACTTAATATAGTCCTATTACGTTTAATACACAGATATAATTCGAATATTTTAATCCAAGCGTCGTTGCACTTGTTGTCGTGATGGGACAATATTCAGATAACATTTTTTTCCGTTTTAGAGGTTTTTATGTCGGGTTTCTTTAAATTTTTTGTTTTATGCTTTTTAAACCTATACCTAGTTGAACTTCAATATGTGTATTAAAATGTTTACATTTAGAGTAAGCTGTAACCGCCCAGCTTGTATTAGCATGTGCTCGTCACGAAAACGCATCGTATGAGCCCAAACACAAGGTAGATACCATACACCGTTGAGGAGTTCTTCTGGCGTATGAGTATCCTGCAGGATCCTGGTGATGCCTGCGCATCAGGTCAAGGTTATCATACTTTGATAATATCATTGACTAGAAAAGAGCTGATATTCAAACGGCTGAGCAGATTTTATTGAAACATAGCTAAGAACACTTTCGATTAAGACATGAATAAGAAATAAAAATATCTAAATCAAAATCGGTTCAGGAGCTACGATGCCACGGACAGACACACAGACACGTCAAAATTATAACACCCCTCTTTTTGCGGGGCATCTGTCTGTCCCTGACGGGGATTAAAAATGACGCCACGGTTTGAAAATTTTCATACATGTACTTGAATAATTTTATATACAATGTGAATGAGAATTGTTCTTGGATTGTTAGTAGATTATTTCTTAACCATAGAACAAAATTACAGATCCAGAAATAAAAGTCCTACTAGAACCTTACAAGAGTCACTTACACCAGGTGGTGCAAGAAGTCATTGGTTATACTAATAATGATATACAAGCAAAAAATTGTGGCACCGGCGAGTGCGAAATTGGAAATTTAATTACTGATGCGTATTTGAATGCAGTAAGTATTATTTTATTGTGCCACATTATTTTCTATAGCCCTAGCGGCCTAGCATATGGTAGCAATTCTTTCAATAGAAAAAATACAATACAAGTGTTTTTATTTTCCAGACAAAAGAAGTTATATCATCGAACTTATCAAATGTTGTAATAATTCTTAGAAATATGATACGCGGATCGATCCCCAAAGGAGGTATTTTATAATTTTTTGTTTATATTCTATTTGTCCTACTTTATTTTTATGTCAGAAGTCCGATAAACAAGTAGGCAGGTCATCTGATGGTAAATGACTACCGTTATCTATAAGGAATGCTAATGTGTTGTCGACCACTTACAATGCCTTGAAGGCAAGTGACTCTCCCTAACGATGTTTTCCTTCACCGAAAGCTTAAGCTCATTGTTGGATTCAAACTCACTATCTTCGGTATCCGATGTCACTATCACTGTGGTATCATCACCTCTATCTTTTATTCATTTAATAATTTTAAGGTACCTGTTAGATGTTGTTTTAATAACTTCAGTAGAAGTTGGGATTCACCCGATGGAAATGGTATTTAAGTTATGCCAAATAGCAGCTAATTAGTGCCCCCCGACGACGCCCTGAGCCGAGGTTCGTGCCCCAACTGGGGCGCCCTCAGCGATCAGTGGTCTAAAATTTGCAACTCGGTTGAGAGCCCTAAGCGCTCACCGAAAAGTCCGCGTAAGGGTGTCTATGGTCCCTCAGACCTCCACCTTTAAGTCCTCTCAAAAAAAAAAAAAAAACAGCTAATTAGCTATGAATTCCTAATTTCGTCATACATTATCATTAAGCCAACTAATATTATTTAAGCGAATGTTTGTGTTTATATTGTACATCAAGAAATAATGGCTAATTTGATTTATTTGAAGCTTATATGTGTTTTATGCTGATATGCATTATATCGTTCTAGTAGAAGCTATAGTAAAAAGTTTGTGTGAGTTTCTTAATCACGCTGGATAATTGATAAACGGATTTGAATAAAATCTGGCAATAGATTACAACTCGGTATTCTTTATATCCTTCTAAAAAAGCATAAATCTGCAGCCTAATAGTCCGTATAAATTTTTACTGCTTAGGCACCTACAAGCTCAATAAATTCTACATCTCATAATGTGTTTATGAATAAATATTTGTTTATTCTGTGTCTAAGTGTGTAGTGTGGTTTTACTCACTCCTTGATTTAAAGGCTCGATACCGCTTGTGAGCTTACATTCAGAATTGTTTTTTTTTACCCTAGTTGTTAAGGCTGTGCGTTGATTACATCAGACATTCAGTCAGTTAAAACAAGCCTTTTAAAACATATGTCAGTTGTAAAGTTAGAGAAACAGACGTGTGTTACGCTGGGTTTATTTTTAATTTCAGAAATAGCTCGCGGTTCAATCATCAACGTATCACCATTTACGAATAAAGTGGTAACATTCGTGCTCCCTGGACGCTATTTGCTTGAAGCTTTGAATAGGTGCATGACCACTTGGTGGGTCAGGAAACCTTTCGCTGGCCCTTGGATGCCACATGTGTCTGGTAAGGATCTTGTTCTCATTGTCTTTTTACTTATCAGTAGTTCTTTTAAAATTTTGTGTTGATTAATTATAAATCTATATATTAATTAGTTGTTTCTAAGAAATCGTATTGGTGCGGTAACTATTGCTTATTTGTATTTTCTTTTACTACAAGGTCTTCGAGTAACACTGGATGCAAATCTGAAACAAGCAGTATCTGTGCTTGTAAAGGAAGAAGATGGTTTTGTACCGTTAGACTTGAATAAGGACTACCAAGTTACTACTGTGGATTTTTTGGCTCGAGGCGGCAATGGTTTTCAGGTGAGGCTCCACTCACTACTATTAAACACACGATAGCATTAAAAACCTATGTCCAGAATTTTACATATTTAGTAATTTGAGATTAATATGAAGTACAGAATTTAAAAGCTCCTATATTGATGTATATTAGTTGTTTTATAAGAAAACGCGTCATTACTTAAAATGTTATTACCATAACTCCTGCACCTTTTCATCAAGATGAAATTGTGGACAAATACAGGGATATAGGTACAAAGTAAAGAATAGATAGTATGTAAATTCACGAATAGCGTATCATCGCTAAGTTTCATTATTTTGAGAGCAGCATTAGTCAAAGTCATATAAAAAATGGCTTGAAGTGAATTGGAAATTTGTAATATTGAAAATAACATTATTTTACAGATGATTAAAGAATTTGGAAGAGATTTCAAGATAATTGGTAAAGATACAACAATTGTAGAAAACTACATTAAGAAAGTGACACCGATTAACTCTTTGTTAGATAATAGACTATCTGTGATCAATTGAAAATACTCATTTACAATGTGATATTATGTTACTACATGTAATTTACATTATAGTACAAAGTTATTTTTTTATTTCAACTCTTTTTTTGCAAATCCTTTATTCCTTCACGTTCCTTCACAAACATTAACACATTGACTTGGTCTTTAATATAGTTTTTTATTCTTTAACATTTTTGCATAATATGTATATGTTGACTCGTGGTTTATTAGTCAAAGGTTTACTCATATAATATATAGTAAACTATTATATACTTACTATAATAAAATTTGTCAAACCACTGCCATGGTTCCTATAGACCATATTTCTAGGCTCGGAATTTCTGCAATGCCTTTTCGGTTAACAAAAATAAGCGTATGAAACGATATTTACAATCAGGGAGACTTTAATTAGTCAGTTTGCAGTGATTCTGTAATTCAATGCATTTAAAATACAGTGGTGAAAACTTAAGCAATCAGCGAATTTTGACTGAAAACAAACATCTTGGTAGAGAAGGCATTTAAACTTATCAGACTGCTGACCGTTTCAGTTAAGTTATCATCTGAAGCCTTTGCATTCTATTTGAAGAAGTTAAACATGAAAGAGAATAAAACTTTATATTACTTCTTGGAAACTAAGAGATAATCCTCGTCCGCTCAAGAACCGACCAGCATATTGTTTGATATAAAAAGTGGTACCTATATAATATTGATCTCCTATAAGTCCTTAGTCAGGAATTGCAGGTTATTTACCTTTCGTTTTTAAGAAATTCAAAATAAGTATGAGTAAATATGATTTTTTTCTAACAATCCTTTGCTACCGAAAAGCCGGATTATAATACATTCAAATTGTGATTATTGAAGCCAAACTAAGTTATTGTACAACGTAGGTATGTACTGTTTTATCAGATATTAGTTCCTATTTCAATATCGATAGAGTTTGAGTTGATTTGAATAAATGGTTTCTTTTAGTGACACATTAAAATGGCACCCGTTTTCAAATGTCCAATTCACAGTGCCGTTCAGTGTTTAACCCATTTTTCGGTTGCTGTCTCCGTTATTGGTATACCTAAAGTAAAGATTTCATGAATTACTAGATAATTTTTAAAAAGTATTTTTTTTTAATAGCTTACCTCTCCGGACTTTTTGGTTCATATTTGTTGGAAAATTAAATAAATAATGTGTGTAAATCTTATGACAGTTTATATTGAAGTACGTTCAAATTACATTAGAACACTTTTATTTTCATTACAATCTACCAAGTAGGTTTACAACATC
Source organism: Ochropacha duplaris (assembly GCA_951361185.1). Taxonomy (NCBI): domain Eukaryota; kingdom Metazoa; phylum Arthropoda; class Insecta; order Lepidoptera; family Drepanidae; genus Ochropacha; species Ochropacha duplaris. The sequence continues at coordinate 5,948,318 of OX592711.1, read as the reverse complement.
CTCCCCTTAATGAAAATAAACTACATACAAAGTAATAAAGAAAGATACAAAAATACAAACCGATATAAAATAAATAAATAGAAAATCTATCTATTTATTAACCCCATATCTTGAATGCACCTAAGATGTGCTATTCGCCTTAAGGGCTTCGTAAGTACATCGGCAGTCATTTTATCCGAGGGTAAATATTTAATATTAATTACACCATCACTTATCTTTTCTCGGATGAAATGATATTTCGTATCAATGTGTTTAGTTCTGTTGTGGTGGACAGGATTGAGCGCAATTTTCTGAGCACTTTGACTGTCATTGTACAGTGTGATCTTATCAGCGTTTCTAGTAATATCAAACACTAACCTGCGCAGAAAAATTGCTTCCTTTGTAGCACTAGTCAATGACATATATTCAGCTTCAGTCGAAGATAAAGCTACCGTTGGTTGCTTTTTACATTCCCAACTAATGGGCCCGCCTGCTAGCGTAAAGTAATACCCGGTGTATGACCGTCTATCATTGACGCAATTTGCCCAATCTGCATCAGTGTATCCACACAAATATTGACCACTTTTCCTGTAAGTGATAGAATAATCCATTGTACCTTTTAAATACTGTAACACCCTTTTGCCTGCCAACCAATGACTTTTATCAAAACAGTTATTAAACTGACTTAAATAACTTATGGCATAAGCTATATCAGGCCTGGTATTTACCGCAAGGTACATGAGACATCCAATCAAGTTTTGATAAGGATAGATGCTATGAGATGAGTCTTTACCTTTCTCGAGCTTATTGTTTTCTAAAGGCGTAGACATCTCCTTACAATCTCGCATATTAAATCGCTCTAAAACTGTTTGAATATACGATTTTTGACTGACTGATATTTTATCGTCTTCTCGTTTAATATTCAAACCTAAACAAAATGATAATGGACCCAAATCTTTTAATGAAAAATATTTTCTCAAGTCATTTTTGACAACGTCAAATGATATTTTTTCTTTATAAAAGATTATTAGGTCATCAACATATATAGCAAGAATTATGGTTTCATTAACAAACTTTTTCATGTAAACACATGGTTCCGAAGAGGTTCGTGTAAAGCCTATAGAAGATAACGTCTGATTCAATTTTATATTCCAGGCACGAGCCGCCTGTTTCAAACCGTAAATTGATTTTCTAAGCAGACATACTTTCTCTTCTGCCCCTTGCTCGGAAAATCCTTTAGGCTGTTGCATGTAGACTTCTTCTTCTAAATCTCCGTTCAAAAATGCAGTATCTACGTCTAAATGCTGCATATTCAAATCCATTTCTGCCGCTAACGCTATTAGGGTACGCAGGGATGAATTCCGAACCACCGGAGAAAAAGTTTCATTGTAGTCAATACCGCATATTTGATTGAAACCTTTGGCAACCAATCTTGCTTTGTATTTGACTATTGCACCTTCAGCATCCCTTTTAATCTTGAATACCCACTTGCACGGTATAACCCTTTTATTTGGCTTTTCCACTAACGTCCAAGTCTTATTCTTTATCAACGAATTATATTCAGCTTTCATTGCTGACTGCCACTGAGAACTATCTCCCGACTCAATAGCTTCTGTAAAGCTATGGGGTTCGTTAGTGTCACTCACGTGTGTAATAAGATTGGAATCGTGTGTAATTGGATAACGTTCTTCAGGAACGTCTAAATATTTATTTACAGAAAAATTTTCAGCCATTACCTTCTGAGTCTGATCCATGTCTAAATCCGACACTCCATTATCAGCTTCAGTATGAAACTTATCCACCACCGGATCCAATTCTGTAGTACCAGATACATCCACTACACTTGGTGAATGAACTAAATTTTGTGGCATAATGTTACCATATCCTCGATTATAAGCAGTATCTAGCAGAGATACATCAAACGAGGTCGAAGGAAGGGTTTCTTTATCTTGAACCTTTAAGTCGGAGAAGGTTTCCTCGAAGAAAACTACGTCTCTCGCTTTTACCAACCTTCTTGGACAGCTTGGTTCTCGAAAATAATAACTTCGTGGATCTTCTGAGTATCCAACGAAAATATATTGTTGCGCCTTTGGATCCAATTTTCTTTTAAGATTATCTGGAACCTTCACCATTGCGCGACAGCCAAAAACCTTCAAATGTGAAAAGTCAGGCTTTTCACCTTGCCATGCTTCAATTGGCGTTTTCCCGTTGAGACTTCTATGTGGACATCTATTCTTCACATATACTGCAGTTTCGACAGCATCTTGCCAGTAAGCTTTGGAGAGGGAACTATCTGAAAGTAAGCAACGCGCCTTTTCTATTATTGACCTATTTGTCCTCTCAGACACACCGTTTTGTTGAGGACTGTATGGAACTGTCGTTTGATGCTTTATGCCTTCCTTTTGTAAATAGTCATATAAATCTTTATTGACATATTCGGTTCCATTATCTGAACGCAAGGTTTTTATTTTCAAACCCGTCTCCCTTTCAACCATGGCTTTGAAAGCACAAAACTTGTTCTTAACCTCATTTTTATGAGAAATAAAATAAACAAAAATCATACGTGTAAAATCGTCTATAAAAGTTAGAGTATACTTATTACCCTGAAAAGAGTTCTCTGACATTGGACCACATAAATCCGAATGTATCAGCTCTAACTTTGAAGTTGCTTTGTGGTATTTTAATGCCTTGAAAGGTTTCCTATACAGTTTACCTTCTATACATGCTATGCAGGGCTCTTTATCAACTTCTTTGTACTCTACGCCAAGATTACTTCTGCTGAGTGTATGTAATCCTATACGACATAAGTGACCAAGACGTTTATGCCATAAACGATAGCTTGATACATCACACTGCACTTTGAACGCTGATAATTGTTTGGGTAGACTTATTGTACAATCTAAAGAATACAATCCACCACAACAAGACCCATGCAACACAGCATCACCTGTATAAGAAAAAGTAAACGAATTAAAAAATGTACAACCTTTCTTATCAAAAAGAACACAAAAACCATTTTCGACGGCTTTCCTAACTGAAACCAAATTAGTATATAAATTTTGTAAACCAAACCACCAACATTTAAATGTTGTAAACCTACTTGGTAGATTGTAATGAAAATAAAAGTGTTCTAATGTAATTTGAACGTACTTCAATATAAACTGTCATAAGATTTACACACATATATTTTATTTAATTTTCCAACAATATTTATTGATAATAAAAGTTATTCAGTGGAGGTACGTAACGGTAAAAACGGTCTACCTTTTCAAAAGCTCCATGTATTTAGGAATTTGATGTCTATAATACAAGTATAGCCAGCCTCAGCCAAACTGTCAACAAAAAATGTTATCGCAATAACCCCTTTTGCTAATTGCAAACAGCGTAAATATTATTTTTATTTCGATCCTCTAATCCTTTGCCCGTATAAACGAATCAAATGTTTTTGAGGTTATCAACCTTTTGATTATCATTATGCAATCCAGTATTTTATTTGCGAGTAGAAACATATTTTCTAGGTATGCTTAACCTTGAAAAATAACCTTGAAAACCTTGAAAAATCTTCAATACCACCTTCATAACCTTGAAAAATCTACAATTACATTGTGTTGAAGACTTTCAAGCTCAACATTTTCAATGCCTCGTTATTGTGATGAGGAGAAAAGAGGATCGTTGAAGAATTATTTCATTTTTTCGCTAGCCAATTATTTTAGTTTGTGACAATAACTGGGAAACCTTTCAAAGTAGCTGATGGAGGGCGACAGGGCCGAGTGGGACGTAAATAAATATCTGGCGACGCTAAAAAATGGGGCTTCGTAATTCGGGACGGTGGATCTGACCCGAGCTTTTTGGTCGATGTATTTCCCGTTAAATGCAATTCCGAATCTCTTTCCAGGGTTACTCGTAATTTGAATACAGTTTGCTTTACTGATGTTGCTTAGTTCAGAGTTTCCCAAAACTATGAGCTAAAGGAATTGATTAGTTATTACTTAATTAAATGAGTAGGTTTTATTATTTAGAACGGTAGGTAATTGCTTTAAAAATACTTGTCTATTAAACCAGCGGCAACGATTTCGGTGAAGGAAAACATCGTGAGGAAACCACAGCATGGAGGTAGGGTACTTTGTAGTACTCGATTAGCTGGCTTGAAAATCTGTCGTCAAGCTCCTGTTGGTGTGTTCCAGCAATTACACTTGAGAGCCCGTTGCCTTTAAGTAATTTTAATAACGTGTACAACACATTGACAATTCCCCTGGTATTGCTTATGTCTATAGGCGACGGTAGTCACTTGTGGTATAAAAAAAATCTTATCAATAGTTGGATGGAATTTACATAATTAAATAGCTGCTGATGATAACTCATTGTTAGTATGATAAAGGCTATGAGTGTACTAGTGTATGATTTCACTGACAATTAGTTTGAGCTATTATAATAAGGTACTTTGCAGGAGGTACCTTTCTGGCTATCAATCTAAACCTGAAAATTGTCGCCAAACTGGCCTCAAATCCGAGAAAATAGGTATCCTATCTGTGTGCTTACCCTTAGGAAAGAGAAATGGTCAAATACCAACCATGTAAAACAAAAAAGTAGGTGGGAAAATAATTATATTCGAATGACGATCATACTCCAGGCAGAACAGATGGTGGATGCAGTTACCACGTTTACCTTTATTTAATTTAGAATTCCGCTCGACAAAATCTCCAACAACTCCATTTAAAATCAAAGACCCTTCTAGATTTAATAATTAATTTTAATATATGGTAATGACTTTTTGCTATTTTCTGGTATAATTAGTGGTGCCATCTGTCGCGTCTTGTCCAGCTGGCATCAATTTTCAAACCAAGGCAGGTAGAGAGATTTCGTTTTATCTTGATATAAAGATTGTGCTAGATAAATTATAAATATCCTCGGACATTTTTCTCACACGGCTATCAAACTAAGCAGTGCTTGTGCTATGGAAACCAGATAACTGATATACTACATAATACATTTTTTGTGTTGGTAACTTCTGCAGCTCGACGTTCATAAGTCCTAGGGCCTAAACTGAATACATGGTTTTGACTTTGACTTTTGTAAATACATACTTAAATAGATAATTACACCCAGACTCAAGAAACAGTTAGGTATGCCCAGAAACGTCTGTTCTGGGTGGGAAAACACAGAAACTGTCTTCCATACCAACCAGCCCGTCAATTAGTGTGTTAATGTTACATTAAATTATGCTTTTTTCTATGTAGGAAGGTACCTATTCTGTATGAAATTGTCGTGATTGCTGATTTTTGGTAAGGTTTACGAACAGTCTTAGTCAAAAGACATGGTAGAATAGTCAATTTCCCATTTATATCATAAAAGAAACAACTTTTCAGGGCCCGTTAAAATATTAATTAATAATGTAAATTATTTTGCCTCATCTAGTACCTGCCGATCTGTGTTTAGAATTTTTATCATGAAACTTTTAACACATTAATGGGAGATAGACGCTGGTAAGAGGTTAGATTTAGCGAAATCGTAGTCAGAAACGCTGTTAATTTTAGGTACTGTTTGTGCAGAGCAAAAAACATGCCCATAAGTATTTTATATGATTCCTAATAAATCAAAGTCAATCAAAATCAACATTTTGTGTGTCTAATTTAACCATCAACCTTTGAGAAATTCTGTTGTGAAGAAATGGTAAGGTCCTGGTTGCTTCCTGGTATGGTTTATCATCTACTGGTTGTTCTTCGCAGTTTCACCCGCGTTCCCGTAAGTTATCTTTCCTATCTCTTACTCCGGGATATTATCGGTTTGCGTGTAAAGTTTCATCAAGATCAGCTTAGTAGTTTCGGAGTTTCTTTGCGGTCCAACATCATGACATGGGAATTTCATAGATTAAGATATTGAAAGCAAGTTTACTTGAAGACTAATCATAGTAGATTTTTTTGATATCGCACATTTTTATATAAATCGACAGATATCGATACAACAAAGTAAAATAAAAGCTTAGTTTTATAAAATAAAGCTATACCTAAACATTGTATGCAAGTTCTAAAATATAATTTCCTACAGTTACTCGATGTAATGTAGGTCGTATCACGTACAATAATTACCGGATAAGAAATTTATACAGGTATTTCCAACGATTAGTCAGAGTCGGTAACTCAGAGCGGTAATTTTCTAAGTTTATAATAACGTAAACCTAATGATGATTTTAAACGAGGTGAGATATTATGTATGTATTGACCGAGCGACCGAAGCGTCTACGTTTCAGTTAGGGCAAACATCTTTCATATGTCTGTCCAGCTGTCCGCCTGTCCGGCTGTTCTCCTCTACAGATTCTCGTGAATTTTTGTGAGCAGCTTCGATAATTACTTACACGGATTTTTTTGGAAATCATTCAAAATTGCGGAGCCATCAGGGTTGAAATCGTAAAAAATGAGAAAAATTATCAAGGATTTCATAAAACTTTCGCGAGGAACATAATAATATACATAATAATATTATTGGCGACAGATTTTCAACTTGAGGGTGGTAGCCAGCCAGTCGGGTACTACAAAGTACCCTACCACCGTGTTATGGTTTCCTCACGATGTTTTCCTTCACCGAAAGCTCAAGCTCATTGTAGGATTAGAACCCACGACCTTCGCCGCGGTATCCGACGTCACTTATCACTGAGCTATCATCGCCTTAAATTCATAAATAATGATTCATTTTTAGATAGTAAAAGAAGATGGTTATGTGAACTTTACGCGGTATTCTTATTATTGTATTTTAAGGCCTCCTCGACTGTCTCGATTGTAGAAAGTAGTTATTCATTGACTGTTCTCGGTTTATTGTGAAGTCAGACATTCCTTTCACGTTCATCACATCATCAGTGCAACGGCCTCGCACAATTCTGTTTGTAGATTAGTTAAACTAATGTTCTTATTGTCCTTCATATACTACTAGTTTTCACCCCCGCGGTTTCACCCGCGTTCCCGAGTGATCTTATCTTTTTCCGGGATGAAAAGTAGCCTATGTGTTATTCCAGGATATGATCAACCTGTGTGCCAAGTTTCATCAAAATCCGTTTAGCCGTTTTTGCGTGAAAGAGCATCAAAAATCCATCCATCCAAACTTTCACATTATTTATAATATAAGTGGAATTTTTCAGACCCTTTATAAAACCCCTTCTCGTTAGTGTTTAATTGTTTAACAACAGACAACTGTAAAAGACGAACACAAAGTCAAACGACTACCGACCGAGTACCGGTACATATTCTGTTCCAATGCGGTCCCACATGTTGGATTTGTGTGTACACTTTTCGTCTCAGAACCTACAAAATAAGGAGATACCTATATTAATTATTTTTATATATTAATTTACAATTTACCTACTTATCTTCTAGGCTTATGCGCTTTACCGAGGGCAGGGAGCATATATTTTCCTGAAAAAACAGTATCAATTAAAAATTATTCCAGGATGATATATCTCAGTGCCAAATTTCATACAAGTCCATTTTGCCGCTGATTAGCAAAGGGTACAAGATAATATGAAGTAGTGTCGATTAGAAGGATTAGTTGGGAGTCATGCAATTGTGTAGTAGTGATAAGTGTTTAAAACTTTGATTTTTCGGCAGCTGCAATTGAGAGCCAGTTCCCATTTAGGCTTTGTGTTCTTAACACTTTCGGCTACATCATTACTTACCATTGTGAGATGGCGGTCAAACACAAGCTTATCCAAACACAAAAAACAATAAAATAAATGATTGAAAATTATGCTTTATTGAAATAGACTTTGCCTTAAACTTATGCAATCGATTTGTACAAAAATCATCACAATTGTTAAGTTAATGAATAAACACTGAAATAATTGGATATAATTAATAACGTGATTGTATATCTTCTTATTTCCATGATCTGAGTTACCCGCTATCTAATTTAACACTCGCAAAGCGACCGTGTCTTTAAACCCAAGGGGCATAGCCATACGGAAATGTACGTTGCATTATACATTGTGAGATTTACATTCATTGCGGTGAGCCCAGTTTCGTTTACTCTCACTTTGAAATTAGTCTATGTTTTACGATTATATCTTTTTTATTATTTATTTTGATGAACCTGAACTAAGCTACTAACTAAACTAACCAAACATTTCTAGTTATGCATAAGTTTTAAACATCTGTGTTTCTTTTGTAGTGAAGGAAGTTGAGTGGCTGGTGTGACGAATTATTTTATAAACCTACTTCATTCTTTTTATATTTTATTAATCTTTACTATGATTTTGTATACCGACTCATCATATTGTTTAACAGCTTAAAGCATGTAATATCTCACGTAAGTGAATTGTTATTGTTAATTCTTGTGAGAAATAAAATATTCTGTAACCCGGATTTAGAGTTGATTTTTGTAAATTTATTTGGAGTTTAAATTTTTCGTCTTTCTAGAATTATTTTGACGATGTTGTATCGAATTCTTATGACAATTATAAGACCGAATTAATAATTAAACTTAGTTAATAAATATTGTAAGCTTTTCATTCGGTAATCACCATTAGTGGCAATCACATGCATTATGAAACTGAATGACGATATATGTCTTAGAGATTGCCTCGCTCGATAGTAATAATTTGTTGATGAAAAATATATTATAAATTTATTACATACGTACGCACATGTATACCTACACACATAATTATAATGTACCTACATTCACACACATACATACACACCTGCACAAATAAACATCACTCAACTAACATCCATACACATACACTTCTCCACACACATACAAATACTCATAATATTAGTTATGATCAATTTAATTGCTGAACTTTACTATACTTGTATTATCTATTTGTATTTACCTGCTCTATGGGAAGAGCGGAGATTCCTAATACAAATATTATTTTACTTAAAAGGAGTTCTTCAGTCGCTGTACTTTAATTTTAAGACTAAAATGAGGAAATGAATAAGAAATTTTGCGAAAATGACATTTTGCGACTAAGATAAAAAGCATTCTATATGTAATTCCATTATATGATCTACATGTGTATCAAGTTTCATCAAAATCCATCCAGTAGTTTTTTCGTGAAAGAGTAACAAACATCTTCACACACATCCAAACATACTTTCGCATTTATAATATTAAGTAGGAAGTAGGATACTAGGATTCAAACAAAATAAAGTCATATTAATTTGAAAGAAATGATTGTGATTTTTTTATTTGTTAGAATGTTTTTTAATAAATCGCGCTAAGATCGCGCTATATTAACTAATCAGATTTAGACTAAACTTGGTACCATAGAAAGCTAAACTGAAATAAATCATTAGAACCCTTGGTAACGTGGGCAAAAAAGGCAAACATGAATAACGGTTCTATTCATCTCCATTTACATCTAACAATACTTAGGTACTAAACACTTATACTCATACAAAAGGTAGAAATCACGTCGGCGATGAAAATATTGCGACCTCTGGCATTCACTTCATAAATCAACGAGAGGAAGAGGTGTACCTATCTTTGACAGGTTGACGACACAGGAAGAAATGTGCCGGGAAGTGCGAGCGTTAGATAGTAGTTAGGCAACTCTATATTTTATGTAATGCGCTATAAATAGTCTTTGACGTCAATATTTGTAGGTACGATGATTTATTTTTTTAGGTTTGTTATGTAGCGATGTAGATTATAAAATGTTTTCTTGAAAGTTGAACTGGTTTATTCTTTTAAAAACCTAGGTGCCTATCGCACTTTCATCCGAGTCGAACGTTTTCGTTTACTGTTCAGCTCTTTTGGACAATTTTCTGAGGCAAGCTAACTCTTTATAAAAATATTTTTGTGATATTATAAAGCTGAAGAGTTGTTTGTTTGTTTGAACGCGCTTATCTCAGAAACTACTGGTTCGAATTGAAAACATATTTTAGTGGTGGATAGCCCATTTATCGAGGAAGACTACATATAGGTTACCTATATAACATCACGCTATAACCAATAGGGGCGGAGCATCAATGAAAAATGTTGCGGAGAATACAGACTCGTCTTTTTTATAATTTTAATGATACAAGATCATTTAGCTAAAAGAATTGCTTAGTTCGCCACAGTCAGAGGAACGAAATGATTATCAAGATAATAAGAACACCTAAATTCCATACTTTGATCAAAAGACACGTTTTACATAAAGTCGGCCTCATTGAGTCTCCTTGAGTCGGGTCGATAACCGGGCCTACCAAAAATCTGACATCTGTGAACACCCTGAAACTTCTTTGATGTTTTATTTGCCATCCTTACGACCTCTCAATCAATTACCTTGAGCTCGGTCACAAACAGCCTTCCCAATTTGCAGGGGGTTCACATTTGGAAGCCCTCTGACGTCCTTATTAAAAGCAGCCTAGAATTAATTTTAGCCATTCATAATGGTTAAACGAATTTAAATAGGTAATTCCAGAAACGCAGATCCATTTGGATGCGAGATAAACTGTAAGCTTGCCACAAACACTTATATTAATTACCTCACTTGAAAAGAGAATGTGAATCTAAAGGCCTTTCACACACGCCGAGGCACTCTTTTGACCATAATTATTCATGCAGTTCGTATCTCACTTGTTAGATGTTCGTCAACCCTTGTCCCAGGGTCTCCCGGGGCAGAACCTCAAAGGGTACCTCGGACAGCTGCGGTTTTCACTTCTTTGTACTAGGCTTTATGTGTTTTTGTAGTCGTGTGTGAAATTTCTGACAAGGCTTGTGTAAAAACTTTGGTTAGTGTGTATGTACCTTATTATTTTGTGTCTATTTAGCATATTTTCTGTATTTTTTGTTATTATCCCACTTTCCCCCGGTTTTAACCGCGTTCCCGTTTTTATTATACACCTGTTAAGATTTCAAATCTATAGTTGTGTTTTTTTGGAAGCCTTTTATGTTTAAAAGCAATTTCTTACCGAGGAATATATTATGTATGTAGGTACGTATACATTGCCCCTTGAAAGAGTCCCAAACTTTGCTGAGCTGAGTGCTTATTTCTAGTGTTCAAGCTATGAGTAGCTACTTAGTACTTACAAAGGAAATTTTTGGATATTTTTGGCGAAAATTAAATAAATTTTCACATAATTATTATGTACAGTGACACTGTCGTAATATTTCTGGATTTTAATTTATACCAATAAAACAAAACTTATTGTGCTTTAGGTAACATTTCTAACAACTACCTAAGTAGCATTTTTATTCTTTCAAATGAACGTTCTATATACAAACAGAGAATGGTTACCAATTTTAATATTCCAGTAGAAGTGTTACCAAAACAATGCCAATCTTAATATTGCATTACCAACGCCCAAAGCGCATGTGTCAGCCACCCGAAGCGCGCATGCGTGGTCTGCAAACAAAAATGGCGGAAAGAGCCTATCTCAGGTCCCATTGTAGTAATGAATTCATGCTATAAATCAAAATTGAAAATACTAATACTGGCTGTAAATGTAGAAAACAGTTCGGTACGTTTATTTTTATAATTGGGGGTTCGGAACAAGTGAACCGTGAAGTCTTTTATAGTGCAATGATTATCAGTTTTGGTTATGGATATTTAGTACCTACTATGTTGACAGATCAGTAGCGATCAGTGAAGATGTGTGACTATCATCAGATTTCTCATGGATATTTCACGAGTTCTGTGGTTTGAACATTTGAAGATTTTCTACTGATGTTTTGTAAATGGAACATGAACATTGAAAACATTTGAAGATGCCGATTTTAAAAACGGAACATAAGATCAATTCCATATAATATAACATCATTTATGCTCCAAGGTAAGTGGTAAAACAGTGAAATATTATTATTCATGGTATTATTTTGTTATTTCATTCATTGTTTCTTTAAACAGAATTGTTTATGAATAAACTTTTTATCGTAATATTTAACATTTTACAATTCAAGAAAAAGAAACATTTGCTGATGATATTTTACCGTAAAAAAGAAGGTGTAATAGTTAACTTACATTATTTTTTTTTTAAATTTAAGTACCTATGTAAGTAGGCTTACCACGTGTAATCGATCTCAAGACTACTACTGTCATGTCACATAGTAACTTTTGTGTCACAGTAAATTTTCGAGACTAGTATGTTAATCAAGTGGAAATCATTATTAGGGTTCCGTACCCAAAGGGTAAAAACGCAAACCCTATATTAAGACTCTACTATCCGTCTGTATTCTGTCACCAGGCAGAATACAGACGGATAGTAGAGCTAGACATATAGCTAGACAGTTGAAACAACGCTATAACAACATAATACTAAATACAGAACTAAATAATTAAAAAAATATAGAATTTGTACGAAACCCTCGGTGCGCGAGTCCGACTCACACTTACACTCGTTTCCTTTTTTTTTATCGCTTGTATTTGCATAATTTAGATATTAACCTCCGATACTTAACAAAATTCCTGTGAAAACGTTTAAACATGTGCATAACTGAATGGCCAATTGCAATTGAGTACTTCTGTGTAACTAATCATGTAATTCGTTTAACATGATTTGAAACCCGCCGGTAATGAACTCGTTGCACAAAATAGCCCAATTACCATAGTAATGTGTCAAACATTACATAGGTATTTCATTCTATTTGGTCGTCATTAATTTATGTTTAAATCACACTGAAAACTGTACGCGTATCGCAAACATGTTTGTTTTAAAGGTTACTTCAATTTTAGTGACTTGTAAAAGCCTGCAAAGGAGTCTAGGTAAAAAGCTAAGCTACGTTTTAATAAACTCAGCAACTAATATATAACCAGTATTGTTTACACTTAAATAATCATGTAAATTATCGTGTCACTACTGTTTACTTCCAATTTACTGTGGTCGAATATAACCACCGCATCATTCCACGCCCGCCACAGACTTCTATACGTATACAAGTAAAGCTCTCATCTCATGATTTAAAGGTAATCTAGCTCTGATTGTTTTTTTTTTTTTTTTTTTATTCTCGATAGGCTTGTGTTTGACCACAATCTCACCATGTTAAGTGATGATGTGGCCGAAGATGGTAAGCACACAAAGCCTAGATGGGAACTGGCTCTCAAGTGCAGCTGTCGGAACACACCGATAGGTGTTTGGCGACAGATTTTCAACTTGAGGGTGGTAGCCAGCCAGTCGGGTACTACAAAGTACCCTACCACCGTGCTATGGTTTCCTCACGATGTTTTCCTTCACCGAAAGCTCAAGCTCATTGTAGGATTCGAACCCACGACCTTCGCCGCGGTATTCGACGTCACTTACCACTGAGCTATCATCGCCTAAAAAAAAATTGTAAAAAAAAAAAACATTAAAAGCTGATAAAACGAAAGGACGGACAAGCCGATAAAAACTAGCATAGGTCTACGAGAATTCGTAGCACGTAGCCATCACGTAGCATATGTCGTAGCGCATGGCGCTGGTCGTAGCATAAGATGAAGGGTGGCTAATCAAAATTACATACATAATGAGTGTGTTTTAATGATTCTATACATAAACGATGGATATAAATTATTCAGCCGCTTAAATACGTTTACGTGATTTTCATACTACTTGATCTTGATACTTGTTTCATTATCAAGTGTAAATAATTAATAATGATTTATAGTAAAGCATTATCCTTATCCAATTTTACGAGTTGAATCTTTATTACGGTATTTGACGTAAATATTCTGTGAAATAACTCCGTCTAAGCTATAGTTACATAAAGTATTCATTAAGTCTACAAAAAATCCTCTTATAGTCAAATTCGTGAATATTACCAAACCGGTAAGCGATTGTCAATTTTACTTTAATAACATCCCATAATGCGCTAAAGCTGGGTAAATGGACTGAAATTGATAATAAAATTAATTTACTTACTTCCCCTACGCCTTAAACGAGTTTGTAGGGAATTTATTCATCTTTATACCAACGTCGATACAATGGCTTTTGTTGTATGGAATCTTTTGTTTTCTCGGGTCTGGTAAAAGCTTTATATAGATTATTTGTAGATATCTACTATTTTTAGTGTTCATATAATAAATGTTTTTCGATATTTTTGATGGCATATATTCTAGAAATAGAAAATAAATTTTATCGTAATGTGACTTTATTTATAGTCACATAGTGCTGTTTTTTATTTGCTGGAGAAACTCCAATGATGTTTGAAAAAATGGGATTTAATTTTTTAATTATTAATTGATATAGTCCTCTCTGGAGAATAAAAACAAGTGTAAGTCAGATTCGCGCACCGAGGGTCCGACTTGCACTTTATAGCGGCAACAGAAATACATCATCTGGGAAAATTTCAACCGTCTAGCTATCACGGTTCATGAGATACAGCCTGGTGACAGACAGACAGTAGAGTCTTAGTAACATAGGGTTTCCGTTTTAAACAAAAACGTTTTAAACTGCTTGATCGAATATCGTATATTATAATCTTTTTTTTATCTTTACATACATGAAAACATGGTTCATTAAATATTTGGTAAACCTTTTTCATGTTTGGAAATTATTATATCCGTTTACATGGGGTTGAATTGAAACGTTTTTAATCGTTTTTCATAAGGTACAGCAATAAAAAGAGCCGGTTATGGCCCTATTTATTTTCTGGATCCGTTCCGGAGTTCATCCGGATAACGGATTATCGGAAAAAGGGTCAAGCTTTTAAAAAGTAACAGTGATTTTTATCAGATGTTACGTTACGAGTAAGAAGCTAATTTCTATGAAGAGTTTGAATTCAGTTGTTGAATTGAGAACAATATCATGATTTTCGATCATTTTTACAGTCAATCCCAGGAACTTTGCTTTGATAGTGATTTCGTAATTATTCCATGCTTAAATTATATCATATTACTAATTTTCTTTATAACAATACCGTTAGCAATACTAAATTCAAATATGAAGCAAAAATCCCCATATTATTTTATGATACACGAAGTTTCATGAGAAAAACGGCGTAGTGCTATATCATGTTTCATTTTCCTTTTTTTTTGTAGTACCCATTTTCGCCCTGTGTCCATATGTCAGCGTGACAAAAGACCATAGAAACGCGTGTTTTCCCCATTCTTCCGGATTTTCAACGTAACAGCGTTTAATCTTTTGTGATGTTGCTATTTTTATTTCACTTATTACAGAAATCCTATTTATGGTTTTAATTTGATATAAACAAGACTTATCTATTTCTTATGTAACAAAAAAATACTTTTATTGAGCTCAAAACTAGCATTTTTCGTGTTTTAATATTGTCGTCCGCTTTCATTTATTAAAAAAAACGACACGGTCGTACTATCATTTCTGGGATAAAAAGTGTTCTACCCATAAACTATTTCTATGCTAAAAATACGTCAATACGCTGCTTTCCCTAAGCCTCAATGTCACAATAAGGACAAACCAACAAACAAATTTTCGCATTAATACTATTTGTAAAATTTACATTTAGCTAGGTGAAAATGGAGCATATTTGCCAAGAAGAAGCATTCATTTTCTAAAATGCTCTTAAAATCATTTCATCACTATTGACAATTATTAAATATACTATATATACTACTATATAAGACTATAATATACTACTACATATATACATTCTTTGAAATATAATCTTTTCGAAACAACAACTTTTACTATGGAATGGAAATGATATCACTAAAAAACTTTGCTCGACCGAAAAAGCATTAGTTTTTCGTTCAATATCTATTATATGTACGCATACCTATATTAATTCAAGTTAGTTATGAACTGGTACAGAATAGAAAATATATTGCTATCCATACTTCAAATAGTAAAACGTACTATAATAAAATATCCAACGAATGCCCAATAGTGTATGCAATAACCCCAAATATATCTCAGTTTACAGGCAATTCAGTCACCAAATTAACCAATATCGCAACATTATACCCATAAAGTGAACCCTGATAATAGGTTTAGCAACCACTATTATGTAAGGAACAGTTACGGCACAATCTATGGAAATAAAATAGAATACCAGCCTTAACGATTGAGTCGTAAAGTGGACATTCAAATTTTGACTACGTTAGTGGCAGCATTTTGAGTGGTCGTAAATTTGTTGACCGTAAATCGTATTCATGTTGGTATTATACTGTTTGATGATGTTCTTGAATGGGCATTTAAGTAACTTGAAGAACTGTGGTTCGCATATTTTAGTCTCGATGTGAAAATTTGTATACCCTACCTACTTAATTATAATAACGGTTCTGTATAGAAATAATGAAAGGCTTTTTATGAAAAATATATTTCGTTCAGTGAATTATAAAATTAATTTAGAATCCCAATTGGAATAAAAGATATCGATATCCCTAGCCAGTTCTAAACATCGGTAATTTGAACGCAATATAGGTCGTAATATGGGCGAAGATAGTTCATTGCTAGTGTAGTCGAAAACCGTGACGAAACCATAGCTCAGTGGATAAGATAAAAGATAGAAGAAAACCCAAGTTGGGTTTGCTTGCCCACTCCAACAGCTGCGGCTTTACAAAACGGATGTTATGCCGCATATGGAGTACTGCTCACATCTCTGAGTAAGCGCATCCGCTTATCAACTTGATCCATTTGGGTCGATGCAAAGGCGCGTTAAAACCGACGGTATCTCTAGTACCTCTCAGCCTTCGGAGAGATATTGGCCCACTCTGTGTGTTCACCCTTCTACCATGGCACTGCTCCACGATGTGGAGCTCATCATCATCGTCCTCGAGCCGCTTCCATCGTCCACCCAACGATTCAGTCGGACCATTAGGATATGGAATGAGCTGAGCTCCTCATCGTGATATTCTCTCTCGCTATGA
Source organism: Ochropacha duplaris (assembly GCA_951361185.1). Taxonomy (NCBI): domain Eukaryota; kingdom Metazoa; phylum Arthropoda; class Insecta; order Lepidoptera; family Drepanidae; genus Ochropacha; species Ochropacha duplaris. The sequence continues at coordinate 5,931,604 of OX592711.1, read as the reverse complement.
CATGGGGTTCTTCAAGAAGGGCGTAAAAAGAGCTCTCCAAGGTCGACAACACATCGGCAATCACTCTGGTACGAGTATTTTAAATGTTCATAGGCGGCGGTGAGCACTTACCATCAGGTGGATTGTCTGCACTTACCGGTTACACGGTGGATTGTCTGCATGCTTGTCAACCTGATGACTTAAAAAAACCTTATGTTTAAAATCTGTCGTCACTCTGTGTATTGCGCACTTGAAGGCTATATAAAACCGAGATAAGTTAACGACCCTATTCATTTAATTACAATTTGTGGTGAATGTTCTGATAGGTGATAATAAAACGATATTAATTAAAACACGATTGCCGCTAGTCAATCAAAATATTTCTAAATTATTAAATTAGGTGTTACTTTCATCTAAATTAAACGTTCCAAATTTTTAACTTTAATTCAGTAATCTAAGCACAATACTTATCAACACATTTTATTTGCTACAAATGTATGTATTTGCTTATGTTTTACGTATTTAGGTAGATACATTTAAATTTCTTAGGTCAGAGATCACCAATTAGTTTCATGTGGGGTCCGTTTTATAAAATTATATGACTGGTAGCGGTCGCGGCGATTAGGGACCCCTCCTCGCTCGCGGTGAGGTTTTTAGATACTAAACCCTCTACGCCTCCCGCCTCTATAAATAATCACGTGTATTTATTTTTTTTAAACTCAAATATTTAACGTAAACACTGTATCTATTTTTTTACGTTTACTTAATGTTGGCAGTCCGGATCCGGACCGTGGTCCACCATTTGGTGACCCTGAGTCTAGATTAATGATCTGGTGAGCTTGTAATCATTTGGAGTTGTCAATGACAGCACATGTGATTTTCGTGACCATTTTTCTATATTGAGTCGTAAAGAACCGCCTACTTCAAATGTCGGATTTTTAAATTAAGTCGATCGATCACACTGTGCTTGCTAGTATGTAATTTTCATTCCCAAATTACACTATATGGTGTGTGAGTAGGTGATATTTACAATTTGTTTACGACAAATGTACAAAATATACGATCGGCAAGATTCTTAGTAGCCTGGCAGCGTTTCCTCTTTGGGTGGCCCAGGGCTTTCATTTAAATTGGACGAAAAACAAAAAACGTATAATTTTTATGAATTTTCAGTTCAATTCGAATTACTCACACGGCGCCCCTGTTCGCAATTCAGAAAACAAAGCTCAGGGGATTAGTCCCGCTAAATAACAGGCAAAACTAGGCCTATGGAACACGCCGCTCGCAAACAAAACCTTTGAGTAAGCTCCGGGAGTTGCCTAAAATGGCGTGGGCGAACAGCCACGTTTGACTGGAATCGATTGGGAGGAGTTAGAAATTGGATACTGGAAGGAGATTCTGATACAATTGTTTGAGATCATAATACTGTTATCTTTGTTTATATCAATGATTTAGACAGATAATTGTTTTTAACGAAGACGTTAAGTATAATAGTAAAGTGGAGTATCATGGCGCTCTGCGAAATAAATCAATTGGTGTATACTTTACAAATATTATAAGTGTCCAAATAAACATTTTTCTATATTATTACGAAATGTAAACATTATCACACAAATAAATCCTATTCATAATACCCTAACATCATGGAATGGATTGAAAAAACCTGATGCGTGAATTCAATTCATTTTATCCGAATTTCTAAAAAAAAACAGCTATGCAAAAAACCTTTTTTCCACTACGAAGCCAATCAATAGTTTAATCATAGACGTATGCCACTTGTCCGCTCTATCCAATTTTGCTACACTCGACTATTTCAAGTGTCGGATACCACTGGGTTACTGTTCAATTAAATTGGGCCCTGTACTGTCCTACATCCATGCGTCCGGTTTGCTTGTCGGTACGTGCATCGCCTGAAATATTTTGACGAAAGGAATTTCTACATAAGCCACCATTTGTACCTCATGTTTTATCCTTACACATTTTCGAATACCCCGAAGAATGCTTATATGAATCATTTGGAAGATTTCTTTTATTTGCTCAAATATTGGCGTTGGTTTAAAAACTATGTAACTTTAAAAACTTTTTAGTTCCTTGTTTCTCGTAATGTTGAAATTGTATGTTAAAACAGAACAGACAAATAAAGTTGGTTTCACAAAGCGTCTAACTGCATTATAACATGGCAGCATTTCGAAAGCTAACCAACTTTTAGCCAGATTGCAAAAGAGACCAAAATACTGCTGGATTAAACTACAATTCTGTGTGCACATAACTCGGTTTCAGTATTGTTAAAGAGGAAATTTATGTGAAATAGTAATAGAATAAGATTTGTGAGAGTAACTGAAGATTTTAATGTAGAAAAACATCGCTCGTTAGAAATATTCATAATAAATCCGTTTAAATGGATAATAAAAATTAATATGCCGAGCATTATTGTATTTGTTTCGAGCAAATTGAGTAGTAAATCATTTACTATTTATCTTTTTCAGTTTTAAATTAGATTTCTGATCTTTGGTAATTATAGTTAAATATTTAATATGAGCAACAATTGTCATCTTTTTATGAAGCTTTTAACAAATCTATATACTTACCTACTTTCAATGTTTATGAACAAGCTATTCAATATTTCAGTGACATAAATAATCTTTTTAAGCCTAAGTAAACATATTCAAATCTCAGAATTTGTGAAACAGTGCCCTGAATTTATTTCCTTAGAATTATTTTGACTACCAAATTTTCTCCGAATCTCTACAAGATGATATCATAAAATATATTCAATGAATGCAGAGTTCATGATTGACATAGTTACCACTTATAAAATTGATGAAAAGGGAATAAATGAAGGCCAATTAGTGGTCGGTCCCCACAGAACAAATCAAGAAAATCCAAACTGAATCAAAAAGAACTGCTCGGCGGGCATTTTTGCCTATTTATGTATAATCCAGTGTAACATATTCTACACTACAAGTTTGTTTCAGTTATGTGGAACAGCTTTATGCATCCAAGGAACAAAGCCTATTGTATTTTCTGACGCGCCACTTCTCTACGCAGCGCAATTCTCTTTTGAGCATTAAAGATTTATTTACACTTAACATAAAATACGCTACGTTTTAATCACAATGTGAATAGCAAAACGCGTGAACTTGAGAGGTTAATTGCTGTCCGATATATAAAAATCTGTCAGTCCGTAACGATTAACTTGTATATAGATAAAACAGTTTTAATTTCCATATTATTATACGTATAAGAACAGCCTTTTTAAAATTAGATTTTAAACATAGTAGGTATTATTTCAGTTGGTACCTAACGACAAGGTTCATGTTTTTAGGGTTGAGTTATAATATAATTATGTTGAAATATTTCAAGCATAAAACATCTTAAAAAACATGTCTTAATTATACATACATAGCGTGTACCTATATATAGTTTCCCCATATTCAAAACTGTTATTGAGTGCAATGATAAATTGACAAAGTAGTTAGTTATATAGTGACGACATAATCTGCGAGTGTGAAAGCGCTCTTGTGTAAACTTGGTGCGCTCGGTGTACTTTGAAGTTCGATGTATGTGGTGCCCATACAAGTTTGTCTATTCATGTATTATCGGGACAGCTAAGCCTCGTAGTCTAGGTTGTGCCAGAATTTATTTATTGAGGCTTCACATCACCCAGCCAAAGATTATGATTATTTTTGTTTGGGATATTTCAACGTAGTACCTATATTATATTTTTTTATTAACAATTATTTACTACTATTTACATGCCCCGGCTTCGCACGGATAGCATATACGCCAATACGCCTATATTACCAGTATAGGTACCTACCTATACTGTTATTTACGCCGCGCATGTGTATGTAATGGGAGCTTTATCATATTCGTCATGATATTGTCCGTCATCTTCAACAATCATTATCATATTTCAACCAATTTTCACAATACGTTAATGAATATATACCTAAATCTTTCTCATGAATCACTGAGTGATAACTGTATGAAAATCCGTTCAACAGTTTTTGAGTTTATCGCGTTCAGACAGACAGTTAGATGGCGGGGGAACTTTGTTTTATAATATTATATGTAGTAAGGACATTAATAGTTACTTCTGATTGCTCTGCAATTCAATAATAGTCATTATCACGTATTTGGTATGTGTACTATTATGTTATGTAGGTACACATACCAAATACGTAAATCTATATATATATATAAAAGAAAGTCGTGTTAGTTACACTATTTATAACTCGAGAACGGCTGGACCGATTTTCATAGTTATTGATTTGTTAGATTCGTCTCCGCCCGGAATAGCAGAATAACTATTAAAAAATAAGAAAAATGCACAAAGAAAAGAATAATGAAGACAATTATTTCTGTCATACATTTTGTATAGAACGACTTTTTGACATGTCTCGAGATCGGGCTAACAGATGACAGATGGTTTAGATTCACAAATTGGACACGGTAGGTGTCGCTGGAATCGGGTTCTATGTTTTGTTTTAATTTCAGGGCAGGACAACGTCTGCTGGGCCCACTAGTACTAAATATAAACATAATGTACTATTATGTTTACAAATAAGTCGCACATATTATTATAGTCTAGTAAAATACAGGTTTTAAATACATGCGTCACTTTCTATCGTCGTGTAACAAAAAAGATGTGCTATTACTATACTCGCTTTGAAATCTATTACGTAATGAGACAGTTATAGACGTACCAATGTCAAGTATAAATCTATCTATTTTCTATAAGGTCCACAACATCACTCTCGAGAACTCTCTATCAAATTTTCACAAAGCCTAAAAGCACTCAGCTCGAATCTATACCTGGTTTCCGATAGCTACATAATATACTAAGACCGTACTGAGAGCATTTCTAAAGCGATCTGCAGGTTTATTCTGTGAATCGGTTTATATTTTAAACTCCTTAAAGTGCCACCAGAGTTGGACAATAAACTAATTACAACTGAGACAATTCTACTCATTATATATACTAAATAATATTCTCGCCAATAAAAATTATATCCTATGGATGCATTCATATTTTCTAAACGTAGGTATATTGGCATTATAATGTTGAACTGCCGGCACCATCTGTGAAACTGAAAAAAAATTACATACATTTTGATTGTGCAAAGTTAAAGGATTTCATGAAGTTTTATCAAGATTTCTGAATAAGTCCTAATTGTAAAAGTTATCTTGCATAATAATAATATTTATAAAATTACAATATGTCATCTTATCTAATCCAAATGCTCTATTGCCCCCTATGACATAAAAAAAAACTCTAAAAATAGAAAAGAGATCCATATAAAAACAACAGTAATAAAGTAAAGGATATCAGGGTAAAAATTCATCAGCGCACCTTCCATTCCAGCAAAAGTAATGTGACGATACCAAAATCCAATTTTGGGGTGTCGCCGCCGATAAAGATTTTGCATAAATCAGTGATATAATCCAATATTACCGCGCTTTAGCTACCCCGCAGCCTAATGTTCTACCATTGAAATCTCTATTCCAATTTAAATGACTTATTTCATTACCCCTGCGTGCGCCCGAGCGGATTCCAAGCGAGATCTGTGGGCATAAATTCAGAAATTGATAATAAAATTTTAGGACGTCGGTATTAGGTGAATTGTTATTTTCTATCAGGTCTGTTGGCGCTTGGTTATGTGGTTCTATAGTAGGGCTGTGGGTGATACGTGGCGATTACTTGCTTAGATACGCTCGCTAAAGTGATAAGGGGAAAGAATAATGGTAGGATTTGTATGGCGTTCAAATTAATTATTAGTGTCTATGGAGATAAGGTATATTCAGGCTATTTAAATATTTGTTGAACGTGAATCTGAAAAATAGTGAAACTAAAAAAATACACATGGTTATTTTTTAAATACCCAATTATTACGATGCGACGGACAGTGAAAATTAGACCAAAAACTGGTATAGGTGTTTAATGTGTATGTTTCTACAAAATATTATAAGATTTAATAAAAAAATAAACTCATTGCTGTTAAAAAAGATAATATCTGAAGACATTTAAAACGCATTTTTTTTGGTACAAGTCTGATCTCTCCATACTTTCCATTATAATTTTAAATCTTTAATTGATAAAGGATAATTTTAAGTGGATACTGAATTGCTTGAATTTAATGATAATAATTATTTATTTTTAATATAAAAACAAAATAAAAACATTTTGAGAGCTGTTCCTAGAAACAATTACAGCGCGTGTATGTGTCGTGTAATTGAACACTTGGTTCGGACAGTGGTCACAGTATAAATAAAAACAGTGAAACAGCTCCATATAAAACGCAATTTTAATATTGATCGTCTTTTGTTATATCACAATCATATTTAGTGGTAGAATGTAGAAAGTACACAATTGCTCTACTACCGAAACACACCGTTAGGTGACAACAAATGATTTGTTAAACATACTATTTGTACTTGTAGTAATCAGTTATCTGGTTTTCATAGTAAAACCTCTGCTTAGTTTGGAATCAGATGGCCGTGAGTGAAAAATTACCGAGGATATTTAAAAAAGAAAAATGTAGCCCGCTACTTGTATTACAAAGAAACGTTAGTACTATTGCGTTATAGTTTCTTCAGTATATTTTCTTCAATAAAACCTTAAGTTCACTGTAGGGTTCGTAGCCATGACCTTCCCCCCTGTATTTGGAGACAAACCCACAAAGCTAACGCTATTTTTTATAATTATAAAAAATTACAGATATTTTTTTTTAAATAAACTAAGATTTTTTATTTTATGTTTACAGTATTTATTGAATGCCGACAGTACCGACAGTAAAAGCGGTGACTATTTGGGATTTCCCTGAAGAATGTAAAGATTTTTTCTCACATGAAGTTAGCTTACTGTATAATATAAATTTACTGTTCCCTAGTCGTAATACCGTGTCGCACTCGGAAGTTTAGAATCTGTACGGAACTTGGCGATTAGTTCTAGATTTAATGCGAACAGTGTCGAGTAAAAACACGCTTAGGACAAGTGCTCACAAGTTCTGCAAGGAAACTTCTTCTTGGGGTATCATAATGAGATCCAGTTTGTCTAACTGATTTGGGTTTGGAGCTTATGTGGTGACCTTTATGGAACTAGGTCAATTAGATGTGTTGGCTGTAATAACCTCTTTGCTTGTGTGGCGTAGTTACGACATTTTGCAATAACCGTTATTTCAACTTCATTTTTGATCATATATCTAACTAGCTGTCCCCCGCAGATTCACCCACATTCCCGAAGGAATTCTTCAGGGGTAGAATCATTTCTTTAACGTATACTTACCTGCCATTTTTCAAGTTTAAACCATAACTAAATTCTGAGATTTCGTGATAAATCAAATGTAGTGGTATTTCGATTTTATGTATATAGGTAGGTGGCGTTTTGGTTTACACTGTATACTCTTATATAATCTGGTTTTAAAAATTCGTTATAGGTATTAGTAGTACCTATCACAAAAAATCAAATACCTACTTATTCTATAATTTGCAATTAATGTCAGACCTGTCAAAGCAAGATTGCTTTCATCAGCAAATAAATTTAAAGTAACTTTGAAATAGTAAAATATAGAAATTTACTAACAGGTCTTAAAACTGAACACCTAATTGCCCTTTACCCATCAAGTAGGCACGCAGCAGGTTATTTCACAATCTCACGGCATATTAATTCCAACGTAATCAAAGCTTATCTAATCTAACATACCCATCTCATTTTAACTACAGAGACATTTTAAAATTGGAATTTCGGAGACGAAATTTTCATTAAAGAATTTTCACTGAATCTAGTCTAGTTGAAGGCAAATTCTAATTTTCTCAGTGCACTGCCACTTTGCCGAGCCTTACTTTAAATAACATGTGCGGGGTTAGTTCTGTAGTAATTGCTCTCGATATAGAGGGCGCTCGAGAGATGGAGAAATTGTATAGAATGTATCGGATAGTCGGGCGGTATTTGATGTTCTGAGTCGACTGTTTGGTTATTTGCTACCTCGCTCATATTTGTGTATACCTAACTCAGAATAGAACGTTGAAAATAAAATTTTGTATAATTTTTACTATAATAATAATGACGAATAAATAAATCTCCGTGCTTATTTATAATATTTCTCGTTGACGGAATTTTTATACAAAAAGTAAAAGATGATTGGAAGGAAATTAAAGGTGAAATGCTATCTCCTTATTACTTGTAACTTATTTACAAAGCAACAATAAAGTATCCAAATTAAAGGTTACATCTTAAATGTAATGTAGCGGAATCAACAAGACATCGTCTATTGAATGCTTGGCACTCGAGATAATAGCTTTGTAATGGGAAAACTTCATCAATAATTTATTTAGTTACCACCCTATTAATAAATAAGAGGAACAAATGAACAAGTTTTAACGACGGTGATTAAGCAAGTTGTGAATTGAGTTCTCGGTCAACAAACATTTTTAATTCTATCTATTGTATCTTTTGATGTGACGACGCAGTTTTTAAGATGAAAAATTATGTTTATTTACATTTATCGGTATGACGCTTGGACTCAGTACCTATTATGTAAAACAATCCACATTTAATTTGTAAAGACGCAAGTAAATAACAAAAAGATTAAACAACGAAGTAAGTGATATTGGAATTGTACGAATCCCATCAATAATATTTGTGAATGAAATAAGCCAATTATTGAATATATTTATTGACTATTTGAGTTAAATAAATAGGTATATTCAACTATTATTTACAACGTAGGCAATAAATATTCCTAAAATTCTTCCGGGGAGCCAAAGTATGTTACTGGACTGTATGCGACAAAAAATGATTTGGTGATAACTTTGTTAAAACCTTTATTTTCAGCGTTTGTACACATACGATAAATTTTTGATAATTTTACTCTATCTGACAATATCAGAATAAACTATGCATCTTATCTTTTGTTAAATATAATGCAGGCTCAAAAAATAAGGGTTAACAAATAAAGAAATACTATTTATCAAAGAACAGTCAGGCTGGCATGCTAATAATGTGTATTTCCTTCTTTTCCCTTTTTTATTGGCCCGCCTTTTGCTGGTAAAGCCCGTTTTATTTTGCTGAATTTGGGATTATATAGACTTTTCAAATTCATTCGAATGACGTTTTATTTGAAAGTACTAAAACTGAGTAAATAAATAAAATATTCTCTCTTTTCAGATGGGTCTTCATTCCAATAAACGTTTGGAGTATTTGATTACCATATTTCTGTTTAAACTACGGCACTGAAATATGCATAAGGTGGGTAATACTTGAATTCCAATATGGATAAAAACAACAAGAAGAAGAACCATGTAAATGGGAAATACAAAAAGAATGGTAAAACGGAATGTTATAGAGGTGAGGATGACGTCATTACGACATGTTGTCTCTGCATTAAGACCAAGAAGAGTAAGAAGAAGAGTATCATTGCTGGTTGTGTCACAAATTTGGGCATATTTGGTTTACTCCTCGCATACACTTTACTTGGAGCCTTCATATTTCTGGCCATCGAAGGCAGCGCTGCTAAAGTTCACCAAAAGACACTAGCAACAACTTCGTACCAAGCTAGCGAAATTCAGAAAACTATACCATTATCAAAAATAAATGGTAGCATTTCACAAGCCAGTTCCGAATTAAGGTCACAAACGGTGGAAAGTATTTGGGAGATTACAGTGTCATTAAATATTTTGTACAAGGAAAATTGGACAAGGCTTGCTGCTCAAGAAATTGCGAGGTTTCAGGAAAAGCTGGTGGCTAGAGTGGCAGCAGATGTGTCAGCCCAGTATGGTGGAGCAAGAGCATTAGAGTCAGCACCAGCTTTGGTTGTTGATGAATACGAGTGGAATTTCGCAAAAGCTTTCCTTTATTCACTGACAGTTCTTACGACTATAGGTGAGCCCACATTATATGTACTCGTATAGCTTTTTCATTTATGTTAATCAATTCGGTATATCTTTTGAATTATAGACGTTCCTCTATTACATTACATTTCATTTAATGTAACTTATTTATGTTAACATGAAGACTTGAATTAGCCTGAACATCACTTTATTTATGAGCAAATGATTTTATTGTTTATTTTTTACAGGTTACGGTAGTGTGGCGCCTAAAACAGCTTTGGGTAAGGCAGTTACGATTGGGTATGCTGTTATTGGTATTCCTCTAACTCTCCTGTACTTGTCAGTCGTGGGTGCTTTATTATCACGTCTAGCTAGAAGCGTTTTCAGCAGAGCATTGTGCTGTTGTCTGTGCACAAAATGTGGATATTGCTGCCTTGACGATAGAACTATGTCAAACAAAGAACGAAAGGAGAAAGTAAGAAGGCAAGACGATTACAGGAATCAAACGCTACATTTACAAGAACCTTATTATGTCCGATCACCATCAGGTACCATTATATCAGCATCTCAAGCGCATAGTGTCAGCACAAATTCAATAAAAGATAAGACTCAGGGGCTTAGTTTTCTGAGGGATTGTGACTCAATGAGCTGTACTGATACAGATTCCAAAGTCTCACTCCGTGGCTTCTCTATTCTTGCACCGATATCTTTATGTCTTGCAGCCATTTTCACTTACATCTTCTTCGGAGCCTTCGTTTTATACCAGTTAGAAGGTTGGAGTCCCATTGACGGTGTTTATTTCTGCTTCATGAGTCTCAGTACAATTGGTTTTGGACATTTAGCACCTGGTGCGACACAGAAGAATGGCGCATCAACTGGAACTGTTTGGTTCTGCTCGATCTATATTATGACTGGCCTTGCCTTAACTGCAATGTGTTTCAACGTTCTGCATGATGAAATTGTGCACCGTTTGAGGCACCATGATAAGGTATTAAAAGCGAATTCTCAGAAGGTGTTGACTTCAGAATTCCTGCATAGATCTTGACGAGATGAAAGCGGGAATTTGACTGATGCGACGATGATTTGTTCTGACGGGGAATCACTGCCAGAGGTGCTGCATCATGTTTCTGGTTCTAGATGTGACGGTGGCGCTATACGTCGTGCTGTGTATACACTAAAGGAAGAAAGGGAGCCAGAACACGTGACTCCTATGTAATATGGTGGAATGACCGCGACCGATATGTTAATTTTATGTGAAGTAAATTTATCAGTGCCAAATAAGGACGTTTAGTACTTTAATAAAGTCATCGCGTTTGTGTAAAAGTAACATCTAATATTACTGAATGTTTTGGAAGCCAATGTCGAATGTCTTAAGGGCAAGTAAGATCTTCATAATAACAAAAATAAATTTGGTATTGTAATTATTATTTTATCGGTTAATCTCTCTGGAATAGAATATCTCTGGATCGTCTTTATTATATGAACGACATTTGTTTCCAGACAGTATTCAAGTATTTTATCTATTTTAAAAGCGATTCTCATAACAATAATATACACATAATGTAGATTAAAATCGTAGTAGGTACATTAAATTGATCCCAATTATATTTTCTTTGACAAAAGTTGTAGATAATATTTCATAGTTTGAAGGATTTGACGAGACAAAATTAGTCTTGTTAAAAACTTACATTTAAGTAAACAAATGACTGACCATATACGTTAATTATTTTACATAGAAAACTAATGAATGAACCCTAGATATTACACTACACTTATGTTAAATCAATTTTGAGATATTTGAATGTAAATTAAGAATGTGTAACTAGTAGGTAATAAGATTTATCAAAGTTTTTTGTACGTAGTTACTGTACTTTAATAGATTGTTTTAATGATTTTACGTATATAATTAGATAAAATATTATATAATATTATGTATCACATATAATATATGATAAATGTCAGTTGTTTAACGACTGTAAGATGTGCGAATTGAAGATTCTATTTAGATTAGAAGTAATAGTAAAATTTAAAACAAAGAGTGTCTGTAGCAACTAACACAAAAAAATGAACCAAACAGGTAAAAAATATTTTGGAACTTAAAACGCATATTCTTACTTGCATTTGATTTTGGATTGAATTATTTCTGCAGATGCTAAAATTGTTTATTTATGACTATGAAAGTCACTGAATGATTAATATATGTTAATATTGATCTTTTTATTTAATGTTCACAAATTCAGGTCATCCATGTCTACCTAAGCCTACAGTCTCTGTAAATTATTAAAACTATTATCATTTTATACCTACTTGTCTTCACTTAAAAATACATCTGTCTACTATTTAAATAGAGGTTGGTTTGAATTTAGATTTGTGTACAATAATATACAGACTCCCATTTTTTTAATAACTGTATTATGACGTGTAAAAATAACATTTAAATAATAGTCAATAAAAACTTAAAAGTAAATATTTGAATTTTACTTTGTATACGCTTGTGTTTGGCCGCAATCTCACCATAGTAAGTGATGATGTGGCCGTAGGTAGTAAGCACACAAAGTCTAGAAGGATCAATCTTATTAATCTTACTTCACTTTTTAAATCCCTGCAATTCGATAAATCAATACAATGAGGCACACTTACTACAACATACCTAAGATTAGAGCATAGATTTTGTTTTGGCTATAAATAACTTCTTACTTATAGTTTTTTTTCCTAGTTGGTTGAGACAATCAAGTAATCATTTCATTTAAAACTAGTACGCTACGCTAAAAAAATAACTAAGTTGTTTCATTTTAAGTCAATAACAAAAATTTAACTAATTACTCTGAAAATTGTACTGGACTGAATCAGCAAAATGCTCTTAAAACCTAGCCTATTTAATGATCTTTCGCAAATGGTAAAACATTCGTAGTTTTTTTTTTTGCCAAAAGATTAAAAATTCCAATTTTTGTCATTTAAGTCGTGCTACTTGGGAAATACTACAATTAAAAATAATATTTAATAAATGGTGCAGGCGTCTTTTGTCGCCAAATTACTCATAGAGATTTTTTTTAAAAGCATAAAAGTGGCAATATCTCAAAAACCAGAAAACTTTTACTAAGGTCATGTTGATGTAATCTGATTGGGATATCGGTATATCCTTTTTTATTTTTCACTAATTCGCGTGGGAGCCACGGAGTAGGTACGGAGTCATCCAGCTCGTTGCACTCGCCTAACTGTGAAACTAGTACAAATATGACATCATGACATGATCTAGCGAGACCATGACCTTCAAGATTTTCAGAACTCAATTTACAAAGTTAGAAATAATAATATGTATATCTAATCTACCTAGTGATTTAATTATTTTTCTTCGATCGATATAAAACTAGCAGACATCATGGTATTCTTCCCTCTGTAAAGACTACCTGTCGAGCAATTGAAAGTAAAGGATATTTTTGTAGGAATAGCTCGAAATAAGAGTAGGTAGGTTGATGTCATAGTGTTTTATCAGTGGTATTGGAATATTAAGTAAACGTTGAATGAAGATCGTAGGATCGATTCTTACAAAAAAGTTATCACATAAAACATAGCAAAGTCTTGAATTTGTACCTGCTATAGAAAAACTAAGCTGTCTTCAACTCGCGAGATTTTCATTACTTATAATATATATGTCAAGCAAGACTAATTAGTACACAGTTAAATCTCGGGACAAGCTTTTATATCATTCAATAAATTGTGTAATACATGTACTAAATTTATTGGTTTGAGTTTAATTTAAAGTATACTCGTATTTTCTTCTTTTTATGGCAATTAAATAAAAGCTTGTGGAAACAGGAACGTGGGTGAAACCGCTTATTTTTAATAACATTCGTTTATTCCTTTATGAAACTAGTAGATATGCATAATTATTTCAGTATTGACTCATTGATTTATAACCTGGGGTTAAACACACTTTATAATTCTAGTGCTCGGATCTGTTAATGAAATGTGGATATTCATGGACAATCCATTAAGTGGAAACCTGAATAATGGACGCTAATGGCCTTTCATTCATAATTATCTGTTTCTTCAAATGAAGTAATTTGAAAATATCGTATTTTTATACTTAGAATACAAATAATAAATTCATGCAAGATATTCGTATTTATTATAGGAATAAATAAATATTATAAGGGCTTAAAAATAAAGGAACAGAAAAAACAGCAGAGCTATCAGTATATAATAATCTATGCTTGAGAGTTATTATTTAAATACTATTTAATAACTTCTAAATGAGGAAGATCAAAATATAATCACTTACATACAGGATAAATCACTTACACATTTCAAAATTATGAGAAGAAATGAGGATTAATAATAATATTCTTGGAATTTCTTCAGACACGATTACGTTTCTTATTCGGTTATAAACATCATGAATGAAAATTAGTATTCAGCACCATTTTTTTGGTTTTTAAAGCTATACTTTACCAACAGGTTCTAAAAGGTTTAAAATAAATAAAAGTAAAACTAGTTTGTAAAACTCCTGCAATAAATTTATCGTCGTCACGTTTATATCGAAAAACTTAATGAGGCTTTACAATTGAAATAAATAATTTATTGCTCATAATTCACAACAAATTACTGGGAGATGAGGGAACTGATAGTTAAATATAAGATGCAAGACCTAAAAATGTAGGATAACCTATAACTATAGCCCCATAATCAAACTAGAGTTCTCAATATTTAAGTCTAATGGCATTCCTGAGTTAAAACAGGAAATTTAATAAAACACGTCCGTTAACTTTGTTACACAAGAACATTTACCTAATTACAGCCACCACAGAAATTGTCGACAAAACAGGCTTGAGTGAAAACAGATGCTGCGATAGCTTTGTTCTCCATGCTTGTATTAACCAGAAATGTAATGTACAATCAACATTTTGGTTGTAACGTATTTACAACTTACAAGCAAATGTATCAGCGGTGGTGTTTCTCTTTGTTATATGGGTGGATAATTTGAGATGACTTACTGCCAATCGTTACTGACTGACTGATCTTTCATCACACAGCTCAAACCACTGAACGGATTGCGCTGAAATATAGCACGCAGATAGTTATTATGGCCTAGGTATCTGTTAAGAAAGGATTATCCATAATTCAACCCTAAGGGGATTAAAGATTAAAACTGCGAAACAGAAAGCTAGTCTTCATATACAAATGTCAATAATGGCCTTGACATCTAAATAGATGATCTAAACCAGAGGTTCCCAGACTATTATTTCTCATAGACCACTTTTAAAATTTTGCTGGTTCCGGTGGTAGCTACTTTTCTACCATATTCCATATTCCTCTGCAGCTACGTTTCTACCATAGACCCCCTTCGAGTCTCCCATGAACCCCTGGGGACCCAAAGTGGTCCTGGTGAACACCTGGGAACCTCTGGTCTATACAATGTCCGTGTGGTAGGCTTTGAAGTCCCCTCTCCACAGACGCTGCATCGCCTGGGACGCAGTTAGAAGACACAGGGTTGTCTAGGACCCACATCACCCTCTCTACCTCACTGGCTGATTCCGCAGGAAAGGCAAGCCTATGCGCGCGGAGCCACTAATCTTATCTATATTACCTAGTAATGCTGAATTAATTCAATTGTTTTCAAAAATCAAATACAAAGAACTATTCAACTCTTTATTAAACTCTGCTTGACTTCAATCTCATCATGGTTGTAATGATAACTTTAGGGTGGCAGACAACAAGTAGGAACTACAAAGTAATTTATAGGTACTATGCGATCTCACCAAAAGCTCTATATAATATATCTACTAAATATCACTTTTCTTTAATAAAGCAATATACTATTTTTTTTTCATAATTGTGGCTATGTAGGAAATACGTTTTATAAAAGTTTGTATGATATTTAATTTGGTGTCACGTGTGAAGAAAATCAAATAACATTTTTGTCTCAAATATAATTTTGGCGGAATATCGTATCAAACGACAGCTTCAGAGAATTGGGCGGATATTAAATATATGTAGGTAAGTAGGTTTAAAAAATTGCGTATTCGATATAATAGACTATTAATTTATAAACATATTAGTGAATGTCGGGAATTTTAAACCAAAATACTATTAATTAATGGATGCTCTATTATAATATAAAGGGTATTTGCGAGATAAAACGTTTCCATTGAGGGGCGTTAACGTGAAGGCCGGACGTAGATCATTAAAGCATTGAAATATCCATTGAAAATTTGTACGGGAAAAATATTGGAGAGCTTTCTACGCGTTACAAATTGAAAATACAGAGCCTGTCGGTTATTGTTGCCGCCATCACGTTGCAATTTTAAAAATCAGCCGTTGTGTGGCACTGCTATGGGTCGATTTGATGCTAACGGGCCATTTCCTCTACCTTTGATCTATTTGTTTGATTTAAATCACATTAAAAAGTCTCTACTGTTTTTCGCAATCTTTTAGAGATAGGTTCACGACATTTTATATCTCCTTGATACTGAAAACTTACAAGTAGTTTTAAACAACAAATAAATTCTAAAGAGTCTTGGCACGGTGGTTTATTGGCTCGTCCTCGGCGGATCCATCTCAGAGGAGGCAGCAGTTCTCCATACTCCAAACTTATCCTACTATCCTTCTAATATTATAAATGTGAATGTTTGTACGATTGGATGTTTATTGCTCAAACACGCAAAAACGGCGGAACGGATTTCGATTAAACATGGCAAACAACTAGATCATATCTTGGAACAAAATAGAATATATTTTTTATTCCAGAAAAAGACAAGATCCCTCAGGAACGCGGGCGAAGCCGCCGGGCGGAAAACTAGCGCTTTATAAAGTTGTAGCAGACCTGGCGTGAAGTACAACTTGACCTTTGAGGGGACGTTTTTCTTTTGAGAGGGAATTAATTAGGATCAAAATTCGAACGCAATTCACTTTGAACTTATTCAGCGAGAACTCGTATTATGTGCATTGCGGATTTATTGTAAACTCGCTGGCGATTTTCACGGCGGAATAGCCGCGAATTGCTCCACCACCGTCGATGTAATAGCTTTTTGAGCTCTTGTTATTGCGTGTTTTGGATATTGAACTTATTTTGTTATTTTAAGTCTGACTGCGAAATGAATTTATGTAAGTAAATGGTATTCTATTTATAACACGTTACACTATTTATAACTTGAGAACGGCTGAACGGATTGTGATAAAACTTGGCACACAGGTAGATCATATCCTGGAACATAACATAGGATACTTTATTTTTTTTAGTTCCCTCGGAAATGCAGTGAAACCGCAGGAGACATCTAGTCTATTATATAAAAATGAATCCCTATTTCCTTGGTCACGGCATCACGCGTGAACCGCTGGACCAATTTCTCTAATTCTTTTTTTGTTGTGTTTGTAAGGAGAAGGTTTTATGAAAGAAAAAATTATGAAAGTTGCGCGTAACATTAGAAAATTTAAGAAAACTACGACCATATTCAATTTTCTAAATATTGTTTAAAACTGATGGTTCCAAGTTTCTTTTTATTTTCATTTCATGGCAGGACAACTTCTGCCGGCCCACTAGTTTGTTATAAAATAATAGCGTCTTAGGACTTAAATAAAGGAAACAGTGAAACTGAAATAGTCTCGCATGATATAAATTTTCCTTATAAAAAAAAATTAAACTATCTATGATAAAACAGACAGAAAGGAACAGAAAAAATCATTTTGTAAACATACGAGTATATGAGAACTATAGCCAAGAAAAAAAAGTTATCGAGGGCGGCACTTAAAATTTCGGGAATCAAGGAAGTGACACAACATTACTATTTAAAAATGTATTTATTGCTTTTCGAAGTATTCTCCGCGAAATTTGACACATTTTTCCATACGATGGAACCAATCATTGAAGCAACCATTCCATTCGGAAGTTGGGGTCTCCAAAATGGCCGTCTTGTAGGCGTCCACAGCTTCTTCAGGTGATGAAAATCTCTGACCACGCAATTTATTCTTTATTTTAGGGAAAGTATAGAAATCATTATGGCTTAGGTCGGGGCTGTACGGCGGATGGTCTAATAATCCTATGTTTTCTTGCTCTATAAACTCTTTTGTTCTGTGTGCGCTGTGAGAACTCGCATTGTCGTGATAGAGGATGATGCGGCGGTTGCAGTTCTCTTTACGGAGTTCAGAAACGACCTGTGGCAAACAAATGCTAGCATACCATTCTGCATTAACCGTTCTTTGTATAATAAAGATATATAAAGAAAGATATATTTGAGATATATTTGTACCTCAAGAGGAATAGTCGCAACATGGCCGGTTTTGGAGACAAACGTGGCCACCATTTTTGCAACACTCCGTGAACGAACAATTTTTGTTGGCTTTAACTCATTTTCGAACACCCAAACTCGTGACTGGTTTTTTGTTTCGGGTTCGTACGCGTATATCCAGGATTTGTCACCTGATACAATGTTGTATACAGCATTTGAGGATCCTGCGTGGAATCTTTCGAGAGTTCTGAAGCACCAAGTAACGCGAGCCGCTTTTTGCTCTTCACAGAGCGAATGCGGTATCCATGGGGAAAACAAATTCTTTACACCTAATTGTTCATGCAAGATTATTATTATAAGTATTTGACTCATGCCAATGTCTAAACTTGCCTGAATTTCGCGGTATGTCATATGTCGATCTTCCTCAATCAGCTTACGCACAGCATCAACGTTTTCTTGGTTGACTGCAGTTTTTGGACGACCTTGACGGTGATCATCACTGAGCTTGACACGTCCACGTTGAAATTCAGCAAACCAGCGATAAATTGTGGTTTTGGATGCGGCTTCATCACCAAATGCAGAAATCATCCGGTCAACACACTGTTTTTTGTGTTAAACCACTTCGAAAGTCATAATAAATCATCGCTCTTGAATTTTCTCGAGTCAATGCCATTTTTTCAACGACTAAACAAGTTTGACAAAACCTTGTGACAAGACTGAGAATCTTTTTTTAAATAAATAAATGGTATTCGATTTTTAAAACCAAGGAGTTTTCAATTAAAAAGATTTTAATATGACAGGAACAGTGGAAATATTCCATTCCCGATACTTTTAGTGCAGCCCTCGTATTGGAGTTCGGAAATCTCAAACTGAAAATTTTACTTTGTCTTTATCAATATTTCGAAATAGCTTCTAATTTCTTTTGTACAAAATCAAGTTTTGTTGTGTTCTGAATAAAGTGTATTTTATATTACCATAAATACCCTGTTGGCTCGCGGATGAGACGGTTCTACCAAAACTACCTAAAATATACTTGAATCCCCGGAATCGTGATTAAAGTTATTTTTGCAATTTGTTGTTCGTCTTTAACTTGTGTGTTTAACAAATCTCGCAATAGAATAGCAAATCTAATAAATTCAAGTAACAAGAAGCACTGAAAACTATTTTAGATTAAACATTGTAACAGAATTTACATTTGATTTAGATCGAAAAGTTTTTCAGGTGTAAACCTATTGTTTTGAAAGTAAACGCATCACTAGAGTTAATGGAATTTTTAAACAGGAAATAGAACAACGCTTTCGGTGTGTGTTTAAGTAATACCTGTTGTTTATTACCTACACTGAACTTACGTAGAATATGTTGAAAATATTCTCTTATTCGCAGATTTCAGTTGTTTTGGTGGAAATATTTGAATACACAATTCATTATTAATTCCGATATTTAGAACCTTTCTAATTCAAACTTTAAGTTGATTTGGTTTGCAACAAATGAAATAAATAACTGATAAAACATAATATACTTATTTTTGTAAATATATACTTAAATAGATAATTACACTCTAACTCAGTACAAACAGATATCATTCATGGGCACAAATGTCTGACCAGGATGGAAATCAAACCCACGACCTGTGGTGTAAGATAGTTGGGGTGTTAACCAACCACGCCAACCAGCCCGTAAAAAATAAAGACCTAAATAAAGTCGAGTAATACGATTTCTGTTTATTTTCTATATCACTTCTACTAGATACCTATATAAAATAAATTGTACCTTAAAATTTTTCCTCAGCAAAACTTTAATGTACCTACACTTGAAGACAAAACTATTGCTACTGCTTTTATACATATTTAAAATGTCTCCTAACATTAAACATATTAAAGTTACATTCAGTGGCGTGTTTTGTTTTATAAAACTAAGTAACATACGGTGAACACCGGAACGCACACACCGGTTACAATGTGAAACAACTTTGGCTATTGTTTTACTGTTGTTTGTTACATAAGTGTTGTTTAATCGGCTGTAATTATGGGGCTTATGAATATTGAAATATGACATGAATTTGAGTCTTGAAATAAATAGGTATGTATTAGTAAATGAGATATATTCAGGTAAGTTTTCCCACGATGTTTACCGAAAAACCGGCTTTTCGGTAAATAGTAACGTTTACAAACTTTACATAAAAAAATAACAATAAATTAATTTATCCAATAATTTTATTAAGTACCTATACAGAATTTAAAACCGATCACCTAATAAGATTGAATTTAAAAAAAGATTTTTTATTTAACCAAAAGCTTCCTTTGGGGTAATTTTATAAGACTGAATTTTTATTGATGCTTTTTAAAGAAACGTCGACAACAACTGATCCGCTCGTGTAAAATTTACTAATATGAATTTCAAAACCATTCACGTTATGGATTCTTAGGTAAAAACGAGTTATTAAAATACAAAATAATATAATAAATTCCTCGACGAAAAAATAATATATTTTGCGGTTAGTGAGAGAAAACGGTAGGCATCGAAGGGTGGCCGAAACGACCGCCATACGTGCACAGTAGACTCGGATGAATTGTTGAGGTCAATGCACACGTATGTAATATTAGAAAAGAACGGGCTTTGTGTGATATTATTTCAATATATTTTTTACTTTATACCTAGGTAGGTATATTTTTTGTTGCATTCATGGTGATGCTGATGTTTTGTTTCCGTAGGTAAACATTCCGTAGGTATTATGTGAACGGAGCAGCTATAAAAGATTACATCCTTTATATTGCATAAACAGGTTTTTTTTTTAATATTTTGCGGACCTAAATGCTACTCCAAATTAATTATTCCTTCTAAAGACATAATATATTTTCATGAAACCAGTTATAAATCGACACCATTTAAAATGACTGAGATTGCAATTTCATTTCATCGTTAACTACCTCTAACATTATGGGGTGAAATGCGAAATTTTAACAAATTCAAATTCGATACCTCTAGTTTCAACGGTATCCAAGAACAGTTCACATCGCCATCTCATTATGCAAAGCTGCTCTTACAAGCCAGGATTGTCGGCGTCGAGAAACAAAAGCGCATTCTTTCTTACCCACTTTATGATCACCCCACCCGGCCCTACTCCGCGAGGGTGTATCTTTACCGATAAATATCTCTTAAGAACGTTTCCTTTTGTTTATCTTTTGAATTCCGCTGATTCCTTTAACAGTTCTTTTTTCTTTTTAAACCTCTTTATTGTCTAGCGTCGGGTACTTTTCCGGCTGTATATCTTTTTTGCCGTCTTAAGAGTAAGCATTAATGTCGGCGTTTCGGCAAATTGGTGATTTTTAAATCGTTCTGTGTCGTACGTTGGGTTTAATATGTTTTTGTTATCTTGATAATTTCTAGGGTTTTAGGTTAGTAAGTATAAATACATGTCAGTAAATATCTTGTTAACTAATAAATATAGGCATATAAAGTAATCGCAGGAGAATAACTGTGGGATTAATTAATGATTATTGTTTGCTATTTTCATTAATAAGGCTCGTATTTTCGTAGACTATCTTCCGTCTTGACAGTCACTGGCAATCACCTAATCCCACTTATATTATAAATGTGAAAGTTTGGGTGGATGGATGGATGTTTGTTACTCTTTCACGCAAATACAGCTAAACGGATTTTGATGGACTGGACACAGACAGGTAGATCATATCCTGGAATAACACATCGGATAGATTTTTATCCCGGGAAGGATAAAATCCCACGGGAACGCGGATGAAACCGCGGGGGACAGCTAGTTATCAAAAAAGAGGCTAATAAAATAATAGGATTATAGAGGTTTAGTTTACTACTAAAGTATGTCGCTTTTATCGTTAGTGTTGTATTGAAGAATGTTGCCTGGAGCAGCGGGCGCAAATGGAAAACATCTAAATTTCTACATTATTCTTATTAACAACTCTACCTTTCCTACGCGTGGATATAATGTAAATATATACATTTACAATGCCCTTTGTGTAATATAGTGGGATTACAACAAATCTATCAAAATTAATTAATTTTAGATAAACTAGTTTCAATGATCAACCTTTGTTGTGATCACAGGTACCTAAATCCCACTTGATAGTGTTGTAATCTATTATAATCCCTTTATGATTAGCTAGGCTTTTGCATTTGACGTTACTCGCGTGTTATTTCATCAATCACCTATTTACTAAATGACATAAGCTTTTGCAAAACTTTTCATAGCCTATTTTGTTACAATTTTGTTACTGACGTAGCCAATTCATGATAAAACATATATGTATGAAACTGCAAATATGGCAAAATTAGACACCTGGTTAGGCCTTGTACGTCGCCAGGATGTCGGAGAAAATATTAGATACCTGAGTACGTATTGACAAAAAGACATACGTTTTGATTAAAAAAAAAACATATTATACGGTCGAATTGAGAAATTCCTCCTTTTTTGTAGTCGTTTAAAAATTAATAAACATTATAAAAAAATGTGATAAGCTATATCACATTTTTTTATAATTTATCAGTATAAAGGTTCGTTCACATCTACAGATACCTACAGTATAGTGGTAGAAGTGAATCAACCTTTATTGTGCAATCAAAAAAGCTTTTTTCATGCAAAATAATGTAGGTATATACGTATAAAAATATACATAGACATATCGATAGCACTACAACACTAGAGAAATGATGCATATTTGCACAGTAAGGGTTTAGGACAAAGAGTGGGGCGCGAATTCGTGGATGGCACTATTTATATCTAAGTAGATAAAAAGCTATATTTGTGGTCGGTAGTTAAGTCACAGTCCACCCAGTGTTTTCCCAGGTTAATTGCTTCCGTTCTGCTATCCTTGATACGCTTTTATCACGGAAGAGTATCGTTTAACCAACAATGGTTAACGATGTAGCTTTATGTTACGTTTATTGTATCAATTTCGGATATTCATCTTTGTTACGGAGTTTCTTTTGGTAGCCCGTTTCAGTTTTAAGAAATAAGGCGTTTTCTTTTCTTGATTGAATAAAATGTGGTTAAAAAACCATAGCTAATTGCATCGATATAGGTATAGACTAGATTCTGGGTCACATACAAAATCCAAGCTAAATGCTATCCGCGTGAGTATATACTTTTACAGCTACATTTGTTTATTAACAAAGGGAGAGAAATGTTTTAAAACAGTTTTAAGTTCAACCTAATTACAACCATAGCACCCAGTAATAAAGTCACAAATCTTCAAAATATTATCTAATACTTACGATCATTAGTCACATAAAACGAGCAAAGCAATAAACTACTCCTGTCACTTAAAAGAAATAGACATAAGTTAAAGAACATTTAGTGTGAAATCAACCTTAACATGCAACGAATAAAGTATGTTTTCCCGTTCTCGCCTTGAGAGCTACATCGTTTTGTTTCGTTTATTTTTTCTTCTTCGAAGTTTGTGCGTGTGTTGGCGAGTTTGGCCAAACATTTGTAGCGTGGTTTAAAATATGTAATTTTGTTCAAAATTTTATATTATTTGTTACTTTAAAGCTTAAAATATCTCTTATTCTTTATGTTCTTACCGAAAGTAAGATACTCCGACCGTTAAATTGCTTTTTCGAGCATTATTTTTGCAACTTTTGAATACACACTGCGGCATTGTGAGACGTGTTTATATTGGCTGTGTTCAAACGAAACTAAACAAAATAAGAGCTCACTTTTCAAATGCGCTCTTATTTACCGAGACGTATTTTTTGCGCCGACCCTAAATCTAGTCTATACCTATATCGATGGCTAATTGTCTCTGTATGCACGGTGATCAAATAGGTAATATACCTAATTCAAAAACGCAATGCGAGTTGAAATTTGGCCAAAAATATTTGCCATAGATGCCGTATTTGCTTCTGTTCAGTTGAGAAACGGTAAGCTTTTTGCTTTTCATACAAAAGCTATTTGGCTATATTTGTTCGATGCAATTGAAATTGAAAACCATTTTACTGAACCAACAATATAGCGAGGCATTATGTGTGCGGTGACTTCAGTGCTTTTCGGTCAGCAAAATCACATTCGTTTAGCATTTCCATTTAGCCTTGTTATATGCCGAAATAAACTATTGTAAGGTTTCAAGAACATTAAAATAACAACTACATAGTACTTCATTGTATTTGACATCATAGCAATAATTTTGCAAACAAATCATCGAGACCGCAGCCGTATTTTACAAGGGCAACAAAAATAAACAATGGTAAACAAGGTGGTAATGGTAGCAAGTATAAAATCATAACTTAGTCGGAAGATGGTCGGAAGTTACGGGAAGCATGGGGTCCGTCCGCGTGCTACCTCCAATTATAGCGATTTACGACAATGGCGTGGCATTCCACGTAAAATGCCAAAGAAACTGTATATATGGAAGGAACAGTAGAAGCAGCAGTATCTACTAGTTGTCTTTTTGGAACTACCGCAGGTAGGAATGTAAATGAATGTATGTGTACAAGTATATGTAATGTAATATATGTATAATATAGAATGTGACATGAAAAAAGAACACCGAATTTTTATTTATTTTTCGTATTGCATACGCACTGCAGGCAACATTCAGATAAAATATAAATTTATGGATTTAACGTAAAAAAATGGTACAGAATATATTGCTATCATTATTATAGACAATTTTTCTGTACCACAAGTGACAACCAGGCAGCCGGATCACCTGATGGTAAATGAATTCCCTCTGTATTGTCGACGTTTTTTACAATTCCCTAAAAGCAACTCGCTCACAAATGCAACTGCTGGAACACACCAATAGGTGCTTGGCGATGACCTTCTCCAATGTTTCATCTATATATATACCAAATTTCATCTAAATCGGTTAAGCGTGAAGAGGTAACAGACAGACAGATAGATAGACAGACAGACACACTTTCGCATTTATAATATTAGTGGGATAATATGGCTACCACATATCTCTTCTAGAACAACTATATCTTATAAGGAGTGCCAACATCAGGTACAAATTAAGGCTAAAGCAGAATATAGCTTAATTTATTTACCTCAATTTAAGGCTAGGGATACCATAACGACCCACTTGGATTTTAAAAGGCTTGACTTGAGCGTTTAAATGTACCTAAGAGGTTTATGTGTCAGTATATTAGTACATTTGTTTTGTTTATATTTTGAATTGTAATACCCGCAGTAGCTGAAATATGAAAAGAAAAACCATTTTAAAGTTATTTATAAAGAAAATCGGATTATCTAAAAAAAAAATCTAATTTAGACAATCAAAAACAAAAACAAATTGTCTAAATTAGAATCACAAATTTAAATAAGTGGGTTATAAAGTAAATTTTCTTATTTAATTATAGTAAGTATTACCACAGTAAAATGAATGTATGTATACAAAATGGAAACTAGGCCTAATTGTTGAAATAATTACCTAGACTTGAAGCATTAGGGTTGTCCCCGTAAGTTATATAAAATCGAAAAAACAATGCATAGTTAACTTAGCGCTATATCTTAGCTAGTTAGCATAGTATAATAGTTAGACCTTTTTTGTAGATAGTGAGCATTAGGGTTGTCACTCTTAATGTTTAAATTATTTTTAGTGTAAGTGACAATACAACTTCTTCCCTGATGTAAATATTTTATTGAAAAAATAGATTTAAATACGTACTATTTAAAAACAATTTTGATGCAGTTTAAGTACGCGTTAGCACTGTGCGGTGATCCGAGGGAGAGGATTATGATTATATACAAATTCAAATTCTTTATTTCAGACAGATTGTCCATATATGAAAGATACAAACTATGAGATATACAGATTAAAATAAAAATTAAATTACAATACAATCAATGAAAAATTACAAATAAAATTAAATTACAAATGAGAATTAAATTACAAATGAAAATTAGAATTAAATTACAAATTAAAATTAGATTACCTATGTTAAAATTTAAAACAAAAATACTATTAGGCGTTCACCTTTCTGCCAATATAGGGCGAATGCACAGAGACCCAGTGCCTCAAAATGGGACTGTCAAATTTGTTGGCTAATACTGCTAGAATGCTATTGGTGCTGCCCCGCACTCGGCGCATCAGAGAAGCTGTTTTCTTACGCACAATGGCTTGAAAGCCATCGGCCCGAGCTTCAGCAAACATTCCAGATGCGCTGCAAAAACGGGACAGCCCCAGCAGCATTCTAAAGCCATTATTAAATTGAACACGAAGGGCGTTGTATGCTCGCATCGTGTACCTACACCATAAGTTGCATGTATATAACGATGTGCAGTATGCTTTGAATAGCGTTATTTTAACATCTCTGGTACACCTGGCGAATCTTCGAGCTAGCATACAACACCTCACAGCCATCACCCTACGTTCTCTGTCTATGTCAAGATCATCAGACAAAGTTTCGGTGACCCAGTGCCCCAGGTACTTAAAGGCGGTGACCCTGTTAATACTTATGCCATTTGTAGTAATATCTGGTACATAATAGGGACACTTACACACATATACAATCACTCTTATTCAACTATGATAAATTAAAAGTTTAATTAGGGAAACCTACCTATCTACCTACAAAGTGTTCCAGTATCTACTGAATAATATATAACCGTTAACAATTTACTCACTAACGCACAAGTGTAATAGTTTACACTGAAACCATTGAACTGATCAATTGTTCCTCCCAAAATGCTATTTATAATCAAGCCTGTGTAAATGCAAATTACTCTGTAGTCATAAGCTGCTTTTGTTCGTACTTCACACTAATTAATAAGGTTTTATAACAATTCCTTCTTAATAATTCTTAATTTAGATGGAAGTTGAAGATTAGGTAATATCGACTCAAAAAAATAAGATTCTCCATGCGACCCGTATGTATGTATGGCCGCGACTATCTCAAAAAACTACTGATTCGATTAGGATGTGATTTTTGTTATTATTAATGTTTTGGATTTACGTACTTACTCTATGTTTTTGTATTTTTTTTATTCGTGGATAAGCTTGTGTTTGACCACAATCTCACCATACTGTGATGACGTGGCCAAAGGTGGTAAGCACACAAAGCTTAGAAGGAAACTGGCTCTCAAGTGCAACTGCCGGAACACACCGATAGGTGCTTGGCGACAGACTTTAAATTTGAAGATGGTAGCCAGCCAGTCGGGCCCTACCACCGTGCTATGGTTTCCTCACGATGTTTTTCCTACACCGAAAGCTTAAGCTCATTGTAGGATTCGAACCCACGACCTTCGCCGCGGTATCCGATGTCACCACCACTGAGCTATCATCGACTTAAAATTATATGATATTTTTATCTTATAAAAAAATTACTTGCCAAAATTACCGTTACAGTCAGCTGAATCTCCCAAATGAGCGTGAATAAAAAGCTAGTGTTCCCAGATCCTGTGAAATCAGCATTATACGTCAAAAGGAATCGTCCCTGTAGGTGCTCATTATTTTCTATAATCCCTCTTATCTCCCGTGAAATTGAAACTCCGTTTCAAAAGTCCAAAGACCGTTTCAATTGATTTACCGTTATTCTAATATTGATTGCCTCTTTTAGGGGCTCCGCGTGATATGGCACGTAGCATCCGGTCTCGGGTGGGGCAATAATTTTGATTTACGTGCCCTTTTGGGCTTAGCTGGACAATGTTATACAATTATTATTGGAGTTTGCGTTAATTTGGGATCAACAATTTTGTCTATGTTAATCGCTCCGGAAAGGACAATTAAGTGCTTAGTTTAATACATTCCCCGAGTTTTTTTTTGTAAGTGACTACCGCCTATAGATATTAACAATACCAGGGGTATTGCCAATGTGCTGTTGACCTTTTTATCCTTGAGGGCTTTCAAATGTAACACAGAGAATGTTGCGACAGATTTTCAACTTGGGGTGTTAGCCAGTCAGTTGAGTACTACAAAGTACCCTACCTTAGGTACAACAATAATTTGAAGTTAAAACAAATCCACATAGTACCAAATTCTTGGGTATTTTTTGTTATTTTTTTTTTATTTGTGTTTAGGATCTGCACATGCAAGAACCATAATATTATGTAAGTCGGAAACTGTTAAAGTTAAACTGTGTCTGTTTAAGTTTAAAATTTAGTTGATTCAATAATGTTGAAAATATAAAATAATTAAATAAAAAAATCTTGTCGTAAACAGGTTAACTTAATGTGTGCACAAAACTTCAAACTATTGAAATCAAATTCCAATGTTTCCAAAGAATTTATATTACAAATGGGATTTTTCGCTCTAGGGATACCTACGAGAAAGTCAGTTCTGAACTTCAAATAGGGGTGGCATATTGAAAAAATACTTCACTAGCTTTGTGTGTGCTTTTATTTTGATGGGTTGTGGATTCGATTTCAACCCTGTCTGTTTGTTCTGTATCTGGGAGTAAATATTGAAGTATCTTATTTAAATAAAACTTGTCGTAAAGTAGTCGTGTAAAATACGTATAAAAGCTTATAGTATGGAAACTACAATGTAAAGAAATATTCACCATATTTATTAATTAGGTAGTATTAATTCTTCAACCTTTTCGAAACTGTATTATAAACGTACAAATGTTATTCATATTTTTGATTGCGCAAAATTTTATACAACTTGGTAGGAACTTAAATATAAAGACTTAACTATTTATTTATAAATAACTAAATTATAAATTTCAACAAGGCGCTAAAATTTGTGCGTTGTAAATATATTTTGATTTGACAACCCTGACTGTATATTCTATATCTCCAAACGTTATTAAAATGAACCAACTAGACGTATGCAAAGAGTCTATCTTAGACCAGACATATTGTTTGCTTTCTTATTTTCTAGATGCACAAAACAATATTTCAGTATTGTTTGCATACGCCATATAATATCTATGTTTTAGAGAAATGTTGACAGAATGTTATTACATTAAAGTGAAATAAAAGATTTTGTTTACTGACAAAGTTGTTTGGGGATAAAAGAAAAGCTTTAAGTATTTGATTTTATATTAATCCTTTCAAAAATAAGATAATACATACATTTTTTTTAATTTCATGTCTCAAATCAAACATGGGAATAACAATAATAATTATAAAATAAAATATAATGTAATCTTTTCACGTAATGACTAATTAAATAAAAAGTACATCTCAGAGGATACAAGATACTTTGTTAACCTTCTACGATGCAAAGTATTTCAGGTCTAGGTAAGCCTTGATGCCTTCAGTTCAGGCCGAGTTTGATTGCAATTAAATTGGTCTTCACTATCGTGTCAAGTAACACAATAGTTTATGGAGTTTTGTATGAAATACTGGCTTGTGACGTCATATTATAATATACTCGTATGTATGCACCATCAAAAGATCTACTTTAAGTAATTAAATTATGGAAATTAAAAAATCATCTACTGAAAATTAATTAAGGCGATGATAGCTCTGTGGTAGTGACGTCGGATACCGCGTCAAAGGTCGTGGGTTCAAATCCTACAATGAGCTTCAGCTTTCGGTGAAAGAAAACCACAAAAATATTGATGTAGGTGTACGCGTTAGTATAAATAAAGTATAATTGGACTTTTATATAATACTTTAAATCCGTGCTCCTAAAAAGCATTCCGATCCAACGCGTTTTAAATACCTTCCAAAATATTTTATGATATAAATGACCCAAAAAAATACGCGCAGGGCAGTTCATGTTCAAAACAAATCGTTACGGACATTATCTGCAAACGATTTCCACAACAGCGACTGACAAAGTTGATCGCGCTATTGATTTACGGGAATTTGCATAGAGTAAAAATAAAATAGATGAAACGTTTATTATTACAATTTCTATTGTTAAGTATAATACATTACTCAACCCTTGATAAATTTACAAAGTGACTTTAAGTAATTTTTACCTAGATGTAAGATAATTTTAAGCTTATGGTAATAAAATAAGAAATATATAGAAAGAAAGAAAGAAAGAAACCCAGGCCAGTATGCATGCTTTACTACCATAAAGTTTAATTAGTTAGATAAGATAAGATAATTTATTTATATCAAAACAGTGTGCGTACAAAATAATAAATTCAAAATAACATTAGTTGAGTAGTACCTAATCACAACATCAATATTTTAGTACAGCTGGTACTTAAAATAGGGAAACCCTGTACTATAAGTACCAGCAACTTTCAGTGGCACAATGTACTTAATTTGATTTTGAACAGAAGGCTCAATATTTTAAAAATCCAAAACCTATATCTTCTCTGAAGAAGGTAAAAACACAAAATAAACAAGCAATTTTTACCTATCGCATAATCTTTGTTGCCTTACAGTTCATTGGCGATGTTGGCATATAAATCAAATTTAGCTAAACTGTCGACTATGTGTTTTGATGAACTATAATGCAGTACAGTCCATAAACTCATAATAAGTAGGGGTTTACGATTGACTTCACACGCGTAATGATCATTTAGCTGCCTTTATGGTTTCATCATCACAACAAAACAGCCATAGAGAACGCCACTGATTAAAATGTTTTTTTTTTTATATAGGTACTTTAAATCACCGTAGTAAAAAGACAGTTATTGTTAATTTATTATTCCCTTAGAGATATGTATTAAATATAAGCAGATATAAATTGTGTAGATACGAAGGTGTCCTTCGTGGTTCTCCTTTCTGGTTTACCTATTTATGATTCTCTAAAAATTACAAATAGTAAGGCAAAAATAAATGTACCTAGTTTGAATTGTACCAAAGTGCATTGTTATGTTCGGTTTAAATTGTTAATAAAATTGTAACGTTGGGAAAGTTGGTAAAATAAATGTGAAATTTATTTTGTTTGGATCAACCGTTTGTTATATCGAGTTCAGAATGCAGTATTGAAAAACTTGTTTTATTTATGTTAACAAATGTATTACAGTGCTGGCCCGTGATTTATTAAACAACATGCTATATTGGTTTAATTTTCTCGTTCACTATTATTATGAACAGTTATGAATAGTTTCTTTTTGACCTTTCATTTTGTATAATTTACCTACTCAAATAATTGCCTGAATTTATAGGGTCAAATAGCTTGAATCATGATTCCTTAAATTCAAATAATTGTACAAGTATGAATGAATTTGCGACGATGAAATGTATCATATCGTAATATGTTCATTTGTGGCGTTCCTATTGAATAAAACTACATCGGAAGTCACCCTTCAACTGAGAAAAAGCAGACAGAATAAGGGATATTGTTACTATTTCCTGAGATTACAATAATATTTATTCACACAACAGATTGCCGTCCGGTTCGTTTGGCAATGGCCAGTGCCAGGCGATTATTCTCTTAACGTCCAGACGGCAGTAGTAGGGATTCGCCGGTTCTGGACCACCCCAGGCGGGGCGCTTAGTTAGGTCCTATGGGGGCGCTGGCTACTGGCCGCGAATAAACTTAATACCGACCGCGAATCAACTTAATACCTATCGCGGATTAACTTCGTAGCTACCGCGGATTAACTTAATACCTACCGCGAATCAACTTAATGCCTACCGCGGATTAACTTCGTACCTACCGCGGATTAACTTAATACCTACCGCGAATCTACTTAATACCTTACGCGGATTAACTTTATACGCCTACCGCAATATCGGAATGTTATTTACTTCATACCTACCGCGGATTATGCTTATACCTATTGTCAATTATCCATTTTGTTCGCGGTGCAATTTCTACATTTCTCAGCTCTCGGGTTTACTTTAGTTTTGTCGGTATCTTTTGTGTCCAGGTACTCAACCTTCTTTTGTATACATTTGCAATTGTTTATTTTTATCTATTGTCTATTGCGTAGGCGCCTAAACCTTTTCTTTTATTGTTTCTTTGTTGTGTTAGTTTTTGTGCAACTACCTTTATTTAATTTTTTTACTACAGCTTTATTGCACTAGTGTTGTAAAGAACCTTTTTTTTGTGTCTCGTCTATCCACACCAGTTTTGACTTGTCTGTCCTTTTATGTACCGTGCTATAGGTGTTTATGAGTCGTACTGAAACACATGTATATTTTGATTAATCATCATTTATTTTACTTTTTTACAAAAACCTAACCCAATACTTCTATCTATATATCCAATGTAGTCTGTCTTTTGAAACTTATCCAAACTTAGTCAACATTTATTTCAAATGAAAAATAAATATACTAACCTAACCTAACCAAAGCACAATTTGAACATATTACACAACAATACATCATTTAACTCGGTGTTGCGATCGAATATTCTTACAAAATCACACATTGTGTGTCCATTTAATTTGTAGTGCAAATACATCAAGCAGTATTTAGCACATACTGAACTCCAATCATTTTGTATCCTTTTACTATTAAAATCCCATTGTCTCGAGTTCCTCTTCAAAAAGGTTCGATGGTGACCCATTGGTAATCTACCATACGAATCAAAATATTGACCAACACCATTTTCGTTTATATGCATTGCGACCCAATGAGATCCAGGTTTTGTATCAGGATCTAAATTGCTTATTAAATATATTGGAGCTTCGGCGTATATAGGCAATCGATTTGCGGCATATACATTATATTGTAGGTTCGGGTGAATTTTACTTAAATATTGCTGAATCTCTATAGTATCCATAATGGAAGTATACTAAATCTACCTACTCAGTTCAATACATAAGATGAAAGTGTAAAATTACATGTAGTAACCTGATACTTATAGTACCTACTTATGTACAAGGATGGTATAAATAATACAAGAACATGCTTCTTCAAACTTATATTTTATTAACATTATATCTTAAAACTATTACAATTAATCACTAACTACTATAGTCAACACTAACATTACGGTTTTTATCAATTTCAATAACATTATCGAATTCTGCATATACAATACAATTAACAGTTTGCAAAAGAGTCGTTTCAAAACGAACTTCCAATCTTACGCTACCATGTTTTATAAGATTCCAATGAGTTGTTGAATTAGCTGACAAATCTGGTGTTAGATCGAAAGCTAATAAACAGTAACCATTAGCATATTGTTCTCTAGATATTCCATTTCCTTCGTTAAGAAAATGAATGCCCGTTCCAGAGAATAGGGTATGGTAAGCAGAAGTAAATACTTTATTTTCAAATGATGGTTGTATAGCTTTCGATGGTATTTGTTGACCATCAATGTATAGTGAAAAAGTATTTATATCATAATTTTGAAAATCAAATGGATTTTTTGTGAGATTACCATTAAATGCTGCGTTATTAACAAATCCAATTATACATCTTTTCGGTACTTGCCCCAAAAAAATATTGTCAAGTGTTTTCCCCTGTACCCCTGAAGGTATTGTTAATACTTTAACTTCGGCTCGGGTGATTGGATACTTAGCTGTAGTTGAGGATAAAACTTTTTGATGAGCCAGTAAAATAGATGGATTGATTCGAGCTTTACGAACAATAAGTGTTGCATCCGTAATGGATATTTTAAACTTCAAATCATTTGTAGAAGACATTAAGTTGAATGCTTCTCTGGAGCGAACTAGTTTTACAGACATTTCAACAGCGTTAATCAAAAACTTTTCTTGGTTGAATATATCCCCATGTAGATGTCCAATCATTTCAATTTCTTTGCTTTCACTTGCTAATTCCATTCTTTTAGTAAATCCTTTATTTTCTTCATCAGTTGAATTCATTTTTCCATGCGTATCTTCATACCAAAGACCACATGTAAGATGAGATTCTTTAGCAGTTGGGGCATAGTTTAACAATGTTTCTATGTAGGCACGATATGCATATGTATTATTTGGAGGTGACACCAGTTTTTGGTTTAAAAAAACATCTAATTGACTAAATAGAGAATGCAACCAATTATTCACTGGAGCCACTTTTGATGTTGTGAGCAATTTGGTTGAATCTTGATTCATTATCTTAGCTTTTATGTGAATCAAAGTATGAGACAAATCAATGTAGTCATCACCAGTTCCTGGTATTTGAAATTCAATGGGTCCATCGTCAGCAAGAGAAGAAATAGGTTTATAGTATATCCACATTCCATTTTCGATGCTGGTCTGCGTAGATGGTAAAGCAAATAAATCTAACTCAGATTTAACGCACTCACATGAATGATTATGTAAAAATGACATTATTATTTTTTATTCTATGAAAATATGTCTTTAATTTTATTATGTTTCAATCTTTGTTTTTTGTTGGCGGCTTTCACTTTAGCTGTTAGTGGTGGAATGAATGATGAAAGCCGTTTCCTCTTAGTTATATAACCTGATCCCGACATATTCAATCGATCGATTTTATTATCGGCTTTGAGTTTTAAATTAGAAGCTGCTTCTTTCAACCGAGTCTTAATTGCATCTTCCATAGGACGTGCTTGAAACATATCCGATACAAGTCCCATACCAGCATTTAAAGCCTCTTTACCAATAACTCGAGCTCCACTAGAGAATAACGGAATAACAGATCTAAATAAGCCTCCTAAAAAGCTACCAATTCCATTGCCGCGTTGATATGGTACCCCCCTATATATGACTCCAATACCAGATCCAGCTTGATGTGAATAATAATGTTCATAGGGACAAGTTGAGTTATCATATCGAGGAGACATTATAGTTTTTTGAAATGTAGTTTAACACACACTGTTCCAAACTGGAATGGTATTTTTTGACCTGTACTTGTTCTTATATCTATTTCAATTGTATCAAACTCTCTACGCATGAGAGGAAAGTAGTTAGGTGGTGAGAATACGTGCATATTATTGGAACCATAAATATATTTTGAAGGATCCAATGGTATAATTCTTAGAAGGGGGGCCATTACATCACCAACAATCTGTGGGTCGATTATATCACTGTAAATAAATAACTGAGATGGTAACCCTAAAAGCAAATTGGCTGGAAATTTTCCTTGACTTCCCTGAAGAACAAAATTTGTATTAGGTTCAAATCCAAGTTGGAGACACAATTTTGTTGAAAACGTCAATGATTTTATTGTTTCATCCATTACAGTAACGGAGACTATTTTTGATTTATCATCATATTTAAATGTAATATTTTCTTTAATATCGTTTAACTTCGATAAAATATGATTGATATTATCATAATTTGTTGAAGGTATATATGTTTTATAGTACACAAGGGAAGGTTTGACTTCACCAGGCATTGTCATCTGTTTAGATATGTAAATAACATTTTCATGATCTTGAATGGTAAATATTGTGCATGGATATTGAAATTCAACAACACCAACTACCCATGATCCTTCCATTACAATGGACTTTGGTAATTTAGTAGCAAAACGAGTTGTCGTGTTTTCTGGATAGTAATCCATAGAACTATTACTAAGTAATGTGAGATAAAAACTTTCTTTGTTCATTGTTGTTCTAAGCTAGAAGCTAAAATCCAAGTGTTGAATTTATCAGGATAACCTTTCCACTTCACTAACAATTGCTTTCTGGCACCGGAGTAACGAGAGCTAATTATTTTATCTATTTTGTAACTCGAGGTAGGATTATAATTTACTTTTTGCAATTCTTTTTCATAAAATGTACCCACAATCGGATCATTTAGCAAATCGTTCAATGTGTACACAATCCACGGTGATCTTTCTATTATTGAAGATATTGTAAAAATTTCATCACTCCAGTTGGATTCGTATCCTTTTTGAAATATGTGTTTATATTTTGTTATTCTAACATGATCACCAACTTGGAATTTTGAATGTGATATAGTAGATTGTTCTTTTATAGATTTTCTATCGTATAAATTATTCCAAACAGTCATTATGTTATTTGAATTTACATCATTGGGACACATTTTAATGCTGGAATGGTAACTATGATTATAAGCAAATAACAAGTCTTGTAATATATTTATATACCTATAAGTATTTTTATGTGTAAAATAACGCCACATTTTCATCTTAAGTGTCCTTTGAAATCTTTCTACAATACTTGCTTTAATATCGGGATTATTCGTTGTGTAATAGTTAATATTTTTGGATTTAAAGTATTTCCGTACATCTTTAGAAACAAATTCAGTTCCTTTATCAGATTGTATATGTGTTGGAGTAGTATTAGCTTCATTAAATATACTTTCAAAACAACTTTTAATAGTTTCAGAATTTTTATTTTTCATTGGTCTAGCATATGCATATTTAGAAAACACATCAATAACACAAAGAATATAATTAAAACTTTCGTTATATTTAGAATAAGTTCTCATATCACTTAAATCAGCTTGCCAAAGTTCATTAAGATTAGATAAAACGTATTTATTACGTGGAAATTTTCTATGGACCGGTTTGTGAAGCGTATACGTTTCTTGGGCTTGCAACCATTTTTTGACATCTTCTTTATTCATTTTACCTTTCATAGCTTTTGATAATTTTTCGATACTGCTATATCCAGCGGGGTTCGAAACATCATAATAAATATCATTTATTTCTAATAAGGTGTCCATTTTTCCCAATCAAGTTTCTTTTTTATTTTATTTATGTGCTTATCTGAACTTTTTGGTGTAATATTAACTTCTTTCTCTTTTGTGGTAGGTTCTGTGATCTCTATCATTTGAGATATGTAATCACTTCTTTTTGGGTTTCCAACATAAGTTAGTGGTATTTTTAAATCCTTTAATGCTTTAGCAAATTTTTCCCAACCTACTGGATCGCTTTTTTTTAACGGACGAAGTGAGTCGTTTACTAAATCTATGATATTACTTCCAGGAATTACTTCATTATCTATGATAACTGTACCGTTATCATCCCAAGAGATTTTGTTTTTACTCGATGATACCGAATCCAATAACAACTCACCTTTTTTTATATATGATTTAGGTACCAAACTTAGAATTTGACTTTTTGTGTAGAGAGGATTTATTTCAACTTTAAAATTATCTTGCTGTTTCTCTTCGTTACTCAATGTCTGATTAGCAACTAAATCTTTAATTTTGAAGTCGTTGTTTATATTTGAAATTTCATTTTTTGTCGTGGTTTCAACAAAATCATTATTGGAACTAATTATTGGAATCTCAAGAGGTCGACGATCTTCTTCCGTGAAGTGAAGATATCGTTGTAAAATTTGTAAATACAATTTACATTTTTTACGATCATCCATATCACTATTCAAAATGTTCTGCATTTCAGTATCTAACCTTGAGGTAGAATTTTCATTTCTCTTTTGATTTATTTTATCTATTAGTCCCGGTTCAACTAACAACATTTTTTTTGCATGTTCCATTTTAAACTAGTGTACTTACTAGCCCACTTAAAATAGCACCCAATATGATAGGTAGAAATGATCCACCTTTTTGAACAATTATGTTTTTTCTTATTTTATTGGCACTTTTACGTACCAATTTTCGAAGTATAGATTTAAATTTTTGTAGTTTAGTCTTAGATTTTTCCTCAAGTTTTACGTTCCCTTGTAATATATTATGAATGCACTCACAAATAAAATTAATTTCCTTTTCACTGCAGGATTTTAGAAGGGCTTGTTGATGTTTTGGTTTTAGTTTACATAAAGCATTTAATAAATTTTTGTACGTCTTGAAGCGTTGATCCATCATTTGCAAATGATGGGTATTTGTCGATTCTTGACATATTTAAACTCTTTTGTGGGGACATACACTGTACAATACCCATCGGATGGTAATATTTTAGACTTGATTCGACATATATCAATAGTATCTTGTTTTAGATCCATCATCAAATATCCATGTGCGTCTTTAGTAGCATCCCTGTAGGCGTCTTCGATAAATTTACGATTTTCTGGTGAAACTTGGCGTGCTAAATAACGAATTTGAGTCTTGTCGCGAGGATTTTTGAAATAAATAATATAGCTTGAATTTAAAGAAATATCTCTTTGACCTTTACCCTGATGAAATAAATTTTGAGTAATGTAAAATACACTTAAGTTTCTATGATGACTACCTTTAGTAAAAATGTCAACAATGCGTCCATCAGATTCTCTCATAAGATCATCAATAATAATAAGATGTGCATCTTTTCCATCAAACATGTTCAAATCTGGTATACCTTGATGATAATTCACATTTGGTAAATTGTACAATGGTTGCATTTCATCAAAACACCAAGTAATTTGGGTAAAATTTCTATTACATATTTCTTTAGTGTATTTAATAAAATTTGTTACGAAATTAGACTTTCCGCATCCACTTGGACCTGCGACTATTGCAGTAAAAGGATGAAAAAAATGAATCATTTTAAAAACACGTGTAAACTCTAAAAGGGTATTGGAATGAATAAAACAAATCGTTAGAATGAAATGTATTATATTGTTTATAATAAATCACGACTTACAATTTTTAAATATATATTTTTAAAGGATTGAACACACATTGAAATGAAAGAAATAAAATTAATTAATTTTTTTTTATTCAAACAAGTCTTCTCCATACTTTATTGATAGTCAGATTTTTAAACCGGTTCGGAAGGTTGGCTTACTGTTGAGAAGAACCGGCAAGAAACTCAACAATTACTCTTTTCAATAACTATTCTTAAATCAAATCAAACAATAAATCTAACATATTATGCACAACTTATTAATAGGTAAACACATCATGTACTTATAAATAAGAGGTTAAAACAATATAAAAATAAAACAACAATATTTATATTTTATATAGTACAGAAAACAGTAATAAATTAAATGTTCTTTATTCTATAATGACCCCAAGCAAGCGTATCGGTAGAATTTTCTAGTAAATGTCTTTTGGTATCACTGTGTGATAGTGATATTTTGTTTATTTTTTGGGTAAAAATGGCGTGTTTAATTGATTTAAATCGTAACATTTTACTATAAAGAATTTTCTTTTCAAATAAACATGTTTTATAATCATTTAGGTTAAATTTTTTTGATATACATTTATTGATTCCCTTAGCTTTAGCGATAAAATTATTTTGCACATCCATCGCATACATTTTTGCACGTAGTCCTACAAACTCTTTGAAAATTTTACCATTATTTTCATCTTTAAAAAATCCTAAACGCTTTTTATTGATTAATGGTAAACCATAATCATTATTAGGTGGATAATCAGATGTATCAAAGTGAAATTCTAAACTTGATTTAATATCTGCATAAAAATTTTCGGTAAATATTTGATAAATTAAACTGTCTGTGTCTGTGTAAAGTAGTTTAAGATTATCTTGATATTTTGATTTCATAAAATCGTAATGAAATTGATACATCAGCGTTTTTGATAAATCTAATATGCAAAATCCGAGGTAAATTGGTTTGTTATACAAAACTTTAGTCTTATTTAATTGTACTGCAACTAAACTTTCTGAAAATATTGAAAGACTATGAAATTCAGGTCTTGCTATTAAAGATTGGACACCTTGGGTTTTCCCTCTATTCAACCAGTGATTTACTAACTTAACGTTAACTCGTTTTGTTACATTTTCCATCGTTTTACCGAAAACGGAATTATTCATTAATTTAAAAAAATCTTTTTCAAAATCTGAGGTTGCCAACAAACGCATATGAGTGTTTAAATCTATGTATTTTTTTAACCATGCAGATTGCTCAAATTTTAGTATCCTATGAATTTTAGTTAAACGCAGACCTTTATTTAAACATTGTTTTAGATTTCTGTAATGAAGGACATATTTCTTTTTATCAGTTAAATTCGGGATCAGTTTTCGATTTTTACTACCTAAACATATATTCTCAGGACAAAAGGGTAAATCTGAGTGAAAATCATGTAAGTGGGTAGGATACTCTAAATCTACTTCTAAAATAAAACCGTGTTCGGAATCATCGGTGATGTTAAAATCTGTATCAACTTCTACCCACTCAAATTTACCTGTTGGGAGGCATTGAGACATAGCCCATCCGTAAAGGTTATTTGCGTCTAGGTACATGAGAAAGGACGATGGGGAATTTGGATCATATTCAGACATAAATATATTATTTGCCTTAGCATGTCTATTACTGCATTGAGATATGCCACCCCTAACATTGTTTGCAATAAAAGCTATTTTATTAATATCTGTTAAAAGCTCTAATTTTATTTTAGTAGAAATTAACATAGCGTCCCAACTTAATCCAGGTGCTGTATAATAATGAGCAGGATCTAATTCGTATGTTTTAAGACAAAGATCCCTAAAATTTTCAAATATATCTGCCAACAACAAAACATCTGTTTTTAAATAAAGATCAGAATAGTTACCCATGTTTTGACATTTGAAGTGATTCCATACATCATGAGCATGGCGGTAATCATTTTCGGAAATATCACTATCATTTAAAGAACTATAAAATTCATCGCGAGTAGGAAGAGAAGTTAATTTTAAGGAATCAAATGAAGTCATGTGTTCATATGGATAAACACCCTTCCGTATTAATCGTTTAAAATCATCTTCACAAGGAAACTGCAACTTGAGTTCACGGAATTGATCAGGTAATAAATTTTTAGCTAAGTTATCAAGACTACTAGACATAAATTTAAGTGAATCGAGAAATCTTAATTTCATAACTCGATTATTAATTTTTAAAACCTTGGAAAAAGATATATATTTCTCTTTATTCTCAGGTATTATTTCTATATCTCCCTCTTCAAAATTAAGTCCATGAACTATAAAATGAGCGTCATAATTACTTAAATTGTGGAAAAATACTGGAACAAAATTAGGTGAGCGGTATTTCTCAGAGCAAAATGGATGAGCAACCCCTTCAAACACACCCGTATACCAATTGTATGAAATAGAGGAATTACCATTTAAATCATTATTACAAATATAACAAATCTCGCTTTGGGCAATACTTATTTTATTTTCGGGTGTTAGT
This sequence comes from Ochropacha duplaris, assembly GCA_951361185.1. Lineage (NCBI taxonomy): Eukaryota > Metazoa > Arthropoda > Insecta > Lepidoptera > Drepanidae > Ochropacha > Ochropacha duplaris. The sequence goes on along the minus strand of OX592711.1, from coordinate 5,890,839 downwards.
GGTAATGGACACCTATAAAAAGAATTTTTTTTACAAATATTTTCTAGGTCTTTTTTGATAGTTTTCATGAATATTTGAGCACAGTCTTTACCGGTATAAGTTTTGTAAGCTGAAAAACTATCATTGTATGAGCATTTAATATAGTATCCAAAACTATACATTTCATGCTTTTGTATGTTATTAGTTGATGACTTACTAGGGTCGTAAGAACAACCATGTATCGGATTTAAAAATGCTTCAAAGTCAGCGTACACAACGAAAGGAATTCTTAACTTACGTTCATAATTATTAAATGAGATTTGACTAGAGGGAGTTAATTCGTTAAACCAATTTCTTTTCCTATCACTTTCCGATGGTAAATTTGTACATACATGAAAACAGTCATTTTTTTGATGCTGTTGTAAATTATCACGTGATGTGAAATTTAATAAACAACCATCACAAATAAAGATTTCATGTTCTGATGATGATAATTGTTTAGATACTAATCTTGAAAGATTTTTAATATAACAATAATGTCCGTTACTACCTTGGGATATGTACAATAAATTTAAATGTTTATCTTTCCTATGTTTTGTTAAGTGTAACGGACCTACAACTTTATTTGTCTTACTTATTAATTCATATTCTAAACCAAAAACATTAATACTTATGTCATTTAGTTTTTCAAATTTATAAATATCGTTAATTTTTAATGGAAAAGAAAGCTTATCAAATTTTATGAAATGTTTATGAGGTAAATAAGATGTTACTCTATTAGAGTGATTTTTAACCGGAAACAACCCTGACAATACTGCCCAACGAAAGCATTCATTATCATTGTTTTGAACGTTGATTACGGCTTTTTTGTGTTTTATATCTAATGGTAAGTCTATGTATGATGATCCACGTAATGGGTTAAATTTGTTAACGTTCATGTCCAAGTGTTTTATTTTAACTAAACTCCATCCGCTATCTTTTCTTTCAAAATTAGAAATTTTATTTTTAATTTCAGTAACAATAGATGAAAAAATTATATCCTTATCATCCCCAAGACAAATAACATAATTAGAAATTTGGAAATCAAACGTATTAAAAATGTTTTTTGTTTCTTGTGTAAAGTCAGCATTAAGAATAAAATTTACTTTAACAACAGTGTGTTCTTTATTTGATCTATCTAATAATTTATATATCAAGTCTTTGATCTTTTGCAAAAAGATTTCGGGTGTTTCTAATGGCTGTTCAAAAGTTAGTTTAGATTTAATTCTATAGGTAATAATTCTTTTTCCGAACGCACTTTCAATAATTTCAACGTTTTCTAATTCATTGTCAGATTTTAAAACATTATTTTTATGAGTATTACTCTTTAAATGGTTTGCAAAGTATTTTTTAAACACTGATATACCACACACAGAACATTCAATTTTATCTCTATTTTCTGTACTTACATTAAATGGGGACACAGACGAAGTTGATGTTGATGGGGCTTCAAGAAGTCGAATCCTCTTCAATGTTGAATCCTCTTCTATCAGTGTTGTCGTCGCTGGTCTTTTTTTTAAACCTCCTCCATTTTGTATAGATCTGTGTGAAAAACAAAAGAAAAACATTAACATAAATTTAACAACAAACCCACCATACATAGTATTCATATAACACCTCAAATACTAACATGTTTATTATTTACACAGTAAACAATAAGCCTGCATTGGTAAAACACCATCAATTACGTCTTGATCCATTAAATTATGCCCGTTACAGGGAGTATAATAAGGAGTAATTTCCGGATCTCCTATCATTGTCCCCGGTAAAATATTTTCTATGAACCAAAATCGAATCATCCTATGAAATTTTTGTAAAATTAGGTTTTTGCCCAAACTTGCTATGTCACTTTGAGATAAACTGTAAATTTCAGGACCACGATACATTTTTCTGATTTAGTAGCTAATAAAATACAATTACAAGACACGAATGATTCGGAAACACAACACTGTCCTCTTAAGTACCCAGAAATCTACCCCCTCTTCATAGACATAGACGAGACATGTTACAACAAGTTCATATATAACAACAAAATTGTACTCACGTTTTGTCCTGATCTATTTTCTCACAGAGGTCGTAGAGTTCTTGGTCGAAATCTGAAGATATGAAATCCAATGATTCTGCACCTTCAGCGAGTCTGACCAGTTCAGTATTGTAGACGTCACAGCTTAACCTTTCCATGGTGAGGAATAACAACAACTGTTTTGGTGCAAAGTAAATTTGTGAGCTTTATATAGTCCGTACACAATACATTTCACAAAAATACCACGATATTAAAATTTAAATATTCTTCATAGAGACTTAGAACACTACAATAGTTTAAATACCATCACAAAGATAAATAGGTTGAAAAAGTTATACAAAATTGTAGGTTCAACAAAGAACTTGACTAATAAGATAAGATTTAACATTTTTACAATATACAATAAAATTTATTTGAGATTTTTAGGCATACAAAATAAACATATTTTTAAAAGGCGATGAACACAATACATATATTACAATAGTCTGAATACCATCATAAAAACAAAAGGTTTAAAAACTTACAAAGAACTTAAATATTATCAGTAAGGTTTAACAATTTTACAATACACATAAAATAAACGTAGTTCGATAAAACACAATACATCTTAACTAAAATTTAATCTAAACACAATCTTATTTATCAGTACTTATAAAATATTTCGCACAATCGTCTTTGGTTGCCAACTCCTTGGTGATGTTAAAAATAATGTCTTTCACACTTTGTAAGTTCTTATTGTCTTCCACTTCCACATAATATTTCACACGAATATCGGCATGCTTCCATTGTTCCATCGGCTCGATATTTTTAATTTTTTGTGTGTCGTAAATTTCAATCTTGATTAAGTGTGATGAATACGCACTATTGTCCTTATTGGAACTGATGTACGCGACACCTCCGTTCATAGCTTGTCCAACGGTGGATGATTTTTTTGAGAGCTTCTTCTTCTTCTTAGGTGTCTCAAAAAAATCATCAATGTTATTGTTTGCCCGTTTTGCGATAGCTTGTTTAACTTTCGAGGCAAGTGTACCTTCTTCATCACTGGGGTCGTCCTGGGTCTCGGCATAATAATAACTTTTGAAGGTATTTTCAGAGAACTGAAACAATTGTAATACATCATATTAATTATTTGTTAAAGAACATACACGATGAACACATAAATAAAGAAATTATAATAATCAACAGTACATACAATAAACAAAGATAGACAATAAAGATACTTACATCCATTATTCAGCAGTTAAACAATTTCAACGGTTCACGAGAGACACTTAGAGATCATATATGGTGTAGATCAGAGAGTACAGTGAGATGCTGTATGATTTGAACCACCCTTTTTATACAGAAACCAACGAATAGACGTTCCAGACAGGTTTGAACTTGAATTCGATAGAAAGTATGTTAACTTGAATACCGATATAAATAATGTTATTGAAATTGATAAAAACCGTAATGTTAGTGTTGACTATAGTAGTTAGTGATTAATTGTAATAGTTTTAAGATATAATGTTAATAAAATATAAGTTTGAAGAAGCATGTTCTTGTATTATTTATACCATCCTTGTACATAAGTAGGTACTATAAGTATCAGGTTACTACATGTAATTTTACACTTTCATCTTATGTATTGAACTGAGTAGGTAGATTTAGTATACTTCCATTATGGATACTATAGAGATTCAGCAATATTTAAGTAAAATTCACCCGAACCTACAATATAATGTATATGCCGCAAATCGATTGCCTATATACGCCGAAGCTCCAATATATTTAATAAGCAATTTAGATCCTGATACAAAACCTGGATCTCATTGGGTCGCAATGCATATAAACGAAAATGGTGTTGGTCAATATTTTGATTCGTATGGTAGATTACCAATGGGTCACCATCGAACCTTTTTGAAGAGGAACTCGAGACAATGGGATTTTAATAGTAAAAGGATACAAAATGATTGGAGTTCAGTATGTGCTAAATACTGCTTGATGTATTTGCACTACAAATTAAATGGACACACAATGTGTGATTTTGTAAGAATATTCGATCGCAACACCGAGTTAAATGATGTATTGTTGTGTAATATGTTCAAATTGTGCTTTGGTTAGGTTAGGTTAGTATATTTATTTTTCATTTGAAATAAATGTTGACTAAGTTTGGATAAGTTTCAAAAGACAGACTACATTGGATATATAGATAGAAGTATTGGGTTAGGTTTTTGTAAAAAAGTAAAATAAATGATGATTAATCAAAATATACATGTGTTTCAGTACGACTCATAAACACCTATAGCACGGTACATAAAAGGACAGACAAGTCAAAACTGGTGTGGATAGACGAGACACAAAAAAAAGGTTCTTTACAACACTAGTGCAATAAAGCTGTAGTAAAAAAATTAAATAAAGGTAGTTGCACAAAAACTAACACAACAAAGAAACAATAAAAGAAAAGGTTTAGGCGCCTACGCAATAGACAATAGATAAAAATAAACAATTGCAAATGTATACAAAAGAAGGTTGAGTACCTGGACACAAAAGATACCGACAAAACTAAAGTAAACCCGAGAGCTGAGAAATGTAGAAATTGCACCGCGAACAAAATGGATAATTGACAATAGGTATAAGCATAATCCGCGGTAGGTATGAAGTAAATAACATTCCGATATTGCGGTAGGCGTATAAAGTTAATCCGCGTAAGGTATTAAGTAGATTCGCGGTAGGTATTAAGTTAATCCGCGGTAGGTACGAAGTTAATCCGCGGTAGGCATTAAGTTGATTCGCGGTAGGTATTAAGTTAATCCGCGGTAGCTACGAAGTTAATCCGCGATAGGTATTAAGTTGATTCGCGGCCAGTAGCCAGCGCCCCCATAGGACCTAACTAAGCGCCCCGCCTGGGGTGGTCCAGAACCGGCGAATCCCTACTACTGACGGCGAAATCCGTCGCAGTTGACTATAATTCACGGCTAAACGCGGCGGTCGATATAGCATCTGTCATGTGCTAGCCAGCACCACCCAGCACCCAGTGTGGACGGAAATATTATTTATTTTGAAGCGAAAAATATATTTGTAAAACGTTCTGTCAGATTCTACCTACCTACTTAAGTATTGTACTTACAAGTTGATGCTACAGAATTTCTAAAAACTTTAGTGAAATTCTAATGGTTAGTGATGACTAAAGATTTAAGATTAAACCTTAGGGCATCTGACATAATAATTTGTAGGTAATAGAATCTACGATATAATAGATGATAGGGCGTTAATTGTTACTGACATCCAATCAAAACTATGTACTTGAAATGTCCGGAAAACATATCAATGAAATAAGTTATTGCCGCATTTTGGTAAAATTGAAATAGACTCTGATGTTAAAAATGTGGAGAGTAGCCATACATTATAGGTACCGATCCATTAATAATTTTATGAATATTTACCAACGTACCATTTGTAATATTATTAAAATGAAAACCGTCCGAAAACTACCTACATAAAAATAGAATTCCAGGAATCGAAAAATGAACTGAATAATAAGAATAATACATCTATATTGCAAGCCCTGATTTCTGAACTAGCGGCAGCTGTATATTGGGAATCAGTTCCTTAAATTATGGATTCTATTTCTAAATAGATATCCTATTTTTTAAATAAATCACGAAATCCAAACTCAAAATTTTTCAGTTGTAAATGGTAATTTATTAAATTAACTAATATCTACATTATAAAGGAACACTATATAAAATCAATAAAATATTTACATTATTATAACTATATTAAAACTAATCTAATCTAAAAACTACCTAAAATAAAATAAACTATAAAAGTGCGTCAATAAACTTTAAGCATTTTGCAGCATATTTTTCCTCAGTCCTTATTGATGACTCCTACGTCTGCAACATCAGCTGAACTAACTTGCTCAATAAACAACAATACGGTGAACGCTAAGTCTGGCAGCTAACTGATTTATACCTGACAAGGTAGTGAGGGCCATGATCTTGGGTTGCTAGCTTTAGCCCTGCGGTTTTATCGACAACTGCCCTTTGCTCGTAGGGTTGACACGAGAGACTTATTGCTGTTTTATTAAGAAAATAAAATGTATTATGTAGCATAGAGGGAAGATCTCCCACACGGCTAGGCGTCAATGCTTAGGGACTGCAGTGCAATATGTTTGTTCGGAACTCGGTATATATTATAATATTATGACGTATATTAAAAGTACTGAGGGATCTTCATTAACGTGATGTAAGTTTATGGTGTCATGTTTCATTTAGCTCATATTATTTTTAAATTTGTATTAGCTAGTCGTTACAATAATTTATCATAGATTTGTATTGTACTAACAAATATGACGTAGTTTAAAAACCGGTGAAGTCCAAAGCCGGCGCTGAACTGGCGTGGAGGATTCCGTACTATTCCAAAGATGAACGACAATTAACTCTAAAAACATATTCTATTTACTGATTTTGAACAAACTTAACTAATTGCATCACCAAAAAGTAATAATATGTGTAAGAGCCTTAATAGATCTATTGATATCAAATAATAGTAAGTAGGTATCTTCAAACTTTTCTGCTGATAACTAATAAAATCCTTAAAACTTGAATTGAGTACCTACGATAATTGACTAACCTTTTCAATTTCTCCACAGTTTTACAAATCCAAATTCTATTCATTATCTGAATTCAATGATCTCTCTAGACGGTCATTAAAATTCAATTTACTTGTTAAATACTATTTCTTGTTATATGTATAGCTTAGTTAAACTCTACATTTTTTTCTTTGTGCGCATTTTCACAAACCATTTTTTTATCGTATGATAGTTTATGTGGCAGCCCTATGCTATCGTGTCAAACGCGTGGCACGCAGTGTTGGCCGTCGCTTATCGCATCGCCGCCAACTTCATGTTTTATGGAGTCCCGCAATTGGCTCTCACGTTGTTCCCTAACATATTGCGTATTGTGTATTTGCCCTTTTTCTGTTTGTGTGAACATTGGGCTAGGTGAATGAAGGTGATCCAAATTCAGGGTGTCTTTTGTTTTTGTCGTTGAGGCCTTTGGAATTGTCATCTTATGTAATAGATTCTAACCCTCAATTTGTTAATGTAAAATAACAAAATAGTTAATGTGACGTAGGTACGTTTATTCTACTTATCTATACAAAACATGTCTTTCATTCTTATACAGTTCTTATTTCGCCGCCACAAGTAGAGTTTAGTCGAGGCTTTATACATTTCCTAGACTTGCGATTGACCACAATCTCACTGTATACGTAAACCTACATGGTTAAGATGCTACTGAAACATTCATAGATTATTAATCGTTAATTCCAAACGCAAACATTTCCATGAGTATTGTAGCGACATCTATCTACACATAGATATAGTTCGCACGACTCCTAGATAGATGGCGCTCCAATAATCTACATTGCGCTAACGAAGTTTTCTACGCGATCTGCATATATACAAGATTCCAACATTAACAGTTGGACCGCGGTCCCCAGGCACGATGACCTAGCCTGGCGGAAGATCTTCCCTTTTCAATGGAGGAGTCTAACACATCGCTCCTCCATAGTATCAAACTAAATTGTTTCCACTCTTAAAGAGGTAGAGTATAAGTTTCAGCACAAAAGAAGTAACGTAGTTCCAACTTTAAATTCACAGCGAGTTCGATAATACAGAAACGTGCAGTGCTGTATATCACGTCATCGAGCTAGGTGCTTTTGCGTCGGAACTCGGAGGTGAATTTTATCGAGATATTCTGACTATCGGAATATAGTGAACTCAATTTATTAAATAGCTATCTTATAAACGATAGATAAGCAGGACAAGCGTCACGTGGTTATCTGTTCAGAATTATTTGGGTTCTTGGCAGTAAAATAATTATAAAGGATGCTAACTTCTGCTAAGATTTTTTTTTTAAGTCTGAGATAGCAAACCTACCAATGTTGTCTGGCAGGAAAACTCAATGAGAGTATGTTCTCGGCTCCCTTCCTTTAAGGCCCTCTCTTCTAGGCTTTGTGTGGTTACCACCTTTGAAAATATCATCATATGAGTTTTTATTTTTATTTTGGATAAGCTTGTGATTGACCGCAATCTCACCATGGTAAGTGATGATTTGGCCGAAGGTAGTTATCACACAAAGCCTCAACTGGCTCTCAAATGCAATTGCCGGAACACACCAACAGGTGCTAGGCAATTTTTAACTTGAGAGCGGTAGCCAGCCAGTCGAGTACTACAAAGTACCCTGCCATCTGCAAAAATCCTTTGCGAGTTTCTTCTACTTATGTTTAAAAACTAATGAGCATTATCCCAACAAAAGCGAACTAAACTACTGTTTTTAAAAACTACCTTTAGCGCTTCGGTAGTTTTATCCACAACTTTCTATAATATACAGCAATAAATATTTATTGATGTTGCCAACTAATAACGGGCATTGTTTATTGGAAAAAGATATTGTATACTGTACTTTGCTATAACTTATATCTAAGTTTGGGCACGCAAGTTCTTTGAAATTTTGTTGTGAATGTGAACTTATAAAACAGTCAACAAAATTTGCCGGTCAATGTTCTTTTAAATGGATGGATGGAATGGAAGAATAGATATCGAACACTCATCAAATAGTCAGTATTCGTACCTATAGGTAAATTAAAGTTGTATTTTTAATTAACTGGAGTGATTTGACAGTTGTCGTAATAAATATTTAATTACTCAGAAACGTTTAATCGCTGACTTTAGATTGACTATTATGGTCAAGCCATTAAACAGTAATCTTAACCACATTGCGCTCGTAACTGTCAGTTTACTCCAACAAATTAAAACTCCATAAGTGATTAACAAATTAAATTACTTAACTACCTATAGATGCATAAATAAACAAAATACGGTCCAAAGTGCTTATTATGTGGAAGTTAACATCTCACATCCAATATAACATTCAAAGTCGCTCCTTTATCCGGTGTTAGTTGTGGAAAGGTTCAATTATAAGAATTTACCGCCCCCGCGGGTAGTTTGCCCGACAGCCGGTGTCAGACCTACGTCGTAAATTATGCATCTACCTGCTTTTTGTTCTGGTCATGAGTTGAGAGACGTTTATGTAACCTAGCCTGCCTTCTGCATGTGAATAGATGAACAGTTTTGAGTGGAGTTTATAATCCATCAAAGTTTTGATTAATATTTTTTTTAATTCTGGATAAGCTTGTGTTTGACCACAATCTCACCATGGTAAGTAATGATGTGGCCGAAAGTGGTAAGCACACAAAGCCTAGATGGGAACTGACTCTCAAGTGCAGCTGCCTTCGCCGCGGTATCCGACGTCACTACCACTGAGCTATCATCGCCTTTATGTTCTCTCTATGATATTGCAAATGTCTATCGACGTGTTTTTGCATTCAACCCAAATTGTTCAAATTAATGTCATAACCTGCATATACCTTCATACATCTGATTTATGATCTTAGAACCAGTAAAATTATTACCGTGTACTACAAGTAATGACCATCATAAAATCATAGCACTGTTCCATCAATACTAAGAGGAACATTCCAAATGGCCTTTGGGATAACTCATTTATATCGCAAGCTGCAGCAGTTTGGGCTAGAATGACCGAATATTTGCCATAATGCGAGAAAATGCGAGAAAAAAGTAAGTTACTTGCCGAGAACTGGCCGGACTTTGAGTAATGACGCCACATTCGTGAGCCCCGACGCATATTGCGCCAATCGAACAATGGAAACTGTGGAGATTAATTTAGTTCTTCTTTATAGTTTTTTTAGTGGATACGAAGGTAAGTTCAAAGTATCAAATATTGATGATTATGTATTTTTTATTAAGTTCGTAATCGCGACTCAAGTTTATAAACATACCATGTTGCCAACATTGATTCTAATTAAGATAGTCTTTGTTCGTCTCTATGTATGTTTTGTTTAGTCATTAAACCAGAATAGAGAACCGATTTGTACAAAAATAAAGAAGCACAAAATTTTTAGAATACCATTGAAATTAATAAGATTATTCTGTGTGGGGATCAATAATTACTAGTAAATTATACGACTCACCTACTCTATTCATTCTGTAATATTCTAGAACATGTCTAAGCAGAATTTCCCAACGACGCAAGCTATTTTCATTTTGATCAGTCATTCCATTTATCAATCTCGTGTTTTATTGTCTTAAAAAAATATTTATATTCTCTTTGGGTAACAAGTGTAGGATCGATGCAATTATTTTATGATTTATTATTCGTTTTAGACGTTTTGGTGTGGACTATTTGATAAATAAATAAAATATTTTTTTAGAATAAAAAATTATGTAGTTAATATTTTTTCATGTAGGTAATAGTTTCCATATTTATTTCTGGATATTATTTATCATATTATTGGTTTGGACGGAGTCTGGAAAAGAAATAAAATCAATCTCGAGTAGGTGACCATAATTATTTGTAAATCAATTTACAATTTTCCAAATACATGTATGAATGTATTTGAATGTACCTACTGCGTACATGCGTCTGCGCATCGTTTTCTCCTATTATTTTGAAGCATCATGGGTTCTGTTGTCTGCATATGGGCAAAGGTTTCTGAAAAATAAAATATTTAAACTGCGACGCATGTCAGGCATTAATATCATTTAATTTACTCAGCTCTATATCTCTATAGGTCACTAAATCCATTAAATACAAATATACCATAGACAACATTTGCACAGGCCACATATCACGTGATCTGTTAAACCACGCGTGCATTGCCCCCATTTGTCTTGTACTGAGCTGAGCCAGCAATGGACCTTGACGAAAAGCAATGTATCACTAACATCGCTAATGGATAGTTTTACACGAGTACAATTTTCATAGTGTTGGTTGTGATATCGATAAATTTATATCGATAATCGATAGTAGGAATGAACGACAGGGCTACCATGGAAATTCTGTAATATTTCTGTAATTCATGAAAATAGGAGTAAAATTCAATTATGTAGAAACCGCGTTCAAATTCAGGATCAATGTGAAAAATCTTGATGAGACTGTGTATGGATTAAATAAGGTATGGATACATTTTTTTCTTTACGTTTAGCACCTATAATATATCGCAAAGTAGATATTTCATATTGTAGTAGCAAGATTATTTTGGAATATAACGTAGAACCATAATGATTATAAGAATACCTTATCGATGTATTATTTTTGCGAACAACACTATGCACTAAGTTTCAGGCTCCATCGAACTCAAAGGATATCCTATCCTACGGAAAATTTATGAAATGGAAGTAATATCACTGATGAAGAGGAGGATACTTCGAACATCTTTTAATTTTGAGTTACTTGCAAACTTTAATACCTCTCAATTTGGTGAAATATTCTTCTGAATAAATAAGATATTTTTTAAGCTTTACATTGAATATAGTAAAAATTGTTTATGTCAAAAGACTGCATACTTACATAGGTACTCGAAGTTTAATTTGCCTAATTAGCCATAGTTTTGACAGTTATCGCTTTCCTTTTACACTTAAATTGGTCAAGTGAAATTTCTATCCTTTTGAAGTCGCCATGGTGAAGCCAAAAATGGCTCAGTCTCAAGTAATTTGGAAAGAAAACTTCGATGTTCACTCCCATCAAGCAAGATTCCGTTTCGGCCTTTATTTTATATTGAACTTTTTATGGCTTTTTGACTCGACTAGGGTGCTCTTTGGTGTAGTGACTGATTTGTATTCTATTGGTTTATTGCATTCAATTTAAAACGCTCTGTTCCATTATGGATGCCTTTATGGACAGAATCTTACCATTTAGGGCCAAACTAAATTTATTTACCTATTCTGTATGTATTGTATTGTTGTCTTCTATATTTGTATATGTGTGTAATTTGTGATTGTGTGAGTCCAAAATAAATGATTTTCTTTCTTTCTATTCTAATTTTAAAATGTCTATTATAATATTATAAAGAGGTAAAGTTTATGAGGTTGTAGGGGGGTTATCTCAGGAACTGCAAAACCGATTTTGAAAATTCTTTCAACAATAGAAAGCCACGTTATTTGTGAATATCAAAGGCAATATTTTTACTATTCTGAAATCATAAAATTCAAGGTAAAGTTTCCCATTTTTAACAAGGTTTTACAGCGGTGTAGTAAACAATGAAAACGAATAATAATGAATGCAGCATTTATAGCGGGTAATATTCTGGAAATGCATCCAACAACTAAAATATTTGCAAATTAGTGTAAATTTAATTAAAATTCTGATGTTGTGTTAATAATGCACTCGGGAAGATTTTCCGTGATTAATGTTTAGTTCCATTATATTCTATTGTATTTGTAGAGATATAATGCGATAGTTGGAAAATACTTGTATATGAGGTATATCCTAAAATTGGTTTTGAATGGTGAAATAAATTCTGTTACTTATGTTTAACAATTTATTTATTTTTTAAATTCACATACTTTAGTAATACAGATTGGATTAATCTCTTGATATCGTATTATATTATAAATAAAAATATTATAAGTTATTTCAAACTCAAACTCAAAACTCATTTATTCAGTTTAGTCCCTGGTAAGGCACTTATGAACGTGACTATACTACCGGTTCGAAATACACTTAAACAAAAGACTCGGGCAAGAAACTCATTAATGAGTGCCATTTCTCGGCCATTTTTTGAATACGCTTTTATTAGCTTGATAGGTATGTATCTATGGATATATGTAACGGAATCTTTGAACGTGATTTTCATACCTTTCAAAACGACGAATTGATTTGAAACTTTGCACACTTAGCAAGGACCCATGACAATGCAAATTGGCATTTTTTCCGTCGACCTTACGACCCCAGAAAGTGGGTCAAATTGGGGAAAAAAGTTTTTAAGTTTGCTATTCGTATAATTCTGGCGCAATAGTAGGTAAATATTGTATGGGAAGTAGAAATCCGACTCGCGTTTGACCGTTGTTTATTTTCTTTTGTGAATAACTTCGGTCTGAGTGGTCAGACCGAAGTCAGACTGAGCGGCGACAAAAATACATCATATTGTAATGTGAAATTTAAATTCTTCATGAGATACAGCCTTGTGACAAACAGACGGACAGAAGGGTCTTAGTAATAGGGTTTTTGTTTTTACCCTTTGGGTACGGAACCCTAAAAAGATAAAAGACAGTTCAAATAAAATACAATTTTGAAGATAACCAAACTTAAAAGTAGAAAATAAATAATAGTTTCAAAAAACCCGCTTTATAGAAAATCAAACTAAAAGGTTAAAAAAAAATCTTTGAATTAAAATTAGGGATAATGTGATTAGCAAAAAAAATAATTTTATTGTAAAAAAGCGTGGGTTGCTTTTTAAGACTATCCTTATTAAGATCCAATATTGTGTAGGTAACCTATCTACAATTTTTTTATTATAATAATATCATTGCTAGATATGAGTAGCAATATAATAATTTAAAAAAATACAATCATCCAATACAATATTGGACCCTTATTGGATCTATGCAAACGTCCAATCATTTAAATAAATGCACATCACTAGCTTACATAAATGTTTCTGTAAATTCAAATTGAACGTATCTACTGCAAATAATAAATTCGGAGTACATTACTCGTATAAAGGTAAGTGCATAACGTTGTAGAGAAAACTGGAACGCTATCAAACGGAAAGCTAAAAAGTTTAACAATAAAAACGGAATTTTTATAAAGTTTTTACAATTAATAGTACATTACGATACGCGTGACCTAAGTAGGCTATTATTGCACGGTGTGAAGTTAGCGCCCGAGCGCAGCGAGGATGCTAAACGCCGTGCAATAATAGACAGCTTCGGGCACATGTATCGTATACTATTTTATAGCAAGTGTGACGTAAACCCGCACTTTACGCATGCTTCTCCGTGCAGAAATAGGCAACTTAGGTCACGGAAAAGCGTGCGTAAAGTGCGGGTTTAGGTCACACTGTGCTATAAATAGTTTTAATAACTCCGAATACAAAAACAAAAATTACGAGTAGTAGTTTTGGGTCCATCGTCTCTTCTGCGAGGTAAATTTCTTACAAACAATAAAATATACCTAACCCTAACTAGAAGGTATACAAGACATTTAAAGATACTGGAAAATAGCGAACACATTATAAAATTCTGCCTTTTTATGATTTTTAGTTACCAATTTAATGTCAAAAATAGGTCTTTTGATGGTGTATATTTATGACGGCATAAGTATGTATCTTATACAAAACTCTACATAAATCATCGTTTTGAAATTTCATAAAAAGAAGCTGATTTGATATGTCAGTCACCATCCCTATTTAAACACATTCCCTGTCCACTGAACCACATATGGCTCAGGAAATGTGTCTTCGCAATGCACGAAATACAGCTATGTCCATGAGTCACATGTGGCTAAGGAGACTAGTACAACTTGTCCAGGGAATAATTTCACGAATCATGCTTGGACTCTATGGTTTTTGTTTGATTTTCTGTTAGACTTACTTTGGTTGGTTTTTCGTATAGGACAGGTAATATGTTAAATTGTAGTTCTAATAATGCTAAAACGCTGGACTGCTGGATGCTGGACCTAGCTAGAACCATGTTTGGCAAGAAGCAATGTCAAAGTGAATAAATATATCCGAAAACCGTAAATTTGCACATCCGAAAAAAAAAACAATATAATCGCAAAAAAACTCGATTACTGTGATGAATGAACTATTTACATAAAATATCTACAAGTTTGTAAGGAAGCCTCGGTGCGCGAGTCCGACTCGCACTTGACCGGTTTTTTTACTGACCAGTAATCTCATTGATTGAAATCTCATAACAAAATATAGACTGCATTATATGGTCATAAAACAAATGAATGCTAACCTTTATCACTCCACAGTCCACACTAATACGCTAGCCACTACCACATTGAAATGTTCTCCACTAGGACAGAGTGTTGCATGTAATCGAATTGTTAATTCACTGTTCTAATTGCAGGCGATTAATCGTTTTAATCGAATTCGTCTTTGTACAAATTTATGCGTAGATTTGACTTAAAAAAGATGATTGAAAACTGAAAACTCTATGGATATAATAAATTAGTTATTAAAATTCTGTTACTTATAAAAATCAAAGCCTGTTTTACAAAGCTTTCCAAATAAAATAAAATTTAAAGTGTTTTTTATTGATTCATGTTCTATAAAAGTAATACCTACAATCGAAAAATAGGGAAAAATGCAAAACCACACCTTTAAATGTTTTTTTTTTCTTAATTACCTATTAATAATTAGCCGACCTATTTTATTAATAGTTATAATTGTAATTCCAATTTTATACACAACGCTGTTTCTAGTATAAGAATAAAAAAACTTGAAAGTAGGTAGGTACCTAGTTAGTTTTCAATTGAAAATTTTGCTCAAAATTATAGTAATAGAACTAGCTATAATATTATTCATATAGATACAAGTTTTCATTATTTAGTCGGTTTTTTTTGCAATTTACTATGTATTTCATTAAAAATTGGCTAGGACCAGTTATAGGTCCGAGTGTAGATATTGGCTTTTGGATAAAGTAAAAATAACTTTTCATGACGTTAAAGCACAGGTTAAAGTGACATGTTATAGCAACGAACAAACTACTCTTGATGCATTTAATTCACAACGCAGTCTTGTTTTTCTGCTATATTTCCTATAGCAAAAAGATAAAAGGAAAATTATTTGATACATTAGATAAAAACCACCATAAGACTACAACGAAATTTAAAGCCAAAGAATATGTGCATACATCTCAAAATCCTCAAATAGAAAGTGAATACACGGAGACGCTCACTATATCAGATTGCAAGTGCCGTGAAAATTTAATAAGGTCATCCGTGTCTAAAAATATACATAGAAAGCTGGAAAATTTCCGTGAACCTTGTGTAAGCATTATGTGCATCAGTAGGTATACAAATTCTGTCGGTTTTCATTGCGGAAGAGAGGGAAAATGAGTTCTATTGTAATGTTTTGGAGTTCACAGTAAAATTGCACTTATTTCTTCGTGAAATAATCATTTGTGTGAGTTATTAATAAAATTATAGCACCTGGAGACCGTGACCGGTTTTTTTTTGATAAATTTTAAGGCGACGATATACGTGAAATGACGATTTTCGATACAATATTTCTCTGCATTCTTTATTGCAAGTGATTTATATAAATATATTTTAAACTAGAGGATACACGACATAAAATGACTTTTTTCAAATTTTAATTTTATCATCGAGAACATCAGAAAAAAATCGCGAATATGAGCCTTTTTGAAATTTCAAACATATTTCTCTCCTATATTACGGATTCAAATAACATGAAATTAATTACAGATATTCTTACACCTAAAACAAATAGAACTGTAAATGTAAATTTTTTGATAACCAACAAACTTGAAATTGTTGTTGGACTCACCCTAAGTTTTATGCGGCACTGGAGTAACCATAGCTTGTACAATTCGTCAAATATACTTTGAAACCTGTGATACTTGAAATTGGACCTTATCTTATAGAAATAAGGTTCATTGTCACGTAACTCCTATAACTATCACGTTTCAAGCTGTATTATGAACTTTTAAAATATCTGTTTTGTCTCGATTCGAGTTGCGAGGGAGAGCGTTGCGCGTTCTTTGTGAGGGCGCGCGGGGGGTGCAGCGCCAATCGAGCAAGGTCATTCGCGTATATCGTCACCTTAATAGTTTTTGTCTCAAACGAAAGAGGTTGAAAAAAAAAGGGAAAAAAATAATCATCTGGACAATAACCGGTCTTCTGGTTTCGTTTCGGCACCGCCTGATTTCCCACCTGAGCTATTATACATTTGTAGATAGTGGTAAAATTTACCTTCGTATTTTAATGATATTGTAGCAGTTTTTCATTGCCTGAAAACACGGATAAATTTACGTTTTTTTATTATTTTATTCTGGATAAGCTTGTGTTTGACCACAATCTCACCATGGCAAGTGTTGACACAGTTTTTCCAGTTTTCTGAGTTGGACTTATATTTTCAGCATGACTAACCAAACAATAGGTTTTGAGAGTATTCTATTTCAAATCAACCCAGTATAATACAGTTTTTCGTGGAATCATGCAATTTCTCACCCTTTTTACCCACTTAGGGGTTTTAATCCTATCATAAAGAAACATTTTGGTGTATAATATAAAATATAACTAGCTTATATTTTACGGTTTATCACTTATTCATGAAATATTTTCTTTTTATAATAAATACCTACTATTGATGAAGAAATCCATAAAAATTACGTATTAATATAATTAGAGAGTATATTAGTCTAATAAATATACCTGAGTGTAATATGTTTGTACTTAAATAAATATACAGCCGTCGGTCAAATCCTTTGACATTTTCACACCCACTAATGCTTACAATACTCACACATCCATAAAAACAAAACTCGTAAAACCTTTGATTATTAAACCAGCCTAATGCTCTAAGCGTAAAACAAACGAAAACTAATCGTGCTCAGGTGAAATTGAACTATATGCAAACGTTGTAGGTGTTATAAATCCCTAGTAAATTGGTACTTACCTACAATTATTTCGTCAGATAAGTGGAATATATGGAAATAGACAGTGTGTTGACCATTGGTCCCCTTAATACAAATACTAAAACGAGTTACAAACATGGCGCTTAGAAAATGAAAGTCAAATAACTATACCCTCATTTACACCTTCGACAGACGAGAAGGTAGGATGACGAGCTATTTGATCATAAAGACTCTTTAAATAAAAAGCATATATGGTGAGTATTTTGTTGTTGTTAGTAAGTACTCATAAAATCTTTATGTAACTACTCTAATAACTTTGGTGAAAATCTTAGAAGAAAACGCTATCTCAAAATGTCTTATTTTTGGGGGCCCTCCACGATTAAGTCAACAAGACGCAATAGCTGTGGAAATGGTCTCCAGGTTGGTTTTATTTCAGTTTTTTTCATTTAATAGTTTTTAAAAGTTTGACTTAAACTAGGTATTATTATGGGCATAAGTATTGCTTTACAATAAAAATGATGCTGGTGTTAATTTCTGTTTTTTTTCTATTATACTTATAATTTTTGTAAAAGCAAGAACCTCCCAAAATTTTCTTTATCGTTGTTTGATACAATAATGAATTAGATCGGAATCTTATTCACATTTAGTAAATGATTCTGTTAATGTAATAAAACATAAAACTCTCCAATCATAATAGGACAAGATAATATCATCATTAGCCTTTAATTATTATCATTTATTGATAAACGTAAACCATTCTAGTAGTAGGTATCTAACGATATTTCTCATCATCTCATCAACTTTAACCACCTTTAATGGTTTCTTGGTAAGGAAATTAAAAATAAAATAGGTATTTAAAAAATCTGGCACGGAAACAGGTATATTATTATATAATGTATATTCCATAGGTTGAATTTATTGACAATACGTCTTAGCAGTGTGTCATATAGCCACTCCCGGGCTATTCTCTCGTTGTTATCCCTATAGAGCAAATTAACAATTGAAACTAGAAATTAATTACAACTAGTGGGCTTATAACTGCCCGACCCTTTTTACTAGGGTTGTTGTGGTATGTGACCCTTCAACTTGTTTGTGTTAATCCTTTTGTTGTGTATGCAAAAAATTACTGTGAATATAGCTGTTACCAAAGACATCTAAATTGTACAGTAGTATACGTTAGTTATTCTAGAATCATCACCAATACCTATATCCCGCCTGGCGTCGCATAGTCGCAGGTGTTGTCTAACTGTCAAACGTCATACATTATTTACGTACCTATTTATCTATACAGGATGTCCCAGAAAATAGTGTCAAGCGGAAGCCCAGAGGTAGAGCACCTTTAGAGGTACCCGTATCACTCTAAAACCAAAAGAGAACTTATTCCTTTATCCAGGATTTTTTGCAAAGTAGATTTTGTAGAACTAACGAGTGTCTAAAAATCTTAAAATGGGCCGATTAACACATGCAATCTTCTTGTATCAACACTCTCATCTTCCCTAGCTGAATCATAAATTTTGTTCATAATAATTCACCTACTGGTAGGAGCATGAATACAATAATGTCCTAATTCTCCTACTGGTAGGAGCACGAAGACAATAATGTACTGACTCTCCTACTTGTAGGAGCACGAATACAATAATATCCTGATTTTCCTACTGGTTTCTACCAGTAGGAGAATCAGGACATTATTGCATGAAGACAACGAAGACAATAATCGTGGATAAAGGAATTTGTTATATCTACATTCCTCATGTAGTAGGAGAATCAGTACATTATTGTTCCAATGTATCTTTCCAATGGATTTTAGTGGACTGAGGCATTTAACGTTACTACCGACTGACCGATCATAAAAATTATTTACAACTAGCTGTCCCCCGTAGTTTCACCCGCGTTCCCGAGGGATCTTATCATATATCTGGATAAAAAGTATCCTATGTCCTTCTCCAAGGTCCCATCTATCTCTACACCAAAACACATAGAAATTGGTTCAGCTGTTTAGGTGTGAAATGGTAACAGACAGAGTACCTTTCGCATTTATAATAAGTATTAGTATGGATGAGCTTAGTATAAAAAATTTATGACGGTATATTTAAAATTATTTTACTTAAATATTTTATATTTTTATACAGGCCAAAATCATCCCTATTACAAAAATAGATCTCTAAATCCTAAAAAAATTTTGTTTCTCTATTGTTATTGAGTAATCGAATAGTGTCAGGGTCTCCAGATAGTAAGTAAACTTGAAACAATAGCAGAGAATACTAGGGTACCTTAATTTATTTACAAGTATTGTCACCCCTGACCCATTTCTCGCTTCGACACTTCGACATAATGAACACTCGAGAAATAACAAATAAGTCAATTTATTTTTAAAAAAGCTCGTGGAAGTTACAAGGCGCTGGTGTGAAATGCAAATGGAGAGTGTTTGTCTGACTGTGGCGTGTAAATAAGGCTGTACTGCCTATTATCTGAATCAACAACTAAATTATTAATAACTGGTACCTAATTATTATTTATTATCATCCGAAGTGCGAAGAACGTCCAAATAGACAACAATTTTTCAGTAGGTATGTGCCATTTTTTCTTGTTCTTTTTACCACGTTTTTATTGAGTCACTTTCTTGTTTGTCTCTTTGTTTATTGTTCCGGGAATCTTACAACTCATATTTCAAGCATTTTTCTATTAGGTATCCAGCTGAAACTATCTGGGTAACTCACAACTTGATGACAATGCATTCTAAATCCTTAGAACGTGATATTTTGATTATTTTTTTATTATAATCTATTGTATTCAGTTCTTACCTCATAACTTTTAATACTTACTTTCTCATTTTTTTAACATACGTGGCCAATTTATTCAAATATATCACGAAAATTGTAGGAAACTGTTTGTCTGATAAGAGCATCAGACTTGAAAATTCACTACACCGAAGGAGTCTTTAAATAATAGAAAAGCACAACCACAGCAGTATTATACGAATCAATACAAATGTAAATGTTAATGTCCGAAGCGCATAAAACTCATTCCGTTGTCACACAATAGAAAACTTGTTACTTTATATTTGAATTCCCCGCTCGGTAACTTTGAAAAAGTAAGAACAAAATGATCCCCTATGAAATCCCACGAAGTTTACAGTCTGAGCATTTACATAAACACCCCAAGCCCCAATGCAAACACGTTGCAATCCACGTTGTATTATTTTGTTGGAACTATTTAAAGAATTCATGAATACATGCTGTATTTATATTTTGAGAGAAAATTTTATTTTCAATATTAGGAGTTTTTTTTTTTTATTATAATTATCTCAGAGATGACGCCACCATCCCTGGTGGCCTATTTTTCGTCAATTATTTTTAGGTAATTATCTGGTGAATAAAATACTATTATATATGTATTCTTAGACGGTTGCAATAACTGAATGAAATAGGAATGACATCCCATTATTGTAGAAGTAAAACTTTGATCAACAGATTTCTAATTTCCACATCAGCAGAAAAATAATATACACGGTTATTCTTACATTGCACTGTACCATCATCTGCCTGCCCTGTTCCTAATTATTAGTGGTTGGCGCAATGTGTACTTTTCTTCCATTTGACCCTTCTATCCGTCATATCAGAATTCAATCCTTTCTTACTCATATCATCTCTCACACAATCCATCCATCTCTTTTCGGTCTTCGTCTAACCGTGTATCCATTCACTTTCATATTCATAACCCTTTTGGGTTGGACTATCATCCCTCCTCATAACATGCCCATACCACGACAAACGACATCCTCTCAACTTTTCAGTCACTGGTGCCACTTTCAAACTTCCCCTTACGTACTCATTCCTAATCTTGTCCATCCTTGTTACTCCACACATCTACCTTAACATTCACATCTCTTCTGTATGCAATCGTCTCTCATCTGTCCTATTTACTGCCCAACATTCTGAATTCATTAAGACAGGACTTATCACTGACTTTAGCTTAATCACATTGCCCCGTATGAAGGCACAATTTTGCTTAACAAAATTATTAAATAACTAGCTTTCCGCCCCGCGTATCCCTTTTTTACCCATTTAGAGATTGCATTTCGAAAAATCCTATCTTATTCTTCGTCTACATCTTAAAAACAATACCTGTGAGAAATTTCAGCTTTCTAGGTCCAAGGGTGTAGACTGTAGATTGGGCGTTGATGAGTCAGTGAGTCAGGCCTTCTCATTTTTCATACCAACTTTCAACCCCCATTTTACCCCCTCAGGAGTGGAATTTTAAAAAGCGCTAAAACACTTGTTTCTTTATTTCTAATTATTAGCTTAAAAATACAGTTTCATGCTTCTAGCTTGAAAAATGGCGGACTTCCATACAAACTTTCAACCCCCGTTTCACCCAATCAGGGGTTGGAATTTAAAAAAAACGCTAAAACACGTGTCTCTTTATTTCTAATTATTAGCTTAAAAACACAGTTTCATGCTTCTAGCTTAAAAAATGGCGGACTTCCAACAAACTTTCAACCCCTGTTTCACCTCCTCAGGGGCAGAATTAAAAAAACGCTAAAACATATGTTTCTTTATTTTTAATTGTTAGCTTAAAAACAAAGTTTCATGATTCTAGCTTAAAAAATGACGGACTTCCATTCAAACTTTCAACCCCCTTAAAGGTTGAATTTAGAAAAATCCGTTCATATTCAATTTCCTCGGTTACGTTTTAAAAACAACATCTGTGAAAAAAAAACAGCTTTCTAGGTCTAAGGGTTTAGGCTGGGCGTTGATGAGTCAGTCAGGACTTCTCCTTTTATATATATAGGGTGTCCCAGAAAATAGCGTCAAGCGGAAGCCCAGAGGTAGAGCACCTTAGAGGTACCCGTATCACTCCATGTATGTTCCGCGATTTTCCGTAATTTACGAGTTTTAACTTCTTTAATTTTTTTTTACCCAATTCCGATTTTCAATACATTTTTAGTCGCTTTAAAAAGCAAAACCAATTTGCAAGAAAGTGGAAATTCAGATTTTATAAAAGTGCAAAAAAATCCATCAATGGATCTTTGCAATGGATTTTAGACACTGGCTAGCTCTAAAAAAAATCACTTTGTAAAAAATCATAGATAAAGGAATAAAGTGGACATAAAGGTGCGAAAAGATCCATTAATGGATCTTTCCAATGGATTTTAGTGGACTGAGGGCGTTAAATGCCGTGACCAAGGTTATGGTCTCGTATTCTACACGCAAGCATTCAGTGAAGGAAAACATCGTGAGGAAACCATAGCCTGTCGGTAGACTAGCGAGTTACGGCAGTTAAATTTGATAGCCAGTTGCTTTCTAGGTGTTATAAATTATCGGAAACACATTGGCGATCCCCTCGGTACAGGTGATATTCATAGACGGCAGTAGTCACATACCATCTAGAGACCCATTAATGGTATTTTTTTAAGTTTTATTTCGCAGTACCAACCAAACGAAATCTTAAAACTTTTGTTTTGCTGTAGATAATTATATTGTTGCAATTCTACCGTTGTAAAAATATACGATATACAATACACCTCAAATAGCATTATATTATAAGTAAAAGGTAATGTAAGTGCTCAGCGAGCGATAGGCTAAAAAGTGGCTACTTATCCAATTTTGACCTGAGTCGCGTCGCCAGCGTCAACGGATGCACTTCACATACCGAGTGCAATTTACAGTAAAAGTGACCCAAAAATACCTTCGTGTGTTATGGGGCTTATTTTGAAGATCGAATGTTGTGTAGATTACCTATCTACACCATTTTACTAATAATCATTGGCAAAAAGGATCTGCTTCGTTAGTAGCTATAGTTCATAGAACAGGTTCATAGATATTCATTTGAAAATAAAGCTGGAGTATCTACTCGACGTTAAGCTGTGCCAGCAAAATAAACCCTATTTACTCAACCTCATTTGTATTCAAACTGTTTTTCTCGATGCTAAAATATGTATTGAAAAATAAAAGGGAGGAATTAGTAGACCTCGTGAAAACGCTGACTGAACCAATATAAATACGAGCCGCGGCGAGTATTCCGTTCTTTATCTGTTTACAATTGATTTTTGTGGGCATTTCAAGGTAGAATTTATTTTGATTGTAATTTTATGATGTCTGCAAACATAAGTCATGGTAACACGACTTTATTTATATTACAAGTGATAACGAGGCAGTGACCCGTGACATGCAATACCAGGGGGATTGCTAATGTCTATAGGTGTACTTATTACTATGCCTTAAAGGCAAGAGAGAAGATACAAATTGTACGTACAATGCATTTGTAATAAGATTTAATTAAAATAGCGATGCGATGATCAGTGGTAGGGACGTCAAATGCCATGTCAAAGGTCGAGGGTTGGAATCCTTCAATGAGCTTTTGCTGTCACCTTTCTTTTTGAACTGGTGATACAAAATCAGTATTTGGGCCTTATCTCTGAAATTGCTGTTTTTCATGAAAAGTATAAATCTTAATGCTTCGTGGATTGGCCATGTATAACGATGATTTTTTTCTATTTTAAATTAAGTTCATTGATGATACAATTTCTGAGGATGGAAATCTTTGAACTCTTTAAATTTTTGTCCTGTAAAGGTTATTCAAATTCCGGAAAAAGGGAAATCAGTTAGACCATGGTTTGGTGAGTATGGTAGGTGACGGAGAATTTCCAGTCAAAGCTTATGTTGCAGTTATTATGTGAGTTTGTACGGCACCCACTTTTCGAGCTTTTTTATCGTTCTGAAAGCTCTTGATAATTCCGTCGTGGTTTGAGATAAATCTGCTTCCACTATGACTTTCTACTTCTTCTTATTCTTATTCTTATTCTCTTATACTTTCAATGTTATCGAATTTTATCTCTAGTCAGCCAAGGGGCTCTTTGATTTTCAAAATGGAAGCGATTAAACTAGTAACTTACGGTAATTTTACTTGCGGTCCGTACACCTCGTACTTAGATATTGTGTGATATCTGTGCTGCATTGGTGCCACAACGGAACTCGTATTCCAAAAAAAAAAGCATAGAAAATATACTTCTTTGGTCACAGAAACAGCGACATAAAAAAAAACGAACGGTGGGAAAGTAAGTGAGAAAGCGTCGAAATATAACGTTTTTTGCGGCATAAATGGCCGTATATTTTTTAGAAGTTTGATTTTTTCACAGCTTCAAGGGAGTATATTGTTTTAATTTCAACTTGATACCTCCACGTGTTCCCGAGATAAAGGGTCTTGACAGACAGACGGACGGCTGGACAACAAAGTGTTCCTTTAAGGGCTAATTTTTTCTAATTTTTGAAAGTAACTATTAAATATTCCTTAGTAGCAGACTACTCTAGGGCATTACTCTTCACTTAAATTCAAGAGGTTTTAATTTTGTATAAAATCTCGAAAAATTCAGTTTATGTAAGATCCTTATGGAAAGGGATAATGACAGCTTACTTTTAAAATAGCCAATATGTAACATTATTTATGGATATTACAAAAGATACAAGCTGAGGTCTTTGAATAGAAAGGTGGAAATATCCAAAGAGATACCTATGATAAAGGAAACTTATAATAAAAGTTGCTGAGAATCCACTTCGGTACTTATCTGCGTTACCTTTGTAGGAATCCCGATGAAAAGGAAGTTAGAAATTATTTAACTGATAAAAAAGAATAGGAGATCTTTTTTATCGTTTATACACTACTAACTGTGCCCACGGTTTCACCCGGTTTCCCGAAGAATCTTATCTTTTCCCGGGATTAAAAGTATCTTTTATTATATTCCAGGATTATTCCGGCCGGTTGGTTCTTAAGTGGGACGGCCGTACCAATCAAACAATAACATAACAATTGATTAGAAATTCCTTGCGAGTCTAGTTATCTACCTATTTGCCAAGTTAACCAAAATCCGTTCAGCCGTTTTTGCGTGATTGACTTACAAACATCCATCCACCCAATTACAACTAGTGATTAAATATCTAATTCTAAGTCTTACATTATTGAGTTTATTAAAATAAATTTTGTTATTTAAAAAGCTAGCGGAGAAATAAAGTCCTTATATAACTTGAAAAGATCAAAAGCGTCTTCACAATATTGCCCTGCAATATTGCCAGGCGCTTGTCTAAATTAGTTTTCACATAATTCAGTAAATAATTTTTATACGCTACGTTGTAACATGACTCAAACAAAAATGAGATTTATTACCGAGAGGTGAATGTGTATAATTCGTTGCTTCTTCTGGAAACGCCATCAATCTTCTCTTAGCAAAAGGGCTTTAATTAAATTTGCCACCGAGTCAGTTACTTATACGTGGATATAAATTTTAATAGAAGATACATAAATTTGTTAGTACAGGTAAAATAAAAAGGATTTAAGCTTCATAACATTCGTAAGAACTGTTGTAATTATATCAATTCAAAATACATAAAGTACCTACTGAAAAGTGGTATATTCCACATTACAGGCTATGAACACTCTGAGAACTGTAAATCCTAAACGTGCAAACAAATTATTGACCAATAATATTATATCACGGCGAAGGCTTAGTAATTGGAACCTGTTAGCACCCAGGTGGGTACGGTACCCTAGAAAGCTTGGATTTTTATATGTATATCTAAGTATTAGTATACAGTATACAGTAGGACACATAATCTTATGTCCTGTAGAGAGCATAAGAGACACTTTAGGATGTTTTTTTTTTTGAGCTGACTATGGAAAGTAGTGGAGTATTATTGTCTTATTTAATTTGCAAGCACTTTGTATTATGTAAAGTCAATTTAAAATTAAATATGTAGTGACGGTTCTAGCAAATTTTTGTTATGTATTGAACAGTATCAAAAACAATACAATATATTCTTATCTTTATTCTTGAAATAGGTGCCTATTTTTTCATTAGGTATATCCTTGGGTGGCTCGCGGATGGGACGGTCATCCCAAAACTACCTAAAATAAATACAATTCAAAGAATCTCGATTATTTGTAATTATTTCTATGGCAGTTTTTTTTTAATTTGTAGCTTAAGGTCACTTTTTTGCTACACCTAATAATTATTTATTGTTTATGAACAAACTTCTAAACCAACCGTAAAAATGAGAACCATTTATTAGCCGGTTCTATGAGCAACAATAACACAGGAGTAGGTATTTATTTTAAAATATCTCGTTTTTACGTTTATAATTTCAACTTATTGGTGCATAATTTGTCTCGAAATAGAACAACATGCACTGAAAAACGAATCCAGATATCTTTTTCAAAAAGTAAAAGAATTGACTGGAACCCGTAAACTGAGAACCTGTGCTATTGAAGATAAAGACGGGAGTCTACTCACAAATGTGGCTCAAGTGTTAGAGCGCTGGAAGAACTACTGTGCGGAGTTATATGATACGGTAGAGCCCAATGACGATAACATCACATGGGCGATAGAAGAACCTGATATCCTACTATCAGAAATTGAGCATGCCATCAAAGCTCTTAAGTACAAGAAATCACCGGGTAAGGATGCTATTACAGCCGATGTACTAAAAAACCTAGGTCAGCGAGGCACAAAGGCTATCACCGAAATTTGTAATACTATCTGGAGCACAGGAAGATGGCCAAAAGACTGGACAGAATCGGTGTTTATACCTTTGCATAAAAAAGGTTCTTCAAAAAACTGCGGAAATTACAGGACTATAGCGTTAATATCTCATGCGAGTAAGATCCTCCTACATATAATTAATCGACGTCTTAATTACTTTTTAAGTCGTCAGATACCTGAAGAGCAGGCAGGTTTCGTTAAAGGCAGGGGAACGCGGGAACAAATACTGAACGTCCGCCAAATCATCGAGAAGAGCAGGGAATTCAACAGCCCCGTGGTCCTATGCTTTATCGACTACACAAAAGCCTTTGACTGTGTACAATGGAACAAACTGTGGAATGTACTACTCGAAATGGGAGCGCCTGAACACCTCGTTGCTTTAATCCAGAGTCTGTACACTGAAAACCGCTCTTTCATCAGAATAGATTCTGAATGCTCCAATATGTTCCAAACCAAAAAAGGAGTGAGACAGGGCTGTATCTTGTCTCCTGCACTTTTTAACATATATGGAGAGTACATCATTCGGAGGACCATCGAAAACTGGGAGAAGGGATTCCCTATAGGTGGGAAGAGACTATCAAATCTCCGATATGCCGATGACACCATTCTGCTGGCAACATCGATGGAAGATATGAGTGAGCTGTTCGAAAGACTCGAGTTAGAAAGTCGCAACATAGGTCTCGCAGTGAACAGGAACAAAACCAAAGTGATGATAGTGGATCGAGCCGGAAAGAAAAAAAAAAATTAATATCGTCGATCGATACATATACCTGGGCTCCCAAATTTGCAATGACGGCAGTTGTGTCCCTGAGATAAAGAGACGAATTGGAATGGCAAAAGATGCTATGACCCGTTTAAACAACATCTGGAAAAAAAGAGGAATTGGTATCAAAACCAAAATCAGATTGATACGAGCCCTGGTATTCCCTATCTTCCTTTATGGAGTGGAAACGTGGACAATACTGGCCCGAGAAAGACAAAGGATTGATGCTTTCGAAATGTGGTGATGGAGACGAATGCTAAGAATACCCTGGACTGCGAAACGCACCAACGCATCGATCCTCACCCAGCTTCGGATACAAACTCGTTTGTACACCATATGCCAACAACGCATCCTTTCTTATTTCGGCCACACAGTGCGCAGAGGCGACGAAAATCTGGAAAAACTGATTGTTGTTGGGAACACCGAAGGTAAAAGATCACGCGGTCGTTCACCAACACGATGGACCGATCAAGTGAAAGATTCGTCGTCCTCCAAATTTTACATGGTGATGAGAGACGCGCTGGACAGAAACCGGTGGAGGCAGATCATCCGCTCCAGATGCTACCCTACTGCTGACCACGATCCTCAGACATGAGGGACCGACCCCAGAGAGAGGTGCATAATTAAAATTTATATTAATTTTAAACTAAAGAATACCTAGTATAGATAAGGTAGTTTCACACGTTACATGTTACGGGCAAAATATAAAATTATAATGTTGCTCTTACTTGGGATACTTTGATAACATTAATTCGTGGAAGTATAATAAAATAACCACTTTATTAGAGGTTATTTCCGATTCGACAGATTTTCGTTTCGTCAGATTTTTGTTTCGTCAGATTTTCGTTTTATTTCTAACAAAAAAAATAAGGATTGATTATGTTGACAAAAAAGGGTTGATGTGTAGTTATTTTTTTTGTTACAAGCGAAACGAAAATCTGACGATACAAAAATCTGACGAAACGAAAATCTGTTGAATCGGAAATAACCCTTTATTAGGTACACATTTTATTTTATTTTTATATTCGATAGGCTTGTGTTTGACCACAATCTCACCATGGTAAGTGATGATGTGGCCGAAGATGGTAAGCACACAAAGCCTAGATGGGAACTGGCTCTCAAGTGCAGCTGTCGGAACACACCGATAGGTGTTTGGCGACAGATTTTCAACTTGAGGGTGGTAGCCAGCCAGTCGGGTACTACAAAGTACCCTACCACCGTGCTATGGTTTCCTCACGATGTTTTCCTTCACCGAAAGCTCAAGCTCATTGTAGGATTCGAACCCACGACCTTCGCCGCGGCATTCGACGTCACTTACCACTGAGCTATCATCGCCTTAAAAACATTATATAAACAATTTGTAGGTTTATTGCGAATCTGCAGCAAAAAGTATATTTATTAATTAATATACCTACCTAAATATGGCTTGACAATAAGACAATACTAAACTATTTTATTGTACACAAGTTATTATTGAAATACGAGTATAATAAGAGTTAGGTATGCTGGTTTGGAGAAGAAAAAACTATTTCATCCCTGAAAGCTCATTAATAAAACGCAAGTAAAACTGGAATAGTAGCTAGGTATATAATTATATTGTGTAAACATCTTAATTGTAAATGTAGCGCAATGTGCAAGCGTTCCATTTTGTCTTCAAACAAAACATTTATCACGTGTTTCATTAATTCGCTCATTAGTCACAAAATGTAATGTACTAAGACTGCTATATATCTCCAAGTATTAATTAAGTGGGACCCCTCCCGTATTTCAGACATGCGGTGTTATTAATCCTTTGTTAACCGTTAGGTTTAAGCGAGCGTTTTGGGACAATGATGCTGAATTATAAACAATATTGTATCTTTTTGAAATGAGTTTTCATAATAATGCATTACTATAATGTAGGTACAAATTACTAGTCTGGCAGTTATAACAAAAGTACGCGACACATTTTTTTTATATTATAGATACTAGCTTTTCCCCAGTGGTTTCACTCGAGTTCCCAAGGCATCTTTTCTTTTCCCGGGATAAAAGTATCCTCTCAAGTTGGACCAAACTGCACACATTGTGCAAATTTCATTAAAATCAGTTCATTCGTTTATAAGTTAATCGCTGACACAACGTACCACGTTTTTTTGGGTATTTAAAATAATATAGTTGTATTTATTCACGTCTACGATAATGGAGGTACCTACCTAGCACGCTTGCTACTTAAATTAGGTCTTAAAAAATCTTTCACAGATTTAATGTCAGTCTAGAATTCATAGTCAAATATAAGCAAACGGTCACCTATAATCCCCAATCGACTCGATTAGTTAGGTACTTACCAAACAATAAAATAGTCAACTCATGATATTGTTTCATTTATGTAAGTAGGAGGTAAGTTTGTCTTGACTCAGCGTTATTCGAAACCGAAGCTGCTGAACTAAATTTTCTTACTTTAAACACGTATGTTATAGTATACCGGGTAGCGAAGTAACGTTTTGCATATTAATGTATGTAAATAATTGTTGAATCGAATGGACACATATTGGAAGGCGCAGCATGGCGTCCCGACAATGTGCCTCAATTAGAATCAGTTCCTATTGTTGTTGATGCGGTACCTATCAATGCACTGCAATAATCTAGTCTTTTATCAAGAATTGAATGTGTAAGAATATTTTTCTATTGGAATTTTGCTCTTGTCTGCCACTACGTCCGTGGTTAATTCGCTTATCTCAAAATCGCGCTTTTCACTCACATACTCTTCCTCTCCAGGGTTTGTGGTATACCTACTCATACAAAATTTCATAAAAATCTGTTCAGATATTAAGAGCGCGCTTATTTATAACCTATCTATCATTGAATATAATTATGATAGCATTGTAGAACTTTGATACCGCAATGTTGAATCCAATGAGGTTTTGTATGTTGCATAGGTATTGTACCTTGGGAGGGACAGCTGCCCCCACTATAGATTAAAGAATGTAGCCAAATGCAAAGCAACCAAAGTCCACTCACTTGACTTGCTTGACCGATAATTTCCACTCATCAATGAATTAATTGTACAGTCAAGAGCTTGTGGACATTTACACATAGGTCTTTGTACCGTTCTAAAAGCTCTGTTGTTAGCTTAACAGTAAACATCTTTCTAAACCAATTTAGCCATCGTAATATTTGAAAATATGTATAATGTTTATAAGAAATCATAAATAAAGTGATTTTCAAGTTGGACCACGTGATTGAAAACAATGGCCGATTCTGAGTGTGACGTCACCTGCATGACACAGCCAAATGGAAACGGTAAAGTTATATGAAAGATATAATCATAAACTTTGATGGGATTTTTTAAGGAAAATTGATAAATTCACAAAGAATTAAGCAAATTGTGTGTTAGATAACTTGTGAACAATTAGATACTTTTCAAAAACCTGTCAAATACCCTATTTTCTTATCCCCCATATATCAACTTGCCAATTGCCCTGGCTGCGACGACGGCTAGCGACGCCCTTATTCTAGGGTTTCTAAATGCACCATCTTCAGGTACCAATAATCAAATAGCGATCATTAACTACAGCTAAGTATGTGGATGGGTCCGATTAGGTACCACAACTACCGCAAACTCGATGGTACGTGTACCGTAAAGGATCGACTTGCCAAATTCCCTTAACCGTATCCAATTGACTCGCAATTTCCGTTTGTTTGCGAATAGTTTGTACGAGTAGGTACTTGTAATAATACTATTATGTATTAGCTTCCCGCCGCGCGGTTTTATCCGCGGTCTTTTTTTAAACCGTTTAAGTATTTTTTGAGTTTATCCAAAACAAACAAACAAAAAATTTAATCTTTTCTGTTTATAATATTCGATAAAACTATAAATATGGATAATGCTATTAAATATTACGCACGTACGTAAATATTGTAACTAAACCAAACTGTAATTCGCTCTACACAAGTTGTGCTTCTCCATAAATATCGTCTGGTCTCGATATTTTAATTAGAAACATAATCTTCTATAGTAATGTGTATAAAGCTGAAGAGTTTGTTTGTTTAAATCTAATTGCTCTAATCTCAGGAACGAATGGTTCAAATTGAAAATTTTTTTTGTGTTGGATAGCCCATTAATCGAGGAAGGCGCGGAGCTTCAATGAAAAATGTTGCAAAAACGAGAAAAATTTATTCCTTTTGAGAGCTGTTATGCAAAAATCATGTATTTTTATGGTATATATACTATTTATTGGTTCAGTCAAAAAGACCAAGAGGATGTAATGAAAATATTTTAATTTAAAATGTTACTTAGTACCTATCGGACGAGATACTTTCGATCTAGCTCTGCACTAGAGCCAAGTACAACAGAATCTTTGCCTCATAACGCACCTGTTTGAAGATACCCAAAATAACAGGTCGCAGTGAACATGTTTCTTTATTCTTTATACACGCGATTTTTCACTTCACCTACTTAGTTGATTACATAAAAAGCTGTTGCTTTAGCATATCCATAATAAAGTCTGCAAAGCCTTGTGAGCCTTATTGGCTTTTTCGAACTAACGTAACACGCTTCATGCAAGTGTAATTTGTGATCAAGCAAATGGAATGCAACGTTGATTACTTCGGCACAATAAAACAGGAGAAGAATGAAAAATACGAGGAAATGCGGCGTCGCGCTGGACTTTGTAATAGTGATGGGCGATGAATCGACATGTAAGTCGACTTTCTTCTGGTAATTTTCGTTTTAAACTTTTGTGTAGATTATAGTATTCTCGATTGTAGAGGTGAAAAGTTGTATGTTTCACACACACGAGAACTTTTTGTATTTCTCGTGCCTTAAAATAACTTTGCTCACTTGTTGAACAAATAACTATTTTAAAATCTTATCGTTATTAATATGGGGCCATAATATTCTTGTTTGCTTGTGAACCTACTGTAATTCTATTAAAAAAATTTTTTGATGATGTCGCCGAAGATGGTAAGCACACAAAGCCTAGATGGGAACTGGCTCTCAAGTGCAGCTCTCGGAATACACCAATAGGTGTTTGGCGACAGATTTTCAACTTGAGGGTGGTAGCCAGCCAGTCGGGTACTACAAAGTACCCTACCACCGTGCTATGGTTTTCTCGCAATGTTTGCCTTCACCGAAAGCTCAAGCTCATTGTAGGATTCGAACCCACGACCTTCGCCGCGGTATTCGACGTCACTTACCACTGAGCTATCAATACCTTTATTTTGTTTAACTACGTATTTAAAGACTAAAATGCATTTCTTGACGCACTACTTGCACTACCTAATTGACAGGCATAGCATGAAGCTTGATTTCAAATCACATATAGATTCGAAACTCAAATTTATGTCCCATCCCTAGCAGAGGGCTTCAGTATACAGGGTAAATGCTTGAAAAAACTTTGTGAGTGCGATGCATTGGGACTATACTTGATTTATTTCCACTGTTTTGATACTTTTGGGTATTTGGAAGGGTGAACAATGGAATGGATAAAGCTGGTTTTATGAACAGACAGCTCCAATCAATCCTACTTATATTATAAATGTGAAAGTATGTTTGGATGTGTGTGAAGATGTTTGTTAATCATTTACCCAAGATGTAGGTATCTACTTAACGGATTTTTTATCCCGGGAAAATATAAGATCCCTCGGGAATGCGGGTGAAACCGCGAGGGTCAGCTAATAATAATATATTATTAGTATTACGTTAGAATAAAATAAACTAGAGTACACTGGCTTAAATTTAAAACCATTTATTCAGTTAAGGTATAATCCATGAATTAAGTAAATAAAAGTCAAAATGATATAACCCAGAAAGCCTAAGTTTCACTGAACAGTGAATATTAAAATATATAATTTTGATGATAAACAATGTAGGTACTTACTACTTATAGTTTTTATATCCACACTTTCTTATTTACCTGGTGACTTATGTAAGTCTTTATTTCTTTTTATAATACGTATTAAGTATACATAAAAATAAATATATCTTAATTATACAAAAACCGTTAAAAAATAAAACATTTCTTTTGGATCGCGATTGATCTATTTAATAGGTTACCTACTTCTAGGTAAGCGTGCACCATCCTAGACCACATCATCACTAAGATCAAGTGAGATTGTGGTCAAACGCAAACCTATGATCACTTCCCACAAAGGACGTAACCGCTGATTAACCATTGCCTAAAAGACGCCTAATATAAACTTACAAAGTAAAATTGATCATTAAGATTCCCTTAGACTCACAAAGATCCTAAGATCCAGTAATTTGCAGGATCCCTTATTACTCACGACTACGAGTGTAGTTCGATATCCGGTATGTACTTCCTCAGTCCTTCGTATTGTAAGGCCCTATGGAGTGCTTCCGATTAATAATAGTAGGTAGTAATGATAAAGGTGGAGGTACAACCAGCGCACAATTCCGTCTCCAAGGTATTTTAAAACAGTCATGCTTATTACACTTAGGTATTGGACCCAATCAAACGACAAGGTTATTATTGCTCAGTACGATATTTGGTCGACTAATAAGCCTGTAAAAGATCCGTTTTAAATCAAAGTCTGCAAGTATTTTATATTTTGAGTGAGAAGGAGAAGAGAAGAGAATATACATTTTTCGAAATTATATTTTTTTTTACTAATAGGTACTTAATTCACCACGGCATATGACACCGAGAAGGAAACTGATTTATTTGAAATAGGTATAGGAAGTATTTTCACAGAATATTTAAAAAAAATAATAGTTACTTAACCGATGTATCCAAGCCCTTATATCATGTGATGGCACGCTCCTTTTGAAGTCCAACATTCGACTGAAACGTGCCTATAGATAAAGACGTATTGGCCCCGCACAGCTTCTTTGTTAACCAATAAATATATTAGATACATTTGTCTTTGGTTGAATCGAAGATACATTACTAGAATATGGAGCGTTTTCTCATACAGAAGGAAATAAATAAATAGAAATAAATATACCTACCTATGCCTACAGATCAATGCGTAGACCTAAAATGATGTCATTGTGGTAATTTTGATAGTTTGGCTTATGTTAATTATTAACAATATCCACAGTGATGATAACATTCTCTGTTGTCACAGACTTTTACACACTTTAAGGCGATGCTAGCTCAGTGGGTAGTGACATCGGATACCGCGGCGAAGGTCGTGGGATCGAATCCTACAATGAGCTTCAGCTTTCGGTGAAGGAAAATTCGTGAGGAAACCACAGCACGGTGGTAGGGTGGTAGATTGGCTGGCCACCCTCAAGTTGAAAATCTGTCGCCAAGCACCTATTGGTGTGTTCCGACAGCTGCACTTGAGAGCCAGTTCCCATCTAGGCTTTGTGTACTTACCACATTTCGGCCAAATCATCACTTACCATGGCGAGATTGTGGTCAAACACAAGTTTATCCAAAAGTAAAAAAAAATAAAAAATTTATGACAGGTCCATGATTTTACCTGTGTTTTTGAGATCGATACCTAAATGACGTCAATTCGTTGCTCCGTTTCTGCGAAAATAAGGAAATACCAACCTTTCGCATAAATAACAATGCAGTGTTACAGGTAATCCAATTAAATTACAAGCGAAACTATGTGTGTGTGTGTTTATATTTTTTATGAAATGACGACAAGTTTAATTTTAATGAAAGGCACATTGATAGAACAAGACGTCTCTAACAAAGAATCCCAAGATCTAAAGATTCTAGTATCAGACAATTGAACCAGAAACCTTCGGCGGCGTGTACTCGACAACTCACCAAAGTACTTGTACTTACAATTAATTATTCTGTGCCAAAGTTTCATCAGATGTGCTATCAGATGAATGATAATGATACGCAGAACGCCTAGAATATTATTTACTTTTCATCACGACACTTTCCACATCTAAATGTTTGTTGGATTGAGCTGGCAAACAAACTTCCTATCCACACATGGATTAAGGATGCTCCTTAATATAAACGATACTGGTAATAGTAATAATTATTATTTATAAAATGGTTCAAATTTAAAACAATTATTCAGTAAGTATAAATAGGCCATAGGAGGGTACTTTTAAGACGATGATGATGGTTCTAACAATGAGCTTGAGCTTTCGGTGATGGAAAACATCGTGAGGAAACCAGAGCATGGTGGTATAGTACTTTGTTGTATTCGACTGGCTGGCTACCACCCTCAAATTTAAAATGTGCCAAGCGCATGTTGGTGTGTTCCGGCAGTTGCACTTGAGAGCCAGTTGCCTTTGAGCCACTGTAAAAAAGGTCCACAACACATTGGAAATCCCCCTGGTATTTCTAATGTCCATGGGTGAATTCACTTGATTCAGGAGTACTCGTGACGCCTCTGGTGCTGCAAGCGTCCATAGGCTACGGTAACCACTTAACATCTGGTGGGCCGTAAGCTAGTTTGCCACCTAGTGGTATATAAAAAAAAAACATGTCTCAACGCAAAAAAAAGGCAATAAAAAATTTTTTTCGGAAAAAATATCCATTTAAAATTATTCAAAAAAAGGGACCATCCATCTTAAGGCTAAGTATTTTGGTTTTTCTTTGTGTATGCCCAAGGCTTTTAAAGTTATATCCGTGAACTTAAATAAAATTGAAATGGAAAGGAAGGTCCTTCCTTTTATATTACTACTGGAACTTTTAATAATCAGATATAATACTTAAATAAAAACTGCGAAGGTAAACAATATGTAGGTACTTATGCACCTTAAGGTTATGGAAAATTGTGATAGGTAGTTACTTAAGCACTTTGTTTGTACTTATATGAAATTATCTGAATTAATCTGAATGAAAAAATAAGCAGCACGTAATCTCTATTATTATAAAAACTGACTTGTATATGTATGTTCCCTATGGACTCCAAAACGGCTGGACCGATTTGAATGAACATTTAGTGGGTTGTATTGTGTACGGCCGCGAAGATGCAAGCCGAGAACAGCTAGTATTTTATAAAAATCAAAAACCATTGTTTATTTTGTTTTAATAAGAGTGTAAATAATAAATAAAAAAATAATTTGTTAACATATTAGGTATTTACGGTATTTGATGGTCAACATTAAAATTGGTAATGATTTACAATACATGGTCTAAAGTTGACGGTTTAGCAAAGTAGTATTGAGCTGGTTATGGAGGCAACAATTGTAAAATATCATAGGTACGTAATACCTTTTTCAATCCTCTCAAATCTTCCATTGCACATTTTATGAATACAGTGAATGACTTTAGAAGCAGCTATGGCATACGAAGTTGGTTCATCAATAGAAACTCAAGCTGCAATTTGCGTTTTTCAATTAATTCAAATAACCTTTCCATATTCAATAGTTCTATGTTCTTTGGAAGTGTACAAGTAATCAAATCAGTTAGGTTGTCCCTCAGGGCGTGTGGATTATACAATAATAATTCTATCCTTGTAAGCGTAGTTGGGCTGACTGGTAATCTAGCCGGTTGGCTAACATAAAATACACCCTAGCTTACTTGTGTTCAGATTTTATGTTCTCTGGAAGTATTTGCTCATCCAACTCATCACTATTAGCAGGGTAACGAAGGCAAAGGCAATCAATAGCACTTGGATCACGTCTACGTCACTGGAAACTCCTTTTTGCACCATATTATTTCACCTTTTAGTCATATGGCAAACCGCGACGAAAATGACCACCAAAAGCACAAGTGAGCCACCTACTATTAACAGCTGGTTGAAATTAGAACTGAGGCTACAGCTACCTCCAGGATCTATTTTAGCCATAGTTCAAGAACTTACGGTAGCTAGTTACATGATACACTGTACTTTAATTTCCCTTATATAGTTTATTTTTATTTCATTGGAATTTTCGATCATTTATAACATTTTTGGTTTATTTTTGTTGTAAAAATGAAAAATTTTACGTCATTTTTGACCCTTCAGTATTCTCGCTCTATGGTATGGTTGACATTTCGTGGAAAAAGTTTATAGTATAAATTAATACTATTTTGTGGGAATGAAAAAAACTGATCTATTAAATATTAGTAAACTATAATATTGATACAATTAAAATAGTTGATCTATGAAAAATAATGTATGATCCAAGAAGAAAAACTTCTTCAATAATAAAGACTAATTGAGATCTGAAATTAATGAAAACGAATAGTAGGTTTTTTTTATAAGTAGGGATAATCAATCATAAATAAGCTAACTTCATCAAACATCTCCCAGTACTATAATGAATGAAAAATGCATTCTGACATTCATTCTGTGTTCAACTCAAACTGTATTTACCGACCGAAATTACGCATCCATTTTTCCTTTCCTGAAATAATAAAAAAACACAATAGTGATTTGAAAATTAATAAATTAATTCAAAAGATATTCAAGACACATCAACCATTAGAAACCTGATTATTGGAAGTAAAGGGTTAAATTGAGATGAGTGACGTTTTAAATAATAAGAAAGGAAATATTAGTGCTTAGAAATGTATATTATCATGCATACTGATACTATTTCCCAACACCGAGGTTAAATAAACTCTTTGATATTTTAGACAATGTTTATTGAAGAACCGTATATAGGTAAGATTAATACATCCCATTGACTACTGGAACTATAATATTGTTCAAAAAATATACAAATTGTACACGGCCTAAAAGTTAGTTGGCGTTCCAGCCTATGATCGACCATTTGATTGTTCAACGTGTGTGATAAGATCATCAAAATTTGACGAGAATCTTTATGTGACCACGGAAAATTTACTTGATAAGGCGTTCATATGCTGGAACACTGATATTGGTAACTTTACAGATTGTCAATAATTACGTATGGCAGCTTTGTACATTTGCAACTAAAACTAAAAATCACATAGCAGATTATTGTAGTAGATATCTTTGGTGTAAACATTAATGGCATGCTAGGAGTTTATTTAAATAGGTACATCAATCAATCAGATTATATCTGAAGTTGTAAGTGTATTATAATGTTAAAAGTGATTACTGTTTTTTATACTTTTTAATCATTTTGCTGCGGCTGTTTTCCATGGAGCGTGTAACAAGCCAAACTCCAGCACTGTTGGAAATGTCGTAGATTGCATTGAGTAAATTGACGAACATGCTATGGGGTAAGTATCCTGTGGTCTTGTTGACGGTTCCTACTAGTCCAATGGCAGAATGGACGAAGGTGCGAGCATCGGGTGCGAAGATAGTACTACGGCGAATACCGGACATATTTGAACATACAAAACCGGGCAAAACGCATTGGACAATAATCCCTTTCTTGGAATACTCCATCTCAAGACCTTCGGTAAATTTATCGACGTAAGCCTGCAAACAAACAAATTAGTGACATCTTAAGGATTATTATAGCTTCCAATTTAAAATAAGCTCAATTTGTTTAGACTAATGTGAGCTCAATAACTAAATTTAAAAATAATAACTGTCTTATAAATCATCCTGAGTCCAAACACAGCCTGTGTCTAGTGCTGAATATAAGCTTTCTCCAATATGTGCCTTATAAACCGGTCTCTATTCCCTGTTAAATTCAACAGTCCTATTTTGAGACCTTCATATTAATTTCTTTACTATATTATATTGATTAATTATTAATACTGTTGGGTACATATCTTTAGATTGATGCGTGAATAATCTTTGTACACCTTTTTAATACGCTTTAGTGTTATTGTTAAACTGAAAACAGTTTCTCTTTCCTAAAAAAATATGCTAGAAACTCAACCAATAGGGGAAAATTGGCACCATTCGTACACTGTTGACTTCGATTAAAAAAAATACAATTATAGATAGATTGCTCTCGTGTCGCTCAAAGCGGCTGCACTGGCGGCTAACTTCTTAGACAACTGACGGTCGCCGTTTCTAACAAGCTGTAATAGTAACTGTATGAAGCTTCACCGTGTATGAATTGTGCCAATCTTTCACAACACTTCTTTTTTACCTTTGATGCAGCATAAATTGTCAGCAAAGGGCTAGGTATGATCGAGGAAGCGGAACCAATGTTGATCACAACGCCTTTCTCTCTCTTCACCATGCCAGGCAGCACCAAAGAAGTCATCCGAGTTAGTGATACGATGTTAGCCTTAAATATGGTATCTATCAGTTTTTCCCTGTTGAAGATTTTTATTACTTAGCGATTATGTTAGATGC
This sequence comes from Ochropacha duplaris, assembly GCA_951361185.1. Classification (NCBI taxonomy): domain Eukaryota; kingdom Metazoa; phylum Arthropoda; class Insecta; order Lepidoptera; family Drepanidae; genus Ochropacha; species Ochropacha duplaris. The sequence goes on along the minus strand of OX592711.1, from coordinate 5,850,950 downwards.
ATTTATCAATAACTAAAATCAATTTCTGAATTATTAGTTCCATTAAAAAATGTAGCGTAAAGTAATTAATTTTATTTAAACAATAATAACTTGATGCCCTTGGAGAAGACCATATACGTGTATACGTTGGACATTTCTGTTACGGAGCCCTCACGATAAATGGTGCAAAATTCTGACAGAATGCTACCCTAGAAATGGCAAAAGGAATAGAGTTCGACAGCACAAAAGATGGGAGGACGAACTCAAACTCACAGCAGGCCCAAACTGGAGAAGAGTTGCAAAAGATAGAAAACAATGGAAATCGTTAGAGGCAGCATTTACCAGGAGGCACACCGAACTCCGAGATATTTTATAACGAACGAAGTCTAAGAAGTCTCAGGATAAATGGGCTATTGAAATTTGATGTCCTGAAATGCTCGCTACTAATTCTTAAGGAAACAATTGAAATAAAACTTTAAAATAGTAATGAAATTAAACATTTTTGATGGAATAAAATACCAGAACTAAATATGTAATACCTATAACTAAATAAAATATAAACCGTCGTCCCAAAGTTACCCACAAAAAATCTAGTAAACGCGATTCAAGTTATTAAAACAAACCTGTAATTTATCGTTATACCATCTATTGAATCGAGTAATGAAGCTAGGTTCATTAGTGATAACGTCTAGCACAGTGATTATAATTAACTCTACGTTGACGCAGGTCACGCATCGTCAACCTCTGGGGAGTCGAAAAACAAATATTTAGCTTTGTGGCTACTATCGCATGTTTGATAATTTAAAAAAGATAACCAGTGTGGTACAGGGTAAAAAAGTACTTTCAAAAATATTATCGGAACAAGTTGTGAGTTATAGGTAACTCAACAATATACAATCACATTGTTTCGTACATAAGTATAAGGAGCGTCTGACTTTTTAATAAAATAAATAGCAAAATAAAATATTATCTTAATCTGGTAGGAATTTTATATCTAGTAGAAACGTGTTTGAAATAACAATCGCTTTGAAACTTAAATCTTTCAGTGCAAGAGATTCTATGAGAAATCCTCAAGTGCACTATCTAATCCGTAAATATACGACAGCAAGCCGTGAATGCTTCACAAATAATCCGAGCTCGATAAAGCGTCGATAGTTCGAATAATATTTCAATTCGCCGGCACTTATTTCATATGGCGGCAATACCGGAACACCTGCTCCCTTTGAAAATGGCTCTCAAACGTAAGGTGCGGTTGCTGCGTTCAATTTCACGAGTTCTCTAGACGTTTCCAGTGTGATATTAGCCGAGAACGTCTCGGCAACAGCTATTGAAACGCGATTGGTTTACGTTTGACAGAAAACTTTCGAAGATATTTCGCGTGGAATGACGACAACGTCTGATTTTACATTTAGACTATGCATCTTATCCTACACTAGATACCTAGTGGATATTGATGCAAAAATGCCCTTGAGTTGTTTCCTTTATTCCAGTAATATTCAGTTGCACAAATCTACCGGGACAGGCAGAGACTGAGCGAGATTTACACCCAACCCAAATTTTCCCAGGTAAATAATATGATACTATACCATCGTTGTGGAACAGGTTTTAATATGATCCAGTTTTTATTAAAGCTTAGTGACGTCAAATACCGTACCGTATCATAAAATTACCTTGCTATTTAGGAAGTCGTGAAAAAACCTCAGCAATGCCTTTGTATTACTCGCTTGGTTACTTAGCTGAAAACACGGTGGGTTCTTACAGCATACTCGAAGGCCAGTTTTTTTCTAGGCTTTTTTTTTGCATGCCTACATTCAGACACATCGCGACAATGACATACCCTGGCTGGTAAGAGTGTAATCAACACATCAATTAAAAAATTTACAACGATGTGTCTCTATTAATAGTGTATCTATAGTATTAAAGAATACGAAATTCCTTAAATAAATATTAAGCTTTTATTCCCATAGGAACAGATTGTAATGAGTATTATATTATATATTACGTGATGTAACTTCAATACTGCTATCCCCATTAAGTACGCCAATCAAGTCTACCAACTTCACAGGTGAAAATAATGAACTGTTCCGAACGTCACACTCAGTTCACATACAAAGTTAGTCTTAATACTCATTTCGAGTGATAACATATTACATACAGTTATGCTGCTAGAATCGCTAATTATTTCTAGAGCATTATAAATAAGTGGAACGTTTCTAGTAAAATTATGGATTCATTAATTCATGTTATGAAACTACGTGGTAATATTTAAATAATTTTAACGAGATATGATTACCAAAGTTATTTAGATAGATAAAGATAATTCATCGTTAACAGAAAAGGGTAGTCCAAATTTGATAATATACAAAATTTGCAATAAAAATACAGTTCTAAGAATATTTTACCATTACTAAGCATCTAAAATCAATAATGTCTAAATACATTAATTTGAATACTTATAGTGTTATCTGAGGCTATCATAATTTTCTAGAAGAATCAAAATCTACTTAGCATACTGACCTAGACATATTTGCATTAAAATACCGTCAATTATATAAAAGAAAAACAAAACAATCTAGACTTTAAAGCCAGTTTATAAATGGAACTCACCGGTCCGGTATATCGAGGAAGTATTCCGGGTAAGCATAAGAAACTCCAACGTTGTTGACCAAAGTTCCAATCTCGAGGTCAGTTATTTCTTTGGCAATCTTGTCATAAATAGCGTCACTTTCACTGAAGTCAACTTGGATGATTTTTGTAGCAACGCTGTAGTCCTTTTCTGTTAAAGAGTAGGTAGATCCTTTGTTACACTTCCAATATTGTGATACTGGATCCTACTAGTATTAAAGTCCCAAGACTTAAAAATATTAACTACAACATTACTCATATTTTTCCAGTAACGTATTTATCGACCAGTTTTATCCTCTTGATAAAAATTGATCCACCATTTTAACATAGTATAAAACAAAAGGTACATGAATAAATAACGTTATGAAATCTAAACTTTTTAATAGATATACATTTCGTTAAAAAATAATGATAAATTACCAATCTCCTGTGCTGTAGCTTGAAGTTTATCCATTGATCGACTGACTAGAATAATGTCACAGCCACGAGCTGCCAACTGTAAAAAGAACATACATTTAGAAGTTCTATAGAGATTTTAATATAGATTGTTACAAAAAGGCAACAAAAGCAAGGAAACCTTAATAAGATTGACACATCATAGCATTATACTATAACTAACCAACAACAACAAAACACTGTGAATGAATATTGAAAAATAATTTGTTTAATATTATTCTCTTGTTTTGAGAGTAAATTATAACGTTCAATAAGGGTAGCGTTTGTATAAATGAGGATAAATAAATTGTATTTATATGTTGTTTGACTTTGTTTATCGTTCAAATATTTACTTAAGTCGATGTTGATGTTCTTAGAGAAAATATTTTACCGCTTCTACATAAGTAGGAAGAATAATCAGAAACATTTAAATACATATCAGATCTCTTTACATAATTTGTTTGTGGATGATTGTGGCAAACATTAAATAACCAAAATATTTGGTCTAACATGAAAAAATAGGCTCAAAAATCTCTTCAATATTCAAAACATTTCTAAAGGTGATGCCAAAGACGTCTGGCACAAGAGAGCACAAAATACAATAAATCAAAATCTTATTTAAATCCAATTGTTTTATGCGATCACTCGCAAAATATTTTATTGTAACACTACATAAATACGTTGTGGAAAAAGCCGGTCTCAAAGCTCAAACATTAATATTTGTGTTCACGCTAGAGATACATTGTTTATGGGATATTTTATGATACAGCCTCGGGGGTTACGATATTAATATTGTAATGGATTGGGGTGTTTGCTATGCGTCTATGAAAATTAATGACGTATCTCGTTTGTTCTCAGGGAAGATCTCAAGAGCATACTGTGGGAAACTGATACTTTATATTAATATTGTCAACGAATAATAACGTTTGTGGTACAGTTAAATAAATCGTCCTCGTCTTGCTAAACTGGGAAACAAATGAGGTACCTAAAGTTGGACTTTCAATTAGCTGGAGTGATTTGATAGTTGTAGTCATAAATATTCCGCTATGCAGAAATTATTTCTCTAAAGCGTGTAATCGCTGACTTTAGATTTACTATTATTGGTAAAAAAGTAATTTTAATCACATTTTAATCACGGTAACTGTCAGTTTACTCTAGATAATTAAAAATCGGACTTTAGTATAAAAATCCAAACAAAAAAAATACTATATTATATGTATGGCATTCAAAATGTCAGTTTATGAGAATTCCATACAAACAGAATTGAAATTATTTTGAAATATGCATTAATTTATAAAGAAGATCTGGAGATCTTTGAGACCGAAGCTATGAGTCAAGATGACTTTTAAGGATATGACAGTTTAGTATTGTAGAATGTTTCGATGAAGTAAAACGTCGTACAAAAACCATAACACGGTGTTAGGTTACTTTGTAATAATCTAACACCCTTCGACAAACGGTAATATTATAGTGAAACGCACTCTTTCTGGAGCACGAATAAGAAATGGTGCAAAGTTACCAACATTTTAAAAGTCGCATACAACAGTTCTATATAGATCTATCTATCAGTAAGGTTCTACTGAATATCTTTGCATGAAATTGTAATAAATGGTCACATCGAACGATGTATAAGTTTACTGGGAACGTAATATTATAAATAAATATATCCACTGCAGGAGTCGAGGAATTTCACTGAGCGTAGTTTTACATAATAACAGTAGATATGGGACGAAACATAATATTATTTCTCTGTACTTATGAATTTTATATATACCACTTTTTGCAAATTCCATTGGGATTCTTTTGATAGAATACACGATATTAATTTTAACTTAAATAGACTTTTATAGTTACCTCTCTCGCATATTGTTTTCCAATTCCATCGGTGCAACCGGTGATCACTAGAACAATAGAAATATATTTTATTAAATTCATATCATTTTCTCTGGGAGACTATATTATGGTATTATATTGTGCTACTCATCTTGTATGCAACCATTCTTGTTCTTATTCATAAAATATGACACGTTGCGTGAGTTTTAAACATTTTATTCTCTCGTAAAATATGTGAGTACCTACTTGTAAAATTATGCACAAACTATCTGGACAGTGTAATGATATGAGTTTACTACACGTTTAGTACTACTTCAGAGAATAATTATAATATTAAGATGTGAAGAAAAAATTACCTCTTTTCTCCTGGTTGAAAATTGGAAGTACGATTAAAAAAAAAAAATGGCTGAATTTCGACCAGTGGGAGAAAACTAGTTATTATAAATAGATAGTAGGTAGTTGGAAGCTCATTTATATCTGTTTAGAACAATAGTAACAGAATAAATTGATTGGAAACAATATTATTAACAATAATATTATAAAAAAAAATTATGATTTTAAGACAGTAAGTACCTAAAGATCGAAATTTAATGCACGAAATCTATAGTTAAATAAATAATGACATGATAAAACTATAGTAATTATACAGGCCTACTGTAATCAGCAAAATATTTCGCTAGGGAGCTTAGATGCAGCAACATAAACGTATATTTGTAGATAGAGAGAGTCAACAATTTACGTTGGGAGCTAACTCCCAATTTGCATAATTTGCTATTGATACGGTTCTCAACCGAAGTCAGTAAGCAAGGAGGTAAGATGTTTGAGGTATAGTATATTTGCTTGATAGATCTAGAGTAACATTTTATTTTAGGTATATGATTGCAACCACCTTCCAAAAAAATTGGTACTCTATCTAGTATTGGGTAACTATATTCAGAATAAACAGTGTGTCCGTTACTGTATTGAAATAAACTCTTGGATTGATCAACGGATTCTATCAATCAACGTCATCTTATCTCAATTTCTGAGACGGAGTTCTTGATGTAGGATACATTCAACGACAAATGCCCTCTAATATCTATTCGTATATATTTATATACGTCATTTACACCCTCTTACTGCCTCCTTATGTTCTCCTAATTATTCCTCCAAATAAATTGCCAGTATTTGTAGCCGAGCTGATCTGTAATAAGCCTCCGGTGTCTGATTCATGTTTCTGCTAAAACTGTTTATTAAATGATGTTTGTTATTAAAATCAGGTGCGTTTATGCTCTCCAAACTGGGAAATATAACATTTTCACCCGTATGGTTTATAACTTGATAACCTACAGGGTGTCCGGTAAGTAGAACGACAAACAAAAAGCTCATTTTTGTATATTTGGTAGGTGACCCGCCCACCTATCTCCCCCTTAGGTATGTCATACTAATCATTACAGCATTAGATACCTATTAATATTACAAGCTGACGAGTTTTTCTATACATATTATTGTGTTTGAATCCACTAAGGATATAGTCAGATTAAAAAATATATGAAATAACATTATGAAGAAGATTTAATTTATACGCTACTTTTTTCAGGGAACGCAAATGAAACTGCGGTAGTTCAAAATACTAAGCATTGCTGGTCCTACTCTGGAGTTAAAGAGTTAGAAAGAAAGTTAAGTTAGAGTTACGGGACTTCTTGCATCCCACAAAGCATATATTTTATGCTAGCTGTCCTCCGCGGTTTCACCGGCGTTCGTGTGGGATCTTATCTTTTCCCAGGATAAAAATATAACCTATATTACTCAGGGATAATGTAGCTTTCTAATGGTGAAAGATTTTTTTAAATCGGTCGAGTAGTTTTTGAGTTCAATCGTAACAAACAAATAAATCTTTCCTGTTTATAATATTATTTTATTAATTAAACAACTTAACATTTGTCTATCTATTTACTACAGAAAATAGAATAGGGTTGTGTCCTAAAAAAATCTATTTAGTCCCTCAGTTAGATTACCAAAAAATATTGGACACGTATTTTTTATTTTGTTCCGTAAACGAAAAATGACGAGGATACAGTGCGTTGAAATTTCGCGTGACGTCACACCGTGGTACAAACTTTACCACGAAGTGACGTCACAAGTCCCCACTCCTATACTTTGATGCGCTATAACTTTGTTTCAAGGCGATGATAGCTCAGTGGTAAGTGACGTCGAATACCGCGGCGAAGGTCGTGGGTTCGAATCCTACAATGAGCTTGAGCTTTCGTTGAAGGAAAACATCGTGAGGAAACCATAGCACGGTGGTAGGGTACTTTGTAGTACCCGACTGACTGGCTGGCTACCACCCTCAAGTTGAAAATCTGTCGCCAAACACCTATCGGTGTGTTCCGACAGCTGCACTTGAGAGCCAGTTTCCATCTAGGCTTTGTGTGCTTACCATCGTTGGCCACATCATCACTTACCATGGTGAGATTGTGGTCAAACACAAGCCTATCGAGAATAATAAATATATATATATATTTATATGTTTTTATTGATTTGATAAAGCAAAAAATACGTGTCCAATATTTTTTGATAATCTCACCGACGGACTAATTAGAATTCATTTTTATTGACCCAGGATACTACCCTATTACGATGATATGCTCCAACGGAGATTAAGCAAACACCATTATTGGTTTCCTTGCTTTTTGGGCAATTCCGAGAAAAAAAACACCAAAACACAATCAACGCTTTCTCACATGCAAAACCAGTACAATTTACAATATATTTTAATATGCTAATGTAAAAACGACCTTGTACTCAAACAGTTACGATATGATTCTCCTTGAACTTGCCCTGACGGAGGTGAAAGCCAAATGTGACTCAGCGAGTTTCCATGCATAATGGTATTCCATGACTGTACGTACAATCAGGTACAGTGTAAATGGTCCTTAAATACAAGTAGATAAAGAATGAAATTGATGATTTTTAATGGTGAACTTAACTTTATTGTATTTGATTTTTAATTCGTTAAAATTAAAGAAACAGAAATCCGTGAAAAAACTTATAATCACAAAAATGTTGCTAGTTATATTTTGATCATAGACTTGATAAATCTTTAAAAAGAGCTCTAATAAAGTAATAAAAACATCAATATAGACGAAAAAGTTATTTTAGACTGACAAGTTTTGACACAACAATTTATTAGCAACAAAGCTATTTGTCGTATGATTGGCCTAGAGGAGGTCAAGATGAGGCCATTCACCTGATTTAGATTAGCGTGTTCGTGACGCTATCTATGTCTACTATTGAATATTTGTGACTCATCAAGTTTATAGGCTAAAAATGTTACAAGGTATAATAATTTAGACAAGCGAAGCCAAGGCGAGTCGATAGTTGATAATTTATACATTTAAAAAAATATGTTTACCTCCACAAAGATTTTTATAACGATCATGTTTTATAAATAAAACAAAACTGGTAATATAGGAAACACTTGTGTACATAGGGTACTTGTATTATTTCCTCCGTGTCAATATGAATAATTAATTTATAAAGAGAGAAACCATTAATGTAGTAAATGTTATCTACCAGAGCTCCGGTTCTTGCGTCATTGACATTCATGTCGTGTTTGACTTTAAAATTTCTGTCGCCAAGCACCTGTTGTTGTGTTCCGGCAATTGCACTTGAGAGCCAGTTGCCAGTAATAAGGTGTACAACACATTGGCATTGATATGATTTGATTTGGTGACCCGTCTGCCTCGTTGTCTCTAGTGGTAGGTATATAAAAATAAAACTAACTGTCGAACCATGGCCTATACAATATATGGACGTAAATCCATGAGCAAAAAGGAATATGGCAGATAAATATTATTTTTAGGTACATCCTCCTAATAAAGGTATTCAAAATTAATATGTTGTTGGAAGACTCGTGACGTATTTTAAATCGTTTTCCTTATTTTAGTCATTTCATGATTTTTAGGTAAGTATAAATAAAATTGAAGTGTCAATCTGCGATTTCCAAATATTAACTTTTATTCAAGGTCATATGGTTATTTCATATTTACAAGACACCAAAACCAAACACGCGTTTTTGTTTGTCCGAAATTGCGATCTCAGTAATGGGTGAACAGATTTTTATAAAATGTAGTACTAGGTATATAGTTTTTTTAGATTTTAGAATAAGTAGGTTACTATTCATATCAGGAATACCGCGAGGTGGAAGACGATAAATTATTTGAATTCCATAAATAATGTAATTTTGCGTGATCCGCAATAAATGGTAAGATGCCGTATAAACACAACATAGGTCATCAATTGAAATAAGGATCCAAAGTCCGTTTGAACAAGAAAAAGTTTTTCAACGGCTCCCAGTGCTGAAGTTGTTCATAGAGCACTGTACAAGGAAATATTACCTTTGCAAGTTTATATCAGGTATACGTTCTGTTTGTCTTCCAGCTTATTAACTCTAGGAGAAATAAAAGTTTTTTTAAATTTTGTACTTAGGGATAAGCTTGTGTTTGACCGCAATAACACTATGATGACGTTATTGATGATGTGGGTGATCGAGAGGGATGTGCTCGGAGTCTCTCGTAAGGATCACATCCAAAATGATGTGATCCGACAGAGAACTAAAGTCATCGACATAGCCCAAAGGATTAGTAAGCTGTAATGGCAGTGGGCTGGTCATATCTGCCTTAGAACCGATAACCGTTGGTGTATATGTGTTCTTGAGTGGAGATCGCGACTCGGTAAAAGAAGTGTAGGACGTCCTCCAGCTAGGTGGAGCAACGAAATACGAAAAGTGGCTGGTGGTGGTTGGACAAGAATAGACGAAAACCGGGCTCTATGGCGCACCATAGGAGAGGCCTATGTCCAGCAGTGGTCTAATGATGATGATGTGGTCGAAGGTGGTAAGCACACAAAACCTATATAGGAACTGGCTGTCAAGTGCAGCTATCGGAACACATTGATGGATGCTTGGCGACAGATTTTCAATATGAGGGTGGTACCCAGCTGGTCAGGTACTATAAAGTACCCTACCATCATATGGTTTTCATTTTCCTTCACTGGAAGCTCAAGCAGCTTCCAGTGAAGGAAAATATCGTGAGGTATGGTATAATTCGAACCCAACGACCTTCGCCGCGGTATCCAACTTCACTAAAACTGAGCTATCATCGTCTTAAAACTTCTATAACTCTCCGTGGAAGGCTTTTACTGTACGCTATGGGCCAAAATAGTTAGACTTCTTATGCACTTCATTTAACTCTTTACAGCTCAGAGCTCTTTATGAAGTTCAGAGAATTCATATCTATAAAGTTCTCCAAGAGTTACGCTCAAGTTAAGTACGCCCTTAATGTACTGATGATGCACCAAGTTTTGGTAGCATTCAAGGTTTTTTACACTTATACGTATCCTGCCATCAAATTGTTTCCTCACGATATTTTCCTTCACCGAAAGCTCAAGCTCATGGTAGGATTCGAACCTACGACCTTCACCGCGGTCTCCGACATCACTACAACTAAGCTATCATCGCCTTAAAACTTCTATAACTCTCCATGGAAGGCTCTTACTGTAAGCTATGGGCCAAAATAGTTAGACTTGTTATGCACTTCATTTAACTCTTTACAGCTCAGAGCTCTTTATGAAGTTTAGAGAATTAATATCCATAAAATTCTCCAAAAGTTACGCTCAAGTTAAGTACGCCCTTAATGTACTGATGATGCACCAAGTTTTGGTAGCATTCAAGGTTTTTTACACTTATACGAGTACGTAGTTGGTGCTGAGAAATAGGAAAATGGAGAAAATGTTGATATGGTTAGAACGTAATAATGACATAAGTGTCAGGACTTTATTTGATATAAATAAATTGTATAAATTGGTTTTTAAGGAGATTTGTAATAAAGCTTTCAGATTTTGATTTCTCTTAAAGTAACTACCGTCTCCTATAAGTAAACATTGGATAATATCAAAAGATAATATAATAATAACCTATAGTCTGGTCAATGCGACGACCTGTCTTTAATCTAAGGGAAGTGTGTTTACAATAATTGGAAGATTATGTGACTGTCTCATAAATTACTAGTAAACTGAATATAGCACACTTATGGAATGCTTCTATGAAATGGTTGCGAGTACTTGCGAGTGGCCATTGATGGAATAGTACGGGAATAAGGAAAATTTATCCATTTTTATGGTCATTATGTCATTGAGATGTCAACACGGTGACGTCGTCGGCTAAGTTCTTCAGTGCCATTTCAGTGTTACGATTTTAGTGTTATAGTTTATTTTATTTTCATCCCTTTTATAGACTGTAATTTTTTAAATTTTGTCTGTAATTTTTTTTTATATACCTATTTATTTTATATATTTAGTTTCCAAATTGTTCTTTAATGACAGAGCCCATACCTGCTGATCGAATTGTGTCGGATGTTCAAGTGCCCGCTTCATTAGATAGTCTTTTGCAGTGCCCAAAGTGTCCACAAACACGTTTTACACGTTAAAGGCCTAAGAGGTCTTAAAATACATGAAGCCAAAGTTCATAAAAATTCTAACGTATCATGCCCCACCATTCTTCATGGCCCTTCTGTCTCATTAGTTCATCAAGATTTTTTGGAAACACTAACAAATTTAAAGCTTTCTACTCCTGTCGTTAAACGTATACCCCGCGGTGTCCGTTTATCTGTAGCCCAATATTTGTCTAAATTAATTAAACATACTATTAATCTCAATTCCATCCATGCTTGGGAACAACTCATCACTTTTCCTTATAGAATTCTGCACGCCCCTTACAATACCAATAATAATGTATCACTTACTTCTGTTATAAAAGAAAATTGTCGTATAAATAATGACCTCCTAGCAGTTTTTCATCCTAGAATAAACCCTACCCGCTCATGTACTCGTTCTCATCCATATCATTTAATAGAGAACAAGTTAAATGACGGCGATATTAGAGGTGCTGCGAGGTTGTTATTCTCCAATGATACCATAGCCGATAATACAGCTGAGACTTTAGAAGCTTTACATAACAAGCATCCACCTCCTACATCAACTTTTTGCCTTTCAGATTTACAAAATTGCATTCCAGTATCTGATACAGCTCTAAAATGTATAAATAAAGATGTTTTTGGTGCCTTATCATCATTCCAAAGTGGTTCGGCGCCTGGAATTGATGCCCTCTCTCCACAACACCTTAAAGACATCTCACATGTGGTCGTTGTGGTGATATTGGGGACACTCTTCTTGATGATCTCACTGGTTTAGTTAATTTAATGTTATCCGGAAGGGTCCCAAATGAAATATCACAAATATTGTACGGCGCTAATCTCTGCGCTTTAAAAAAAAAAGATGGCAGAATAAGACCTATTGCTGTCGGCACCGTATACCGCCGCCTTGCTGCGAAGGTTTGCTGCAGAGCCAACAGAGATAAAATTAGAGATTTACTGCAGCCAACACAACTTGGTTTCGGCTCACGAGGGGGCTGTGAAGCTGCAATACATTCGCTTAGGACCTTTCTGGATAATAAAGGCGGAGAGGTGCTGCTAAAGGTAGATATAAAGAATGCTTTTAACTCAGTTGATAGGGGCGCCCTTTTGACACAAATTTTTGAAAATATTCCAAATTCTTCAAATTTTTTATATCAATGTTATAGCAAACCTTCAAAATTAATGTATGGAAACAATTTGATTTATTCAGCTGTAGGGTGTCAACAGGGTGACCCTCTCGGGCTGGCCATCTTTTGCTTAGCCATTAATCCTATCATTAAGCGTTTGAAATCAAAATTTAACGTTTGGTATCTCGATGATGGGATTTTGGGAGGAGATGTGACCACTGTGTTAAATGATTTAGAACAATTAATAAAATATTTTCATGCTATAGGTTTAGAACTAAATTTTTCGAAATGTGAACTTTTTTTTACGGATACTTGCACAGCAAAAGATTTGGCTTTTGAAAATTTTAATAGTTTAGCCCCTAATATTAAACTTTTAGACAGTGGTTCACTTCGACTGCTAGGTTCCCCCATCCTTGAAGAATCAGTTTCCACCTTTGTCGAGGAAAAAATTCAAAATTTTCAAAATGTTTCAGATCGTCTTTTAAAAATTAATAAACACATGGCCTTCACTATCATCAGATACTGTCTTTTTGTCCCAAAATTTGTGTATACTCTTAGGTGTTGTCCACTTTGGAAGTACCCCAATTTATTACAAGACTTGGACAATACCATTAGAGATACATCTCAGTTTTTAATATAAATTTTGATAATCGAGGATGGTCACAAGCCTCTCTGCCTATTAGGCATGGAGGCTTAGGCATTCGCAAAATTTCTAGTGTGTCATTGCCAGCCTTTTTGTCTTCGGTCTATAGCACAGATGACCTTATAAAGCGCATACTCTCTGTTTCTTTTCAAAATGTTGAGGTATCTTGCTTGACCGAGGCCAGAATTTCATGGCAATTGGCCTGCCCGAACATTGAACTGCCCAAGGTCCCCTCCTCGCAGCGGCTCTGGGATGACCCTCTCTGTGAACTGGTACGGAATAATTTATTAGAAACGTCAACCAGTTCCGCAGATAGGGCCCGCCTCACAGCTGTTTTTGCTTGGGAATCGGGTCTTTGGTTGCAGGCCTTACCATCTTCACATATGGGTACACTTTTGGACTCCAACACTTTTAGATCCGCAGTATGTTTACGCTTGGGCTTACCGATTTTCTCGTCACATCGCTGTCAGTGTGGCACTGCTGTCAATCAACTCGGTCACCACGGACTATCTTGCATCAAAAGCGCAGGTAGATATTCGAGACATGCTTGCCTTAATGATGTCATCCGTCGGGCCCTTACCAGCGCCAACGTAACAGCTATTTTAGAACCAAATGGCTTGTTTCGTGACGATGGTAAGAGACCCAATGGAATGACACTTATACCCTGGAAGATGGGTCGGCCTTTGGTATGGGATGCCACGTGTGTTGATACCTTAGCACCGTCTCATCTTCCAGAGACAGTGGATAGGGCCGGTGGTGCAGCCATGTCAGCAGAGAGCCTCAAGCGGCGAAAATACAGTAACTTAGATACAAGTTACATGTTTGAGCCGTTTGGGGTTGAAACTCTGGGTCCGTGGGGACCGAGTGCACACCACCTTTTCCGAGAAATGTCAAAACGACTGGTCGACGCATCTCGTGACCAGAATGCTGGCATATACCTCGCTCAACGAATCAGCATTGCCATCCAACGTGGCAATGCTGTCAGCATTCTGGGTACGTTGCCTACTGACAACGACTTTTTTATTTAGATTTTATATTATTAGATTAATTAAATGGAATAAGAAATAAGTTTTATTGGTGTGATGTAATTAATTTGTAATATATTATTTTAAATCACATACGCAGAATACTTTACGGTTCCGTAATGAATAAAACATAGGATAGGAACGTTTTATTACGGGAAAAGGTAATCCCTCGGTAACGCGGGTGAAACCGCGGAGCGGAAAACTAGTAGTTCAATGATGCGAGAATACTCCAAACTACAATATCACAAGTCTAATTTTCTTATTTTTTAATGTCAGTCTTACCACAGAGGACCGAAGTCTTACTTCACTAGTAAAAAACTTTCTTTTTATGTTAACTACAATGTTACATAATTATAATGATCAGGGGATTTGTTATAGGCGTGAGGAAGTCCGCATTTCCATTCTTATTACGAAACACGACATTTCTCTATCGGGCAATCAACATCATTGACTTATATTTGTCTCTATGGTATGGCGAATTGTAAAATCTTTGTTCAATACCAATTGATAAAAAAAATTGGGATAAAGCTATACATATCAAAATGTATAACAAATTTACCTATTCGTATACCGGGTCTATTCGGGCACAGAATTTAATTCGCGAAAGTTTTAAAAGTACTAAATTTACACCTAAATATAGGAATTAGGGTAAGAATTCTAATGTTAATACTCTCGGCGTATCTTCAACACTTCGAGCAGTAACAACAACAGAACATCGGTACAGCCGTAAAATAAAATAAAACACATGCAAACAGGTTTTTGTGAGCCCTTCTGTTCAATACTGACTTAACATTGGGTACCCCTCGGCTTGCAGACACGGGTCGATTTAAACCAATAAGAAGAAGAATTTGAAATCGGGAATCGCAAATCAAGTTACTAAATCAATTACATTGTAAATGTTGAATATTTTAACTTAAAATATGCCCAGGATATCAACTCTTCTAATATGTCTAGTTGACCAAGATTATGCTGAGTTTAAAACTCTACAAAACATTTTTGTAAATAGGCATAAAGATAGAACACAAAGAGGTTACATACATTCTTATCTTTATGTAAGAAGGCTGGCAAGCCGGCAGTTGGATATCACCTGATGGTAAGTGGTCATCGCCGCCTATGGACATTTGCAATTGCAAGAATTGCCGATATATTTCCGACCTTAAAGAGCTCTTTTTACGCCCTATTTACTACGATAATCTGTTTGAACATTAAAAGCGAACAGTTTTTTTTAATTCATTCCCGATCACAGACCATTCTGGCAGGTCCATAGAGTCATATCAATGGTGCATATGAACACGCCCATTTCGCGCCAAATAAAAATTTCATTATGGTGGATACACTTTGCACCAGCACCACATCTAGCTATTTCAACCTTTAAGATTTTAATAATACAGTGAAAATTTGCATGTGCGTCCGTGAAACCACCATTGGAATCCAAATTTAGTTATAGGCTGATGATTACTCCTTACAGGATTGCGTCATTACTTTATGTTAGTGTGACCCGGTGACATCTTTCCGTATTGTTTTATCCAACAATAAGAATTTAAGCGATGACAATTGTTTCGTAAATCGAACTTCGTATTTGAATTTCATGTCCATGGCCTTTAGGATTAAAATAAATTTGACCTTTTTCCAATCATGCCAATCACTTCCTCGTAGTGACACTACCATTGTCATTTTTCGTTTTTTGAGTAATTTTATTAGCCCTACAAAATAAGCACTAAAATCTTATACCATGCAGAGAATAGAAAAATCTTGATGGAATAATGTATTTTATTACTATCCACAAACGCATATAGGTACAATATAAAAATTATCACATGGCAGTGATTGGGTACCTATTATTACTAATTTTGACGTTCCTGTTAAAATGGAGGAAATACTCTTATTTGTGTTTTGTTTTATGTCAGAAGACTTACAAGCATGCAGGTGACTTCTTCCATAATAAGTGACTACCGTTCACCTTAATACCAAAGGCTAGGTCCCAAGTGCAATGGCCAGAACCACTAAAAGGTGCTTGGCGATAGATTTTCAACTTGACGGTGGTAGTCAGATAGTTGAGAATTGTTAAATACCCTGTCACCGTTCAATCGTTACCTCAGGATGTTTCAGCTCTTTCTCCGAAAGTTCAAGTCCGCTTAAGGATTCGAACTCACAGCCGTCAAAGCGGTATCCGACGTCACTACCACTGAGCTATCATCGCCTTATTGTTTCGTCTAACATTGGCCGTCACCGTTGCCAAGATAGAAAGTGACTATAAACAAGTGATTGGAAGTAACTGTTGGTTTTTACATCCAAAATGAATAATGTTTGTACCAAATATTTCCACCCAAAACGTTATTTTGGGTGAATATAAATAGGTACCATACAAAGAGTAGAACAAAGAATAGTGGAAAACAGAAATATCAAGCAAGGAAATAGATTTTTGTAACTATTCCAGCTGGCCTCATTAAATATTATATTTAAATCTGGAGACAATAGTTTTATGATGATTATAATAGGTACCTGTATCTAGGTATATAAAACTCTTCATCCTGGATAGCAAAGGTCAATGACCTAGGAAAATATCGATCTGCACCAGGTAGTCTGTCATTATATGGAATTCCTCTTTGTATTGTATAACCAACATACATGGGAAAAAACTACAATCAATCAGTAAAATATTATACAAAATAACGTTAAGTTATGTACTTACATGCCCATTTTCCTTTCGATTTAAAATCCACTCTATTCCATATTGGCCCCAGACAATATGTATGCACTACACTTAATACCCAACCCACAGAATATATGAGCAAACCAATTGTAATGAGTATTACCACCTTTTCTAAAAGGCTTAGAACCATTTTGGATGAAAAAATTAATAACTTCAATAAAATATGGTTTACTTGTCTGTGAGAGGTTATGTCCGAGAGAGAGTTAGCTTCACCGATCGACACAATTTGCGCATGCGTACTAGCGGTCAAAGAAAGTTGCCATGTGCAGTGAATGAGCGACAGCAGACCGACTAGAATGGAATGAATGAACGTGACTCCGACAACGCCCGATTCGCGCCCGAATTTTGTTTGAACTGATAGAAAGAGACGGTCATACATTATAGCGCCATTTCAGTTGCACAGTGTGATAAGGAAATTATTGCAAGAAACTGGATTGATATTGTCGGTCGAATATTGATTTTTAAGAATACCGAATTATAATGCTAAGTACTATAAATAATTTAGCCTTTTGGTGTAGTTGAATAAACTCTAAACCTAAATAACAACTTAAGTCAGAATAAAGATGCATTTAAAAAAAATACCCAATTAAGTTTCGTCAAAAATAGTGTAGAAGATAGATCCAATAGAAAATGATACCATCCCTGATTTTAAAGCAACATGAGCACCCATTTACTGGAATTGCCTATAAACATAGACCAAAAGACGATATTAATCACAAACGATACTATAATCACCGTGATCAATGGAAAGTTTAGCCTTACAACAACGGTTAAGGAGCGACGTAATTTTACTAATTAGTTTCCAATGCCCGCCCTGACAACCATTTGACTAATGGCCATTTGCTAAGTAGACACTTATTGATCACCAGCCAGAGTTTATTAAATGAATCACCAGGGATACAATGGCTATCGTTTCACTATTGACGAATTATTTGGAGCAGAATGGGGAAAAATACATCGGGTCTTATTTTTCTTGATGTTCGGGTAAAATAATGTAAATTTTCCTTGTTTTTAAATGTGAAATTCTTTATTACAGGTCAAATCACTGTCGTCCCAGCCAAAGCCACAGACAGTTACATTGCTAGATAAGGTGGCAAAATCAAAAACACCCCATCCTTTTTCGTCAAAGGTTAAAAATATAATTTTTATTTTAATCTTTCAAATATTTGGCTCGCAACCAACAACTCGAGTTTTGACTGAAAAACCCTGACAAATTGAAAAGTTTACGCCGCAAACATGTATGTTACAGCTAGCGGTCCTCTAGGTTTGGCCAGGACTCTCGAACTCTACCCTGAAGCTCGCGAGAATATGCCGAAATGTTACATAAGTTAGCTACTTGTCCACATGATTGTTGAGAGCTAGTTTAATGCGATAAAAAAGTCATATTATATTGCATCTAATTATGTTTTCTACTTTACCTTATAATTATAATATAAAAAAATGTTATCTAATCTATCAACCAAGGTATCCATAATCCCGCTGATAACGACCAATCTCAAAGTACATTACAAGTTGTTCAACAATGCTGACCCTACAACGATGTAACAATAATGCTAAAATATACCTTATCAAGTTCATCTTGTACATAAAGGGTGTCTTGAACGGTCAGTCTCAACAGTACCTAGATAAAGATGATATGGGGCTTTATTTAATCTTAAGTTTAGTCTTCAATGTAAGCGGATTCCTATTTCATTGATACTTTTTTGACGCAGTGTGGATGTGATTTAAGGTGATGATAGCTCAGTGGTAGACGTCTGATACCGTGGCAAAAGTCGCGGGTTTGAATCCTTCAATAAGCTTGAACTTTCGGTGAAGGAGAACATCGTGAGTGAGGTGGTAGGGTACTTTGTAGTACTCGACTGGTTGGCTACCACCCTCAAGTTGAAAATCTGTCGCCAGGCACCTGTTGGTGTGTTCCGGCAATTGCACTTGAGAGATATAAGTTGCCTTTAAGGCATTGTAATAAGGTGTGCAACACATTGGCAATCACTTATATATACCACAATTGAAATATGTAGTACCTAATTGGTGGTCTTCATACAAAAATAGGTTTAGAATTGGTTGTTTTTTTTTAAAGTACTTAATTCCAACTGATATCTTAAAATTCCGACGTATTACCACAGAGTAAGGATAGTTAATATTAGCCTGCACTATAATATTCAATTAGAATTTATTTTACATAGGAGGTAGGTATGTTAAGAGGCTAAATCCTTACTTAAATTATATAGGTACAAAAAATGCGTAAGATTTTATAAAATTATGTAAAATAATAAAAAGATACTAAGGAAATATGACTTTAAAATATTCAAATAAATAGTTTAATAAAACAAAACCGACAAAAATGTTAATACTCAGTTATATTTGCATATTAATTATTATTCATTAAAATGATTGCAGTACCTACCTATGTTAAAAAATATTAAGCTGCTTTGGTTTTTATTTATACCTCAAGTGACTACCAGGCAGGCGGGTCACCTGATGGTGAGTGACTACAGTTGCCTGTAGATATTGGCAATACCAAGGGAAATTAGCAATACCAGAGGGATTGCCAATGTGTTGTACACCTTATTACAATGCCTTAAAGGCAATTGCCGGTACACACCGATACGTGCTTGGCGACAGATTTTGGTAGCCAGCCAGTCGAGTACCTACTACAAAGTACCCTACCACCATGCTGTGGTCTCCTCACGATGTTTTCCTTCACCGAAAGCTCACGCTCAACTATTTGTCATGCCATGGTAAGTAAACCTTTAACAATAACTGATCAAAACGCAAATTCACTAATAATATATATCAATATCATCATCATTACGTGAGCAAAAACGTTGTATCTACCCATTTTTCTCTTTTGTTTGTCAACCGATTTAGCTTTTTATGTTCGAATTTGTACCAGTAGGCGAACACTATTGTAACACTCCTTTGTTAAAATTGGGATGTTGCATAGGCAAATAATTTCATGAATATAGATTCATGAAAAAATATCTAACACTAACCAGTGTATAGAACATCTAAAAATTCTCAATAATAGCGAACAAGGTGTAAAATTCATCGTGTTTAAATGATTTTTAATTGCCAATTTAACAACAAAGAGTGAGGATATCTTATTGTTTGACATTTATTAAAAAGAAGCTGATTTGATATGACAGTCAACATCCCTATTGTAATAAAATTAAAAAAATATTATTATATATACGCTTGCAGTTGACACTTGCCGTCTTATAAAGGGGCGAAGTGATTCGAAATGTGAAGGGGGCAAGAAGGGGGTGATACCAAGATCCGTTATAACACAATAAGAGGCTATTATGGTTAGTTTGCTTTGCTAAAATGTTGTTTGTGCACGTTACGGTTGGTAAACCATCCGTTTCTGATGTATCAAGCCAAAAGGTTTATGTAAGGATTAATATTTAATTAACATGACATGTTAATTCGTTTTTTTGTACACCAACATATTTATTAATCACAACCAAATAACTATGTATAATAATTACAATTATAATAACTAAATTGAACCAAAAATAGTAGTAATTCATTATAAAATAAAAAAAAGAATAAAATATACATAAAATAAAATTTTGAATCCTAATTGTTGCTCTGTGCAGTCTACCAAAAAGGCTGGCAAAAGCTTTAAAAAAAAATCTTTTGATAAAACAGTGTTTAGTTTTTTGTACTAAGAAATCAATTCTGGCTTAGATTAAAACTTTTCTCACAATTTTACTTGATTTTGGATACCTAATTGTATATTGTCATGCTTTTATATTAAAATTGCGTGTGTGTTTGTTGGTGTGTAGTGTTGTTTATCTTTTCTATCTTTCACACTTCAACGGAGCTCCGGCCGGAGTGCCGCAGTCCTGCACGACAATACACGACAAAGCACGACTCCACATTACACAACAGACGGTCTCCAAGCTATACCTAATTAACTACAAAAACACACCAGATGTTGCGCCCTTTGATTTCTACTTTTTCCAAAATTTGGATTACTTGGCAGAAAAAAACCTGAGAAGCAGTACGAAATACCTTTGAAGAGTTGGTTGCCTCCCGTCCAGCTGACTTCTTGAAGAAGGGCATCAATAAATTGCCACTGCGCTAACAAAGAGTGCTCGCATTGACAGCAAGGTGAACAAAAAAAATACTTTAACTTTTTTGTACAAAAGGGAAATTTCATAGTTACATACCTATCGCTGTGTTACTTACAACTTTTACCAAACCATGTTTTTATACATTTTTCTATACTAATATCTACGAATAAGTAATAAGTCTTACTTATTCGTAGACTAATATTATAAAGAAGAAAGATTTGATTGCTTGTTTGCATGGAATAGGCTCTGAAACCACTGGTCCGATTTGAAAAATTCTTTCACTCTTAGAAAGCTATATCCCTAGATCCCTGATGAACATAGGCTATATTTTGTCCCGGGAAAAAATAAGATCCCACGGGAACGCGGGTGAAACCGCGGGGAACAGCTATAAGATATAAAATGATCTCTAGAATTTTAATTCCTCGTTAAATATTGTTTTTAGTATTCCGAGAAAATATGAAACGAAAAATACTTTATAAATAAATCATTGAGGAAACACTGTAATATTCAGGGCAAGGTTTAAAATTATTTCCCTGAAACTGAATTACAATTAATAAGATCTAACGAGAAAAACCGCAAAGCGACACAACAAACTTCTCAAAACGGTTGCTCTGACATTTCTGGCGCTAAAATGATGCTAATGAGAAGAAACAATTAGATAACGGTAATTCTGGAAATTATATTCCTTTGAAAACGTCTAACAAGCGTAAAATTGTTGATATGCTTTTGCTTTTAGAAGTATCCGGTTTCTGTAGTTGGAAATTAGCTAAATCAGTAGGTACCCTTTAATAATATCCATTAATTTCGTACTTGACTTACGAAACTATAGGTATACCTACATTAAGTAAGATTGATGGAGAAAATCTTAATATCTATGTGAATATCTGTGCACGTGAGTTCAGTTGAACGAAAACTTATAGTTTCCAACTAAGGTAATAGGTAGCCGGAATAATGCTGAGCCCACATTGTTTGGAAACTTAGAATAGTTCCAATTTGATTACAACTGGATTCCAGATATTTGGCTGGCACCAATTCTATTGAATAAAATGTGGAATGGGATTTTTGTGAGTTAAAACGAATAGATTAAATATAGGATTTGCGTTTTGACAATCATATACGACAAAAGTTTTCTTCCTTTCTGTCCTCAAAAAAAAACTATTTGGTGTAAAAATCACTTAAATTGTTTATACCTGTAAATATAAAATAAACTAAAGCTTTAAGCAATCCTTATAATTATATAAATAAAATTCAGCTTCTGTATGTTTGTGTCCGGAAATGTCGAAAAGCACTATATGGATTGTTTCAATATACTTTTTATTTCGAACGAGAATTCCAAAGCGTTTTGTGTCAACGGTTATATTTACGTCCCGGACGGACCCAAAGCGAAGCGCGGGGATTCGCTAGTCATACTATTCTACTAATATTATAAATGTGAAATCCTACTAATATTATAAATGCGAAAGTATGTTTGGATGTGTGTGAAGAATGTGAACACGACATTGTATGTGAAGATGTTTGTTACTCTTTCACGCAAAAACTACCGGATGAATTTTAATGAAACTTGGTACACAGGTAGATCAGATCATATACTGGAATAACATACAGGGTTACTGGTTATTCGATACATTCCTTTAAGGGCGTGATAGTATACACTGTAAGCTACGAAATGAACCCTAAATTGTATGATACAAATGTTGACCGTTACTGAGATATTTGGGAATTTAGTATTTTCTCGAAAAAATCCCGAATCAAAATCAAATTTACAACAAAGTACGTAACATTTTTAACTTTTTTTGTTTCTGGTACTCAGACAATATGTAAATACTTTTTTTAAATCAATAAAATGATGAAATTTTGCAATGGCTTCGACACAATATCTTAAAAATCGTGTCACTTTGAATTATTTCTCTGTTTTCTTAAAGATAAAATGCCAATAAAAAGAAGTTATGAAGTTAGAAGTGTACAAAATGTACCAAAACTTCCTCACCTATCTAGCTATCTAATGAAGTAAGAATATTAAAAAAAGAAGTTATATAAGTTATATAAGTCGAGAGAGTATATATAAAAAAAAACATTTATATATATATAAATAGAAATGAAAATATCTAGCTTGCTTTCTATAAGAGAGAGAGAGAGAGAGAGACAGACAGAGAAACATGCGCACGCCGCACAGCGGTCGGTGACTTTGGTCACCGACATTAAAGTGTCCGTGATTTTCGTGAGAATTTTTTCCGTCTAGCCCCTTTTCACAATTCACAACGCGCGATAAGGAACTTCGTTCCAAATGTTATGTACTTTTTTTAAATTTGATTTTGAAGTTGTAATTCGGGGTTTTTTCTAAATACTAAATTCCCAAATATCTCAGTAACGGTCAACATTTGTATCATGCAATATAGGGTTCATTTCGTAGCTTACAGTGTATTGGTAGGGGAGGCGAATAGGGGATTTCGGGATTTACTCGAGCGCGGCAGATTAACATAAGGGGGCAACCTTGCACCTTGTGAAGTACTCTCACCAAATCTGAGCCCTCTATGTAGTGTCGAACGAACCTAGGGTAGCCCGTCAGATTAGTAAAAAAAAATCGATGGTTTGAAATACTCGAGCGCGTCAGATTAAGGTAAGGTAAGTTAGTTACATGCAAAATAGTGTACATTTTAATAATCTGACAAATTGGGCGTGACGAAAGAAAATTGGAGACTCGCAAAGTTGCAAAAAAAAAAACGTCACCTGGATTTTCTCGAGCGCGATTAGTTTTTTTTTTATTTTGAAGGAAATTAGTCACGAATCACGGAAATATCTTAATCTGCCGATTTGCACAAGCCGAAGTAGCTAAAATCATTATTAAGTGTATAGTCCAGGAATATTATGAGTTTCACCTCAGAATGAGAGATAGTCACCTATTAACTTGTATAAACCTTTATTTTGACACCCTAAAACTTGACTCAAAAGCTACTTATCTTAGGGTGCCCGCGACTACTGATTTTTCAAGATCAAAGGTCAAAAAATCATTTATTGCAAATATCTCGTTTCCTATGGGTTTTTTGGTATATGTATTTATAATAAATATTGTAGAAGATTAAATTCTCTACAACTTTTGTACAAACATTTTTTCGATATCTTGAACCATTTTCGAGATTTCGATATTTTTTATATATTTTTTTTTTCAAACCGTCAGATTAAGGAAATCCCTCAACATAATTGTCAGATTATGGGTCAGTACAACAAGGCCATCAAGAAGAACCGCCTGTATAAAAATCTGACGCGCTCGAGTAAATCAAGGTCACGATTTTTTTTTGCATTTTCAAAAATCGGCCCTGACTGATGGTCGCGTCCAAATCGTCAGTCTTTAAAATAGGAGCTACTGGAGGGTTCACTTAACATCCCTTATCAATGTCTGACGCGCTCGAGTAATTTTTTTTTTTAAATATTTTCGACCCCTTCGTACGGCCACCCCCACCACGCAAAACGGCAGATTATTATATTTCCGTTATCAGACAGACGTGGCGCGACTACCCTATTAATATCTGACGCGCTCGAGTATTTCTTGGTGACTGTTTTTTTTTACATTTTTGAAACCCTGTAGACGCTCCCCCCACCGCTGAAGGGGAAAATATCACATAACCTTTTTTTCTTTATTCCACCTAATCTTCAAATTCCAGTAGGTCCCAAAGACGCTCGAGTAACTACAAATTTAGCATCATTGCCTCCCCTACCATATACTATCACGCCCTTAAAGGAATGTATCGAATAACCAGTAACCCTGTATAAGATACTTTTTATCCCGGGAAAATATAAGATTCCTCAGGAACGCGGGTGAAACCGCGGAGCGGAATACTAGTATATTATAAATGCGAAAGTATGTTTGGATGAGTGTAAAGATTTTTGTTACTCTTTCACGCAAAAACTAGTGAACAGATTTTGATGAAACTCAGCACACAGCTAGATAAACCTGGAATAAAACATAAGATTTTCGGAAATAGGTTTATCCCGGGAAAGGATAAAATCCCTCAGGGTCGCGGGTGAAACCGTGGGGGACAGCTAGTAATCAATAAATTTTGTAATAAATAATCCTCGAAACGATACTGAAAAATTGAAAATAAACCTACTCTTTGTTGATTTATTTCATCTAAAACAGTTCAATCGGATCGTAATTTATCTTCCCCTCAGTATTTACTCGTCTATGCTTTATATGAGGGAGGGCATAATTTTACGTCCCTAATCCCGGTAGCGTATGCCATGCGCTGATAATATGTCAGTCAGTAAGTCAGCCAGTCCGGTTCTCTTTTTAACAACTTTTTGTATAATAATATATAGATTAAATCTTTTAAATGGTGATTTGATTTAGAAAAAAAAACAAATTTTAACAATGGTTATTAAACATTTTTGATCCCAATAAATCTCCGATATTCCTATTCATGCAGATTTCTATATAAAAGCCAAAGCAAATAACTCTACAAAAATATGTAAAGCTAATTGATTTTCTATTGTCTCAAATCAAACTGAGAATGGAGTTGGAGACTAAAAAAAGCTCAATGTTACCTTGACTACTATGTCATTGGTTCCGTAGTTTATGAAGTAATAAATATAATTTTATTATAATATCATAGAGATCCATAAATTTGTGTGTATACCAAAGAAGCTGATCTACGAGTGAATTGTAAAATCCTTAATTAAAGGGAATAGCGAAAATTGGAAAGTCTGGAGGCAGATTTTGATGAAAACTAAAACCGCTTCATTAGGTTTTTGAAAAAATAAAATCCCAAGTCTGGAATCGTCCTATTGCGTTCTTTATTGCACACACCTTATAATTCATTGTTGATTTTGAATAAAATCACACAGACTTTATAATTACCTTTTAATTTACCTATAATAATATTATATTGAGCAATTTTTTTATTGGATTTTAGATTGTTTTCCTAAGAATGTTTTTTTCTCTTTATTTTCAGCTCACCTAATTGATATCAACTTCTTCATTGTTTTCACATTACTGCGAAATGTGACCTAATTGTGCGAATGGCGATGATAGGTCAGTGGTAGTGACGTCGAATACCACGGCGAAGGTCGTGGGTTCGAATCCTACAATGAGCTTGAGCTTTCGGTGAAGGAAAACATCGTGAGGAAACCATAGCACGGTGGTAGGGTACTTTGTAGTACCTGACTGGCTGGCTACCACCCTCAAGTTCAAAATCTGTTGCCAAGCACCTATCGGTGTGTTCCGACAGCTGCACTTGAGAGCTAGTTCCCATTAGGCTTTGTGTGCTTACCACCTTCGGCCACATCATCACTTACCGTGGTGAGATTGTAGTCAAAACACAAGTTTATCCAGAATAAAAAAAAAATACATAAAAAATAGCTCCTTTTATGATACGATTGTTTGGATTCTTCATTCTCGACTACAGTACCCTAAAATTCCGGCCTTAATGCACTCTACTGACGCACTTTGTACTTTCCACTGTAGGCTAACTTTAATCTATTTCTAAGTGAATTCCTTAGCTATGGTGGCGTTTTTACGAGCCCTTTGTTCTTGTTCACTTATATAGGTACGTAATTAAATAACGAAAACTGTGGTTTTTGGAGCCGTCTTTAAATTTTAAAAGGATTTTAAAAGGGATGCTTGCACGGTTTATTTTCAGTAGATTCTGTCCGTCGTCAAAAGAAGCTGTAATACTATTTTTCGATAATTATAGAAAGTTGAACTTTGATTCAAATTGAAGAATTCCTCCTTATTTCGTTACAGTACCTTTCGAATGCTATAATTTTTCATTGCCCCGCTTTTATTCCTACTAATTTATTATTTATTATTACAGAAACAAACGTTCATACGGATGATAAGGAAAATAGCTTAAATTATGACATAATAAAACCTATAGTTTCCTTAATTAAAAAAAAAATGACTTGAAGTGAGCTATGTACTAATCATAAAAGCATAAAACATAATCTATACTAATACTTATTTATAAGTGTGAAAGTACCTATGTGTGTTTGTTGCTCAAGTATAGGTACTAATACAGCTGAACGGATTTAGGTACGGTAGATAAGGTAGATCATATCCTGGTTTTTTTTCCGGGAAAAGATTAGATCCGTTGGTAATACTGGTGAAACCGCGGTGAACAGCTAGTACCTAATTCGATCGAAAATAATCGTAAGGGACTTGCGTGTAGTAATTATTTCAATAGTAGATTGTTATACAAGGGGCTAAAATGACCCATTATATACGAGGTAGTTTTACTCCCGAGCTTTAGCGAGGGACTAAATAGAAACCGAGTTTTAATGGGTTTTAGCGCCGTGTGTTACACTAAACTTTTCAAAACGATGGCGAAAAAATAAAACAATCCAATACAATATGAAATATGTAGTTTATAATTTCTTTTTTTGTTTCTTCTGTAGCCGCAACACATTGCATGCATACTACCAGAGATTTTCAAAATTAAAATGAAGTTCTTTTTTTATGAAACAGTAATAAGTCGAGTCTTTATTCATGATTATTCTACTTATGACTAAAGACTTTTTCGTTTTTGTAGGCTCATTGTCCTTTGACACACAAAAATAAAAAAAAAATACTTTTTCCCCTAGAGGATGAATTGCTATTTTTTCACCGCTCTGGTACGCTACTACAATGACGGTCTTTTTGAGCAAGAGGAGTGAAAATTAAGTTTTGATACTGTTGGACATCAAAGTGGTAGCCGAATCGGAATGGATGGGTTGGATGATTGAGTGGTAGGTATGCCTACGTCAAGAGAGGTCAATGTACGTCGATTACCTTAAACAGGCTTGAAATAATGAAGACCCAAATATATTTTTAGAAATCATTTGCAGTTTTGTATCTGGAATCTAAATTTTATTATCAATTACTTTGCGTAATAGGCCACAAAAGGGCCTCTTGGTCAGCGTTTTACACGTTCAGTAGAAACTCTTGGGACCAACAATTTCAGCTCATGAATTTCAATGAACACCGCACTGTACAAAACCATTCCACGAACATTTTCTCAGTAAATTCTAAATACGAAAAGGTTTCTAAATATTTAAAAGGAGTTTTTAAACTCTTTATGCGCATCGACAAGAAATTTTAGATCGTGGGTACGAATATATACGAAGAAAACACGTTGAATATTATATTTAATTTTGAGTATTTGAGTACTTTTATGTTACTAACCTAACATAGCGCAGAGACGTTAAATACCGCGTCGAAGGTTATGGGTGGATACATCGTGAGGAAACCATAGCACGGTGGTAGGGTACTTTGTACTCAACACTTGAGAGCAAGTTGCCTTTAAGGCATTGTAAAATAAAGTCGACAACACATTGGCAACCTTCCTAGTATTGCTGATGTCTAATAGGCGAGAAGTAGCTTACTATCAAGGGACCCGTCTGTCTGGTTGTCACAAAAAAATAAGTCATATGACAAACCTAAATTGTAATAATTCATTCTATAATTAGATGTTTTGTATGTTTGTTCGTAAAAATACTTCCGATTAAATAATTCTTTCGCCTTATAGAAAGCTACAGTATCAGCAATTAACATGGGCTATATTTTATTTTAATTCCCTATGAAAAGTGGGTGAAACCGCGGTTGGAAAACTATTAACTATAGTGTATATTTTGTTGACTACAATTTCACAATAAAATTGTTAGATAATTTATCCTATGTTAATATAAATTGTAGTAATAATATTCCATCATCACATAATATAAATGTAATTAATTTATCATTATTAGCACATGTTGTAATAATATTGTCCAGTAATTGCCTTAAAATAATAATAATTTAATTTATTTAAATGTAGTCGGTTTATTCACCAACAATTGTTCCATTGACATCGAACATTCACCTTCCCGTTTTATTTATAGAATCGAAAAAGAATATCCATATTGTCCCAATTTGTGAGCTTTAATTGTATTTTTTATATAATACTTATATAATGCTTAATTATGTTTGTTTCAAGGTTATTGTTAAATAACGGTTTGATCTTCATTTATTTATAACTAGCTGTGCGCTGCAATTTCTCCCGCGTTCCCGTGGGATCTTATCTTTTCCCGGGATAAAATATAGCCTTCAAATCTATCCACGGAAAATAAAGTTTTCTATGTGCTATTCCAGACTATAATCTATCTCTATCTAACCAGGCGAAAATATATCAACTCACGATAGCATTGTAATAGAAAATATCCTATATTTTTATTTTTGTGTATATTGAACCAACTTATTATATAAAATCTTATTTAAACCAACTTTCAGGAAAACTGTTTCTAAGTTCTTGTTTACAAGTTATAATTAATATAATAACAAATATTGTATTATTGTATAGTAAAGTACAACAGTATAGTAAAGAGTAGTTTCAAAACCAATAGTTACCTACATAATTTTGAAGTCTAATCCAAGGCCCCAGCCGTTTTATTTTGCATTGTCACTTATGTAGCGATTCATAATTTTCACGGCAAATAAATAATTAAATAGTAAATATAAAAAAAAATATTCAAAAAATACAGCTAAATTCGTTACAAAAGACAATAATTTTTCGCTATAAAGTGACATGTAACTTCCTCGGGAGTTGCCTCAAGCACTACGTTTTAATATTTACCAAATAACGATTTCAAATATCCGTTCAAATATATGGGTGAGCGACAACGGGTGTATTTTCTGTCTTGGCGCCCCCCACTTTGAATATCTCGAGACCATGGAAATTTCAATAAATATGGATAGAAGTGGCATATATTTCAAATTTTGTTTACAGTGTTTCAGTCCGTCCTACGAATAAACCCTTTTGTGTAAGAATTATGCCATATCTAACTCTGTGATTATTTACGACGTCTGATACAAAGCGTTTTCGTTGAATATATTTTTATATTTATTTAGGTATTTAGTTACATTTCTATTCTTAGGACCATCACGTACGGTGTGAGCTCCTTTGACAAATCAGTCAGACACCGCGGTACCGTACAGATTTCCTGAAGCGATGCCAGCCAGAATTTCTGACACAACTTTCAAGATCAATGGTTTCTGTTTGACTTGCTCTTTGAGAGTCTATTTCAACGACGTAGCTATGAATCTTACAGTTTGGTGATAATAATATAATTTAAAAAAATGTTTATTACTTTTTGAATAGTTTAAAGCAAATTATTACATGAATCCGTTTATCATGAATCAATTTATTACGCAACAAGACATTAATGTGTCGGTGTACATACTTTTAAATCTGAAAAATATCTATGTCTACCTATGTCTATTTTAAACTTTATAATGTATAAAAGTTAAGTTCCAAATGAACTAACATCAGTTATGTTCTAAGAACTAAAAGGTACTAATACCGCATCTGTTAAAAGAGGGTTAAGCCTTTTAAAAGTTTAAAACTTTCACACTAACAATGTTGCTAACTGATGAGGCACTTAATTAAATTTTCTTTCAGTTTCCAGTCTGACTTTATGCTAAGTATAAACTTGAGTTTTATTATTGGCTATTTTAAGGGAGTCAAATTTTGCTACAATTGCAGCTTCATATTTATTTTATTAAATAAAACGTTAACGTGAAAATGTATTCAATAGAATATTTTATGTGGTTATATTCAATTTAGATATAACTAGTGGCTCTGGGAGTTGTAGGTACACCTCGCGAAACGTTTTCAATCACCACTCCGCCATTTTGAAAAAAAAAAAAAACAAAAACTGAATCGACAAAAAAACCATATAATTATCAAACCTACTCACAAAATTTCACAACAGCTGGACAGACAGACTGTCGGACAGACGAACAGACACGAAAACTTTTTTGACGTAGCTGATACGGAGATGCTTCGCTCACTTGGTCAGTAGGTAAATATGGCCAATTAGATCCCCACTAGCTACTGTTAAGCTCTTATTTATACATTCCAATAAAAAATATTATTGTCTTGCAAATAATAAATAATCTTTACAAAACACCATATCTTGATGGCACTTTAAAGTTTTGGTGTGGTGAAAAAACGTTGTTCAGAATTCGTTCATTTCTGAAAATAATATCTTCCTTTTCAACTCTTTTTTTTTAAATAAAAACTGAATGCTTATGTTACTTTCCTATGACGATGTAACCCATTATACTCGTTATTTTGTACAATCAACGCTTATTACACAAAGTGTACGATTCTCGCACATTCAAAACTTTGGTAAACTGTCGTCTTTCACTTTAATTAAACTCGGCTGAAAGTTGTCGAGTTATTCTGACGAAACTGCACTGAGCTTATAGGAAATTAATTTACTAAGGGCGATGTTCACTTCATTATGTTTTAGATGGAATTTTGAACTACGTAAGATTGTTAAAGTTGTATCATGCGACGAGCAGTTTTCAGTTAATTGCCTCATGTTTATAAGTGTGATAGTGTTAATGATGTTTTAAAGGCATCATTATCGTTTTGGAAAACTTTGGGGGTGGCTTATGTCCAGCAGTGGTCGTCTTTCGTCTCAAATGATGATTATCGTTTTAGGTCAAGCTTTGATAAAAAAAATATTATAACTTAAAATCTTAAAATTAATGTGGCTTTTTGAACCAAATAAGTTTATAATTAAATTATATCTTATGACTTGTGAAAATCGTGAACGAAAAGACTTCTTAAATGTAAATGATAAACCGTGAACCGTTTACTACAAAGAAAAGAGTTTGTTTCTCCTAATGATTAAAAAATAGCATTTGTTCCAGACTACCAATTAAATATTATAGTAAGTACTCAGGTAAATTTAACTTGAAACTTTAAATAATGTTCATTTAAAAGTTCGTGGCACACATCCAACGTTATTTAAAAGTTTTATATCGTTAAAAAACACTTAGCATAATACATAAAATAATATGAACATAACTTTTAAATATCTAACTTGGACGCATTTAAAATAATTTTAGTTTAAAAGTACTCGTTGCATTAAAGTGAAAGTATTTTCTTTGTTGAAACAGAATGTCTAATTTATAGTATAATAATATGTATACATATACAGTTATGAGCATGACCATTATAAGCAATCGAATTACTTACCTAACTTGTAAATTATAAGACCATTGACTTAGTCATATCAGATGCAACTTTGCTATCACAACAAATCAGGCACAATTTAGCGGCTCGCGAATTGGACGTCTAAAAACTTGTATAACAAAAAACCTGTCAAGTGAAGTGTGAGTCGGACTCGCGCACCGAGGGTTCGATACAAATTTTGTAGTTCTTTTTTAAATTATTTTATTCTGTTTTTAGTATTTGTTGGTATAGCGGCAACAGAAATACATCATCTGTGAAAATTTCAACGGTCTAGCCATCACGGTTTATGAGATACAGTTTGATAACAGACAGACAGACGGACATTAGAGTCTTAGTACCTGATAGGGTTTCCGTTTTTACCCTTTGGTTACAGAACCCTAATAAAAAAGAAATATAATTCTAGGAACAGCGATTCAAGTTTTTAAGAAGATTAGGTTAGTGCATATTATTCGAAAAACATAACATGTTGGAAAAGGCATTAAATAAAGCTGAATTAAACGTCATTTTACACAGTGGAAATAAAAGGAGTGGACGCAAAACTTGAGAAAAACGCCGAGATGTCTAGAGCCCTACAGTCCTTGCAGGAGTCAGACACGAGATGAAAGGAATGAGGGCAAACTGAAGTGGTGATACCCTTAGTGTACCTACTTTGAGAAACAACGTAAAAAATGAGATGCATTTTTTTGGTCTGAATCTGAATTTGGAATTTACAAATACCTTTTAAACAGTATAATTTAGATAGAAATGCTTTTTATGTATTTTTTATGTAAATTATTTGCAAAATATATGGAAATAGCAGTGATAGTGACGTCGGATACCGCGGCAAAGGTCGTGGTTTTGAATCCTACAATGAGCTTTCGGTGAAGGAAAACATCGTAAAGCATGGAGGCAAAATTTGCCATCAGGTGATCTGCCGCCCGGGTAGTGACGTGTGGTATAAAAAAAAAATAGTATCTTGCCTTAATTTATAATAAAATCTTAAAGGTACAGAATTGAGAAATATGTGTCACGAATCATACAAATAAAAGTATTAACCATAGGAAAGGTAAAGTAGGTAGCTGGAACAGGAAACTTTAGAGGGCACATTGGTTTGAAATAGTTTTTCTTCTAGAGCATTACCTATGTTATATCAAACTGTCAAGAATTATTTACGCCACTCATTCACTTGTCTTCTCAATCACTATTTATTTTAGGAAATAAGTTTTTTCTTTGCACAAATCTAAACTAATATTATGGAGAGAACAAAAATGATTATTGGATATACATTATTTATTTATTTACAACAAATTTACAAAATATACAAACAAATGTATAATTACTATAATAATGATTTTTTTTATGTTTATATATTTGTACGTTTGTTTGTCTAAACTAATATTACACAGAGAACAGATTTAATTTTTTTGTAAGTAAGTGTGTTTGTAATAGATAAACTCGACAAATACTTAATCGATTATATTATTTCACCTATAGAATGTTACATTTATTAGCTAGTAATATGGGCTGTATTTTATTTAAATACCCTCAGGAATGCAGGTGAAACCACGGAGCGGAAAGCTATTACTAATAAAATGTCTTAAGAAAGACACGAGTACTCATGTCACTTTTATGACAGAACGGTGGCATTTATACTTAAGCTCTGTTTGGAAAAGTATCCACCCACTATTTAAAAAGCCAAATCTGCGTTACTACGTCACAAATATACTTATTAGTTACTAGCTTTCCCGGCAGACTTTGTTCCGCCCTATTTGTCTAAAACGCGCTTTTGTTTTGTTTTGATTGACGTCAAATGTTTGACAGCTGGGGACATAGTGTTTTGTATAGGAAAAGAAAATTGTTGTTTTTACTATTTTCATCGTATTTTTTACTATTTTGGAACAAAGTTCCTTATCGCGCGTTGTGAAAGGGGGCTAGACGGAAAAAAAACTTACAAAAATTGTCACGACACTTTTTATGTCACTATGTATGTTTATTAAGCTGTGCGGCGTGCGCATGTTTCTCTGTCTGTCTCTCTCTCTCTCTCTCTCTCTCTCTCTCTCTTTCTCTTATAGAAAGCAAGCCAGATATTTTCATTTCTAGAAATGTTTTTTTTTATATATATATACTCTCTCGACTTATATAACTTCGTTCCATCCGGGTGTCCCTTGACACCTCTCAAGTTTTTTTTCTTTGTATAAAAACCTTCCTCAGACTTCATCAAACACAACAAAATCGGTTCAGCCGTTCTTGAGTCTTGCGCTTAGCAACACATTTAGTGATTAATTTTTATTTTGCATAAGTATATAGATAGACCGAGGGTTAAATTTAATTTAAGATTAACAAGCACACAAGAAGCATCTCCAATATACCGTCAAATTAGCACAATTTGCATCAAGGTAACATAAATATACATGACAATAGCTGCAGCTCTGCTCCACTTGACCTGTTCCGATGCCAACAGGTGCGCTCAGGCTGAGCACCCGCGAGCTACAGACACGGTAAAATTTTCCCTTTTAAAATTCATGAGATGAAATTGTCGATGCTACGCTCCCGATGATATTACTGGAGTTTCGCGACTGATCAACGAAGTGGGTGCTTTATTTACAAACCAATTTTCTAGAATAAATCGAATTTGATTTTTATTTTATGTTGGGATTTTATTTTTTTGCAATTTTGTTAGTTAGTAATTTTTTTTTTCAATACTTTATAAATCTCATAACGAAAAAGGATGGAAATAATGTTCAAAATCATAACTAATTTTTTCAGTTTAGGCCCTGGTAAGGCACTTATGAACGTTACAATTAACTCTACCACCGGTTCGGAATACACTTAAACTGAGAAGACTCCGGCAAGAAACTCAGCAAGGCAATTTTTTTTTCAACAGTGGATCTTTCTTAAATTTATTAACATTTTCATAAGTACATTTAAATACATTTTCAAATATTTTACACTACGCCAGGGGTTGCAGGTGGCAGAGAGAAGCTACTACAACCATATATATTTTCTGTCTTCCATATTCCTTATTGAGCCACCGAACTAATAATACAATGAGTTCAAATTCTAAGCGTGAATAATAATAAAATAAATAGACCAGGGCCATCTGATCCCAAACTATGCAGAACTTGAACCTAACTATGGAAACCATATCTTTTATTTCTTAAGTTTTTTAAATTACACCCTGACAAACACATATTTTTACCAACCATGCTAACCGGCCCATCATTATTATAAAATTGTTTCTAGCTCAATGATCGATATTTTTATAAGATAGGTACCTACTAGCTTTCTGCCCCACGGTTTCAAAGCGTTCCCAAAGGAATTGAAATAAAATATAGTCCATGTTACTCGCTGATAATGAATCTTTTAATATAAAAACAAATCATCTATTTTCTCTTTATAATATTAGATTTTTTTTATTCTGGATAGGCTTGTGTTTGACTACAATCTCACTATGGTAAGTGATGATGTGGCCGAAGGTGGTAGGCACACAAAGCCTAAATGGGAACTGGCTCTCAAGTGCAACTGTCGGAACACACCGATAGGTGCTTGGCGACAGATTTTCAACTTGAGGGTGGTAGCCAGCCAGTCGGGAACTACAAAGTACCCTACCACCGTGCTATGGTTTCCTCACGATGTTTTCCTTCACCGAAAGCTCAAGCTCATTGTAAGGATTCGAACCCACGACCTTCGCCGCGCGGTATCCAACGTCACTTACCACTGAGCTATCATCGCCTTAAAATCGTTTTAGTAACTTCCTAGCTGTTAATTATGTTCTGGCAACTGAAATGTAGACCAAAGTATCGTCTAGATTTTCAGCTAATCATCACGATTAGGTACGCTATAATCATTTTGTTTGTGGTCAAACACAATTTAATTTAAGGCCCCGTGTCCTATGTACTTAATATAGAGTTTAGAGCCAATATCAGAACAGTTTACTGCTATGTATAGTTTTTTTATTATGTGCACGCATAATGGTTAACAACAACAACCGAAAATCATCACTAACACCTACAAATAACACAAATATAAACATCATAAAACATATATACTAAACACAATAAAAAATACGTCTATTTTGAATATTGATTCAATCAATAGATTTACTATTCATGAGTCTTCAATGGGATAAAATTCTAAATGTTTTATATTAAAGACTTAAATAGTCTTCAGAGTTTACGAACACTCAACTACTGACAACTACTAAGACTACTATAACTAATAAGAGGTTTGTTTGAGTAATAATTTAGATCTCAATTCAATAATTTGAAGTAGCGCTACGTACATTGTTGTACTGTGTATTTGAAATATCTTACACATGCTTTTGAGGTAATGAACAAACCTGACAGATTGTTATCCAACGATGCCAACGCCTTTGAGTTTTGTGAAGTTACGAGTCGTGTGACTGCACATATGCATGAATATAGTTCCTAGGTTCATTACAAAAACAATATTATCATCAAATCAACTTAAGTAAGTTTCTTAATTAATTAAATTCTACAGTCTTGTAAGCAAAATCTAAGAATATGCAAAGAAAGTTTCGAAATGAAGAGCATTTTCATAGTTAACATAATTCTGAGAGTGTAGACGGAGCGTGACTGTTAACTAAAGGAATTTGGCAGAAAGCCTTCAGTGAGCGTGGCGGCATTAACAAGAATTTGGGATGCAAAACAGCACTGCACCGAAAAGATGCGAATATTTCACTGAACGCTTTTGTTGAAATAGGGTATGTATATTGAGTGTGCTTGTACGCAGTAGCGGATGAATTTTGAGTATCTAATAACTGAAACAGAGGTTGGTACTATAACGTAGAACACACAGGTAGCAACGATTAAAGTAGATACATAAATAAATATCCTGAAATAGATGTACTTTGCATATTATTATCTGATCCCAAACAAAGCAGAGCTTGTATAATATACTACAGACTCAAGACAAATAAACGTCTTCATGCAAATGTCTGTCCTGGATGGGAAATGAACCCACGTTGTAGGTAGTGTGTACAACCAACTACTCCTGGCTCACTAACGTCAACAAGATGAGTCAGTAGATAATTACAATGAGCTAGAGAATCTGCTTCAAATAATCATAGATGGAATAAAACTACCAGAAAATGAAACACGTGAATAATCAACAGTAAAAATATAAATGCAACTCTGATGATAATTTGAAACACAAATCTGGTGAAAATTAAAACGACAATTAAATATTCCTAACATTGTTCACGTTTATTATCTACGTAGGAGCTTTTCATATACGCTTGTACAGTGTATGCATTATTAATATTGATCCTATTGCTTCCTCACAACAGGCCTCTAAGCCACACTGACAGTGATTTAATGGGAAAATAAACTCGACTTACGTGGCATCTTATTAGGTACTTTGCCGGTTAAATAAGTGGACTTTTATTGGTAATGATTGAATAGAAACTGATTTTTATTGTTTTATCTTCGAGATAAGCAGTAAAGTCAAATTTAAATTTTGATGATGATAAACTTTAACATTTGAAAATACCAATCAACCTAGAACTGTTGTGAACTTATAGGTATAGAAAATTATGTTATTATAAAAAGTTTTGATAGTTTTATGGCATATTTACGTCAAACCTATAATTAAATTCGATGGAAATAGTATTCAAAACTTCTTGGCCAGGTTAGTGGGATGTTTCTATACCAAAAGATAATTTGTGGATCTGTATTCAGAAGTTAATTTTAAAAATCTTGTTAATGCATTCATATTCTTATTAATAGTAGATACATAATAATTAAGTCGCGAAGACCGTTTGCTTTTAATTGTAGATAGTTTTGTATTCGTAATAGGCTTTTCAAATAGCAAGAAACAAAGACACTCACGCCTTTAAATGTTACCTCTACAACCAAAACCCTGTCAATAAAATACGTGAATATGCTTGGGTTACGCATGATCACCAATTCAATTACAGGTAAATAAAATATTACCTAATTAAAAGAAAACGCTTTTGTATGACTTTCAAATACTCGTATATTTACGGTCCCTATTCAAATATTTAAAGTACATAAGTATGTACCTTTTAACCTCGGTTATATTTATTATTTAAGTTAGAAATAAAACGCTTCGTTTGTCCGACGTCCATTGTAATTTCAGACATCTACGACAAAATTAACTTGGCGAAATGAAAATGAGTTAAGTTTTGTAATTTATTTCTTTTTTATATTGTGGTGTGGTTTTACGAGTTGTCTATTTGTGATAATGATATACTGTACTGAAAGAGAATATAATTATTATACAGGCGATGATAGCTCAGTGGTAGTGACGTCGGATACCGCGGCGATGGTCGTGGGTTCGAATCCTACAATGAGCTTGAGCTTTCGGTAAAGGAAGTGAGGAAACCCTAGCACGGTGGTAGGGTACTTTGTAGTACCCGACTGGCTGACTACCAGCCTCATGTTGAAAATCTGTCGCCAAGCACCTATCAGTGTGTTCCGACAGCTACACTTTAGAGCCAGTTCCCATCTAGGCTTTGTGTGCTTACCACCTTTGGCCACATCATCACTTACCATGGTGAGATTGTGGTCAAACACAAGCTTATCCAGAATTAAAGAAAACAGGACTACAGCTAGACAATTAAACTGTGTGCGAATTAAAAGAGCCGCGATAATTTGGGTTCAAATATTGAATATGAAACGTTAAATATAAAGTAATGATTGGCAACAGACTCTTTGATACCAAAACATTATAAGCTAGACTTACCAATAGATGACCAAATTC
Organism: Ochropacha duplaris; assembly: GCA_951361185.1. NCBI lineage: Eukaryota > Metazoa > Arthropoda > Insecta > Lepidoptera > Drepanidae > Ochropacha > Ochropacha duplaris. The sequence goes on along the minus strand of OX592711.1, from coordinate 5,812,325 downwards.
TGCATTGGACTCCAAATTGTCGCAAAAAAATTGAGACTGAATATTATCCTGGAATAAAACAGGGTTGTTTATTTGTTGATCTCGAGAAAATAGATTCATCGGGAATGCGGGTAAAACCGTAGGGCGGAAGGATGTTTATCACCATTTCATCAAGCAGTAATAAAAGTAATGCAAAGGGTGTAACTGCGTTTGATAGTCCAATATGTTTGGGCAGCACTCGTCAGACGAGTTGACACGGGCCAAATTGAATATTATGCGCAAATTGAATTCGCTTCGACACGGGCACCTGTCAACAGATTTCATATTTAGTTGAGTGTTACTACTGGTTCTCACTTGGTAGTCACTTTTAAGAATATATTTCACAGGCAAAAAGCAAATTTTTCAGGAGAGCAGTTCTTTTATAGTTTGAAATTGCAGTAAAATGGACATATCTAACTTATTTATTGCCATATCGTAAAAATGGAAAAAGTCCTTGTGGAGTCATAGGAGTGGCGCATTCGAGAATGCTGTTTTTTTTATGTATACATTTGACAATTTTCGACCAAAATGTCACTTTAACCGTCGAATTTTAGCTATATAGGTATTATTAGGTATGTACATTATTTTGGTGATTCTCTTCTACTTTTGCTGCTAGTAGTATTTAATGCTCGTATTTATTCTCGTCTGAAAAAAATAAAATTACGCATCATAGAAATAAAATCATAGAAGTATTTTTTGGACTGCGTGCCATGCTAAATAACATGGTAATAGATGAGAACTGCTACTCAAGTATATAAAAGTGTTGAAGTAGGGGCTAGTAAGCCGGTTGTCTCAGATGTCATCGGAGGATTCCGAAGTGTAATCCCAATTGACGTTAATCGTAAGGCAATCACGGAGATCTCGGTGTGCTCCTTGATGCATGGAGGACTCCTGACATGTCCATGCTAACGTGTAGGTAATATGGACTTTAAAACAATTAATAATCCATACTATTTTATATACATATTTTACTATCCTTACTAATATTATAAATGCGAAAGTAACTGTCTGTTGGTTACCTTTTGACGCCCAAAACTCAGTTTTTTTATGAATTTTGATATAGAGATTTCTACTTTTCGTCCCGGGAAACGTTAGATATGTACTTCGGGAATACGGGTGAATCCACGGGGGACAGCTACTACCTTTTTGTTTAATCCATTACATTTATATCTCCGTCAGATTCCTACAAAAAATACAATTAAGTAGGTTCTTGTATTCAATTTTCAAATAAAATTTGACCAGATCATAGCTGAAAAAAAACCATTATTATTTTGACGAGCATATGGTACCGCTATACGTCCGCGCCACTTCACATGGGCATAGGGTGGCGAAACGACCTTTAACATCAGCAAGATTTTTATGTGCGTACAACTAGCTCTTTGCACGTGGTTTTTCACCCAGATTTTTTTGGTTTCTTACCAAATCAGCACTCTGTTATGGCCATGGGTATTTCTTTAAGCGAAATGGCGTAGAGGAAGTGAAGTAGGTTTAGTGAAAGGAATCATGCAATTCCTTTGTATTTATGTTTTAGTTTGAGCATAAAATTGTTAAATATTTGAATTAAAAAATACCAACATAGTCAGATGGTCCAAAAAAAATTTAAAAATGTAACCTTTCTGAGTTTCTTGCCGGTTCTTCTCAGTTGAAGACTGACTTGCAAACCGGTAGTAACTTCTGTAATTCGACCTTCATAAAGGCCTAACTGAATAAATGGATTTGAATTTGACTTAGTATTTAATAGATTTGAATTAAATCAGAAATAGAACCTAGAAATACATTAATTGTAAGCTCCATAGCCTGTCTGATTCACTATTAATTTAATTTCTAGATTCTTAATTATGAACTCAATCACACTTAATCTAAGTTCAAAATACAATGATCAACTAAATATTATTAAACAATAACAACATCCAAAGGTCCATCATATTAATTTTAAAAGTGGGTCAGGAGAATAAAATTAGAGGGCATGAACTAAATCGTACAGGAATGTAACCTTTACCAATTTTTTAATGAAATACTCATGAACTTAGACTGTGGGGATCCATATATGTATATAATAGTAATTACTGCCTCTTTTAGTTGACAGAACTAGAGCCACAACAAACAAAGTTAAATCAAAAGTTAAGAACAATCTAGCCTGTTCTTTACTTCAATTCTTAGGACTTCATTCAGTTCCACTTCAAGAACCTCTATTTATGGTTCACATTATAAAAAGGCAGATAATACAAAAAGTATCCACTTTCGAGAACAAAATTTTAGTAGAATATAAAATAATAACGATTACGATAAAATCTCATTGATTTAGAAAACACAACAGAAAACCAATGTAAACCTCTATTTATTTTTGATAAATTATTTGAGATTTCTCAATAATAAGTTTATAAAAGACTCCTTTTATATATATAGATAAATGTGTAAACTTGCGTAGATTTCTGTAATAAATTATGATTGTTTGTTATAGTCGCTAATTACCTTAAATAAAAAAAAAACGCCCTTAAATAATTTTAAAAATAACATATATTTGTAATACTTAATGAAAAATACAGTTTATACTTTTATTCTCGCCCCTCTATAATTCCTTTGAATACAGTAAACAATTCCTTACAGTAGCACAATGATAATAAAGTAATTTACAAATGGCGTCCCGCCTGCTAGAGAGAATAGCCAACACAACGCGCCAAATACCAAAAGAGATCGTTGTCTTTGCAAGCATACCTTGCGAATACACATCGTGCTACTGCATTTAAATTACATTCGGTGCAAAGCAAAGAGATTTAAAGATAGATACAATAGAGCGGCTATCAGAAGAAAATTCATAGAAAAACAGTAATCCCATTCCATGCCTCAGTAATGCCATCTATCTTTGAATAAACCAGACTAGACTGAGCGAGTTTTGTCCACTAGGACATAAATGTCGGGTTAAGATTTTGTTCGCAATGTCCTGTCTATTAGTATAAGTTAAAAGTCTTTGGTGCAAAGTTACCGGTCGGTGTCCGATCATCATGGTAAAAATTATGTGGCCAATGTTTTTCAATGGTAAATAAATTATCTATGCTTACCTGCATTTTTTTACATTGATAAGTATTTACAAAGTTCAATCAAGATTCAAACATACTAACTTGTATTCAATGGTGAATGACTCGAAAAATATTTTTCATAAAAGATACTACCACGTCGGCACCTGACAAAGTGACTGCCAACTTCCGGAACCCACCAACAGTTGCTTGGCAACTGATTTCCTACTTGAGGGTGGTAGCCAGCCAGTCGAGTACTACAAAGTACCCTATTACAGTAGTTTCCTCACGATGTTTTCCTTCATCGAAATCTCAAGCTCATTGTAGGATAGGACCTACGCCGCAGTATCCGACGTCACTATCACTGAGATATCATGGCCTTAAAGAATAATTAGTCCAACTCATCTTGATTTTGCCACATGACATAGTTTCCAAGTTAAAGATTAAAAATTATTAAACAAGCACAAAAACAGAACAAATAATTTCAATAAATAATAAAAACAATGACAAAATTACTTCTTCTCTTAATTTCAGAAAAAACTCAGTTTCATTTTTATTATCAAACGAGGCGACCACTTTTTGTTCCATTTCCTTTCATAAAGTTGCAATCATTTTATTACATCGAGGATATTTTCGCTTACAACTTAAGGAAACAACCTCCCACTAAAGTGATTCAACGACAAAGTTGCTGAAATATAAGTAAATAAATTTACAAAGTTTCTGGCGTCGATTATTTGATATTAATTAGACGAGCTATTTACGAGGAAAAATATATCTTACCTATATTGGTTTAAGTGAGAAAATATAGTAAAGGAGATGTTTCATTTTTGGACTGGACATTGTACACATATTAAAAATAAGCTAAATAATTATTCAAACCGATAAAAAATATCTAATTTTATTTTTGTTGTCGATATACGCTGTACAAAATATTTTTTTATTACTATCAAATATTTCACAGGGCAACATAGACCGCCATATTGCACAAACGCAAGAATTATCTATACTACCTGGATAGAAAGCTCTCCATACCTACCTATCAATTGCGAAAAAGAGAAAGATAACAACTACGTTGGGACAAATCTCTCTTTATAACCCTACTAACCCTTAATGAAAGAAAGAGAGATTGTCCCAACGTAGTTGTTATCTTTCTCTTTTTCGCAATTGATAGGTATTTGCTTCAAGTATGTTTTTAGAGTTACCTATCCATTTAGTATACATAATTCTTGGATGTGACAGACAGCGCCTCGCTAGAGTAATAGTGTTCTATGGACAGCGCGAAACTCGAAAGCCACAACTTTAGATCTCATTTATTGTTTTTAACGTGTATAACTTGCTTGTATTTTGATGCGCTTGAGTTCTAGATTGCTCAATAATAAAATGTTTTTTGAGTATTTGAATTTTGACTTTCACATATGCAATTTCTTCTCAAAATCAATAATTTAAATATTCTAATTCAGTAACTTGGTAGTATAGTATTTATTATAAAAGTAAAACTGGGTGGTTGTGTGGATAAGTCAATAAATCAATTGAACCTTTTGTCAGTTAATTAATTTATCTATTTAGTATATATTCTCTTTGCTGTATTTAATGTCAGTTTGACAGTTTGACGTAATTGTAATCGTCGTCGCCATTAAAAAAAAATGCAATGAAATTGCCATTAAAAATGTCGAAACACGCCTTGTACAAGAAAACAACGTAAAATTATTAGAAATAAGTATTTTTCTCATGTTTTATTTATTTTTCCACGACTTTTAGTCAAGTGTACAATGTGCAGTCCAAGACTCCATACAAATCTGAAACAACTCCTTTGTAAGGGTTAAATAAATAATTAGTTGACTCTACTTCGCGTCGGGCAAAAGATAAGTCTTGCTATTCGATGAGGATTTTTTTAACTCATTTATTCACTATAAATTTTAAGAAACACTCGAGATACATAAGGGCTCGCTCACACGAGCAGCATGCTGTAGCCCAAGCACGAATTTTTTGACATTTCGTAACGTTACCGTCTCGAGTTTACCATACGATGACGATAGTTGGTAGCACAAGTCACTTACTGTCGACTATCGAGAAATCGATACCATTACGAAGATGACGTCATACTACGTTAATAGGGACAGGCTTGATTGAATGAAAACTATCAAATTGAATGTACGAAAAACGAATCACTCGTTCGAAAACCACGTAAAAATATACAATATGTTAAAATATATACATTTTTTCAATGAAAACACATGCATACATTGAAATGGTTTATGATTTATGAACGATCCATGTTTGACACATTTGATTAGTGGGACATCTCTTTGACATATTGTATCCCAACAAGAAGAAAAGTTTATTTCCAGCATTATATTAGCAGCTTATGATGAGAACTAGTCACCTCCAGTATTTGACGATGGTGGAGTTTATGGAGAAGTAAGTATATACATATTTTGATTCCTTATCTTGTGATTGCAAATTACATTTGTTTGATAATTTTATTTGGCTTCGTAATGCCATAAACAAACAATGTTCGAAACAAACACTATATATTTTCCAGGCATGGAGATGTATCGAACCTTCTGGGGGTCCTCTCACAACAAGGACAAATATGATAGTGTACCAAACTTGCGTGAGCACACTCTTGTATGGAGCTGAAACTTGGACGTCGTACGCAAAGCAAGAAAGAAGATTAAACAACTTTCACATGCGGACAAGTGTGAGAAGAGACACATGAGTGCGAGAGTCACTTCAGCCATCAAGCGGCCCTCAGTTTAGGTGCCAAATATGTGGACGCTGCTGTCGCTCCCGTATCGGACTGTACAGTCACTCTAAGGCCTATCACACGGACGCTGTGTAGATCATCTATTTAACATGTATAAGGGCCTTTATGAGTTTATGATAATATTCCTTTTGTAATTGTTAAAAAATGAGACTTTGGCAGACTGGGACTGCAAGACAGGCAGATAGGAAGTATAATAATAAGTTTATTGATACATTTTAAGTTATGTAATGAATATCCTGTCATGTCCATAAAAATATATTATTATTAATTAAGATTGAGAGAGGAAGAGTTAAGATTGAGAGAAGAGTTGCATGAAAGAGTGAGAGAGAGATGTAGAGCTTGTGTTACAAGGGCAATGGCTGGAATTTTTGAGAGAGGCTATGAATGTTTTTTTTCGCTTTATGGAAAGGCAAGAAAGGAATGAAGTATGAAAGAGGATATGATTGTAATCAAAATTGTTGTATAAAATAATAAAAGGTGTTTAATACATAATCTTATTTCTAGTTTCTTATTAAGATTGTTTAATAAAGGCTATCAATCATAATGCACATACATGGTTTTATTGTAGGTTTATTTTTAGTTTAACATTATTTTATTAACAAGCAAACATAATCATCAAATCAAAAGTTATTTATTTAAATTAGGCACTTATAAACGTTACAAATTGAATCTACCACCGGTTATTCAGTTATTAGCAGACAAGCATCCTTCCATTCACACTCTTTTTGAAGAACCCCATGCTGTATTCCCTTGAGAAAACCGCGGCAGCTCATTCCACAACCGTAGGCCTCCCCAACGAGTCTTTGATAAGACCCTGTCACAAAGAACCTGTAAGAAATAACCATTGCTTAATACACAGAAACATATCGATAGGCCACTGAAACCCTTAAATATATTATTCGTGGTCTTCATACCTTGAGTTCTAAAGGGATTCTTTCGCTGGAATGAAGTGAAGTTTTAAGTTGCAGCTGCTCACAGTTGCATATACTTAAATGCCACTTTATTGAGGCGATATCTATTTTTGAATTCTATATCCAAGAGCTCCATGGGTTTAAACACTTTCCTTTTTTTGGCTCTACGCCTAATTTCTCTACAAAATTAAATTAAAATAATTAGCCGAGTATAAAACAATAAAAACATACAAGAAATATTATAACCTAAAAAACGAACTCACCTTGTGAACCCATCTCTTTGCTCATTTATCGCTATTTCGGAGAGCAAATAGTAATGTAAAGTGCTCCGTTGCATTATATTTATGAAAAACCACCAAATGTATTAATTTTATCGATTTATAAACTTGTCGAACCTTTTCTCACTGACAAATTTATAGTGAATAACCTTGCGTACGTTCTCGACAGCACGACGATACCCAGCCTTCGAACAAATGTCAAAACAAAATTCGTGCTCGCGATTTGATACAAAATGTGTCAAGTGACGATACGATGGCGATACGAAAGTAAACCAAAACCCTTCGTGCTGCCAAATTTAGTTCGTTTTACGTCCTGTAGGGGCGCTGATCAATTTTCATACAATTTTTACTCGATGACGTTACGAATAACTTTTCGAAAGAAATTCGTGCTAGGGCCACTGCTCGCACACACGCGTCGATGCAACATGCTGCTTGTGTGCACTAGCTCTAATACCACATAGCGCAAACCTCACAGGGTTTATCTGTACGTGGCAGGTGGCAAGGTAATATGGCCAAGCTTTTGGGAACTCTACCGTTGGGCAGCGGCCTCGCCCAGCTCCTTTATTTATAAATTTATTTTTATTTATTAGTTATTAATTGGATTATTATATAAATAATTATAAATTACTGTATAAATTAAATATATAACTAATTCAATATTCGAGTCAAAAAATTATCGGCGCGTCACATCTCTTACATTACGTATCTGGAATGAAAATGCGGTAGGGTTCAATCCCATGAATGTTTAAGTAAGTGGAACTGATGATTCAGATTTTAATTTATTTTAAAGAGGAAGAAGAGAACCTTTCTGTCATTATTAATATCCCGATTTATGTTAACTCTCGAATGGCACGGTCGTTTTTCCATTTACGGAATCCGATTCACGATTTACGTGTGATTAAATTATGGTTAAGTTTGGTGTTTGGTAAAAAAAAAAATTGTATTGATTGAAATATGATTTGAAATTTCATTCCTTTCATTTTGTGTTTGATAAAATCAAATCAATCTTATAAAAAAAACAATAATAGATTTATTGATGAGGAAAATAAAAGATGAGGAAAGATAAATAAGATATACATTAGGATTGTTTAACATAAATTAAATGTCTAATGACAAAAATACGAATCGTGCTTTTAGTTAAATAAGTTTGTAATTTAATTAATATTTATTTTACGCACATTTAATTTTCAATTTTATATTATCCCCGAAATTGCAAAACTTCATGTGAATTACATAAAACTGAAAAAAAAATATCTCAAATGCTTAATAAAACATGCAAACCGTTTCGAATCCTGATTATTAAATATTCCTGGAAAGGTAACGGAAAAAAATCAGTTGAACCTGAAATCACCGCGGCGCGGCCGGCGCGGGCGAGTCGAACGAAACCGTTCAACCGTGCAGGGATGACCCATTATTAACTTTCTGACTAGTTTCCACATTGAGAACCCGACCCAAATTGGTTTGAGATTTTCTGTGTTGTTAGGAGGTTCTTTTCCTCGCAATATTCCTTTTGTGGATTATTATCTTCTTGTAGAAACCTACATCAATAGGTAATATCTAGAAAATTTATCGATATTGTAAACTTACATGACGTTGTCCTTGACACCTTATGCGATACATTCCTTACAGGGGGTTAAAGTAGTTTTTAGTTAATTTTGTCAAATATACTCGTATGATACTATATCTGAAACATGTTTATTTTCTTGTTTTTTATTTATCTAAAACATGACTTTTTTCAAGAAAAAAAAAAACACGGTTTTTTAACGTTATTTTCTAGCTATTTTAATTTAAAATTACTTTCTTGTTATTTACTTATCAGAAAACAACAAAAGAAGAAACTAAATTCCGTATAGTCACTTCAAGGGTACATTTCAACTTGTTCTTCAACTCTCTCAATACTGTTCTTTTTAAATAAAAATACTTAAATCTTGAATAATTCAGAAATAAACAACTTTCCGACTTTACCATGTCCGACATATGACTAAATTAGCTGCAAATAGTAATTTCTCTATTATCTTAGAAGTCTGACGAGTAGGCAGGCGGGTCCAATGAGCTATCATCGCCATGAGTGATTGAATACAATATTTTTATTTAACAGTAACTTTTCAATATCAAAACTCTCCTCATCAAAACCTAAACAAAATAGCAATTTACTGTATCTCCAGTAAAAAAAGACCGCCATAATTTTCAATCGACACCCTAAATATGTTATATACCCAATAGAGGAACCTTCATGAATAAGAATGGGATGGTGCTTCTACACTTAAAGCTTTTTCTAACCTAAAAAGGTTTTATTTTATAGTCTTTTACAAAGAAAATGAGGTATTTTATTTACATCATAGGTAGCATTGTTTTTTGGGGAGGCTCTTAAATTTGAGTGAGAGCCTTTAACAATTTTTTACTCAACTCGTTTTTTTTCACATCCTACACGTTTTCATAATGGATTTTCTGCTTTACTTCGTCAACATTTTAATTTAGCTTTTATTTTTATTATTTAGCAGTGTTACTTGCAGCTTTTGGAAAAAGTAAATTGTTGAGTGCTTATTTTCCTACTATAGCCATTAGGAGTAGATTCAGCCGACATAACTAAGATCTTCTTTATGACAATGTACGGTAAGTGGTGAGTTTATAATCTATTACTTGTGTAGGTATTTACTTTAGGTTTTACCGCGCTTTTTATCACAATTGAAAAATGAAGTTATAAAAATCATAACCACGCACATTTTTATTACAAAAATGGCCGTTTTATGATAAAAAATATTATTTTATATCGTGTTTCACTGCTCGTTCAGACCATTTTGATGTCATAAACTGTTGTCTGCAGATATAATAGGCATTTATTGTACGTCCAAGACAATTTATATGAGAAGTTCAACCAACAAAGGCTATTTGATTTTCATTATTCGCCGGTTTTCGGTGTCCGGTTTGCAGAGCACCTCATTGTTTTGTCTTGTTCCGGAATAAATTGAACCTTTATAGTATAGTTCTATGTTTAGCTTGAATTATGAACTATGTAAACATATACATATTTTAGACATGATATTTATTTCTAGATGTGGTGTTTACAGTTTCGAAAAAACGAGTATATTTTTATTTCTCACATTTTATATCAAATTGGTATATAGTCGCATTAATAGATATTTAAGAGAAACAACCAATTATAAAACATAAATACAATTATTATTTATACTATACACCACGTGACAGACAACTCTACCTTTATGATGCCTCTTAACTTTTAATGATTGTGAAAAAAAACATGTTACCAAAAACACGAAGATTATTTTAAAATCTTGAAAATTTCAAGATGGCTCGAGGCTCTGTAAATTTGTTTTTCGGCGACTTTGCTAACGAGTGTTGGTCTTAAGTAATGCCTACACTGCCGTTTAAAGTACGCCGACTAAGTAATGCATCGCGCTTAATATGCTGCATAATAATATATCCTTTCTCTGTATCCATACTTAATATTATAAATGCATTTAACTTAGCTCAACATATTGTTAAGTAACATGTGGTTAACGGTTTACACACATTTATCTATTTGTTTAATTTATATTTTTAGTTATTGAAGTGTGTAACTGTTTGTTGACCCAAATAAATTTAAAAAAAATGTCTGCCTGTCTGTCTGTTACCTCTTTACGCTTAAGTCACAGAACAAATTTAGATGAGATTTGGTAATTCATTACAATAACATGACAACCGCTTTTACTACGCTAGCCAGTGAGACGTTTATTAGCCGCCAGGTAATTTTTTTTTATTTCAACGCTGCTACAACGCCTCGGCAGCGTATTTGGAGCTACGGTATGGGGAGTCCCTTATGCAATGTGGTATAATCTCCACACCAAAACATAAGCATTGCCTTGATTAAAGTACCTTTGAGGATTGAGCCGACCTTACAGGGTTATCTCATGGGAAATTACATTGACTCTAGTACACTAGCGAACCTCAGTTGGTTTGTGGGCTAATCGAGAATTCAGCTTAATATTATGTTCTTTTTCCAGTTAGATGTAGCTCCAAATAGGTTTCGTTTGTTTCGTAATTCAGTTATTAAATAAAATAATGATCTACTCTTGAAAAAAATTGCATTGCCCAGTTTCTTGCCGGAGTCTTCTCGAACCGGTGGTAGAGTCAATTGTAACGTTCATAAGTGCCTTAATTGAATAATGAGTTATGAGTTTTTTTATTCTGTTAATTCGAAATTATTTAGGTACCTTAGTTTGTCCTTGAGTAAACCTAATTGTACAAAAGATAATTCTCCTGTTGGCGACCCGTAAAACAAAATTTATAATCAAATTCTCTGCAAAATGAACTGAAATTAATTTAAAAAGAAACAAAATGTAAAATCTTTTAAGTTTACTTAACGACACTCATTTTAAATACCTACGTAACAAAACTACGTAACACAATTACATTACGAAATGTTTTAACGTAGTAGGTAAGTATAAAAACCACTCAGGCATATACTGAAGGGCACCAAACTAGCTTTGATGGACCTAATTTGATTACATAGGTACCACGGTATGTTTGATTACATACCGTGTTAGACGAATATAGGCGATGATAGTTCAGTGGTAGTGATGTCGGCTTACCGCGGCAAAAGTCGTGGATTCAAATCCTACAACGAGCTTGAGATTTCGGTGAAGGAAAACGTCGTGAAGAAACCACGGCACGGTTGTAGTGTACCTACTTGGTAGTACTCGACTGGCTGGCTCACCCTCAAGTTGAAAATCTGTCGCCAGTTGGTGATCCAGTTGCATTTTAGAAATAGTTGCCTTTGGCATTGTAAAAAGGGTTGACAACACATTGGCAATCCCCTGGTTTTGCTAATATCTATAGGCGACTGTATTCACTTCATTCAGTTGACCCGCCTGCCTAGTTGTCACTTGTGGTATAAAAAGAACTTTACTTGAAGAGCGGAGTTTGTTGGCACCAAACATATTTAGTCGATTATAGCACGAAAAACTCTTGTTTGCCTTTTTAAGTTTCCACTATAATTTCTAGCATATTAAATTTGTTATAGTGGCGTCAAGATAGCTTTTGGATTTTCCTTGATGTTTTGCAATTAGTATTGAAAAATGGTTGCAGAACGGACTATTTTTAAAACCTCCATTAACCACATGGCTGAAATAAAATATTTGTAAGGAAATTAGAATAACATTAAGATGGAGTAGACGTGCATAACGAAACTATAATGTTTTAAGGTTTATACATAATTTAAAGTCACATATTAAAAATAACAACTAAACAGTGTGACATGTAATCATTTCGCTTAGTCGAGTAGAAACTAAAGTTTGAGATCATTATCCAAAATCCAAATATTATGAAGGGTGAACGCATATATGAGACCGGGATCCGATAGCGTTTATTTATTGAATGAATTCTAGAGACCCTTAGTCGTTTCGTAGCTCAAAGCTTAATATTCTATATTTAAAGCACATTATAATTCATCGAATAATCTAGGAACACAATCAAATTGGTTCAAAATAAAAAGCAAAGAAAATAAAATATCACATGTAAAGTAGTAGGAAACGTATTAATAAAGAGTAAAACTGAAACCATCTGATTCACTGCTTCTATCGCAGATCAACAGGCAATAATCAGCACAAGTAGTTTATGATTGAGAAGGCAACAAACTCGAGACAAATACCTATGCTTTTACAGATTCTGTGAAACATCTATAGGTACAGTTACTAAGTATAGTCATGCACCTTATTGGCTTAGCTCCTTAACTGTCAAACTATACAAAGTATTCTCAAAACTTATACGAACTACGTCTACTAATATTAAAAATATGTACCAGTTAACCCTATCTTCACCCATCCCTTACCAAGAAACTGGCTATTAATTACAAATATCAGAAAAGTAAATAAGATAAAACAATTATGGTATCCACAAAGCTACTATTTCCTCATCAATTAGAAGAAAAAACAATAATATTGATACCTTAGTTACATTCCATCTGATTAAGCGAATGTAAGGAAGAGATCTATGAAAATCTCGGCCAATTTGTGTTAGGCTTATAATGGGAGTGTTATGTATGTTACGTGAGCTATTTTTTTCACAAATATTTCATAAGATTTGTGAGAAGCAGTTATTCTATATTAGGTTTCCGCCCCGCGGTTTCATCGGCGTTCCCGAGGGATCTTATCTTTTCCCAGGATAAAAAGTATCCTATGTCCTCCTCCAAGTTTACATCTATCTTTATGCAAAATTTCATCTAGATCGGTTCAGCGGTTTAAGCCTGAAGAGGTAACAGACAAACAGACAGACCCACTATCGCATTTATAATATTAGCATGGCCTAAGTAGAGCCATGGAGTATGGATAAGTAACTATATACGTATGGATTAAAAGCTTATTTAATATTTAAGGCGATGATTGCTCAGTGGATACAACGGCAAAGGTCGTGGGTTCGAATCCTACAATGAGCCTTTCGGTGAAGGTAAACATCTTGAGGAAACCACAGCATGGTGGTAGGGTACTTTGTAGTACTCGACTGGTTGGCTACGACCTTCAAGTTGAAAATCTACTACCTAGCGCCTGTTGGCGTTTTCCGGCAATTGCACTTAAGAGAGCTAGTTAAGTTGCCTTTAAGACATTGGTAATAAGGTCTACAACACATTGGCAATCCCCCTGGTATTACAAATGCACATAGGCGAAGGTAGTCGCTTACCATTAGGTGACCCGCCAATCTAGTTGTCACTAAATTAATGGGCTGGCGACAATTTGTTGCGTAACTTTTGTTGCGCAGCACGTAGGTAAGTAACATACCTAAAACTGTCTATTCCCTTTAACCGTCGAATGAGTAAAATGTTACATAAAAAAAGATAAATGATACAAATGTAATAGATACGTTTTGAACAACAAATGAAGAACCCCAAAAAGAATATATGAAATAAGGAAAATCCTTATTGTTGCCGCACCATGATAAATAGCTGGCCGACGGCTTTTATTAAAACAGGGCTATGAAATTGATGTACCCATTAATTCCTGGCAAGATTTATTGTAAGTGAGACTCCTCGGGTCAATTAATTTGCGATTCATATAATGACTGCTTGTTTCGTTGCTATGCAATATAAATAGGAGCTTTAAAGCTTTGTTTTAAAACAGCTTCTGTGTTTGTTATCAAGTCCTTAATTTTTTTTATTTCCCATTTTACTGCTTTATACACGACATTAATAAACCAGGTGAATTTATGGCAATTGCAATATCCAGTCCATTTGCACGGAACCCTAAAAACGAAAATGTCCTGAAGCCTAAGTGAAAAAAAAAAGTTACTGCCATTTCAGACGTTGTCAAAGTAAGTAATCCTCACAACAGTAACAGTATGTGTCGCAATCTCACCAATGCCCGATTGGAGCCATCGCAAAATCGCTCCAATAACAAACAAAGAAAAAAGTTTCAATAAGCCAACAGAAAGTACGACAATAAAACCATCCGGGACCCGTACCCATAAGCTGAGGCGCGTAAAATTGTTGATAACGCATACAATACTGGGAAACAACATGTAATAATATAGAACGGAATGTGTCAGCAGAACCCTACATCGCATCAAATCTTCCATTTACCAAATAACTGAACTGAACCCTATAGATTGACACATAAAGATGGTTTTCAATAAAAATTCTAATGAACACCAAAAGTGACCATATTGAGCTCGGTGACAATATGAGAAATTCTATCAGCTGATGCAAGGTCCGTCTGATTTTTGTTATATATTAAATTGGGATGAAAAGGAGCGAACTAGAAGTGTGAGTGTGAAATATTAACAAGATGTTCTGCTGGGGGGTTATCGGGAAAGTTTTTCCGTTACAAACCTACTTAAAGCGTTTGTATAAAAATGTTAAGAGGGAAATGGTAAAAACGGAGATTAAAATTTTTACCCCACGCTTTCTTTTATCTGGAAGCTTTAATCTGACGATTGTTCTTATTGCGCAAAATTTCGTTTAATGAACTTTGTTTTGAATTTTACTTCCCCATAAGCTTGGCTTAGGAATAATACCAATACCTACCTATGTACATATAAATGCAATCTTTTATGAGTAGAAGTAGAAGTAATATTATTAAATTTTATCAAATAAAATACAAAAATAAGTACCTAACCAACAAAAATATTTCATTTGCGATAGAAAGCATTGTCCCATAATTCACCTAAACTTTAAATTATAAAGGAATATTGGCACTAAGTACGTGAAAATAACCAAAGAAGGTACAGAGTTTAGCCTTTGCATTATTTTTTACTGAATTCTCTTTAGGAAATATAAAGTTATTTAATAAACACAAAATTTTATAGGAAATAATAATATGTTTCATAACAAAAGTTAATCGGGCTACTTCTTTATAGCAAAATGTATATAACTCTATACTGAAATCCACTTGAACGGTTCAAGTGCTATGTTTATACTCATGTACCTATTACCGAATTAGGTAATTTAATGGATTTTTGGGTTGTACCTATTTCATTATTATTCATAGATAATTATTATTAACTTTGGGACTTTTTTACTTTCTTAGGTTTTAGTTTGTATTTAAAAATATGTGCTAAATAATTTCGTATTCAATCTCCTAGCTAAACTCAGAGCGTAGACCTTTCCATATGAGTCCCATAGTGAGCGACCATGCTTCAGTACCATTTAATTCATCACTGGTAACACACACTGGTAATTTGGACGAAAAAACGAGTTGGATTTGTCGATGACCTCTCTCTCGAATTTCGATCTGGCTAATGAGACTGTAAAGACAAAATATCACTAATAATTTAAAATTAAGAGGTTCTTTGACTAAGGAATCCTAAAAAGTATTGTTTTATTTAAAAATACGAACAATAATTTCAGTTATACCAGTTTCAAATAAAAACCGTCTAGTTATTCAAAGTCACGTAGTTCATAACTAACAATAGTGTTCTGGTAGAGATAAGACAAAACTGTGAACTATTTATTTTGTTTAGTTTATGTTAAGCTCATAGTGTAATAAATCTGACTACTGAAAAACGAATAAAGGATTATGTTACAAAATTACTCTTATTAGGCGATTGCATCAGTAACAAAAATCAACAATATATTTATACAATTTTGACGAAAACCATTGTCACCATATTTATTATGATACTAAAACCAATCTTTGACCTTTAAAACACTATAATATCTGATTACTCCACAGAGTCTTCTATGAGTATATTAAATACGAGCCACTGCCGAGTTATTATAGGGACTAAGTTTGCGTATAATACCGTACTACTTAAATGTCGACTTTTTGCCGTCATGTTCCGCAATTGACGAAGTTATCTCGTTAAATGCACCAAGAGTTTGCGAGGACAAGAGCCTAAGTTTGAAACCGGCGTCCAGTGTAGTAAGACCTCAAAGAAACAGTGGAAATTCATCAAGTAACATTACGCCAAATGACTCGTAAGGGACCATTGTAATTTGGATGATTTCTCGCGGCACAATTTAAGGTGCTTCATCATGTTTGTTTAAGTTTGAATTATCTTAGTGAAAACGAATATCCTAGTAATTATTAACATTTTTCTTAAATTCACACGCCCAAGTCCAGGACAGCTGCTAGCCTATATTTTTCGACCTTGTTATAAATTGTAGTACTAAAGTAAAACAGACTATAATAGCATGTAATTTACATTAGTTGTTGACCTACAAGTCCTACAACATTAAGCAATTTCATGACAGGTAAAAACCTTGCATATTATCCAACACATTACCTCATAAACTGTGTCCAAGGAGTTGCTTCCACTTAAAATGAGGTGGCACGTACTTAGTCTATATAATAAATTTAACGTCACCATGCTAAAATAGCCATATTATTTTCTTTTAGAAATTCTACTTCAGAATCGTGTACATATAATATGAATGGTTTTTTCAATTATACTACAGTCTAAAACATAATTGGGCCGACGCCAGGTAGGCGTGGGATAAGGATAGGAAGAAGAAGAAGACTACAGGATACCATATAAAACTTAAACTTACAAAATTATCTATTCTATAGCTGTCTCCGCAGTCTCACCCGCGTTCCCGTGGGATTTTATCTTTTCCCGGGATAAAAATATAGCTTATGACATTTACAAGTAACGTAGATTTTTATTGGTAAATGAATTTTCAAAATCGGTTCAGTAGATCCAAAGGTCCCTACAACCTCACAAACTCACAAACTTTACCTCTTTATAATATTAGTATAGATATATGTATTTGTTATCAGTTTACTTCGTAACGGTTTAACAGGTTCAGATGAAACTTGCCACAAAAATAGATCTTACCCTGGAATATAATAAAAGGATTTCATACTGGAAAAACATAAGATCTTTCGGGAATGCGGGTGAAAGTGATAGTTTTAATTAATCGACGGCGATTCATATAAATACGATAAGACAGTCAGTTTTTCGTAATTCCGCATGTTCTATTTTCTTATAATTTAACAAAGCTAAAGCCATACTAGAATGTGTTAACTACTCACTAAGGAAAATTATAAACATAATTAAATATTATAAGCGGCAAAAATAAAAAGCTGTTGTCTGTACTTAAACTACTTGACCTTACCTGAGTCTCGCATTATAATGAGACTTTCTCATTATGCCGTATAACCAAAAGCACTCTTGTCTCTGGCACAATGGCGTTTGTGGGAAATTTATTATTTTTAAGTGAGTAGGTATGAAACCTTACTGAAGGCGTAATTTTTACCTCATTTTGGAGATAAAGTAACTACACAAAAATAAGAAAATTACTGCATGCATAAATATGCATTAAGAAAGCCAAAGAGAGGTTGTTGTCATAAATTGCATAATACCTAAGTCGGGTTTCAATCAGTTTTATAAAAGAAAAGGTTTCACAATAATTAATTAATTATATCGATAAAGGATCAGAAAAGTACCTAAAGCATAGAGCTTATTAATTCCCATAGTAATAACTGTTCTGTCTTTCGAAATGGTAACTGGTCCGCATGCCTTGGCATATTGGCAATCCCCCTGGTATTGCTAATGTCTGTAGGCAACGATAGTCACTTACCATCAGGTGACCCGCTTGCCTGGTTGTCACTTGTGGTATAAAAAATAAAATACGGCTTTTTCACAAGAACTTTTTGAAGTGAAACAACTTATCGACGTATGAGATAAATTTTACAGCAATTTAAAAATAAATCGCTACGTTTTTCTGTTTCGTGCATTCTGCGTCACGCGCCATGTTTATTCTTCAAATTAAACACAGTTTTTTATTGTTAAAATCAGTAAATGTGTATAATTTCATTAAAACTAACAATTATTAATGAATACGACTGTTAATCTAGTAATGAAAAAACTAAAAAAGAAAACTACAAAAAAAACTCTTCTTACGTGTGTATGTTGTTTTTACTAAGACAATTATTATTATTCCTCATCCCTATAAGTTACATCAAAATTTTACTACTATCATCTGAACTAAGGAAATATCATTAATATTGTTGCAACTCGAGGATCCTTAAGTAAAACTTGCTGATTTAATAAAACGCCCTTTTCTTTGCCGACACTTTGACAGGGGTCTCCGAGAAGTTGAAAATACTTATATTTCGACGCCCAAAATGTTTTATTATAATACATTTTTTAGAGAGTTCTGAGTAATTTTTTTTTGTCTGTAAGTACGAAAATAATTCTTCATCTGAACCAGCAATTGATATTTATGATGCCATATTAATGTTGGTTTCTCTCATACATTTTTTCGTTGTTTTAGTTTGTAATTTTAATCGATAAAACATAATTTTAATTTATTTTACCATGGGTTAATATAGGTATGGGTAATTATTTCAGTAAAATTTAAAATATTTAAAACTTAGGTATTATCTAACATCAAAGTTCTAAAACCAATTTCTCCATCAATAATTAACGCTGCCTTACATCGTGCATACCTGCAGGCTTACAATTTAGCTCAAAGTAAAGCCTCCAGAGCTCTTTGATCATATAAGCTGTATTCTAAGGCATCAATAGAAGTTATTGTTAACTGGCACGGATGTTGGACGAACACTCAATATTATGCTGACAAAGTTGGTCCTAAGTTTCACCGCCAGTCTTATATTAATTTCACACTTGGTGGCCGCTTGCTTGTCTCTCACAGTTCAGTGTAAGAACCCATAGGAACGAGCGATCAGTCTAATCAAGACGTCTTGTCACTGAAACTTTTACATTCTATAACAGGGCTGAACAGAGCTAATTTCCACGACTTCAAGGGGTAAAAGTACTCTTTGATTTGAGCCACTTTGACACAAAGACTAACTCTGGTGTTATTTAGTAATTCATGAAGTACAATCACTAATTACCTTACCAAATACTGGAAATTGTTTGTAATTAGAAAATTCACCAAAGCATTAACATTGCACGCAAGATGACAGATCCTTGCCCTTCTTAGGGCACAACTTTTTAAGCATAAAATATAATTTCAGCGACTGTAAAATCAAGCAACCAGTCGCTCGTCTGTGTCTCTTTATAAAGGTACATCCACACGACGAATAGATATTAAACGTTGCAGCGTTGCATAGTAGTATGGAGCAGTTATGAGCCAAATTGTGTCCCATTTGTGAAATTGTGAGGCGCAAGCTATTAAATAAGTTTTGTAGTTCGAAAGAAAATCTTGGGCGTCATCGACTGCTAAAAATACTGCTGTTAAAAAAGTTTAGCTACGGTAAATAAAATTTTGCGTCACAAACAAAAAGGTTAAAGGTAAAGAGGTAGGGAAAGATATTTTCAAGGTCAGCAACACGACATGGGTAATTCAAATGCCCATAGACAATCATCCATAGACCACTTACTGACAAAATTCATAATTTCTGGGATATCTGGATTATAAACGTCTAGTCTTGCATTTTAAAATTCCAGACACACCGTTACATTATATAGGTTGTTAACACGTATGTGAGCATGAGTATGTGTGAGGATTTCTTTCTTTGTGTGAGTAAGGATATTTAGGGGTGTATATGTATCTGTATATGTGTGTGGTATAACCACGTGATTATTATGTTCTGTAAGAGACTATCATCAGTTTTTAAAATAATGTTCAAAACATGCAAATCACGAACAGAGGTTTCATCAAATGAATACCCGAGTAAACAGTGTAGAACGAATCTTCACGTCTCGCGCATATTTTTAGTAGGTACTCAACATAGCATCCTCTGTAATTAACGCCGATGTTTATTAGAAAATATAATTTCTTACAACACACCGTGGTATTCAAGGCACGTAATACAATTATACTACAATAGACTTTAAATTACATTGCGCTCCGCACCACGCAAGATGTGTCTCGTTGTATGAATATTAAAAATTGCCCGAAAATCGCGCTCTATTTGGAGCTCAAAGCTACCTAAATATAGAGCCCAAATTTGCACTGAATGTTAAGGGGGTAGCATAAAAGGAACGGTTTTGAAATGTGGCCCATATAAACACAACTTATTTGAGTGTTTAAAAAAGATAACAATTTTCGTTATGGTGAAGTAGAGTAGGTAAGGTAGTAGGTTTAGAGTAGATTTTTTTCACATGGTTGTCACAAAAAAAAGGGTCAACCTATAATTATTATGTGAATTCAAACGCATATTATGCCAAAAGCATATCAAGCTTTAAGCCGTTTCTTATGAAAAATACAATCGTCACAGACTACTAACACGGCGACATATTTTGATATAAATCCAACACAACCACACAATACATATCTCTAGCAAATTCAAAACTTAGTGCTCCTAAACTATCATATAGAGCTCAGACTTTTGAAATAAAAAAAAATTATAGCAAATTTCATCAACTTTCTTTAAAATTATATAGCAGGATTGCAATTTGAAAAGGAGTGCTTTTTTTGCTAAATATTTTTTCAGTCAATCTTTAAGGTTTTTGACTATAAAGTTTTTATATAAAATATTTAATTATTTTTGTAATCCTTTTTATTTAGAAACTACATCTTGTGTACTTATTTTAAAAGTTATTTTAAGTGTGGTACTAAGTTTTGGAGGCTAGTATAAAGCAACGTTTTTCTGGATACAGAGAAAAATATTTCGTAGACACCTTTACCATAAATAAATTATCATAAAATCCACGGTTCTAATAAATTTGCTAAAACGAAATAATTAATGGCGTTTAACCCTCTTCACGCAAAAGAAAAAGGGATACAGGGAAAAACAAACACAACTTTTTATAGTACCTGCTTAACCGTTTAACACTCGAGTTGGACAATAAATTTAATTTTTATCCCTTCATAACGTCCGCAGAACAGCAATTAACATAATAACAGCTATCTTTTGTTATAGAAACGCCTTGAAACACCTGAAATTCCTTAAATGGACGGCTTTATGTAATACCATTCTGCCTAAATACCAAAAAGTTGTTACAACGAGTAATGTAAACGCAAAATTAATTATGCTCTCAATTTAATTGTGCATTTCGTTTCAAGTAAAATATTATTTGTTTTAGAAGTATCATACCATTGCAGTTTGGGAACCTTTAAGTCGTAAAAAATAAGGTTCTATACCGTTTGGTCAATAAACATATCGTATCTTATAACGTAAGATAAATTGAAGATAGCCTGTCTCACGTTTGAAAGTGACGGTCATCCCATTGGCTCAGAAAACTTCGTACACAATTTTTAATAAAAAAACACCGACTTCAAAAAGAAACTAAGAAAAGTAAAAAATAAATT
Organism: Ochropacha duplaris; assembly: GCA_951361185.1. Lineage (NCBI taxonomy): Eukaryota > Metazoa > Arthropoda > Insecta > Lepidoptera > Drepanidae > Ochropacha > Ochropacha duplaris. The sequence continues at coordinate 5,790,687 of OX592711.1, read as the reverse complement.
TACTTAGCACAAAGTAATTCGTATTTTGATTTAGTTAATCAGAGTAACCTATTCAAATTATTATTCTATAAATATCTATTTATCTGTTTGAAGTCGGTGCCAAGCCTAATAGGTTTGATAGGCTTTGTACGTCCGCCCCCGCCACATAACACCAACCTCTGCGTGCAACGGAATACGTGAGCGCGTGTGGATTATCTTTCGTAGTTATTTTAACCCTAAGTAGATAATCTTATTATGTATTTCTTTCATTGTATTTTTGGTTGTGGCACCGACTTCAAACAGTTATTAATAGAATAATAATTTGAATTTAATAAATTCTATCAATAGTTATTAATAGAATAATAATTTGAATATGTTACTCTGATTAACTAAATCAAAATACGAATTACTTTGTGCTAAGTAAATTTATATTTTACTTTTTTTTTGTTTCTTTTTGAAGTCGGTTTTTTTATTAAAATTTATTTTATTTTTCGATTTTTAGTGATGAGTATACCTAACAAGGATCTTAATTAGGTATTAACTTATTTTTTTTACAAACTGAACATTTTGGCACATTGAACCGTATGAAGTAAGCCCAACAAAAGGTTACTACTGTAAATCGTTGAGGAATTCCCTCGAATGTCTATGGTCTCCATCATTAGACCTGTAATGGCACTTAAAACCCATATGGGTGCAAAGTTCTCATCAATAGTAATGAATTAAGCCCAAACACAAGGTAACTCTAAAACGTTGAGGAGTTCCCTTGACTGTCCTTCGTCTTCATCATCAGACCCCTAATGACAGTCACAACCCATCTAGATGTAAAGTTCTCATCAATACAAATTAATAAAGCCCAAACACCAGGTAACTGCTGTAAATCGTTGAAGAGTTCCCTCGACTGTCTTTCGGCTCCATCATCAGATCGGCTCCAGACCTTCATTAAGTAGTAGTGCTTTAAAATACTCAATGAAAAAATTAACAAACGCACTAGTCGCCACTACGATTTTCGAAGGTATCCCTCGATTTCTCTAGGATTCCATCATCAGATCCTGGTTTCCTTATTATGGTACTACCTTTGAAATATCTCCTTTCCAACAAAAAAATAATCATCAAAATCGGTTCATAAATGAAGAAGCTATCCGCGAACACACATTAAAAAAACGGTCGAATTGAGAAACACCTCATTTTTGAAGTAGTTTAAAAAATGACATTCCTGGAATTGAGATTCAAGCCATGACACAATGAGGCAGATTTATTATCACAAAGCAAACAACGTACCTACTTAAACTTGTTATTTCACAAATACATTGTCGTAGGCAATTCGGTTAATAATATTTTATAAATATATTGTTTTGTGTAAATTAAAATGTTGACTTTTGATATCATAAAAATTTAAACTCAGTGTTTTCTGAATTAAAAATAAATATTATCTGTAATATATTAGTTAGTCTTAGTTTAATTACATATTAAGGACAACAACAATAAACGAATGGTATTGATAAACTTAATTATTTGCGATATATTATTGCATTTGAGAATCCTTGGTTGCATGGTAATAATTAACGAAAAAAAGTTTTGTTTACTAAACAAAGAGTTTTTTAATGTTCTACTAGCTGTCCCCCGCTGTTTCATCCGCATTCCGGAGGGATCTTATCTTTTACCGGGATAAAAAGTAACCTATGTTTTATTTTACGACATAATTGAGCTGTGTGCCAAGTTTCCTCAAAATCCGTTCAGCCGTTTTTGCGTGATTGAGCAACAACCAACAAATATCCAAACATTTATAATATTTATAGGATTACAGTTGAAAGTCTCATAATAAGATCATTATTCTTTAGAATAAAAAAATGATTACGTAATTAAGTAGATATAATAATATGAAAATCCAAGAATTCATACTATTTTTTTATCTAGTATTTTTTTTTTTTACACAAACGTTAATGTATTTCAACTAATAAAATATTATTTATTTATCTTAAGGCCTTTAAGTTAATGAAAGAAATATACAAAGTTATAATAATTGCCAGTGCAATAAAACTTGAACATTTTATATCTCATTGTCTGTAAACTGAAATAACTTTATTTCTTCCAAAATTTTTTGCATAATAATTTGCTGAATATACAAATTTCAACCCTTTTTTATTTTTCAAAGAAATGTTTGGGGAGAATCTTTGCTGAGGAGCATTATCTTAATTAGCAAAGAGGTGTAAATTTTATTTTGGGTCCATTTCACAGTGGATTAATTAAAAACGAGAAATTTTAAAATTTATCCATCTGCATTTTCTTTCCATTGCTTAATTTAACCTTAATTTAGGTTACGGTCATTGCAGACTTTGCCTGAATGTAAATATATCTATGAAAAATGTTTCATAGATTTATATTATAATGATAATGGTTGAATTTTACTAGTAAATTTTTAATTTGCAAACGTAAAACGTATCTCGTAAATAAAATATAGAATATGAATGTACTCGATGATGTAGAATTTTATTGTAGATTAATCTAAAATAATATAGGCTTTTGTTTATATCGTTATCAAAGATTTTTAAACATTATTTTTACAATAAAAATTATACCTACCTAGTTTAAATTTACGTTATCAAACAAATTTTGTTAAAAAAAAATGCAATGATCACAGTTTGAAATCAGCCTTACAACGTTTATTGCTAACAAAAAGAAAATAATGACAAAAAAAACATTTAAATAATAATTCCCTCCTTTTGTATCTTTGATGTAGCGTTTCTGCGATAAAACTTTTTGTTTTGTTTAAAAAACTGCCATTTTCTTTTATCATGAAGGTCGTAAACAGAATTGAATAAAGAGTGATTTTATTTCAAATAATAACTGTGTGTTAAAACTTTTTTATTATAAAGGAACTTTTGCATTTATTGTTCTAAAAGCGCACAAGCGTACACAAAAAGTGAAATGATTGCTTACTTCGCTCACGTTTGTTATTTCACGAGGTAATAATCGATAAGGCGGTTATGTATCGCAAACATTATCATGCACGTGTTAAAAGTATTGTACGTCATTAATAGTCAACAGGTAGTCAGATTGTGTTAATTTATGGCGTGATCAGATTTACGCTTTAGTTTGTCTATGCTGTTTATCTAATAATTATTAGAATATTCGAATACCTTTCTGTCATTAAATATAACATCGTTTAATGTTGATAGTAAAGTCAAAGTTTCTACTTTTACCTAGAATATTAAGACGTTAAAAACATTCAACATTATATGTGACTTTTTTTTATTTGTTGGCAAGTTATTTTTACTCCTTTATGTTTTAAGTATATCATGTATATTAATATTCACAGTTAAGTTAGTCATTGCCATTTAAGCCAGGTCAGGTTTTAGGGAAATTGATGGGCCATCCACAAACATTTTTTTTTACTGACTTTGAGACAACCCGAATAGTCACGAGACATCTTTCATTTCATTTCACTTCACTGATGCTCTTTCTAACTATATTGCACAAAATGCCACCGATATTATTGAATAAATCTCAAACTTATATAAGATTTGAATATAAAAAAAAACACCATCTTCACTTCGCAAGTTACCGCCAAATCGTCCAAAATTGTTGTTAGGTAAACAAACTTGTTGTAAAATTAAAACTATAAGCTTAGCTGAAGATCCAAATTTTATTCAACCACCGCATTGAAGTAATTTTTACTATTCAAGTTTTTTTCTCTGAAATTTTATGTAATAAAAAAAAATATATATAAATCGTCAGTCAGGACAGGAAAAGAATTAGCAATTTCCATTTTACGTTTCAATAATGATAATAATTTTAAAGTGACCATTGCTACTTTAGTCTATACATAAAAGTGTCCGTGTTACACGAAAATCATCTCAACACAAGTTACGACTCTTTGTTTACCTAATCAACTATCGTAGAAGCGGGAAAAATACTACAAATGTTTACTGTACGTTCGTCCTTTTGTATAACTTGTATGTAATTGCTTGGTGTTGTTCAAGGATTATTGATGTAGAAGTGACACTTCATTCTATAGGATATTAAAAAGCGATTTATATTTAATAACGTACTGTTACAACAGTTTGTTTTTGTACAGCATTCTGTAATTTTTTTTTTGTTCAGTAGGTTCAAATTTATTAATAGGTTCACTTATAAACACAGTTTTTAATAAAATCAAAGTTTTTATTATTTTTGAAACTTGTTATTACTAAACAATATTTGGTTATTATTTTTTGTTGGTATTTTCATAACTTATTTCTTAGCTACAAACAAAAATTATATTAGTACCCAAATATAGGTATATCATGATTTTCCTCTTAAAATGTTTCATATCTGTTTTGCCCCTACTCTTTGCATAAAGTAACGCCATGCTTGGAGGCTGAATCTCGGATGACATTTGAGCAACATTCATAATCTCAGTTAGTCGATACATTACTGTGTTGTACAAAGAAACTCTTTAAAGTAAGTGTTTTGATTTTTTAAGCAAATAATTATAAAACTTATAATAACTTGAGTGTCTAGTGAAGAGTTTGTATATTAACGTGTTATTCGTAGGTAGTGCTTTTAAATTATAAAGACAAGTTAATTATGTGTCTTTTCGTCGTACCATAAATATAAATATATTTGATAAACATACCCAGATAACCTTACTAAAATCCAGTGCTCAATTATTAAACATTTTTGTAGCAAAACATAATTTAAATATTAGAACTTTTTGGTAGATACCTTTAATCCTAATGTGGCCAATTAAGATTTAATCTAGTCACTTGTTTTGTTCTGTAAATGTTATAAATAACTATTATTATTAATGTAATATTTATTACACATTAGATATATTTTATCTTATCTATAAATTTACATATGCATGTATATACGACATCTCAGAAAATATTAATGCTAAAAACTTGAGGCAGGAAGATTCCTCGTAGGTATAAAGGAATTTTTAAAATTTAAACACTATCGGGAACACAAGTGAAACCATGGGGCCAGCTAGTTATCAATACTATCTTCTATATTAAACATAAAATATATATTTAGTTACCAAATTATTCGTTAAATAGAAAGTTACACCTAACTTTAATTTAAACGAAGATTATAATATTTATCTTTTAGACTTATCTTAAAGCGTATACAAACAACAACATAAAATACATATAACTGCTATTGTATAAAACCTTAACTAATTCTGGTAACTTGTTCCTAAAAACAGGTTTCAAACAGGTTGAAATAACCAGCGCGACATGTTTTAAAGGAATTCGCGTATTATAACATATCATCATTGTTTTGTAAGTACATGTGGGTATCTACCTCATAATGATATAAATAAATATTAATATTATCTCAAAAATTATGAATATGTTCATTGTTTGTGTCAAAAATATGTTTATGTACATAATAAAGTAGCCATATACATTTTATAAATTCAACAAAATATCTTATATAAAAAAAACAATGAAATATCAATTTATAAAATTCATATCTGTCAGGTAAAACATTGTCTCGATAAAAGCTATATCTTAGCGTAAAGTATAAAATTTTCAGTTTTATTTGTTTTTATAATAATTACCGCGTTCGCTTGGGCTCTTATCTTTTCCCGGGATAAAAAGTATCCTATCAGTTCAGTAGTTTTTGAGTAAAAGAGTAACAAACATCTTCACTCACATCCAAACATACTTTCACATTTATAATATTAGTAGGACAGGATGTACATATCTGCTGGTATAAGATGATAACCTTGTGATCAGTTAGAATTGTGATGATAAGTTGATTAGCAAACACAATATGACGCTTGAAAAAGCAAGACTAAATACAAATAAACACTTCATCACAATACTTTCTGGGAAATTTATATGTTTTTACTCTATCAAAAAATTACTAAATACTATAAGTCTCTTTTCTTATTTGAACTTCTAGAAACTGAGCATTCGTAAATAATGTACGAGTATGACTTTTGGGCAAATATGCCCAAGCTTTGGTATCGTTATCGCCCTTTATGTGTGGGTATGTGGGTAGCTAAACGCAAAGCTTCTAAATAGATTTTAAATATCGAAAATTGTAATAGTTACATAAATTAAATAGTCAAGTGAATTAAATTGCACGTTCATAGGGTACTTTGTAGTACTCGACTAGGCAGCTACCATGCACCCTTAAGTTGTATATCTGTCGCCAAGCACCTGTTGGTGTGTTCCGGCACTAGAGCCAGTTTGCCTTTAAGGCATTCTAATAAGGTGTACAACACATTGGCAATTCCCTTGGTATTGCTAATGTCTACCTATAGGCGACAGTAGTCACTTACCATCGTTGAAAAAAAAAGTCACAGGCAAATAATATAAAATTAATTGAAATCTATTAATCATTATTATAAAAACGTAGGTATACATAATTGAATTTTTTTAAATTATTTTTTATGTCAATAGTGATGACAACGAGGCAGGTGGGTCACCTGATGGTAAGTGACTACCGTCGCTTATAGACATTAGCAATACCAGGGGGATTTCCAATGTGTTGTACACCTTATTACAATGCCCTAAGGGCAGAGGCAACTGGCTCTCAAGTGCAACTGCCGGAACACACTAACAGGTGCTTGGCGACAGATTTTCAACTTGAAACTTGGGTGGTAGCCAGCCAGTCGAGTACCACATAGTACCCTACCACCGTGCTGTGGTTTCCTCACGATATTTTCCTTCACCGGAAGCTCAAGCTCAACCCACGACCTTCGCCGCGGTATCCGACGTCACTTACCACTGAGCTATCATCGCCTTATATATATTATTGAAGTAAGTTAGAACGTTACAAAAATGATATTTTAGCCATATAACATGCACAAAGTTTTAATTGGTAGCGTTATTTCTGTACCTATCATTATGAACTAGCTGGCAGGTAGGTGGCAGTTTACAATATGTGGTACTACTCGTACATACACGTTGCATTTATTGACTTAACTATTAGACTGAGAGCCAGGGTCAAGAAAATGTAAACTTGGATATGTTTGCTCAACAATAACGTAGGTACACCTTAGTATGTACGCAAACGTTTACGTACGTCAAACTTTGGTCATTGAACATGTTTGATGTAGAATCGATCAAACATGAATAATTTAAATAGCTATAAAGTATACCTAGATTACCTAAGTTTGAGTTTTAATAGTAAAAAAACAACAGTTCTACTTTAAATTTTTGTTATTTGTAGATATTACTGACTATAGTTTGGGAAAAACTTTAATTTTATTAATAGCAACGGCTACTATGTGTTGAAACAACTAGTTTTACTATGTTAGGTATATTAGATTGCTTGCTTGAAACTCATTTTGCCATTTATGTATATCGGGTAAATAGTATATTCCGCCGCAGTGGTATGACGCATACAATGCGGCAGCGCATGCCACGGTAAAATGCCTTGTCTATGACTTTAACCTTCTTGTTATTTAGTTCCCGAGAAGTATTGAAGTAAGAAAATCTTAAATTGTTGAATTGGTACCTATAAAAAAACTACGTCAAAAATAGAGCCAATTTTTTTTTAAAGTAGACTCGATTCTATTTGAAATTATATCGATACATAACGTAAAAGTTTGTTCCACTATTTTAGGAAATATAAAAGAATCAGCTCAAGGCGAAAAAACAAGTACGCTGCAGTTCACCAAAGGCAATATGTATGTGTTTAATGTTCATCTATGAAAGTACATTAAACTTTTTTTTTATTTTCAGAAAACATGGAAGAAATACCAAAGCATCCTCTCATAGTGGTGACTCCAGAAGATGTGAAGAAAGCTAGAGCATTTTATGATTTAAATGACGTGAAACGCATCAAAGAAAGCTTAGACACTATTGATGAATGGATTAAAAAACAAAATCATCTAGTTGAGGCCAGCAAATATTTAAGTAAGTTTAACTACATGATTCTGTTAGGCACTACACTAGATTTTAAATGTATTACTACTAGTAGGTATATAGACGATTACTCAAAAGGCTTAATGAGGGTTTAAGATTTATAAAATACTAGCTGACCCGCGCGGTTTCACCCGCGTTCTCGAAGGAACAGTTGAATGTTCTTTTTCTCTCTCTCTGTTATTAGCGGCCTTCTGTCTTTGAAGTATAATACTACGGATTTTGTTTGCAATTTCATGGCTTTTAATTTAGTTTTGCGCGGCACGCAAATTTTTTTTTATAAAAGTAAAAAGTTCAGTGAAATACCCGTCAAAATTAGTGCAGACGTTTCGAAGATTAGCCGGCACAAAAAACCAGACAGACAAACGGACTAACTGTTTTAAAATAGTTTTTTAAATATTTCGAAAATGGTGGTATTTTTATACATTTGGATAATATCGTAAATTTTTTTTAAAGGTACCTATGTATTTTATCCAAATTCAAAAAGTATATTTATGTTAACTAACCGCAGCGATGGAATTTCTAAAGAGTTTGAATACAATTTTCTTTCCGAAAAACTTTGAATGTAAAATAATTGTTCATAGAAAATTTGTTTACGCCATTTTTTATCTTCTTTTTTTTAATTAAATTTTCAAAAATCCATCCATTGCGGATATTCTATGAAAAAATCTAGCTGCCAAATGTGAAGTGAAGCACTTAAATATTGTCTGATACATATTTCGTGTTTTTTATATTTATTAAATTTGAAAAAAAAAAATGATCCAAAAAATTTCAAACCCCTTTTTACCACCCCTTTAGGGTGGAATTTCCAAAAATTCATTTTAGCTTCCTATGAGGAATCTACCAGACAAATGTCACCTTCTGATTTTTCATTTTATTTTCTTCAAATTGATCGAAAATTTTAACATTTAAACCCACTTTTTACACCTTTTCCCCTTCCTTTCCTTTAGGGGTTGAATTTTGAAAAATCCGTTCTTAGCTGATGTCTACTCGTCATAAGAAATCTACCTGCCAAATTTCAAGTTTCTAGCATTTATACATTCTGAGATTTAGTGATTAATCAGTCCGGTATTTCACGTTTCACGTTTATATATATATAGATTGCTTTCCACCCCGCGGTTTCACCCGCGTTCCCTATATTTGCTGTGAAAGAATTTTGAAAAAAAAAACAAACATTTTCTTTAGGTAGGTATATAATAAGCGTTTAGATGTCAAAATTGGATTCGGTAAATATCATAAGAAACTCATAATTATAAAAGTTAGAACTGTCTAGTCTTATTGCAAAATAATGGTTGCTGTTTTAAAACCAGATTGCTAATAGAATGCCTGTTCACAAAATTCGTATTCAACTTAATGAAAATCTCACATTTTATATTATAGCGTAAAAATATGACTGATACACATAAAAGCTCGGTTTTATCAGACTTGCTTTTAAAGGTTTACTGTTATAAGAGGTTATGCTTCACTATCTACTTAAAAATTTATCTCCATCTTTAAATACGGTTTTAATACAGAAAGAAATTTCTTTTGCAGGTTTTGTGTTTTTTCATCTTCACTTGTTTACATATTTTTAACCACCATTATTGTATAATTTAATAAATTATCGGCATCATCCTAACCTTAAACAAATCTTCTGTGAACGCATAAACCTTGAATCCCCATCAGCTACATTTGGGCATAAAATAAGACGTCGTTATTGGAGAAGTAGGACTAATATTCAAAATACAAATTTCAGATCGCAACATTCTAGAGAGAGTATTTCTCTTATCGCGAGGTTCGGTTGAAGGTACAAAGAAGAAGTTAGACAGACTTTTGACTTCTCGGGGTATGATGCCTGAACTATGTCTGAATAGGACCATTGAAGAGTTTGAGCCACATTGGGATTGTGTGTGAGTGCTATAAAATAACAAAGCTTTTAGTAATAGTTTACTTAGGCCTACGAAAAAATCATAATCTTTTTAAAACGTATAACTGTCTATTCCTAATTATTTGTCAATTTCAGAAATTACGTACCTCTCCCAAAATTATGCCCGGTCGATCAATCAAGAGTGATGGTAACTCAGTTCCTGACAGAAAATTTAGATCAATTCAGCATATTGACGTATTTAAGATACTGTTTTATGGTATGATTATTTTTATACGGGTTAACTAGCTAACCATTCTTAACGATGACATATGATTAGTAACTACAAAATTAATGAATCTTCTCACCTCTCGGTTTAGGCAGGTAGGTAAAGGTTTTAAAAAAATATACGTAAAAAATGTACTCAAGTGCTTTTGAACGCCTATTTTTTTATAAATACGGTGTTTTTTTTTTTACAAAAAAAGTGCATTTTGAAATGTCATTATATTAATGATACACATAGGTCATTATATTAATGATCTTTTTCATATTTAACTCCGTGTGTTTGTCACACTAATACTTTTTGGGATAATTTAAATTAATGTTTATGTTTTTCAGATCGGAGAATACAGATTAACGTTTGACTACAGTCTTTCGGAAAGATTCATCATAGATTTAACTAACGTCCACATAGGTCTTCTTGGAAAAATTAATCCAATCGTCGTTAAGAAAGCTGAAGTTTTATGCACGGTTTGTATCTATCAGATTTGTTTTTAGTAATTGTCGGTTGTTTAACAGCAAATTTTGATTTGCAAGACATGTAAAAGCTCGTGCTCAAAATTAGAAATGGTCGCCATCACCGATTTAGTTGTGGAGGATTACCTAGGTACAATCCAAAAACCTACTTAGTACATAACAGTTATCTTATAGACATGTAAGAGAAAGAGAGATCTTTGCTTAAAATAGCATACACCACGGGCTTATTTACAAATCAAGCATAACTACATATTTGATTTTATTTTTCATAGGAAGGTATTGGAACAAAGATCAAAGGCATCCATATACTAAATGCACCATCTTTCGTGGACCGAATTGTGTTCTTGTTGAAACAAGCTCTGAGAGAGAAGGTTGCCAGTCGTTTACACGTTCACAGCACTTACGAAGATCTTCACAAACACATTCCTAAGGAGATTTTACCTAAAGACTACGGTGGTGATGCCCCCAGTGTTTCAAAATTAGCTGGTTAGTGTATACATAAGTATCAACGGGGTCCAACAGCGGTAGTTAATCTGTCCATATCAGTCTTTTAATGAGGTGTTATTTAACCGTAAGATAACCAAGTGTAATTCGCAAAAAAACCTGTGTCGTAGCTATTTCTAAAAATATTCCAATTAATTTATTACCCAAAACACAAGGTACATTTTTATAATTTTGTGGTGTTCCTTCTACCAAAGTCATGGCAATATTGTTCAATACATTATTTTCTTACTTAAAAAAGTTTAATGCTCAACTATGTTAGGTTAACACCTTACACTTAGAGATGATAAGCTAATAACAAGAATACATTTAAAAGGCATAAAATTTAAGACCTATTGTGAACTAAACAGAAATACAAATATTTTCTTAAAATTATTTTAGCATCAGCTGTCCCCCGCTTTCACTCGCGTTCCCACGGGAACTGTTTAGGGCAGCATTTTCAATAATCCCTTCTTAGCAAATTATTTGCAACAGAAATAAAAGAATATGTTTTTTTGGCATTTACTGAGTCACGACAAAATATTTTGTTGATTCTCAACGTAATGTTTTTACTTTATTCCAAATTTCCTTACCTACTATTAGTTTAGGTACGTGACATGATGCTATTTTTAACCATGTTCATAATTTCAGAGCAATGGCGAGATGTCCTAAGACAAGATGAAGCAAGAAATATTGTTAAAGAGGCAAACAAATTATGCAGCGACGAGTCAAAGAGACAAGACTCAAAATTCAATGAAGAATACATGGGTATGCCAGGATCTTTTAGAAGATTAGCTGTAGATTAAGCTTTGATTAATTTATGACATTGTATTGGCATTAATAAGGGTTTGTATCGAAATTGGTAATATAATTTGAAATTCATAAATGATTATTGTATAAAATGATTGATTAATTTGGCGCTTATTGGTATTTTTTAAATTTCCCAATCTTCCGATTACACTTTTGTAATCGGAAAATTCCTGGCAATAAAAATCACGTTTCTTTCCTGCATCATCCACCAATAATTCAATAGCTCGGCCTCAACTTTTTTTTATCTTAAAGTGAACTAGGTAGCTTAAAGTTTTTTACAGAAGGCTATGTACGTGCATTTTAATATTGGTATAATATACATATGTGTTATTACATCACCTACAAAACTGTGTATTTACAAACTACATCCTTGAGGAAATAGGATATGTTTTCGAATTAGAAAAAATTATCGTAACGCGCCTTTTATTATTTACTTACATACATTTTATTGACATATTACTTCATCACTACACGTGGAGCACCAAAAAGATTTACGTCATAAATGGACGAATCATTCTGAATCGCAGAGGTCAAATACCTACTTATTTTCCCTTCATCCGTTATTATAGGTACATAGTTATTTTTCTAATAAAATATAGATCGGTTGCGCTGTTTTCTTTGAATTTATATTATTTTTATTAGGATAATAAAAATAATATAAATTCATACATCATATAAAATACTAAAACAAAAATATTGAATACCTATACCATCTTTAAAACCAGTTAACCAGTGCAAACTCTCTATTTCCATCCAAAACTTTATGGTGTGTTGCTTGAAAATTAGCCTGCCCGAACTACCCAAGATCCCCTCCTTGCAGCTGCTCTGGGATGGCCCCTTCTGTAAGCAGGCACGGAACAATTGATTAGAAACCTCAACCAGTTCTGCAGATAGAGCCCGCCTCACACGCCTCGCGTTGCAGGCTCTCCTAATGGGCGCACACTTGGACTCCAACACTTTTAGATCAGCAATATGTTTACGCTTAGACTCGCCGATTTACTAGTCACATCGCTGCCAGTGTGGCACTGCTGTCGATCAACTCTATCACCACGGACTATCTTGCATCAAAAGCGCTGGTAGATTTTCAATACACGCTTGTCTTAACGATATCATCCATCGGATCCTTACCAGCGCCAATATAACGGCAATTTTAGAACCTAATGGCCTGTTTCTTGATGAGAGACCTGACGGAATGACACTTTACCCCTGGAAGTTCGCAGGTCGCCTTTGTTATGGGATGCTACGTGTGTTGATAGCTTAGCACCATCTCATCTTCCATAGACTTATGACTTATTGTCTGGCTGGTGGAGCTGTCATGTAAGCAGGGAGCCTCAAGCGGCGCAAATACAGTAACTTTTAAGATACAAGCTACATATTTGAGCCGATTGCGGTTGAAACTCTAGGTCCGTGAGAGCAGAGTGCTCATTACCCTTTCCGCGACATATTTAGGTAAATGCTTGGCCGACACATCTCGTGACCAAAATGCTGGGATATACCTCGACCGAAGAATCAACATTGCCTTTAACGATGGTAGGTAATTCGAAATAAAAATTTCATACGTTAAAGTATTTTTTATTTTATATTTGTTTAAGTCACATTTTGGGTCGCTGAGCAACGGAGTAAGTATTAAAGTATATTTGGGTGACAAAAAAACTTAATAATATAAATTTTACTGATCGAGGAGATCTACTACAGAACTTAGCTGCCACCCACCCAATAAGGCGAAGGAAACTGAGAGCCCTGAGAGGGTAAAAACCCCAAGACCCCAGTTTTATGACATCCGACTTCAACCTAATTCCAAAAGGGACAGGAAATACTATTGCTCGTAGGTCAACAAAATTTAGGGTTGTACCAATTGGCCGTTGTAATAATAATAATATTGCTTGAATATGATGCAGCCCAGCTCTAAACAGACCATTTGAGACGTACATAATGTGCTTGTAACTTTTCCTAAGCAGTGAAAGATAGAACTAGCAACTTTATAAATAACTTATTATTTGGAGTATTTATGGAGTATTTATTGTTATTATAATTATTTTGGCGTAGGCGTTAGTATGGAAGGGTATACAATCTATGGATAAGAACCTGTTCAAACAGGTTGGTTTAAAGTTGAACAACGACTTTAGATGATGTCTCAAAATCTATTTTAGTACCAATACAATCATCAAAAATACGTAGATAAAATACGAGTATCTACTCTTTTTAGTACTTCAGCATGTTTTATTAATAAAACATGCTCAAGGACTATTAGGTTTTACTTATGATCTACGTCAGTAAGACGTCAGTTTAATTTATTTGATCAGTAATTATAAATTGCTTCTTTTACACATTTATTATTTGTTAATAATGGGCATTATCAATGGACCGACGATCTCGTGAAGGTCGCAGGAAGCCACTGGATAGAGATCCTTGGGGGAGAATTTTGTCCAGCTGTGGACGTCTTCCAGCTGACATGATGATGGTGATTATCAGTTTTTAGTTCAAACTCCATAAACCGCAAGGCTCTAACATTCAAAACAAATGACGTAACAAAAATAGCCTACGTCTCGTAGACAGAGGTAACTACTACGTCTTTGAAAAATGTTAAGATTTAATTCAAATTTCCTATAGTTTTTTTTTATTAAATGGCTAGTAACTATAGGTAAATAAAAAACTTGATTTTGGAGTAGTAACTAGAATTGTCTGTATATTTAAAATAAACATAATTGTCTTGCAAATGATGACTTTTTTATGATGGACTACGTGGACTGTTTTGCGAGCGCCGGATAAAGTTTTAAAACTTAGACGACTAGCCTCTGAGGGTGCTCCAGGTTGGGGAGTATTGGGGACAAAATGGGGGGTGGACTTCGCATAAACTCTTTAGAGGAGTTTTATGAGATGGTCGGATTAATGAGTGCAGTTTGAGCAGCTATAGATGGTAAAATTAAGGTAGGTATATGAATTTATTTGTATTTTATTTAAAAAAACCGCTCTGAAAAAATCTGTGAAATTTGATAAGTATATCAAATTATAGGTACGTCTTCGAAATCTGCAATCTAAATAGGTACAGTATTTCGCTTTTATACAGTTGTCCGGTAAGTGGTACGTCAAGCTTAAGGGGGCGATAAGTCACCTACCAAACATACAAAAATGACCTTTGTATCACAATTAAAATTAACACAAAAAGTATCACAATTTTCGAGATATTTCGACATAACATTAAAATCCGAAATATCTCAAAAATGGTGACCTGTCCATCCTCTCCCCCTGTCTGTGTGTGTTTATCGTACTACTTACCAGACACCCTGTATAAAAGCGAAATACTCATTGGTTAATCGTGAAATCTCAGAAAGTATCAATGCCATAAACTTTAAATTTGGCAGAAATATCCACTAAAAAAGAAAGAACGTAGGTAAAGCCGCGGGGGACGACTAGAGGACTAATCTATCTAATATATAAAATTCTCGTGTCACAGTTTTAGTTGCCGTACTCCTCTGAAACGGCTTGACCGATTTAGATGAAATTTTTTGTGCTTATCCGGTATCTATGAGAATCGGCCAACATCTATTTTTCATCCCCCTAAATGTTAGGGATAGTCCACCCCAAAATTTTTTTTTTTATTTTTGAGACAAAATTTCTAATTTCTATTTTTTTATGATACAACATACAAAAATACATACAATCCCCAATTTTCACCATTCTACGATCAACCCTTATTTTTTAATAGCCATTTTAGTAATTTGAGTAATCGGTCAAGCCGTTTCGGAGGAGTATGGTAACAGGACCGATTTGGATGAAATTTTGTGTGTGTATTTCAATGGGTTCCTCGATGATTTGAAAACAAAATTGGACCCGGTTGATGGCGCTGGAATCGGGTTCTAAGTTTTGTTTTAATTTCAGGGCAGGACAACGTCTGCCGGGTCCACTAGTATATATATAAAAGAAAGTCGTGTTAGTTACACTATTTATAACTCGAGAACGGCTGAACCGATTTGGCTGAAAATTTACGGGGTACCTCCTTAGAACCAGGAATAACACATAGGATTAAAAAATATGAAAAATTCACAAAAAAAAGAACAATGAAGAAAATTATTTTTGTCATACATTTTGTATAGAACGACGTTTTGAGATGTCTCGAGATCGGACTGACAGATGGTTTAGTTTCACAATTGGTGGCACTGGAATCGGGTTCTAAATTTTATTTTCAGGGCAGGACAACGTCTGCTGGGCCCACTAGTAAGTTTATTAATATTGTGGGGAAAATTTTGAACCTGAGAGGGGTCTGTATTATTTATCATACAATTATAAAAAAACTGATTTTAAAGACACGTTTTTATACATCATTAAACCTTATAAAAAAGGTAACTACGTTGCATGAGATTTGAGGTCTTTGATCTTTCTGTTTTTTAATCAGTAACTCAGTTGTCAGTTGCTGTTTTGCAACTGTCGGTGTTGCATGTTTATAATTTACAATGCAATCGTTACAGAAAGATCTTTTATTTGAATTTCATCCAGTTACTCTTGAATCAGTTCGTAAAACTTATGGATTGGAAAAACCTGGCAGAATTGAGGAGGCCATTGATTTACTGGAAGACTGGATTAAGAAGCAGAACCATCTGATCAAAAAGGATTTTAGTGAGTATATTTAGCAAGTACTGTATATAGAATCAGTTCCTTTTTAGTCTTTATGTGCCTGGTTTGCTATTATTATTATTAAAAAACTTTTCAACATCACAAAAATGAGTTTTGATTTTTTGTATATAAAACAAATGCGTAACATTTTTAAAACTACCCGAGCACTAAATTGTTATTTGTTTAAAGACATTGCTACTTTAAAGTGTTTATTTTTATTGTTTTTACAAACCAGTTAGCATTGTAGTGATCAGAAGTATGCAGAATTCTTCTTCTTCTTCCTTTCCTTATCCCACGCTAGATGGGGTTGGTACAACATGTTCTCCTCCGCTTCCACTCAGCTCTATCACTATACATAATTATCATCAGATGTATGTATACTTATAATATTAATATTAAATTCTACAGGTCGAGATTATTTAGAAAGAGCTATTATAATAGCAAAAGGTTCAGTGGAAAGAGCTAAAAAAAGAATAGACAAACTTTGTACTCTGAAAACTCTGATGCCGAGATTTTTTGATAAATACGACGCGAAACAAGATTTTAGTTACATAGACAAAATTATGTAAGTATCTACTATTTGAACTGTAAAAACTCTAAAAATGAGTCGAAAAACTATAGAAATATAACGATTCATCCATTTAATCATATCAATTTGACTAAAATAAACATATGACCTATGAATACGGTCAAGGATTCTGTACCCTGGCAGGGTTGTTATACGATAATATACCTTTCTACAAACTAAATAAAATATTTAATTGAACACCGACGCGCGATGTCTGTATGTAATTAGATAAAATTATCATATAATTTAATGAGTCCAAGCGTCCTACATAAGATGAATGTCGACAATTATCATCGGTGGACGATCAACCTTTTAGAATTGACACAAGAGAAAGATAAAACCCCGTATTCATGGTAAACATTTGTTTATAAGCAAAGTGGAATCAATTTGTTGCTGAGTTGCTGTCAACATGTTGCTGGTAATACTGCGTTACTCTACAGAGTTGATCAATGCCTATTAATTTTGATATAAACACAGTTGCCTGCAACTTTATCGCGGTTCATAAACAATGTTGATCAGTTGATCAACAAATGTTTACCATGAATACGGGGCTTAAAAATCACGTAACAATTGAAATTCAAATGTCTAACACCATAAGGTCTATCACATACAAAAGTTGATCGCATGACTCGCAACAACGACAATAACCGACATTTATCATGTCTAAACCTCTTGGCAAGAAAAGAGATCAACAAAAAATTGAGTCACTATTTTTATGTATCAAGTTTAATTATTTATCAACAGCTCATACTGCAGGGGCACGAAACTCGTTCACATTGACCAAGTTGTTGACTTTAATAAGCAGTGCAGATTGATTATTCATGTACCCTTGAATTACATATCTATTGTACTTAATTTATAGTTGAAAATCAGTCGCACCTCTGTGTATTCCAGCAGTTGCACTTTAGAGCCAGTTGCTTTTTAAGACATTGTAAAAATGATCTAAAACATATTGACAAGCACCCTGGTAAAGCCTATAGGCGACGGTAGTCACTTACCATCAAGTGATCCGCATGCTGGCATATCAGACTTGTGGTAACTCCCTCCCAAAAGGGTACATGGCTTACCATGGGCTTACCAGACTATGGACGAATACCTACGGAACCATGATATGTTCGTGTTTATTAGGTTTTTAATTGAAGCCACGGAATGATTGTACGGAGACTTATAATTAGATACAATTGTCTGATGCACAAGGTTAGACAGTAACGTGATATTTTTTTTGTACTAACATTTTTATAATGAGTGCTTATGAAAAAAACTATGAATTATACATAATCTGATGCTCACATGAAGTTTGGTTAGACATGGGCAATTAATTTACTATAAAATATATTAAATAACATTTTAAATTAAGTATCTAACAAAGGATTAATAAATCTAAATAATACCTACACATTTATTAAAATTCGATGAATTAAAATGACAATGCCTCCATATAAACTATTAAATATCTATAATCAACCTATATCATTTATAGGTAAATAAACGACGTAAAGTCGAGCCTAAAAAGCATTTAGAAAACTCTATTTTTATTAAACACCTAATTAAAAAGTAATGAAACCTCTGTCCCTAAATTCGATCCAGCATACTAGAGCCAGTACGGTGTTACCTCATCTAGTAAGAGTCAGCAATTATATATCCGTCAGTTGATTTTGTCACACCGTAGTGGCCAAAATGGCGGATACCTACACCTAATGAATGGATCGAATTTAGTAACACACGCCTAATTTACAGATCTCATGCAATTGTACCAAAAATGACAAAAGATTACTATCGAGTGTACATATCAAAGTTCCGACGAGATGGGTTTGACTCTGAAGCATATTTAGACTCCTACAAATTTAGCTGTTTGGTAAGATATTATTTAATTTATAGAGCTCTTTTAGATCGATCGCTTTGTACTAAGTTAACTTCCGTCCGTCGTTTCACCGGCTGTCCCGAGGGAATTAAAATGAAATATGGCCTTATGTTAGATAGTGATAATATAGCTTTCCGTTGATGAAAGATTATTTAGAATCGGTTCAGTAGTTCCAAAGATTACAACAAACAAACCTTGTGATAATAGTTTGCATTTCTGACATGTTGCTGTCCTCATAATAAAAACGTCTTGAACCTACTCATTCATTCTACGGATGGAACAGTATATTGCTATTTATAATATAACAAACAGTCCCTGCGTTCCCGTGGGATCTTGTCTTTTTCCGGAATAAAAAGTATCCTATCTCATATTTTAGGATATAATCTATTTGCGTGCCAAGTTTAATTAAAGTCGGTTTATTGGTTATGGAGTTCATCGCGGGCCAAAATCATGGCACGAGAATTTTATATATTAATATTATAAGTATGTTTTAAAAATAAATTAAATGAACGAAATAATATTTTTTGTTTTCGTTATATTAGTTTAAGCAATACACATTTTGATACGCTTGCATTTGAGTATAATCCCACTGCCCTCCCCTTAATGGCAAATTGCTAGCCAGGCTCAGATGGCTCGATTCATTTGGACCCTAGTAATATATATTTATTTCATGTTTCAGATGTGTGAATACATATGTGCCCATGACTACGGGAATGGCTATATCGCTGTCGTCGATTTTAGGGATACGAATATATTTGATTTCGTGACAGCGTTAAATTTAATTGAAATGCGCCAAATGGTGACAATTTTGACGGTAAGAATATTTTGTCGAGTACTATAGAGTACCCTACCACCGTGCCATTATACATAACCACGAATATTTTAAATGAATTGTTATTTTAAAAAAATATTAATATTTTTTAGGAAGGATACGCAATGAGAATCAAAGGAATAAATTTACTCACATCATCAAACGCAATTGATACAGTATCAAAAATCATTAAACAAATGTTCAGTGCCAAAATTGGTGATAGAATCTACGTTCATAGAACTTTGGAGAGTCTTCACGAGTGTGTGCCCAAAGAATGTTTGCCTGAGGAGCTTGGTGGTGAACTAAAATCTATACATTCTATGCAGGGTAAGATTTAATGAGCAAAAACACATACTTTAAGCATATTTTTTACACCAGTTATGAGACATGCCAGTTACTGGTGAAAAGTGAGAACGCATTATAAATAACACAAATTCTAATTGTATACCACATTTTCATGCAAAATAAAATATTCTTATTCTTTTTCTACATGTTCAACAGAAGATATCCTGGGCGATGATAGCTCAGTGGTAGTGACGTCGGATACCGCGGCGAAGGTCGTGGGTTCGAATCCTACAGTGAGCATTCGGTGTAGGAAAACATCACGAGGAAACCACAACACGGTGGTAGGGTGATACTCGACTGGCTGGCTACCACCCTCAAGTTGAAAATTTGTCGTCAAGCACCTGTTGGTGTGTTCCGGCAGTTGCACTAGTTTTTTTTTTTATGTCACTAGTGACAACGAGGCAGGCGGGTCACCTGATGGTAAGTGACTACCGTCGCCTATAGACAGTAGCAATACCAGGGGGATTGCCAATGTTTTTTACACCTTATTACAATGCCTTAAGGGCAAGGGCAACTGGCTCTCAAGTGCAGCTGTCGGAACACACCGATAGGTGCTTGGCGACAGATTTTAAACTTGAGGGTGGTAGCCAGCCAGGCGGGTACTACAAAGTACCCTACCACCGTGAATTAGTCTAGTTGACAACTAGAAAGGATTCTGCAACGTAATATTAATGGAAAATTTTAATTTTCATATTTTATAGGTACTACATTATTATTTTTTATTTACTCTAGTAACTATGCTTTCTTATTTTAGATGACTGGCTCAACGTTCTCAGCATGGAAAATAACGTGAAATACTTTAAAATGATGAGTAAAGCATCTACAGACGAGAGTCGCAGGCATGTCGATAAGTTTAATGAAGAATACATGGGAATGCCGGGGAGTTTCAGAAAACTGAATGTTGATTAATAATACGCTATTTTTAATATTTACCCCGAGGGACGGAAAAAGACGTAGAGGAAGGCAGAAAAAGAGATGGGAAGACGATCTGCCCAAAGACTGGAGAAGGACAGCAATGGATAGGCAAAGGTGGAGGGAACTTGAGAAGGCCTATGTCGCAAGACAGCCTGACCTGGTAACTGATACTGAATGTTAAGATATACACAGGATAAATAGAAATAAGTATAGTTAGTACAGTATAGTTTTATGTTTTTGTTATTATTATAAATTGTAAAAGGTCAGAGTAAATAAAAGCTATTTTTATTTATTTTATTTATTTTTAATATTTGAATCATCATCATCATCAGCCCGTATCAGTCCACTGCTGGACATAGGCCTCTTCTAAGGCGCGCCCATGAACAATATTTGAATGCCAGATATAAATCCTTATAATAAACGTATATAAGTTTATATAATACGCCTTTATGACAATAAATAATTATGTTGCCGACGTCGTAAACATATTTTCTATTAATAAATAAACCGGTACCAATTTGATGAAAATATTTTTATACTTTCTACCCATGGATCTAAAACAAAACGTTGCTGTCTTTTTAAATTTGTTTTTATTTACTAGCAATCTTTCTATTGGACATTTTTGGGACAACCTGCAAAGCCACGATACACGCTTTCATTTCACTCAAAATACACGATTCAATGAAAATAAAACAAAAACGCAACGTCACTTCACAAGTTCCAGCCAAAAAGTCAACTTTGTAGTAATGTTGCATGTTAGTAAAAGGCAGGCTCACCACAGTGTAGAGATTTATCCCGATAGGTATTGCATAGTGGCTGGTATTGTATAAATGTCCAACACTAACTATTTTGACGTATTCATTTAAAATATGTATTACCAACATTTAATATTATAATAAAATCTAATAAAAGTTTACACCGTTTACCTGTTGATGAAAAAAGAAGAAAACTGCTGGTCAAAGCTTTACACCTTCTGAGAATTTACTTATTTAAAAACAACTTAAACCGATTACATACAATTATGTATTTATTAGTCTCGCTGACAATGTATGGCGGCCAAAAATAGAACATTATTATTAGGGAAACATAAGCTTGCTACAAAAGAAAGCAATTAAAAATACTCATATGATATCAATGCAATAATAAACAGGCGTTTAAAAATAATAGTATTTGTACTAGATATTAAAATAGAAAATGTAACGCGACGCAATTAACGCAATAGGCAACGGGCTCGTGACGTCTCTGGTGTTGCAAGCGTCCATTGGCTACGGTAACCGCTTACCATCAGGTGGACCGTAATGTTTGCTATCTAGAGATATAAAAAATAAGAAATGCTTGTGCGTATGAACGCACTAAACGGGATTGGTTGAAATTTACATCCAGGAGAAATATAGGTACCTCGAACCCTACCGTGGAATTACAAATAAAACATATTTAATAGCGGTAAAATATTCAATATCACAGAAAGGCAATTAATTTATAAAATGTTAAACCCATGATAAAAACGAATATAAAGACTGGGTTATTTTCATGAATTACCTAATATTGACCAATATAATACAATCTAATTTGCGTTTTTATTGTATATAGGCATAATTTCTTCTGTACTGTGTGTTTGTCAGTGAACACCAAAACGGCGGCACTGATATTGATGAAATCTACTGTGTGACCCGGTAGGTGGCGCTGCAATTAGGTTGTAGGCGTTTTTTTTATTTTCAAGTCAGGACATCGTGTCTGTCAAGTCAGCTTTATTATATTTAATTGTTTATCGATATCGATCAAAAATTAAACAGCTACATTAAAGGCCACGTTTAGTTTTTAGAATTTACTGAATCCATCGTAATTTTATCCAAGCACAAAGTAAATTGACCTCTACTATTTATTTGCACAAGTCATCGAGTGAAGAACTATTGAACCGTGTGATTTACTTTACGTCAATTTTAGAACGTGCTTTTAAGCGTTATTTATCATACTTTTTTAACCTTCAGATGACATGTTTTTTGGAGTCCCGTACCTTGAAGGTCCGAATGAAACTATATTTAATGAGCCGGTTGTTTTTTTTAAACCTGGAAAAATCCACATAGGATTCCCGGCCGCTCAAGGGGGGTAAGGACCGGGTTATGTCAGACTCTTTAAAATCCCTCGGTGGTCGCCATTTGCGCTGTAGAGGGGGTCGGGTTCTCGGACAGAACTTATATTCGAGTCCCCTGAGATAGCTCGTCCCGGGGGAAGCGTAATACCTGTCCCCAGCACCTTCGCTGTGCAACCACTCCACAGGTTGTGGGTTTAATGTCTGTTTGTCCTGAGTCGAGATGTAGTATATCCGTTATCTGATTTCTGTAGTACAAACTCCGCTTAGATTTAAATTAAGTGGACGTGTGTGAATAATTTCCCAGGTGTTACATTCCTATTGTTGTGTACAACTGACGGATAGATTTACTATTCATGCGATTGTTTCCTCCTAATCTAAAGATGAATACCTAGTAAAATTAAGTTTTGAGTTAAATTATTTCGCATACCTACCTACTTTAAAAGTATAAAAACAATATTATGTTTTCTTATCTGTGTTTCGTCTAGATTTTTCATTAATATTAATGTTCCAGACCTGTTTTGGGACAGCGTAGCTTTTTGTTATGTCTGTATCTCAAATTTTAAAACGCTGTCATTCCTAAAAAATATACATACTGTCATTTCATTAGTCACAATAATAGGGTATTTTACTACAATGAAAATTTAAATAAAACTGTTGTTAACTTAACAGTAAGTAGTTTTCTAAACCAATTTAGCCGTAGTAATATTTGAAAATATCTATGATGTTTATAAGAAATCATAAATGAAATGATTAAATTTTCATGTTTGACCACGTGATTGAAAACACTCGGTACTGGCCGATTCTGAGTGCGACATTACCTGCTTGTCACAGCAACGTCAGTTCTCTTGGTAGTTTGTGGTCACAGCAAAATAGAAACGGTAAATTTATGAAAGATATTTTGACAGCTAAAACTTCGTCATGATATCACGTGACCACTATGCCGTCTTAGCGTTTTGGTGGCCTTTTTATTAATATAAAGTTTGATGGTAATTTTTAAAGAAAATAGATAAATTCACAAAGAATTAAGCAAATTGGAAATGTATTATGCTATAATGAACAATTTTAGATACTTTTCTAAAACCTGTCAAATACCCTATTGTCGAATGCAAAAATAATAGTTTGTACGGTATTTTTAATACTATACGGAACTCTCCAATTACAAGTTCAGCTCGCAAATCGGTGCCTTATAGTTGCTTGAATAATAACGCCTTAATATAATGATGTAGAATTAAACGTCGTTCATTATCATTTAGTCATTCAAAGAACCTACAAGTTAAGGAGATGGAATATTTACCGGAAGATCCAATTTTACAATACAATCCTGATGGTCTATGGGAAGTCCGTAAAGGATTGAATTTAAATAATTTGGACAGGATCAATCAAGCAATTGATATTTTGGATGATTGGACCAAAAAACAAAACCACTTCGTTAAGAAGGAGTACTGTAAGTAAAAATTAATATATATTTTTGTTTAACATCCATAAAATTTATTTCAAAAGAATTATTTTCAGAGTGTTTTAATTGATTTTGGATTAAATCACACTATTTGTATTGGTACTGCTAATTGACAAAATCTGTATTTATTTTTTATAAAAACCAGATTTTTCTATGGCCATATAAGAAATATCTGATTAGATCAGTTCTTGTATGGACTTATAATAATATAACTAATATTTAGATAGATAATTTTATAACTAATAATAAATTAGATTATTATAAACTTTATTTTATTATATAACTAAATTATTATATTGATTCTGATAGTCAGCTAAAAAATTGATAATTATGAGAAGTGAATATTAACACTCTAAGATTCGTGTTTTTTTTTTTAATTTATAGTATTTCCTATTTCGTATTTCAATAATAAAATAATTAGAAAAATGAATACCCCGATATTTTTCTAATTTCATATTTGTTTCAATATTTCTATTTCATATTTTAATATGGATAATGGGTATCAATTGAAAGGGTTTTACAAGTAGAACACAGTGCATGGTGGATCATAGAGTGTAGACAGTCTAAACAGACATTAGAACTTAAATATATGCATCTAATCAAAACAAAGAACTCCGTCAAATTTGAATCGGGATTCAAGCATGGATCTCCCATCCAAGTCAAGATTTCGTATCGTATGTTAAACGGTTAATCGTATCTATGTACTCGTATACTAATATTATTAAGAGGTAAAGTTTGTGAGGTTGTAGTGGGTAGGTAATCTCTGGATTTACTGAACCGATTTTAAAAATACTTTTACCAATAGAAATCCACGTTATTTGTGAGTGTCATAGGCTATATTTTTATCCCGGGAAAATATAAAATTTTAGATAAAATTCCAACGGGAACGCGGGTGAAGGCGCGGGAGACAGTTAGTTGTAAATAAAAATAATAATGATGTAATTTAGATTATGTTCTAATTCGGTAGGTCCTAGGTACTAGTCATCACACCACTTTCCTCATCAATCTAGCTAGGGCATTGAATAGACAAAAAAATTATATCGATGGGTGTAGCGTAGGTAACCTGAGTAAATATGTAAATAGCATTTATAATCATGAGCGGTTGACTGTTGATAGAAATTTCACTTTATTCTATGTTGCTATGTCTGCCAGAGGTTTGATCACTTGTCCGTTGAATCTAACGAGCCTGTGTGCAAAATTTGTACCGCAGCGGTTTAGGCTGTGCGTTAATAGGTCAGTCGCTGAATGAGTCAAGACTTCAGAATATTATCTATTCTATATATCTATCTTATCTAATCTATCTATCTAATACCTTTAAACGAGAATTCTTGTATATGGCTCCAACGATTGAAATTTTGTATGCAGGGGGTTTCGGGGGCGATAAATCGATCCAGCTAGGTTTCATTTTTAGAAAACGTCGCTTTATCCGTGTTTTCAGGCAATGAAAAACTGCTACACTATCATTAGAATACGAAAGTAAATTTCGCCACTTTTCTCTTTATTTTTATTTTGTGAGAAATTTATTATTGGGAGCCCTTTATCAACGCATCTAAAAAACCGAGCAAAGCTCCGTATCTTAATAGATATTTCAATACATCCAGGTATCTTCTAATCGGCTGGACCGATTTGGATGAAATTTGGTGTGTATATTTCAATGGGTTTCTTGATGGTTTGAAAACACAATAGGACCCGGTAGTTGACGCTGGAATTGGGTTCTAGGTTTTGTTTTAATTTCAGAGCAGGACGACGTCTGCCGGGCCCGCTAGTTAATCTAGTTACCTATTATATTATAATACCTGATCTGTGGTACTTATCTTTTTACATACATATCTGTTTATAATACTGCACTACTTATGCTATGGAAAAGATTTGGAAATCTTGTAATACAATTCTAACTATTCATAGTATAAGGAACAACTTTGCTTGATAAAAATGTATGCATAATCTATACTTAACTATCTTAACTAATATTATAAACAGAAAACATTGGATTTTTGTATGTTTGTTTGTTTGAAAGAAAGAAAATACATTTATTCACGACAACACACAACATTACATTACAATGAACTTAACCTACACAGAAACATACAAACTAAACAGACAAATAATAATGCAATGTTGCGTGATGCCTGGAATAGGTCACGACTCAGCATAAGCTAGGGTTAGCTAAAGTACTAACCTTCGCGCTGGTTTTCAGTCGGGGCCCACGTCCATGACATCACGAACGAAAACAATTTAAATAAATGTATTATTGTGTAATAAAATAAAATATAAAAAATTTACAAT
Organism: Ochropacha duplaris; assembly: GCA_951361185.1. NCBI lineage: Eukaryota > Metazoa > Arthropoda > Insecta > Lepidoptera > Drepanidae > Ochropacha > Ochropacha duplaris. Next base: position 5,764,012 of record OX592711.1, on the reverse strand, counting down.
GTGACTACCATATGTTTGGAATGGATTACCTAAAAAAATACTTATCTGTTTTATTGTCAAATTTAAAAATAAAGAACAATAGTAATATATTTTATCAAAAATGAAACTTTTAATGAAGGCCAGCATTAACATATTCGTTGGGTATAAAAACTCAACAATGTTTTAATTCTTAAAAATTATAACAAAAAATACAGAATAACGTCATTAGTAGATAACATCATTAATAATGTTTCTATTGACGTCACTTATTTAATTTAACTCGACAATTGCTTTAGTTTAGAACCTATTACTACAATCATAGTCTAGATAGATACCTAACTATTTATTTATTTATTAAGGAACACAGCGTATAGTGCATAACTTATCTATTATATAATTATTAGTACTATAATGTGGAAAGATTTGATTTTTTTTTTGCATTAAATAGGCTGTGAAACTACTGGACCGAAAAATTCTATCACCGTTAAAAAGCTTTATTATCCCTGATGAACATAGATTATATATTGTACCAGGAAAAGATAAGATCCCACACAACATGGGAACACGGGTGAAACCGCGCGGGACAGCTAGTAAAATATAAAATGATTAACAATAGTTCTTGTATGTAATAAATGACATTTGTCCACAACATTTACAACCATCAGATATATTAAATTTTAGCAACAAAAATGTGCTGACAGCTATAAATGTCGCCAAATTAAAGAAATTTTTTTTTATCTAACTAGCTGTTCTCCGCGGTTTCACCCGCGCGGCATCTTATCTTTTCCCGGAATAAAAATATAGCCTATGTTACTCAGGAATAATGTAGCTTTTTAATGTTGAAAGAATTTTTAAATCGGTCAAGTAGTTTTTAAGTTTATTCGTTACATAAAAATAAAAAAATACAAATCTTTCCTCTTTATAATATGAGTATACTCGTAGATACTTAATACTAAGACCTACCTACTACAATTTAAAAGAACTTGAGACAAATAACACAAGCGAGATAATGGAGAATGCCTTCCTAAGTTTGTGTGACTATGAAGCAGTTTGAAAGTTCTTTTCGTTTTTAACTGCATTGGACGACGGGGAACAAACAGCTTATATTTTTCTAAAAGGTTACCATCTTAATACTGATCGTTAATTAGTTTAAATAAAAATATCAAGTCAACCATTTTTCTGCGCTTGTGAAGAGTTATTGGACCATTTATTGGACCACCATAGGTAGTATGAAAAATATAACAAAAAAGTAAAATACTGTAATTATATTGACAGTGTCACACCTTATCACTAATAGCGATCTCTACCATCCTTTGGGTGGAGAGGACTTAAAAAGACGGCGGCGCATGCTTAAAACAATGTAGAAAGTAAATATTTTTTTAATAATTGGAACTTATTGACACCTTCATTTCAAAGAATAATTATTTTTAATGTGTTCACAGCAAGAGATTATTTAGAAAGAACAATAATTACAACGAAGGGGTCAGTGGAACGTGCCAAAATACGATTGGACAAATTATGTACCTTTAAAACACTGATGCCTAACTTCTTCTCAGTGACAGATATCAGAGAGCTCAAACAATTAAATGATTTTATGTAAGTATTATTTATTATTACAAAATTTACAAATATTAATTATTAAAACTAACCATTTTTAGGGTTCCCAAAGGGTAAAAAGGGGACCCTATTACTAAGACTTCGCTGTCTGTCCGTCTGTCCATCCGTCTGTCCGTCCGTCTGTCTGTTACCAGGCTGTATCTCAAGAACCACGATAGCTAGACAGTTGAAATTTTCACAAACTATGTATTTCTGTTGCCGCTATAACAACAAATACTAAAAACAAAATAAAATAAATATTTAAGGGGGGCTCCCATATAAAAAACGCTATTTTTTGCCCTTTTTTGCTCGATATCATCACCAGGCTGTATCCCAAGAACCGCGAAAGCTAGACAGTTGAAATTTTCACAAATTATGTATTTCTATTGCCGCTAAAACAACAAATACTAAAAAAAATAAATATTTAAGGGGGGCTACCATACAACAAACGTGATTTTTTTGCCCTTTTTACGGAACCCTTTGTGCGCGAGTCCGACTCGCACTTGGCCGGTTTTTTATGAAGCTTTGATTAGCGCTTTCAAAAAGATAATACCTAGGTATATTCTAGACTGATTATTATGTAAGAGATAAATGTATTTTATTCACATATTGTCTTAATTTTAACAGAGACCACGGCCATCTTCCAAAACCAACAAAGGATAATTATAGAATATACTTTTGTAAATGTATTTCAACAGACTTCGACTCATCGACGATTTTTGATTACTATAGAGCAGTAGTTATTGTAAGTGATATTTTATATATTTATTCATTAATATTTTTGTTTATTTATCAGTCCCTCGAGCTGCTACTGAATTCCAGTTATTTTCTAGCATGTTAAATCGCCTATTTGTGTGTATTGGCAGCTGCATTTGAGAGTTAGATCCTTCTAGGCGTTGCATTCTTACCATGCACATTTGTCTTTATCACACCACATACTATAGTGAGATTGTTTTACAAAAAATAATATTAAGGGCATAAAAATTAGCATTTTTCTTTCACAGATAAGTGAATATATGAGAAAACATGATTATGTTAGTGGATTTGAGGTAGTTTTAGATTACAGAAATATTAATTTAATGAGTTTCATTACTAAATTCAATATCATCGAGCTGCGACAAGTGATGATATTATTAATGGTAAGTTCAAACAGGGATGGCTTTTCTTAAATTATCTTTCATTAATAGTCTAGAAGTGACGAAACATTATTTCCTTTCATTTTAACCTTTAATGAAACTGCAACAATTATGAAATTACTAATTAATCGTAAGTTAATTAATTAGTTAGTCTTTTCAAATAACTAACTTGATACATCTTTCATGAAACGAAACTTAGTAGATACTTACTTTTGCGGCTCTGCACAATTAAATGTCGATAAAATATTTTCAGGAAGCTTACGGAATGAGAATAAAGGGTATACACATTTTATCATCTTCAAAAATGATTGATAGTTTAATAAGCCTTTTTAAACAAGTGCTCAGTGATAAAGTCGCTTCACGGATTCACGTACACAAAGAGTTAGAAGAACTATATGCTTACCTTCCAAAGGAATTATTGCCAAAAGACTATGGAGGAGAACAAAAAACTTTGAAGGAAATTAATAGTAAGTCCTAGTGGTGCCTAACAAAAATACTATACAAATAATCTACCGGAGTTTGAGGCTATTTTTTGATTAGATTCATGTTGCAAAAAAATAACACAGAAAATATTGATGTTTATCGTATTTTATTAAAGCATTTTTATATTAGGAAGTATAATCTATACTAATATTATGAAGAGGAAAGATTTGTATTTTTGTATGTTTGTATAACTACTGGACCGATTTCAAAAATTATTTAACTATTAGGATGCTACATTATCCCAGGCTATATTTTTATCCCGGGAAAAGATCCCACGGGAACGCGGGTGAAATCGCGGCGGACAGGTAGTATTTTCCGAATTAATCATTAAATAAACAAAGTTAATACTATGTGTACGTTTTGGAATTATAGATAGGTATTCATCTAATTGTTATATTTTCAGGTGATTGGGTGGGAGTTGTTAGCACGAAAGAAAGTATGGAATTCATTGCAGAAAGTTACAAAGCTGGTACCAATGAGTCTTGCAGACAAGCGGACAAATTTAACGAACAATATATAGGGATGCCAGGATCTTTTAGAACTTTAAGTGTAGATTAATATTTTGTACTTTTCAAAATTTTATCTTTTGTTAGTCTTGTATAATTTTAAGTAAATACCTACCTTGATTCTTATCTACATTTTAAGTTAGTATCTTTTTTTCAATACCAACTTCATTTTATGTCTGTGTAACTCTATATTGCTACAAAAGAACTAGTAGGCGTAAAAACTTTTTATTAGTGATTTAATTATACAAAACTGAACTAGTATTCATAGTGTAAGAATATGTAGGGTATGCATTACAATTATATCCAAATTACAGCTTTTTGCTTACTGGCGTTTTCAAAATAGATCCTGAACAAAAAATGTAAAACATGCAATTGTTTTGCGTCGCTTTGTGACGTTTTTTTAGAATGTTGAAATTATGTAAGTAGCACTGATAAGTAGGTACTTTTCTTCACCGAAAGCTCAAACTCATTGTAGGATTCGAACCCACGACCTTCACCGCAGTATCCGACGTCACTACCACTGAGCTATTATCGCCTTAAATGCTAAATACCTACTGTTAGATAAATAAGAGAATTAATACAATATGTTGGAACTACTGTATGGATATGATCTAACAATTGTTTGATCAAAAACTATTATTATATTATATTTACATGGTGTACTATGGTTTTCTTGTGAACTTTGTGTACTAAGAAAGAAGATACCGAAATTCACCCCTATCAGTATACAGGGTATCCGGTAAGTACTATGAAACTAGATAGGTGGGCAGGTCTTCTACCAAATATAAAAAATACCACTGTAAAAGTGTCACCATTTTTGAGATGTTTATCTAAAATTTAAAAAATCAATATCTACATATAAATCAAAAATATCGAAAAGCATTATTATTGAAATTATATTCTGGAATAAGAGATTTGACACTTTTGACCCGAAATAAATTATTAAAAATAATTCTTATAACTTATGTACCTATTATCCAATCTATATTTCTATCTGCATCTGTAATAAAAATGCAGATCTAGCGTGTATGTAAATTCTAACATTTTAATGATTTAACCATAAATTAATCTTTGTTCACTGATATTATACTTGATTACTGGTGCATAAGGTTGACAAGCGATCAGATTGATTGATAGTGAGAATAATGAACTATTGAACTGAATTACTTTCAAGAACCTATCCTACCTACCTATCAGTCTAATGGAGCTACGACCAGTTTTTATGATCTTCATATTTTTTTTCTTAATATTATATTTTTAATAATTTACCTACCGAGTAACAATTTAAGTAACAAATAATAAACTCAAACTCATTTATTCAGTTTAGGCCCTGGTAAGGTACTAATGAACGTTACAATTGACTCTACCACCGGTTCGGAATACACTTAAACTGAGAAGACTCCGGCAAGAAACTCAGCAAGGCAATTTTTTTTTTCAGTAGTGGATCTTTCTTATATATAAAATAGAAAATTAATACCTATATCATAATACATAGCTCACTGTATAGTAACTTTGGATACCGCGGAGAAGGTAGTGAGTTCGAATACTACAATGAGCTTGAGATTTCGGTGATGGAAAACATCGTGAGGAAACCACAGCACGGTGGTATGGTACTTTGTTGTACTCGACTGACTGGCTACCACCCCTAAGGTGAAAATCTGTCACTAAACTCCTGTTGGTAGTTGCTCTTGAGAGCTAGTTTTCTAAGGCATTGTTACAAGGTGTAGGTACAACACATTGATAATCCCGCTGGTGTTGATAATGTCTACGAGTATAAGCGATGGTAAGTATAATATTGCAGTTATTATTATTGCGATGAGAAACACCTACAGGTCAAAATGCATGGATTACGTAACTTTTTAGTTTTTGTTTCACGTCAATAGATAGTCGATGCATATGAAGAAAGAAAGAAGAAGAAAATAAATTTGTTTGTGGCAAAAAAAAAAAAAAAAAAAAAATACAAAATTTGATATGATACAAAACAAAATAAAAACTAATTAAAAAAAACGATAGGAGTAAAAATAAAAAAATAAAATATATATATAACAGCAGCTGCGCAGTCCTGCGTGAATTTCTAACATTTATTTTTCGAAATTCCGAGAATTAGCATGGTAGGTAGCCGTGACGTTATTAAGCCTTCTTGATGTAACCTAAAAAAAAATTACACTACCGTGATTTAGCAGGACACTCAAATTTTTACAGTTTTCTGATATACATATACTTTTCAGTATTTTGACACGACAAATATCTAATAAAAAGGAAAATCTTAATTATCTCTGCCATTTATAAATATTACGATAAACTAACGAAAAGATGCACACTTGCACCATAAGAGGTTAGGAAAAAGAGTGGGGAGCGACTTCGTAGCATTGCAACGCAAGCCGAGCACAGATAATATAATATGATGATAATGTACATGTTTTTAATATTTATTTTAGTTTAATTTATTTTATTAATGTAATTATTAAGTATATGATATAATTATCAACGTGTGTGTGATTAATAATTATTCTGATGATATGAAAAAAGTATAAATATGAGATTTTAATTTGAATAGTATTTTTATCTAAATCTGGGGGCACGGGAGTGCCCCGCCAAGACAAGCCAGCGAAGCGAAAATCAGTATTACATAACAATATCCAAAACAGATGAAGGCTAACTCTAAAAATATTCGATTTTAGAACGGGTACTCCTCCTACGTATTGTATGACATAATTCCACAACTAAGTTTTATTGACGTCAGAAAAGACCTTTATAATGTGCCCGTTTAGATTGTGTCGTAATTTATAGTATTATAAAATACATGCGCAACCTAGATCTACACATAGACCTCAATCTGCCCACAGTTAAACAACTCATTAAGCGCGCTTCACGCCATTATTACGATCGTGCCCTAAACCACGCGAACCCATTAATAGTAAAATCAGCCAATTATACTCCTTCAGAGATTTCGTAGGCCTAAACTCGCCCTCAGCGAGCCGGATGACCCAATAACACTAGTTCAGATTAAGGATAAGGAGTCTCGCGCAGCCCTGAAGAAACAAAAACAACACCGCCCGCGTTTCCGCCCTCGCCGGAGAGGCCCATCGCGACGTAGTGGGACGGTCTCGTCCCCCGTAATTAACGGTGGCCCGAGCCGCACCAGTAATCCGACTGTCCCTTAAAACTCCTCTAAATCGCTTAGGCGAAGTCCGTCCCACTTTTGTGTCCCCTCTTTTCTTTTTAACATATATATAATTATCTTTTTATATCAAACTAGTTGTCCCCCGCGTTCCCGTGGGATCTTTTCCCGGGATAAAAATATTGCCTATGTTACTCAAGAATAATGTAGCATTCTAATGGTGAAAGCATTTTTGAAACGGTCTGTCGGTCGGTCGGTTTAGACTTTTTGAATTTAAATATTTTGAAAATGGTGACACTTTTACTAAAGTGATTTTTATATTTGGTAGGTGACTCACTCACCTATCTCCCCTTTAAGTTTGTCGTTCTACTTACCGGACACCTGTATAAACCTACTATTATTATATTTTTCTCAATAAGCTAGTTTTCATATAAATTTTTTTTCATCCATTCCATTCCATTTTTTCATTCTTGAGGCGGCCGAATAGAAAATACTTATTTGTTCAACAAGTGAGCAAAATAGTTGTTTTTTGGTGCGAGTGACCTTTAAATCACGAACTAGCAAAGTAGTCTTGAATTTAATCACGAGCGTAGCCAGTTATTTAAATATAGACTTACTGAGCACTGTAAGTGGCACAAACTTTAAAAAAATTAGCTCTCGCGTGAAACATATACAACTTTTCACCTCTACCATAGATAAGTATATTTTTAATTTAGATTTTAGGTTCGGAAACTGCGATGCTTAAAATTTGTATGAATACCAAACATGATAATTATTTTAGTAGTAAGTAAGTAACCGATATTATGTTTACTAGTATTTAAATGTTGCATCCTAAAAAGCCAATTGTACATTTTATAAACTTTAATTGCAATAAATAACACACAAAATGTTGTACTTATGATTACATCATCAGTAATACAGTAAGGTACATTTACTAATCTTTACTCATCAAACTCAAAACTAATTTATTCAGTTTAGGCCCTGGTAAGGACACTTATGAACGTCAATCTCAGCAAAGCATTTCTTTTCTGTAGTAGTACAAATACATTCCATTTGTTTGAATTTTTTGACATTGACTTATAACTATAACTATCTAATTTAGAAACGATAAAATATTCAAATATTTTACACTTTACCTAGTGGGAAAGGTAAAAAGGATCATTGTCTGTATGTATATGAGCTCCGAGAAACGGTCGATTTTCAAGAATGAGTATTTTGTCATACATTGCTCTATAAGTAGCAAACAGTTCATCTGAGAAAAACAACCTCCAAAAAAACTTGCAGAATGTTAGAAAGTTTTACTCTTCAAAAATATGTAATACTTCTTTCGACGGTAAAATTGATATAATCCAATTGTAAATATTATGCCAGACATGATATAGTTTCATTTTCAACTACATACGTTGTTTCTACGTTTCACATTTCATGCAGAAAATACTTTCGTGAGACAGCTGATCAGAAAAAGCACAATCCGTCTTCAGCAGGGCCTTCCACAAATCCTACTTTGAAGTCATCAAAACTTGATGCCCTTTTGGTAAATCTGCTTTTGAAGACGAGAAAAAAAAAGCTGTTGTCATTTTGAACTTGCCATGATACGACATTGATCATGATATGAGGCTTCCACCGCAACCAAATCAAAATGAAGGAGGAGAAAAAAGTAGCTGAAAAGGCCCACCCAGCATAATATCGCAGCACACCAGAGGGCTGACTCCTACTTCGGGCGAAGAATAAGTAGCCATTCAACGAGGTAATGTGGCCAGCCGTCTGGGAACTCTACCACAGAGCAACGACCTAATCCAGTTCTTTTAGTATTATTCAGACATCAAAGGTGAATCTCAGTAGGTATTTCTCGAATTAATCATTTTTATGATTTCAATAACAACTTGATAATAGTTGCCACACAGTGTCGTTGCCATAACTGGTGGCAGTTACAGGTCATGTCTTTATTTTATATTATTATGTTTATTTATTTTATATTCTGTCTGATGGTCCGTCTACGGCACTTCACCTTGCCATTGCTCTGCGTGAACACGCGTTATAGCGTTCTTTAGCCGACTGTAAGGAATTGATACATAGGCGTTATTCGCTATTAAATAAATCGTATTTTTTTTAAACATGAAACACTTATCCTCTCAGTTTTATTTACAGTGCTTTTTGAATTGTGTGGAAGTGGATATTTAATTTTGAAATGGAAACTTTACCTGAGCACCACCTGTTGAAGTTCCAACCAAATACGTTGACGGAAATTCGGAAACAGTATAATTTGGATGATCCGAGGAATTTGGCTGAAGCTATCGATGTTTTGGAAACATGGATGAAACAACAGAATCATTTCCTGAAGAAGGATTATGGTATGTACAATTTTATACATGTGGTGATATCTGTATGGGTGTCTCATTTAAATGCCACATGAATAAAGACAGCAAATTCTTATTTAGGTACTTGATAAACTTATATTCTAATGTTATCTTATTTTAATCGTGTCTGATTTAACAATAATATATTTGTATGACGCTAGGTTATCGCAACCCATGTTAGAAAATATCAAGTTATTAGGGTTCCGTATTCAGAGAGTCTAAATAGAAATTAGAAATTTAAAGCATTGGCAAGTATTTCCATCAGTCTTGCGATTCTTAAAATTAAACCACATAAAATATAGTCACAAATATTTCGATGAAATAACTAACTTCAAAATATTTTTTATTCAATGTTTTGACATTGAATAAAAAAACAACAAAAAAACACAAAATATACTATATAGATACTTAGTTCATTGCTTGTAGATTACAGGAAAACCTATAAGAATTCTATCAATTGAAAATAAAGTGGTAAACTCAATATAAAACGTTCACTGACATTGGCACTGTACGCGAGTACGCGTGTTCAACTCGCACTTGGCCGGTTTTTTTAATGTAGGATTGTTAATAACCTTGTTTTGAGTGTCAGTTGTTAAAAAAATCGATTAAAAAAACGATATTAATGTTTTTTTTAATATCTATTCAGCCTAATTTACAAGTATAAAATATATATGACGCATGTCCAAATTTAATTAATTCTAAATGCCTAAAGCTTTCTGGGCACTTTGCCTACTGACAACGACTTTTTTATCCTTTGTTATATACTTAGTTCAAGTTAGAGTCAGTTGCAAAAGGAACTAAATTATGTTTTAGATATTGAATTTAAAAAAATGTTTTTTTTTATAGTTAATTCTAGGATTTATTTAATAACATGCAAATATTATCAGCTAGTCTAGATAAACAATTATTGTTTGTACCTAATAAGGTCTAAATTTTTAATTAAAGTGAACCCTTTCTCTGACTGAGGACAATTTACGATATAATTATCATATCTACCGATATAATAATTATATCAGTCACACACACACACACACACACACACACACACACACACACACACACACACACACACACACACACACACACTCACACACACACACACACAAAGTATTAATTATTTAAAATTAGAAATTGTTGCTTTGTTGTAAGTTCGAGTACAAAATCATTTAATATTTTTTCTTTTGTTAAATCAAAATTGAATGTACAAATGTTGGGTGGGAACTGTATTCTGACACACAGCTCACGCTAGTTTAGAAGACAGGGCTACATTATGAATGTTTAAAACAATAAAAATATTTATTATTTTTATTATTCTTATTATTATAATCAACGTGCTATCGTCAAAAGTCTTTACAGATCCCTAATTTCACTAAAACCTTTTAAAACAAACTATACGTTCAAAGTCCTTTGTAAATTTTTAACATTAATTTTGTTGCTTGAAATATTTTTATTTTTTCTCTTTGTTGTCAAATATTATTTATTTTGTTCTCTATTCTATATACTTTTTTTTATTACAGATAGAGCATATTTAGAAAAATCTTTGATAGCTTGCAAAGGGTCTATCGAGAAAACAAAGTCACAAATTGACAAATTGTGCACCATGAAAACATTGTTGCCAAACTTTTTCAAGGAATGCAATGTGCAGGAAGATTTTAAAGATTTATTCAATGTTATGTAAGTAAGAAGAAACCAACAATGATTGTTTCACCAAAAATTTATACATATCGTTTGACTATTATCACCATTTTCCAAGGTTTTCAGTCAATCCTCATTATAATTGGTTCAGTATATTTAAGCGGCAGCCTCGAATAAGTTTTTTTTATATATAAAGGTACATTTGTTTGTATATTTGTTGTAAATAAATTATAGGTACCTAAGTATCAATAGCTATGAAAACATATCAAAATCATTAATTTTTGATATTTACATAATAAATGTACCTTTCAGTCAAATTTAAGATTTTTGAGATTCCGTATGATGTATGAGATGAGAATCAAACACTAATACATTAATTTTATGTTACGCAGTAAGAATTTAAGCGCGATAAAATATAATAATTAGGACTATTTAACCTGTTATTTTCAGATGTACGGTACTACTTCCGGAGCAGACGAAGGATAATTATAGGTTGTTCATGTCCAGAGCAAGCAATAAACCAATCCAAGCATCAGATATTTTAAATTTTTACCGCCTGAATAATGCTGTGAGTTACAAGCAAATATAAAAAAAATTTTACAGGTTGATGAAAGTCAACCTTTAGGTACTCTGAGCTCATTTAAAATTGGTGTTTGTCAGCGTCTGTCATTAATAGAAAATGTATGTTATCCTTCATCTCTTACTATGTGAATAGAAGCTGAATGGAAAGCTTTAAGGCCATAGCTCAGTAGTCAGTGGTAGTGACTTCGGATACAACGGCGAAGGATACTACTAGGATACTTTATAGTTATCGATTGGGTAGCTTGGTGTTCTACAGTTAAATTTCTGTCACCATGACCTATCGGTGTGTTCCGGCATTAGCACTTGAGAGCCCAATGTCAGCACTACAGGTGGTGAAATGGACTTTAATTAAACAGTTGCTTTTTTTACAGATATTTGAATATCTTAAATTGCACGACTACTGTAACGGATTCGTAGGAATCCATGATTTTAGAGAAATGAATATAATGGATTTGCTCAATAAAGTGAACTTGGTTGATATGCAACAATATTTCAAAATAATGATTGTAAGTATTGTGGTTACTGCAAATGACTATTCAACCGTTTTGTACCTAAATGAGACAGAAACATGAAGCGATATAATTTTAATTATGATTAAAACTGTATAATATTTTTTGGCTAATATATAACTAGTTTGTCTCCCTGCGCTTTCACCCGCGTTCCCGGGGGATCTTATTTTTTCCCATGTTTTTATTTCATCTACTTGTGTCCCTAATAGTCCCAATCCCAAGATTCATTAAAATCAGTTAAGCCGTTTTTGTAATTGGGCAACAAACATCTAGAGATAAAAAAACATTAAATTTTTCACATTTATAATACATTAGTAGGCCTGTTTTTTTAATATTTAATAACAACATTGGTTTGATAACCTCTTTATGATTTATATGAGTAACCATGCCCAATTCTCATTTGATCTTGAACTTTAAGAACTTTGAGTTCAATGACGAAAATAAACCAGTTTATTGCCAGTCACAAAATTGGGCAGAAAAATAGAATGCAATTGACAGTAGGTTATAGTTATAGGGTTATAGGCAGCTTATAGTGTTATGGCCTTATTCATAATAAAATCGACAGTATTTAGTAAGCGCTTATCAGATTCTTAATTCGAATTTTCTATAGAGAATTCGAATTAAGAACCTGCTACAAAACAGTTGCTAAAAATCGTCGAAATCATTATGAATAAGGCCATTAGTAGGTACTTATTCTTTCGCCAACAGAATTAAAAAATAGCCTTACCAAGGGGTCAAGGTATCCCGATATCCAATTTCATATAAATTTGTTTAGCCGTGAAAACCAAGCAGAAATTCAGACTGTTTGTACAACATGAACATGCTTACAGGATGGTTATGGAGCAAGATTAAAAGCATTCCATATAATAAGTGGTTCTAAAGTGATTGATGTTTTTGTTAAAATATTAAAACAATTTGTTGGTGCAAAAATTGGTGACAGAATATATGTGCACGCGTCGATTGAAGACGTACAGAAAGTGATATCAAAGGATTTGCTACCACTTGAATATGGAGGTGAACAGAAAACGATAGACGAACTACAACGTAAGTTAATGATTATTTTGTATCTTGTTACGAGTAGCAATGTTAGCAGCAGTAGGTATTGATTTCTTGTTTCATTGGGCTTTAGCCCCATTCTTTTTATAAGTTTAAAATATCTGTGATTCTTTTTCATGTTTATCCAAACCGTCAACCTGGTGATAATACCACTCTTACGTGTGATAAATAAGTGTTTAAAGGAAAAGAAATAATTGTATCATTATAATTTAACATAAAGTACAGAACAATACCGAATTGACGAAATGTGTACAGAAAGACGCAATATCATCATCAATATATCTCTTTCTGCTATAGATAATGCCTCTTTGCTGAAAATTATCAAAATCAATGGCATAGTATCTTGAGTTTGCCTGCCACAGATATAATAACAAAATTTCATAGTAAGGAAAATATATATAACAACTTTGTATATTTCAGGTGAATGGGTAGAAGAATTGAGTTCAAAGAATTTCAGGGAATACCTGAGAATGGTGTATGAAGCTCGAACTAATGAAATGTACCGACAAACGGCTAAGTTCAATGAAGAATACATGGGAATGCCAGGATCATTTAGAACTCTGAGCGTAGATTGAATTTACTAACTGTTACCTACAATTTATCACAACCTACGACCGCGTTGAATGCGTTTATCTAGGAATAGTTCACCCCTTTTTTCACCCACCTAAAACAATGGCTAATGTCTATCTATCTATCCCAGAGGTATATCTGTACAAAATTTCATCACATCAAAAATTATAAAATGTATGTAAAGCAAAATACCACTGATATAGAAACTATTTTTATTTTGCAAAAAAAGTGTGCAAGCTATTTACAAATCTTGAGGTCTATTCTCTCAGAGATAAATTTGAATAATTGTTAAGTAGTTAAAGTCTGAAGCAATAACTTTAGACTCAACACTAGATTAATTACGAAATATCGGTAATTATAAATGCTAAACCTTAAAATATGGAAGGTAGATTTCTCAAAGGTTGCTAAGAAATTATTTTTGAAAATTTCCTCAGATGAAACTGCAAGGAGAACTAGTATTTTTATAAAAATAAAACAACGTGAAAGTAACTTTAAATGTTATATTTTAATATGGGTAAGAAATTAATAAAGATGATTATCATGAATAAATTGTAATGTCGTCAAAAGAAATTCAAATTAGATTGAACTATGTGGTATTTCTGCAAAACTTTCACCCCGTGAAATACTTACCTGCTTATCTGTTTGATAAAACCTGTTTAAATAATTATCAAATACACTTTCTGCTCGTATGTAAGGTATTTCGTTGTGTTATTCAAAATTAATTTGTTTATTAAAATAGTTTATTTAAAGTTATCACGGTACAATGGTAATACTTAGATCTTCAAGAAAATATTGTTGTAGTAAACAAAAAGATATAAAAAAAAACTTTTTCATTGTTAACGAATGCACCTGATCTAAATCACCTGGCTGGCTAATAATGAACTAATGATAATATATTATCCAAAAATAGAGCTAGAAATCTGATATCATTATAACGTGCCCAGCTTAGATACATAACTATACACATGACATGCGTACAGCAACCTACAGTTCTTTTCCTTATATACACACGTCCGGGTCGATCACCTGACCCACGTAGGGGGCGGTAACGTGTAACGATAAAACTTACACGGCAAACGTGGCTCTGGTAACGCAACATGGAGAATGACTGAAAGAAGGTATAATTTGCGATCGCTGCCCGGGGGTCGCCGGGCAGCGACGCATCTAGAGCCGATGCTGGATGCCACAGGATGAGGACCATCGGCGGTGCGGAGCTGAGCAGGCGGGCTCTTCGGGATAATGCTACAGCCGATGACATTTCCACTGCATCACCATCAGCAGTCTCAATTGCTTCTTCGGGTTCATCGTACAGAACCCCAGCTTCGCCAACAACTTCTACGGCGAGCACTTATTTGTCGGTGAATGTTGCACAAGAGGCGCTCCCTGCCGATTACTTCGTGCCCACCACCAACAAATCTCAAATGCGCAGGAGGTGGACTACAGAATATAACGAATTTATTCTGCGTACTTATCTCCAGATAACTTTATTAGAACAGGATACTAGAGACTACCTCACTCCACTTCACTCAAAGTTTTTAGAAAGATTCCCACATGTAGACGTTTCAAGACAGCGACTCGGTGACCAACGCAGAGCAATCATTCGTAATAAGCTATTAACTCAAGAAAAAATAAATACGATATATGAAGAAATAAAAATGGAATTGCAAACCCACAATAGTGAAATACAACCTCACGCCATACATCATTGCCAACAATCACATCAATCAACTACTGCACCTCCACAAAACATACAGCACTCACAATCACAACGTATGAGATGGACGAATGATATGAATGAAGATATCATTCGCTCCTATTATAGAGTAACAGAGTTGGAAACTAATAAAACAGGTTATAGGAAAGCATTACATCAAGATTTTTTTAAAATATATCCACACTTATCTTCTATTTCTGAACAGAGAATAGCTGATCAACGTAGGCGAATCTTTACTAATAAATTGATTAATGCTGATAGACTTAACAATATCAGGCAAGAAATTGCTGACGAGCTAAGACTTCAAATAAATAATACAGCAAATATGCCTAATACTCAAACGGATACACACAATAACTTAGATAATAATATTGTCTTTATTTACAATATAGATTCAGAACTATTTACAGACACGCAGCATACTCAACAACTAACCGACATTCTAAGAATTCCAGAGATAGACAGAACCTTTTTATACATGCTAAGATACTTTTCAAATACCCAACCCACTGAACGACCTTACATTCCTAAACAAAAAACATCAAAAAAGTTGTCTAAAGTAGTTCAGTACATAAATAGCATTATTCTACCGGAAAATATAAATGATAGCATAGATTTTAAAACATTTCAAACTATTATCTACTGTTCAGCAATAACTGCTGCCAAAATAAATGGCTCTAAAATTTTAATCCCTCCACCGGAAGATACAAATTTGAATAGAAATCATGAGAAACTAGGATGGCAAATTAGGCTAGAAAATAAAATAATTGACCTTAGAGCAAAAATTGGCAGATTAACACAGTACATAAACGGAAACACAAGAAGTAGGGTGCAAAAACGTGTAGATGATATATTAGAGCAATATAAAGTTCACTCGATTCATGAAGGAGGAAATACAGAACCTATACATGTTTTAGATACACTTAAACAAAAACTTTCTGGAGCAGATAGTACATTAAAACGATATAATGCATGTACACTCCGCAAAAACCAGAACATTCAATTTCGTAATAATGAAAAACAGTTTTACCGTACCATTAGAAATTTAAATATTACTCAAAATAGTATTTATCAATCCTCTCACCACCAAATGATCTTCGAAATTTCTGGGCTTCGATATGGGAACAGCCTATTTCACACAATGATGAAGCAGACTGGATTAGAAATGAGGAAAATAATAATGTTAATACTCCGGAAATGCAATTTGAGGTGATCACCATTGACACATTCCACAAAGTACTGTGTAAACAACATAATTGGAAAGCACCTGGTTCCGATCACATTCATAATTACTGGTACAAAAAATTCACATATATACACCCCTTTCTACACATCTATATAAATCAATTCATACAGGACCCAGAATCATTGCCATAATATATAACAACTGGTATAACATACATGTTACCAAAAGATCCCAATGATACTTTAAATCCTGCCAAGTACAGACCCATCACTTGTTTACAAACTTTATACAAGATAATCACATCATGTTTATCGGAGTTAATTTATAAACATTCAACTGAAAATAATATTTTAACAGAACAACAAAAAGGGTGCCGAAAATTTAGCCAAGGTTGCAAGGAACAATTAACTATAGATTCGGTGATATTACGTCAAGTTTTTGCCTTTGTCTTTGTCTTGTATCATCATATTTATCTAGTCGGCAACAAAAAGTAGGTATCGGTTGTACTACGTCCCCAGGGTCTTTAGTTAAAACGGGCGTACCGCAAGGATCGATTCTAGGGCCATTTTTGTTCTTGGTCTATATAAATGATCTGCCTTACATGATAAATAACTTGTGCGATATAGTTTTATTTGCGGATGATACTTCCCTAATTTTTAGAGTAGATAGAAAAGACGCTGACCTTACCCATCTCAATGAGACCTTAGCAACAGTGTCAAAATGGTTTGCCACCAATAATCTTATGCTTAATGCGTGCAAAACCAAATGTATTAGATTCTCTCTTCCAAATGTTCCTAAGAGCAGCACCAACGTACTAGTTGATGATAGAACACTTGAACTAGTTGACAAGACAGTTTTCCTTGGTATAACTTTAGATAGTAAATTACAATGGGGTCCTCATATAGAAAATTTAGCTAGCAAATTGAGTTCGGCTGCTTTTGCGGTAAAGAAAATTAGACAAATAACAGATATTGCTACAGCTAGGTTGGTTTACTTTGCATATTTTCATAGTCTGATGTCCTATAACCTCTTGCTGTGGGGTTCAGGGACTGATTTGGATACTGTTTTTATTTTACAGAAAAGGGCGATTCGCGCGATCTATTGTTTGGGTCCTCGCGAGTCACTGAGAAATCAATTTAAGGAATTTAAGATATTAACGTTGCCCTCGCTGTACATATATGAAAATATAATGTATGTTCGAAAAAATTTAAATTTGTTTGAAGTAAACAGTAATCATCATAATTTTAATACAAGACACAAAGATAAAATTGTGACCCCTAGATTCAGGCTAGCGAAAGTTAATAAATCTTTTCTCGGGAATTGTGTTCGTTTTTACAATAGGATCCCACGTGAGGTAGCTGGAATGTCTTACTTTAAATTCAAAAAATTTATTAAACTTAGGTTAATGAACAAAGCCTACTATAAGGTGGCTCATTACATGGAAGACAGAAATATATGGTTGTAGTAGCTTCTCTCTGCACCTGCATCCCCCTGGCTTAGTGTAAAATATTTGAAAATGTATCTAAATGTACTTATAAAAATGTAAGAAAGATCCACTGTTAAAAAAAAATTGCCTTGCTGAGTTTCTTGCCGGAGTCTTCTCAGTTTAAGTGTATTCCGAACCGGTGGTAGAGTCAATTGTAACGTTCATGAGTGCCTTACCAGGGCCTAAACTGAATAAATGAGTTTTGAGTTTGAGTTTTTCAAGAAAAAGAAAGATATTTATAGTATGTATATAGATTATAAAAAAGCTTACGACTCCGTTCCGCACTCTTGGTTATTAAAAATTTTAAATATATATAAAGTACATCCGCGTATAATAAACTTTTTACATAATTCTGTTCAAAAATGGACTACTAGACTAAAAATTAACACAAACGATGGAACTATTACTACTGAACCGATACAAATTCAACGTGGGATATTTCAAGGAGACGCGCTTAGCCCGTTGTGGTTCTGCCTTGCCCTTAACCCACTAAATTTTAATGACATAGGTACAAACACACAAACTCAAATAGAAACCATACATTTAAACTATCTTTTATATATGATATCAAGTTATTTGCTTCTTCAGAGCATAATCTTAATAATTTAGCTAATATTGTATAAAACTTTTCTAATGATATTTGTATGGAATTTGGAATCGATAAATGCAAAATTAATTAAATAAAAAGGGGACAGCAGTATCAACATAATTATGAGATGGCCTCCGGTGAACAAATAGATTCTTTAGATGAACATAGTGCATACAAATACTTAGGTTACAACCAATCAAAATATATAGAATACATATATATATAAATACTGCAGCAACAATTTCGAAGTAGACTCAATGCCATTTTTAAAACCCATTTAAACTCCAGAAATATGATAAAAGCTATAAATACTTTTGCTATTCCCATCTTAACTTATTCTTTTGGAATTATTAATTGGTCAAAGACAGAATTAAAAAATATTCAGCGTTCTATTAATGTCACAATGACAAAATATAGGAAACATCACCCTAGATCGTGATTGCAGAGGATTACACTACCACGAATCGAGGGAGGCAGAGGACTCAGAGATATAAACAATTTACACAACTCGCAAATAGTAACACTCAGACAATACTTTCACCAAAAAGCACAAACTTTGATACTTCATAATGCAATAGTTCAAAATGATTGCAAATTCACACCACTTAACCTAAACAATAGTACTAAACAAGCTAACGAATATATTAAAGACAAACAGACAATACTAGATAAATGGACCCAGAAGTCCCTCCATGGAAGACATTATCAAGATCTGAACCACCCAAATGTCGACAAAACAGCGTCGAACGCATGGCTCAGACGAAGTGAACTCTTCCCCGAGACAGAAGGGTTTATGATTGCCATTCAAGATCAAGTCATCGAAACACGTAATTACCAAAAATGTATTACAAAAACTTTAGCTTCAGACATATGTAGACGATGTAACAGCGCGCCAGAGACCATCCAACACATCACTGGAGCATGCAAAACAATAGTCCAAACGGAATATAAGCATAGGCATGACCAAATAGCTAACATCATCCATCAAAAACTTGCCCAAAAATATAATTTAATACCTGACACTTACATACCATACTACAAATACGTTCCTAATAATGTACTTGAAAATTCAAAATACAGACTTTACTTTGACAGAGCTATACTCACTGACAGAACAACTCACTACAACAGACCAGATATAACACTAGTAGATAAAGATAATAAAACAGCATTGATTATTGACATAGCTATACCAAACACCCATAATCTTCAAAGTACAATAGCTGAAAAACTCTCCAAATACTTGGATTTAAAGGAAGAAATAACTCGCATGTGGCATTTACAAAATGTTACTATTGTACCAATCGTCCTCTCCACTACTGGTGTTATACCAAAACAGCTCCATAGATCCATCCAAACGTTAGACCTTCCGTCTTACACATACATACATTTACAAAAAGCAGCCATACTGAATACTTGCAGGATAGTACCAGGTAATACCCAACGACATTCGCCTTAGTCCCTACGATGAGGAGACCCCGCTTGATATCCACTTGGCTTAGGCCCGTGCATATCAAATTTACCAGTTCTTTGAACTGAAAAAAAAAAAACAAATAATAATAATAATAATATATTTAATCATCTCATCACAACACAACAGTAGGATTAACAAAAGAGAAAAAGAAAAAACAAGAAAAGAAAAGCAAAAATAAAATATTATCTTATGTATTGTGGTAAAAAGGATGTTTTGGGAGTGTACTTGGGAGTCTGCGTATGATGTCTTCGATAGCTTCTTCTTAGGTCGCTGGATGGTAGGTACTTCCTTCTTGTGCACAAGTAATAGCGGAGATCACACGCGAGCCGGCGCCGGGTTTTACATTAATTTTTAGCGAATTTGCGTTTTTATATCAATTAGATTATTAGCGTGTGCGCAGTATGAGAAAAGAGCCCCTGCGTTTGGGGCGCGTTGCGTGAGCAGATTTTGGAAGAGGACTGCGGGTGAGTTGCGAAAGGATTGGATTGAAAGAATGAGCGGGAAGGAATGAATGGGGTGAGTGATTGAATTTTAATAAAGTGATGTGCGGTAGTGTATGTATGCGTATTGGAACGTTTCTATTTGAACGGCGTGAACATGTATAAAGAAAAATTTAATTTAATTTAATTTAATTAAATGTGTGTAGTGCACCTACTGTGTGTGTTAGAGTTGTTGATTTCACGTATAGGTAATGCTATGGCTCCTACACTAGGCTAAGCCTGTCCTGTAGGTAGCCAATTCTTCGCCAAGATTGTCAAAATAAATTGTATAGTATATCAATGATTGGGTATAATATACAACAAACCATAACCATATATATAATATATGTAGTAATGGTTATGGAAGGTTAGATGTTATTAGGCTTACTTAACTTATCGTAGGTTCGAATTAATGATTTAAATATAATAAAATCATTGATATCTAATAATATCAAAGAATATAATGGATAAATGCACTTATCTAATTCATTACGTGGGGTTATTGAAACTGATCAATTTATTTTATCTTGTGAGTCATCTATCGATATTTTAAGATTTTTATACACTTTCAATTAATAAACAGTAATAAATCGAATAATCAACTCGGAATTGATATCATTTATGTAGGCAAGCATTGGTAAAAATGGACATCCCTAATATTGATAGCCGATTAAGATGGTGTAGGACTTTAAGGCCGGAAACATAAAAGTACAAATTATTTTGCAAATTTGTTGTAACGCATGGTCAAGTGGTTAAAGGCAATACTGCATGTTCTGTAGGTGACCCATAAAAGTGAATCTTACATAAAGCGCTTACCGATTCAAAGGTGTACAATTTATAGTAGGTACTCATTATTTTGCATAATGCTTACACTCTAACTCCTAAAAGCTAAATATCATTGCATTGATAAAACTTGATTGCATAATGACTCAAAGCGACTTAGCGAAAGACTTAGCGAAACAAATTTATATGCAATCTAATTATTTAATCCTTACTTACAATATTTGATGCAAACTTTTAAAATCTTCGATCACATTGCATTCCGTGAAAAAAATTGGTTATAACGTTTTCAGGGTGCACAATTTATCAATTTGTGACTTTGTTTTTTCGATAGATCATCTGCATGCTATCAATGTTTTTTCTATATATGCTCTATCTAGAATAAGAAATATAATACGTATGATACAACAAATAAATATATTACATCTTAACAAAGATATACATACTTTACTTTACTTTGATAAGAAATTGAATTGGTGAAGGATAAATGAGTAAGAGAGGAGTGATAGCCAAATTAACTAAAAGCACAACGCACATACCTACATGGTAAAAAAAAGCAGTGAGAGTTGGTTATAACAAAATCATGAATTTCTACGAAGCTAACATGTACAAGAAATAAACTAAACAAAACTGCACGAATACATACTATAACTATAGTATTGGTAGAATTAACGTTTTCATGGTTTCTCAGTTTAGTTAGATAAAGCCTATGTAGGCTTTATAATTCCAGAAATTTTCGAGTGAACTATGCCTATTAAAACTATTGTCAATCTTGTATTTACAGTCAATTAAATATTTTTTCTTGGTCTTAAATTCTAATAAAAATACTGCTACTCTGCTTAGATAAAAGCAGTTCCCACAGTAGTGAATTTAAATAAAGTAACCATTTCAATTATTAACTCTGACGTAAAGTAATTATCATTACTGAGTAGTTTTACTTAATAACAATCTTGAATGATAATTGTAAACGATAAAGCCCATATACAGTACTCGTGAGAAACGTACCTATTGTGCCTCAAAATGATAATTAGTATACAAAAGCTAAAATTATAATATGTTTTTTAAACAAGACTTAATTCTCATTTATAGTGGGAGAAATATGTTATGGTTTCCTCACGATGTTTTCCTTCACTGAAAGCTGAAGCTCATTGTAGGATTCCAACCCACAATCTTCACCGCGGTATCCGACGTAACTACCACTGAGCTATCATCGCCTTATATTTAAATCTTTATTTCAATGCAGTCTTTTCCTTCTTTTTAAGGGTTCCGTACAAAAAAAAAACGGATCCCTTATAGGCTAACTCGTGCGTCTGTCTGTCCGGTCATGTCACAGACATTTGCTCCGAATCTACTGGACCAAATCAGGTAGGATGGTGTAATTCTATGACCCAAACACAGATGTGCAAAGTAAATAAATATTTGTTTTTAAAATAAGGGTTATTTTCGGGGGACAAATTAGGAAATAAATAAAAAAAAGTTTTGCAAACCTTACTGTGTTATATATCAAATGAAAGGGCTCGTTATGAGGATCTCAAATATATTTTTGTTATTATTGTAAAATAAATAGTTTTTATTTTATTCATGAAAGAAGACGAAAATTGACCACTCCCCTCCTGATCTCCGAAACTATACTGAGCCTAAAATTTAGAAAAAAATACAATTGTCTAAAGACTTTGTCATTGTACGAAAGGCGTGGAGAGGCACGCGAGTTCAACTCACACTTGGCTGGTATTTTTATTTGGAATTACAGTTAGCGTAATGTTCGCATCTTTTTATTGATAACACTCTAAAGATGTGCGCGAACTAGCGCGCCCATCTTTAGGAAATTGCAAAGTGATGTGTGGTGACGTTGCATATGTGCGTACGCACCCAGTGGCTTCCCGCGACCCTCACAAGATCGTCGGTCCTAAAAATTAATTAGGATGACTTCGTGTTTTAAAGACGTCAAAAGATTATTCACATTTATAATATTAGTAGGATAATAGGGTAGCATTCGATTGCATCATTATTCTTCAAGATAGGTTATCTCAGTAATTATATCCTCTTCTAAAGAGTGCTCATTATTTGCACCATTTTAAACCAGCTCAACCGATGTTATTCTGAAACAAGAAAGTTGATCGGATCTTGTTTCGTTTTTTGTATATTTGAGAGATGGGTATAATTAATTATTATTATACAAATATGGATATTTTTGATTCACCGCGTTTCCAAAAAATCCTCGACAACACATTGGCAATCCCCTCGGCTATGCTAATGTCTATAGACGACGGTAGTCGCTCACAATCAGGTGACCCGCCAGCCAAATAAAACAAAATGTGTGTACCTAATCGAGCTACAATATTAACTTCCTATCTGTAGAAACAACTTTAATTGCGACAAAAAATCCAATCGACCTACTCGTCATTAGATCTTAAGGATAAATCTGTTCATATTTGCTTTGATAATAATAATATGCTTAGTTCAACGTCGCTCCTCAAAGTGTGCGAAGGTTAGATTAGTTTAATTAAAAAATGGAATCTTTACCCAAACACCACCTGTTGAAGTTCCAACCAGATACGTTGGAGGCAATTCGTAAACTGTACAACTTGGATGATCCGAGGAATTTGGCTGAAGCTATCGATGTTATAGACACATGGATAAAACAACAGAATCATTTTCTGAAGAAAGATTATGGTATGTACTAGGTTAACTACGGTGCTATTTCAGTTTTTTTTTACTAATGTATAGTCTGTATCTGACTTCACAATTTAAAGTCTAACAAATATTGTTAACTTTGATAATTTTCAATGGAATTTATACGAAAATTTAATTATTTCAAGAACTTCTCCAAGGACATTTTATAAGTTGATGGACTATTACCTTAACTTAAAGACTACTTTGTTATGATAGTTCTCATTTTAACTTGTATAAGCAGGGGCTTAGAGCTAGCACTCTAACAAAAAATTGCACTTATTTCGACCAGTTTCTTAATTGGAAAAAAAGGTTTACGAACACCCGCAACATTTATGAATGACCTATCCAAAAATACCCATACCATGTGAGGCGCGATAAATAAATAATATTTATTACGTCCATACATATAGGTAACCATGCTAAATTACAGCGTTGAAACCTGTGGCGTTGATGCACTAAAAGTATCTGAGCTAAGTCGCGGACAGAAGACAGACGGACACTACGGAAACTTAAAAAATCCATACAATTATCATTTTATCTTGAATGTAATTAAGTAAATCTACTCAGTAATAATAATTGCTTTACGTCAGAGTAAATAATTGTAATGGTTACTTCATTTAAATTCAATACCACGGTCGGGCAAAGTTAATTAACAATAATAAGTTTAAACAAAGGTTATCAATTAAAAGAACTGGTTCAATTTATGTGAGTATAATTGGCCTAATTCACTCGGAAATCTCTAGAATTATAAAAAAGCCTATGTAAACTTATGTTACTAATCTGAAAAGACGTGAAATAAAGCATGACTTTGAAAATAAATCCCACTAATGGAAGGAATGTGAGGGTTTGGATGGATGGATGTTTGTTACTCTTTCACGCAAAAAATACTAAATGGATTTTGATGAAATTTGGCACACAGGTAGATCATATCCTGTAATAACACAGGATACTTTTTATCCCGAGAAAATATAAGATCCCTCGGGAACGCGGGTGAAACCGCGGGGCAGAAACCTATAGTGTGCTTAGAAAAAAATCTTGGTCATGTAGTTTTTTTTTAGTTTATTTCTTGTCCATGTTAGTTTCGTAGAAATTCATGATTTTATTATAACCAACTCTCATCCATCACCTTAAATAATATTTTATCAATTAAGGCTGCTTTTTTGTACCATGTAGGTATGTGCGTTGTGCTTTTAGTTAATTTGGCAATCACTCCTCTCTTACTCATTTTATCCTTCACCCATTCAATTTCTGTTCAAAGTACCTCATCCTGTAAAATATGTTTATTTTTGATAATATTAATATATTTCTTTGTTGTATAATACGTATTCTATTTCTTGTTCTAGATAGAGCATATATAGAAAGAACATTGATAGCATGCAAAGGATCTATTGAAAAAACAAAGTCACAAATTGACAAATTGTGCACCCTGAAAACGTTATTACCAAATTTTTTCACGGAATGCAATGTTATCGAAGATTTTAAGAATTTGCATCAAATTTTGTAAGTAAGGATTAAATAATTTTATAGCACATTAAAAAAAAATGTTTCGCTAAGAAAACTGAGGATGTAATTCGTACCACCACATCAAACAGATTGCTTATTCTTAGGGATACATCGAGTACACGTGTATGGTGTATAAAGGAACACCTATTAAGGTCACTTTCAGTGTTATCCTCAGATATAACTTTAATTAAGCTCGTGTATGACCACAATCACACCATGGTAAGTGATGACGTGGCCAAAGGTGGCACAAAACTGAATCTCAATCTCAATCGCAGCTATCGGAATATATATATATATTTTGTTTTTTTACTATTGGATAAGCTTGTGTTTGACCGCAATCTCACTATGGTAAGTGATGATGTGGCCAAAGGTGATAAGCACACAAAGCCTAGATGGGAACTGGGCTTCTTCACTTCACTTCAACTTCACCGAAAGCTCAAGCTCATTGTAAGGATTCGAACCCACGACCTTCGCCGCGGTATCCCACGTCACTTACCACTGAGCTATCATCGCCTTAAAGTGTAAGCATTTATGCAAAATAATGGGTACCAACCACAGATAACTAGGTACACCTTTGCTTCGGTAAAACGCTTTAACTGTAAGCTTCGCTCCGATGGGTCACCTACAGAACATGCAGTATTGTCTTTACCCTCTTGACCATGCATTACCTACTACAAATGTGCTATAAGTAAGTATGGCACCGTAAATTTTAACAATATTGATTTCAGGTATATTCTACCACTCCCAAAGCTGACAAAGGATCATTATAGGGTTTTCATGTCACGAGCAAGCAATAAGCCATTTGAATCGTCTGATGTTTTTGATTTTTACCGCCTGAATATTGCCGTAAGTAAAAAAAAATAACCTAGCTTTTACATCTCTCTTCTCATCTGTAATGTTGAAGTTTTTTTCCGGAACTGTAGAGCTACAGCAAATGAGCACTTCTATGGGAGATTATATAATCAATATTCAGCATAGACAGCTCGAAACCAGCACTATAAAAATGGCGACTTGGTATTTGCATAATCTCAATAAAAGATCGTGCCTAATGATAAATTGATTATTTATTAAAATTAGCTATAGTTTTGATATCTATAGGTACTGAATAATATAAAGCTGAAGAGTTTGTTTGTCTGAACGCGCTAATCTCAGGATCTAAAATTTAAAAGTCAATATAAAAAAATCTGAATTATCGAAATATCTCGAATATGGTAATACTTTTACCAAGGTAATTTTTGTATATTTGGTAGGTGTTCCGCCCACCTATCTCTCCCTTAAGTTTGTCCTACTACTCACCGGTGTCCCTGTATAATGGCTGGATAGTATATATGTATGTCGCAATCGAGTCGTTGCATCCTGCACGCCAGCGCCATCCGGTGGCGCTCGATGGAGTTGGTGGGGCGCGCGCCGTTGTTCGTGAAGAGACTCACTTTTTTGTTGGCGAGCGACGCGTGCACACATCCACCGATACATCGCGCGTTCTGTACCTAATTACCGATTTACTGTTGGAACTATAATAATAAATAAATAAAAAACCTTATATTTCCCAGTTTCACAATTGTATAAGTTATAATTAATTAAATAATAAAAATAAATTATTTATTTGAGGGAACCCCTGAGGTGAAGGCCTATAATAAACATTGGAGTTAAAAATTGGAACTATAATAAAGTGATTTAATCATCATATTGTTTTCTATATTGTAATCTAAAACTACCCACCGACGCCCACTGTAAAAAATGAGTGCCAATGATAACGAGGAAGCATCTATTCCGTCATGTATAATATTTGGATTTATTACTTTTGATGTACCATAATATATACTCCGTATATGACGGTGATTCATTCTTAAATTATATTAATTGCTGACGTCCTGTGTTTATAGTACAGCCTAACTCAAGAAATGTTGCAAATCATATTTTTAGATAATTAAAGTTACATACTTTTTTACAGATATATGAATATTTAAAAACTCATGACTACTGTAATGGATTTATAGTTATCCATGATTTTAGAAATATTAGTATAAAGGATTTACTCAATAAATTTAATTTGGTTGAACTACAACAATTTTTAAGGATTTTGATTGTAAGTATCTACTTTTAGTTATCATTTTCTAAAGCTGTATTATCAAAACACTTTAATTTAAACATATAGGTAGTCCTGAATAGCTAGATTATCCCGTCAATGCACAGCTGAAACTGCTAGAAACTAGATAAACTGTGCGCAAAATTGTACAATGTAGGCCAAGAAAGTCATTTTTTTTAAATTAAATCCCTGAAGGGGTAAAAAAATAATGTGGGTGCAACCGCGAAGCAGAAAAGTCAAACAATAATAAAACAATATTATTAATATTTTGCCAGACCTATACGTAAATTAATTGCAAAACACTATTTATAGTAGAATCACAAAAAATAAGTGGTCATATATTTTACATGTATCAAAAAAGCTATATAATACTAGATTTTTGCACCGCAATTTTACTTGCTCTTTTCTATTTTAAACTTACAAGAGATAAAAAAAAGTTGTTAATATCAACTCATATTCGTAATCCATCCAGAAAAAGTTAAAATTATATACTTAATTATACCCTGAGCAACCTCCCAAAATTCTTTAAACATGCTTAATAATAGTCTCGAAAAGTACATGTACCAAGTTTCAAGTGATTTCGACCAGAAAAATATTATTACCCATAGATACTAATTGTCCCAAAAAAACTATTTCGTGGTTAAGTTGTGTTATCCGAAGTTCGTAAAATTGGGCAAAAGTAGTAGAAGTATGAGAATACTGCATTAATGTGAACTGAAACATAAAATTACTTCAATAAACCCGCTAGGTACATATAGCAAAAACTAAATAGAAATTATATTTTTACAGGAAGGTTACGGAGCCAGATTAAAGGCCATTCACATTATGAACGATTCAAAAGTGATTGATATATTCGTAAAAACTTTAAAACAATTTCTTAGTGCAAAAATTGGTGACAGAATATATGTGCACTCATCGAATGATGACATACAGAAAGCGGTACCAACGGATTTGCTACCACTTGAATATGGTGGTGATCAGAAATCAATATACGAATTACATCGTAAGTTATTGATTCTTTTAAACTAATCATTAATTATTTTACAATTTTGTTACCAGTAGCAATATTGGGAGATATTCTATCGTTTGTATTAAGGTGATACGTAAAAAATAAATCATAGCTTGATGGGCGTGGCTTAACAGTGGACGCGAGGAGCGCCTCGCATAGAAACATCGGGAACGCACCGCAACTATTATTGTGTGTGCCTGTGCCTGACAGTGTTTTGAAGTTTTAGAATAGAGGAGGCATGGAGCCGCAAAAATACAATGAATTTGTTTATTTCTCTCTGAATAAAACTAACTTATTATCTTTATTTGGCTCGGCCCTAATTTAAATATATATTGATTAAATATCTAAGTAATTCTAGCATAAACAGAGCTTATATTTATTTTTAATGACTAATATACATAATTATCTAAATACTGAAATCATATTCATACTATAAATGCGAAAATTTGTGTGTTTGTTTGTACTACAAACTTTCGCATTTATTTGTACCACGTAGCTCCGTAACAGCTGAACGGATTTTCAAGATGTATGTGAAGTAAGTTACTTTTAAAACGGGGAGTTGAGAAGTCAAATATTCTATAAATAATTTTCTTTTTATTAATTTTTAAACATAAATTTTAAAAGTGCTGTGTGTAAAGTTAATTTTGAAATTCAACCCTTAAGAGGGTAAAAAAGGGGTTGTAAGTTTGTATGAAAGTCGGTCATTTTTTAAGCTAGAATCATGAAACTTTGTTCTTAGACTAACAATTACAAAAGAAAAATACCGGTCAAGTGCGAGTCGAACTCGCGCACCGAGGGTTCCGTACCATCTTGTCAATAGATTACGTTTTCGATTACCTTATTTGAGGTTTTTGCCAATTAAGCTAGACCTCTAAATTATATGAGCGCCGATACAACTCAGAGGTCTATCTTAATTGGGGCTTACTATGTATGTATGGGGGCACCCTTTAATTTTCATCTTTTTCCATTTTTTGGAATTTTTCCATTATTTGTGCTGTAAGCTTGCTTTTTGCCAAATTTCGTGATTCTAGGTCAACGGGAACTACCATATAGGTTTTCGACCCAAAACCTATAGGGTACTTACGGTTGACCTAGAATTGTCAATTTTGGTTAAAAGCGAGGTCTTACAGCACAAATAAAGAAAAAAATCCGAAATATAAAAAAAGTTGAAAATTAAGGTAAATTTTGGTACTTACAAGTTTTCGCGAAAATCTAAATTTGCCGATATCTTTTTTATCGTGTGGACTCAGGACCTTGATTTTTATACACCCAATAGGGACTATAGACCTCAGTATCCATACTTACTTAATATTATAAATGCGAAAGTGTGTCTGTCTGTCTGTCTGTCTGTTAATTCTTCACGCTTAAACCGCCGAACTGATTTCGATGAAATTTGGTATAAGGATAGTTTAAGTCCCGGGAAAAAACATAGGATAGTTTTTATCCCAGAAATCACCCTTTAAGGGGGTGAAAAGGGGATCGGAAGTTTGTATGGGAAATCAATAACCGCTGAACTGATTTATGACTGTCTGTCTGGATATTTATGAAAAAACCAGCCAAGTTCGAGTTGAACTCGCGTGGACAGGGTTCCGTACAATGCCAAAGTCAGTGAATGTATTATGACGAGTTTACCACTTTATTTTCAATTGATAGAATTCTCATAGGTTAGGTGTGATGAATAAAATCAAAACTATTTATTTTACAATACTAACAAAAATATATTTAAGATTCTAAGAAAACGAGCCCTTTCATTTTCTATATGACACAGTAAGGTTTGCAAAACATTTTTTTAATTTCCTAAGTACCTAATTTGTCCCCCGAAAATTACCCTTATTTAAAAAAAAAATTATTTACTTTGCACATCCGTGTTTGGGTCATAGAATGGAGAATGTTACTAGGTATGCCAAATCGGTTGAAAGTTTGTTACAGTAAAGCTTGTATGTATACAAATACAATAGTTTTTAAGGCGATGATAGCGTCGAATACCGCGGCGAAGGTCGTGGGTTCGAATCCTACAATGAGCTTGAGCTTTCGGTGAAGGAAAACATCGTGAGGAAACCATAGCACGGTGGTAGGGTACTTTGTAGTACCCGACTGGCTGGCTACCACCCTCAAGTTGAAAATCTGTCGCCAAACACCTATCGGTGTGTTCCGACAGCTGCACTTGAGAGCCAGTTCCCATCTAGGCTTTGTGTGCTTACCATCTTCGGCCACATCATCACTTACTATGGTGAGATTGTGGTCAAACACAAGCCTATCGAATATATATATAAAAAAAAAACAGTTTTTGTTGTATTCAAAAATACCTTTTTTTTTTTAATTTAATTTTCATTTACAGGTTTTACTTAAAATAGAATAAACTAAGTGCCTAAAAACCTCATGAGTTTGTGCAGGCACTGTACATTCGTCTCATCCTAGCTTAATAACAAAACCTATTAGTTTTGATTTTACAGGCATTTAAACTAGCGGAGCGTTGCACATTGACATCACACCGTCACACAAGTATGTCATATCGAGTACGAGTCCGCATCGCACGTTTACTTCTATAAATCGGAAACTAATTGACGTAGCGAAGTAATTCTTTCACTTGTATTTTAGATTTTTGACAGAGAATATGGAGAGCTAATGTTCAAAATTAGGTAACATTCTTCATTACACCATCCTACCAAATTTCACCTGATTTGGTCGAGTAGATTCGGAGCAAATGTCTGTGACATGTCCGGATAGACAGACGCACGAGTGGTACTATAAAGGTCCGTTTTTTTGTACGGAACTCTAAAAAGCAGATTGAATAAAAAATAAGCTACGCAAATTACTAATTCCACGCGGACGGAGTCGCGGGCAAAAGCTAGTAGTGGTATAAATTTCAACTTGCTAGGTCCACCCGTTCCTGAGATAATCGGTGGTGACACACGGACAGACAGACAGACAGACGGACACTTTTTTCTTTTACCTTTTGAGGTACGGAACCCTAAAAACACGTACTTTAGCGTTTTTTTTAATTCTACCCCTGAGGGGGTGAACCGTGGGTTGAAAGTTTGTATGGAATTCCGTCATTTTTGAAGCTAGAAGCATGAAACTGTGTTTTTAAGCTAATAATTAGAAATAAAGAAATACGTGTTTTAGCGTTTTATTAAATTCCACCCCTGAAGAGGTGAAACGGGAGTTCAAAGTTGGTATGAAAAATGAGAAGACCTGACTCAACGCCCAGTCTAAACCCTAGGACCTAGAAAATATTTACGTCGGTGTTGTTTATAATATGTGGACGAGGAATGAGAAAGGAGTTTTTTTTTAAATATTTAATTCCATTTTTAAAAATGACAATGGCGACTCTATTCTTCTTTTTTCGATTCACATGTATGCTCCAAGGTCAGCTCCGGAGGCGTTGTAATTTTTTAACCTATATCATGTAATGTTGATCGGTTGGCTCTGTAAAATCAAATTTGTATATAAATATAAAATTTTCAGAAATAAAGTCCCCTGAAAAAACTCTTATTCAAGCCAAGATGATTATAAAACGCGATTTCAACTCCACCGATTGTGAAACTAAAACATCATCTGTCAGTCCGATCTCGAGACATGTCAAAAAGTCGTTCAATACAAAAAAATATTTTTCTTCATTATTATTTTTTTGTGATTTTTTCGTATTTTTCAATCCTATGTCCGTCTCTTGGTCCTAAGCTACCTCCCCACCAATTTTCAGCCAAATCGGTTCAGCCGTTCATGAGTTATAAATAGTGTAACTAACACAACTTTCTTTTACGAGTATATTATATAGATATCAATCATACAGAGACTGGATAAGGTCTAAGATACATACAATTATTAATAACATTTATTATATACCTAGTTATAATAATTATTCAACATGCTATTTATTATAAATGTATTGTATACTCACTTTTTATTTTCCGTCATTTTACGAGCTTTTTCTCTGAGGCGTTTTTTGTGTTGGAATTTGCTTATTTTTCGTTGTCTTTTAGACTTAATTCCCATATCGGTAATGTAATGATACACATTATTCAATAGTCAAATAAAATAAAAATTTGGAGACGCACTCAAACGAATACAACAATAATATTTATGAGACGATTCGACACAGATCTATCACTGACAAAGCCTGCAGGCCGACTGGGCGCCACTGGGCGGAGCTACGAAAGTGACAGAGTTATTTACTTCCAGATGCGAAGAAAGAGAGCGCAACAATGCGCTCGCTCCCAGATAAAAAAACGTAAGCGCCAAACCAAATAAAAATTGATTAAAAATTAATTACGCTAATTTATCAAAAATATTTTCAAGCAGACTTTTTAAATACCTAATACCCATATTTTGAATGGAGTTAAGATATGAAATTCGTGATGATTTTAGAATAAAAAGCAAAAATAAAAGAAAGAAGAGGTCTTTTCGGAATTAAATTCTATCGAGGCAATGTAATCCAATCGTGTTTTCACGTCAACCAAACCATTAATCAAATAGTCAATAAGCATATTATCCAAAAAAATATATATATTAATTATGCCATAGTGAAATAAAACTATTTCAAAAAGCTTAATTTTTTTTTGGTATCGCCTTTTGGCCCCACTATATTTGTAAGTTTGTTTAAAAGTAAAAATATTTCAGAACCTTTTTTTTTGCATACCGGTGATTTTACTACTAAGTGTTTAAAGGATGAAAAAAATCTTTGGAATTTTTTCACAGACTCCTATATTGTGATCCCAAATTACCAAGCAGACCTTGTGCTATGGAAACCAGATTATATACTACATATTATACATTTTTATGCACACAAATATCTGTTCTGGATGGGATTTATTGAAGATCCAAGACTGAAAAATATTAAAATCAATGACAACATTTCATTAACCTTCCAATCACTTTTAATAATAGAATCAAATAGCGGGAACAAAAACAAAATGTTTTTTTATTTTTCAGACCAATGGGTAGAAGAATTAAGCACTGAAAAACATAGGGAATACCTAAAAATGGTGTACGAAGCCCGAACTGATGAAATGTACCGACAAAAAGACAAGTTCAATGAAGAATACATGGGAATGCCAGGATCATTTCGAACTTTAAGCGTAGATTGATTTTATTTTATTCTAATTTATCTTTTCATTATGAACATGATTGTGTGATTTATTTAACTTTACTATTTATAAAATAAATAAAATTATGATAAGTAGCATAGTTTATATTGTATTCAATTTCAATTTTTAAATTGGGTAAAGTTGAATTTCAACTGCACATAATTATTTTAGTTGTAATAAATTATGCACATTTTTTTTTATTCTAAAATAAGTCAAGAATAATGACAGGGGTATAATTATTTTTGTGTTAAACATGGTTGTTTAGTAACGTAAATAAATCGGATTTAATGTGTTTTTATATTTTTTTTAGAACGAAAAGTTTTAATTCAAAACAATACTTAATTTTAACAGGTAAAATAAAACTAAAAAGCTAAATTAAACTAATTACAAATAAATAAATTGCCCAAATCACTGCCCGATGGAAGCGTCCCATGTCTTTATATAATTTTTAGGAACCCAAAGTATAATTATGAGTATACATATATTTTTTATTTATTTATTAAAAAAGAACAATTCTATGGCATTACAGATAATTAAAAAACTTACGAAAATTACGGATATGGAGGAGTATGAAATTTGACAAAATTGAAGTTTATATGGAGAAGAAGAGCATTTTTGATAAATTTTATTATGCATTAGAAATAAATTAAATTAATAAAAAAAACTCATTCTTTTCACATACTTACACACATTATCATCCTCTGTTTGTCAACCGTTTTTTTTATTGATAGCTATTGAACAAGCTTTAGTGTCATCAATAAAAAAAACCAGTCAAGTGCGAGTCGGACTCGCGCACCGAGGGTTCCGTACAAACCTGTAATTAGTTCGTTCATCACGGTAATGGAGTCTCGATGATTCTTTTCGATTACCTTATTTGAGGTAGGTGCCAATTAAGCTAGACCTCTAAATTGTATGAGCGCCGATACAACTCAGAGGTCTATCTTAATTAGCTTGTTTAGCTATGTATGTATGGGGACACCCTTTAATTATCAACTTTTTTAATTTTTTTGAATTTTCCCTTTATTTGTGCTGTAAGACCTTGCTTTTTGCCAAATTTCGTGATTCTAGGTCAACGGGAACTACCATATAGGTTTTCGACCCAAAACCTATAGGGTACTTCCCGTTGACCTAGAATTGTCAATTTTTGCAGAAAAGCAAGGTTATAGCACAAGTAAAGGGAAAATTCCGAAAAATAAAAAAAGTTGAAAATTAAGGTATATTTTTTTTTTTTTTTTTTTTTTTATGTCACAAGTGACAACGAGGCCGGCGGGTCACCTGATGGTAAGTGACAACCGTCGCCTATAGAAATTGGCAATACCAGGGGATTGCTAATGTGTTGTACACCTTATTAAGGCGAACTGGCTCTCAAGTGCAATTGCCGGAACACACCAACAGGTGCTTGGCGACAGATTTTCAACTTGAGGGTGGTAGCCAGCCAGTCGAGTACTACAAAGTACCCTACCACCGTGCTGTGGTTTCCTCACGATGTTTTCCTTCACCGAAAGCTCAAGCTCATTGTAAGGGTTCGAACCCACGACCTTCGCCGCGGTATCCGACGTCACTTTGGTACTTACAAGTTTTCGCGAAAATCTAAATTATTTATTTTACAATAATAACAAAAATTTATTTAAAATCCTCATAACAAGCCCTTTCATTTGATATACTTATGACCAGAGATCGGATAATCGGGCGAATATATACCTAAAATTTACTTTTATTCCCACAAAATAATAATACGGACATGCCTTTCAGAATCCCGGATCCCGGAATCGTTTGAAATTCCTGAGATTGCTAAAAATGTTACATGCATACAAAATATAGCTAGAACTCGTTGTGATTTTTTTTATTGATATTCCATTTATTTTGAATAAAATAAAGATACTAAATCAAAACAACCACTGCTATAATTTATTTAAGTTTCTTATACCTAGTTGTTTTTACAAAATTGTAAAATTCCGGGAATCTGGGATTACTTATTGAGATTTTATCCAGAAAGGAATGTCCATATTCTTCTTTTGTGGAAAGAAATTTAGGTATATGTATATGCGTCCGATCTCAGCTTATGACACAGTAAGGTTTGCAACTCTTTTTTTTTTATTTCCTAATTTTTCCCCCAAAAATGACCCTTATTTAATAAAAATATTTATTTACTTTGCACATCTACCAAATTTCACCTGATTTGGTCCAGTAGATTCGGAAAAAAATGTCTGTGACAGGACCGGATTTTTTTCGCGTTTTATTGGTATTGATAATAATATTATCAATACCAATAAAACGCGAAAAAAATCCGGTGTTTTTATTATCACCGTAGACTCATATGTTCATATTGATACCAAATGGCACTACAATATTATACAGAAATGGCACTCTAACGCACACAATATTGCATAACACACATTGGCATTTTTAGTAATTTTGGGTCACTTTTACTTTTAATTGCACGTGAAATGCATTCGTTAATGCTGGTGACATGACACAAGTCAAGTTAGGCTAGTTAGCTACTTTTTAGCATCCCGCTTTCGGAGCGCGTATAACCTTTACCTAAGTGCAAGAACATATCAATTTATACTTACACATAATATTGTAGTTGTGTTGTTATTTATATTATGGATTATTGTGTTTACTTAACTACAATATCCCCATGGTAAATGATGATGTAGCCGGTGGTAAACACACAAAGCCTAGAAATCCATGACAGCTCAGTGGTAGTGACGTCGCGTCGCGTCAGTGATACCGCGGCGAAGGTCGTGCGTTCGAATTCTACAATGGGCTTGAGCTTTCGGTGAAGCAAAACATCGTGAGGAAACCGTAGCACAATGGTAGGCCTTTGCAGTACTCGACTGCTACCACCCTCAAGTTAAAAATCTGTTGCCATGCATCTATCGGTATTTCAGCAGTTGCGCTTGAGAGCCAAGTTACCTTAAGGCATTGTATAAAGTCGAAAACACATTGATAAGCCCCTTGGTATTTTAATGGCGACGGTGGGGACAGATTCGCAATTTGATGATGGTAGATGGCTATCTAGCCTGGCCAGGTGCGTGGCTACCAAGCTAGCTTTTCCTTAGCTTGTTGTAGTATTTAAATCCACAACCTTCATCAAGCCATTCGACATTGTTAACTGAAGTAGGTACTACTGCCATGACGCAACTTAACTCTATTGTGTTTACGACTAATGATATCTAAGTATAGGAAAGTCAGAAGTCAAAAGTCTGGGACATTTACAATTAGGACAGGTTGTCGTTTTATCATTTGCTGTTAAAAGAGCATGGTATTTACGTTTGTTCCTGTTTTTTCACTGTTTAGGCGTGATGGAATGCACAGGGGTCTTAATGCGGTTCCTTCGAACCAATCGAAATCTTTTTTTGGTTGTTATAGAAACGCCAAGGATAATATACGGTTCTGTAACGGTATCAAATGTATTAACTACTAGCTGTTCCCCGCGGTTTCACCCGTGTTCCCGTGGGATCCACGTTCCCGTGGAAATTTTTATTTTATACAAACCTTGTCCTAACAATAACAAATACATAAAACAAAGAATCATCCAATTTGGTGCAGTCATTCGAAAGCTATGAGCGTACATACATTTCGAAGATCCGTTTTTATTTCTATATGTAGATTATACTAACCCTCAACTGAGGAGGTTGATAACAAAATATTACACAGGATTTAAAAAAATGTAAATATAAACTTTAGCTAATAACAAAGCGTTGTGACACTTAACATGTGACCTTTATGTTGGCATACAACAACAAGTCATCAGCTAACTGGTGTGTTGTCAGTTGACTCTGGTAAGTTATCGAGTGCAGTAACGCATAATTAAAAAAAATGGAATCTCTACCAAGTAACCCGTTGTTAGAATTCCCAGAAGGAACTCTTCAGTCTATAAGAAAAATGTACGATCTGGATAAACCAGGAAGAATGGCTGAAGCTGTAAACTTGTTAGATGAATGGGTGAAGCAACAGGAGCATTTTGTGAAGAAAAACTTCTGTAAGTTACACTAATATAATTGAATAAAGTTATGAATAAATTTTCTAAGTGCCGAACGTAGGAAATATCAATTTAATAAAGCCTATGCCAAGAACCTGCTCGTCTGTACCAAATAAGATACCTGGTTGGTATTTGGATATCCTTTACTTTACTAAAGGATATTTTTAGTAATTATAAATAAGCATTTATTAATATTTACAACAAATGTACAAAATATACATGCAAATGTACAATTATAATACATAAAAAACATCTTCGAGGCTGCCGCTGCTGCCGATCGGCAAGGTTCCCAGAAGGCTGGCAGCGTTTCCTCTTTGGATGGCCAAGCTGATGCGTTGGCGGAAAAAGCTCCCCGCCCGCCGGTCACCCGAGGCCGCGATTAATTTTTTACATAAAATATTTGCGAAACGACGAGCTTCAGACCCCCACGGACCCATGGTCTCAACCGCAAAAGGCATAAATTGATAATTTGGACCAATACAGGCGTACTTTTTGAATTTTGAATTTTCCGCACCTTTCGCAGCCGCTCCCGCGGCTTTACAAGTCACCGGTAAGTGAGATGGCGCAAGTGTATCGACACAAGTGGCATCCCACACCAACGGCTTGCCGACACTCCACGGGATCAAAGTCATACCATCCGGCCTCTTGCCGTCGCCACGCGAAATACCGACTGGTTCGAGTACAGAAGGCACGCCGGCGACAACAAGAGCCCTACGGATAATATCATTAAGAGCCACGTGGCGTGAAATACGACCGGCGCTTTGAGAACACGAAAGCCCATGATGGCCGAGCTCATTGACAAGATCCCCACAGCGGCAGCGATGAGGATGATTGGACCTGGAACCAAGACGAAGACAAATGCACAAGCTTAATGTTATGCGGTCTAACAAAGTCCCGATATTACTAGATGGAATGGCTTGCAACCAGTGACCTGATTCACTCTGAGAGACAGCTAACAAACGTGCCCGGTCCGAATCAGTAGAAAAATCAGAAAATAAAATTTGCCAAGTTTTTTCGCAAAGAGGTTTGTCCCATTCTCTCTGAGAGTGACTCAAAGTCGGAATATTAAATTAGTAATTTAAATTTATAGTAATTTAAATTTATAGTCGTTTGATCGTATGGACTCCAACTATGAAGATCAGCCAATGAGTATCAAACAAAGAGCACTAAAGTCCATTCTCACACATAAATATCAAATGCACCCATTTAATTTGCCAGAAATGCAGAAGTTCATACTTGCAAAAAATATGTGACCTGCAAATAAGATTGCTCAAAACAATAATACTTTATAGAATATGTCATAATTAAAATATCTATGAAGAAGTGTTTCAATATTGTAGAGTAATAAACGTAGGTATTTGATAAAGTTAAGTTTGCAATAATATCCGAATAACTATAGCAGCCAAATAGAATTACCTACTTACCAAATATGAAAGATCTGCTAATAAATCGTTCATGTACGTCCGTCATGTTATAATTAACATGGGATCACATGCTACCGTGGGGTAATGTTGATTCAATATAATGGATATTGAACCAAATTCAGTACTTTAGTCAAATCTTTGAATAATAACAAAAACAAAGACATCAAAAATGTAGGCAAACGATACTTTGTGAAGGGATGTATATCATGCCAGACTCTTCAGCCCAGATTAAAAAATGCATGTATTTAAAAATGCTGTACGACTCCTTAAGGGTCATCAATCATGATGTAAGATTTTGGCATCCTTAAGTATTATAATTTTGTATGTTTTTTTTTGTGTGTGCTATCAATTACCCATATTGTGTTACTCTAAATAAAAACTAAACTCCATTTAGCGACGGAACCCTGAAAACAACAAATAAGTATGTTTAAATTTTTTTACGAAAGTTCTACGTAGGTTTAAGAAGATTCAGATTCAAAACAGATCATAATTTCAAAATTCAAAATGTATTATTCAATTTATGGGACACTTATTGAACGTCATCTTATTGCTATCTTTTTATGTTGTTGTTACTACTATTTCCAAATAAAGCCACAAGGGGATATTGTAAAAAAAATTACAATAGCCCCTTTACATTTATTCGTGTATGTCCTTAAAAAACCCAATTTTAATATGAGATAGATGTCTAATGACGTGATCGCAGTGTTTTTTAATTATTTACTTAGAGATATCATGCTAATTGCACCTACCTACATGACCTTTTCAACCCAGAAGTGTTTAGCGATATTCTAGTATTTTATCATCAGCGTAGAATACGCCATAGTTTCTTAATGGTTTTCTGTTTATCAAACAATGTAAAAATAATAAAAATATTAAATTTTCTTTTGCTACGTCTGAGAACGTTTATATACGAATAAAATTTGCAGCGTAGCTACGCATGTTTTTAACAGCTTTTTTTTCTAATTGAAGACAAACTTATACGCCATTTTATTTAATAATGTGTGTGTTTTAAATACCTATTTAAGTACTATTTATAGAAGTAGTAAACTAGAACCCATTCAATATGTAGGGTTAAAAAGTCAAGCTCAATTACTACCTTAATTACTCGACGATAATAATAACTAAAGGCATAACTTCCATTTAATTGCAAGACAAAGTCTGACTGACACATGCCTTTTTAGACCTTTATACATTTTACGGAAATAATATTAAAACTTAGTTTCGAAATTAATAATGTATAATTACACGATGATGGTCACAGGTCAAGATGTAATTGTTTGGTACAAACAAGGAAAATATTTTTCTAATTGTAGGTATATAATAATATTTATACATAAGTACCTACGTATACTTATTTTATTTTTGTCCGACATAAGCGTTTTCAATTTTCCGAGTAACAGTTCCAATTTTTATTTCCCTCAAATGCCAATTCAGTATAGCCGTGGTCAATCGATACACTTTTTTACATATTGATAAGCTTGACCGTATTCTCACCATGATATCTACTTAAGTGATGATGTGGCCGAAGGTGGTAAACACACAAAGCTTAGATGGAAACTGGTTCTCAAGCGTGTCGCCAAGCACCTATCGGTGTGTTCCGACACGCTTAAGAACAAGTTTTTCAACTTAAACTGGTAGTCACCCAGTTGGGTTCTACAAAGTACCCCACCACCGTGCTATAGCTTCCTCACGATATTTTC
Source organism: Ochropacha duplaris (assembly GCA_951361185.1). Taxonomy (NCBI): domain Eukaryota; kingdom Metazoa; phylum Arthropoda; class Insecta; order Lepidoptera; family Drepanidae; genus Ochropacha; species Ochropacha duplaris. The sequence goes on along the minus strand of OX592711.1, from coordinate 5,723,304 downwards.
CTTCATCGAAGCTCATTGTAGGATTCGAACCCACGACCTTCGCCGCGGTATCCGACGTCCACCACTGAGCTATCGTCGCTCTTACTAATGAAAATATTTTTGTTTGAATCGATGATTTAAAAAAAAACTTTACTCTTCTTTCAGCAAAACACTATTTAGAAAACACAATTATAGCAACTAAGGGATCTATAGAGAGAGCAAAGTCGCAAATCGACAAGATGTGCACGTTGAGAACTTTGGTACCAAAGTTCTTTGAATATTCTAATCTGAAGGAAGAATTAAATATTATATCAGATCACGCGTGAGTATCCTATACCTCTGTAAATTTTTAACATATTTTCCCTTTTGTCATAGTTTTTTTTTTATTCAAAAATACCTACTTACCTACATGTTTCGCTATTTAATTTTATGTTTAATATTTCAGATGTTTTACAATTTTACCAAAACCCACAAAGGACTTATACAGAGTATTTATAGTTAAAGTTAAAAATACGAATTTCGCAGCAGCAGATTTCATCCAATACTATAACTTTATGGTCATTGTAAGTACCTCAACATATTTAACTTGCAAAATGTTGACGCTTCTTCCATAGATTTTCACAGCAAATCGTTTCAAGTGGTACTCATCTAGTGACTATATTAGGCTATTTTTTGGAAAGTCATTCATCATCACTTTTGGGGACGTAGTCACCGCTCCAGAGTTTAGACCACAAGTTACTGCCCATTCGAACAATCATGTCAGACCACTCTTTTGGCTCATTTACTCTGTAAAATTATTTGTAATTTTTTTTTTCACATTTGCCCTCTGTCTACTTTCTTTTTGTGAATAAATATTTGTTATATAGCACTTTTAAATTGCATTCATGTTTAATATGTAGCTATAATATTGTTCAGTTATGTTAGTTGTAAGATTTCCCAAAAATAATAAAAAAACAATAATTTATATTTCAGATATTAGAATATATAAAAGAACACGACTACTGCGCAGGCTACATAGTGGTTAACGATTATTCAGATGTTAACGTTACTGATATGTTATCCAAAATTAGTCTCATAGAATTACAACAATTTTTTCCTGTGGCCACTGTGAGTATCGTTTTAAAAATCTTTCTTCAACAAATTTTGTCTGATTTAATAATGAAACTATTAAATACAAAATAAAAATATTTTATTCAATTAAGCCTTCATAAGCACTTATGAATAGTCTGACAGAGTCGGATTGGAAAGTTTTAGTTGATAGCTTTTCAATGTCAATATTTTTGGGGTTCTGTAGCGCAAAAGGAAAAAACGGAACCCTTAAAATTTGTTGTCACACTTTGTTGTCCGTCCGTCCGTCTGCCAAGAAGACCCTTTATTTCGGGAACGCGTGGAAGTATCGAGTTGAAATTAAAATATTCTCAGGTCTACACAGTCCCTTGTAGCTGTGAAAAAATCAAACTCAAAAAGATACTACCGTTTATGCCGCAAAAAACGTATATTTCGACGCTCTCAAGGGAATCAAAATTTATAGCAAAATTTATAACTATGAAATTTGGCAAGTTATACCATCTTAAGTATAAGTATAAGTATAGGGAAAAATCTGAAAACTATACAATTGTAATTAAATCTTAAAAAAGCAACATAATCGAAAAAAATAGAAAACATATTTTAAACTCGATTACCGTGATGAACTATTACTTATGTACAAGTTTGTACGGAACCCGCGGTGCACGAGCCCGACTCGCACTTGACCGGGTTTTTGTCTAGTTTTGAGTCGATATTAAAACACTTGAATTTGGAACCTCACTATTTGACATTTGATTTATTTTCAATAAATAAAAACTATTCTTGATACTTGACTAAAGTTCTAGTTCTCGTTTTATATCACAAGTCTTCCTACTATGTCAATAAGATTTTGTTGTTAGAAACATTCTGATGTTTTGTTGAACTTTGCAGGATGGCTTTGGAACGAGAATAAAAGGAATTTTGTATATAACCCCATCCAAATTGATTGACGGATTTATAAAACTTTTAAAACAATTTCTGTCTGAAAAAATTGGAAACAGATTACATGTATATAATACCTTTGAGGACATGTACGAATTCATACCACAAGATTTACTACCACTCGAGTATGGTGGCAAAGAAAAGTCTATGGAGACGATGCATAGTAAGTTTTTTATTTATTATAAGTGACAAACAGACAAGCGGATCACGTGCTGGTAAGTGACTACCGTCGCCTATAGATATTAGCAAAACCAGGGGGATTGCCAATGTGTTGTATCTACACCTTATAATGCCTGCAACTGACTTTCAAGTGCAATTGCCGGAACACACCAACAGCTGCTTCGCGACAGATTTTTAACTTGAGGGTGGTAGCCAGCCAGTTGAGTACTACAAAGTACCACCACCGTGCTGTGGTTACCTCACAATGTTTTCTTTCACCGGAAACTTAAACTCATTGTAGGATTCGAACCCACGACCATCACCTTAAAACGGAGCTATCATTGCCTTAAAACTTAAGTACAAACATGTAGCCATAGACTGTAAAGTTACAGAGACACCTTTTAATACTTTTTGAGTCAATTTTATGTAGATACCTAAACTGTTGTATTCTATTTCACAGACGATTGGTGCAATATCCTTAGTTCTGAGGAACACGTCAGCTATATGAAAGAAATTAAAAAGGCATGTACCGACGAATCTTTAAGGAAAAAAGATAAATTCAACGAACAGTACATGGGAATGCCAGGCACATTTAGAACTTTAAGCGTTGACTAAAGATATCTCATAGGACAAGGTTATAATTTTTGAATGTATAAAGTAACACAAGTATTGAAACCTTAGTTTGTAAGTGAGCAGGTATTTTTTTTATTCAGTACAATAATATTTTAGAACAGTACAATATATTTAGTACAAATATAAACTGGGTGACTATTTCAACTGGGCATGGAATACCAAATCCGATAGTAGGTACAGGGAATAGCGAAAAATATGCATGCTAAAAATATTCTAAATAGTCGGTCTTAGGACTAAACCTGTAGACTTAGACCTCGTGTTACTCTACAATTCCTACGTATCGCTTATAAGAATTAAATTCAGGAAAGTAGTGTTCAACGACAAACTAAAGGAATGATTTGGTCTAATTTTTTTACAAAATACCTACTTCTTTATATAGATTAACAATTACAAATTGACTTTGTGTCCCCCAATGAAACGAGACGCTTGGATTAAAATATTTTACTTATATTCTTCGTAAAGGGACAATACTTAGATTTTTTTTTCTATTTAGAGGTTCTTCGTCAGGGGTTTCTTTTTTAACATTAGTGTAGATATTATGTAATATTAAAAATAATATCTAGAATTACGTTTTTCAACAATGAAACAACTATTAAAAAGTACATACCTAGTATAAAAACATCTACATATTTTATTTTTATTTATGAATATGAAGTATGAAAATAAATATTTTAATATATTCTGATGTTTTTTTTCTGATCAATAAGATTTTATTTTCCTACTGAGACTATGTACTTAAGTGCATATTTTTTTGTTATGAGCGATTCGATATATGAAAGTTAGGATAGGAAATAAGTTATGTAAATAATACAAAGTATTGTCACAGATAGGATAGGTAATTTAAAAAAAACAACTTCACAAGGAAACTAAATAAAAAAGTAAAAAATAAATTAACTTAGCACAAAGTAATTCGTATTTTGATTTAGTTAATTCGAGTAACCTATTCAAATTATTATTCTTTTAATACCTGTTGATCTGTTTGAAGTCGGTGCCAAGCCTAATAGGTTTGATAGGCTTCGTACGTCCTCCCCCGCCACATCGTACCACTCCTTTCATGTAACGGAATGCGTGAGCGAGTGTGGATTATCTTTCGTTGTTATTTTCCCTATTTACCAGTATTTACTAAGTAGGTAATCTTATTACTTCTTTCATCGTATTTTTGGTCTTGTCACCGACTTCAAACAGATAAATAGGTATTTATAGAATAATTATTTGAATAGGTTACTCTGCTTAACTAAATCAAAATACGAATTACTTTGTGCTAAGTAAATTTATATGCCTTTTAGTTAAGTATTTTTATTACAAGTATTTCTTGGAAAATTAATAAGATAGAAAGAAAAAGAAAGAAAATACATTTATTTGATTAATAAGGAATATAAATTACAATAAATTAAATTTCAATCGCGATATTCGGACTATGAGTACATATATCTATTTTTAAACGATTTCAAAAAAGGAGGAGGTGATTAGTTTTATCTTTTCATTTTGTAGTTATTTACAATTAGCATAGTTCAATTTTTATACATTTTCTGCAGTTACCTACTACACTTACAAACATGATTTTAGCATTTTTTGTGATAAAAATTTGTCTCGGTGTGAAACACGTTTTGTTTTTAGTTTATATTAATTTGTTTCATTGATAAGATTACAAAGGAATTAAAGCGGATAAAATAAAAGGCCACAATTGTTATGATAGCGGGGTTTTTATTTATTTTGTAAAATTCATAAATATGTAACTAGGTATACCTACCAAATTTTCAGTAACGAAGTTATTCCACAAAACCAGACAAACTGACTCTCACACTGATAATTCCATAATAATAATAATTCCAACAGCTTGGCCATCCAAAGAGGAAACGCTGCCAGCCTGCTAGGAACCTTGCTGATCGGCAGCAGCGTCAGCCTCGAAGAAGTTTTTATATATTATAGTTGTACATTTGTTTGTATATTTGGTACATTTGTTGTAAATAAATTCCAAAATTATTTTAATAAATTATAAAGTAATAAAATTTGTCGCCAAGCACTATCTGACGTGCTTCGACAGCTGCACTTCCCTGTTAGGTTTTGTGTGCTTACTACCTTCGGCCACTTCAACACATGGTAATGTTGGTTACTATGTTCTGACATAAACCAATCCAAAGTGACTCCTTACGTTTACAATTGATATTCCTTTGTTCGGAGTTTTCTAAGTTAAGCATAAAGAAGTTTAACCAAATGGGCATTAGTCTGATAAGATCAGACATTATGTGTGACGCTTTCGAGGTCAGCCCTAAAAAATAAGAAGACTTAGCTGGCGACCGCAACAAGTGGAGGAAGACTCTAATAATAATAATAAATCTGTCTCTGATTGAAGGATGCAAAACCTATGATAGGTAGGTACTGGTTTCAAAATTTTGCTAAAGAGACACATAAGTACGAGAGTCGCTTCTCCAATCCAGCCATCTAACGTCCTTCAGTTTAGGTGACAAAAATTTGGAGGCTACTGTCGCTCCCGTATCGGATCGTACAGTAATTCTAAAGCCGTTTAGTTCATCTATCTAAGATGCAAAGGCCTTCATGTTCTCGGTAAGTTTGTTTGTTGCTGAAACAGTAGGTAAATACTAATTTGCTGCAGTATAGTTTGGTGTTCGTTTACAGATATTTTATTATTGTTGCCCAAAATAGTTTGTTGTTTGCGTTTGTTGAATAACAAAAATTGAGAGAAGTATTAAATTACCATCATAAATACACCATTTACATAATACTTTGTGTTTACTATTTTTCGAACACATGTGACTGTTTTACTTTGAGTCTTATTCAACGTGACCGGCGAAACATGTTTTTGTTTCAGGACAAATATTAATATAGACATCTATAGACAATATACTTAACCTATGTAAGTACCAATACATAAATAATTTATAAAGTTAATTTTTAAACTAAAATACCATATGAATCAGCTGAAGCTGCATCTAGTTTCTTTAAATGACATTATCCGTCGTGCTCTTGTTGCCGTCGGCGTTCCAGCCATATTAGAGCCAAATGGGTTGGCATGCGACGATGGCAAGATACCTGACGGAATGTCATTGTTTCCATGGAAGATGGGTAGGCCTCTAGTGTGGGATGCAACGTGTGTCGACACTCTTGCGCCATCCCATCTTCCTAGCACAGCGTGTCATGCCGGCGGTGCCGCTGCATCCGCTGAGAACCTCAAGCGGCGAAAATATAATAGCCTTATAGGTAATTATATTTTCGAGCCGTTTGGGGTTGAAACCCTCGGGTCGTGGGGCCCGAGTGCTCATTTCCTATTTAAGGATATTTCCAAAAGATTGGTTGACGCTTCCTGTGACCAAAAGGCTGGCTTTTACTTTGGCATTGCCATTCAACGTGGCAATGCTGCCAGTCTTTTGGGAACGTTACCAGTCGACGGCGATGCGGAGGAATTCTTCGACGCACTTTTATAGTTTATTTTAGGTAGTTTTTAGATTAGATTAGTTTTAATTGTAGTTTTTAGCCGACGGGCATGGGTTTGAGCCTCGATTTAGGTTGGGAAAGAAAACTGGAGAGCTTTACTAGAATTATTATATTATTCACACACTGACAAAATAACAATTAAAGATCAAAGAGTCACAATTAATAACTATTAGAGTTACAATTATATATCAAAAATGGTCGGCGGTCTAACTACTCGCTTGGAGACGCGTCGCGGTACACTCTCAACAGCACGACTAGTGGCGGCGTCTCTTGACGAAGTTCTTTCCGGTTGGTTAGACGGTGTACCAACCTTACCACAATAACAATGAGTACTGTAGGGTTGCCGTGCTACAAGTTATAATAATGTAAATATCTATGTTATGTACCTAATATATTATACCTAACTGTTTCTTAAGTCTATTTCTTACATGGGTCTGATAACAGCATAGAAATCAATCTATTGTTATTAGGTACCTGTAGCAAAGGTCAAGTAACCGAGATAAATTCAGAGTAAGGTTTTTTTTATATTCCACAAGTGACAACCAGGCAGGTGGGTCACCTGATGGTAAGTGATTACCGTCGCCTATAGACATTAGCAATACCGGGGCGATTGCCAATTTGTTGTACATCTTAATACAATGCCTTAAAAGCAAATGGTTCTCAAGAGCAACTGCCGCAACACACCTACAGGCGCTTGGCGGCAGATTTTCAGCTTGAGGTTTGTAGACAGCCAATCGATTACAACAAAGTAACCTACCACCGTTGTTACGTTGCACTATTATATCACAGATAAATGACAAAATGAGTGTACTATAACAAAGGTAGAATTGATTTGCTAATTGTACGCATACGCATACTGTAGAGTGTAGGCCGTCCACAAATGGGACATTTTCATTCCGGTTAAATCGACTTGTACAAAACCAATATATATTATATTACTGAGAAACACCTCAATATTAATATCTAGTAATAGTTTTATAATTTTAATTAATCAATATAAGATAATTACTATTACGTTCACGTTAGTCGTGACACCGTGCTGTCGTTTCCTCACGATGTCTTCCTTCACCGAAAGCTCAAGCTCGTTGTAGGATTAACCACTGAGCTATCATCGCCTTAAGATTTTAGACTTAATAACATTGACTAACATAGGTACTAGTCTATACCATAATATAAAGATATCGAATAACTATAATAAAATGCTTAATTATACATCCTTCACGCCTAGTTTGATACGCCGCTGTAAAAACAGTAGACTTGCCTTATTCCATTTAAGTAGTCAAAGAAATAAGTTGTATTTCGTAATGGAAGAATTACTACCAACATCTATAATAAAATTTAATGAAAATCAATTAGCGAAAGTACGCGACATATTTGGATATGATGACGTTCATAAACTTAAACAAGACATCGATTTGCTTGAGGATTGGATTAACAAACAAAATCATTTTATTGTAAAAGACTTCGGTATGTGTCTTTTATTATTAGGTATATATTTATTTGTGTTTAGTGTGGAAATGCAAGTTTCCAAGACTATCTGGTGGTAGTGAGGTTGATTGCTATGACGAAGATCGTGGTCAGAATTCTATAATGAGCTTGAGCGTTCAGTGATAGATATCCATCATGAGAAAACCATTGTATGGTGGCAGGGTACTTTGTAGTACCCTCTCAGCTGGCTGAACTTGAAGGTGACACCTTCAAGTTCCAATTTTGTATAAAAATCAGTGTAGAAGTTTATCGTCACGGTCTGAGCTAATATGGCATCAAATCATCTTGTTTAATTAAAGAGTAAAATATACCTACTGGGTATATTCGCGCCCAGGATATTATCTAGGTATATATTTTGATTATTATTAACGCGCACAGAATAATTTCTGTTCGCGAATAGACTCGCAGCGGCCCGCTATATTTAATTACAAATATGAATTTAGATCGCGAAAGTTTTTAAAGGGGTAAGATTTGTTTATGGTCATTTTGATAAAAAAACCTTTTATTATGATCAAATATTTTATTATTACAATTTACACGTGCAGGTTAAATCTTTTCACGCTCACTGATTAATTAAGCTGCTTTGCTGCGGTATTTGAACTGCGTTGCGTTACCATAGTATCGATAAATAATTTGGTTTGACTGATTAAGGCCTAATGAAGGTTAATTTGAATTTAGGACTCTTTATTTCTTTTTTGTTTCATATCAGAGATTTAGCTTATCTTTTTTTCTTATACTACAAGTGAAAACCAGGCTGGTGGGTCACCTAATGGTAAGTAACTTCCGTCGTCTATAGTTATTAGCAATACTAGAGGGCTTGCCATTGTGTTGTGAACATTTTTATAACGCCTTAAAGGCAACTGACTCTCAAGTGCAACTGCCGAAAAACGCCAACAGTTGCTTGACGAGAGACCGAAGGATTATCCAGCGATTGAAAAACTTATTTGAAGTACAATTACATGTCTATCTACGGAACCCTATCAGATTCTCCAGCCTGACTCGCACTTAGCTGGTTTTTATTATAAAATAAAAACATTCGAAATATTCACAAAAACTTTTTTTTATTACACCCTAATGACATAGGTACAATGATAAAACAAAGTTTTTGTGTGCGTAGGTTTGTTTGCCACTACTCAGCTCTGTCTCGGATTTAGATGAAAATTACTACTCTTATGCAATACGATGTTGTTTAATGTGATTACTATACTAATTTATTAGATGGTTAACTGCTTATTTTTTTTTTATTCTCAGGTAGAGATTTCCTTGAAAGATATCTAATCTATAGCAAAGGTTCGGTGGAGAAATCTAAAAGACGATTGGATAAATTGTGTACTCTTCGAAATTTACTGCCTGAAGTATTACAAAATTTTGATGTTAAAAATGAATTCAACCATCTATTTAACTGCTTGTAAGTTCTGCTTTATTTGTATCAAACAAGTCTAAAATCAAAAAGAAAGATAGTAAATATTTTTTCAAGTCATTGCTATTTAATAACAAGTTCAGAAGACAGGGCTGTACCTATTTAATTTGATTATGCAATATTTATTATTATATAGCTGTCCCCCGCGGTTTCACCCGCATTCCCGAGGGATCTTATCTTTTCCCGGGATAAAAAGTATCCTATGTTTTATTGCAGGATATGGAATACCTGTTTGCCAAGTTTCATCAAAATCTGTTCAGCCATTTTTGCGTGAAAGAGTAACAAACATCCATCCATCCAAACTTTCACATTTATAATACTAGCTGTCCTCCGCGGTTTCACCCGCGTCCCCCTAGGATCTTATCTTTTCCCGGAATAAAAAGTAGCCTATGTGCTATTCCAGACTATAATCTATCTCTATGCCAAATTTCATCTAGATCCATTTAGCCGTTCTGGCGTAAATTAGTAATAAACATACATCCATACATCCAAACTTTCACATTTATAATATTATAGTAGGATTAGTGGGATTAAACATTGGTATTATAAAATTTTTTTTACAATACTTCCCTGAAACGTCAATATTGTTAAACACCTAATTATTATTACTTACCGCGTATATAAATTTTCAATGCCGATGTGTAATGTATTGAAAACTATACAGACCTATGACCACGTGTACCTACTATGGAAACTAGAGAACAATAAAACAGGTCCCCCATACACGATTCACGGTATATTGGGCTCGTTGGCGTAGTTGGTACACTGCGTCTTGTAGGTCGTGCGTTCGATTCCCGCCCTGGAGTGTCATTTGTGTCCATGAACATGTCTGTTTGTCTGGATGAAATCATCTATTGTTGGGTATGGGTTTAAAAAGTATTATTATTGTAGTCAGTCGAAAACTAGGGTCCACAGATGAAAAGGGTTAAAAAAATATTAGAGGCTTGACTGAAACTGGTGGAGCCGAAAAAAAATGTTTTATATGTTTTGTGAGAAAATAAGATTGATTACAGCTTAATCAGAGAAACTATATTTTATTTTCAGTTACAATTGTATTCTACCATTACCTACGCCTGATAACTACAGAGTTATTATAACAACAGCTCATGGTTTTGACGAAAAGTTCGATCTTTTTCAGTATTACAAATATATTGCAGTGGTAAGATATTCCATTTGTAATACATCAAATTATTTACTTGGTATTTTTACGAATGACTAAACCGTAAACAAAAGGTATCTTTACAGTAATTTACCATTTTTTTTGCGAAACTTCTTGTGTGAAATAATTACTTTGCAACTAACAATTTAAAAAAAATCGGAGAACTCATCTTACATGCCGATGGGCCATTCTTTGATGGCTTTAGAAATACGATTTTAAGACTCGGACATCGGGCACATGAACCCGTTCAGGAAAACATTGTTGTTTTATTGGACAAAACACCTTACGTACTCTTGCATATGTTTACTAAGTATTTAGCATTGGTTAGTGTGGATCCAAAAGACTTACAATATACTGCGTGAATGACATTTTAAATTTTCAAAATATCCTCCTAGTATTAATATTGTCCATAAACAATAATTTATGTAGGTATCGTTGTTTGTGACAGAGAACCAATCTTCGAACAATTATTTCCAGTTTGTACCAAGTAGCCTTTGATATCTAATAACTATCTATTCGATATCAATGCAAGTAGCTAACTATAATACTGAAACTCTTAAAAACAAATTAAATTTTTCAGAATAGTGAATATTTTCTTAGTCATGATTACAACGCGGGATATGAATTTATTATAGATTCTAGAAATATGCCGTGGCCTTTAGTTTCAAAATTCAATCCCATTACAATACAAAAAGGTACAACTTTGTTTGTGGTAAGATCTTTAATTATCTTTTATATTTAAATTTTGTAAAAAAAACATCGAGACGAAAGAAAAAAAGAATGTTTAATCAAATTAATTTATTCCAGGAAGCAATGGGTTTAAGAGTTAAATACATACATTGCTTGACTGGGTCCAAATTTTTTGACGTTATACTGAAATTGATCAAACAGGGATTTTCAGAGAAACTGCGTAAAAGGATAGAAATACACGATTCAGTAGAATCACTTTATAAATTCATACCAAAACAAATATTGCCTGCTGACTATGGTGGCAATGGAAATACAATTAAAGAAATCAATGGTAATATTTACATTATAATGGCAATAAAACAACCATTAGGTGCCGGGGAAGATGTTGAACTGGGGTAGTGTGAAGTGTATTCCGAACCGGTGGTAGATTCAATTGTAATGTTCATAAGTGCCTTACCAGGGCCTAAACTGAATAAATGAGTTTTGAGTAAATCTTAACCAATAATCGGCTTATGTAGGCAAGTAGTACCTACCATCAAAATAATTTACTGATATTGTCACTTACCTGAGGTAATAAGTATTTCGTAGTTGATAATAATAAGTAACATGGTTTGAATTACCACTTTGGGATGCAAGAGCTTTTTGAAACTGTGATGAATGAAGGGAAAAAAAATAGTCAGGAGATAACTTTAAATTTTCTGAATTTATAGGTATGCATCTTATGTTATCTTTTTCAGATCAAAACTTCAAAGAATTTTGTACAGATTCTCATATTGAACGAGTAAAATTTATGGAAAAAGCTGCCACAGATGAGTCCCGTAGGCTTTCATCAAATTTTAACGAAGAATTATCGGGAATGCCTGGCTCATTTAAGACGTTGAGTTTTGACTAAAGATAAAATGAAAATGTTATTTAATATGATAACAGTAGCTTACCAAACATAACATTGATGTTGAAAAAATACAGAAAGACGTTGAAAATAACTTTTAGAATATTTTACAACAACGTATTAATTCATTATTAATTTCCAAATAAAATCAAGTGTTGTAGGTATATAGTAATCACGCTAATATTAAAATACGAAAGTTAATCAATCTGTGTATTTGTTTGTTACCTGTTGTATTTTTGGTAGTTTGGCACCTGGTCTGATGAAGCATAAAAGCTACAAAAAGGGCAGGCTGCTATTGCTATATTCCCTGCCCTTTTTCAACAATATTTTACTATTAATTCTATCAATTTCGTGAACTATTAAGAATAGCATAGTCGTTTAATTTTAAGTTGACTGTTAGTTCATTCACGTTACTCTCTATAAGTAACTAGCTGTCCCCCGCGGTTTCACCCATGTTCTGAGATCTTATCTTTTCCCAGGATAAAATTACAAATAACGTGGCTTTCTATTGGTAAAAGAATTTTCCAAATCGGTTCAGTAGATCCAGAGATTACCCCCTACAACCTCACAAACTATACCTCTTTATAATATTAGTATAGATTACCTACCAATTTTTAAGTAAGATACTTATATCTAATACGCCACTGAATGAACTTATAACTAATCTTTATGACGAATTGAGAAATACGTAAATATTAACACATTATTATGGTTGAACATTAATAAACATGAAACACGTGTTTACATCAGCAGTAATGCAACGTGCACCTGAAATGAGTCGATTATCATGATACCCATTTTGTCTAGCCTATTTTGTCTCAAATTGATTATGACAGTGTATCTGTCTATCTAGCGAAAGCTTTTTCTGAAAGCAGCATTGCTTTATCATTGGATAGCACTGGAGTCCTCACGAACCAGCGATATTTGAAAAATCTGGCTATTCATTATGGAACAAAAGATACAACTCAGCGACCGGATACCTTCGTATAGAACTGAAAGGCACTGCTTATTTAAATTTACATGTCTCATTTAAAAGCGTTTTTGTCCTTACCATCAATTTACGGGTCAATTTATAGTAAATATAAAAAAGGTATGACAGGACAAGTTTTGCTCAGTAGGTTGCTGGCACCCTGTGAGTACCTACGGTAATTCTAAAAAAACAACCAGTAGGTATATTCAACTGAAAACAATGGAAAATTATTTGCAAATAGGTACGTCAAAATTAAGCATGACTGAAAATTACGCAGCTACGTCATAGTGAATAAAAAATATTGACACTTCTACATCTTTGATCTTTGTGTTGTTTGCGGCTTGCTAACGATCAGGTTTTTTGGGTGTTTTGATTGAAAAAATGTACAGTTAAGTTTATGCTAGAACAAAATAGTAGTTGATTTTGATTGTTCAATATTATTACCGCCTGGGCCCTATTTCATAAAATTATAGACAAAAAAGTAAATCAACAATTCTGTGTCACATCGATTTTCATAAAATCCCGATAAATCATTTATTGCCTAAATATCACTTAATGTGTTACATGAAACAAAGGTTAAATGTGACTAGCATTCAACTGCCAAATGTCTAACAAATGTCACTAGATCTTAACTATATATAAAAATCTTAAATATGACAAAAACAAAAAAAATGAATACAAATATCTTAATATAATAATATTTAGAAAAAAGTATTGTAATTTGTATTTACAACAGTCATTATTATTTTTAATTCATTCAATTTAGAAAGAAAGAAAGAAAGACATTTATTTACCAAAACACATAATAAACACAATATTATGAATATATTTAGTTATAATTGCGCGATGTATGTGTTGATAAATTGTCCATCAGCTCAGCATGATGCTATGACCATCAAGGTTCCATCAAGTGGGGCCCAGTGTGACCGCAGACTAACCGCTTTAAAATAATTGACATAATATAATATCTGGGATGGGATTTTTATGTTTCTAATCCCACTAATATTATAAATGTGACAGTTTGGATGGATGGATGTTTGTTACTCTTTCAAGCAAATACTGTTGAATAGATTTTGATGAAACTTGGCACAAAGGTAGATAATAACCTGGAATAACACATATGATACTTTTTAGCCCGGGAAAAGATAAGATCCCACGGGAATGCGGGTGAAACCGCGGGAGACAGCTAGTAGATTATAGTCTGGAATATCACAAAGGTTACTTTTTATTCCGGGAAAAGATAAGATCCCTCGGGAACGCGTGTGAATATTATAAATGTGAAAGTTTGGATGGATGGATGGATGTTACTCTTTCACCGAAAAACGGCTGAACGGATTATGATGAAACTTGGCACACAGGTAGATCATATCCTGGAATAACACATAGGATACTTCTTATCTCGGGAAAGGATAAGATCCCTCGGGAACGCGGGTGAAACCGCGGTAGTATAAAATAACAACATAGTTTCTTCACATTTTCCATGAAAATCCGTTTAATGGAGTCTATTTTTGCATTTGAAAAAAAAAATAGATATATAGACAAAAAAAAGCTAACTAACTTTGGTAAATGTGATTATAATGGCATATGTACACAAGTTTCCTGGGGTTGTTCTGTCGTTCCCGTGATGTAAGCTCTCAGCAGGGATGGTGTAGCTTCCTAATTAGTGAATCAATTTTCAGAATTGGAATAATAATTCCGGAGACATATCAACTCGCAAATAAACTCTACTTCTTTATAATACCTACGATATAGATTACACTGCACTCACTACAAACAATTTTAAACAAATAAATACAATTTAAAATTTCTGTCTGTTATTTCAAAATAAAATTAACCCATTAAGGATCACTTTTGTGTCTTATGGTTCGTATATCGCCGCTTTTATAGTCTTGTACATTTACAAGACAAAAATTGCCACACTATGGGCGTATACTGTAAAATAAATAAAATAAATAAAATATGATTTGAGGGTTATTTTTGTGGGATAAATAAGAAAACAAAAGTAATAAATATGCATAATAATTATTATTTTATAAATTAATCTACATTTGGATCCCCTAGCAAAGTGTCAAATATTTTAATAAGTAAACGTATCTTCGAAAACAAAAGGTAAATATAAAAGTAGTAAATAACACACAGTAGAAAACCTTACCAAGTTTCTTGCCAGAGTCTTCTCAGTTTATATTATTATGTATTCCGAACAGGTGTTATAGTCTAGATAAGTTTTTAAGGGCAGGGCTTTATCAGGGCCTTAACTGAATAAACGAGTTTTGAGTTTGATATTACTAATAGGCATACTAGTTTTAAATATAGTTTTTTTTTTACCCAGAATCAGCCTAAACAGACTGTGTTTGTTCATGCACGTCAATGTGTGTCCTGAGTGGGAATCGAAACCACGACTTCTGGAGTGACATGTAGTGATCTCACCAACAAAGCTAACTGGCATGTTATAATGTAGTTTTAACTCGACAGTCATATTAACAAGCCAAAATGAAAAAACACGTGTGACTGACAGAGTATAATATAATATAATATATTGTCATAGCATGTGCAATACATCGTAAGGTTTTACTAATAGATTAAGTGGGGCCTGGTGACCTGTAATACAGGTATTTATATACCTATCTCAGGCACCAGCCTCTCACAAATATAGGTTAGTAAATGTATTTAGAAATAAGCTCTTAGTTAGTAACCTACCTTTTGTGAAGGGAAATAAATATATTTTATTATTATTATTATTAATTATTAGTATTACAATAGAAAATTGTTTTGTTTGTGTCAAATCTAATACTGCAAAACTTATTCGATTAAAAGTCGTTTTTAGGGTTCCGTACCCAAAGGGTAAAAACGGGACCCTATTACTAAGACTTCGCAGTCTGTCCGTCTGTCTGTCACCAGGCTGTATCTCAAGAACCGCGATAGCTAGACAGTTGAAATTTTCACTAATTATGTATTTCTGTTGCCAATATAACAACAAACACTAAAGACAAAATAAAATAAATATTTAAGGGGGGCTCCCATACAACAAACGCGATATTTTTTTGCCCTTTTTTGCTCGATGTCAATTAATTGCAACAGTGAGGCATTTGAAATATTCACAAAATACTCAGTTACTTTAATAATAAATAATAAAATTAAAATAAAATAAATATTTAAGGGGGGCTCCCATACAACAAACGTAATCACGTTAATCATCAGCTTTTTGCCGTTTTTACGGAACCCTTTGTGCGCGATTCCGACTCGCACTTGGCTGGTTTTTTGGTTTCGGTGGTAGGTAAGTACATATTATTAGTGGAGTTTCAATGATAGTTATCAAAAGTAAGAGGTTTGTTAGTTAAAGTAGACGTGTTTGAAGAAAACATATTTGAATAGATCTGACGCGTTTTATTTTACTGTGGGAAGGTAAGATATTTGAACCATAAATATTTAATGTTCTAAATTTTAACCGTCTTACAGTGTGCGTTATAAATAACAATGAAAACGACGTGAACGAATAATTTCAGTGCGCTATTTACTTTTTTTATTAAGTAGGTATTTATACCAAATAACTTTATTACTTTGACTATTAGTTACTATTAGATAGATTTTAGTCTTGATAGGACTGAGTTACTGAGAGTTAAATAATGAAAGAAGAGTGTGTGATGTGAATGACAATTTGACATCATTAATATTTTTATATAAGAGAATACATGGATAAAATTATTTCCGTATTAAGGACATAAACATTATAATTATTTATTCTGCGGTTAAGTTGCATTTCTCGGGTTCAAATAACATCTCAATATTAAAAATGAGCTGTTATTAGGGGAAGTTGAGAAATAAACAACAACACTGGCGAGCAGGAATTATTGATCAATTTTGCTTACCTACTATAACGGGAACTTTCGAGATAATTATGTTTCTTTTTTATCTGATATGTGAATTTTGTTAATGAATACTTGGTGATAAACTACACTTCAATTATTGAGAAAATATTAATGTACTAGTATAAACATTTTTTTTAAAGTATTTTCTAGTAATCCTTTATAAAAAGTGATAGTTTATCTGCCAAATATGCTATATAAGATATATATTATAATATTAGTAGTTTATTATTAGCCACGTGGCTCTTAATGATATTATCCGTAGGGCTCTTGTTGTCGCCGGCGTGCCTTCTGTACTCGAACCAGTCGGTATTTCGCGTGGCGACGGCAAGAGGCCGGATGGTATGACTTTGATCCCGTGGAGTGTCGGCAAGCCGTTGGTGTGGGATGCCACTTGTGTCGATACACTTGCGCCATCTCACTTACCGGTGACTTGTAATGCCGCGGGAGCGGCTGCGAAAGGTGCGGAAAATTCAAAATTCAAAAAGTACGCCTGTATTGGTCCAAATTATCAATTTATGCCTTTTGCGGTTGAGACCATGGGTCCGTGGGGGTCTGAAGCTCGTCGTTTTGCAAATATTTTATGTAAAAAATTAATCGAGGCCTCGGGTGACCGGCGGGCGGGGAACTTTTTCCGCCAACGCATCAGCTTGGCCATCCAAAGAGGAAACGCTGCCAGCCTTCTGGGAACCTTGCCGATCGGCAGCAGCGGCAGCCTCGAAGAAGTTTTTTATATATTATAGTTGTACATTTGCTTGTATATTTTGTACATTTGTTGTAAATAAAATATATTAGTAAGATAAAGAATTTTAATATTGCATTTTGTAAATATTAGTAGTAATAATAGTAATAAAAAAATGGTTACTAAGCTATGTTCGACAGTCATTTATTTAAGCAAAAACAATGAAGTAAAGTGTAAAGATCAAAACAGAAAGTTTTTTTAAATCTATTGTTACACCAAGTAGCGCTTCAAATCAGTTATTGTTTACTGCCTCACATAACCAATGTATAGCTATGCATTCTCGTAGTTAGAAAGTTTTTCATAATTTAAGCTAATTTATCGGTCACAAAATATGAGGTGATTTGCGTTTAGGCGCATATTCAAAGTTATTATCTTTTGAAATTCTTCTGATCTTAAAAAATCCATGTACTATTTTTATTTAAGGGTTTGAAATTAGAGGTTAGGTAGGGATATCTTTTCCCTAAGACCAATAAAGATTCCAGCTAAATCCCGTTGTTAATTTATTTTTACCATAATTAAATGTTTCAATTTCCTACTTAGTTTACCAGAACAAATTTTCTTTGTTTGTATAAGATAAATATTTATATTGAATGGCATCGGACTACTTGAATATTCACCATATCAATTATATTTACGACTAGTTGTCCCCCGTGGTTATACCCGCGTTCTCGTGAGATCTTTTCTTTTCCTTGGATAGCCTATGACACTCACAAATAACGTGGGTTGTGGATTGGTAAAAGAATTTTCAAAATCGGTTCGGTAGATCCACAGATTACCCCCTACAACCTCACAAACTTTTACCTCTTTATAATAATAGTATAGATCAATCTTCCTAAAAGATTATAAATAAAATACAAAGATGAAATGATCGCAGCATTGTACTTAAGTAAAAAATATTTAGTAAAAATACTGTAATGTTTAGATGTCGCACAAAGAAGGCCAGCATTTTATATATCCATATACTGAAGAAGAGAAATTAGAAATAAGAAGAGAACTTGGATTGAAAGAAAGTACAATTGAAGAAGATATAGACGCAATTATAGACTGGTTCGAAAAACAACCGCATCTCGCAGATGCCAGAATTGGTAATTTTTCTATACTATTATTTATTTTAGTATGTTTACAGGTAAATATATTTCATTGAATAGACCGCGTAGTGAATTTGTCTGTAATTTTTTTCCGTAAATCAAAACACTCATGGTTTTCACGTAAAGGCAAAATGAATTATATTAATGTTTCTGTTAGAAAAATTGTTTTAATCAAAATGCGCGAATTTATTATTATGCTAGAAATAGGTACTTAGGTTTTTGAACGATATGTACGGTACTTATATTTAATAATTGTTATCTTATATTGTTGGAAATCTGAACATTAATTCGCTTAAAATTTCAGATCGAGCTTTTATTGAAAGGATACTTATCATAACAAAGGGATCTTTGGAGAAAGCTAAACATAGAATTGATAACTTCTACAAATACAGATCAATGGCACCGGAATTAATACAAAACAGAGAAGAACTCCTTTCTAGTTCAAAAGACTTGTGGCCAATGTTGTAAGTAAATTAAATTACGTTTTTCTTTTTGTTTCAGTAGTTAGAAACGTGAAAATCGACATACATACCTACTCTTTAATCCATAGAGCACAATTTATTTGTACATTATTTCATAAAGACTTTTTTTATTCAAGATTAATCCTAGCGCTGACGATTATTGTCGATATCTGTTTAACACAATCAGGAGCGCTTTGAGTTTGAATATCACGTCAAAAAGAAGTTATTTCTACTGAATTCTGCTGTATAGGTTCTCTTCTCTCCGGGTTTTTAATAGCTTTGAAAGAGAGTTCATTCTCTATCGTGAGGTTACATCAGAAGATCCATTTTAGACATTTTATTTTGTCCTTTTTTACAACTATAAAAGATACGACTCTATTATTTAAGTCTATTTTTACTGTAAAATGTGCAATTGCTATAATCTTCAGCATTGAGAGTACGCACAACCTTTGGGACAATATAAAGATATATCTGCTATTGAAATGTACAAAACACTCTTTAACTAACCATGATATAGTTAAGTAGCTGTTTTGTAGACATTTACACCAATTTTTTTTCTATGCTATGGATAGCTACTTGTAGTACCTACCTACATGTTGTAAATTTGAATCCGTTAAGTTACTATGTTGTTGACTGTACAAGTTGATTTCGTCGTGTAATAGTTGTCTGTCTAAACCTCAGACCAAATAAAAAGGAGACGGGTCCCCGCGCACTTAAAGTAAAGCACAGAAAAGGAATCTGATTTTGAAAAACGGAAGCCGATCGCATTCCTGCGCGGCGCGAGTCACACAGGATAACATACTTGCTTGCAGGTCACGCACACAACTTCGTGCACGATGCTTCGCTTCATTGGAGAGTATTGTTTACGTAGGGTAGGGTGGTATAAGATTGCGCACTTTGCAATCAATAGGCCATAAAATAAAAAATCTTAATCCTATCTGAGATCAATCAATTATTTATTTTACCTTATTAGTATAGCAACAAATTATTATACCAATGTGAACAAAAAACATAAAGTCTTCTTAATAATTAAACAAAAATCACAAATCGGGAATTGCGCAATTTTACACACCCTATGGTGTAAAATTGCGCGTTGAGATCGATAAGATTGCGCAACTATATTTATTTGCACACATCACAAATAAAAACGCCGGATCCATTGTAGTCTGAACACTTTTCATGCCACCACTCCATACATGTAGTATTGCACGCAATCCAGTCTTCTACTATTGGTTTCTTATACACTTCGTTACACCCACCACACCTCCAAATCTTCTTTTTATTTTTATCCTTTGGTTTGGTTACTTTTTTTTATTTTGTTTGGCTTTGGTTCAGATTTAGATTTATTTTTTTGCTCATTTTCTTTCTTTAGTTGTCTTTTATATGGTGAACTGCTAATGACGTCAGATTTTTTGTGCTTTCGATTAGAACTCCTTTTTATGTGTAGATTTTGGCAACGGAATCAGGTCTGTTTATTAGGTGGATATACCTGTCTCATCCATATTATAGATAGACTGTGGTGGAAAATTATATTTGTCCATTAAAGCAGATAAATTTATGTAAAATCGTTCCACCTGTGGTATGTTGAATCCCATTGCACTTGCAATGCTTGTGGATGTTGGCTGTCTAAGAGAAATATTCGGGTGCCTTTTCAGAAACGCACGTAACCACTCCTTTCCTGCAATTTTAGTTTCTTTGTTGAATCTATGAGTTTTTTTTTTTTGCATACTCGAAAGCTGCACACCTCAATGCTTTTGATGTTAAACCATAGAACATATCATCTAAGGTATTCAGATGCTTGCAAAACTCTTCTTCTACCTCTTTCGAAAGTGTTGTATCATATCTGCCAAATTTTGTAGCACAATGCGGTTTTTGCAAACGGAATCGTAAAGTAGACTCTGCCATCCCTAAAGACGCAGCCACGGATCTTTTGCTTTCGCCATTATCAATTCGCCTACGAGCCTCCTAAATAGACTCATCAGAAGAAACTTGGCGAACTGTTTTCCTTTGTCTTCTCGACATTCTAAAAAACAAAATTGAATTGTGTATAGAGGCAAAAAAAACTAATAAAAAATTCATTACATAATCGATCGAAATTGAAAAGAAAAAAAAAACCTGGCTGAATAATACGAAAATTATATTTAAATTTATCAACTAAAAAAATGGACGTGTGAAATTGCGCGCGCAATCTTACACGTACCTAAAGTGCGCAATTTTACACATTTCGATACCACTCTAAACATCGTGATTTCACTGCCATCTCTTAAAAAATGTTGGAAATACTTCCAGTGATGCCGAAACATGAGTGATACTGCCGCAACAAAATAATGGCAAATTACTAAAAATACGTACATTCTCGGTACAGTAATGCATTAATTTTATCAAAAAATTAGATCAAAAGTGAATAAAAACTTTGTACTTACGTATCTTTTTTTGTTTTCCACCCATATACGATTTTTTTTGGGAGCACATGCCAGTTGCGGCCACTAACAAAACACAACTGAAGATGGCTACGAAGCTCACTTCGTTGTCCTGTTATGACGTATGCGCAATTTTATCGCCCGCGCAATCTTATACCACCCTACCCTACGCTCCTTCTACCTTTTTTATTTGTTCTGTGGTATATACGAGTTTTTAATTACGACGTAGGTTTTTCCAACAATGCCACTTCCTTGTTAAATATGTAGCTTATTAAATATGATAAAATAATAGTACTTGCAAACTTTGAATACAATGATATTTACCATACTTAAATAAAGTATTGAAACTAAAGTTACGAGCATAATTAAGTAATGAATATATTCAGCAAAGTGGCGCATTCTAATCATTGGCGTTCCCCATAAATCTCCATAGGGTCGTGAGCTGTCACTGGATAATAGTTATTATTTTTAACCGACTTCAAAAAAAAGGAGGAGGTTCTCAATTCGTCTGTATGTTTTTTTTTTTTGTATGTTTGTTACGCGATTTCTCTGCCAATTATGAATAGATTTTGATGATTATTTTTTTGTTTGGTAGATCATACTTCAGAGGTGGCCCCATATAAATTTTATTAAGCAATTGATTCGAAATTGATTAAGCACTTTTTGAGAAAATCAACAAAAACGAAAAAAAAAATATCTCGTTTAATAAACCTTAGTGAATCAAACTGAGTCGTTGAGCATGACTTTTTGGATTTGGATGAAATTTCGTGTGTATACTTCAATGGGTTTTTCGACGGTTTTAAAATACAATAATAATTGGACCCGGTAGGTGGCGCTGGAATCGAGTTCCAAGATTTGTTTTAATTTCAGGGCAGGACGACGTCTGCCGGGCCCGCTAGTTATATATTATATTTTACCGGCCAGACCCGATTTCAGGACAAACTAGTTTTGCCTAGGATAACATATAATAAGGAATAAACTTTAAAAATTAAAAAATAAAATTATTTTTAAAAATAAAAAACAAAAACCGACTTCTAAACTGTAACCTATACCTATGTACAAACATAAACTAAGAAGTAAAGAATAATATTTTAATTTCAAAGCAAGAGCCTTAAAGGACAATCAACAAAATTATTGATATTTATATATCTATTTAATATTTATAAACAGTTCTTTTTGGAGTCGGTGCCAGCCAAGAAGGACAGTTTAATTCTGCCTTTGTAACAAACTTTCGAAAAGTAGGGGAGCGACGGCGCAGACCTAAGGAACATTACCGTAAGGAGAGGTGTCGTAAGATGTTTTCTCGTATGAACACTTCGTGTCCAGTTCAAAACTGTCCTTCTTCTTAATACTAGTTATTTTTTTTTAAGTTTTATTCACAAAGCTATGTACAAAGGCAATCAATTTTACGACTCATACCTGCTAGCCAAAATATATCTTAAACGAGCACTGAAGCATGTTTACCGTCGGAGCGTTCGATTGCTACTAGATTAAAAGACCACCCAAATGTTCGAGTGGGTAGACATTCGGTAAGGCCATTATTTGTCACTGATTGTGTATCTTTATTAGATATCAAAGACCCTCACGGTTATCGGTTCTACGGCAGATATGACCAGCCCACTGCCACTGCAGCTTACTAATCCTTTGGGCTATGTCGATGACTTTAGTTATCTGTCGGATCACATCCATAGATCACTATTATATTTCAGATGCGATCAAATTTTTCTATACGTATAACAAATTTGTATATACATATATATAATATAATAATTTTTTATATACCGCTAGGTAGCAAACAAGCTTACGGCCCACCTGAGTAAGCAGTTAATGTGATATATAATGTGAATAATTTTAAACGAAAAGTAAAGGATTTTTTTGTGACACCAATTGAAAAAAAAAATTAAATTGTTTTACATAGTGGAATCTAATAAGTATTGTTATTTCAGTTATCAACTTGCGATGCCGAAACTCTATAATGGTAAACGAATATCAATGATTAAATTTGTTGAAGGAAATTTAAGCGAGTTCTCAAGTGAAATCATATTTAGGAATGCTTTCATGGTAATTCTTAAATATTTTTATTACTGTAAAATAATTTTAAACTTTCAAGAAATGTTTTGCAATAAATGAGATAGTTTTGGTATCTTTGGAATGCGGTATTGACTAGTAAATTAATAATATAAGAAAAAACTGGTAAGTACGAGTTGGACGCGCGTACCAAAGTTTCTCATCCCATATATTTAATATGGAATGGACGTAAGAGATTTAAAAGTTGATTGTAGCCATAAAAACTAATAGAGAATACTTAAATCTTATCCAAACGCTAGTTTAGCTGGCTATGAAATTTATAAAATTTTATCTGAATTCTTTACCCCAATCCCTAGATTTATGATGATACCATACGTCAATAATAGGTAGTTCTATTTACGAGAGAGAAGATGATTTCAACTGTTTTACTTCCATTATAGTTAGGCGATATAAGAATGCAGACTGATTACTTCCTTGGTGATATATGGCTCATTGATTTGAAGCACACTGGCTTTGGACACATGTTGAAAATGAACCCCTTGACGTTGCAAAAAACAGCTCAAATATTTCATGTAAGTATGATCTTTGTTTTTGATAAACGCTCGATGCGTAAACTTTGAACGTTTCAAATAATATTCTAATTAAAAAGTTGAGTTTGTTGTTTACAATGTTGGTGAAATTAAAATTTTATTCATGAATTTGTTTGGCCGCCATAACGCGCAAACATTATCAGTGAGACTAGATAAGTAAAAGTTGTTTTTGAAAAGGGTTATTACTTAGTTTATCAGAGGCTTTTCTCAGAAAAAAGAACCTTCCGAACCGTGACTTAGAGTCTAGTCTATTTATAAGTGCAAAGGCCTATCTGAATAAAAGAAAACATTTCATTTTCATTTTATCCTATTTATATAATATTATAACTGTGAACGGTTGGATGTTTGTTACCTAATCACGCAAAAACTACTTATCGGATTTTGATGAGACTTGGTAGGTAGGTTGATAATCTCTTGGATGAAAACATAATATACCTACATTTTATTCCGGAAAAGATAAGATCCCTTGGGAATACGAATAAAACCGCAGGGGACAACTAGTATGGTAATAATTACTTTGGAAGCATGAATCAGAATCCAGAGACGTAATTAATAATGATGAAATAGACAAATGGATTGGGTCTTGCTTACATTATGTAGCGTTTAATTTGTAATTAATGGAATCAACTCATAAGTCAGGGAAAGCCAATATTAATTATATGTTATTGCAGGGCAATCATTTTCTGAATCTAGTTATAATAGAACGCTTAGTACTCTCGGGCCAAGTGCAATGATGAATGGTCCGGGAAACGGTTAGTTTCAGTGAAGTTTTTGGCTTAAGGCTTAAGGACTAAGCCTGAAATCATGAAAATATTTTCAAGGTCAAGGTCAAGGATTTCGAAGCTTGTAACCCCTAAATGATTTTGAAAAATTATTGTGCCGGTTTCGTCCACTTCGCTAAATTAGACTGGATCGGATGACATCCATTATGCCGTTTTACTGCTTGAATATTCAAATTTCCTCGTGATATTTTTTCTTTAGTCCAAGCTTTGAAACTACATCTTCCTTATTGAAAGTGGATACATTATTTTATAGAAAACTAGATGTCCCCGCGTTCCCGAGGGATTTCACTTCTCCCGGGATAAAAAGTATCCTATGACCTTTTACAAAGTCCCATCTATCTCTATGGCAAAATTCATAAAAATTACCCACTTATTCTGCGGTTTAGGCGTGAAAAGTTAACAAATGGACAGACAGAGTTACTTTTGCGTTTATAATATAAGTAAGAATATAATTTTATATTTACAGGATGGTTTAGCTATAAGAATTTTTGCCATTCACGTTATAAACTCGACGAGCTATGTACATCATGCAGTCACTTTCATGAAACAGTTCTTTAGTCCAAAAATTATGGACCGTCTCATAATCCACGATTCGTTAGAGGACCTGTACAAGTTTCTACCAAAAAAATATTTACCAAAAGACTATGGGGGTGACGAGCCATACGCAGAAGAAATGAAAGGTAAGTAAGGGACTTTTATCAACAGAAAAATAATATGTTAATGGGTTTTTGTGACAATGCTTGAAATCGTTAACTCGCTTTTTATAATGTTTCTTACTATTTGAAACCATATTATTAACATGATTTTTTAAAAAAATACGGGGAATACCAAGTCTGGGATCTAATAATTTAATAAATAGTTTTTTAGCCTGTGTTAAATAAGTTAATGAGTATTTTTTTAATCAATTTTCAGATAAATATGAAAAAGAACTGCGTAGCTCGAAGACGAAGCAATTTTTATTAGATGCTAGTAAAATGATGTCAAACGAAAGTAAAAGGCCTAAGAATAACATCAGCGAAGATTTCGTCGCGGGATCTTTTAGGAAATTGGATTTAGACTAACATCTTAATTATTTATGTAAAAATATGTGCCCCCTTACTGTATCCTATTAAATAAAAAATCTAAAGATTCATAAACAAATTACGATAAAAAAAAACAGTACTGTTAATGTTATTTGTTACTATTTAGTATGTGAGACGCTGGTCATAATAAAACCCACATAAGACTTTGAATGGACTGTATTTAATTAGGTAATTTTTGTCCTAATTACAATTTGTGTGCTCATCGAGCTTCTACTTAAAGGGTGACTGAAGTGTTGCCAGTAAGTAAACCAACAATTAACCGAATTACAAATTATCTACCTTATGTTGAGCTATGGAGCCAACATACTGGGGCCACACAAAAAATACAAAGTAATTAGTAAATTAACAAGCTAGTCTACTTTAACAATTTTAATAACTAATTATTTTACTTAGTACAATTAACTTAATTGCTCTCTATTGGAAGCATACACACTTTTGTTACACTTGTTCGAATAACAGAGCCCTTGCTTGTTTTAATATCAAGTGCTCTCACTTTGCCGTCATTTCCTGGATAAACCTTTACTACACGAGCCATTGGCCATAGCAATGGAGACACATTTTCATTGCGCATAATAACAAGTGTACCCACTGTAATATTGGCAGTTTCATTATGCCACTTAGGTCTATTTTGTAATAACACCAAGTATTGCTTGTGCCACTGTTTCCAGAAACATTGAACAATTTTAGTACATTTTTTCCAAAAGGATAACTTATTAATGGGTACATCGGTTAAATCAGGCTCAGGAAATGATGACAAGGATTTGCCTGTCAAAAAATGACCCGGGGTCAGATAACTAAAATCTTCTTCATCAGAAGTTGACAAGGGAGTAAGAGGTCTAGAGTTCAATACCCCTTCTATTTGAATTACAATAGTATTTAATTCCTCATATGTCAAAACAGTATCTCCGACCACTCTTTTTATGTGATACTTCACACTTTTTATTCCGGCCTCCCAGAGGCCACCAAACACTGGTGAGTAGCTGGGGATGAATTTAAATGTAATGCCCCATTCAGCTAAATTGCTCTGCACCTTAATTTGGTGGTCTTTGTTAGACTGTAATAAATACAAACTATTTAATTGATTCCTTGCTCCTTTAAAGGTACTCGCATTATCGCAAAAAATTTCTACTGGTTTATTACGACGAGCTATGAACCTTTTTAAACAATTTATGAAACTGTCAGTAGTCAAATCTGTTGCCAACTCAATATGAACTGCCTTAGTTGTGAAGCAAACAAATAATGCAATATATGTTTTAATAATAATTGGTTTTCTAACACGATGCATTTTTACTGAAAAAGGTCCACCATAATCAATACCTACCCTTTCAAAGGCTCGCGAAGGAATAACCCTTTCAGGAGGTAAGGAACCCATCAACTGCTGAGCATTTTTAGCTTTCAATTTAAAACAAATAATACACTTATGTATGACATGACTGACCTCTCTTCTACCGTTTACAATATAAAATTTTTGATTTAAATTTGACAATATTAATTTCTGGCCAGCATGTAGTAATATTTTATGTTCCCTCTCAATGATTGCATGAGTAACTGAAGAGCGCTTTGGTAATATGATGGGATGCCTTTGATCATAAGAAAGCTCAGATTGCTGTAACCTACCACCTACCCGTAGTATACCCATACCATCAATGAATGGATTCAAACCTTTTAAATTGGACTTTATGGGTTTTGCAAGCAATAAAGAGTTAATTTCATCAGAAAATAAATGTTTTTGTTCATACCTAATTATTATTTTTAATGCAAAGTCCAATTCTTTAGGTGAAAACACACTATACTTTATTCTGTGTTCAGATTTTACTTTACAATTATTAATAAATCTATAAATGTATGCTAATATTCTTTGACATTTATTAATATCTGAATATTTTGAAAAAATATAAAATTTTTCCTTATTTTGACACATTGTGCTTGAAACTTTTATTTCAGGAATATCAGTTGGTAAGTTGATGTTACTAACATGTTTATAATTAACATTACTTAAAAAATGTGGTCCATGCCACCACAACTTGTTTGACTGCAATAAATGAGGTTCAATGCCTCTTGACAAACAATCTGCAGGGTTTTCACTGGTGTTTACATACAACCAAACAAATCCTTCAGTTGTTTCTGATATCTTTTTTACCCTATTTGATATATAAACACTTAACTTTACAGGGATTGTTTTAAGCCAAGCTAATACTATCTGAGAATCTACATACAGATAGACCTTAATATTAAATCTTGATTTTAAAGAGTTATAAATCTTTTTAGCCAGTATAGCTAATAGCAATGCGCTGTTTAATTCAAGACGTGGTGTACTAAGTTTCTTTATTGGATTAATTCTGGACTTTGAACACAAAAGATCAATAGAAACTATTCCATTGGAGTCTATAGTTCTAATATACATACAGCATCCATATGCCTTATTGGAAGCATCCGAAAATCCTATTAATTCTATGCAATTTGCCATGTCTGTTTTCACATTACGTTTTATTGAAACCCTTGGCATTGTTACCAAGTCCTTTGCAAAGAATTTGAAAGCATTATTTAATTGCTCAGGTAATTGTTCATCCCATGAGGTTTTTTCTAACCATGCTTGTTGCATAAGGCACTTAGCATTAACTAAGATAGGTCCAACTAGACCCAAGGGATCAAATATTTTACTCACAAAACTCAACAATTCACGCTTTGTGTATGAATCAAGTATATTTTGTTTTTGACATTCTACATAAAAAACATCCTCTTTGACATTATAAGTTATACCTAAAGTTTTCACAGTGACATTATTTTTAAACATGTCAATTTCACCAATGCCTTGTTGTTCAATTGGAATATCCTTTAACAAACTAGGTTCATTTGAACACCATTTGTGCAGCTTAAAACCTCCTAAACTCAATAAATTAATTAATTGATTTTTTATCTCAATTAATTCATTTAAATTATTACTCCCTAAATTTAGGTCATCGATGTACACATTACTTAATATTGCTGAAGATGCAAGTGGATATTGCTCTTTAAATAAATGTGCTAGTTCAACTAAACACCTAGTTGCCAGATATGTAGAACTTTTCATACCGTATGTGACAGTTTTTAATTGAAGACACTGCATTTTATCATCTGGTGATTCTCTCCATAGTATATTTTGGAATATACAGTGTGCTTCATTCAGATTAATACACCTAAACATTTTTTGAATATCACTAATCAGCACATATTTATAAAGCCTAAATAAAATTAGGATGTCGAATAAATCACTCTGCAATAAAGGACCGTTCAGCAATAAATCATTCAAAGAAATACCTAATGAGGTTTTCATAGATGCATCAAAAACTACTCTTAGTTTAGTTGTTTTACTGTTTTCATTGAATACAGGATGATGAGGTAAAAAATAAACTGAATCATTTTCCAAGTCATAATTGGAAATGTCATGAAACTGTGCATGATTTAATTCTATATATTCTTCAATAAATTTTTTATAATGCTCAAAGAGCTTAGAATCTTTTGAAAACCTTTTTTCCAAATTTAAAAATCTCTGCAGTGCCCGTGAGAATGAATCACCTAATTTAATTTTATTAATGTTTTGCTTAAGTGGCAAGGTAACCTCAAATTTGTTGTTTTGTAACAGAACAGTATCATTAAAAATATTTTCAGCAAGTTCTTGTTCTGAACTTCCCTCAGTATAAATCTCAGGTACCTTTTCACATTGCCAAAAGTTCTCTATTAAGGTGTTTAAATTGTCATTAAATTCTAACTCATTACATTGATTGGAAATAAGTGAATTATGCTTTAAAGGTAATGTAACATGTCCACACAAACCTGAAGGACTGTTACTGCTGTCAGTCATCGCGCCAGCAACAATGTAGCCGAACCGCGTGCTGTGTAAATATAGGTTTCCAGGAGAAAGTGGCAACTGATCACGTAGCAACGACAAAAAAAATATGTCACAGCCTAATAATAAATCAATATTTTTTGATTTGTAAAAGTCCTCATCAGCTAATTTGACATAGGACGGAATGTTCAGGTTATCTACATTAATATCAAATTGAGGAAGATTGCAAGTGATTGTTTGAACAACACAACATGATATTGTTATATTAAAGTCACTACATGTAGAATAAATCCTGAACTCAGCCTTTTGTGCTATCTGGTTTGACCTATCGCATACTCCTGAAATAATGGTTGTGTCATCATATAATTTACATTGTAAATTCCGCACTTTATCTGTGGTAATGAATGAAACCTGGCTTCCTGAATCAAGAAGCGCCTTAACATAAAACTCAGTACCATTTTTATCAAACAGTTTTACTGTAATTGTAGGCAATAGAACACCTTTGTTATGTTTTGTTACTAAAGTAACTTTATTTGAAGCTTGATTTGACGGTTGAATACTCAAATTGGATGTGGTATTAGCCGCAAAGGAATTGTCATGCAATAAAGTGTTATGTTTGTTCTTGCAAATTGAACATTTAAACTGAAAATTACACTTTTTTACATGATTATTTAAACATAATTTACATAGTTTATTTTTATCAACAAATTCTAAACGTTCTGTTAAACTAGCTAATTTAAACTGTGGACACAAGTACAACTTGGAGCAAGATTTAGAACAAAACTTACACGTAGATGAACAAGTAGCTGCTAAACTTGTTTTTAGCCAACTTTTATTTGTGCCTTGCCTTCCATCGACGGCAGCAGCCTCAAGGGCAGCAGCTCTTTGATCTAAAAATTTCAAAAAACATTCAAATGTTGGTGTCTCATTTTGAGTTTCGACAAAAAAACCTTTTAATGTGTATTGATCTAATTTTCTTTGTAATATAGTAACTAAGATATGATCCCAGTGATTCACCAGTACTTCTAGGTTTTTTAGAGCTCCCATATGTTGCCTAACTTTAGAGACTAAGTCTCTCAGACCTGAAGCAGAACCTTTAGACAATGGGGGCAAATCTAGAATAGCTGAAATATGATGGTTAATTATTTTTCTTTTGTTATCATACCTAGTTTTAAGTAATTTTAATGCCTCAAAATAATTTTCAGCTGATAAGTTTAAATGTTTAACGATAGCTAAAGCTTCGCCGTCAAGAAATGACTTTAAATAATAGAATTTTTCACACTTATTAAGTGTGGTGTCTTTATCAATGACACTAGTAAAAAGATTAATAAAATCATAATAATCGCCAACCTGTCCATCAAATTTTTTGATCTGGACTTTAGGTAATCCTTGGAATCCTGATGTCCTTGGCAATGTTTCCACGTTGGAACCTTCCGGCTTTGCTGGAGTTCTACTGCGAATCGCTTCATTTAGAATACTCAGTATAGTGATGTATTTTTCTTCGACGTCACTGAACATCTCCTTGTCGGCAGGTTCGTATAATTGTATCTCCACACATAACCTGGAGTATTCGCGGAACGTTTCCATAAGCCTCTCCTTGCGGACAATAAGAGAGTCCAGGGATGATTCTGTGAGATTTGCTGGATCATTTGAGTACGTCGACAATTTTGTTATTGTGCCCTTTGTTTGTCCCCTAGCAGCAATGAGCCGTTTTAGCTCGTCAAATGGTGCCATGATAAGATAAATGAGACTCAAAAAAAATCCAATTAAGAAACCAAGCACATAGACGCTTGCAAATGGCGGATCGTAAAAATTGTAAAAGGAACAAACAAAAAAATGGCTTCCTAATGTACCAATAAATAACAAAGCGGAAATCCGTAAATACCGTTACCAATGTTACCATAGACAAATGATTACAATAAAGGTTATTCTACACACAGTTTACAAGCTGTTAGTCGAATATTATGTATATCGATTAACATCGATTTTCAAAAAGAAATAATGTTACAAACATCACAAAGTAAGAAAGAGACAATGTCTATTTTCCTTTTCACTCGCACTTATGACGACTGCTATTATATCGCGTTCTAATGTTCTGAAACTCGATAAATGCAAAAAATTCACAAAAAATGTAAAAATTTGTAAAAAAATATTTTTTCTTTCTTCAATGAAGAAATTGACGACACAGGCTCGCAGGGAAGAAGAATACGTAGCACGAAGATGGCTGACACAGAGCAATGCACGTGTCGAAATACGCACTTCCACACGCTGGCACCATACATAACCTCAAACTTGAGAGGCGTTTCTGCTTCGTTATTGCACGAAGCGCAGGAACAACAGCACTGATCGTCTTTAAACGTAGAAATAGTTCTTTTAGCACAAACTATGCACGTTATGTAGGAAACAACGTCCCGTAGTATAATATAACTCGCACACAGCAACGGTACAAAGTACTTTGCGCCGAACAAAATTTTTGAGTCACTCGCGTAGCACAAATTTAGGACAATCAACACAACGGTGTGAAGGACCATTTATGTGAGACGCTGGTCATAATAAAACCCACATAAGACTTTGAATGGACTGTATTTAATTAGGTAATTTTTGTCCTAATTACAATTTGTGTGCTCATCGAGCTTCTACTTAAAGGGTGACTGAAGTGTTGCCAGTAAGTAAACCAACAATTAACCGAATTACAAATTATCTACCTTATGTTGAGCTATGGAGCCAACAAGTATCTATTAACCAATGTCTGAGTACTAATTTATACTAAAATATTTTAATGTCTGCTTAAAATAAGGGTATGTCATTGCTTTCGGGTGCGTTCCCATGGGATCTTTTCTTTTCCCGAGATGAAGAGTATTCAATGTCCTTCTCCAAGGTCCCATTTATCTCTATACCAAAATTGGTTTAGAAGTTTAGGCGTGAAGAGGTAACAGACATACAGACAGAGTTACATTCGCATTTATACTATTAATTACGGATATAACGTCAATAACTTAACTTGAGAAATACATTTTCAGAAAAAGTAAGTCGGCTCTATTAAATTTGATATTGGGTTACCATAGCATGATTGGTTATGAAGTTTAACTACAAAGGCAGTATGGTGATTGATATCAATGATTTTATATGTTGAATTTTACAATAATTTTCCATTTAAGATAATTTTAAGAGTAATAAATTATGTTATGTAGTCAACAAATGATTTTCTAAACAATTTCACTTATCATTATATATTATTTATTGGTACAATAAACGAAAATAATACATTGGTATAATAAATTGCATTATTTGTAAAGCTTTGTTTTGATTTATTTATAAAAAAAATGTACAAATGATCGAACTTACGTCGTCGCATTTTCAAAACAATATGAAGTTATTTCATTTAATAATTATATGGAGTGAATTGAAAAGCGGCCGAGCGCAATGAATTTGACAAGGACCAAACTCGTAAGTCCTTATTTACGTGCACGCTTGATAAAGTTGGAAAATTTAATATTTCTGAGTAACATCTTTCTGAAATCAACAGACACTTTCAAGAACTTCAATGATATTAATTTAAATTTCAAGTACCCTTCTCCCGTTCTTCTGCCGTTTTCAACTGGAAAATGAAAATAGTTTTTACTTAGTCTTTTCATGATGCCTTTAATATTTAAATAGCACGTAGAAACTGAATTTGAAAAACTAAAAGATCAAATAGATATACTCATGAATGTGCTCTATGATTCACAAATATAATAGATCTGCTAAATATCAGATTAAGTGCATAGCATGCCGTATTAAACACAACAATTAGTGCGTGAACTAGTAACAGCAGTCTGATTGAGTACTCCACTGTCATGTAGCATCGACCAATCAATCAATCGCATTCACAATTATAGCAATATGCAATATCCAGTTAAATCAGGTGCTGCAGTATTATGCGACCGCTTATGATAATATATTGCAGCCTGGCATACACCAAAGCTCTTGATATGTTATGTAGAATCTATCGCTAAAGCTACCATGATTGTGAGATTTGAATACTACTGATTTATGGGAATGCTTAACTATTTAGAGTATTTGAACGACTTTGTTTGAAATTAGAACATCACAGATATTATAAAATGCAGAAAAAGGTTTTAAGGCCTATTGATTAGACAAGTCGATGATAGCGCAATGATAACAACGGATACCACAGCAAGACAACAGCGAAGGTCGTCAGTTTCAGTTAGTTTTCGGTGAAGGAAAACATCGTGAGGAAACCACAGCAGGGTGGTAGGGTATTTTGATTGTAGTCAACTGTCTGGCTACCACACTTAAGTTGAAAATGTGTCACTAAGCACCTGTTGGTATGTTCCACCAGTTGCCATTAAGGCATTGTACAACACAATGGCAATCCCGCTGGTATTGTTAAAGGCTATAGGCGACGGTATTCACTTACCATCAGGTGACCCACCTGCCTGGTTGTCACTTGTGATATAAAAAAAGACATTAAGATATAAAGATATTAAAGTTTTCTTTAAATTTATTTTATTAAATAACTTAGTGGAAAAGTTTTATATGGATTATTCATTAAAATATCAAAATGCTACATGATTAAATGGGAATATTGAATGATACATCAAATCAGCTTATGTTTTTGTCAAATGTCAAAACTATAATATACATATAAATGGATTATTTGTGACATCAGCATCATACGGATGCACTATCAAAAAAACTAACTTTTGTGATTGGAATTAAAAACAATCATAAGAAAGATACATTCTGTAAAATGTTATAATCTTAGATTAATAAAACGTCGGAGCGAGGAAGAATTTTTAATCTAATGTTATAATACACTGGCTAGTGTCAGATAATTTTTCTTTAATATAAGCAACACGCCTACCATAGATAAGTGTTCTGCTGGTAATATTTTTTTAGTGATTCAGATTGAATAAAAAGAGACGAGATTTGAAATAAGTTAACAATGTCGTTATAAAATGTATCTTGTGATTGCTTTATGAATTACTACAGGTGCTGAATGGACAATGATGCTAGTTTAGATTTTCTCTTCTATATGAGTATGTACGTAGAGGAGTACGTATTGTATCCAAATTCATCAGTCAGTATTGCTTTTACATTTATACACAACTACCAGTGGTTTAACCCGCGTTCCGGAGGCAATTTTGATAAAAATATTGCCTACTATAGACTGGGATAAATTAGCTTTCCTGGTGAAAGTATATTTTTAATCGGTTTTGTAGTTCCAAAGAGATAAGTTTTTTTTATGAAATGGTTTATTTACCTCTTTATAATATTATTACACCTATCTATAGAAAAATATATTTATTATTTACAACAAATGTACAAAATATACATGCAAATGTACAATTACAATACATAAAAAACTTCTTCGAGGCTGCCGCTGCTGCCGATCGGCAAGGTTCCCAGAAGGCTGGCGGCGTTTCCTCTTTGGATGGCCAAGCTGATGCGTTGGCGGAAAAAAAAAACTGTAGAGATAAATTCGTAATCGGTTTTAAGTTTACTCTGTATAAACGGACCCAGTGTGACTGTAGAGTAGGTATATTATTATTAACTAAAAAAATAGCGGGGGTTTGAAGAATGGGTACTTAGTAATATAACTCTTGGTAATAAATTGCAACTCGGTTGAGAGCCCTAAGCGCTCACCGAAAAGTCCGCGTAAGGGTGTCTATGGTCCCTCAGACCTCCACCTTTAAGTCCTCCCCAAAAACAAAAAAAAATGTAGAGACTATTAATGTAGTCTGATTTAACACGTCAGTCGTAGTCTAGGTACTACTTGAATCCAATGTAAAAACTCGATGTTGAGTCTCACTCAGGCGAGCGAACTCACACGACCTTGATTTGGCATCCTATAAACATTTGGTACGCACTTGCGAAAGTGTCATTCGAATCGAAGTTTACAGAATGAAAAATTGATATCTCACCTGAGATTAAGCTTTCGAGAAACACAAACGTTCTTACAGAATAGCATTGCCTCTTGAATATCGAGACGGGGCCGTCCACAATCTACATTCGAGGAAAAAAATCGGTTCAACTTATGTTTTTTTGCAAGTGACGTGAGATAAGCTTAGCTTGGGAAATAATATATGATTCCTTTATGTATATATTTTTTATTAATTATTTTCCTTGCAAGTGAAGGTGATGTTATCAATTGATTAATCAATTTAACACAGTAATCAAGTAAAAGATCAAAAATGTGTATTAAAATCCTTTATAACCTTAAACATAGTAAACTTATAAAATATCACATGTTTTACACATTTTCTGAAATAATCAGCAGAGGTGCATTTCAGCAGCCACATTATATCATAAACTTATATTACTTAACTATATCATAATTTTATTATTGCATTTGAGGGAATAATTTTACTTTATGGCATTTATTACATAAACTTAATCAATTATAATAAGAAGGATATTGTATCCTTTTTTTCCTTCCGTTCCTTACGTCTTTTTTACATACCGTCACTTTTATGGTTTTTCTTTTATTTTTATAATAAGAGATATAAGATAATTATTTTAAGATAGGTTTAATAAATTATTAACGTACAGATATAACATAAAACATACAGTTAAAAGGTAAGAAATGGTTTTATAAAGATAGCATAAAATATATTTCAGTTAACTTAATCTAAATCTAATTTTCTAAATGAACCTTTTATGCCATACATTTCATCCCCGATTTTCGATGATTCCCTCTTAGACTCATCGGACCGTATTTTGTTTTGTTCCAGGAAATACTGCCTCCAAGGATTTGTTTCCAATGTTTCAACCCATTTTTCTGAAAATAATTAAATTAAGTAGATATAAAAGATTTGGTTATATGAGACGGCCGTCCCAAATCTTTATGTAAGCACAAATAGAACTCAAGCGATTAAAAGTTATTATCAGCTTGGCCATCCAAAAAGGAAACGCTGCCAGCCTGCTGGGAATCTTGTCGATCGGCAGCAGCGGCAGCCTCGAAGATTTTTTTTTGTATATTATAGTTGTATATTTGTTTGTATATTTTGTACATTTGTTGTAAATTGTGAATATTCATAACTTGTGAATATTCATAGCTATTAAAATAGGAACAATTTTATTTTTTACTTTTGTATAACTTGCGTTTGCGCACAAGTGATCCAAGCGCTTAGCTGAAAAATAATCGATTTTATAACGGCTTATTCTTACCAGTTATTTCTTGACAGCTTATTTCATTTCCACCCAAATCTCTAGGCATTATATCTTTGGGTATTATTTTCATGATATTCTGGTAACTCTCGTAGATAAACATCCTCTGGACAAGTTTTGATTTCATAGCTTTTTTGAAGAGATTTATAATTGTAACAGCAAAGGGTGGTACATTAACAAGATGTATTCCTTTGATTTTTGGTCCGAAACATTCCTGTAAATATAATGTAGCTCTTGAAATATTTGATTTTGAGAAGTTGAGAACTAACTGACATAAGAATTGATTCTATTTTATAATCTACCTAGCATTAAAGTATATATGTAGGCAATATACTTACAGTAGCGTAATACAAAATATTTGAAATCATCATTGGAGTAATTTGCATCATTTGTTGTATGTTAGCATTCTCCAAATCAATTATATATTCATCACCAATCGCTAAATCATTCCAAAGACGATAATCACCCATCATAAAAGCCATCTTCATCAACTCTGATATACTGGTATCTTCTGCTTTCATTCTATAAAATACCCAATTATTATACTAGTGTTCGCCTTCATGATTGAAATTCGACCAAAAAGTTTTTAACGCTTCAATAACTGTCAATAAAAAATAGTTAATCGGTTGACAAACAGAGGAGGATAATGGTATGTGTGTCAAACGCACGGTAGTGTGTGTAATATCTTTTATATCAATTTAATTTATTTCTAAAGCATATTTTACCTATAAAAATATTAGCATTCCTCGCTCCTTCTCCAAATAAACTTTAACTATACCAAATTTCATACTCCTCCGTCCGCGTAATTTTCGTAAAAAGGGGTACAAAGTTTTTGCTTCACGTATTAATATTATGATGATGAGCAGTAATAATAATGGCATCTAGGGAGACACGAAAAACTGTATCGTGTATTTACCTTAAAGGTGTTGTTCCGAGACGGATTGCAGAACGCAAACTGTATGCGACACTATTGGTTTCTTTTTATGAATATCTATGAAATCGACTCCGAACGTGCCGCAGTAGTGTCGCTAGTTTGAGGTCTACGGTCCGTCTCGGAATTGTACCTTAAGATCGATCGTCCCTATCAAGTACAAAAACCTTTTCTTGATGTAAAATAGTTATGGCTGTCTTGCCATTATTGCTATCATTATTTTGTTGTCGTCTTTGCACCAATATTTGTAAAAAGGAGCAGTTAAAAGTATATAGATCAAACAGCTTAATCATAACTAATACCTCCATTTATTATTTTATCATTTATTTCCTCTATAACATAGACATTTAAAACTTGAGCTGAGATGAGAGAGGCTTGATTCCTCCGTAGTAAAGCTGTACTAGTTGTAAACAAAACTGGGTAGCTGATTCTTGCATATTTTATGTCATTTCAGAGCTTGCAAGGCCGAGAACAAGATCGTTACAAATTAATAGTGGCATGTGCTACGTATTTACAAGGATATCGAGAAAATTCCATTAAACCTTACAACGTTTCGATAAAAAATAACGAAGCAAGACAGCTAAGATAGATCTAAATATATATAAAATTCTCGTGTCACAGTTTTTTTTTTTTTTTTTTATATTCGATAGGCTTGTGTTTGACCACAATCTCACCATGGTAAGTGATGATGTGGCCGAAGATGGTAAGCACACAAAGCCTAGATGGGAACTGGCTCTCAAGTGCAGCTGTTTTAGTTATCGTAGGTACTCCTCTGAAACAGCTTGACCGATTTTGATGAAACTTCATATTTATATTCAATGGGTCTGAGAATAGGTTGATATCTATTTTTTGCTAGTTGCTCCCCGCGGTTTCACCCGCGTTCCCATATGATCTGCATTCCCGTGGGATCTAGCGGTACCAAAAATAGATAACAACCTACTCGCAGACTTTCTAAATATACAAATAAAATTTCATTAAAATCGGTCCAGCCGTTTCGGATGAATACGGTAACAAAGGACCGATTTGGATGAAATTTTGTTGTGTAGGTATTTCAATGGGTTCCTCGATGATTTGAAAACAAATGATCTGGAATCGGGTTTTAAGTTTTGTTTTAATTTTAGAGCAGGAAAACGTCTGCCGAGTCCGCTACTTTCATATAAAACAAGCTGTAATCATTTTGTGAAGTTTAACATAAACATAAAGCTTGTTTTTATTGAAAATCTATTTTATTTAATGGATTTGATATTTAGAAGGCTATTTGCCATAGAAGTATCTAATGACTTGAGTGTCTTTTTTCAAGTTATCCTCAATTAATAAACAAAAACTTGATTTATAATTATAATTAAATAAACGTTTTTCCTGCAGCATTAATTTCCATATTTTAAAAGCCAAATCTAGTCACATAAATCCATCCAAAATGGAAATGTAATATCACTTCGATAACTTTTTTGTGATAACCAAATAACTCTAGGGACTTACAATTCAAAAAAATATAATATGTATAATAAATAGGTCTCTCACCTCAGAATTGATACTCTGTTGTTAGAAGACGTCTTCTTGGGTAAGACTACCCAAGAGCCCCGTCTAAAGTATTTGTTAAGGGTAGGGTCTAAAGGATCTCGTTCACAGAGCATTTCAGGCATCTTATGTCTGACGCTGAAGTAATTATCAAGCTTCTCTTTCACCCTTTCTACACTGAAGCCACGCGAAATGAGATGGCGAGTGATAACTTCATTAGCTGCAATTTTTTTAAAGATTAATATTTAGATGATTTTTTAATTCTTCTTCTTCTTCCTGTCGTTATCCCACGCCAGGTGTGATCGGTGACATAATTTCCTCTTCCACTCCGCTCTTTTACTAGTCGTCTCGGTAAGTACGCACACCTTTCAATGCTTATCATCCTTTAAGAATTTGAGAAGTAATTCGTCCAATTACTTCCCCAATATTCTTCTAATTATGAGAAATTTCTTTTGCGTCATGAAACAAAACTTATGCATTTTTGTTAGATAGCTTAATTTTTCACCAAAATTATTAAAATTGCTTCGACGCTAGAATGTAAATGCTAACCAAACCGCGGCGGATAGTCTAAGATAAATCTAATCATACTTACACAGTTGTCCCTGTGGTAAATGTGGTTGCTTCTCAAACCAGTCTTGTATACTGATAATCATTTCATCAAAGACCTTTGGTGTGATACCATAATGCTTTAGAATAACGTCTAAGTCTTCTGTTGTGACATTTAGAAGCTTTTTTCCACTTCTCATCAGCTCCACAGATGAAATCTGTAAGTTAAAATCTCGTATAATTCATTTCATCGCAATTCCTCGTCAATTTTTTCTTATAATCTGTCTAGAGTATGCCTACTGATACTGGTAAGCATCCACGAAAAACAATTTAGAGACACTTACAGTCACTGCGGAAATGACAAATTAAATAAACGAATGGATCGATAAAGGATGTACAATGGCTACAAGTTACAACTCATTAAACTGAGGAAATTTTTCTGACTGTTATATTACTTGCTTGGAGGGTCGTTGATTACAAATCAAACCAGTAGGTATATAATTTGTAGCATAATAGGCATTGATCATATCCCGTACCACACGATAATCTAGACTTGATGAAGGATTAAAACACAGATTAAGGTTATTCTAGATAGATTGTAAATGAAATTTATATTATTAGGCTTCCCATTCGCCTTCGCCGGAATACACATATTCTTTGTCTTGTTTATAATATATTGTTTAATCCATGTGCCCCAAAGAACTATCTTAAAGAACGTTTTAAATTCTACAGTTCCCAACTACAAATTCCCATGCTCTCCAATTAAAAACCCCATCTCATACTACCCAATCCTTTGACCAGTCTTTCACTGTGGAAGCTGTCCGGCTCTGGAACTCTCTTCCTCTCGCTATTAGACAATCTCAAACTATTGTTTCATTTAAATCGAAACTGATCTTACACTTTCACTCTCTCTAAACTTTTTTTGCATTTCTGTTCCTACTCATTGTCCCTCTGTTAGTATTATTTATTTCTTGATAATAATTTCACTCATATTTATTAGTTTATACATTATTTTATTTTATTAGAATGTATTAGGATGTATATATAGGAATTTAAATTATGATGTATGTATGTTTATGTGTTTCACATTTTTATTCATTTGTTTGCTTGCCATATTAAATATATCCTATTACCCTAGGTTGCCTTGAAGAGATCACTTCAGCGATAAGGCCGACTAAATTGTTTTCACTGTTATTTGTCTTTTACATCAAGTAAACGGAATATTAGACGCTCGCCCAGAAGGTAGATGGAGTGAATTTTATGCCACACCTAAAGGACCACAGAACATAAATCATAACAAGTGCAGCCAAGTACTTAGTAGACGCCACACTTGCAAATTATGTAAAGCATTCGCCAGATTTGAAAGCTACGTATTGGTAAGCAATGACAAATTATATCTTCTTCCGTATTCTTCATTCTCCTTCGTATACTTCGTATACTTTATACCCCAATGTCCCAGGCAGCTATCGGTGTATTCCAATAGCTGCACTTGAGAGCCAGTTTCTTTCTAGGCTTTGTGTTCTTACCACCTACGGCCACATCGTCACTTACTTATTCCGTCTCATTTCAAATAGAAATAATATTGGCAACGTGGATTTGAGTATCCGTTGGTATACATGAATATGAAAACAAAACAAGTTCAGAATTTAATTCATTACGTTATATGCCTTAAAGCTAACCGGACATTTCTATTCCACGTGTACCTACTTTGCATGGCAACATTAGAGCCATGACCATAAAACGGACATTGCTCAAGAAATTCTTCTTGCATATGCTGACGATATTAAAATTTACAATAAAATTGAATCTGTTGATGATTGCCTGAAATTGCAGCTTGATCTGGACACTCTACAAAAATGGTGTGCCAATAATAGGATGTCGTTGAATATAAAAAAATGTCAGTGCATTACATTTACAAAAAATCATAATCGTGTTGGCT
The DNA here is from genome assembly GCA_951361185.1 of Ochropacha duplaris. Classification (NCBI taxonomy): domain Eukaryota; kingdom Metazoa; phylum Arthropoda; class Insecta; order Lepidoptera; family Drepanidae; genus Ochropacha; species Ochropacha duplaris. The sequence continues at coordinate 5,681,468 of OX592711.1, read as the reverse complement.
ACTGTTATAAAATTGTTGGTATTGATTTGGAAAGAGTATCTCTGGTTAGGGACCTAGGAGTGTTGTTTGATTCTGAAATGTCATTTCGTCATCATATTGACTACATTGTACTGAGGGCTGGCAAAACACTGGGATTTCTGATGCGGTTAACAAAACCATTTAAAAATGTTGAGAGCCTAACTACTCTGTATTCATCATTAGTTAGAAGTACATTAGAGTATTGTTCTACCGTTTGGTCTCCATATTATAATAATCACATAAACCGATTGGAGTCTGTACAGGCGCGTTTTGTAAGACATATATGCGCAAGACTGGGGATTAGGCGCTTGGTCCCTGATTATAAACACAGACTTGAACATCTTAAAATGGTGAACCTGAAATCTCGACGTGATGCCGCTGATTTAGGTTTTCTATTTAAAATAGTAAATGGTTATTTAGATATTCCAAATATGGCAAATATATCTTTAAAAGTAAATACTAGACCCCAACGCCACCCCCGCGTCTTTTGTATCGATGCTACAAATAACAATGTATCATTTAATAACCCAGTCTCGCGCATGTGTCGTTTGTACAATAAAGTTTCCTCATTACAATGTGATATTTTTGGTGACAATATTGCTAGATTTAGGCGTTCCATGATTGCTGGCCTTACTAACAATGATGATGTTTAGTTAATATTATGTTCAAGTTTTTATTTTTGTTGAATTTGATTTTTTAACTTCATTGTTTTGATGGATGATAATAAGTTTAAATATTAATGTCACCTCTTTTTTCTTTTTAAATCAAATATGTTGTGCTTTCCTATCATCTGTGTACATATATTGTATCTTTCTTGGGTTAGTTTATGTATAATGTGTTATATGTATGCTGTTGGATTGCCTATTAAAATAAAATAAAAATAAAAATAAAATAAATCTTATTTAAAAAAAATTACTTGAACAAACAAAAGTACATTATTCGGAACCACCATCATGTCAAAGTGGCAGGTCAAATGTGAAGTGAAGTTCACACGCAGTACATCCGTGTGTTGAACTTTGAGCGATGATAATGATTGTCAATTATCAATCTTAGCAGATAGTGCTAAGAGTTGAATAGAATAAAACTGTACCAGGCGTGAATTCCGATGAAGATAATAAAAAATCAACGAGTCACTTATTTTGATCGCCCATGTATACAAGTAATTATTTTGCAATAAAGTGTAATCTGACTACAAAAAATAAAACGTGCTATTTATAATGTTTAATTTTAGATCCAATTAAGTTTATATTCGAAGGCTGTGAATCTTTTTTTGTTGTTTTCAATATTAATCTTTATGCCATTGAATTAAATAGTCTATGGCAATCAAATTTATCAATCAAAAACCAATGTATAAAACACCTAAAGTACTCCAAAACATCGAACATGTTATAAAATTCATCTTTCTGATGATTTTTAATTTCCAAAATAACCACAAAAAGTAAAATTTTATTTGCATATGACAACACAACGCAGTACCTATTTCATACAAAACTCTATTCAAACTATTGTTTTGACTTTTAACAAAAACTTTTTATAAAAAAATAAAAACGACTTCAAAAACCGAAAAATAAACTGAATAAGACATTAAATAAAATGGACAAAAAATATTTCAATAACTAAATAGACCAAAAACTTTACTTATGTAAACTACCTACGCACCTATTCAAATTATTATTCTATAAATACCTTTTTCCTTTTACCTTTTACCTTTAAAAATCGGTTGACAATTCTTATAAAATTTGAGGGTTGCCCTCGTTTTCCCTCAGGATCCCATTATCAGATCCTGACTTGGTGATAATGGGACCACCGCCGAAGTATACTCTTTCAAACAAAAAAAAATTTTGAAAATCGCTTGACAATTGGCGAAAAAATCGATGAACATACATAAAAAAAAAAAAAAATACATACAGTCGAACATATAACCTCCTCCTTTTTTGAAGTCGTTTAAAAAGATACTGCGATTGATAAGTGACTCAACATCCCTGAGGTTGACCTTACGATTAGCGAACAAAAATCATGAAAGAGATATTTTAAATAGCTTATTTTAAACTTAGGTATATTAGATTGGTAAAGCAAAGCATCGTAAGAAAAATTGATTCTAACTGCACAATTTTAAAGGCGTAGTTTACCGTTCCAAGTTACGGTGTCAGTCTCAGTAAGTATAGCTTTAATTCTTCCAGATAGATAAACATAAATTAGTATTAGTAAATAAATTAGTAACAGTTCGGATATTTTAACAGCTATTCAATTAATTGTATCAAGTCTAAAAAAAGACATGAGTCTTCACGGTCAAGAACTGCCAGTCTCACTTCGTCTAGCGAGAGAAATTATTGGTCAATAAATTATATTTATCTATCATTAATTTTTATATTTGGGTATATTTCATTGAAAGGTTATGAACTGGGTTAACATTTTACGACAGAATATAATGTTCATTTTTGATGTCATTTATATATAAATAGACGTATATACTATCCTATTAATATTATAAACTAGTCCCCCGCGGTTTCACTGCATTCCCATGGGACCATAATATTTCTCGGGATAAAAAGTAAATATTCTATGTTTTTTCATTATGCAGTTTTTTATGCACCTGTGTGCTAAGTTTCATCAAAATATGTTCAGCCGTTTTTGTATGATTGAGTAAAAAACATCCAAACATCCAAAAACAAACTTTCACGTTTATAAAACTAGTAGGATATTACTTAATTCATTTATTAATTGCTTTTCCTGATAATTTTGTAAGCATGTACCTTCTTCTTTAGGTGCCATCTCCTACCGGAGGTCGGCTATCATTAAGGCTATCTTGATCTTGCACACAGCTGCGCGGAATAAGGATCTGGTGCTCAAGTTGAACCACGTTCTGAGGTTTTTGAGCCACGAGGTACGCCTTCTTCCAGGTGGTCGCTTTCCCTGTATTTTCCCCTGTATAAGCAGCTGGAGAATTTCATATTTGTTATTTCGCATTATATGACCCAAAGACTGGAGCTTACGTCTCTTGATTGTATTTAACACCTCCACCTTCTTGTTCATTATTTGCAAAACTCTTTCATTTGTCACTCTATCCGTCCACGATATTTTCAAGATTCTTCTGTATACCCACATTTCAAATGCCTCTAAGCATTTACTCATATCCTGAGTTAAGGTCCATGACTCAACGCCATACAGAAGAACCGAAAACACGTAGCACCGTGCCAGACGCACCCTGGTAGAGATTTTCAAAGAACGGTTGCAGAGTAGGTGGCTCAGTTTCATAAATGCATTACGCGCTTGCTCTATTCGGCACTTGATCTCTACGCTGTGATCGCTTTGGTCGTTAATGATGCAGCCCAAGTATTTGTAAGAGTGAACTCTTTGCACTATCTGATTCCTTACAACTAGATCTGCTGTTGTAGAAGATTGCGTTTTTCCAACTATCATGATCTTAGTTTTCTTCAAGTTTATGTTCAAACCATAACTTGCACTAATGCTATCTACACGTTGAAACAAGCTTTGTAATTCTTCAAAATTTGACGCCAGTAGAATAGTATCATCAGCATACCTTATATTATTTATTGCGTGGCCATTAACGAGGATTCCTTCGTCTGCATTATCTAAGGCTTCTGAGAAAATTGCTTCCGCGTATACATTGAGTAGCAAAGGGGACAGTATACAACCTTGCCGTACACCCCGTTCTATGTCTATTACTTCAGTCAGTGCTTGGTCAACTCGTACTTGGGCTTTTTGTTGCCAATAAAGATTTCTGATGATAGTCAAGTCTGCAGGATCCAGGCCAATGTCGTTGAGAATCTTGATGAGTTTGTCATGCTGTACTCTATCGAAAGCTTTTTCATAGTCGATAAAACAGACGTACACAGATCGACTCATATCCCAGCAGCGTTGTAATAAAACCTGAAAACCAAATAGCGCATCTCGAGTTCCAAACCCATTTCTGAAACCGAACTGGGTATTGGAAATATTTTCTTAAATTTTCTTATAAATTCGGTTATGAATTATCTTCAGAAATACTTTCAATACATGGCTCATCAATGATATTGTTCTGTACTCATTGCATCTCTTGGCGTTGCTGGTTTTTGGCAGAGTTACGAAAGTGGAATGTAGCCAGTCTTTGGTTATAGTACCACTCCTGTAAATTCCGTTGAATAAGCAAACAACTATGGGTATGTTTTCTTCTATCAGCAGTTTCAAAATTTCACAAGGAATCTCATCAGATCCAACAGCTTTTCCCGATTTTGCTGATTTTATTGCATGTAATATTTCTTCCGCTGTTATTGCTGGTCCTAAATTTTCTGAAATATTTAACTGCTGTGGGCTACGTGTGTCGCTAAACAAATTTCTTACGTATCTCTCCGATGTCCTTAACTTTTCTTCTATTGACATAGTTATTTTATCGCTCTCGTCCAAAAGTGTTAGTGAGACATTTGATTTTCTTATGCCCATAACATCTTTGATTTTCTTAAACAGATTAAAGTAATCATGTTTCTTCTGCATTTGTTCTATTACTTGACATTCATCATTAATCCATTTTTCTTTTGCTGCTATGCATCTTTGTCCAATTTCTTTGTGTAAAGCTTTATATTCCTTAACATGAACACCTTTCATTTTACGTCTCTCAGTCATGAGTTTGAGAATTTCACCTGATACCCAATCTTTTTTCTTAACAGTTTGTACTGCACTAAGAATCTCTACCGAAGTACTCACTATCACAGACTTAAGATTGTCCCAAGTTCTAGTAGGTTCTATGGGAAGAATCATCTCTCGTTGTTGTAGCTCATTTACCCGGTTATTGAGGGTAGCATGTAGCTTTAGTCTGGTATCCTCATGTCTTAATTTCGCGATGTCTATTCGTGGTCTCTTTCTAGGAGCTGTTACTTTTTTCATTTTTACAGAGACTGTCGTCACTACTGGGTTATGGTCGGAGTAAACATCTGCACCTGGATATGTTTTTGCAGACTTAAAACTATTCTTAAAACGCTTGTTGACTAGTATAAAATCAATTTGATTTCTTACTATATTTTCAAGTGTATGAGCTGGTGATGTCCATGTGTAAAGACGACGAGGTGGTAACTTGAAAAAGTGTTTGCGACTATAAGCTGTTCCTCTTGGCAAAATTGGACTAAGCGGTCACCGCGCTCATTTCTGACCCCTAGACCGAAACTACCAACCTTTCCGCTTACGATGCCTTCACCAATCTTTGCATTAAAATCGCCCATAACTATAGTACATTCGTGGGCTTTCAGAAATTGCAAGACCTGTTTGATGTCTTCATAAAAGGGATCAATCAAAACGTCATGAGCTTTGGCAGCTGTGGGGGCATAAACCTGTACTATGTTAATGTTAACGGGCTTGGCTCTTAATTGTAGCAAAATAACGCGATCTGAAACTGGATGAAAATTCAACACTGAAGTCTTTAGGTGTTTTTTGATCATAACAGCGACTCCATTTCTATGGTCTTTGTCGTTATTTCCACTGTAATACGTAAGGGTATCATCCGCTATAACTCCAGAACGCACGAACCGATTTCCACGGTTTTGCATTCGTTGGAAAGGTCTCGGGCTCCGTGAGGTTTATAGCAAAGAAAATTCAGGAAAAATTCACAAAAAAAAAGAATAATGCAGAAAATTATTTTTGTCATACATTTTGTATAGAACGACGTTTTGACATGTCTCGAGATCGGACTGACAGATGGTTTAGTTTCACAATTGGTGGCGCTGGAATCGGGTTCTAAGTTTTATTTTCAGGGCAGGACAACGTCTGCCGGGCCCACTAGTATTTTTATAAAAGAGTTGTTTATCGGTAGTTTTTTTATTATGATTATATAACTTAGTACCTATTGTTATAAATTATACTATAATTTTATTTATTTATTTAACTGGACTATAGTAAAAACAATTATACTTATCTAATTTTATTCAAAAGATTTTCACTAGTTTTTCACTAATGCCGCAATTTTGTTGTGAAGATTCATCTTACTTTGTGATTAAAATTTCAACTAAGTAATTGACTTTTATGAACCTATTTCAGAAAAGGCTTTAAACTTTCAGTTACAGATTCGTATAAACCAAATCCACTACATAATGATGTGTTTGTAAACATCTGATTAATTATAATGATAACAAAATTAGCGTTACTTATCTTATCTTTTCCCGATATAAAAGTATTCTATGTTTTATTCCTGGATATGGTCTACCTCTGTCCCAAGATTCATCAAAATCTGTTCAACCGTTTTTGTGTGATTGAGCAACAAACATCTAAACTTTTACATTTATAATTTTAGTAGGACTAAACCACATAATTAATTATACGCATCAGCTTGGCCATCCAAAGAGGAAACGCTGCCAGCCTTCTGGGAACCTTGCCGATCGGCAGCAGCGGCAGCCTCGAAGAAGTTTTTTATATATTATAGTTGTACATTTGATTGTATATTTTGTACATTTGTTGTTAATAAAATAAATACTTGCATTTATTAATAATGTGCTATGTAATTAATGAGTTACCTACATAATGGGTCATAATGGACTCAACTCATAAAATAAATCGCACCTACATTAATCTAAGCAAGTAAATACTGCAATGTCATTCTAATTGCAGTAATGATAAATCATAAAACCGAGCTGTCACTTTAAAGTGCATTACAAAGTATATTATAGAAAACTTTATAATAATATAAATGTTCAAGTCATCATGAACCACCAATAATACTAATACAGCTCGTTCTGAAGAGTCAATAGTTTTATCGATATCATTATTATGAACATTCTTACAACACTGGTATCAATCATTCAAAAATTTTCGTTCCCAAGAGCAATCAACTATTTTTAGGACACTTAAAATAGATACAAAGTTCATTCGCAGATAGGTTCTTGCAAAAATAATAAGGCACTGAATGTTTATTTTTTTATATTTGTACACAAAGTGACTAGATTCTTATGTAGGTATTCGTTGTTTTTTTTATCGTTCATTTACCTACAGTAAAACTTCATAGTTCATGAGAACGAAACACAACGAGATTTTATTTTTACGCTATTCACATTCCATAATAATATTATACAATACAAAAGTAACTCTGCCTGCCTGTCTGTCTTTTACCTTTTTACGTCTAAACCGCTGAACCAATGTGTATGAATTGGTATAGAAATAGATGGGACCATAGAAAAAGACATCAACTTTTTTTTCCGGAAAGAGATGCATCGGGAACACGGTTAAAACCGCAGGGGATAGCTAGTCTATATATATAAAAGCAAAATAACACTTGCTGATTAATCACGAACTTGTTCGCTAAGAAAGGATAGTAGAAAATTCAAACCCTAAAGGCGCAATACGGCTGAAATCGCGGGGGACAACTAGAGATTCCTCACAGGTATACGTTAAAAAAAATGGTTTTAATGGTGTGGGAGTTAAAGATCAAAAAGCACGTTCATGCAATAGTAACATCAGTCATCCAGTTTCTAAATTATAAATGAAATACGTGATCACGACACTATATCATAAAGCGAAATATCATAAGAAAACTACAAATCGCTCCTTGAATACATAAGGGCCACAAATCAAAATTCATAAATTTTACAGGAGGGCCAAAACAAATTTTGATAAGTGTTTTTTTGAAATATTTAATATGTTATCTATTATTATAAGTATGTTATATATATCATTAGATGCGTATTTCTAAATGCTATCTACATACAATATGGACATTAACACAGCTGTTACCCATTATGAAAAAATGGCACAAAAGTCCCTTTTGCATTCAAAATTTCAATCAATATCATTAGACTTAAGTCAAAAAATAAAAACAATTTTACAAAAATATATGGTTTATTAAAAGGTTTCTTAATAAAATTTATCAAACGGTAATAAAACTGTTTACTTGTACAATAATAAATGGACGAACACCAGTAAAACAATGTTTTACAAGATCTAAAGTACAAAATCGTTTTTTTTTATTAATATAATTGAGAAGTTCTTGGTGAATGACTATTATTTTGTCAAAGTAAACATCCTCGTTAAAACTTTATTAATTAAATTATAGAATTCTAGGACAGCAAGACATAAAATTACAATAATTATATCAAAAATATTACATAAAAACAGTATTAATTAATAAATACTCTTAAAAAATCAATAGTAACTTCGATTAAATAATAATATGAGATCAAATATAATGGTACAGAGGGTAAGTAGAACAAAATATTACAGCGTATTACACAGTAACAATAAACAGTCTTATAAAATCACATAGTTTAACTTAAGGGACTTTTTAACTAACTCATTTGGAATACTTATATACAAAGAAATTTAAATATAGATGCTAAGTTTAAAGTCTTTGCTTATATAGAAACATAGTTTTTTATTTATTATAGAATATTTATATGAAATGAAATTGTTTATATATTCGTCCGAATAGGCCTTCACGTGCACTTATGAATAGTCAGACTAATGCTCGGTTCGGAAGGTTGCTTTTGCTGAGAAGAGCCAACTGAAAAACAACTTACACCTAATACATTCAATAATTATTTATCTAGTCTCACTGACAATATTTGCATGTTATGGTGGCAAAAATAGTAATCTATAGAATTTAATTATGACTGACTTAATAAACAACAAACTTAAGCAGTATATAATTATTGTTTACTTATATTTGGTGAACGTTTTTATGAAAATTTATTAAATAAAAATATTCTTCTCAATCAGTTTTAGTATAGACTGCTTTTTCGAATCAGCTATTTTAAGTTTACAAACAAAGTACAGCTTTTTTTGCACTACAGAACTAGCAGCCCTCTTTTTTGACACCGTGACTACCGAGGTGAACTCTTCAGTTTCATAAGAAGTTAAATGAATGAAATACAAATTTGTTGGATAAATAAAAATGTTTTGACAGTATATCTTCCTCGGAATCAGAAGCTCGTTCATTGTTGGGTTGAAAATTGGGATCTTTGACGCTGCCATCTGATGAAAAATCGGCATCTGATAAACTACTGGAGCTAGAACAACTGGTGTCAGAGTCACTGGAACTGCTACTTGAGTCGCACACTTGAACATAGGAATTAAAGTCAAATAGGATTATTTTGATTGAAAAAAGTGTAAAGGAAATTTAAATTATTTTCATGCAAAATGGCTATATTTCTGAGAGTATTATTCTAGAACGGTAAAAATAATAATTTATTCCATGCAAAACGGTCGCATTTCAAATAGGCTAATATTGTATTACAAAATATGATTACACATACCTAATATTTGAATGCAAAACGGTCGATTTCCAAAATATGGCACTCTTGTAATATAAAATTTGATTATAACTACTTGAAGTTAGAATGCAAAACAAGACGTTTTTAGATTGTGGCACTTTTGTATAAAAAATATAATCAAACTTACCTGAAGTTTTGAATGCAAAACAGACGTTTTTTGGATTATGGCACTTTTACATGCAACCGACGTGCGTTCACATTGAATTTCGGGGCGCAACTAAAAAAATGGCCGTTTTGCACTGACGTCACCTGTCAAAGTGCTCCGATGTAAAAAGGGCGGATAGTCCGTTTGACCATAGAGTAAGCAAAAATGATGGGTGTCTTCAATTAACTATAAAATTTAGTCTATTTTGGTATCATTTTTACGATAAAACGATTTTGGATATTTTTTGATTTGTGGCCCTTTTGTATTCAAGGAGCGAAATGTCAGTCGAGTACGCCTAAGCTGATCTTAAATCTGATTGTCTGTCATAATATGTTTCACAACGCCAGTAATACCAAAGCCAGTAAATAGTAATACATTACTTGATATTTTACTATAAATGATCCCGATAAGATCAATATCTCTATCTGCAATAAATCATACAAGTACGAAGTTTATTTAATTAGCAATAATATTTACAATTTATTTACAGCAAATGTACAAAATATACTATTTATATATAAAAAAAAATCCTCGAGGCTGCCGCTGCTGCCGATCGGCAAGATGCTGGCCGCTGGTCTCCTATTATGGCCAGTGCTGAGCAAACCTTAGGCTGTCATATTTGTCACGACATTCTACAAATTAGTGGTTTGTAAGCGGCCGGTGTTTCATAAAACGTTTTAAGAGATAAATGATTAATTGACACTATACCTGCATTAGTAGATATTACCACAAATAATTTTTAAATCCAATTTCGTTCACAACTTTTAGTTAAATACGAACAAAAAAATCGTAAACATAGATAATATTATATTTTTAACATGAACAAGATAAACATATTTTTAATAGATTATATATTTTGTACTTTTGTTGTAAATTAATTTTAATTTATTATACCTATTTAAAAAAATATAATCATTTTTTTAACTATACATTTTTTGATTAACTTTTCTTTCCTTTTCACTGAAACGCGGTTTGCGAAGAAGGTAAATAAGCAATTCCCTATTAATTATATAAACTGAATCTCGCAGCTTAAGTTGGAAATATTGTGATGGATTAATTCAATCAGAATACAAGATATACCTGATTTATTTAAACGTTTATTTTATTTTCTCAGTTGATTGAAGTGTGAGAGGTTACGCTTGTCATAGACACTTATAAAAACCTGTACTGCACGTTAAATTAAATGATTTTACATGGTACTTTCATTAGTGTTAGTAGTTTACTAACACTTTGCTATGTATTTTAACACAGGTTTTATATTTAATTATGATATTATAAATTACTAGCTGTCCTCCGCAGTTTCACCCGCGTTTTCATCTTATTCCGGGATACAAATATGTTAATCTGGAATAATGTAGCATTCAAATGGTGAAATAATTTTTGAAATCAGCCCAGTAGTTTTTGAGTGTATTCTTTACATACACACATTTATTAGAAAGATTAAATTATAACTAGCGGGCCTAGTAGATGTCTTCCTGCCCTGATATTAAAACAAAACCTAGAACCCGATTCCAGCGCCACCTACCGGGTCCAATTGTGTTTTCAAACTATCGAGGAACACATTGAAATATATACACACAATTTTTTTCCAAATTGGTCCAGCCTTTTAGGAGGAGTTAGGTGACAAACACACGTACCTACAGAACGCTCGGTCTAGACATTGAATAATATTATATGATTATGACTGACATATTAAATCTGCAGCATTTTATACGACAGTTTCAATTGAAAATTGTATTAAATATTTTGATGTGACGAATGTATACACCAGATTTTTTTTTGTGGTAAAAATTTAAAGTCATTAGAAAGATGAATATGTAGTCGTATAATATAATACTTTGTATTTAAATTTGATGGATCACGTTCCAATAAATTCTTAACTAATGGATGCCTAGGCTAGATAATAGAGGTACTTACAATCAACGTATTTTCTGGTTTTTTTTTTACTAGTTTAGAAAGATATAAAAGCGACTTCTAGGAATAGCAATAAAATACTAAACATCTAATTGTTAATTCTATACCCCGCAATTAATTCCTTTGACTTTGAGTTTAAATATCAAGGTTTTTTGCTGAATTTTAAATTAATTTTAATTCAATTTTAATAATAATATTTAGTTAGGTATATATTGTGACTAAGTATCAATTATTTATCTAAACCAATATCTGATTTGTATCATCAAGATTTTTGTTTTTAGATTTTGTTACGAAACCAAACACTAAATAAATAACTCATTGACCCTAGGAAGGTAGGTAATACTACACTAGGTACTATACAAAATTTATCGTTATTATTTTGGTAACAATATTTTTATCATTGTTTACAATATGTCACCGAGATTTTTCCGTTTCGAAATGACTAGTAAATGTAAAAAAACCGGCCAAGTGCGAGTCAGAATCGCGCGCGAAGGGTTCCGTAAAAAAGGCAAAAAAATCACGTTTGTTGTATGGGAGCCCCCCTTAAATATTTATTTTATTTTATTCTTTATTATTAAAGAGAAAATACAACTGAGTATTTTGTGAATATTTCAAGTGCCTACCTGTTGCCATTATAGATATCGAGCAAAAAAGGGCAAAAAATAGCGTTTGTTGTATGGGAGCCCCCCTTAAATATTTATTTTATTTTGTTTTTAGTATTTGTTGTTATAGCGGCAATAGAAATACATAATTTGTAAAATTTCAACTGTCTAGCTATCGCGGTTCTTGAGATACAGCCTGGTGACAGACAGACGGACAGATAGCGAAGTCTTAGTAATAGGGTCCCGTTTTTACCCTTTGGGTACGGAACCCTAAAAAAAAAGAAAAACCTTTATATGTGCTTGAACACACATAAAATACCTTCCTCTTAAAAGGATATCCGCGTATAACAAGGTTTATTCAATTTTTTTTATGTAAAAATAAAAACATTATTTACCTTAAGGCGCATAAAAACACTACTGTTACGCCATATTTAAGCAGATAAGCAGAGTACAAAAGGTTTTAAAGGTACGAAATCTCTTGCGAGCCTCCTTTGCCCTATGCGAGATCCCAATGCGGATTTTCTGAATTCATACGCTTTCAAAAACATTTCATATTTCTGTACGATGTTTTATATTCTGCTAACACCTTACTTACCTAACTATGCATTCATATGTAATGTAACAATAAAATCCGTATACAAATATTTTTAAATACAAAGACTGCGAAAATTATTAAAGACATATAAATTTATGGATGCGAATAAAATTTATTACTCCGAACAGGAATAGAAAGTATACATAAATGTCTTGATCAAACCAAGTTCACCATAAAAACATCACAAAAATACTTACATGCTTCGAATCACCAATCGTCATCTTGAAAAATCTTTATTTCTTACTTGAAAACAGTCAAATCTTTATTAAGTACCTAGTGTTGATTTATTTTTATCCGCGCGTTAGATTCGCGACCGTCAACTCTATACAGGTACAGCGTACTGAACGCACGAATCTGATAAACTATGCACTAAAAAGGAACCAATGACGTATTGTTTTTTGCCTTCCTATTAGATCTATAAAAAATGGGAATTTCTTGAGGAGCGCAGATTCTTATTTTAAAACTAGCGCGTATATTTATGTTAGGTGATAAATTCGATGGATCATAATTGCAAAATGTTAGATACTAAATGAACGAACTATTATTCTACAATATTATTCACTTTATTATAATGCTGATATGAATTATTGCGTGCTCTATCAAAAATCATGTTTAACAGACATTTTAAAAGTAAACAAATCATTATTATATGACTGTAAATTATGCAACGTAAAAGTAATCTCTCAATGCCTTGAAAGAATTCGTACGGCTGATCAGTTTTCGCTAGTGTTGTAGTGCTGTTGATATTTATATATGTATATCGATATGCAGCCCTACAACACAAGCAAAAGTATGTACACTTGCAATGTAACAGATTATGAAAAAGAGTGGGGCGCGTCTTTGTGGATGGTACTATCTATACTTACATTATCCCTGAGGACTATAGGTAGATTACTTTTCATGTCGAAAATGCAGGGCGAAATTTAGTTTATAAAAAATCTGAGTCATTATGGTCTACTCCTGTAAGGAAAGTAACCCTTATTTGCAACCTTCTTACTGAAAAGAAAAACGTCAGGGTGCATATTATTTTATAAACAACCTTTTGTACACTTTTCCAATGGTCCCTATATTTTGCTGGCATAAAACAGTCTTTATGCCACATGTAATCAATATACCTAATCTAATACCAATGATTGCATTTATAACATCAAGCAGTAGAACATGATCGTACGTCCCACTGTATTATGGTAGGGGAGGCAATGATGCTAAATTTGTAGTTACTCGAGCGTCTTTGGGACCTACTGGAATTTGAAGATTAGGTGGAATAAAGAAAAAAAGGTTATGTGATATTTTCCCCTTCAGCGGTGGGGGGAGCGTCTACAGGGTTTCAAAAATGTAAAAAAAAACAGTCACCAAGAAATACTCGAGCGCGTCAGATATTAATAGGGTAGTCGCGCCACGTCTGTCTGATAACGGAAAAATAATAATCTGCCGTTTTGCGTGTTGGGGTTGGCCGTACGAAGGGGTCGAAAATATTTTTAAAAAAAATTTACTCGAGCGCGTCAGACATTGATAAGGGATGTTAAGTGAACCCTCCAGTAGCTCCTATTTTAAAGACTGACGATTTGGACGCGACCATCAGTCAGGGCCGATTTTTGAAAATGCAAAAAAATAATCGTGACCTTGATTTACTCGAGTGCGTCAGATTTTTATACAGGCGGTTCTTCTTGATGGCCTTGTTGTACTGACCCATAATCTGACAATTATGTTGAGGAATTTCCTTAATCTGACGGTTTAAAAAAATATATATAAAAATTATCGAAATCTCGAAAATGGTTCAAGATATCGAAAAAATGTTTGCAAAAAAGTTGTAGAGAATTTAATCTTCTACAATATTTATTATGAATACATATACCAAAAAACCCATAGGAAACGAGATATTTGCAATAAATGATTTTTTAACCTTTGACCTTGAAAAATCAGTAGTCGCGGGCACCCTATGATAAGTAGCTTTTGAGACAAGTTTTAGGGTGTCAAAATAAAGGTTTATACAAGATATAGCTACAATAGCTGACTATCTCTCATTCTGAGGTGAAACTCATAATATTCCTGGACTATACACTTAATAATGATTTTAGCTACTTCGGCTTGTGCAAATCGGCAGATTAAGATATTTCCGTGATTCGTGACTAATTTCCTTCAAAATAAAAAAAAACTAACCGCGCTCGAGAAAATCCAGGCGACGTTTTTTTTTTGCAACTTTGCGAGTCTCCAATTTTCTTTCGTCACGCCCAAATTGTCAGGTTATTGAAATGTACACTATTTTGCATGTAACTAACTTACCTTACCCTAATCTGACGTGCTCGAGTATTTCAAACCATCGATTTTTTTTACTAATCTGACGGGCTACCCTAGACGTTCGACACTATATAGAGGGCTCAGATTTGGTGAGAGTACTTCACAAGGTGCAAGGTTGCCCCCCTTATGTTAATCTGCCGCGCTCGAGTAAATCCCGAAATCCCCTATTCGCCTCCCCTACCATTAGAAATAGCCGATATTTTGTATATCCTTCGTGTTATCACTAAGCCGATAGTTATTAATGTAATGAAATTTTGGACTATGAATTATTTATTTTCTTTTTTATTTACTTTAATCAGTTTTTAACCACAAATTCACCATGGTAAGTGATAATGTGGTGGTAAGCACTAATCCTAGAAGGGTACCTACTGGTTATCAAGTGCAGGACATAGGAAGGTTTTTCATCAACGAATATGACATATTACGGATGACGTACTCTACGACCATACCATGATTTTAAGCACTCAAGATGTTTTTGATGTGTAACGTCTTTCTTCTCGCTTTACTGCAATCTGTGGGAGTGATATCGTGAAAATGGACGGAAGCCAGGTTGTTAGTTAGTATGTTTTTTTTTCCTCTACTGTAGTATAGGCAAAGGGTTTTAGTCCATGCAGCTTTAAACTCAAAACTAATTTATTGACTAATGAGCGCGCGCGGTGGTAGAGTTGGCTATCAGATGATACCAACCCATTTTCCGAGATTTAGGTACATCTATGGTATTACCAAGGTGAGATTTCAGATATTAGATACATACTATACGCGACTACTGTAAGGCTTGCTCGTTTTTTTTTACCGAAATGTTATGGTTACCCGCTATAAAATATTCATCAACTAACAACATAAATTGATCATATTATTATTTATCAATCTAGAGTTTTGGTTTGTTGGCTCCATAGCTCAACATAAGGTAGATAATTTGTAATTCGGTTAATTGTTGGTTTACTTACTGGCAACACTTCAGTCACCCTTTAAGTAGAAGCTCGATGAGCACACAAATTGTAATTAGGACAAAAATTACCTAATTAAATACAGTCCATTCAAAGTCTTATGTGGGTTTTATTATGACCAGCGTCTCACATAAATGGTCCTTCACACCGTTGTGTTGATTGTCCTAAATTTGTGCTACGCGAGTGACTCAAAAATTTTGTTCGGCGCAAAGTACTTTGTACCGTTGCTGTGTGCGAGTTATATTATACTACGGGACGTTGTTTCCTACTTAACGTGCATAGTTTGTGCTAAAAGAACTATTTCTACGTTTAAAGACGATCAGTGCTGTTGTTCCTGCGCTTCGTGCAATAACGAAGCAGAAACGCCTCTCAAGTTTGAGGTTATGTATGGTGCCAGCGTGTGGAAGTGCGTATTTCGACACGTGCATTGCTCTGTGTCAGCCATCTTCGTGCTACGTATTCTTCTTCCCTGCGAGCCTGTGTCGTCAATTTCTTCATTGAAGAAAGAAAAAATATTTTTTTACAAATTTTTACATTTTTTGTGAATTTTTTGCATTTATCGAGTTTCAGAACATTAGAACGCGATATAATAGCAGTCGTCATAAGTGCGAGTGAAAAGGAAAATAGACATTGTCTCTTTCTTACTTTGTGATGTTTGTAACATTATTTCTTTTTGATAATCGATGTTAATCGATATACATAATATTCGACTAACAGCTTGTAAACTGTGTGTAGAATAACCTTTATTGTAATCATTTGTCTATGGTAACATTGGTAACGGTATTTACGGATTTCCGCTTTGTTATTTATTGGTACATTAGGAAGCCATTTTTTTGTTTGTTCCTTTTACAATTTTTACGATCCGCCATTTGCAAGCGTCTATGTGCTTGGTTTCTTAATTGGATTTTTTTTGAGTCTCATTTATCTTATCATGGCACCATTTGACGAGCTAAAACGGCTCATTGCTGCTAGGGGACAAACAAAGGGCACAATAACAAAATTGTCGACGTACTCAAATGATCCAGCAAATCTCACAGAATCATCCCTGGACTCTCTTATTGTCCGCAAGGAGAGGCTTATGGAAACGTTCCGCGAATACTCCAGGTTATGTGTGGAGATACAATTATACGAACCTGCCGACAAGGAGATGTTCAGTGACGTCGAAGAAAAATACATCACTATACTGAGTATTCTAAATGAAGTGATTCGCAGTAGAACTCCAGCAAAGCCGGAAGGTTCCAACGTGGAAACATTGCCAAGGACATCAGGATTCCAAGGATTACCTAAAGTCCAGATCAAAAAATTTGATGGACAGGTTGGCGATTATTATGATTTTATTAATCTTTTTACTAGTGTCATTGATAAAGACACCACACTTAATAAGTGTGAAAAATTCTATTATTTAAAGTCATTTCTTGACGGTGAAGCTTTAGCTATCGTTAAACATTTAAACTTATCAGCTGAAAATTATTTTGAGGCATTAAAATTACTTAAAACTAGGTATGATAACAAAAGAAAAATAATTAACCATCATATTTCAGCTATTCTAGATTTGCCCCCATTGTCTAAAGGTTCTGCTTCAGGTCTGAGAGACTTAGTCTCTAAAGTTAGGCAACATATGGGAGCTCTAAAAAACCTAGAAGTACTGGTGAATCACTGGGATCATATCTTAGTTACTATATTACAAAGAAAATTAGATCAATACACATTAAAAGGTTTTTTTGTCGAAACTCAAAATGAGACACCAACATTTGAATGTTTTTTGAAATTTTTAGATCAAAGAGCTGCTGCCCTTGAGGCTGCTGCCGTCGATGGAAGGCAAGGCACAAATAAAAGTTGGCTAAAAACAAGTTTAGCAGCTACTTGTTCATCTACGTGTAAGTTTTGTTCTAAATCTTGCTCCAAGTTGTACTTGTGTCCACAGTTTAAATTAGCTAGTTTAACAGAACGTTTAGAATTTGTTGATAAAAATAAACTATGTAAATTATGTTTAAATAATCATGTAAAAAAGTGTAATTTTCAGTTTAAATGTTCAATTTGCAAGAACAAACATAACACTTTATTGCATGACAATTCCTTTGCGGCTAATACCACATCCAATTTGAGTATTCAACCGTCAAATCAAGCTTCAAATAAAGTTACTTTAGTAACAAAACATAACAAAGGTGTTCTATTGCCTACAATTACAGTAAAACTGTTTGATAAAAATGGTACTGAGTTTTATGTTAAGGCGCTTCTTGATTCAGGAAGCCAGGTTTCATTCATTACCACAGATAAAGTGCGGAATTTACAATGTAAATTATATGATGACACAACCATTATTTCAGGAGTATGCGATAGGTCAAACCAGATAGCACAAAAGGCTGAGTTCAGGATTTATTCTACATGTAGTGACTTTAATATAACAATATCATGTTGTGTTGTTCAAACAATCACTTGCAATCTTCCTCAATTTGATATTAATGTAGATAACCTGAACATTCCGTCCTATGTCAAATTAGCTGATGAGGACTTTTACAAATCAAAAAATATTGATTTATTATTAGGCTGTGACATATTTTTTTTGTCGTTGCTACGTGATCAGTTGCCACTTTCTCCTGGAAACCTATATTTACACAGCACGCGGTTCGGCTACATTGTTGCTGGCGCGATGACTGACAGCAGTAACAGTCCTTCAGGTTTGTGTGGACATGTTACATTACCTTTAAAGCATAATTCACTTATTTCCAATCAATGTGATGAGTTAGAATTTAATGACAATTTAAACACCTTAATAGAGAACTTTTGGCAATGTGAAAAGGTACCTGAGATTTATACTGAGGGAAGTTCAGAACAAGAACTTGCTGAAAATATTTTTAATGATACTGTTCTGTTACAAAACAACAAATTTGAGGTTACCTTGCCACTTAAGCAAAACATTAATAAAATTAAATTAGGTGATTCATTCTCACGGGCACTGCAGAGATTTTTAAATTTGGAAAAAAGGTTTTCAAAAGATTCTAAGCTCTTTGAGCATTATAAAAAATTTATTGAAGAATATATAGAATTAAATCATGCACAGTTTCATGACATTTCCAATTATGACTTGGAAAATGATTCAGTTTATTTTTTACCTCATCATCCTGTATTCAATGAAAACAGTAAAACAACTAAACTAAGAGTAGTTTTTGATGCATCTATGAAAACCTCATTAGGTATTTCTTTGAATGATTTATTGCTGAACGGTCCTTTATTGCAGAGTGATTTATTCGACATCCTAATTTTATTTAGGCTTTATAAATATGTGCTGATTAGTGATATTCAAAAAATGTTTAGGTGTATTAATCTGAATGAAGCACACTGTATATTCCAAAATATACTATGGAGAGAATCACCAGATGATAAAATGCAGTGTCTTCAATTAAAAACTGTCACATACGGTATGAAAAGTTCTACATATCTGGCAACTAGGTGTTTAGTTGAACTAGCACATTTATTTAAAGAGCAATATCCACTTGCATCTTCAGCAATATTAAGTAATGTGTACATCGATGACCTAAATTTAGGGAGTAATAATTTAAATGAATTAATTGAGATAAAAAATCAATTAATTAATCTATTGAGTTTAGGAGGTTTTAAGCTGCACAAATGGTGTTCAAATGAACCTAGTTTGTTAAAGGATATTCCAATTGAACAACAAGGCATTGGTGAAATTGACATGTTTAAAAATAATGTCACTGTGAAAACTTTAGGTATAACTTATAATGTCAAAGATGATGTTTTTTATGTAGAATGTCAAAAACAAAATATACTTGAATCATACACAAAGCGTGAATTGTTGAGTTTTGTGAGTAAAATATTTGATCCCTTGGGTCTAGTTGGACCTATCTTAGTTAATGCTAAGTGCCTTATGCAACAAGCATGGTTAGAAAAAACCTCATGGGATGAACAATTACCTGAGCAATTAAATAATGCTTTCAAATTCTTTGCAAAGGACTTGGTAACAATGCCAAGGGTTTCAATAAAACGTAATGTGAAAACAGACATGGCAAATTGCATAGAATTAATAGGATTTTCGGATGCTTCCAATAAGGCATATGGATGCTGTATGTATATTAGAACTATAGACTCCAATGGAATAGTTTCTATTGATCTTTTGTGTTCAAAGTCCAGAATTAATCCAATAAAGAAACTTAGTACACCACGTCTTGAATTAAACAGCGCATTGCTATTAGCTATACTGGCTAAAAAGATTTATAACTCTTTAAAATCAAGGTTTAATATTAAGGTCTATCTGTATGTAGATTCTCAGATAGTATTAGCTTGGCTTAAAACAATCCCTGTAAAGTTAAGTGTTTATATATCAAATAGGGTAAAAAAGATATCAGAAACAACTGAAGGATTTGTTTGGTTGTATGTAAACACCAGTGAAAACCCTGCAGATTGTTTGTCAAGAGGCATTGAACCTCATTTATTGCAGTCAAACAAGTTGTGGTGGCATGGACCACATTTTTTAAGCAATGTTAATTATAAACATGTTAGTAACATTAACTTACCAACTGATATTCCTGAAATAAAAGTTTCAAGCACAGTGTGTCAAAATAAGGAAAAATTTTATATTTTTTCAAAATATTCAGATATCAATAAATGTCAAAGAATATTAGCATACATTTATAGATTTATTAATAATTGTAAAGTAAAATCTGAACACAGAATAAAGTATAGTGTGTTTTCACCTAAAGAATTGGACTTTGCATTAAAAATAATAATTAGGTATGAACAAAAACATTTATTTTCTGATGAAATTAACTCTTTATTGCTTGCAAAACCCATAAAGTCCAATTTAAAAGGTTTGAATCCATTCATTGATGGTATGGGTATACTACGGGTAGGTGGTAGGTTACAGCAATCTGAGCTTTCTTATGATCAAAGGCATCCCATCATATTACCAAAGCGCTCTTCAGTTACTCATGCAATCATTGAGAGGGAACATAAAATATTACTACATGCTGGCCAGAAATTAATATTGTCAAATTTAAATCAAAAATTTTATATTGTAAACGGTAGAAGAGAGGTCAGTCATGTAATACATAAGTGTATTATTTGTTTTAAATTGAAAGCTAAAAATGCTCAGCAGTTGATGGGTTCCTTACCTCCTGAAAGGGTTATTCCTTCGCGAGCCTTTGAAAGGGTAGGTATTGATTATGGTGGACCTTTTTCAGTAAAAATGCATCGTGTTAGAAAACCAATTATTATTAAAACATATATTGCATTATTTCTTTGCTTCACAACTAAGGCAGTTCATATTGAGTTGGCAACAGATTTGACTACTGACAGTTTCATAAATTGTTTAAAAAGGTTTATAGCTCGTCGTAATAAACCAGTAGAAATTTTTTGCGATAATGCGAGTACCTTTAAAGGAGCAAGGAATCAATTAAATAGTTTGTATTTATTACAGTCTAACAAAGACCACCAAATTAAGGTGCAGAGCAATTTAGCTGAACGGGGCATTACATTTAAATTCATCCCCAGCTACTCACCAGTGTTTGGTGGCCTCTGGGAGGCCGGAATAAAAAGTGTGAAGTATCACATAAAAAGAGTGGTCGGAGATACTGTTTTGACATATGAGGAATTAAATACTATTGTAATTCAAATAGAAGGGGTATTGAACTCTAGACCTCTTACTCCCTTGTCAACTTCTGATGAAGAAGATTTTAGTTATCTGACCCCGGGTCATTTTTTGACAGGCAAATCCTTGTCATCATTTCCTGAGCCTGATTTAACCGATGTACCCATTAATAAGTTATCCTTTTGGAAAAAATGTACTAAAATTGTTCAATGTTTCTGGAAACAGTGGCACAAGCAATACTTGGTGTTATTACAAAATAGACCTAAGTGGCATAATGAAACTGCCAATATTACAGTGGGTACACTTGTTATTATGCGCAATGAAAATGTGTCTCCATTGCTATGGCCAATGGCTCGTGTAGTAAAGGTTTATCCAGGAAATGACGGCAAAGTGAGAGCACTTGATATTAAAACAAGCAAGGGCTCTGTTATTCGAACAAGTGTAACAAAAGTATGTATGCTTCCAATAGAGAGCAATTAAGTTAATTGTACTAAGTAAAATAATTAGTTATTAAAATTGTCAAGGTAGACTAGCTTGTTAATTTACTAATTACTTTGTATTTTTTGTGTGGCCCCAGTATGTTGGCTCCATAGCTCAACATAAGGTAGATAATTTGTAATTCGGTTAATTGTTGGTTTACTTACTGGCAACACTTCAGTCACCCTTTAAGTAGAAGCTCGATGAGCACACAAATTGTAATTAGGACAAAAATTACCTAATTAAATACAGTCCATTCAAAGTCTTATGTGGGTTTTATTATGACCAGCGTCTCACAGGTTCACGAGCCAGTTTGCGTGATTGTAAGAACGTAGGTAATGGGTTTGATTCCTAACTAGGACAGACACTTGGGACCGTGAATATGCCTGTTTGTCCAAATGTTTATCCCGCGTCCGAGTCTCTCTCTTTATACTGAATCTCCGAGATATTATTATTTCTAAATGGATCGGTAAATTTATATAACGAAATTATGCTTACCGCTTGCCCAATAGCTGCAAGCTAACGGTGAGCTAACGCCTTGGTGAGCGTTTAACTGTTATAGAAATCAATCTCAAGATCAGGTTATGCGGAAATAAAATTCATTAACCTTACAGCTTGCTAGCCTTGTATTTGAACGTGAAATGTATAGGTTTCTATTTTTTAGACTTTACAAAGTTTCTTCTAGTTCAATGCTATGATTGTTATTTGACTTGTATTTCAGAAAACGCAAAACAAGGTCTAACTAGACCTAAGGACTTAGTTAAAAGTCATCCGCTTAAATATAGCCTTAGGTTAAATATAGTCATCTGTGTTCACAAGGGAGTCAAATAGAATAGCTCATGTTATCCGCTGATAATGTAGCTTTCGAACAGCGAAATCATTTATAAAATCGTTAAAGTATTTTTGAGTTTATCCATTACAAACAAATATACAAAAAAGTAAATCTTTTCTCTTTATAAAATTACGAGTTGTCCCCCGCGGTTTCATCCGCGTTCCAGATGGATCCTATCATTTATTAGTAGGATTGTTACTTACTTGCTGTTCCCTGAAGTTTCCCTCGCTGTCCGGAAGGATTTTAACTTTTTCCGGGATAAAAAGTATACATTGCAGGATATTATCTACCTATTTGCCAAGTTTCATTAAATTAGTTATGCCGTTTTTGTGTCATATGAATAAGAAAATTATGATATAATCTATTGTAGATACCCAATCTGACGTTCCTTGGTATGTACTAATAATTATTGGCATAATTAAACTTAAAATGAATTATTTACAAAACCTTGCATAAAACCTTGATATGCGCACAAAATTATCTATTAGGTACATAATAATTTTATTCTAATAAGCTGTCAAAGATACATAGCAAAACTGGTTATAAATAGAGTAGGTATAGTCAACCGAATAATAACCTATTCGGTTCGCATTTATTTTTAAAATACCTCCTTACAGTGCATGCATCAATGTCAACCTGTGCGTATGGTTGTAAGCCCACATATATTTATGAATAATCAAATCAAATCAAAATGTTTTATTCCATTTTGGGACACTTAAAACACTTACTGAACGTCATCATGTTGCCATTTTTTTCATGCTATTGTTACCACCATTTCCAAATAAAGACCTAATAGCCTAGTTATTTATTTATAGTCTAACTAGCTGTCCCCCGCGGTTCCACCCGCGTTTCCGTGGGATCTTGTCATTTTTTGGGTTACTATATAGCCTATAACACACACAAATAACGTGGCTTTTTATTGGTAAAAGAATTTTCAAAATCGGTTTAGTAGATCCAGATTACCCCCTACAACCTCACAAACATTACCACTTTACAACATTAGTATAGATTATCAAAATTCTCTCATATGATTAGTCTAAGCGATTGTATTAGCAAGGTGTGCTAATAGTGATGTTTATTAATGAAAATCCACGGTTTCTCTGTTTTACTCCTTAAGGGGTTACCTAAATTAAAAAAAAAATATTTCAAAGCATTAAATATCATAAAAAAAAAGTGATTGTAGAGTTTATTGCCAGCTCTTTAAAGCAAATACAACCTTTCGTACCATGCATTAGAGTCAGACGTGCATCATTCATATGTGCCTGCAAAGGTTTTGATATTTTTTTTTTTTTTTTGATTTCTCATGTTGAAATTTAAAATAAGCTTGAAAAAATTATCTTTCTAACCCCAGCACTTGATAATTCTTTCAGTCAGGACAAGTATTTTCACATGTATCCCACTCAGATTCAGTCTCTTCCCTCGTAATTAGCGGCCCGAGCTGCATTCAGTAATCTGACTATCCCCTAAAACTCATTCAACCCCTATGTAGGTAAAATAGAGTACTAAAAGTAAAACCGATTAATTTTAAAGTCGACTGTACGTAACTGACTGTACGACTAAACGTAGAGAAATGAAAAAATGTATATGTAAACAATATCAGGGACTGCGCTTATTCGAATCAAAGTGAACCGGTTTTCAAATGTTATATCAATTCATGAATGTCCGTTTTGTTGTTTTTAATAACGTAATAGGCGCACTATATAAGTTGAGATAATGGAACCAAAACGTGTCGACGAAATACAATTATTATACATTTTATTGGTGTGTAAGCAATAATTTTCGATCGTGTTGGCAGAATTCTCAGAACATACATAAATATGGCCGTTTTGCATTCATCTTCAATATGTGTTAATGTAGATAGCTTTTAGTTCATCATTTGTGTATGAATGACAGAAATGTTAAGGCGGTTGACCAACAGAGGAGGATAATTATTATGTACTTGAACGAAGAGATACTTCATTCAAGGATAGGTAGGTATACATATTAGATGTGTGTGTGTGTGTGTTTAACGCATGGTAGTTTGTGTAATAATTATTTTATTAATTTTAATGCATCTAAACTAATATTATAATGAGGAAAGATTTGATTTTTGGTTTGTATTTTTGTTTGTTTGTTACGCTTTAACTCAAAAACTCTAAACTCTAATGAGAATGCTACATTATCCCCGAGTAACAAGGCTATATTTTTACCCGGAACATAATTAAGATCCCAAGTGGGTGAAACCTTGGAAAACAGCTAGTATTATATAAAAATATGAGCTTTCTGCACTCCTTCTCTATATAAACTTAAACTGTGGTAAATTACGTACTCCTCCGTCCTCGTAATTTCCGTAAAAAGGGGCACAAAGTTTTTGCTTCACTGAATATACCTACTAGCTACCTTAACAATGTACCTAACATGAAAGGTTAATGTACTAACTAGCCGTCCCGCGCCCGCTTCGCTGAACGACATCACATTACAAATCATTGAAATTCTCGGCTTTTCTGTACAATAATATGTATTATTATACATATAAACCTTACTCTTGAATCATTCTATCTATTGCTGAAAACTGCATTAAAATCCGTTGAGTAGTTTAAAAGATCTAAGCGAACAGACAGCGTAAGCGACTTCATTTTATGTAAAGATTTAATTGTCAATTTTAAAAGGGTATTTTTCAGCACAGCATTACTCATAAACTGAGTACAATCAGGGATACGCAACGAATCCTTTTTATATCGGCAATTTCATTTGCAGTTGATCACGGCGATACAATAAAAGCGCTGGACGGCGTGCGATCAATTGGTCACAGCTTTCTCAAACAATAGGGGGCAGTTCTGAACCCCTGCAAGTGAGACATAATTCACAATACGACCACGCCTTCCCTGTTCAAAGGTCAATAGTACCTACTGTTGACCTTATTATCCTTTGTATTTATTTTGTGACAATACTTGCAGAATTTGCTTGGGGTTTCGCGTTTGCTTTGATGTACAAGGATGGATCAGAGTTTGTTGATATAAAGGCATTTTTATTATATTTAGCTGGCTCTTCGCCTCGCGGTTTTATCGCGTTCCCCTATTTCACCATCGTAGGGGATATGTTTTTTTACAGCTTGCGGGTCACCTTATGGTAGGAGAATTCCGTCACCTATAGAAATTGCCAGAGGGATTGCTGGCTCTCAAGTGCAACTACCGGAATACACTAACAGGTGCTTGGTGACAGATTTTCAACTTCAAGGTGGTAGCCAGCCAGTAGGTACTGCAAACCGTACCTACCCTACCGTCGTGGTGTGGTTTCCTCACGATATTTTCTTTTATCGAAAGCTCAAGCTCATTGTAGGATTCGAACCCACGACTTTCGTTGCGGTATCCGACGTCACTATCACTGTATTATCTATAAACCATCCGGAAGAAATTTTCTAAAAGAAAGTGTAAACCGTAACAAAATCCGGTGACTCCTCCTAAACCACAGGAGGAGTTGGCGGATAAACAGACAGACGCCGAAAGCGACTTTGTTTTATACTATGTAAGGATATGGATGCTACCTTAGCTCAATTATATCGTAATTGATTGGTATGAAGTAACCATAATCTGTACAATGAAAAAATACAAGTATTTTTTCACCCATTCCACCTTAGAATAATAAATGAAAAACTTTGTAATAACTACGATTAAATATATTGAGCATTGAGTCAAGAGCATTAACAAAAAGGTAGAATTACCAATAATCCCCCTTCGGTGCTCGCCTCCATTGTAAATAGAGCCATTGCGTAAGCTTTCCGCTCCTATTCATAGTAGTTCGGGCTGGGTCATATTATGTCAGTCTCTACTTCGTTGCGTTCTACGTGTAGAATATACAAAACTAAACAAAGTCTTAAAATATAGTCCCATTCAAAAGTTAGAACTACCAGAGGGCCTGCCAATCTGTTAATTGCTGATATTTAGAAAACATAGAAATCTAGAAGGCAACTAGATACATCTCAGTTGGTTTCCTTCTAGTTTTCAAATTATACTAACTCAATAATACATAATTATAACAGATCAGACATAAACATCGAGAAAACATAAATAAAGCTTTTTTGTATAAATAAAAACTTGTTTACGGATTCCGTTATCAATGTTTGTGTTGCTTCCCACTATGCGTCATGCACATTGGAAAAAATCTTAGATCAGCAAGAAGTTTCGATTAAAAGAACAGGCGGCATTTTTTCAGAACAGCTGGACCGAAATTGTTGCGGTTTTTATGCATTAAGTACCGCGCAAAATTAACCTTCGTATTCTAATGATATTGTAGTAGTTTGCTTTGCTTTGCTTGAAAATACGGATAAAACGACGTTTTCTGAAAATTTTTGCTAGATCGATTTATCGCCCCCGAAACCTAAATACTAATGCCCCCTGCTTACTAAACTTTATGAAAATCGTTGGAGCCGTTTCCGAGATTCAGATTACATATTTATATACAAGAATTGCTCGTTTAAAGATATTATAGATTAGTTAGATAAACACATAAACGTTACATTAAAAGCCACCAGGGAGCGCTGCAGCATTATTTTTTCTCGAAAACAACTGTGACAGGATATAGATAAGCATTTGTAGTTAATCGGAACCTTGAATGTTTATGTTAAATACATTCCTTTATGTTATTACAGAAAACCTAAGAACAGATTAAGAGGCACACAAATAATACAGATTATAACAAAATGAAATGTCAAAGCAAGCGACAGGCGACCCGATTTCTGCTACAACAAACCTTATCTTATGCACGACAAGGTCGAAATCAATCCTTGGTAACTAAATACTAGGGTGTTCCTTGTAACATGATCAGATAATACCGCATTTAGTTTTCCATTGAGGGATGTTAGAACACTGCATCGGGGTTGTTTGTACACTAATCCAATTGCCTTCGTTTTGTGTTTTAGTCTTGGTCTTTATTTAGATTTTAGGAGAAATTCGAGCCATAAAAGCCTTAGTTTACCTCATCACAGCAGGAACTAACCAACACCAATTCATACGCTTTTTTGGGCTATAATCAGGTACACTGTGTGAGTTTGCTTGTTACCTTTTAACTCCGTAAAATGAAATTTTCTATTAGTTGTTTTATGGGGCATTAGGGTACTTTATCATTTTAGAACGCGATTAAAACCATTTATGATAAAGGTTTTGTGAGTTTCTTTTATAAGCTACGTAACAGGCCCTAACAAAGGTACGCAAGTAAAACCGTGGAACCAAGCTTGTTTATTCATGCTTTCGATTAAGGGTAGTTATATTTACTCTAATATTATAAACAGAAAGATTTGTATTTTTGTATGTTTGTAACGAATAAACTCAAAAACTACATTATCCTTGAGTAACATATTTTTATCCCGGGAGAAGATCCTACGGTAATGCGGGTGAAACCACGGTGGACAGTTAGTTTGAAATATATAGCTGTATATGTATTTTTGTACAGTATAGAATTGTTGTATAATGCATTAAAATAACATAAATAGAATTGCTGCTTGTTAAAATAAGCTAACAATATACAGACACGTAATCACGTTCTCAAATTTCTGTAAAACGATACTAAAAGTGCGGTTTAAACTGAGTTTTATGATATTTTTATTTGTAAAGCGGTAGTGAGTGTCACCAGTTTCGTCTCTACGGCTGCGCAAATTGCGTTTGCTTTCCAATTTCATCCGGTAGTTGCAAAACATATAATTTTTTACGTTGGCTCTTAGTCACATTTTGATACATAAACTTACAAAGTAGTAGTTTTTAGGGTTCCGTACCCTAAGGGTAAAAACGGAAACCCTATTACTACGACTCTGCTGTCTGTCTGTCACCAGGCTGTATCTCATGAACCGTGTTAGCTAGACAGTTGAAATTTGTGATGATGTATTTCTGTTGCCGCTATAACAAAAAATCTAAAATCTAAACTAAATGCTAAAATCCGACCACTCAGACCGAAGTTATTCACAAAAGACGAATAAGAACGGTCAAACGTGAGTGGGATTTATCAATAAAATTCTCTTACTTAATAAAATTCAGATAAAAATATATTGAAAATCCGATATCTTCCAAACCAAAAAAAAGACAAAATTTGTACGGGACCCTCGGTGCGCAAGTCCGACTTGCACTAGACCGGTTATTTTTTTAAATGTATAAAGGCTGCATAGTAATCTTATAAAGTAATATTATAAAAAGGTAAAAAGTATGTAGGTTTGGATGTAATATAAACTACTGATTCTTTTCTCTGATACGCGGGCTAAACCGCGAGATGGAAGCTAGGGAGCTAAGGAAGTCAGTAATAAACATAACTAAATGCTTTAACATATAACCAAATTGCAAAATTTGAAGACTGGATTGGACACACGGAGATTCTCATAAGACTAGAATTAAGACGAGGGGTGGCAGAGAAACCATAGCTCTTAGGTTAAGCAAATAATATAGAACAAGTAATGTAACGCATGTGGCAATAGCAGCACCAGACGATGTAGGATTATTGAAAACAAGCTTTCTTGGTTTTTTTTAGACTTTTATTGGTTCATAGAGGCCGTTCAAGTATAACAAGCAACAAAGGTTGGGGATCATTGCTGACATTTTTGATGACATGGGAGTCGGGGTGTCTGAATAGTGATTACGTCAGCAATTGTTTTTGTGCGTTTGTAGATTCGGATTTGAATACACATTTTTTTTTTTTTTATGTAATAGGGGCAAGAGAGCGTGCGGGTCACCTGATGTTAAGTTATCCCCACCGCCCATGCATACCCGCAACACCCACGGGGTCACAGGTACGTTGCCGGCCTTTTAAATGGGAATACGCTCTTTTTTTGAACGTCCCCAAGTCGTATTGATATACCTATAGTTGCTTATGAATAACAATAAAGAAAATTGAACAAATTTTGTAAAAATTATACACATGCTTAGGTAAGCATAGGAAGCTAAAATTCTGCTTATGTACCTAATACTTAAACAGCCCCATCATACATGATAGACTATTACCTAGCTATTACAAACAACATTTTAGCTTTCTCGATTGTTGTCAAGGATTTGGATTGGGCGTTGATGAGTCAGTCATTTATATATTGATGATTAATTGTGCATTCTAGGGGAATTTGAAGGCCTGAATACAATGACAATGTCTCTCACAACAACAAGAAATGTTGAGTTTCAAAAACTTTTTGACTAAAATTTTAAATACTAGGATAGAACTTTTATAAATGCTACTCAAGATCACTAATCGTCACGTTCCATCTTCTAAATAATATTTGAAGGTCTCCGATGGTTCTTTTGCCACGCGTCAGCCCTTAAAAGCTCTCTCAAAACCATTCATTGATGTCCTCCGTCTATTTTATTACACGAGTTATTAATCATTCTCGACTGAAGAGCTAAAAAAAATCAGGTGAAACCTTCAAAAATGTGGATCTGTTAATAAAACGTGTTTTTATTTTTGCGTTTAGTATATGTACGTAATCAAAGATAAAAGTACCTACTTTAATAATTTATCGTACTTCAGATATTTATTGCACTTTCAATGGAAAATACGAGTTGTATTTCCTAGGAGTTATTTTTTACAATCTAACATTGTAATAAAAATACGCCAACTCTATTTCAGAAACAATTTCATATATTTACTCTTGTACCTACTGAATATTTTCATATTATGATAATAAATGTAATGTTAACCAAAAGGCAATTCTGAAATACGTTCCCCAAATCTATTACATTGCTTTCAAAGAGAATCCAACATTTTCAATATAAATTCTGATGTTGCCTTGTTCTCTTAGAGAAAATAGGTAATATTAGCTGTGAAAATAATGTTGTGGTATTATCCAGGATATATACCTATACATCATATAAATTATTATACATACATTATTATGTTTTCATTCTATATTATGTTTATAATTACAATAGTAAGACGTTTCTTGTAAAATGCTTCATTAAAAATAAGTAGATACCTATTTATAGCATCGTTTTTAACAAGAGAATAATTTAATTTATTTACAACAAATGTACAAAATATACAAACAAATATACAACTATAATATATAGAAAACTTCTTCGAGGCTGACGCTACTGCCGATCGGCAAGGTTCCTAGCAGGCGGCAGCGTTTCCTCTTTGATAGATAGTATAGGTAATTATACATATATACATAATCAATTTAATAGTTCGGTATATCTGTATTGTAACCATTTTAAAACGACTTCAAAAAAGGTTATATGTTCGACTGTACCTATGTATTTTTTTACCTCTTATTAGGGTCAGTTCACACCGAGACGCGACGCGACGCGACGCGACGCTGTGCGCACATTTTTAATAGAGCGGCTCAAAATAGAACTACACGAAAAGATACATAATTTAATTGTGAGAATTCAGATACTTAGCGAAACGCCGCGCGTAGTCACTGGCCTCTTCCAGTATCGACGCGTCGCGTCTCGGTCTCTGACCCTTAGAGAGCAGATAGCAGAGTTTGTAGTCTACTAAGACTGAAGTAAATACATCTCATTTTCACGGAGATTTCCCAGTGCTGCTCGTACAATGGCCCTCTTATAGCCGGACATTCATTATACAGAAACCGATAACACTATAAGGTGGATTCACACTTGTGGTATTTCACCGTGACATGGTTCAAGTCGGCAACATACACATTTAGCATAATTCCTGTAGCTATGTCACCCAGTCCGTTCCTACACATGTCACAGGTGAATACACCTTTAGGTTCCAACGCCCTGTATTACAAAATAATTAACTGCCTACCTATTGATTTTTTCGCCATTATAATACCTTTTTTCACGACTTCCATTCGTCCCGAGATCATATTGTGATGGTCGGGAAAAGCCAACTTATAAAATATTGACATGTCTTTTGCCCTTTCTCTCTCCGCATAATATATTTAAAGCTCGCATACGTCGACAATTATTTGTATAAATACATTTAAATGCTTTTAATTATGTTTCCTGTTTCGCTAATGAAATTTTATCACTAAATTCTTATGAATTTTCGTAATTTTATTATACCTTCTTTGTTTTTGCTTTGTATCCCTATTATTTATTAAAATCTAGGCTTCTTATCAACATACACTTTCGTTGCTATTTGACGAAAAAAAAACGGGTCCATATTTCATCCATTTAATAGTCGTTCTGGTGGTATTCTCCTATCTAGAAACACTAGTCAGAATTAAATAAATATAAAGATAACAACAGCTCTCTAACATTTTGCAGTACATAATATCTAATTAACATAATAGGAAGCCAAAATGGTTATGCACTACTTTTATATACAGACATAGTAGGTATTGCATGAATATGCGATGCTACCTAGGTTTAATAAGAATAACATTTCCTTCATTAGCTTATTTCCTTCACCTATTCCATAGCAACCAAAAAAAAAGAATCAAAGAAAGAAAATACTAGAACATTCTAGAAAAAAAAAAGAATTAAGAAAAAATATCTTATAAATAATGCTATAACTAATACTATAACTTTGACGTGTTATTACCTTTCATATACTAATACATAGTTTAAACTATAATGATGCTATAGTTATTTTTTGTGGATTTATGGATTTTATTTTTAGCTAAAAGGTTTTTGTTAAGATTTGCATTTAAGTCATTTGAAAAAAAAATGCACACATTGAAATATTTCATTAGTTCTGCAACGCTCCGTTTGATTTTATTTATTTATAAAAAACTTACAAATAATGATAGGTTCTTGGCTCCCGTAAACCAAGTGAAAACTCGTTTAAACGGAATACGTTATCCATTTATTGTATTTTTAATCAAATAATTCAAGATCAACAGATGCACAAAAAAGCCAAAGTACCTTTTATTACAAAATAATCTAATTCCTTATATTAAAAATAATTCTAGTATGTCTGGGGTACTTCAATGATTTTATAATTAATCTTATTATACTTAAGAATAATTTATAAATAATTAAATAAGTTTACAATATGATTTGTATATGCGTTAGAAAGCATGTGTGTTGATTTATGTCGTTGATTTTGTAAAAAGGGAAATATTATAAAAAGGGAAATACGATAAAAAAAAAGGAATCTTACATTGATGAAATTATAAAATCATCTACTCGACGATTTTATAATTAATCTCATTATACTTAGAATAATTTATAAGTATGTAATTAAATAGGTTCACAATCTTATTGTCATATCCGTTAGAAAGTAGGGTGTGTTGATTTCTGTAGGTAGTTGATTTTATAAAAAGGGAAGCGACTAGATGAGGAGGGATAGTTGCTGATCTATTTTCGAAGTGAATAAATCGTGTCGTAATTTATTTAAATTTATTTTATTCTTCGCCTGATACCTTATATCAGAAGCGGGATTGAATATGGAATCTGAAAGTGATGCTGAAAGTCAGCCACGTATTGGTTTTCGTCGTAAACGTCTTCATAATCAGAATATTAGTACGAATGACAGTGATTTATCTTCAGACTCTGACTATCAAAGTCGTTTACATAAAAAACGCCGGTTTTATGGTGGGTCAATGCACCACCAAAATAAACGACGATCAACAAGAAGAAACAGGAGAGGAAATCATGACACTGCATTAAAACACCCACGTGATACCATTCCAACGGCTAATCCGCGCAGCGAGGATCATTTGTTTAATCAGGCGAGTAGTATTTTTTTTTTTTTTTATTGTTATAATTATTGTCATTATTAGTTATCTTTACTAATAGTATAAAGAGGCTACGTTTGTGAGTTTACAGGGGGAATAGCTAGTAATTACTAATACCTATAATTTTAATACCTACCTAATTTTTTTTTTTTGCATCAATTATTATTATTCTTATTAGAGACCGATTTTCAAGTACTTAATAAATTGGTGATACTGGAATTGATACAATTGTCCAGAATTAGGCTCTAATCATGATTAATAATAAGATTTCTTTCTACCGTCCCTTTTTTTTTTTCTCTCTACCTTATTTTTCTAACGACTTTTTTTTCTATCTTTTTTTTTCTCTACCTTCTTCTTTTTAAATATTTTTTACGAAGCCATAATTCTTGATGCTCATATTTTGTATTTTTTTTCTCCTTGTTTTTTTTTTACAGAATCAAGTGATGCCTACTCAAGAAAAATTACTTGCTACACCTACACGCAGTTTATCACCAATATTACCAACATATACGCGACTACCTCGACCACCAATTGAAAAAACAACCACACCCGTTGAAGAAACCGCAACTGCACTACTATCAGGACAAGATTCAATTAATGATAAGGAAGGTTTGAGTTCAAATATTTTAAATGCTAATTCCAATATAAGTATAAATGTTAATGATTTTGCCCAATTAATTCAAAGACTTATAAAACCAAACAATCCGAATATATCATTAAAATTTGATAAAAATATCATACCAGTGTTCGATCCATCGCAGAAAAATCAAAGAATAGAGAGTTGGTTGGCCAAGGTTAATGAATGTGCAACAATCTATCACTGGACTGATGAACAAACGCGACATTTTGCTTTGCCCAAATTAAGTGGTTATGCAAAAAAATGGTATGAGGGACAACAGACTATTTTACTATCTTGGTCACAATGGCAAGAAATTTTAGCTAAAGCTTTTCCATCAGAAAGTAACTATGGTGCCTTGTTGACTGAAATGTTAGGTCGTCGTTTGAAAGTTGGGGAATCAATTGATGAATTTTATCACGAAAAATGCGCTCTCTTAAATGCTTGTGATATTAAAGGAAAAAAGGCAGTCGACTGTATCATATATAGTATAGATGATCGGACAATTAGGGCAAGTGCATCTTTGGCACGCTTTGTCAATACAGAAGATTCACTAAAATTCTTGAAAGATTTGAAAAGAGAATCTCAGGGCACTGCGTCAAAATATACAGGTGTTACTGGAAACTATATTAATGATTTAAATTGTTTTAAATGCAATAAACCGGGACACCGTAGCAATTCTGGAAACGATGCAGTTATTTGTTACAACTGTAAAGAAAAAGGTCATATATACCCTAAATGTCCAAAACCACTGAACAAATGCAGTAATTGCAATCGATTGGGTCACATGTTCACAATGTTTTCAAAATAAATCAAATATAGTAACTCAAAGTAAACAACCTGAAAAGAAAACAATGCTCTCTCAAGTAGGTAAACCAGATTCAAAATATCACAAGAATGCTATTATTAATGGTACCATTACCATTAGCTGTTTCATTGATTTTGGTAGCGATTGCACTCTTATACGACAGGATGTAGTCGATTCTCATTCTTTAAACAGATCTATAACGGATTTGCCTATTATAAAGGGTTTTGGCGATGGTCTATGTAAACCAATTGGTAGAACAAAAATTACCTTAATGATTGGAGAAGTAACTGCCGAAATAGACGCATTTGTAGTAGAATCAGCACTGTTATTTACACCATTATTAGTAGGAAAAAATTTTACTGAGCTTTCTGATGTTCTTATAATTAAAACTAATGATAGGTTAGATATATTGAAACGTTCAATACCATTCAATTTTGAAAATATTTGCGATGAATACAGTGATAACAATAAATTGGTTTTAAAAATAGTGTCTAATGTGTCGGTAGATAAAATGGATTTGGTTGAATGTGTTCATAGCACAATTAAAACTAGTTCTATACTTGTAAACAGCAGTATAAGAACACTGGGTACCATAAATTATTGCATAATAGGGGGTGTGTATAAGTTGAATCATGGGAAATGTCATATAACAGTCTGTAACTTATCTACACAACCTCTTAATTTAACTTCCAAATTTACTTTGGCACGGGCACAAACAATTTCAGAACATAATAACCAACCATCAGACCAAGTATTTTCAGTTAATAAAATATCAAATTCAAATCTTCCACCCATTACACTAAGCGACATTAACATTAACGAGAAACTGACTCGGGAACAAAAAACTATCGTGATTAACCTCATAAATAAACATAGAAATTGTTTCGCAGATGATTTATCCCAGTTAGGGTGTACTAATGTAACTGAAATGAGCATAGAGCTTACGGATCAGTCACCTGTAGTTTATAGGCCATATAGACTTAGTTATACCGAACGTGAGAAAGTAAGAGAAATTATAAAAGAATTAATTGATAATGATATCGTTGAAGAATCTAATTCATCCTATGCTAGCCCTATAATTTTAGTTAAAAAAAAAACTGGAGGGTTCAGACTTTGTGTTGACTTTCGGGCTCAAAACAGTAAAAGATCATTTCCCCATGCCACGCATTGACGACCAACTAGACTTGCTACACGGTAATAAATACTTCACTAGTCTAGATCTTGCTAGTGGTTACTACCAGATTCCAATGCGTACAAATTGCAAGCATCTTACTGCCTTTATTACACCCGATGGACTATTTCAATTTAAAAAAATGCCATTTGGTTTAGTTAATTCTCCTGCAGTTTTCCAACGCATGATTAATAATGTATTAGGTAACTCGCGTTTTGATTCTATCCTTGCTTATATGGATGACATTTTAATACCAGCAAAAGATTTTAATGAAGAACTAGAAAAATTAGAAGAAACGTTAAAATTTATGGAAACGGCGGGTCTTACATTAAATATATCGAAATGTTTTTTCTTTCAAGAACAATTAGAATATCTTGGATTTGAAGTGAGTGAAAAGGGAATTAGACCAGGAAAAGCAAAAATTGAAGCAGTCAAAAAATTTCCAATTCCAAAAAATCCCCACGAAATTAGACAGTTTATTGGTCTAGATTCTATTTTAGAAAGTTCATTAAAAATTTTGCCTCAATTGCACGGCCTCTTACAGATTTAACAAAGAAAAATATTTCCTGGTATTGGGGTTCTGATCAAGAAAGTTCATTTTCGTGCCTCAAAGAAAAACTTTGTGATCGTCCTTTATTAGGTTTATATGACCCTCTTAACGCCACTTATTTACACACCGATGCCAGCAAACATGGCTTAGCAGGCATATTAATGCAAAGTGACAATGATTCTACCACCCTGAAACCAATAGCGTATTTCAGTAGGAAAACTAGCCCTAACGAACAAAATTATCACTCGTATGAGCTTGAAACTTTTGCCGTCGTAGCATCTCTTCAACGCTTTAGAGTTTATCTTCTTGGTCTTAAATTTACGTTGGTGACTGACTGTAGTGCTTTAAGAGCTACCTTCTTCAAACGAGATCTCGTACCACGAATTGCTCGATGGTGGATGGCTTTTCAAGAGTTTGATTTTGATATTGAATACAAACCTGGTCGTACCATGTCCCATGTTGATACCCTTAGTAGAAATCCTCTGCCACACAATTTTAGTAATGATCAAGAGTCTATTCCTAATATATTAAAGATAACACAAGAAGACTGGTTATTGAGTATTCAGTTAAATGACCCCGAAACAATTAGAATTCGTAAAATTTTAGAGAATAAAGAATCCATAGATATTAGTGAGATACAAAATAATTATGCAATCAAGGATAACCACCTTTATCGAATTGTTAATAACGAATTTAAATGGGTCGTGCCAAAATGTGCCAGATTTCAATTATGCAAACTAAATCACGATGACGTCGGTCATTTTAGTGTAGAAAAAACAATTAATAAAATTCGGAAAGATTTCTGGTTTCCAAAGATGAAACGTTTTATAGCAAAATATGTTCGTTCATGCATAGAATGCGCCTATAGTAAAGAACCAAGTGGTCCTAAAGAATGCTTACTACACCCAATTCATAAAGTTGCCAAACCATTTGACACTATACATAGAGACCATTTAGGGCCCTTTGTCAAAAGTACAAAGGGTTATAGTTACTTACTTGTAGTTGTAGATGGCTTTACAAAATTCTGTTTTCTGAAACCTCTTCGAAATTTAAAAACTAACCCAACCATATGTGCTCTAGAAGATATTTTCACAACATTTGGTTACCCAAATAGATTAATTTCAGACCAAGGAACTTCTTTCACATCAAATGAATTTAAAAAAAATTTGCAATGATTCTAATATCAGTCATATACTTAATGCAGTATCTTCACCTCGTGCAAATGGACAAGTCGAAAGGTATAATCGGACTGTTTTAGATGCACTTACTGCATATTCAGATAAATTGGGTGAAAGGCATTGGGACAAAGAACTGGGGCAGTTACAGTGGGGTATGAACAACACATTAAATAAAGGTATAGGCAAGGCACCTTCAGAAGCTTTATTTGGAATCATGTTAGTAAGTAGAGGGGATAATAAATTTTCACATATTTTAGACAATACAAGATCATTGCAAGATACAACTAAAATAAGGAATGAAATTAGTACATACATTGGCAAAGATCAAGATTCTCAAAAAAATAGATATGATAAAAATAAAAAGAAAGCTAGAATTTATCAAATAGGAGACCTTGTCAAAATACTGAAACCAACAGCTCATAATGACGGTAAAAGTAAAAAACTTTTACCAAAATTTTCTGGGCCTTACAAAATAACGAACATTTTGGGAAATGATAGATACGAAGTATCTAGCATAGCTGGGTCGTCAGTCACTCAACGTGATTATTGTAACATTTGGGCCGCAGACCGTATTAAGCCTTGGATTAACGTATATTATAATCTCTCTACAGATACAGAAGCCCACACAGATACAGAAAGTAACTAATTCATTATTATTATTTTTTTGTCCTTGTTTAGTGATTAAATGGTTTTATGTCTATGGAGTTTAAATCTATATTATTTTGTTGCATCTAATTTATTTTGTGTTGGCTAGACAGACGTTGACAGATCCGTCTGATAAATATGATTTGAGAACTGATGTTGATAGATCCATCAGATTTATGCGAAGGTAGGTTTGATGTTGATAGATCCATCAAACGTTTAGGAAGGTAGGTTTGATGTTGATAGATCCATCAAACTTACAGGAAGATCAGGATGATGTTGATAGATCCATCAAGTTATTGAGTGGTTGCATAATTGGTAGATGCTCATGCTATATTCTAGGAAATATGAACTGATGTTGATAGATCCATCAGATTAATGCGAAGGTAGGTTTGATGTTGACAGATCCATCAAACTTACATGAAGATAAGAGTTGATGTTGATAGATCCATCAAGTTATTGAGTGGTTGCATAATTGGTAGAGGCCCATGACATATTCTAGGAAATATGAACTGATGTTGATAGATCCATCAGTTCATTTGTAATATTACATAATATAGAAATCCATCTGACTTCTTTGATTTAATTATTGTAATGGTTAAGTAGGTATGTGGTTTGGAATAGTTGAGGTATGTTATGATACACAATTATATAAAGTTTGGGGACAAACTTAATGTCAGGAAAGGCCGAATATTAGAAATAATTCTAGTATGTCTGGGGTACTTCAATGATTTTATAATTAATCTTATTATACTTAAGAATAATTTATAAATAATTAAATAAGTTTACAATATGATTTGTATATGCGTTAGAAAGTATGTGTGTTGATTTATGTCGTTGATTTTGTAAAAAGGGAAATATTATAAAAAGGGAAATACGATAAAATAAAGGAATCTTACATTGATGAAATTATAAAATCATCTACTCGACGATTTTATAATTAATCTCATTATACTTAGAATAATTTATAAGTATGTAATTAAATAGGTTCACAATCTTATTGTCATATCCGTTAGAAAGTAGGGTGTGTTGATTTCTGTAGGTAGTTGATTTTATAAAAAGGGAAGCGACTAGATGAGGAGGGATAGTTGCTGATCTATTTTCGAAGTGAATAAATCGTTTCGTAATTTATTTAAATTTATTTTATTCTTCGCCTGATACCTTATACTTATTTTAACTAATGACCTGATTAAAAATAAATATTTAGGATATTTCATTACTAGGTTCAGCTAGCTGATTTTTTCTGCATTTTTTTATTTTCTGTGTACCTAAAGCATTAGTGTTTGTTTTGTTGGTTGTTCATAACTCAATAAGAAACAGCCGAAACATAACGTTCTTTCATAAATTCGAAGAACCAACCCTAAGGATTTTTCTGTGAACCACATGCATATTTTTAGTATCAGCCCTAGGGGTTTGTGACTTGTCAACTTCAAAGATTTATAAACCGTAATATAAATATCTATGTCATTTGAACTAGGTAATGTACATATCAGCCAGAATACAACTGCAAAATATAATTCGTTTTGTTAGATGAATCATAGTTTTTGTAACTAGTCGTCTCCCGCACCTTTACCCGTCTCAAGCTTTTTACTGCTACACTCTTTTGTGTCTTAGTGTAGTGTAATATAATTTATGACATTTCTCAATAAACCAGCTAGCTATATAGCATCCAAAGATACGGAATCTTCATTTTACTGTTATAAATACATATATTATACTAGCTGGATTCACTCGCGTACCCCTCTATTTTTCTTATTCCTCGTCTACGTTTTAAAAACAACACCTGTGAGAAAATTCAGCTTTCTAGGTCCAAATTCTTTTGAAGTGATAATAGTTATTAAAGTAAAGAAAAATGCAAGGAAATAGTAATACTATTTGTGAATTGCTGATTCTGTTGAACTAATTTCATCTCACTGTAACTACATAATCTCTATCTTTCACAACAAAAGGATTTAAGAAATGTTATTCTGCCAAATCAGTAAAATTGCTTGTTCTAAAGTTTAGTCACCATCAAAACAGATCTTGACTTTTTTCCTCTATGGTTTTGGCGTAGACCAGTTGACAGATTTAAATATTATCTATCCTTTTTCAATAATGTTTATCAGAAAGAGTTATTTGAATTCTTCGTTCATGTTAAAATTTCGTTCGTATTGAGCAATTTTCGAATTAAGCTGAACAATGTTCAAATGAAAATCACAAACATACTCGAACGTAAAGTGGCTCAATTAGTTTATTATGAATGCAGGCTTGTTTAAATGCTCATTATTGGTTTACCACGTTTCATACCGGTTAGTGTTGATAATAAATCCTTAAACCTAATATAACTTTGACCTTCACAAGTGCTCTTCTAGGGCCTAAACTTAATAAATGGTTTTGACTTTGACTTGAATAAATTAACCCACCAAAAACATTATCATGTAAAGTGTTGCCAAGAAACCATATGGCACGCACTGTCAAAAAATAATTAGATCTCATGTAGAGCCAAGCTTCTAACTCTACACGCCCTAACTCTACAAGCCCTAACGTCACGAACTGTACACCTTAGTCAAAATATGTGGCCCTTACGCCCCCAGATCGGAATCATGATAGGTTTCCCCAAATTCGGCACAAGTATACAATTATTGTAGTTCATCACAGTGGTCTACAACATATCGCACGATAGCAGTCCTGACTTGCAACGCCACCTCAACGTCTATTTCTTCATACATTAAGTAGGTATGTCAAGGAATAGAAGAGGTAGGAACCATCTCCCGGCATATGAAACATACGATGACGGCGAGGTCCCACCCAGCTCTACTTCAAGTGAAACTATTTCACAAACAATCCAAGCTAACTTTTAAATCAGTTGGAAAATCGACTATGTTCAAACAAACTAACTAAGCTTAGTAAATTGTAACTTTTTGCCTATATAAATCTCTAAGAATGAAACCATAGCTCGTTTCAATTAGAGATAACGCCATCTAGTTTTCGAAATGAAAACTTCTTTGGACTGCCTCTGTATTTTTGTTGTTTATTAGTATTATAAAGGGTTGTATTATTATTTTATTACATTATTTTTAGGATTCCGTACCTCAAAAGGTAAAAAAAAGAACACTTATAAGATCACTCTCTTGTCTGTCTGTCAGTGTGTCACCACCGATTTTCTCAGGAACGCGCGAACGGGTGGACATAGCAAGTTGAAATTTATACCAGATACTGAGGTCTATAATAGTCCCTATTAGGTGTATAAAAATCCAGTCAAATGCGAGTCGGACTCGCGCACCGAGGGTTCCGAACAAACTTGTAAATAGTTCGTTCATCACGGTAATGGAGTCTTGAGGATTTAATTCAATTTTTTTTCGATTACGTTTTCGATTACCTTATTGCCAATAGGTGCCAATTAAGCTAGATCTCAAAATGGTATGAGCTCCGATACAACTCAGAGGTCTATCTTAATTGGTGGTACTATGTATGTATGGGGACCCCCTTTAATTTTAAACTTTTTTTACTTTTTAGAATGTTCCCTTTATTTGTGTTGTAAGACCTTGCTTTTTGCCAAATTTCGTGATTCTAGGACAACGGGAACTACCATATAGGTTTTCGACCCAAAACCTATAGGGTACTTCCGGTTGACCTAGAATTATCAATTTTGGTTTAGAGCAAGGTCTTACAGCACAAGTAAAGGGAAAATTCCGAAAAATAAAAAATGTTGAATATGAAGTAAAATTTTGGTACTTACAAATTGTCGCGAAAATCAAAATTTGCCCACATCTTTTTCTCCTGTTGACTCAGGACCTTGATTTTTATACACCTAATAGGGACTATTAGACTTCAGTATCTGGTATAAATTTCAACTTGCTAGGTCTACCCGTTCCTGAGATAAAACCGTCAAAAACCTATAGGGTAGTTTCCGTCGACCTAGAATCACAAAATATGGCGAAAGGCAAGGTCTTACAGCAAAAATTAAGGGAAAATTTTGAAAAATAAAAAAAGTTGAAAATTAATGTACTATGCATGTATGGGGATACATGCATAGTTGACGCTTTCCCTATTTAAGGGGTTGGGGGATAAAAGTTTCAAGTTTTAAATTTTTTTTGTTGTTTGTGTACTAATATTAGCCTAAATACCAAATTTCAGCTTTCTAGGACTTCAGAAAGTATCATTTATGAGTTTTGATGATCATCAGTCAGTGACGAAATCGGGGGATTTTAGATATCAATAAAATCTAAAGTATAACAGCTATGCAATTGAAACTGTTTAATAAGTCTGCTATAGGTATCATATCCTGAGAATTTTGTTTATCTGGTATAATTCAAAGCGAAGTTATGAGGGGTCAAAAATACGACGAAGCGCTTCGAGAAAAGGTAGGTAGTGCTCCTGCGTTTTCGCTTCGCTGGCTTTTCTTGGCAGGGCACTGCCGTGCCCCCAGATTTCTCATGATTTCTTTTTTGATAATCAATTGATCCACAACCAAGTATAACTTGTAACATCAGACTGCAAATATTCAGCAAAAAAATATTTCGACCTCAAAAATAAACTTACCGTCAAACACACTGAGGTTTGACTGTAAAATAAAAACATAAAATCGAGAACCGATTTTCAGTCATATGCATTAAAACCAGAAATAAAATGGCAGAAATTGTTTCAGGTCAACCAAGTCAACTTCACCATTCACAATTTGCTGTAAAAACTTTACTACACACAAAACGTTTTTATCACAAAGTTAAATTACAAAGCCGAGCATTCATTAGTCTGTCAAAAATTTGCCACCCAACAGAAAGTGGCAAAATCATATTCCAACATTGCGACACACAAGTTTTGTTTTTAGCGATTTATATTCAAAGTAAGATTACTTTTTGTGAACTTGTCATGTTGTTGATATACTTTTAAGTTAAAAGCAAGGTTACCATTTTCTTTCTAAATGGCAGTTGCTTACATTTTATGTTTTTGTAAAGCGAGATAATAAAATATGCTCACTAACAGGTTACGTATTGTAAATTATTATTTTTCCTCCTACAACCGTTTGATGTTAACATTGTAATAAAAATTTAATTTGAAATTGTGGAATCAGTTTTGAATCTAAAGTAGGTAAATCAAACACAGTATAGGTATGTTTATATCAGAGTTACAATAATAATTATATCAATAACATCAACATTTGTCCACTTGTTCTTCGTGGTTGCGCTATTTCAGTTTTCAGTATAATAGCGATCCGTTTGTGAGCAGAGTTCCGCTTTTACTCTCCTTTTACGATCCTTTTACTAAAAGGCAGAAGATCAAAAAGATCGTTTGATTTGGTTCACCGATTATATTCATAGCGAGGAATTGATCGAAATAACCTTATTCTATTGTATACCTATACAAAGCAAGAGGTTGCTTTTATGAGATTGTTTAATATAGTTCATTAAAATATTTTTAAAAGTGTCTAACATTCCGATTTTATGTACGAGAAATCTACGAATTTTAAAAGTTAGTTAATCAATGAATGACCTATTATATTATTATACCTATTTTAAATTTATATCGATGCAAATAAATCAGTCATAGCAGGTATTTAACATCACATAATAAAATTCTCATATTACACATTTTTTTCCTCGTAAAAAATTCAATACAAATAATATGTCAGCCACACAATCATTTCACGGAATTTTACCAACAATTTATTTTTAATGTACAAATTAATGTTTTACGCTTGAGATAATATTATA
Source organism: Ochropacha duplaris (assembly GCA_951361185.1). Classification (NCBI taxonomy): domain Eukaryota; kingdom Metazoa; phylum Arthropoda; class Insecta; order Lepidoptera; family Drepanidae; genus Ochropacha; species Ochropacha duplaris. Next base: position 5,637,535 of record OX592711.1, on the reverse strand, counting down.
CTGCTACTTACATGGTAAGAAATGTATGGATGTGCCTATTGTATAGTTCGAAAAATGGAAAAGTTGTTTCTTTTTCAATGTTCCATTCGCGGCTTTATCATCACCAAACATGATACATCCTGTTTACTAAAAATTCTCCTTCGTTCTGCATTTTTTTTGTATGGTACATGTCAACTCTCAAGCAGTTAGGTATATAGGTATAATACTTGTATATGGAGAAGTATGAAAGAGACAGTACTTTTTTTATTAATTATTAAATAAAGTACAAAACAAAATATTAACAGAAAAACATCACAAATTCCTCGATAAGTTTGTCCGGATGTTGAGACACTTATAAGCTATCTTAATACTAATGTAGCAAATAATCATTGTTAACTTGTTTCTTCATCAGTCACCACGTCTCAATTTATGACAAAAGTGAATAATTACCTTGCAACTAGCAGCAATGCCAGCAATTACTAATTATTTTTTTCATAACTTATTTACATAGCAAGTAAACATCTCTGCCTTACACATTAATAATGTTTTTTTTTTGTTGGTTAATGAGTTGTTGATGTTATAACCGGATTTTTATATGAATGAACTCTCGCCTTACATTATGATTTCTATAATCACTGGCCAGCATTAGTAACGGAACTTCTTGTGTAAATCAAGTACTTTTAACCGAAGCTTTTAACAGTTATAGAAGTAAATCATTTTTAAACGACTTCAAAAAAGGAGGAGGTTATATGTTCGGCTGTATGTTTTTTTTATGTATGTTCATCGATTTCTCCGTCAATTGTCAACCGATTTTTTTTTTATAGTTAGTATTTTATTTTATAGACAGTAAAACTATAACTTATGTCAATAGTGATCAAATTTGTTTTTTTTTTATACCACAAGTGACAACGAAGCTGACGGGTCACCTGGTGGTAAGTGACTACCGTCGCCTATAGACATTGCAATACCAAGGGGATTGCCAATGTGTTGTACACCTTATTACAATGCCTTAAAGGCAACTGGCTCTCAAGTGCAACTGCCGGAACACACCAACAGGTGCTTAGCGACAGATTTTCAACTTGAGGGTGGTAGCCAGCCAGTCAAGTACTACAAAGTACCCAACCACCGTGCTATGGTTTCCTCACGATGTTTTCCTTCATCGAAAGCTCAAGCCCTTTGTAGGATTCGAACCCACGACCTTCGCCGCGATATCCGATGTCACTACCACTGAGCTATCATCGCCTTGAATTGATACCGTTTATATAAAAATACGGTTCGCTGACGACATTATTTTATTCGCCGAAACAAAGGAACACCTACAAAACATGCTCATAGACCTGGAAAGAGAAAGCCGCAAAGTAGGCTTAACGATGAATGCCTCCAAAACCAAAGCACTAACAAATGCATCCGAAGATCCCATCATCATTAACGGCGTATCAATCGAGTATGTCAAAGAGTACACTTACTTAGGCCAACAAATTTCGACGAGTGATATAATGTCAAAAGAAATAGACTCTAGAATTGGGAATGCATGGAAGAGCTACTGGCGTCTAAATGAAATTATGAAGAACAAAGAAATCAAGATACATGTCAAATCAAAACTATACAACACATGCGTGCTACCAGTTCTAACCTATGGCTGCCAAACCTGGGCAAAGCGCAAAGCAAAATATTAGAAACTTGCCAGACAGCTATGGAGAGAAGCATGTTGAATTTAAGAAAACCAGACAGAGTACGAAACAAGGTCATCAGAAGTCGCACTAAGATACAAAATGTAACAAATAGAATAGGGAAACTAAAATGGCAATGGACAGGACATACAGTAAGAGGCATCGAAAAATGGAACAAAAACATAATGTTTTGGTACCCTAGAAACAGAAAAAAGAAACGAGGTAGACAGATTTGGAGGTGGGAAGACGAGATAAAGACGATAGCAGGAAAACTATGGACAAGGAAAGCACTAAACCGAGAAGAGAGACCAAGTTGTTGATGTCATCGACTCAGCAGAGTCGTTAACTTATGTTTGTTACTTGTAATTTAATTATCTTTTTTTGCGTCTGGATAAAGGTTATTATTATTATAATATAAAAATAGTTTTTAGTGTAGTCAATATATTATTATAATGACTAAGTATATTATAAAACGTAGACATGTATAGAATATACACGTAATCACATTTACGGAATAAACACGTATGTTTTCAATAAGATTATAATCCTTTCATATTGCCCTCAAAGTACGTGCTCTGACCAGAATGGATAGGATTAGTGGTGGGCACTGACTTTTAGCTGGATCGTAGTTTGAAAACCGCGTACCGTCTATTTCAGTACCAACTTAATAGGAAGTTTATCTTTTAGAAACTGGTTAGACCTTGTTTATTCATACCTAAGGCTAGAGTTATTATGTTGTTAGTAGTTGAAGAGATTTAATATAGTAAATTACTTTGTTTTCCATCAAAAAAATATGTCTTTGCGGTGAAGCAAATTTTTTGTTCGTTTATTTCACATTATTGTACCTTTTTTTTTGCTATTGTGTCTGACCGGAGCTTGTGTTTGGAACTGGCTCTCAAGTGCAGCTGTTCAACTTGAGGGTGGTAGGTGGCCAGTCAGTGTTTTTATTTACATCTCATTTAGATAGAAAGACCAGTGGTGAATCCCTACCCTACACAAGCTCAATTGAACTATATGACATTATGATTACCGTTTTCACAAGAGGGAGTACCCTACCACCGTGCTATGGTTTCCTCACGATGTTTTCCTTCAACGAAAGCTCAACCTCATTGTATAATTCGAACCCACAACCTTCGCCGCGATATCCGACGTCACTACCACTGAGCTGGTTTCCTCACGATGTTTTCCTTCAATGAAAGCTCAACCTCATTGTATAATTCGAACCCACAACCTTCGCCGCGATATCCGACGTCACTACCACTGAGCTGTCATCGCCTTATGTATTTCATTACACAGCATTGTAACGGCTAATATTCAAGTATATGACAGATATTTTAATTAGTTTTAGGCCCAATAAAATAATATTTTTAGATATAGAAAATTTCATAGCCCAAGCATCAATGACATAGCCCTTACACGGTTGAACTGTAATATAGAAGTGGTCTTCCTCCTAAAGACCAAGCTATTAATAAACATTGACCTATTTTAAGCTTTATACGCAGTTTGTTAAAGTGCACTTTTCAAAATGTCCCTAGCGACGGTTTTCTGTTTTATTTTTCCACTATTTGCCCTGGCTTCTTAAGGTGCAAGATTAAGTGGCGGGATCAGTTTAGGTGTCGCAAAGAAAATGTCTTGTTAAAATTCATGAGAAGCAATTGTTGAGTTCCCGGGAGTTGAGTGATATTAGATTTTTCATTGGCGGCCTTTGCATAGTCGACCCTTTGCGTAACACATTCCATTATGGTCTATAGCAACGTTGTTGGAATATTTCACATGGTTTGTTACATTAGGTACCTTAATATATATTTAAAATCTTCCTGAGAACTGAAACTGCTTATTTAAACTTCTAATTTGTTATATATGTTTTTATAAGAAGACATCGCTTTTTGGTCCTATTTCGTTCCTATTGTTTGTTATAGATTTCAGAATTGCCCATTGTTTGTGCTTGAAAACACTAGCATTGGATTAAAAAATAAACCAGCTAAAAAGATCAGGTATCCGATTATAAGATAGAAAAGTTAGAATAGGTTGATAGTATCTAGGTATGCACTTTATTTGCAGATTTTATAGTTTCCTGACTATTCGACCATCTACTGAATATATGTTACGGTTAAATATATACACTACTCTGTTGTATAGACAGACGAACAAACGGACGCGTGTAGATTGGCTTGGGTAAGCAATCCAATAAAAAGACTAACTTATTCATTTTTACTGCACTTCTAAGTATTTTGGCAACAAAGCTCATAATTTATTTGCTAAATTCCTTTTTGTTTTAAGAACAAGTGCACAATGAATAGTATAGTTCTGTAGACAATGTAAATTAGATAGTGTTTTATGTTAAAAGGAATGACCCAGTACATTAGCAAAACGGATGCCTTCTGCGCGTCTCTGTACCATTGCGGCAGACGAAGCCCAGCTAGTGACGTTCCTATACCACTGAAATTATCGACTGAAAAAAAAAACTGACTTACAGTTTAATGTTGCTGCATAAAACGTCATATTGTAAACTTAATTCGCCTTACCTTTTAATTCGCTTTCTTACAATCTATTTCTATGTTATATGATTAATCTCATGTTGTTTTTTCTACACCTCAACAATAATACGTTTTTGTAATATGTGGGTAACGTAGTTGGTGTGACATTAACTGTATTTTTTAAATTCTTCTACTGTTTGTATATTTATTACTGTTTGTTGTCTTAAATAAAATAAAATTAAGGTGTTAAGGGATTATGTCCATAGAATATTTATTCTTTGTTGTTTTAAGTATTTTTATATTTATCAGTAAACTGATGAAAATACCAAAAACGACGCTCAAATGGTTTCGAAACTACTAGGTATTAATTGTATCTAACTAAGTATTGGCAAAAGGTAATTATATAACGGCCAGATAATCATTGACTGGCGTCTGGTGTCGAATAAAAAATATTTGTTATTAAACTTTTTCATAAACTTAGATACAATTAGATTTGTCAAGCAGGGAGATGAAGATAATATGATAATAAGATAAACAGCAGAGAGTAAAAAATTGTGATCAATTACTGTATCATACTAAAAAAAAGTTATTAAACTGTATTATAGTATTATTAATTCTGTCATAAACATGCATAGTAATAATAACATTATCGATAAAATGTCCACAACTCTAATGGACGTCGTGCCAGCGCGATATTATCCCACAGATTACCATTCCAACACAAAGGCGAAATACTAAAAAGTGTTGCATGTTATTTAAAACTAGGTACGTACTTGTCTTTGATTTCTTTATAATAATAATTCGAGTGTAGAAGAATGAGACAAATAAAAACAATTAATGAAGATGCTGATACCTCAAAAATGGTAATTAGATTCGTGTTTAATCATTGTGAATCATCATGTTTCATGGTCATTTTATGCATTTATCAAAATTAAAGGTTAAACCATAATAATGTTTACCAGTTGTAACAAAATAATATTAATAAATAATCATTTTAAAGCTAGTTTACTATAATTTAATTTAATTTTATAATTGAGACAAACTTTGTCTGATTGTTCTTCCTCATTATTATATAAAAGAATAAACACACTCGTTTATTTTTACAAAATCATGTTGCGCATACGATCTATTGGTTCATAGCCAATAATTGACTATTTGAAGTAGTGAGTAATAGAAGCACTTTATGGCTTATCCTTTCCGACTCTTCTCTTTAGCTTCCGCTCCACGGTTTCACCTGAGTTGTCGAGATGGAAAGTATTTACCTACATATTTACAGCACTCGGGAATAATGTAACTTCCTAATAGTGTAAGAATTTTATTTTCAAAATCGGGTCAGTAATTTCGGAGATTACCTCCCACATCCAAACGTACAAACTTTATAATATTAGTGTAGGTAAGTAATAAAAATGACAACAATTATTTCCCACATAACTGATATCCGTATTAATAAAATTCTAGAATTTATAAAAAAATAATGAATAAATTGATTCAAAAAACATTTTATAGCAATTTTTAGTTTTCATGCACGATTGATAATTCCAGCACATTTCGGCAAAGTCGGTTTTACAGTTAGAACGCGGAATTCATTAATAGCGCCTCAGCTACCTCACTACAAGACCCTCTTCAATCTTCTGGGTTAGACCCAAGAATCTCACTCAGCTCACTTATGTAGTAAGATTTAGTTCACCAAAATTGGTGTAACACTTAATCACAAGCAATAATAAGATTTTTATCTCCTGTAATCATTACGCAATGTAAATCCGTAAAAAAGCATGCATGTCAGACTTGAAAGGTTAGCACTTAGCAAACGCTAGTGTCATGTAATGCAGTTTATGGTACAGTCCATTATATAAAAGCTACCATTTTGGTATGTTTATTTAATTTTTTCATTTTGTATCCTAAATTCCTTATCCAAAAACTTCACCCTTTTTCTAATTTTCAGTGATTTTTACGAATCTTTAAAGTTCGCAAACAATGTCTTGTTTCCGTATACTTATAACATTTTATGCCGCATTGTTGAATTTGTCGTTGCACTCTTATTGTTATATTTTTATTGTTATTTTCATGTTACGCGGTGGAAACGGAAACGGTTCGGTGTGATGAATGTATATTCTGTGACAGCTTTTTATCATCTTCCAAATTCAAGTTTTATTTTTATTTTCGATCTGTATGTTTTGTTTACATATTTAATTTGATGTGAATGGGCTAAGTTGCCCCAGTATTTCAGTTTCTTTTTTTTAATTCACTAGTGACAACGAGGCAGGCGGGTCACCTGATGGTAAGTGACTACCGTCGCCTATAGACATTAGCAATACCAGGGGGATTGCCAATGTGTTGTTCACCTTATTACAATGCCTTAAAGGCAGTATTACTACTTTAAAAGAATACAATGTTTATAAAACACCAGATATGATATTAAATCAAATATTTAAAAAGCAGTCCTCAGGGTGCTCCGTAACTTACATTGTTTCGCGTAACTTCCTAAAGGAATTTATATAAAGGAACTACAGTGACGGCCCCTAGTGGTTAAACGTATGAATATAAAAACAGGAAGCCCCTGCAGATTAAATTACCACTTGGTTTTATTATAGTGTAACTAGTTGAATTCTCTGTAGAATTGGAACTTTTGAAATAGTTTTTATTCTCTACATTATTTGATAAACCTAAAGATAATAAAAACTCATAAATAATTTTAGTTGGATTTAATACGATCAATTGTCTGTTTTGGTAAAGATGCTGTTTTTTTTACTTTTGGATAAGTTTGACCGCAATCTCCCTATGGTAAGTGATGATGTGGCCGAAGGTGATAAGCGCACAAAGCCTAGATTGAAAGTGTTCCGACAGTTACACTGGCTCTCAAGGAAACACACCGATAGGTGCTTGGCGACAGATTTTCAACATTAGGGTGGTTGCCCGCCAGTCGGGAACTACAAAGTACCCCACCGCCGTACTATGGTTTCCTCACGATGTTTTCCTTCACCGAAAGCTCAAGCTCATTGTAGGATTCGAACCCACGACCTTGGCCGCGGTATCCGACGTCTTTACCACTGAGCTATCATCACCTTAAACGTCTAAACTTTTGTTATAAAGCATACCTAGAATGAATAATAAAATAGTTAAGTGGAAAATCTTTGGTACTTCTATGTAACTATGTAACCACGCCTACTTGTCATATTTCCTGATATTGGACTCTATACTTACCTCGGAACAATAACTATACTTACACACGTTTGTCTAGACGGTTTATTTTTGCTTTCAGCACCTTGTCATTCCCATACGTCGGGTTGACATCTCAAGAGGTTCGGTGACGCGCCCTTTCCTGCTTCTGTTTATTTTGTAAAAATATAATAATATAGGTACTTACCTACTTACACACCGAAGTTTTTCATTTGCTCCATCATTTTCACTCAGGGTTTTTCCACGTTATTCTATGTATAAGTATTTTACAGTAACTTAATAGCAGTGAACAACAATTAGAAAACAAATTTTCCAGTGAAAATTTAAAGTCATGGGAAATCCTGACTAATTGTGGCCTTTAGTTTTAAATACCCTAGTAATTAGGAGGATCTCATGCCCTACAATTTACTATAGATATTATACTACTTATAGCTGTTGATGATTACCAGTTGGTATTGACTACTTCGAACAAGGAAGCGCCAACTGGAATAGCTCCCCACTAAGCAAGTTGACCATCTGTTTATTAGAATACTAGCTGTCCCCCGCGGTTTAACCCGCGTTCCGGATCTTATCTTTTCCTGGGACAAAATATAGCCTATATTCACTATGGATAATATAGATTTTTAATGGTGTTTTTTTTTTCAAATCGGTCCAGTAGTTTCAGAGCCTATTCAATGCAAACAAACAAATCTTTCCTCTTTATAATATTAGTATACATAAGCCCAACCATTAACAAAGCCTAGATAGCCTGGCTCTGAAATGCAACTGCCGGAATACACTGGTACGTATTTGACGACAGATGTTGAACTTGATACTCGTAGTGGTTGCTAGGCGATCATCTTATCCAATGATATTCTTCATACCCTGTATCCCGCGGTGGTTTTACCCGCGTTCCCGAGGGATCTTATGTTTTCCCGGCATAAGAAGTAACTTTCGTTTTATTTTAGGATATGATCTACCTGTGTGCCATGTTTCATCAAAATCAGTTCAGATGTTTCTGCATGATTGAGAATAATTTTATAGTAGTAACAGATGTCTAGATTTTTTTAAGACCATTTAACTTATTGTTTGCAGGTTGAGGTATTATAGTACTTGGCCAAAATATATAGTTTCTTCACTTTTTTCTCATTATAACCAAATATAACATTTCAATACGATGTGTTTCAGGCAGAGAATTAACATACGAAAACAATAAAACGGATGAACGCGCAGAAAATCAAAAAGAAAGTTCCATTTCAATATAAATCACTATTTGTCTTCCTCAGTCTGCAACCCTTTTTCAGCCAAGATTACTTTCCTATGTGTAATGCTTTTCTTTATTTTTATTACGTTTCTCGAAAGCTATACTATATTTTATGAATACGATTGCCATTTTCATGGTGTATTGAATATGTTTTCCATTATCCCAATCATTTTATTCAATATTTGATCGGTAATTTGAAATGGTTTCTACCTAATCCTTACACATGACTATAAGTCAAGCTAAGTTCGAGAAAAAAAAATCGGCTTCGTGCCAGTTTTACACGAACCCGTTGGTGTAGTTTTTCCAACCATAACTTTGTAGCAGTAAAACTGATGTTTTAAAAAAAATTGTTACTGTTAATTGTTCCAGTATACCTACATATTATAGGTATTATCTTTGATAGGATGTTTTGTTGATGTGAATAAAGAACATAACAAAATTATTTTAAACTTTTTATAATAAACTGATATTTTTTACAAAGAAACTATTCACATGAAAATTGTTACATTAACTTACATCTTTGATAATAACAAAGTTGACAAATAGTAGAGTTAGATAAAAGATGTCACACATCGTTAATTTTCTATAGCTATTTTACTTACAACATTTACAAGATATATACAATTGTCGCTTAACATTTGAGAAAGTAAATTCGACAGAATAATGATATAATATTTTCCCTCTAAAAGACTTGTTATAAATGAACATTTTCATAGCAAGTGAAAATAAATTAAACATTAGATTATTCTCTTGCATAAAATTCGTAAATTAAGTATTTACATGTTCCAACATTTCTGGTAATGCATTATATGCAACCATATTACCAAAGCCCTTAGGTTCTTTTTTAGTTACAATAGTTACTATTTCTTCCTCCATAGGGGGAGGAGGGAATTCCGCATTTGGATCCCCTGTTGCTGATATATCATCTACACTAAGCACTACTTCCCTATTGTCAATTTCAATTCTATTACGTTCTACTACGGAATTATCTTCCATTATACTGTACAAATTTTCTGATTTACCTTTATTATACATTTGTCAGGAATTCATATAAAATGGATCAGTAAGATTAACCTCATCATTAACTGTATTACCTTTCTGAGACCATTCCTTCTGTTGATGTTTTATCCTATAAATTATTTCATCGTGAATTACGCCAAAACACATGGCGGTTAATGCTAATCCAGTCAAGGTATAAGCTGAACAAAACCATAATGTAGTAGAATTAATTGTATAGTATCGAACACCATGGATAGTGGTGTAACTCATTCCAGGAACTATGCTACCAAAACCAATAGTGCTTAGGGTCATAAAACAAAAATAGAACCCATCTATGATACTTAAGTTATCTATTTTAAAAAGAACTATAGCACCTAATGTTATATAAATAAATATTGCTGCAAGACAAAGTAAAACTGGTGCTAATATACTTAAACCATGCATTGACAGTTTTGAATCTGTATCTGGCCAACTAATTATATCATCTTTAGCTGTACTCGTTGTTGGCCTTTCTGATAGAGACAAGTCTTTTTGACTGTCTGGTTTTAAGACGTAACATTCTTCTGTTGGAGTTTTGCTCGTATTTTGACTATTGATAATTTCTTCTTGTTGTCTTTTGAGCTTCATCCGTCTTTCTTTTTCAGCCATTCTACGTTCATCGTAGCAGCAATAGCCACAATTTGAGCAGAGGCAGCAGCATAATGCTCTGCTGAATACACTTCTAGCCATCTTTGATAGCAAAGACCCTACACTTGATAGATATACAAGTGTGAGAGGTATTCCAACTAGAGCATAAAGAATAGTAACACCTTTTCCAAGAATTGTTCTTGGTGCGATGTTTCCATAGCCTGTAAAAAAGAAAATAATATCATATAGATTGTTATTTTATAAAGTTAGTAGTTTCAAGGAAGTATGATGCAAATTCTTACCAATAGTGGTTAAAACTGTCAACGAGTAGAAAAACGCAAGGGCCAAATTCCATTCGTGCTCTTCATAATGGTTGCTAGCTTCGCTTCCACCAAATTCACCAAGAGCCATTTCTCTGTAACTGATGCCATATTGCGACGCCATTTCTGTCGTCACCCTCTGCACCAACTCGTTTTGAAATTTAAGTATCTCCTGTGCAGCCAACCGTGTCCAATTTTCTCTGTATAATATATTTAATGATACGGTAATCTCCCAAATATTTTCCACCGCTCTACTTCTCGCATCCCAAAAATAGTTGGCTGATAAACTTAAGTTTCCACTATCATAATCATCATCCGTCACTTTTTTATTCGTATTGTTATGTTCTTTGTGACTAACTTTTTGTCTATCTGGCAGTAATCGCGGTCTGACCGGAATTTCACCACCTCCTTCTATAGCTAAGAATATAAATGAGCCCAAAAATGTGTACGCCAGCAAAATTATGAATATCACGACATTAGTAAGTGATCCAACAAAAAATTGTTTTCTTCTGTACTTAGTTGTTTTAAAACAAAAGCAACAAACAACTTTTTGGCGTGATGTTTGTGCTTTTTTTCTACTATTAGATACCATAGAGTCGGCATCTTGGCATCTATCCAAAGGGATGCCTCCATTTAGCGTAGGCTTTGCCAACGTATACTGTTCGAAACGGTTGATTGCTTCTTTATCTAGTACAACATGATCTATATCCATTTTCGGGCACAGTTGTTATATTTTACCTTTATTTAGTGACGTCATTATCTTTTCGGTGATTGATACTTTTATCTGAAACAAAAAAAAATAAGTCAAAAACGGCTTCACATTTTTTTCTAGCATTATTTTAGGTGGGGTGGAATTATGACAAATGAATAAGTATGATTGATGTTTTCTTGAAATCTTATCAAGGTAAGGAAGGGTAAGGCCATCTTAAAAAAAGACATAACCGATTACTTACAAATAATTAATAGAAATCAATAGTGTATTCAATATTAAAACAAAGTTTTGAAATATCTTGTAAATACTCAAAAAATCACTCTAAAATTTTTACCAACAATTAAATATTTTTAAAAGAAGCAATCCCTTTTTATAAATAATAAAAATATGCCTTTTCAAATGGTAAATTATTGCCGAATATAAACGTTTATTTTACCATAAAAAATGTAAGAAATAGTATATGGAAAAAAAAAATTGAATACATTTTAACTCGCAAAAACATAAGATCGGGTACGCGAGTGAAATCGCGGCATGAAAGTTAGAAATAAATAATAATAGTACATTACCAACGCGTAAATGGTGAAAACTAATGTTTCAAAAATAAAAAACAAAAACCGACTTCAAAACTGTAACCTATACCTATGTACAAACATAAACTAAAAAGTAAAGAATAATATTTTAATTTCAAAGCAAGAGCCTTAAAGGACAATCAACAAAATTATTGATATTTATATATCTATTTAATATTTATAAACAGTTCTTTTTGGAGTCGGTGCCAGCCAAGAAGAAGGACAGTTTTGAACTGGACACGAAGTGTTCATACGAGAAAACGTCTTAAGACACCTCTCCTTACGGTAATGTTCCTTAGGTCTGCGCCGTCGCTCCCCTACTTTTCGAAAGTTTGTTACAAAGGCAGAATTAAACTGTCCTTCTTGGCTGGCACCGACTCCAAAAAGAACTGTTTATAAATATTAAATAGATATATAAATATCAATAATTTTGTTGATTGTCCTTTAAGGCTCTTGCTTTGAAATTAAAATATTATTCTTTACTTTTTAGTTTATGTTTGTACATAGGTATAGGTTACAGTTTTGAAGTCGGTTTTTGTTTTTTATTTTTAAAAATAATTTTATTTTTTAATTTTTAAAGTTTATTCCTTATGACTTTATTATGCTGCTAATTATTAAACTATTTTATTATTTACAACAAATGTACAAAATATACATGCAAATGTACAATTACAATACATAAAAAACTTCTTCGAGGCTGCCGCTGCTGCCGATCGGCAAGGTTCCCAGAAGGTTGGCAGCGTTTCCTCTTTGGATGGCCAAGCTGATGCGTTGGCGGAAAAAGCTCCCCGCCCGCCGGTCACCCGTGGCCTCGATTAATTTTTTACATAAAATATTTGCGAAACGACGAGCTTCAGACCCCCACGGACCCATGGTCTCAACCGCAAAAGGCATAAATTGATAATTTGGACCAATACAGGCGTACTTTTTGAATTTTGAATTTTCCGCACCTTTCGCAGCCGCTCCCGCGGCTTTACAAGTCACCGGTAAGTGAGATGGCGCAAGTGTATCGACACAAGTGGCATCCCACACCAACGGCTTGCCAACACTCCACGGGATCAAAGTTATACCATCCGGCCTCTTGCCGTCGCCACGCGAAATACCGACTGGTTCGAGTACAGAAGGCACGCCGGCGACAACAAGAGCCCTACGGATAATATCATTATCCTTATTATATGTTATCCTAGGCAAAACTAGTTTGTCCTGAAATCGGGTCTGGCCGGTAAAATATAATATATAACTAGCGGGCCCGGCAGACGTCGTCCTGCCCTGAAATTAAAACAAATCTTGGAACTCGATTCCAGCGCCACCTACCGGGTCCAATTGTATTTTAAAACCATCGAAGAACCCATTGAAGTATACACACGAAATTTCATCCAAATCCAAAAAGTCACGCTCAACGACTCAGTTTGATTCACTAAGGTTTATCAAACGAGATAGATTTTTTTTCGTTTTTGTTGATTTTCTCAAAAAGTGCTTAATCAATTTCGACAAAATTAAAATGGGACCACCTCTGAAGTAAGATCTACCAAACAAAAAAAGAATCATCAAAATCTATTCATAATTGGCAGAGAAATCGAGTAACAAACATACAAAAAAAAAAAAAAAAAAAAAAAAACGTACAGACGAATTGAGAACCTCTTTCTTTTTTTTGAAGTCGGTTAAAAATCATTTGCCATGAAAATCAACTATACTAAAATTTTGTTAAAAGCCTCTCAAAGTTGTGTAAAATTATTTAAAATCGCATAATAAATTACAAAGTTCAGGTCCCAAATTGATGAGGATCGCCCGTGAAACCGTCACTTAAGAAGTTACCCATTACTTGAAAATGTCGCTTACAGTTAAGAAATATTATAATCAGAAACTTTCTTGAACTTCACGTTTATATTAAACTTGGTTATGAAATCTATTTTAGCCATACTAATACCATTAAAAATAGTATACCTTCAAAACAAATTTTATAAATACAATTAGAGTAGCAGTAGTTACACTACATGATGATTTAAGTTACTGGCCATAAAGAAAGCATCAATGTACCTTAAAATAAAATTTATTTATTTCTATCCATCGTGTTATGGGATCCTGAACACTTTACATACATAATTATGTAGGTAGGATTATGAAAATCAACAAGATACATTTTCAGCGCCCCCATTAAAGTCCTTGACAAAATTTGTTTGTAATAAATTAACATTCTTGGCACGTAGCGTTGGTTTGATTCCCTGCTAAGATGGAAATCGTCGGGTAGCGTGTGATGAATAAAAATATATATTTATGTAGGTATGTTCCCTAAAGGGCACCCAATTTTCAAACCTTATAAACGAAGGACCGGAAATTGATATTTTGACTGATTTTCACACCGAATAATATATAATATAAAATTAAAGTATTTTTTATTAGGTATTGTGTACGCAAGGTAATATTTTCCACAATTTAGCCTACTTGAAAAATCTTCTTAATCAATTTGCTTACTATCATCTAGCTATACAATACTGTCACTAACTATTTATCAATCTGCGTAATCGCAGGTAAGTACCTACTCCAAAATATTGATTTTATTATTATTTCCTTTATTACACGTCCACGTAAATATTTTATTTACAAGACAATCATGTTAGCAACTTTCTCTATTTAGTTCACGTGGCGGCCATATCTAGTGCCTAAAGATGGTAATAAGCATAAACCCTACTCAAGTGTTCGACAGGGGAAGAAAAGTAGAACATAATCCTTGATGAAACATCTTCACCTGCGTTATCAATAGAAATAAATAAAAAAAAAAAATATATTTTATTAAAGAAATTTTATGAAATATTTATTTGAATGGAAATGTCAAAAAATTGTAGATGAAAAGTTTTTATTACGTATTTTACAATAAAACAGACTTAGCAAAAGATTAGTACGTGTTCCATAGAAAATCTTTAATTCAAAAAAAAATTGTAGGTAAGTAGGTATACCTATAGATTTCCTTCGTTGACTTCTAAACAGCGCCTAATTACACAGTGAGATTAAAGTTTAAACGTCGTTATCTAATATGTTTGAGTGCGATCCCGCTTTTTGGAGTCGGTTTTAGTTTTTTTTTTAAGTAAATTTTATATTTCAATGTAAGTGTCTAATGTAAATACTCAAGTACCTCCTAAAATTTGTTACTGATCGGGGGTATGCATATTATCATAAGTTATTGTCGACATTATTGAATACTAGCTGTCTTCCGTAGTTTCACCCGCGTTCCCGTGAGATACTATCTTATCCCGGGATAAAAATATAGCCTATGTTAATTTGTAATAATGTAGCATTCAAATGGTGAAAGAATCTTTGAAATCGGCCCAGTAGTTTTTGATTTTATTCGTTACATACATACAAATCTTTCCTCTTTATAATATTAGAAAGATTAGGTATCTATAGGTTGACAAAATACACACAATAACTAAATATATACCTATGTGTAGTTTGTCATTATGTGCCTTCGTAGTCCAAGTCCAGTCCAGTCCAGTCCATGACCAAATATAAATACCAACCTTGTTATGGCATTATAATAAGCCTAATAATACCTCAATACCGCACAGAGAAAACTAGTTAGGAGTTTGTAGACAAACGTTCGCTTGTTACTTACCTACGATTCATTTAGTTTATTTACAAAATAAACGTAATAATAGGTAATTATTTTCCTAATTATTATTGAGGAGTTCCATTAAATCAGTATCAATTTAATTTCAGCTTAAAATTACCAATCAAAAACATACATGTTCACCCGCATAAAGACGCGATGACGTGCGAACGGCATCGTTAAGCCGCGTACACAATGCGATTGGTCACTAATGAGCCGCACATATGGGCTTTGGAAAACGGAATTGGCTTTAGTGTAGTTCGTTCGGCATGTTCAATGGCTGACTACTACTTTTCCCCGGTTTTCACAGGTAAGATACTAAAAATATATCTTTATTTTTTACCAGTCATCTGGCAATAAAGCGCCTAAGAAATACAGCTGCCTTCGCAGCCTCCGATACATATGTATTGATCCTAATTACTACGTAGGTGCATCTCAATATTTGCATGCCCGTCCCATGTGCATAATCTTCTTCGGCCATTTTCACAATGGTACAAATTTATCTCATTATTTGCTAAATTACCAGCGCAAGCGATTTGTGCAAGCGTGTACAAGTCATAAATTCACGCGTCGATTTACCGCAAGTGCGTAATGTCAGTGCACACTGCATGTAAGCCAATGAGTTGCGTTGAGAGAACATTTATCAGGCCTCGAGACTCTGATTTGTGTCGCTGTATTTATCTCTGTTATTTCTGTAAACAGGATGAAATTGAATAATTTTCTGTGAATAAATTAGAAGGGGTACCTACCGGGTTTCTAAATATATTCTCAAAATGATAGGTGGTATTCATTATTTGTCGGTTTAATAAAGCATCTAATTAAGTGGAATTATTCAAGTCACACCTGCTCATATTAACAAAAAAATTGCTTTGCTAAAGTTCATGTACAAGATTTCGTAAATGATACGAAAGTCCAAAGTCTAATTTAATTAAACTTTGTTTTTCTAAATATTGTTGGATTCGCCAAATTAAATTTATTCTTATAACAACCATAAGTAAAATGAGGATTACAAAAAGTGAAAAAACAGTTAATAAAAAGATTCTTACCTTTCTATAATATCCATAAACAACCACGTCTTCAGATTTATCTGAAACAATAAGAAAATATTTGAGTTTTAACCTCTTGTATATCGAGACGGACGGCCGTCCGCAATAAAAATTTTCGCGATTCAACTTTAATTTGAAACACTGATTGCAACAAGACATTGGACAGAATAAAAAAAATCGTGTGGTGTCGTGGGACACCGGATAGGAACGAAGTTTTATAAATAAGTATTTTTCAAGTTCTATTCGAGTTTTTTTTTCTTGTTTTTTTTGCAAATACATTCTTAAAATAGATAATTACCTACAACCCAGTCACAGGACAAACATACATCTTCATACACACATGTCTGTCCTGGATGGGAATCGAACCCACGACCTCTTTTGTGTACATGCAAACAAAAGGAATCGAATCCACGACCCCATTTTGTGTGCATCGAAGATGGTCCATACATCATGAGCGGTCGGTGGGTTCGATTCGTGTATCTTCGATGCACACGAAATACGTCACACAAATCTTACTTAACGCTACGGACGTTTTTTGCCGGTTAGGGTGGGTACCTTCCCGCAACGCCCCATAAGGAACTTCGTTCCAAAAGGGAAATATAAATAAAAATTACTAAAAGATGTTCATGTTTTGATCAACGAAAAAGTGATTACGCACGCATCAATCTCCATTGAAGCTCACGGAAGGTTGGTAGATGAACGACAAGTTATATACTATTTACCCCTACTGATGTAAGCGTTTATAGACTAAGGTAATCTTAGTGGTATAAAAAATGTTGCGGCACATAAAAAGCTACTCTCAGATGGCGCCACCGTTCACTGTACTTATTAATAATTTGCGACTTCAGATCAGCAATCTTTACATTGAACAGCTTTTTATTAAATGCATTATGAAAGTACCTATATTATGTCGCCCTATACTACTATAAATCTCTGGTGCGTCGCTCTTTTTTTTTTCGACATTCGACTGACACATATTTGTTGGCCTAACTTTAATTCTAATGTCACTAAAATTAAGATCTAAATTCCCAAATAAAGGTATAACATCTCTGAATTTTAACAAGCACAAACCGATCTTCATCAACGCTATTTATGCGATCCAACCCCGAATTAAGGGGCGCAAACATTGTGAAATGCATCATGACATAATAAAGGGTTGCTCGTTACTCGTAAACTCTACGTTTAGTGCTGTAACACCATCGTAAATGTTGGCAAAGTGTTGTATGATATTAGGCTGGCAACACTTGACCCTAGTGATGTAGCTGGGCTGTTAAAACTGTTTGTTGTTGGTGGTTATTGCTATATCGTTTGTCTATTCTAAGCTATTTGTCTTACTCACTGTGGAATATTGTATAAATATCTTATTTTAGTCTTGGTATTTCCTAACATGATTTTCATTTCTTATCAAGCAGTAAAATTGTTGTAATAGGTTTAATTTATAGATTATTTACTTTTGCCTGTTTTCATAATTTATGTTGGGTCAAAAGACTAATCAAGTTAAGTCTTTCTAAATTCAGTTTTCCTTATCCATAGTGGATCACTAATGAAAAATTCCTAAGCTTAAGTAATCTTTACTTTTATCACAGCAGTTTTTTTTATTATCTTATGTAGGGTTTAACCTTTACCTTTAATTTCAAGTAAAACCCCTAGTTAATATTGGTCCGTATTTAATTTCTCATCCTCACCTATAATAAAATAAACACATAAGCCATTCCTACAAAGTCCTCGGTAACATTTTCATTTGTATTCTATAACATCCTACGATACAAAGTAGGAATGATTTGCAAATATTCTAACGCTGCATTGCATGTCCCACCTGCCACATAAAAGTTTAGCAAGATTGTCAAGGAATGTAGCTTGAATACCTTAAGGACTTTTATAAAAATACATTGGTAACAGGTGTACTACAGTGAATTTTTAAAAGGCTCACTTTAATTTGTCTGATTTTATAGAAATTGTGAGTACGCTTCTCGTTTAAGTAATAACAATATTATTTATCTTAATATTGGTTTTAAATTTGATTTCATTCTGCGCATATAAGAAAATAATGCGGTGACACTAAAAGATCACAATAAATATTTTCCTCTTCTCATAATAAAAGATAAGCTCAGCCAAAAAACTAAGTGTAATTTTTAATACATTTTTTTATAAAATTATTTTTCATATTTCATTTAGGAAATAAGATAAAACAAAGATCACGCAACAAGCTCTCCTAAAAAAAAGATTTGAAATTGATAATTTCAATGAAGCAATATGTAATTTTGCTCGCATCAGCGGCCATTAAATATTCCTTGCAGACTAGAGTGTCACCATTTTCATAACAGTAACATGATTTATAAAGGTGAATACACAAGCGGCAAGGTGGCTCAAATTGCATATAGTACCTGGTGAACCTGCATGCTGTAGTTTTATTAGCACTAAACTTGTTCGCGATAGCCTCGGTCGGTGAAAAATGAATTTGCTCGCTTTATAATGTAAACAACAATGTTACTTTGTGGAATATTTTCAGTGTCCCAGCAAATTTTATGAATGAAAATTATTTGGGACATGACGGTTGGGTTGTGCGCATTACATGTTTATTTTTGCTAAATACAAAATCCTATATGTACCTGGTTTTAAGTAGGTATATACAAAATATATCAAATAAGTTGTTCGACAAACTTAAGGTGGCGATAGGTGGGTGGATCAAGTACGTAAAAAATACCTTAGTAAAAGTGTCACCATTTTCGATACGAACATTTCGAGGTGACAATTATACCTATTGTGATATAATTTGGCCACGACTCGGCAAGTTTTGAATATAATTTATCACAATACTAATAAAGCAAATATAAGTGATATATAGATAACATCGACGACTAATTATTGTATAATCAGAAGCTAAACCTAAATCACTTTAATAATTTTAAGATCGTGAAAATGATCTGTCATATCTATTTAATTACAATTCAAATGTGTATTTCACTATAAATATTATGTCTATTAATCATACGGGATCTGTTATATCTGTTGTATCTGAAATAATTTTATATTTTGTTTTGTATGTTATCTTTCTTTCTTCGATTCATTTATAAAGCTACTGTGTCAAAAAAAATTGTCTTGCTACGCTCTCGTTTTAACTTTTAGTGTTGGCTTCAGTCATGTAAGAAATCTCCAAATGCTTTCTTACACAAACGCTTTTTGCAACAGTTTATCGTTGCAATATCTTTCATCGCAGCGCTATATCTGGTAAAGTTTACTGCCCGTAAACAAGATGCATGCTCGCTCCAACCCTATAGATTTACTACACTGACATAATTTACGTGATATTACGTACGATAAAGGAGTTTGTTACTTTGATACTTGGTCGCTGTAATTTGTAAGATTTCAATTAATGGAAGAATCAGATAGGTATTCAGGCTATTACTTTAGTTTTGGTTTTGAAGTACACATACTTAATCTAGTTGAGTAATGGTTAAATTGGGTTAGACACTCGAACTTAGTCAGAATTACTGATAAAATTATAGCGTCATTTCTAACCCCACCATAAAATCATAGAAATAAATAAACTACTGTTTTTGTCTCTTAGTTATAAGATTATTTTCAAGTCTGTTTTTTGTAACTTGACCAAATAAAAGCAAACAAAAAAGCAGTATAAGATTTTCAAGATACATTATAAATGCATCACATTAGGAATCCACTGATTCTTATCTAACCATACTTGTAAACTTTTGAGGTTGTCTTTACATCAGTAAAGATATCACTACATCAGGTATGCTATTAACTCATTTGCAGTATTTGAAAGGCGAATGATTTGACCGATAGTGGAAGCACACAATGAGTACAAGAGCTGGTAACACATTTTCAACTTGAGGGTAGTCGGCCAGGTGACATCTAGAAAGTATCTTATTACTGTGTTATGGCTTCCTCGTGATATTTTCCTTCACCAAAAGCTCCACTGAGGTACCACTGAAGTATTTGCTTGCAACCCACTTAACCTAAATATGTTCATACCATATTCTCACATCGCAACATTTGAATTGAGATGGGATACAATTATAATAAAGATGATGCGACTGCAAGCCTCAAGGCAGTATTCTGGGATTACTTCTTATCTCAGAGTGCAGTACCGATAATCTGTAGACGTCATACCGTTGGAAATCTAAGTGACAACAGGGAATATGCAATGCTGACGGTGTTATGAATAACACTTTTAAGATTACCGTGGGTAGTATACTTTTGAAACTAATACAGTTTTTAAAAACCTCAACACATTGAGATCAATCTTTTGAATTGCAAATCTACAACTTAAACTTACAAAATTTGGGTACCTATATATATATATATATATGAAAATAATTACTGTAACGTTAAAATTAAATATTTGTAACGAAAACGAAAGTATGAAATTAAATGAAATGTTAAGAACTATAAATAAAAACATGGCATACTTACCTAAACCAATTTTAATTCCTATGGCTTGGCTGCCATATCAACATTTTATGACTAACTAGCTAACCCCCGCGGTTTCACCCGCATGCCCGAGGAATCTTATCTATTCCCAAAACAAAAAGTATCCTTCTCCAAGGTTCCATCAAAGCTCCATCTATCTCTATTACGAAATCATAAAAACGCGTGAAAAGGTAACAGACAGACAGATAGAGTACCTACCTACTTTCGAATTCACAAGGAAGTACCTGAGGATAGATAATAATTTCGTTTGAAATTATTAAGATACCTTCCCACCACAACTATTGTGGTATCCACAAAGCGGTAAACGTTAACTTCTCCTTTACACGTAACTTCAAAGTAGACTTGGTTACGTGATATATTGTAGCGCACGGCTCTAAATATTCCCAACCCTTTACAAACTTGTAGTTATTGACATATTAGTTACGTTAGTTTTCATCTGATAAGGGAATGCTCAGAGGTGTACGGTTTACACATTTCTATTCCATTTTCATGCTACGATGAATGTATAAGGATTTAGTTAGAATATATTGTGGTATAAATTTGTTGTTATTGAACATTTGTAACTACATGATCCCGGAACAATTACGAAGTTTAAATTGAGTTTTGCTATATTATTAATTGGTATTTTCTGTGGAAATTTATAAATTAGTTAGAGCAGTCGCGCAAAACGTCAGAAACAATATTTATACATTAATTTAAAAAACCACATAAATATTTAATATATTTCCATAAAATGAAGCTCCAAGGCCGCAGGGCCCTTCATAAAAACACAGACAAAAAGTAGTAGCCACGCCGCTAAACATATTAAACCAGCAAAACTTTAGGCGCTGATGTCAACTCATTTGTAAAAGAAATTCCCTTACAATAGAATGCCGCACGGCTATGAGTAAACGCTTCTGTCGCGAACGAAAACGCCTGGATATTGCATTATAGTTGCTATGTACATTATATTCCATTGTATGTACACAATAGGGACTATTGTGACTGCGGACAGATACTAATTTCGAATGTTTCCACATACAACGGTAGGCGAAACAAAACTTAGGGTTGGTTAAATAACACCCATTTTTTTGGGAACATGTTTTTATCCGGCTCTGTTTTATGTATGAAACTTTTTTGGACCTACAACATTACTGGTGATCTTTGTAAAACTTTTGAATGAAGAATATTTTTCAAATACATACTTACAAGTACTTCGGTTTTATAATTTCATGAAGTAGTTGTACCTACTTGAAAATCCTAGTCAGAGTAATATTATAAATGTAGTTAAATGTTTATTTGTTTGTAAATTTATGTAGTAAGATAACCATTTGGATGTCTGTTGCTCAATCAAGCAAAAACGGCTGAACACATTTATATGAAACTTGAACACAATTAGATCTTGAAATACAACATGGATACTTTTGTATTCCGGGAAAAGATAAGACCAATCGGGAATGAGAGTGAAACCGCGGGGCGAAAATCTAGAGTTATATAATTGATTAAAGGTAACATTAGATCCTACCATATTATTATACTACTTGTATAACAAACAAAACACATGACCTCGAAATAATAAAATTGACTAAATAAAATATGTGTATACTAATTTAAATTACATGAAAAAATACACAAACAGAAAAATCGGTGACCCTCACAATTGGGACGCAAAATGAAAATCATAAATTGTTATAATTAAATAAACATGGAAATAAAAGATTTGTGCGGTCCAACAACACAAAATAAAAAAGACAAACGTAAAAAAAGAAATACAATTTCAACGCGGCCTTACAAAAGCCATAAATAGGACAATGTATTTTTAAAAGTTGAGTTTGTTGGTGACCATTATGAAAAGGAACAAAATGACCTAAAATGAGTAAATTAATCTTTGGTTACGTGATATGCTCCAACTGTGAATTTATGATTTAGTAGCCTAAAGCCTCCCTTAAGCTGTAGGTCAAACAGTTCCCGATAAAAAAGTCAAATTATAAAAACCAACTTTAACTTATGAATATTAAGATAAAAATATTTTTGCCTTTAAGAAGTAAGACACGAAACATTTTGACCAGAGATAATATGAAGTCGTTGCAAAAGAACAGCCATCTCATACCATCCATAACCTTCATTTAAAGGCCTCTCATAAAATGGTTATATTATTACATGGAATATTTTTGTCGCTTAAACAGTTTATCTTCTATAAAAACTGCCAATGTTATGACAATATAAATTTCTTTTCTTTCCCTTTTTTTGGCGATATACCCTGTTCTACTGAATTATAACAACATAAGTATTCGACAATCTTACATTAGTAATTTATTTACAACAAATGTACAAAATATACATGCAAATGTACAATTACAATACATAAAAAACATCTTCGAGGCTGCCGCTGCTGCCGATCGGCAAGGTTCCCAGAAGGCTGGCAGCGTTTCCTCTTTGGATGGCCAAGCTGATGCGTTGGCGGAAAAAGCTATAAGTATTCTGAATGATACAATTCTTAATGTAAGTGTACATGAAAGGGTTCATTGCTATAAATAATGCCACGAGATATACAATAGACAGAATAAAGTTACTTCCCTGAGATATAATGGCAATACTAGTCAGTTCGGAAATCTCAAATTTACAAGAATGTGGTTTAGTGGAAATCTGAACTAAGAAAGAAGAGCAAGAAATTCAATAACTTTTATTACATCTGCTATTTTATTGAAATCCCAAATCCTATTATATATGGTTAAAAATACATTTACCATAAACCAGGAATCAGGCAATAAAAAAGCCTAAAAGCGTTGCTTATTGTCATTCTACTCAGGGGCCAGAGAACCATAAAGCTCGACTTGGCATTAAAAATGTTATGACTGTACGCTATCAAACGTGCTGGTATATTGGAGGAAAAAAGTGCTGTAACACCTTTGGGGCAAAATTTCCTTAATGTAAAACAATGCGGACGCTGTTTAAGAAACGCTGTTTACAAATAAAAATAGATAACAAAACCTTTTGTTAGTAATAAGTGCTAGAGCAACGATTAGCAGATAATAGCATACAGGCAACAATATAATATGCCGGGGTATGCCCTGTCTTTCAACGCTGTCAGGCATTTTGAGATGGTAAAACCTCATTAAAGGTTAAAGGGCTACGTGTTTTCCTTACACTTTCCATCACAACTGTAACTGTACAGCTTTATCTATAACGCGTCTGCGAAGAAAATTCACTTTACGAAATCCAATTTATTACTGGTAGGTGATTTGATTCAATGACAGACATCCCATCAAGATTGGTCACGACGTGAGCCATCGAGAGCAACGAAAAATAAGTGGAAAGTTCAAACATAGATGGTACATTAAACTTTCAACTTTTACTTTGAGACTGTGCTAATAAAAAAATGCTCGTGGCAAACTGAACTTTAACAAAAAGCAGCGAAGTTTCGTACCTCTAGGATAGGTATAAGTTTATCTTGGAGACTGCGACTCTGATACTTACATACGGGACGTTTATCTAGCAAATAAAAAATAATAATTATTATATTTTTCATATTCCATTACGTTTATTTCTACCTATCTATTTTCTTTATTGAATCCATAATAATCCAATGTAGTTGTGTAAAACTGTATTTCAGGACCAGTGACTAATCTAATTTTGTTTTTAGGTTTCTTTTTGCCCAACCTGACGATCATCGATGCTTGTAAGCATTATGAGAATGAAAATGGCTAGATACCGGTAGAGCCTAACACTCGTTTTTGTTAAACCAATACTTGATATTGTGACCCTTTAAATATTAATAATTTCCTTATTTCTGTTGTTTTCTGATTCCTATACTAATACTCTTATAAACTACAAGACTAGAGTGACTGGTATTGAATGGGTAACCATGTTACTTTGAACGAGAAGCTCGCTCGCTGACACTTCCACCCGTATGTTCTATCAGGCGATGCTATAACCGTTTTTCAATTGAAAGAGCTTCAGTTCAGTTTCGGAATCCACAGCTCGTCTGATAACTGGTTGAGTAGGAAACTTGAGCAGTCGCCATTGCGAATGAAAGCATTGTTATGTAGTTCCAAGCGAGATCCTACTATATCGAAGCTATTTAATAGCACACTTCATATATTATCAGCCATTTGAAATGAGGTGTTATTTTAATATTTTAATTTTGTGTTTGATAATTTTCTCGAAATACCCAATTTTACCTTTCAGATCATGAAATGTGAAACATGAAATTATAAAATTGTCCGAACTTGTGGTCCGAATCATAATTTCACAGTAATTTTTTTGCCATATAGATAATTCATAGCAAATTATGTAATTTTGACCCAACTGACCTCGGTACTTTTGTCCATTATTCAATAAATTGAGTTTTTAGAGTGGAAGTTGGAGGGTCATAGACGTCTATACCAAACCGATTTCACATGATTTTCAAAAACGGATCCCAAATGAAATTAGTATAGCTTATGTTGGATTAGGATTTTTTTCTCTCAATTGCATAACTTGGTCCCATACTAAACGTTGTTCAATGTTCAGTTTCTAACCTAACATGGGTTTTGAAAAAATACTTTAACTTTGAATAGTCGTTTGTGGACATAATATTACCCGTAGTAAATCGTGTTTCCCCCTTCATACATTGTAACCATAGAGTATTAACAAATACGCGAAAGTTATAATA
The DNA here is from genome assembly GCA_951361185.1 of Ochropacha duplaris. Taxonomy (NCBI): domain Eukaryota; kingdom Metazoa; phylum Arthropoda; class Insecta; order Lepidoptera; family Drepanidae; genus Ochropacha; species Ochropacha duplaris. Next base: position 5,612,027 of record OX592711.1, on the reverse strand, counting down.
GTTTGTATCGATACTTTCTCTTTCATGTTTGCACTGCAGTTTCTTACAATGAACTGTATAGGTACTAGGTAAGTATTTCCCAGATGTTTTAATTTTCTAGCGACAATGTATAATGCCATCAAAGCCATCTCAATATACAATTTCACATAGTGTTGTAGATAGTAATAATAATAAAACCTTACATACCATTCCACAAAAAATATCTTTAACTGAGGAAAAAGAAACAGAATTTTATTACCCGAACTTGCGCCTAGAATGTAAGCCTCACTGAAATTTTACATTCAAAGCTCTTGGGACCTAGAATTGGACGCAGGATATATATTTTGCTGAATTTTTGAGTGTCTGAAATACGATTACACAACAAGAGGATTGCGGCCTTGGCTAAAATATAAATAATATATTATAACGTAGCTATGTTTACCACAGGTAAAAATATTGTGAAAAAATATTTTCCCTGTTGTAATTATTTTTAGAGCAATCAACAATAAGTAGTTCATTTCCGTACTTACCTGACATTATGTTCTTAAAATAACAAACAACCTTTCGTACATGACTGGATTAAAGAAGTGCTTCGAGTTCAACATTGTACCTAACCTAAGTACATATCATGTCACACGTAGTAAATGCAGCGTAGTTTCAAAACATTTCTCGAACATTCAAGGGCAATCATTCAGGCGTACCTTTTGCAGTTCCTTTTACACGAGGCGCCTTCCATGTAATACAGCAGCGAAAAAGAGTAATGACCAAGGAAATAGAGTTAGCTGAGCGATATAATGCGTTTTGTGCCTTTTGTTGTCCGCAACAAAGGTTGCTTTTGCATGCATAAACGCTCACAGTGAAATGGAAAAGAATTGCTTTAAATAAACTTGTAATTCAGACAGGGTATATTTACATTTAAAAAATTGGAAATGCTAAGCGAATGTAGTGTGGAAGGGTATGACTACGAAAAATATGCGTGGCAGATACGTGTCAAATAAATTGAATGGTCGGTTCTTGCAGGCCCAGTACAGCCCTAACTCTTGGAATCTAATCTAACTTAACTCTATTGCTAACCATAATATTACTAAAGGAATTAATTCACAGAAAGTTTGATTTTTTTCTCGTGATCTTTTAATACTTGGTACCAATGATATTATCATTTAAAATGGTCAGATAGGTTATTAATAAGCACTCCGCGAGCGGTAGGTAGGTTGATAACTAGCTAATTAGCAAACTTTGACCTGTGTCACGTCGCTGGTGTTAACGAAAGGACGTCACGTACCGATTGCAATTAAATGTTAAAGTGACCTAAAACAACCGAAAATGGTAGTAAATTGTTGGGCCATTTTTGAAGAGCGAACCCTTTTAGGAACCTGAATTGCATTCACGGTTTCAGGCTCAAACTTAAAACATTTCTTTAATAACATTCAAAAACACCAAGAAACCGAAAAGCATGACACTAGTGCTATTTAGTTATTTTGTTGTATTGTTTTGTAAAGTAACGTTACATTGTGTAGTCTGCCTGACGTTTCTCGTAATAGTATATTTCATTACAAGTGCGGAAAGGCTGTTATTGCAAAGAGTTCCGACAAATGTCTACCCGAGCCGAGGCGCAGCCGAAGGCGAGGGTTGACAGTCGGAACAAGTTGCAATGACGGTTCCGCAAGTGTACTGAACGACTATTTTTAATACAGTTGCGAAAAAATGAAGCAATTTAATAAAATAATAAAAACACAATAAACTCAACTAACTAATCATTTATTTCTTATAAAAGTTATAGTACACATGTACATTGAAATTGGTACAGGTTTTTAAACTTACTGGGGAAGTTTTAGGTTGCATATTTACTGTTTGAGACAAACTATTATTAATTTCGTATGATTGTTCATGTATATTTGTCATACAATGTTTGTGTAATTATAGTGATTCCGGTGGTGTTAATTAAAAAAAAATAGGGTCGAAATTACTCATTTTGTGCAACAAACAACTAAACTCGCAAAGAAAATTTCTGGAAAATGGCGCCAACCGTAGAATATAAGCAGAGTTTTTTTTTCTTCACCCAAAAGGAACTATCCATACAGCTTAGTCTTCAGTATATTTTTTTATTGATATGAAATGAAAATGAAATTTAATGAGATGAAATGAAATGAAACCTAACCTAACTCATTCAATTAAATCATTAAATCTGATATTGAAATAAATTAGTAGCTTCTTTTTAGAAATATACGTATTTGTATGAATCACAAAAACTCTTTAGTAAAAACTTCATGGTTGGTTTTTCTTTTTAATAGACATTATTTTGACAGTTGGGAAAGAGACGCACTAGTTCGGTAAAGGTAAAAAAAAAGCACTAGTATGTAATAGCCCACATCCCGAACGCTATACGTCCCTGTAATACACCACTTTTTGAGCAACTGTATTAAAAACTCATTTATTTCGCCTTGCCATTGTGTGGTTAGTTAGTCTTTTGCTTGTAATGTTAATTCCTATTTTATTCTCTTTTGCATGTTGCAAATTTAATATTTTTTTTATCGTATAGTGTAAGCTGCCGTTTGTATGTTCGTGACGTCTCGCTCACGTTCCGGTCCCAACGGAAGACCAGCGTTAGTTCATAAACAACTAGCACTATGCTGAGCTGGGACCGTTTTGTGGCAATATTATCTATTTTTTATTTTTACTCTTAACTACGCTTTTAACTCGTTTTTTTAATTAGTTTTTATTTTGTAACCTATCATTTTTTTTTTTTGCCACAAATAAATTTATTTTCTTTATTTCTTTTTACTTATAATATAATTGCTTAGTACTGATAAAGAAAATTATATTTAGGTACTATAACTATCTACTTTAATTGTATAGAATGTGTTAATGGATTTCTCTATTCTTTTATTCACGTACTCATATGAAATACAAATTCGTAGTTGTAAAACCGGTCACAACATAGCATTTGAAATCAGTAATAATATTGTAGATATTTTACTCGTCATATCGCTCATCATTCTGCTACGTGTCTCGTTTCAATACACATTTTATCGCGAGGCCGAGGGAGGGACGTAGAGCGAAGCTACAATAACTTATTGTTGTCGCACAGCCGTGACGTACTAAGGAAATAAACCTTACAAGACATCTAACGCTAGTTCTATTAGAATATCCCATATGTACGTACATTCGTACATCGCCATTGAAGGGCCACAGTTTCATGAATATTTTACTTTCTTTTTTTTGGGTCGACACATCTTGAATATTTAGATTTATGTTCCGAAGTGTATTGGCGTTTCGTGGTCTACATTTTCTGTATTTTGATTTAAAGTTCGATAGTTGCTGCATTCGTTTCCAAATTGTTGGAGATGTTTTGTTTATTAGTTTCTTAAAGTCTTCAGGGTCATATGGCCAAATATTGAAAAGCCTCTCAGATTTAAGTCGTCATTTTGATATTGAGATATTATGGAATAAGCCATAGGGATTTCTCAAGTATTAACGCATAATGAGTAACGCTTCAGTATTCAGTCGTTTGTAACTAAACTGATGCTCTGGATTGTACGATAAGAAAATAAAGATTTGCGTTTTCATAAGTTCAGAATAGTTTGCAATTTCAGTCAAATTCAATTAAATCGATGAAAAATGTTGGCAATTTACAAACTATATGCTTAGATTTTACAATATGTTTTTCTAATTTTATAAGTTACAACATGAAAGAGCTTTTCTTATAAAGCCGTGATAAATCCAGCAACATGTTCGTAACTACACAGAATTCCAACCTATAAACTTAAATGAGAACATTGACCTTTCAAATCCATCTTATCTCGTCCGAAGAAAAGTCCCAGAAAAAACATTGTGATTTTTTGAGGAAAACAACATGGAATCTCAATCTTATCGAATCGATAAATTATGTAAGTAGTTACTTTGGTGGCTATATTTTAATAGCTAAAAGTCACATTCAGTAGGTATATTTGTACTAATAGTTGGGTAATACACCCATAAAACGTTTTTGTGTAAAAAGGTTGATGAATAAAAATTTAAACTTCAACATCTTTAGCCGTCGTCGTCTAGTTCAAGAATGAATATAAATACACAAAATAATAAAAAAAAAACTAAAATGTTAAAAATATTATAATAATGCCGATAATGATTTTAAGGCGATGATAGCTCAGTGGTAAGTGACGTCGAATACCGCGACGAAGGTCGTGGGTTCGAATCCTGCAATGAGCTTGAGCTTTCGGTGAAGGAAAACATCGTGAGGAAACCATAGCACGGTGGTAGGGTACTTTGTAGTACCCGACTGGCTGGCTACCACCCTCAAGTTGAAAACCTGTCGCCAAGCACCTATCGGTGTGTTCCGACAGTTGCACTTGAGAGCCAGTTCCCATCTAGGCTTTGTGTGCTTACCACCTTCGGCCACATCATCACTTACCATGGTGAGATTGTGGTCAAACACAAGCTTATCCAGAATTAAAAAAAAAATGAAACACACTTGATCAGAAAATGCTTTTCTTATTTTCCAAAAAATTATAAATACTTACACGTCGCTATATTGAAAAGTCTCTATTAGGATATCCGTTCGTTATTTCTATTTCAGAAAAATCTAGATACTTATCTATATAATTTGTAAAGAGCAAAGTCTTGGACGGATAACGAGTTACCTTTGTTAAAACTCAACTTCCTACTTTAGAATATTTTGAAACTAGTTCAAAGCAAGTCAATAAAGTTTCTAAAAGCCATTAGCGGCAATTTCTTACTGCTCACCTGTCTCTTAACTCCGATTCAATAAAAACTTTTCAGTAGGCCAACAACTGAAATTCACGGTTTGTATTTTAAGTCCCACTCGTTTGCCGCCATTAAGATGTTCAGAACAATTCCAACTGTTATACAAAAGCGTTTCGGACCCCCTCTTTCTCCACCGTTTCTCGCATAATTGGTTTTGGAAATTCCCCTGGGAATTGATGGATTGTTTCCTACAAGTTTGTCTTCGGTAGATTGTTAATTATGGTAATTTTCAACGACGTTCTCAATTCGATTGTAACGGGACAAAGTTTGGTTTCACGTTTGGAATACTTTGTTAGTGACCTTTTTAGGGGCACTTTTTTAGGGGCACGGTTTTGTTCGTGTCCCTGGGTTAATATCTTGTAAGCAAAAAGTTACTTTGATCTGCATCAACATCCGTTGCCGCTTGAAAAAAAGACAAACTAACACAGGTTAACTACCAAATATACAAAAATGATCTTTGTAAAAGTGTCATCATTTTCGAGTTATTTATTATCTAAAATTTAAAAATCAATACATAAAAATCTGAAATATCTCGAAAAATGAGTCTCATTTTTGTATATTTGGTAGGTGACCCACCCACCTATCTCCCCTTTAAGTTTGTCGTACTACTTACTGGACACCCTGTATTAGGATATTATCTAATTACAATAATTTCGAAACCTATTCATTGTCTGTCAGGATGAATTTGACTTTTTCTTAACATAGGTACATGATTTGTCCTGTTTATAAAACAATATTTTAACATAAAATTAAATTAAATCCACGAGGAAAACATAATCGCTTAAAATAATTTTGAGGAAAAGTATTAATTATTATATTATGGTACTAAACAATGATGTCATTATGTTACATAAATAATAATTTGCGTTTTTACCACGCAATTTATTATATGCAGTCTATTTTCAATAATTTAATTAAGCTTACTTATAAAACGCTATTTGACTAAAATACTGTTTATTTGTTGTTATGACTACGATGACAAGATTATGGACCTAGTATTGAATCACCAACTCAGTGGTAGTGATTTTGGATACCGTGACCAAGGTCGTGGATTCCAATTCTGCAATGTCCTTGAGCTTTCGGTGAAGAAAACATAGCACGGTGGTCATCAATCGATGTGTTCCGGCAGTAGAAAGCAAGATGGCGACATAAAAGGATGGCAATGAGCAATCCCCTTAGTATTGTTAATGTCTAACTAACAACCCTGATACTAATTAATTAACTTCAGACAGAAGGTTCATTCACAACATCTTCTATAAACTTTATAGTGCTTAAGTAACAGTATTTCTCAGCTAAGTATAATAACGCATTTACCACAAATAAGCCGATAACAAACGGCCCAGAGCTCGTTGCTTCGAAGGAAAATACTCTTTTATTTTCCCCGTTACTTGGATAAATCGTGTGCTGGCCCGGTTTACATTATAAATAAAATCTCCAAAAACAGTGTTGCCATTACGTTGCAATAAAGTTTACGACTGGAATGTGTCTATAAATTAAAACCATGCTATGAATATTTTTTTACAATATCTGGTTCCGGGTCATAAAAATATAAATGATATTTATTGGTAAAGCCAAAGTTACAAAGAAATACTTTTATATTACCTGCGCGACCGATGTTATAATTTATTATCGATACACATTTTTGTTTAAAATTAGGACATCTACCTCTTAAATTATTACGATATGATTCAGTATTAATTATATTTATTTCAAATGCATATAATTTAAAAAATATTAGCTTTCTGCACTCCTTTTCTATATAAACTTTAACTGTGCCAAATTGCATACTCCGCGTATTTTTCGTAAAAAGGGATTCATAGTTTTTACTTCACGTACCTATTAATATTATGATAATAATATGTTTATCTCCATATAACGTGTTTTCATCCAGTACCTATATAGCCATGGTTATAGTAAATAACAGGCGTATTCCTTATCCGCCCCCGTCTTGATAAGAACGCCCGGGAATTCGCTCTCAGATATTAATCATCCGCTTCGTATTGGATTTATTATTTTTTTCTTCTCCGTTAAGGCTGTATCATTGAATTTAATCGTGAAGTACAGTACATTCCTTTTCAGCTTACGGTTACTGAATGTTTTATGTTCTGTAACAATAAATTATATTCTGTGGAATATTAGTTTTATTGTTTAGAGGACTAAATAATCATAATCTTACATAGTTTGCTCTATATTCTTTTGCAAAATGGTTTTATTTTACAATCGTATATTACAAATTTACCGCATAAACCAGCGGTTAAGTATGCCGTGGATTGTTATAAAGTTTTCATAAAAACAACTGTGACGAAATATAACTCTGCAAGCTAGACTTTATACTTTTCAATACCTAAGACATAAGAAAACGTCTCGTTATTTACGTATAAATAAATATACCTACCAACCTATTGATTGACAGAGTTTTGAAATGGAAGTTGTGTCGAAACTTTACGAACAGAATAAGTACTTACGAGTTAGAAAACTTTAACAGTCTCGTGGTAAACTTTCTTTAACAAGATTTTGAAAAATTATTCTTCGAAAAAGTCCGTGAAAAAAAGTTTCCTTACGAAAAAATCAAAAACAAAAAATGGTTCATATTAGGTAGGTACCTATACATCATAATAATCTTAGTTGAAAACAACAACAGTCAGGTAACGATAATAATTTATAAAGTAAAACGACCTACAAGACAGCTGGCAAGTTCTCACAAAGTTTGAGTTATTATTGAAAGCAGTTCGGTACTGTTGTTTACTTGGTGAAAAACGTAGTTTTACGGTTTGAGACAGCTAATTAGAATCACAATTCACTCTTATTTAAACTCGAAACTCATTTATTCAGTTTACGTACCAATAGATTACCACGGTTCCGAATACACTTAAACGGAAAATAAACTCAGCCAGGGATTTATTTCTACTGTGAATCATTATTTTAAATTGATTTATATTTTATCAAAGATACCTAGTTTACTAGCAATAGCAGAGATAAGCTACACAGATATTTAAAGCGATGATAGCTCAGTGGGTTCGAATCTTACAATGGGCTTTTGGTGAAGGAAACCATACCACGGCATATTTTTTGACTCAATACTAAATTATGAAATTCGTGGAATGACTCAAAATGTTTTCTTACTAGTACAATTTATAAACGTGAGTTTATCACAACGTTTTTTATGTATTCTGCTGGTTACGATAAGTTGCATTGACTTTAATTGACCTCAATATTAAAAAAAAAACAATGAATTAATTACTTTAAATCATTACATAACATACAGAATTGAGAAAGAACTATAGCCGGTATTTTTTTATTTTCAAGTAAACCTAATTTGTTAAAAAATATAGATACATAAAATATTGCGTACAATAGCAATAAGAAAATGCAATTCAATTTTAAAATAAATAATGAAAAACATAAAATATTGTGAATTTGAAAGATTAAATATTTTTAGCAATATTGTTCTAATAACTTAAATATACTACTTTTAGATGGTGGAAGCACTTTTATGATTTTAGTCATCCTACTATCCTACTAATATTATAAAATAAATGTGAAAGTTTGGATGTTTGTTCCTCAATCACGTAAAATGGCTGAACTAATTTGGATGAAACTTCGCACATAGATAAATCATACCCTGGAATAAATCATAGGATAAATTTAATCCCTGAAAAATATAAGTTCCTTCGCGAATGTTTTCAAAATAATTTCATTATAAATGGCGTAATAATAGCAAATTAATCTAGAACCGTTCATCATATTGATGCTTGGTAATTTACATTCTAAGAAACTAAATTTTATTAAACAACAGTTCAAAAGTTTATCTAATTAATAACAAGAAGTGCCGATTGTCGACTGTGACACAAAAATAAAGCCATTGTAAGTACGTCGGAGCTATACAATAAATCAGTGTATGAAGTGCCCGGCCGGTCTACGAGTAGGTACATTGGAATTTATTTGAACTGCTAACAAGCTCTCCGGGGATTAAATTCAATCGCTCCACTGAAATATGAATGAGTGGTACTTTATTAACTACGTAGTTATGAAGGAGAATATTTTTTTCTCTTATTATAACAGCGTGGTCATAATATACTTACCTACTACTTAATATTAATTCAACTTTGTTACTATATGACACTCAATGGATTTAGATGTAACTAGCTGTCCCCCGCGGTTCCAACCGCGTTCCTGAAAATTATATCTCTTTGGGAAGATAATCAAAGAGGTGAACATAAATATTGGGATGAAAATGTAATGTTGTATTTAAACTATATTTACCATTCATCCCAACATGATCTAAAAAAAAATGTAAACTTATTATCAGCTAAAATAAGATGGTGGTTAGCATAAGTACCTACCTACTGGTTTAAAAAAGATAAAATACTAACTCTGTCACAGTCAGAATTTTATTTTTGTCAAAAAAACTACCAAAAATGTATATAAAGCAAGGTAGAGTTTTATAAGTCACAAATAATTTTGACTAGTAAAGACTTAAGTAATTAAATTTGGGAATTAGGTATAAAGATATTTTCATGTACTTAAACTTTGTTCAATACTCAGTGATAACTGGAATAATGACACTTATTGAATGCGAGCACATTGCACATTGTTATAAACTATTGCGTGTTCTATAACTTTAGCGATGTTGTAAAATAAACGCATACGACAATCCTATTTTATAGCGATAAAATTAAGCTTCGAACGCGGAAAGAGGTTATTTTCCAAGTGATATAAAATATAACGAATGGTCGCTATTAAATTTGTTCGTAGATTTGACGATATTTGTATTTTCAATGCAATCCGATAAAATTTATGGTAAATGGAATTTAGAATTGGATTGTATAATACGAATAAAACTTTAAAGGCAATTATAATATTTCAGGTATCTTGCATATAGAACGAGCTCTCAGATGGCCGTGCGTGAAATATATCCCAGGATTTTTATTTAATTATTTATAAGTAGTAGTAAGATAAAATATACCCATTAGCTCATTTGTAGGTAACAAATGAGCTAATGGGTATATTTTATCTTTGTTTGTTCTACATTGTTATTAATACAATATAGGTAATAACATATTTATTTTAAAACAATAGGTAATATTTTATTCTTCGGTTACTGGTTACTATAGGCAACCTTAAAATAGAAAGAGTATTACACCAGCTCAAAAAAAAAGAGAGCATTACATTTCTTTTTATATAATGATGTACTTTAAGCGCATCATTAAAATAACAATCTAGCCAAAAGACTAATGAGTAACTTAAATTTGACTTAAACTGCTAAGTAGAGTAAATTATAAGAATGTGTCCATTAACCCTTTTCTTAATGTCTCTATTATGGGGAAGACAAGAATGCTTCCATATGAAATTTTCTAGAAAAAAAACTTCGTTAGAGTCGTCTTATAACATCGGCGGGACGCCCCTACAGAGGGTTAGCATGATGCGTGATCTTGGCGTGATGATGGATAGCGAGCTCAACTTTAGAATGCATATTGACGCCGTCGTGTCAAAGGCTGCGCGAATGCTTGGTTTCTTGAAACGCAACACAAAGGGGTTTAAATGTGCGTCCACTAGGATCCTTCTATATAACGCTCTAATCAGAAGCCATTTTGAATACTGTTGCGTCGTTTGGAATCCATTTTATAGCATACACTCGCAGCGCATTGAAACTATACAGCGCGCTTTCACAAGGCACTTAGCTTTCATTTCCCAAGGAATATCACACCGATGTAGCTACGAACAACGTATGGCTTTCTTTAAACTCATCTCCCTACGGGATCGTCGTAAGATGCATAATTTGGTGTTTCTTCATAAGCTTATGAACAATGGCCTCAACTGTGACGACCTTCTTTATCGTACTGCGCACACTGTTCCTCGAACGATCCCTAGAGTTCCTGTCACTAAGACCTTCCACACGCCTCCATCTAGAACAAACCTAGGCCTATTCTCTCCATTAGTTCGGATGTACAGTGAGTACAACATGTTGAATAGTGGTAACCCAAATGATTTCGACATATTTCACGACTCTTTGGCCTGCTTTAAAAGAAAAGCTCTGAAAACGTTTGCATTGCCTTTACGTCTATAAATATTAGTAATTTGTATTAGTTAGTAGATATCAACTTAATTTATTTACCTCCATAAAACATTTTTATTGTTAGTTTAATGTCACCTAAATGTCAATGCTGTACACTCCTATAATAGGTGTACACATCAGACTATATTTTGTCTATACTTTGTAATCAATGTTTTAATGTATATACTGTTGGTGTGTCATATAAATAAATAAATAGACACTTTGTTCACGTGTTCTTTACGGATAGCACATTACATACTTTGTTTTTTTTTTATATTTGTCTGATAACCAAGCATCGTGACATCAGTTGACCCACCGTCAACTGATGTCGCGTAATGGTCGGCGAATTTTTACTGCAAATATTTATATAAATAGTTTAGAATTATCTATTTAGGTGTAGTCACACTACTAAATATTTAGATTATGTAGTATACTTGTGTAGTTAACTTATTGCGTTGACTATAAAGTCTGGTACCTATTTTGAGGGGCATGACATCAACCTTCTTCTTCTTCTTCTCTTCCTTATCCCACGCTAGGTGTGGTTGGCACAACATGTTTTCCTCTTCCACTCCGCTCTATCACTAGTCGTCTCTGTACTCACACCTTTTATTATGCATATCATTCTTCACGCAGTCCATCCATACCTTCTTCGGCCTTCCTCTACCTCTATATCCATCCACACTCATGCTCAATACTCTTTTTGTTACATGCCTTCAATGACATGGGCATGACATCAACCAATATACCAAAAACATTTATGTATGCATATCATATTACAACGTGAAGAAAAAAACTTTATTACTCTTTTTCTCCTCTGTATAATAACCGATAGGTATTCTGTTTTTATTTTGTTTTAGTTTTAGTTTTATCGATACAAAAATTAAAAGGTACTTTTTTTTTTCTAAAAAAATATGGTTAAATTTCAACCAGAAGGCAAATACTAGTAGGTATAGGTACATAAATCGACATATTATTTTGGATTTAGTGATTCAGAAAATAAATGAAAATCTTTTACAAAAATTAAAAACGGTCTGTTTTTTAATTTACTCGATTAATTACCAAACTGATTTAATATAAGTAAATAAATATATACCTACGATATATTTATCCCGAAAATAAAAAGTGGGTTTTATTAAAAATTATTGTATGTGTAATTTGTCTAATTATTTTCAATAATAAATAATATAATTTTAGAAACTGTAAATAATAAGTACCTGATTAAAACCATAATATCCCTATTTATCGCTTTGATAGCAATATAACGATTAGTTTTATTTTAAGTACAATACAAACAACATTATTGGGAAAAAACTATGGCGTCGCACCTATTTATAACTTTGTTATTAAGATTATTGGTTGCAAGTTAATAATTAGGAGGATAAAATAAAATGAAAACACAATAAATAATGCTAACTATAATGATGATGCAGTATGCAACGAAAAACAAATTACATAATAAATAATAAATAAAATAGCCTTTTATTTCTCATTAAAAATAATTGTAGAGAATTACAAAATAGAAAAAATAAAGATAATAATTTAACAATAAATGATACAAATTACTAAAATATTATAAAATTATTCATGAGAACCCCTCTTTGAGAGTAAAGGCCTCCTCCAGGTTTTGCCAACTAGCTCTATCTCTAGCTATGGAAATCCACGTATTTCCAGCTATGGCTTTTAGATCGTCTGTCCATCTAGTTCGGGGCCTGCCTTTTGCTCGCCTTCCCTCTGGCCCGCTCCATTCAGTGACATGCTGTGTCAACACACATAATATCAGCCTGAAAAAACTTCGAATCCACAAATTAATATACATCCAACTACAATAATCCGAAATTTTGAACACAATGACATGTAGAATAAATAGTCCCTAAATTCTTAGCAATAGACCAGTATATTCAAAAAGGGCGTATATAGAGCTCTTTAAGGTCGGCAACACATCAGCAATCATCCTGGTTTTGCAGGCGTCCATAGGCGGCGGTGACCACGAGCCATCAGGTGGACCGTCTGCCTGTTTGTCAACCTATTGACAAAAAAAAGACCTACCTCACTCGTAAACTCACCCACATACCTAAATCTTCACTTCAACTCTACATTACTATGAATCAATACCATTTTTGGTTTGCCCAAAAGCCCTACCCTACAATAGAAGAAAATTAAAGAACATTGAAAATAATCTCTACTAACTTCAATTTAACCTATTATAAATTGTAAATGTAATACAAAGTAAATCAAATAAAAGTGATATAGAATCATTTTTTTGCAAAATAAAAATTGTTTCGATATCAGCGGCTTTGCAACAAAGCAAAATGCTTTAAGACATAACATGTTAAAAATAGCTAAAATAAGGTGATTGATAAAAAATTATCTGTAAACTGTAATTTTTTTTAACTGCAAAAGCAGCCAACATAATCTTCTCCGCAAGACATAATTATTAGGGTGCGCCATTGTAACTTTGAGTCAAAAGTAATACGTATACCAAAGAATAATTACTGGTGACACAACAAAACTGAGAGATTCATTATTTATCCTCTACTTTTTTACATTGGGTACGTTTACTTTTCTTTAGACTAGATTGTTTACAGTAAACCAATTTAATACGTGAATAATAAGGAATTATGCAGTAAACGCTATTAGGTATTAATATTTTTATATTTATTTTTTTTATGATTATTTTTCCATGTGAATAAAATTATAAATTGTTTTTCCTACAGCTTCCTACTATATAAATGCCATGGATATCCTCTAAACCTGCATTCAAACCGAAGATTTATCACCGAGCGTATTATATTTTGTGTGTCACAATGCACTCCTCAACATTTATTGTTTTAATGTTGATTGTATCACCAATTTTTTCACTACAACCTGTTAATAATAATATAATTGGTTATCGCCCGCAACGCCCAGTAATCCCATATCCCGAGCCTCAACCAATTCAAGTATCATATTGTCCTTATGGTACCATGCAAGTCAGTAACTTCTGCATTGATACCAGATGTGTGGTACCTAGTGGTGGTCAAAGTATTTTAGCAGTGAATCCATAATGAAGACAAACTACGCTGTCCTCATTTTTATGGATGGATAAATATTTGCTTCGACTTTTTAAACAATTCAAATTTATTGATTTTATATTGTTAATTGCGTAAATGAAATAAACTATTAATCACTCGCCTTTAGTTAATTATTTATACCTGATTTCGACGTGACTGTTTATACACGTACCTACAAAATAATTCATTTTGTCGGTACGCACTACACATCCTTTTCTTTACAATTAAACTAGCTGTTCTCGGCGGTTTCTATTTCCGTGATAGAGTACAATAGAATTATTTATTTTGCATGAAAATGTGGTACCTATACAATAATTAGGTCTTGTTGTATTCACAATGCGTTTCACTTTTCATCAGTAACTGGCATGCAAAGTTTAATAGGATAATTAATAACAGTCTCTACTTCATTCATAAAATACCTACTAAGTCATAACAATCTGAATTCAAGCTTAAAACTATGATTTTTCCTAAATATCATACTTTTTTTAAATAAATATAGTAAATCGGCTCACAGACTTTATTTATAAGTAAAATTTATCAATTGAATAAAACATTTTGAATTTTGTAAAAATTATGATGTAATATATTTTATTAACTTGAATTGAGTGTAGTATTGTCTTGGTTTTTACTGTTAAGGTGCTACAATTGTTGTTAAAGTAACTAAATAAAATTTGCATAGTTAAATTTAGTACATTTGGAAATAATGTCAATAATATAGTAGTAGTAGCCTTTATTTAACAATCTTTTTTTATGACATGATTATTTGGTAATTAAATATAAATGCACTTATAAACTATATTAATTAATTATTTGACACCGGTAATCAGATTGTCTTGCTAATTGCAAAGGCCTCCCCTAGAGCTTGCCATTCTTTTCTATTGTGGGTTATCCTCCTCCAAGTAACGCCAGCTACTTTCTTAATATCGTCCTCCCATCTGAGACGCTGCCTTCCTTTCTTTCTTTTATTTTGTCTTGGACACCATTCAGTAACCTCTTTAGCCCACTTATCTTTGTAACTTCTCATCATATGACCTGCCCACCTCCATTTTAGTTTTCTTATACAGTATGTTACATCATTAATTTTAGTTTGATTTCGTAATATTTTTAGTTTTATTTTATCTTTCAACCTGACGTTGAGCATGCTTCGCTCCATACTGTGTTGGCAGGTTTCAAGTTTATGCATATTTTGTTTGGTTAGGCTCCATGTTTGACATCCATATGTCATGATGGGTAAAATACATGAATCAAATATTTTTTTCTTTGATTTGAGTGGTATCTGAGGGTTTTTAACAATTTCTTTAAGGGACCAATATCTTTTCCATGCTAACTGTGTTCTGTTGTTTATTTCTTTTGTTGTAAGGTCATTTGGTGAAATTATCTGTCCGAGGTATGTATATTCTTCAACATATTCCATTTTGATGCCATTAACAGTGATGGAAATTTTGTTATGGTTTGTCATAAGTTTAGTTTTTGTAGCGTTCATTGAGAGTCCAACTTTATCACTTTCATACACGAGCTGTTCAAGCATCTCTTGCAGGCTTCTTGGATCTTCAGAAATTAGAATGAGATCATCTGCAAATCTTAGATGGTTTAGTTGCATTCCATTGATGTTAAGTCCATATTTGTTCCACTCGAGACGTCTAAATATGTGTTCAAGCACTGCCGAGAAAAGTTTGGGTGATAGTGGATCTCCCTGTCTGACTCCTCTGTTTATAGGAAAGTGCTCTCCTACTCTTTCTGTTCGTATTTTTGCTTTCATGTTCTTGTATACGTTGTTTATTAGTCGTATGTACTTACTTTCAACTCCTTGTGTTGCAAGTGCTTCCCATATTTTTGTGTGTTTTAAAGAGTCAAACGCTTTATTATAATCAACAAATGCCAAATAGTAGGTGATACCGTATTCTTTACATTTCTGGATAACTTGTTTTATGGTGTGTATGTGATCTATTGTAGAAAAATCACTGCGAAAACCTGCTTGCTCTCTGGGTTGGTTTTCGTCCAAAATCTTTGTTAAACGGTTTAGCAGTACTTTAGAAAATATTTTGTAAACGTTGGACATTAGGCTAATGGGTCTGTAGTTGGCTATATTATCTTTATTTCCTTTCTTATGAAGTAGTATTATAGTTGACGTGGTCCACTGATGAGGTATATATTCTGTATCTAGAATTTCGTTAAATAGATCTGTGATAGTGCCCAATATTACCTCAGATGTTCCTATTAGAAGTTCGTTAGTTATGTAGTCTTCTCCCGGTGCTTTACCTCTTTTTTGTGATTTGATAGCTTTGTCTACTTCTTCTTTCAGTATACTTTGGATTTCTTCATCACTATTGATATCATTTTCAATTAGATGATGATTTTCGTCTGGTGTTGTTTCATTGCTATATAACTCGCGATAATAGTCTGTGGCCACTTCTAATATTTCGACTCTGTTTGTCTTCTTTATCTTATTTTTGAGGTGTGTCATATTGTCTATCCAGTTTGTACCTTCTCTTAGCTCTACCCATGCTTTCTTGACTCCTCCTGATTTTTCTATGTAGTAATTTATTATATTGTTTCTTCTTTTCTGTCTATGTTTCCTGATTTCCAGATTAATTTTTTTGCTTAGGTTTTCAATCTCTTTTTTGTTATTTTTTCTGTCTTTATATAAAGATTTTCTCTGCATGATCAAATTTCTTGCTTCTGGACCTATTTTGTCTTTTGTATCGTTATTTATTCTAGTTTGGTTTTCAAGTTTCTTTAGTTCTTTTTCGAGCGCATCATATTTTTGAGGTGTGTCATATTGTCTATCCAGTTTGTACCTTCTCTTAGCTCTATCCATGCTTTCTTGACTCCTCCTGATTTTTCTATGTAGTAATTTATTATATTGTTTCTTCTTTTCTGTCTATGTTTCCTGATTTCCAGATTAATTTTTTTGCTTAGGTTTTCAATCTCTTTTTTGTTATTTTTTCTGTCTTTATATAAAGATTTTCTCTGCATGATCAAATTTCTTGCTTCTGGACCTATTTTGTCTTTTGTATCGTTATTTATTCTAGTTTGGTTTTCAAGTTTCTTTAGTTCTTTTTCGAGCGCATCATATTTTCCTTGGACATCTTTGATATTCTTTGTTGTATTTAAATTATATTCCAAAGATTCTAGAATATTTCCTGCGATTGGTAAGGGTATAGGTTGTTTACTACTTTGGATGTTTTTTCTTCGTGATTTTGGTTCTAATGTGTACATTTGTCCTCGTAACATTCTGTGATCTGTGCTGTAGTCGAGTTGGTTAACAACATCAATGTTCGAAAATGCTCTTGGTTTGTTTGTGAGAATGTAATCTATTTCATTCCTTGTATTCCCATCAGGTGATACCCACGTCCATTTTCTATTATGCTTCCTATTGTAGTAGCTATTCATTATGTGTAGGTTATTTTCCAATGCAAAATTTATTAGTCTTTGTCCGTTGTTATTTCTTTTCCCAGTTGAGTATGGTCCGAGTATATTGTCTTCGTTCTTATTCCTCTTTCCAATTTGGCTGTTAAAGTCTCCCATTATAATAACTGTTCTACACAAAATTGGTATAATTTGATTGAGCTTGTTGTAAAATTCGTCTTTTATGTCTTTCTGGGTTACCTCCGTTGGAGCATATATTTGAACGATTGAAGTTGGTTGTTTATAGCCAGGGAGCTTTATATTCAAAATGGCAATCCTGTTTGATATTCCTCTGAACTCTATTATTTCATTTTTCAGGTATTTCTTAACCATAAACCCTACTCCATATATCCCTGCCTTTTCATTTATATGGTATAATATGTATTTGTCGTGTTCTTCAGTTTTCTCATCTGCTCTTCTCACGTCACTTAAGCCTATAATATCCCATTTGACTGTTTCCAACGCATGTTCTAGTTCTAGTAAAGTTTCTTGCGACTTCATCGATCTTGTGTTAAGTGTAGCTATAGTGAATTTAGTTCTAGATCTTTGTTTTGTACTTTCAGAGGATTGTTTTTTAGGAAGTGTTTTGTTGGAATTTTCATTTGCAAGCTTTTGGGGGTGTTGGTCTATCACCCCTCGGTGACCAGCCGTATTGGGGATCTGTTTGTTTTTTGTTGATGTTCTTTCTATATTGTTTATTGTACTCGATTTTCCGGTGTCTGGTAGTTCCTATGCTTTATGCTGTTTGTTGTGTTTGTCTGACAGTGAATTCGATCTGGCTCTCATAAAAGCAAATGCATCTGTTTTGTGCAACTTGGGTGGAGCTACAATGCTTTTTATCCCTTCCATGGGACGTGTTGGTGTTTGAATGTTTGCTGGTGACAAAGAAGAATCTCTTTTCCTTTTTTCAACTTCTGGTTTTCCTTTTATTATAAGTTTATTATTCTTAATGAAGGCTTCGTTTCCTTTATCTCTTTCTTGTTTCAGTTGTTGTTGAAGGTTTTTGCGTTGTTCTATTGTTTCCTTTGAGAAATCTTCCGTTACATAAATCTGTTCAGGCATTTTTGCTTTGTTTTTCAGTATTTCTATTTTCTTTTGGTAAGAAGTAAAGGTAATTAGTATAGGTCTTGTTTTTCCCTCTTGTATGCGTCCCAATCTGTGATATTTATTTATTTCATATTTTTCTACATTAACATTTGTGTTTTGTAAAGTGTAACTTATTATATTATACAATTCTTCGTAATTATTCTCCTTTTCCTTGACACCATGTATTATTAAGTTGTTTTTCCTGTTGGCATCTTCCAAGTATAATAATATAACTAATATGTAAATATAAATTATAATTAATTTTCAAAAAATCTACCTATTTAAATATTCATCTACAGAATAGAAACATGCTGGAACTATATCTTACCCTCTCTCTTAACGATATAGGTACTTTATCTATTTATGTGCTTCAAGATCGGTTTATTAGTTTCAAAGTTCATCGCGGACCAACATCTTGACAAGGAAATTTTATGATAGATAGGAAATTTTCGGTTTCAAAAACAATTAATTTGATAGAGCTTATTACTACATTTATTACTCACACATGTTATTGGGATAGCATAAATCATAATCATGTTGATTTAAACTACACAACCAATCCGTTCCATCAAATAGAAACATATCCTTATTTAAAAAAGAAACGCTTTATTGCATTAGCCGATAGATTCGCTTATTAATAGAGTCGCTCAGCTTTAGTTTTTATTTAGATCCATATAGAAACAACGCAATCTCAATTTTTTTTTAAATAAAGAAAAAAATGCGGAGATTTTGAAAAATAAACACCTATTTTATAGTATGGACATTTTAGTGTAACTAGCATAAACGCAAAACATTTTGAAAAATTATGTAATAATCAAACTCGTAGAAAGACTTTCATGAAAGTTATGTTAATATTTTTCTTACATTATTTAAACCTTACCTAATTAGTTACCAACTATTTTTTTTAACATCATGATGTAGTTTCACATTTCATACAGAAAAGCTTTGGCCTCTCGGCCGGTACCCGCTTGACGTTCAGTTTCGGGACATCCTGTATATATAACCAAGTAATCATTTTTCCTTATTGTGTATTATAAAATCATAATCACAACACTTTAGTCGTGCGCTCCCATTACTGGACAGCAATGAATTTATTATTAATATTTGCATTTATTTGTCTAATATCGACAGTGATTTGTGTGGAGAATCTTTTTTATTATCGACAACAGTACAGAAGACACAATGGTGATAACAGCCGTGATGATGTTTATGTAAGAAATCCTCAGAAATATCGTACAGATACTTATGATGGTGGTGCTCAAAGAAACTTCGATCACAGTTACTATGACAATGGTGACAGCAGCCGTTATGATGGTGATTCTCGAAGAATTTCATGGCCAATCTTCGATCAGATATCAACAATGGCAATTGAAGTAGGAGAATGTCCTAAAGGCTATGTTTGGGTGGGTACATCTTGTGCCGATGAGAAATTGTTTGATTACTCGTAGGTACTAAATTATAAAATGTAATAAGATTTTGTCACAAAAATTATATTTTTTTGTTTTCTTTGATACTTTCATTAATAAATATTAATATATGTGTAGTAATAGTGATCTCAAATAACCTGCAATATATATAAAAATGTATTTTCTAAAATTCTTATCACGAATTATGGCCTTTTTACGTCGAAATAAATAAAGTAAGTATTACCCACCAAAAACATTATCATGTAAAGAGTGCTGCCAAGACACCACATGGCTCGCACTGTCAAAAAGTAATCAGATCTCATGTTGATCCAAGCTTCTAACTCTACACGCCCTAACTCTACAAGCTCTAACTTCACAAACTCTTATTTGTGAAAATATATAACTTGGCCATTTCGCTACATTCACATGGGCTTAAGGTGAAAAATTTATTCACTGTTCATTACGTTTCTGATTTTGTAGTAACGAAATGGCCAAGTTACATATTTTCACTAATAAGAGTTTGTGAAGTTAGAGCTTGTAGAGTTAGGGCGTGTAGAGTTAGAAGCTTGGATCAACATGAGATCTGATTACTTTTTGACAGTGCGAGCCATGTGGTGTCTTGGCAGCACTCTTTACATGATAATGTTTTTGGTGGGATTTCACTTCTTTTTGTACATTGCTTGTGACAATATTTTCGTTTCAATTCGAAACAACGCCATATACCTACCTAGTTTTTGATGTGAAAACTGAAGTCTCATACAAACTGCCATCCTCTAGTAGGTAGTGCCCTTGCGCTTCGCTTCCTTTGGCTTGTAGTTCATCACAGTGGTCTACAACATATCGCACGATAGCAGTCCTGACTTGCGACGTGACCTCAACGTCTATTTCTGTATGTCAAGTAATAGAAGAGGCAGGAACTATCTCCCGGCATATGAAACATACGATGACGGCGAGGTCCCAGCTCTACTTCAAGTGAAACTATTTCACAATCCATGCTAACTTTTAAATCAGTTGGAAAATCGACTATGTTCAAACAAACTAACGAAACTTAATAAAATGAAACTTTTTGCCTATATAAATCTCTAAGAATGAAACCATAGCTCGTTTCAATTAGAGACAACGCCATCTAGTTTTTGAAGTGAAAACTTATTTGGACTGCCTCTGTATTTTTGTTGTTTATTAGTATTAGAAAGGGTTGTATTATTATTTTATTACATTATTTTTTGGATTCCGTACCTCAAAAGGTAAAAAAAGAAACACTAAGATCACTCTTGTCCGTATGTCAGTGCGTCACCACCGATTTTCTCAGGAACGGGCGAACGGGTGGAAATTTATACCAAACTAGTGGGCCCGGCAGACGTTGTCCTGCCCTGAAAATAAAACTTAGAACCCGATTCCAGCGCCACCAATTGTGAAACTAAACCATCTGTCAGTCCGATCTCGAGACATTTTAAAACGTCGTTCTATACAAAATGTATGACAAAAATAATTTTCTTCATTATTCTTTTTTTTTGTGAATTTTTCCTGAATTTTCTTTGCTATAAACCTCACGGAGCCCGAGACCTTTCCAACGAATGCAAAACCGTGGAAATCGGTTCGTGCGTTCTGGAGTTATAGCGTCAGGAAGGAAAACCCGACTTATTTTTATATAGTAGATACTGAGGTCTATAGTCCCTATTAGGTGTATAAAAATCCGGTCAAATGCGAGTCGGACTCGCGCACCGAGTGTTCCGAACAAACTTGTAAATAGTTCGTTCTTCACGGTAATGGAGTCTTGAGGATTTATTTCAATTTTTTTTCGATTAAGTTTTCAATTACCTTATTGGAGATTGGTGCCAATTAAGCTAAACCTCAAAATTGTATGAGCTCCGATACAACTCAGAGGTCTATCTTAATTGGTGGTACTATGTATGTATGGGGACCCCCTTTAATTTTAAACTTTTTTTACTTTTTGGAATTTTCCCTTTATTTGTGCTGTAAGACCTTGCTTTTTGCCAAATTTCGTGATTCTAGGACAACGGGAACTACCATATAGGTTATCGACCCAAAACCTATAGGGTACATCCGGTTGACCTAGATTTATCAATTTTGGTTTAAAGCAAGGTCTTACAGCACAAGTAAAGGGAAAATTCCGAAAAATAAAAAATGTTGAATATTAAGTTAAATTTTGGTACTTACAAATTTTCGCGAAAATCAAAATTTGCCCATATCTTTTTCTCGTGTTGACTCAAGACCTTGATTTTTATACACCTAATAGGGACTATTAGACTTCAGTATCTGGTATAAATTTCAACTTGCTAGGTCCACCCGTTCCTGGGATAAAACCGTCGAAAACCTATAGGGTAGTTCCCGTCGACCTAGAATCACAAAATTTAGCAAAAGGCAAGGTCTTATAGCACAAACTAAGGAAAAAATTTAAAAAATAAAAAAAGTTGAAAATTAAAGGGTGTCCCCATACATACATAGTTGACGCATTCCCTATTTAAGGGGTTCGGGGATAAAAGTTTCAAGTTTTAAATTTTTTTTGTTGTTTGTGTACTAATATTAGCCTAAATACCAAATTTCAGCTTTCTAGAACTTCAGGAAGTACCATTTATGAATTTTGATGATCATCAGTCAGTGACGAAATCGGGGGTTTTTAGATATCAATAAAATCTAAAGTATAAAAGCTACGCAAATGAAACTTTATATGTTTAATAAGTTTGCTATAGGCATCATATCCTGAGAATTTTGTTTATCTGGTATAATCCAAAGCGAAGTTATGAGGGTTCAAAAATACGACGAAGCGCTTCGAGAAAAGGTAGGTAGTGCCCCTGCGTTTTCGCTTCGCTGGCTTGTCTTGGCGGGGCACTGCCGTGCCCCCAGATTAAGTAGTTTAGTTGTCAAAATATTTTTCATAACTTTACCGTTTCCATTTTACTGCGATAAGCAGGTGGCGTCACACTCCGAATTGGCCAGTAGGTACCGAGCGTTTTCAATCACGTGGTCAATCAAACATGAAAATTTTATCACTGTACTAATAATCTCTAAATTTAGAAAAATACTTACTCTTAAGCTAACAACAGTCCAATCTTTATTTTCGATGTAGTCAAATATTCACAGATAAAAAACAGACTATTTTTTTTTATTCTGGTCCATTCTAAATTTATTAACACAACTTTTTTCATATAGGTACTATTATCTCTTTTTACGTACCTACTTATTATCTACTCTGATTATGACTTGTGTTATTCAAAGCTAATCTAAATTGTTTATAATATTGTTAATAAGTATTATTAAACTCGAATTTAAATGTAGTTATTTAAATGATAATAAATAAATGGGGTTTTACCAGAAAAATAACAAAGGCATAAACATAATTGATTACACAGCCACATAAGACAAAATTATCACAAAAATGTTCTAATAGGTCAGTGTGATATAATAATGTGGGCCAGTTGACGTGGTTGGTTTGATTCTCGCCAGCGCAGGCAGTAGGTATGTCCTGAGTCTGGGTGTAATTATCTATTTAAGCATGACGAGCCCCTATCCTTTAGAACTTTCCCGCACCGCCAACGCTCTGCGTTCACGTTCTATATAATTAATGAATGTGATGGAATTTGATTTCTACCTCTAAATAATAATAATTTTCTAATACCACCAATATAATAGTAGATTTTAGTAGCATCTTCTCATCTGCGTGGCAATATTAGGTATTGCGTGGCAATGTAGGATATCTTTGACATAGTAAACTTTAATAACAGAATAAGATAACTCTCCAAGGAGTTCTCCACTCAAAGTTTTCATAATAATAATTGTTGTCTTCACATGTAAGAAACTTGGGTATTGTCTAAGTATGTCTGGGATCACACATGACTCTGACTTTATCTTGCAGCTTTACATGTGAATGCTTGGACCCGAAACATGTGCTCAAGTTTGTTATACGTAATTGGAAAACTTGAAAAGGTGTTACAATTAAATTTGACTTTAGTTCTTGAAACAATAGGTTTGCCTTTCGTATGACATTTTACTGATATAATAATGTCATGTAGAGTTAAGTACACATATTTTGAATGATTTGAACATTGCTTTAAGTAGGTATTTGTATGCGATATATTATTTTGATGCCTACAACATTCATGTTTATACTCGTTTTTTTATCTCTTTAACAACAATTCATATTTATTTATACAGTTTAGTGATTTTTGTGTAAATGCTTTTAGTTACCTACTTACAATTAATTTTTATTTTCAAAATTATTATAATGACCAGTGAATTAAAATTTGAAACATAAATTTACAATATAGACCACGAATTTAATATCACTTATACGTTTATATCTTCATATTATGTTGCCGCTAGCTATTTTCAGAACGTGCATAGACATAACAACTGTAATAGAGTTATGATACAGAATTTCATGGATTTGACGCACCCTATTATTGAAAATTAAAATTAGGCCAGCGATATATGTTGTGCCAAGATTTTAAAGAAAACCGTCCACTGAATGAAAGCAATAAAACCTTCGTGGTTACGAAGATACATATTATTTTTAAAATCATTGTTACAAAAATATTACATGCGGAAAAACCTCTTCAAAAAATTTACGAGCTGTGAAGTAAATAGTCATGAATTAGATTTTAACATTTTTCTATTTGCCTATCTGCTCGCTTATAACGTGAGAAATACTAACACGTAAAAGATTTTGATGTTGTTAACTAACTCACATAAATATAGAAGGTCTCATCCATTATTCATAACCCTTGATAAAATAAGGATGCAAATACGGATAATTTCTTTTTTTCCCAGAAATGTTTCAAGCGATACTATATTTTTATCAGCTCTATGGTCAGTTATCGGGGTAGCAATTTGCAAGCGGCCGGCACTACGGACACCCTTTGACAAGTAAATTGCGACCTCTGACTTCCAGATTAAACGCGGATTAGATTCGTTTGATGATATATTCACCACCGTTTGCCACTTTGCGTGCATGCTCCTTACTACGTTCAGTGGTGCGGAAGAGTTTAAAATTAATTAAAAGTTACCCCTGTAGAGGATTTGTTCCGAGTCTATGGCATGTAGGGTCGTTTAAGAATTTTATTGCAATGTTGTCAGTGAATTAATGTAGCTATTTCATATACCCGCTTTCCTTGAATTGCAATGAGAAAGATGGAAACGTTTGCAATACAAATTTATCATTTTTTTTTTATAAGTATATCCGTTTCATTTTTGTAATAAATTACCATAAAAAAATATAGAGTAAATAAAAATTGAGTCTGTTTTCTAAATTAAATATAGCTAAAACTTTTGTTTTATACCAATAGTGACAACAGGTAGACGGTTCACCTGATGGTAAGTAAATACCATCGCCTATAGACATTACAAATAGGTACCTACCAGGGAGGTCGCCAATGAGCAGTCGACCTTTTTACAATACCTTAAAGGCAACTGGCTCTCAAGTGCTTGGTGACAGACTTTCAACTTGAGGGTGGTAGCCATAGCCAGTCGAGTACTACAAAATATCTTACCACCTTGACTTCAAAATTAAAATTAATTTTAACAAAAATTCCATGTTGCTATTTTTGTTGGCTACATAAAAACGTAGGTACTCTAGAATATTAGAACCATGGGCTAAGAGTGCTGACCGGCTAGTCGAGTAGGTAATGAATTATAGCTAAATGAAGATTATTGCATCATGAAACAATCCTGTTTTATTTCCTGAAGCCTGCAAGCTCATTGTAAGCCGTAACCACTAACTCATTTATTTTGGATGATTGATTTTACACCTCATTTTATTTGTCTTTGTACTATGTCGGTTCTATTTGGTCTTATCAATAACTATTAAGGTCTAATTTAGGGTATAAAGTAAAGTAGACAAATCATAATTTCCGTCACACCTGCCATAACATCATAAATTGCGCCACCTTGACAAGTTTTATATAATATAATTCCCACATATTTGAATAAGTCAAAATTAGGCATTTCATCCTATTCTAAAATGCTTACATATCATTAGGTATTATACAAAATCCCTTTATTAGGAGAGCTCAGAATGTGGGATCAAAAGAGATCTGAGAACGACTCAAACGTTCCCCAGAATCGTGCAAACATAGCCGGCAAACAAAGTGTGGGAGGTGTTCTAACAAATTTCACCATATTTTATGATACGAGACTAAACAGCAGGGAGGAAGGAGGAAGGGGCAAACGGGGCTGAAAGGGCGTCGGGGGCGAAAGAAAAAAGGTTTCTCTTGTTATTCAAATGAGTGACAAACTCTCGTTGAAAGTGGGAACGAAGAGATCTTGGCTTTTGAACCCGCAAATTTGAAACTTTTTCTTTGTACAGTTTTTTTTTTTAAATATTTACCTCGCTTTAATATATTATAATACCATTTAAAAACGTTGATAGATTTCAAGGATACTTTATGAAGGTTTTATTAACGTTTAAAAGTTAGGTAATTTAATAAAATAGCGCAGGTAATGATAAAAAATAGGTATAAGAATTTTAGAGAATATTATAACATACAAGTATTACAAATATTTATTACATAAAATCAAGTTTGACGTTGGATAAAGAACAAGAATGTTATTTTGAGAAGAAAACAACTACTTGAAAATATTATTCTCCACTGGAATCCACCAATGGCCCATAGGATAAAGCTGCTTAGATTATGAATTATCCTTACCTTTTTGATTTAATCCTGTCTCTCGAACCTGGAACAAAAATTAAAATAAAATTAATTACCACAATTTCAAAAATGTTTCGATTTACACCAAACTGTGATCCATTAGATAAAAATATATGATTATACATTTTTAAAGTTAGAACGACAAACAAGGAACCATTATAGTTAACCCAAAAAAGATTGGCGTTTGTAATTTTTGTTAAACTACATGAAAACAGCCAAATAAAATAATAGTAATCGAATTAAAATAACGTAGGTATTATAGAGGGAAAATGATACAGCGTAAATAAAGCCGTCTCTAAAAATATATTCAGTTGAAATCTTTACCTTTGGCACAAATGGATCTCAAACCTACTACTGCTTGGCGACAGATTTTCAACGTGAGGGTGATTAGCCGGGCAGTAGGGTACTACAGAGTACCCTACCATCTTACTGAAAGCTCAAGCTCACTGTAGGATTCGAACCCACGACCATTGCCGCGGTATCCAGCGTCACGATACCATGGCGTGACCACGGTGAATTGATTTGAAGATTGTAAAAATGCCATTAAATCGTAGTGTTTAAGACCTCTCTCTAACCATATTCTCACAATGGAATGATGTTGCCGACAGTGGTAAGTACACAAACTATAAAGGAACTGACTCTCAAACGCAGCTGAACTCACCGGTAGGTAGGTACTTGGAGACAGATTTTCAAATTGAGATCATATGCCAGCTAGGAGAGTACAACAAAATACCTAAATACCGAGCTATGGTTCCCTCACGATGTTTTCCTTTCGTCAGGTCAAGCACATTGTATGATTTGAACCCGAATGCCGTGATTTGATTTATCACGGCATTCAAAGTCAATACCACTGAAATATAATCGCCTGTGATTCAAATGCGACAGCAATGGCATGTAAATTGAAATATCAACGTAAACTACAGTAATATAGCTGCATGTAACCTGTAACAAGGCAACCGGCCGCGCGGCCCCGAAACGAGGGTACCTCACAAATATTTACAAAGACCCAGGCAGCATGTTGACCAGGATTACCCTGTGTTTGCTACAAGCCATGATGGAACAAGCACCGATAATAATGTTCCGAAATGAACGTATTTACTTTTCCATAAATTATTTTTAGCTTTTGGATGCAATAAGTGGATTTGTGAGCATTTGTATGATTTTAAGAACCTTTTTATGTGAATTGACGATTTTTCAGTCAATTTTCCATAGATAAGTTTTGGATAACATGGAATTTATACATTTGTTTTTTTTAGAAATAAATATCTTACTACTGTTTTAGGTCGAATTTCCAAATGCTGGATAAACCTCAAATAAACATTACTATCAGATATCTAAGTTTCACATAAATGATTTAAATGTAACAAAAACAATCATCAGTCCGATACCGATATAAATTTGAATGATGATTAATAAGTAATAAATGTAATCTTTATTATAATATTATAATGATTCTAACCACAGTAAAAAGGTTTAGTAATTAATAAAAATAAGACTTGAAAACTAATCTACAATAGAATAACCTAATATAAAACTTACAAATATAATACATACCATCTAAAATATAATTAAATTTAAATATATAAATACAGAAAGAGAATAAAAATACTAACTAAGCTATACATATACAAAACAATGTGATAAGAAAAAAAAATGGGAGACCAGCTAATCAAAAGAAGAGAGACAGCTGGTCAAAATTGCTGCCAGTTGGTAGCGTGCCCAGAATTCTGGCGGCATATTTTTTTTTTTTATTCTGGATAAGTTTGTGTTTGACCACAATCTCACCATGGTAAGTGATGATGTGGCCGAAGGTGGTAAGCACACAAAGCCTAGATGGGAACTGGCTCTCAAAAGCAGCTGTCGGAACACACCGATAGGTGCTTGGCGACAGGTTTTCAACTTGAGGGTGGTAGCCAGCCAGTCGGGTACAAAGTACCCTACCACCGTGCTATAGTTTCCTTACGATGTTTTCCTTCACCGAAAGCTCAAGCTCATTGTAGGATTCGAACCCACGAACTTCGTCGCGGTATTCGACGTCACTTACCACTGAGCTATCATCGCCTTATTGCCACGCTGTATGGCGATGCTTATTCTTTGGCCAAGGTGCTCGCCAGACTTCTGGTCACGGGTAGCGTAATAAGTAGCTACCTACTGGAAATAATTGAGCTTTGAAGTGAGATCTAGAAGGGTAAGTAGGTACAAGAAATATGTCTTAGCAATAAATAGTCATCAATCGTTTCTGTTTACTTATAATTCAAACCTTAATTAGGTTCTTACTCGTGTTCTAAATAAACAAGCTCCAAACCTCACGTTGAAATTTACACAACTTAATTAAAATCCGGCTAAGTGAATTTACACAAAAAAATACATGGAAACGGAAAGGAAACAATTTCTGAAATCTAACATTTATTTTGGTATAATTTAAAAATTCCGCGTCCGGACCGGGGGAGCGTGTTGACAAGCCGTCTTGTCTGCCCCGGATTTTGTGCTCCGGAAAATCTCCGGATGAATTTTGTGTATTCAAACCATAAGCGGAGAGCGTGTGGTGACTTTATTAGTTATTTATTCATAGACTGCCTATTTTTTATAACATCCGTTCGGGTAAAGCTTACAGAGAAAGAAAATTAATAAGCTATTTTAATTTGTACAATATAATATTTGAGTGGGTGAACTAAGCTTTGCAAATATTTACGTGTCTTCGTTATGAATTATGGCAAAAATTATTGCTATTCAGTTCAAGACCATTCTATGAAAAAACAAATAAATGTTGCATACATTCGGTTGGTGCTTAAAATAAAATATCGGCGATACATAATTCAAACAGCAATTCTCTCATATCTTAGGTGTAAAACTAACAAATCTACATAAGTATTTTCAAGAAAAATGTTACTCGTTTTAATTTACTCTCGCATGTAAATTGCTATTTCAGTATAACAGGCACTTGTTATGTCTTTTTTCCAGTTAACGGACGACTGAGAAGAACGGGGTGTGAATAATTTTATCTTGACACCCTAAACATTTTTATTGCCCCGATTAGATTATTTCAGTCATATATTCTGCCCAATTAACAGATTAGCTGTTTGAAAGTACCTACCTAGATATTATTTTTAGTTTTGTGTTTAATTTAACATTAATTAATAAAACATAATCTTCTTTAAATATTATACTAGCTATCCCCGCGGTTTCGCCCGTGTGTGTGATCAAGTTCCGAGAATGGTGTAGATTTAAAATTGGAGCCGATTGGTAGCGCTGCAATCGAGTTATGGGTTAGGAGTTATTTATTTTCAGGGCAGGAAAATGTTTGTCAGGTCAGCTAGTTATAATATAAATCCTTATTTTAGCTTGTAAGAAATAAAACCTCACAAAAGTTACTACAATAAAATTGTTAAAACGGTATTGTAAAACATTATGTTTTATACATAGAGATAAATTCACTTAATTACGACCTCCAAGAGGACAATGGTCTTTAAAAGGCATTGATGAGATCAAGCGTTTAAATTATTATAAGGGAATGTAAAACTAAAATGCTTTGAAGAAAGAGAATATTAACACGTAATTTCGAGTGCTTGTGAAATAATAAATGGATAAAATTTAAATATCCAAACAAATTAAGAGCATTTTTTAATATTATTGACGAACAAGATGAAACGCATAAGTTTTCTTATTAATTTATTTACCCAAGTATCTTCTTTTATGATGATTCTTTACTTTAAAATCCATAAATATCCCTAAATATTGCTTTATGAATCGTTTTAATTTTTTTAACGCAGTTTCTTTACATCATGCTCTAGCGATTCACCCTACCATCCGAATTTCATGTTTGTAGTGCCAATAGTCACCAAGTAAAACGGTTGTGACATACGGACGGACAAGACGAAATTGTAAGCTTACGGCCTTCTGATGGTAAGCGGTTAACGTAGCCTATGGACGCTTGCAACATCAGAGGCGTCACGAGCGCCCTTCTTACTCCTCTTTTGAAGATTATCTCATGCTGTAGTCGCTAGTTAAAAGAGTCGAGATCCGAACCGGTGCTAAGATCTAATAGTAGTCCGTTGTAATCATAGTTATAGGAATATTTGTATTGTAACAAAGTTATAAAGATTGTTATACTATTCGATATTGATTATATAACTCGGCACATTTGAATAGTTAATTTACTATTAAAATAAATCTATGCTAGCTGTTCTGTTTTATAACTATAAACAGATAAGTTGGATATAAAGTTTGCCAAGGTATACCAATTAAATATCAAAGTACCTACATAACATTTATCTTAAACTAAAATCAAATCTTTCCATAATAATTTAATTTCTTGGGGTAAAAAAATTATAAATCACGACTTTGTTTATACCTCCTGGTTCAATCATATTTTTTTATAACTTTCCAGATTTTCATAATTGAAATTTTCCTATTTCTCAGAAACTAGGAAACTAATTTTCTCTTCAAAAGATTAAGTACCTACTTGGTAACCAAGCCGTGTTGTTATAGATGATATTTCTAATTTTCAGATAAGTCAACATTAAACCAATTTGTATTACTAGCTTGATAGGTATACTGAAAATCTAAATAGGTAATCAAATCGGTCACAATTAAGCAACTTGACTGCCAGGGTTGTTATGTCCCTTAAAGATTGTTACTGGCTTTTAACTGTTCCTTTATTGAGGACTACTGGATTACGTCGGCTTACGTTCTGACCTACATACTTACCCCGTATCTTGGAACTTGCTCGGGGTCACCTCAAAATTTGCTGGTTCGGTGTCTTTAAAGGCGATTTGCAAACTAAATGGCTTAGTGGAACTAAAACGATCTCGCCAAGCGTATACAATATTTCAAGACTAAATAAGAATCTCTTTAAACAAAGAATAACTCTCAATATTTTTGTTATGTTTTTTGGTCGACTATGATTCAGACTTACGTTACGTAGAAAAGGTGGAAAAGGGGAAACCTTTTAAAAACGGAAGACCTTTTATGTAGCAGAGTTGATATTAAACTCACTCTATGGGACCGGCAGGGGCGGGGAGCTTTTTCCGCCTACGCGTCAGCCTGGCCATCCAAAGAGGAAACGCTACCAGCCTGCTGGGAACCTTGCCGATCGGCAGCAGTGGCAGCCTCGCGGTTTTTTTTTACATATAGATTGTAGATATTGTACATTTATTGTAAATAAATAGGTCTATGGGAGAGCAAAATATACAAGTAATATTTCTCAAATCTCCATAAACATAACAAGTTATTCTCGCAACTAAATAAGAGTCATATTGCGAACACCACAAGTAATTTCACAAAAATTATCCTGACCCAAATCCACACAAACTATAAGAGTCACGGTAATACAGTGCAAAACATTGTTTCTTATCGCGAGGAGAGTCACAAAGGCCGTGGAGACAGCGCAAGGGGCAGATGTGTCGAGTTCGCAATACGCTCGAGGCCAAAATAAACTATACACTTAAATAAATCTCGCTTAACTACAGCTAGAATACTGGAAATGATAAACGTCCGTGAGAAGTCATAAAACTGAATGTTTGTCTATCTTTGTCCGCTACTTGTGAAACACTTATTTTTGTCGTGGACAAGTAAATTGTTTTCAGTAAATAAATCTTTAGGGGATTTATTCATTTGTTCATGGTAGCGTGCCACTTATAAATTATGTGGTAACTGAATTCTTGAGGTTTGAGATAACTTTATTTCTCATAAGAATTACATTCACTTACATGAATTCTTAATTTATTAAAGTCGCTTCATGAACAAGTGAAACGTTTTACATTACTTTATTAAGGTATTATAGTTGATTCAATTGTGTAAAAAAACTAAACTAAACTTAATTTGATATGCTTACGACCTTGTTTGACTCTTTCACATTAAATGAAGATGATTGAGAAAACACATTTTTTGAGAATAACTTATTAATTAAGAAGAAACATTCTAAAGGCAATTTGTATATTTTGTTTATTTACATTTATACCTTACTTTTAATTGTACAGAAGTGTATAAAAGAACTCTCATTTACCTACGTGTCTACATCTCACGCTGGGCGTAATAAGAAATGACATAACTTTAAGTTGTATATTCAATTTGTATCTTCTTGTGTGAAAACTAGTTTTGCCTAGGATAACATATAATAAGGAATAAACTTTAAAAATTAAAAATAAAATTATTTTTAAAAATAAAAAACAAAAACCGACTTCAAAACTGTAACCTATACCTATATACAAACATAAACTAAAAAGTAAAGAATAATATTTAAATTTCAAAGCAAGAGCCTTAAAGGACAATCAACAAAATTATTGATATTTATATATCTATTTAACATTTATAAACAGTTCTTTTTGGAGTCGGTGCCAGTCAAGAAGAAGGACAGTTTTGAACTGGACACGAAGTGTTCATACGAGAAAACGTCTTACGACATTATGTTCCTTAGGTCTGCGCCGTCGCTCCCCTACTTTTCGAAAGTTTGTTACAAAGGCAGAATTAAACTGTCCTTCTTGGCTGGCACCGACTCCAAAAAGAACTGTTTATAAATATTTTTGTTATTTATTTTTAAAAATAATTTTATTTTTTAATTTTTAAAGTTTATTCCTTATTATATGTTATCCTAGGCAAAACTAGTTTGTCCTGAAATCGGGTCTGGCCGGTAAAATATAATATATAACTAGCGGGCCCGGCAGACGTCGTCCTGCCCTGAAATTAAAACAAATGTTGGAACTCGATTCCAGCGCCACCTACCGGGTCCAATTGTATTTTAAAACCATCGAAGAACCCATTGAAGTATACACACGAAATTTCATCCAAATCCAAAAAGTCATGCTCAACGACTCAGTTTGATTCACTAAGGTTTATCAAACGAGATATATTTTTTTTCGTTTTTGTTGATTTTCTCAAAAAGTGCTTAATCAATTTCGACAAAATTTAAATGGGACCACCTCTGAAGTATGATCTACCAAACAAAAAAAGAATCATCAAAATCTATTCATAATTGGCAGAGAAATCGAGTAACAAACATACAAAAAAAAAAAAAAACATACAGACGAATTGAGAACCTCCTCCTTTTTTTTGAAGTCGGTTAAAAAATAGGGTTTATTTTATCTGTCTGTAACCATTATAAAAACATTATGTTAGTGATATATACCTATTATTTTTGATATAATAAAGAACATAGAGTACTTACCATTAGTACCTAAATCGAGTGTGAAAGTAAATTTATAAGTTAGTTAGTAGGTAGTGAAATAAGCAAGATAGACAAATCTATGCTTTCGAAAGTCCAGCTAAGAAAAGTTTGATTTATTTATCGATATTTTTTTATTTTTTTTATTCTGGATAGGCTTGTGTTTGACTACAAACTCACTATGGTATGTGATGATGTGGCCGAAGGTGGTAAGCACACAAAGCCTAGATGGGAACTGGCTCCCAAGTGCAACTGTCGGAACACACCGATAGATGCTTGGCGACATTTATTTATCGATATCTTAGCTGGGCCCATATCAAAAGTTGTTCAATATGACGAATCATAACAAAGATTCCGAAAAACGATATCTGATGTGATAATTATAATGAAATATAATAATAAAATAATAATAAGTACTTATATTATAGTATATACCAATGCTATTACAAGTAAAAAGGTGTTAGTACCTACTACCTAAGTAAGAAGGTGTAGACCTACACAAAATTCCATCTTAAAAAATGGCCGAGAAATGGCAGTGGATTGCAATATCCACACTACATTACGACATTTCTAACACACGATGGCATGGTTGTTTTGGGTCACTTTTACTTTTAATTGCACTCGGTACGTGAAATGCATCCGTTGATGCCGGCAACGCGACATAGGTCATGTTGCTAAGTAGCCACAATTTAGCCTCAAGCTTTCAGAGCGGTTAAAACCTTATCTACAACTTTTTACTTGTAATATCATTGGTATACACACACACAGTTTCGTAATCTATATCGACTCCATTTTCCTAAGCTAATAATATTCTGATATAAATCTTCACACAAGTGTTTGCTTAACTTAGTTCTGGAACCCTTGGGACAACAAAAACCACCAGCAATTGAGATCCCTTATTCTATAATCTAATCACAGTGTCGAATAGATTCTACAAAACCAGGTCAACCCTCATCTACTTAGAATTTAATTGCTAATCACCTGCGAACAAGATTAGCACGCCCCTATTATTACCTATGTTACTTATTGATTCAGATAAAAGCGATGTTGCTTAAATGGAAGAAAAAATATTAATCACTAACCAGCGTAGGTATAAAACAACTATAAAAATACTCAAAAAAACAGTGTATCAAAATAGTCAAAAAATCGAACATCATATAAAATCTATATTTTGGATACTCAAAAAACAGTGTATCAAAATAGTCAAAAAATCGAACATCATATAAAATCTATATTTCGGATACTCAAAAAACAGTGTATCAAAATAGTCAAAAAATCGAACATCATATAAAATCTATATTTCGGATACTCAAAAAACAGTGTATCAAAATACAAAAAAAAACGAACATCATATAAAATCTATATTTCGGATACGTCGTAAGATGACGAAGGTCATGGGTTCGAATCCTGCAATCAGCTTGAGCATTCGGTGAAGGAAAACATCGTGAGGAGACCATAGCACGGTGATAGGGTACTTTGTAGTACTCGACTGGCTGGCTACCACCCTCAAGTTGAAAATCTGCCGTCAAGTGCCTGTTGAGCTTTACATGCAATCTAGCCTTTTCTAGTTGCGGAATATTCCCGATGGATCTTGAAATAGGTTACTCAGAGTCTCAGATTAATTGCATTATTAGGTATAGGAGAAGCAACAAAAACCGTAAAAATGATACTTAATTGTGGAAAACAGTGATTTTTTTGTTAGTGTATCCTGGTTATTTGATAGGTAGGAAACATTTCGACTGGAATAATGTACACGTATCGCAAAAATAAAACATAAAAATTCTGGTGATCTTTTAAAGTGGATAGCTAGCTGAAGCATTTGCTTTTGTGAACGTTATGGGTATGCTTGTTTAATTAAGCATAAAACAATAAATTAGATAAGTATTCCTTTTGTCTTGTAATCCATACTAACATTATAAATGTGAAAGTAACTCTGTCTGTCTGTCTGATATCTTTACACTTAACCGCTGAACAATTTTTAATGATTTTTGGTATAAAGATAGATAGGACCGTGACGAAGGATACTTTTTATCCCGGAAAAAGATAAGATCCTTCGGGAACGCGGGTGAAACCGCGGGGCGGAAAACTAATAATTAACAGCTCATTAATTAGCTCATGCATATAAATCTAAAATCAGCTTAAAAAATAAAGGAACCAAGCGAAAATATAAACTATATCACAGTAACAACTGTCATAAATAAGTCTTGAAATAAAGCTGTCCTTAGCGACCGCGCCTGATAACCTCTCCACGGAACTTAACAAAATATCACATAAACATTACACTATACGCCCTTAGCCAAGGGACCAGGCAAAAATAAAATACCAGAGCAGTCTAATAGGGCTATAAACGCTGCCTTTTATAGTTCTGGCAACGCTGCTGTGAGCTCTGAAGACACTCCTATTACCACCTTACAGATAAGTGGATATTACGACATATATTAAGTACTGCTGGTAATTAGTTCCAGTTATTACTTTGTGGTGAGATAGAAGTGGATTTTTATAGCGTTAATGTATGTTTATATTCAAATGTTGATAATCATTCATTCATATGTCGTTCTTCTTTTTTTTTCGCTAAAATACGAAAATATTAAAATGTTTTTAAAAGTAAGATTAACTTGATAAATAATTGTATTAGAGATAATAAAAGCAACATAGACCTAATTAAGGTCTATGCTGCTTTTTGAAAGAATAATTGCAGAGTTTATTGCCAAAGCAAAAGCCACCATAAATTCTTGCAAAACACTATTTAAATAAATTAATATTTTTATTTTAGAAATCTACATGCTTGGACAAAATTGCTGGTATCTAGGCTACGGGCGCTATCATTTTATTGAAGAGGAGGTGTTTGATTATAGTTAGAGTTAAGATAACAATCTATAAAATCAATCAAATAAATATTTTTTTCTAGATATGCAAAATGACCACGTCGTGATTGGATTCATGCTCTAGATGTATGGTACTGACTAAATAAAGTCAGCAATATATTATAAGCCTTGGTTGTTCATCGCAAAAATTCGGCATAAAAACCATAAAACAATTGACAGCCTATTTGTCAGCGTCGAAAGACAGTGTCGACGAACAATTGACCAACGATTTTTTAAAATAAAATGATTAATTATATACCAATCTACTGCTCAACCGTTAAAATCGTTAGTCATACGAACTTAAAAGAGTTTTAAATTTCAAATGAAATTAAGAGAGTCACAAGTACTTCTTAAGTGAACTTTAGACTAATTACGAATCCATTTTTTGTGCTTTTTGGGCGCTGTGGAGTGCTATAAAACGATTCGGTTGAAGAATTTTCAACATTTCTCACTTTAATGGTGCGACGACACTTGTTCCGAGGGTTTTATGAAATACTGCATGCAAATAATCATTATCATGCTATTTGGTATTTTTATTACATAGCATGTAATTATTTATTATACAATCGTAACAAACATTTATATGATATGTTAAAATATAATTATGCCAATTTAAGCAATAAAAGCGTAAGAAGTTTATTATTTATGTTTTTTTATCATTAGATGAAATTATAAATCAGTTCAAAACCAAGAAAATTGTTCACAGGAAAGGTCAGCACGGTAAATAAATACATAGCGAAGTTTTTATTGTGTAATAAATAGTTCGGTGGATAATTCGAAATCTATAAACCATGCCTACATATTATCTAAAAACACTTGGCAACCGAAGCAAAAACTTTTCGATATTAAAAAACATCGACTGAGACCATAATGCAATATTGGTCGTATAATATCGAAGAGATACTAAAGCATTACACGAAAAAAGAAACAAAAGACTGAGCATCAGTGAGACCCCACACGAGTCGATTTGGCTCATATCCAATACCCATTACTGCCACAGTGATATTTCGTTAAGTTTAAAATTTCGCAGTATGACCGAATATCATAAATAATATTCCGGCAAGATATTAGTGCCAAGTTCTTGCTTAGTTTGCGTTTCCGCAGTTCGTCTTGTGCGTTTAGTTTTTAAAATCCTTGGATTTTAATATCATAGTTTCTAATTTCATGATTTTATTGTTTAATTATAATTAGCTAGTTTTCCGCCCCGTGGTTTCGCCCTTGTTCCCGAGGGAACTTATCTTTTCCCGGGATAAATAAAGATTTCAATATTTCAGATTTTTATACATTGACTTTTGAATTTCTGGTATTAAATAACTCGAAAATAGTGACCCTTTTACTAAGATCTTCTTTGTATATTCCCCGCTCACCTATCTCCCGCTTAAGTGTATCATACTACTTACCGAATACTCTGTATTCGTAAGTAATTATAAGTCAACCTTATGAGTAACCGCTCTATGTAAATCCAGTCCTATTAATGAATATTTTGTTACGTATGATGCTAAGAATATTCAAACAATTCATTTACTAATTATCAAAGATATTACTAAGTGGTAAATACTTTAAAACAACACCATTATAATATACTGCACCTCATGCAATACGAGTAGTAGGTACTTAACCTTTCCGCACGTAAAGCAAATAAATCTGTTTCAAGTCAGACTTAAGATATAAATTTATTTTAGAGCTTTGAATAAACCTTACTATTGCGCTTTATGTGACTTTAGTTTAGAGTTTTGTTTAAAGACATGCGAAATTCAAAAGTTACTCATAGTTTTGTTACCAAAGTTTAAGCTTTAAGTATTATTGAGATGAAGTCTTAAATACAAATGTTAATATTTAAACATTTCTAACAAAGAGTAGTAGGTACTCTTTATTAGAAATGTTTAAGAAACCTTAGCCACGCTCTATTTCATAATCATCATCATAAGATTTTCTCACTTCACTGCTCATAGGCCTGTAATAAACTCTTCTTCTGATTATTTGCCATCCGAAACTAACTCAGTCCTTAAGGTCTGAAGAGAGCTTAAAAGAAATATTATATTCATTCATTCATTACACTCCATTGCTCTTAGAGCTCGTTCACACATGTTGCCGACTGCAGCCGCCGACACTCGGCGACGTCAGCAACTGCTGCTCGTGTGAACGAGCTCTTAGACCTCTAGCAAACTCTTCTTCTGATTTTTTGCCATGAGAACCCAACCCAGTCCGTTCGTGTCCGGTACGTTCATGGTGTTGTTAGTCCATCGAGCAATACTACAAATTCGTGGCGAAAATAATGTTTATCCATAACCTACATATTCTGTTTATATTCAGATCGATGAGTGGTAATTATTAAGGCCTTATTTATTTTTATACTGTCTATTTCCTAGTATAGAGTTTACATTATCTCGATAAATTTATCTAAGGCATCAATGAACATTTTGGTAAAAATTAATTAAAAAATCAACAAACTCACTAGAAATTGGAGATAGAAAAATGTAATAATATTTTTCTATTACGTATCTCAAAGTCTTTGTATAATAAGCCTGTTGCTCATCTCCCAAAAACCTATCTTAGAATCCGCTAAGAAAGGGAGGATGAAGATTTTTTCTCCAAAATGAACCATTGTCTTGGCACAACAATACATTGCTCTGGTTTACTTTATGCTTAACAAACGCCTTTTTCAGGTGAATAGGATATTTTCTCTCCTTTTGTGGAAATCCATTCGTACACGCAAACTCAAGTTAGGTACCTACTGCCAAAAATATATTATAAGCAGTACCGAAATGTCTTTAGATTGACATTTTAATATTGTCTGACTTTGTTAATCCTATAATCAACATATTTTATTAAGAAACCAATCCCAACCGAGAACACAAACTTTAAATATTCGACACTTTTCCTTGCAGGCATTCACTAAAATTATTCCGCTAATAGGAGATGAAACCGCGGGGCAGAAAGCATATAAAGTTTTAAGAATTCAAGTATGTTTATTTTTTTTTATGATTATATCCCGATCTTAAACGCTTGAATAAATTTTAATGAAAATTGGCACAAAGAACATATCCAGAAATTAAACAAAAGATATATTCTATCCCAATAAATAAAATTTCACGGGAACGCTAATTAAACTGCGGTCCTGAAGCTATCAATATAATTGTTATTTGTTTTTAGTAGATTGCTTTTATAAAAAAAATATATTGAAATAAGAGTCTTTTGATATTTGAACAACTAAATAAATAATATACAAACATCACTGTATACATTAATTAATTTAAAATGGATGCAACAATACTTCGCAAATGCATTGTAGCAAACATACATATCTCAATTACCGAAACTGAATAAGCACTCAGCGTTTTCAACTGACAAAAATAAATTTGGGCAAAAATAATATTTAATTTCCACAAATACCTAAAAATTGATTAAATAAAATAATCGAAAGATTTTTTGGCAATATACTTTGATATTTAAAATTTTGGGAATTCACTTTACAAACCGATAGAATAATGTAGGTACATGACAAAACGACTCTTTTTTGTTAGTTTGTTTGTTTATTTGTTACTATTAAAAAAAATACTCAAAAACTACTCGATTGATTTTAAAAATACCTTCACCATTAGAAATTTACATTCTCCCTGAGTAACTTAAGCTATATTTTTATCCCGGAAAAAGAAACCACCCAGGACAGCTAGTAGTACCTAAGTATAACCATCTGCTCTATTCGAAATGTAAAAACTCAAGTAGACACTTCAGTAAAAGAGAACTATTATGTCAAAGCTTCTGCAAAACGCTTTATTCAAAGGAGTATTTATGTTAATTTAGTCGTCGTTTATCTTAACTGGGCCAGCTTAAATAAATGCTCGGACATTTGATTAAACTAAATTAAAGGTTTTAGTCACCTGCAGACCGTATTCG
This sequence comes from Ochropacha duplaris, assembly GCA_951361185.1. NCBI lineage: Eukaryota > Metazoa > Arthropoda > Insecta > Lepidoptera > Drepanidae > Ochropacha > Ochropacha duplaris. The sequence goes on along the minus strand of OX592711.1, from coordinate 5,571,697 downwards.
GCTGAAAATTTCCATTCTGATTCCACTAACATTTTTCAAATTCAATACTTAATACTCTTTGGCAATACTTTTAGGTTGTAGGATAGAGTGAGAGATGGAAGAACTTGTAAATGGCATAATACAAGGTTGTATTCCATATTGTGTAGACATATTATTGTATATGAGAACTAGCCTATGATATCTAAAAATACAAAAAATCGTTGAGGGTTGAATTTGAAATATAAAACCTCTTACTCCCAATTTAAATGAAGAAATTCGGCGTATGATTCTACATAGATACAGGGATGGGTAAATATGTATGTTATACCGATGTCTTGTCTAATTAAAATTATCTAAATAAGTGTGTGTTTTAAAAACCTTTTTCACATAATTCAATGTCGGTGGAAAGTAATTTTAACAGTCTGTATAACCAAACATACCCTTCAATCAACATTACCCATCTAAGTGAGTTTTAGCTACAATAATTTCGTATATTAACCGACGGAAAACAATTGTTTTATTCGTTGTTGCCCACAACCTCGGGCCCAAAAGCAATTAAATTTCTAGTTTTACTACATTCAACGCGTTTATTGTGGGTAACAGAGACATTCACACTTGTGGGTCGATTCCAAAAATGTTTACTGGTAAACAATTTTGTTAAAAAAAAACACGCCCATAAAACAGACTGTTTTGATGTTTTGATGCTGTCGCCATAATTTTTCCAGTGGCAACATCAGACAGCGCGTGACGTCACATGCTATCTACCTATTATGAACGCGGCTGGCTGCCATACCATAATCATTCATTATTCCATCGGAACTCATCGTGGTATCATCCTCTTCATTTTCACGTCGGTTTGCTTTAGAAAGTATAATAAAATAATAATAATCAAATAACATAAACAATCTTATTTATTTAATACTTAACTAGTTGATGTATATAGTAACTAATACCTATTTGACTTAGATTGTTTAATCGAGGGTATACGTGCTGTATAAGTATTATAAATTAAATATGTAAACCACTGTTAATTTTCCACTCAGACTTTGTCTCGTCCCCCTTAATTAGCCGGCGAGCTGCATTCAGTAATCCAACCATCCCTAAAATACTTCTTAATCGCTTATGTGAAGTCCGACTCCACTTTTGTGCCCCCCGACGACGCCCTAAGCCGAGGTTCGTGCCCCAACTGGGGCGCCCTCAGCGTCAGTCGTCTAAAGTTTTTGCATTCCGGTTGAGAGCCCTAAGCGCTCGCCGAACATTCCGCGTAGGGGTGTACATGGCCCATCAGGCCGGCACATTTTAATCCTCCTATAAAAAAGGCTTTATTTAATTCAATGTTTTAGAAAAAATATATAAAAAAGATAAATGCATGCGCACAGCTTACTATAACAGTTATTTTTTACTCAACGTTTGTTACTCACAAACTTTATTTCTCAACCCTACCTAGTAACGAGTTTTAACATTGTTACAAACAATAAACACAACAATGAGGAGTAGTAACGATTGCACGTAAATCACATTCAATAGTGCAACCTCGACGAAGGTCGTAAACAAATAGGGCACTTAATCTCTGGTTTAATGTATCGTTGCGATCGAAATAGGTTCTCTTTAACAAATGGCACGGAAAAGGGTTTGGTTACCTACCAATGGCAACAAATAACACCCAAATTGTATCGCGTAATCGTACCATTATGTTAACAGGGTACTTTTTACATTCATCGCATTTTTTATGCGTTTATCAAAAATATTGATGTGGAATTATTAGAAACTGAAATGCGAGAACGGAACGAAATGTTTGTTCCTTTTGAAAATAACATTCAATATAACTGGCGCAATTTTTTCAAGGTGATAATGAAATTGAGTCTAAAAATACATTACCTACGAAATAAGTTAAAAATAAATGTATGTATAAAATCTAGGTAAATTGAAATATAATACAACCGTAGCCATATTATATTAACGAAGACCAAGATAAAATACAATTAAAATCAAACAAAGCTTACCAAACTGTAACCAACTTGTGTTTACGTAATAAAAGTACCTACGTACGTACAAATTGCTTAAACTGTGTGGAAAGAACAGGACTTTGCCAAGAAATCTCGAGTTTGCAGCTAAAACTTCGCTATTGGATACTGATGGGTTGATAAAAATCTTTACAACACTTGCAATAACGGTGAGAAAAATGAAAACGATATAAATAATCTTCAAAACTTTCATATGTTATTTACTCTTTAAATAAAGTCGTCGGGCTCAAGGCCGTTTTTGTGGAAATCCAAGACTATGGTTACGCTGCTGATTTTCCTGATTGATTATAATTAGGTATTATGGGCATGGACTATTCCTCTCTTTTACTTTTTTATATTTCAGTAACTGACTTTAGCCTTTCCATTGAAAGTTTAGTTACGATGTTGAAGTCGATATGATCATTATTTGCAATTTAATTTAAAATCTCCCAAAATTCATCGTCATCTGCCTGCCCTGTTTCCAATTTGGGGTCGGCGCAACGTGTTTTCTTCAATTCGGCCCTTCTATCCGTCTAATCGGTATTCACTCCTTTCTTACTCATAATATCCCTTCAACAATCCATCTATCTCTATTTCGGTCTTCCTCTACCCATCCACTTTCATATGATCAATATTTTTAGCTCCCAAAAAACGTTTCTCGAAGAAAATATCAATGTGTTTAATATTAGTCAATACAACACTATCTGTTTAAGTCTTACAAGAAGAGTTAATTTATATTAAGAAAAAAACCGGTCCAGAGAGAATTTATTACTAAACTTTTGTGATATTTCATAAGATCGCTGGAAGAATAGATTAATCTTCAGGCAAGTTGTCACGTTTTTGTTGGTAAACTTAGGCTTGGAATACTTAATGCCTAGGGTTGGATATGAAATTACATGCTCGAAGTGTGTACGTCTGCTGAATGGGATAACAGATTTCTCGTGAAAAAAATCAGGGACACACAACAGTTTTTTTTTGCTCCTCGTTACAAATATTATGGGAACTTTATTCACGCCTAACATTATTTATGTTCTTCGTTTGTGAAATTATCTAAGACAATATATTAGGATTTAATAAAGCTCTATGCACCTGAGTAAACGGAATTAATATTACAACAGAACACTGTAAATACCTATCTCTATATAACGGTGCGTGCTTATAACAAATATGCTGAATCTAAAGTAGCAATCGATATTTAAAAAAAATATATAATGTGTGTTAAAACAAGTGGAGTTATAATTATTTTCAGCTTCCTAAAACAATATTTCGATATCGTTTACTGTTTACGGAATTAATAGGGTTAAAGTGGCCATTGTCCCATCTCCCTGCAGCTAAAATTTTACTTACGTATAACACATTAAATCCAGGGCTGAAGTACAACTATCACGTCTAATTAGAGTCTTATATTATAGGTTCCGGAACTATATTCTATCAAAAAACTCTTTTTCGAATTAGGTAAAAGTACTTATAGAACCCAATTGAATGGAAAATCCTATAATACAATGGCCGGTTTTTAAATTACAAACACTTGCAAACAACATTTATACAAGTCAGTTTACTACATTTAAATCATAATTTAAGCCGATTGCAAACTACAATCGCTCGAACAGAAATCGTGAAAAAATAGTCGTGACGTCACAGTATTCATTTTTGTTTTCTATTCCGTCCCAGTTTCAGCGGATTTAATCGTATCTGTGTCGCGAATATAAGTCTTTTTTCCCATCGCCAAAGGATTCATTTCCATTTTTCATGCAGATTTTGTGAATGCATCAGCTGTGTCATGTCACAAATCGATGTGGAATCCAATCTGGGTTTCGTGCAAATGTAATGGTGTTGACACATTATCTGTGTCGTGTTATGCTTTTAGAAAATATTAAAAAAAGTGATATATGCTTTAAAATGATAAATTAATAGAAGTTACTGCATAAATTATGTAACTAGCCCAAATTACATATTTCATTTTAAAATTTGAAATTAAAAAAAAATATGATAAACTTTTTTTTTGTTGGTTTTATTGCTGTTATCCAACATTTTCATCACAAAGTCACGGTTTTGTTAATTAACCAGTTTTTAATAAATATAATACAGTTTAGAAATTATAATTGCTTCTTTTAACCGCTTCTAAGTAGACCTATTTCAGGTTTTTTTTATGTATGTACGACACCCTTTCTGTACCTACGATATTTGAACTATTATGACTCCTATTTATGTGGTAAGACCTTAAAACGATTCTGCCTCGTCATTTCTATGACATTCGCCTTTTTATTTGATTTCACCCTAAAAGCTTATTTGATTACTTTCGCTTTTTCCGTGAAACGTTTGATTTGAATTGGCTTTGGAAGCATTGTCAATTTCAATGTATTTGACGTTAAATGCATTAGCCTGATTGTATTAGTTCAGGTACTGTAAGTATTATATAATTACAGACTCGGCTGAATAGCGATTATTATTTAATTGCATTCTATAATAATAATAATATAATATATTTTATTTGCAAGAATATGGTGACAGTAAAAAGAAACAAAAGAAAGAAAAAGTACATTCATATTCAGCCAAGAACTGGCATGCAAAATTTATAAGCAAAGCATCCGTGAATGCTTTTAGCTACATAATATTTTAAATTTACAGTATCATTAATAAAACTCTAGGCTTTGTTATTTAATTGCATTTAAGTTGGAAACACATTTGCAATCCTCCTGGTATCTAATGCTATAGGTGAGGCTAAATAAATTTTGAACAACTAAACCATAGCTAGAACTTTATTTTATAGCTGATTTTCTTGTCACATTATCTAACTCCAATATCTATCTATCGCTTTTATTGAATGGTAAATATTATTCCTTAAATATAAAGTCCACTTTAGTTCAGCCGCTTTAACCTTCCTGCATACGTCATATTTAATTCACAGTTGAATCAAATTGATTTTATGATATCAACCATTCAAGGTTTTAAACCGGCTCAAAATATTGAGATGGCATGTTTTCAAAACCTATATTCGGTTTGTCATATAGGTATACCTAAAAACTTTTTATTTCATAGCTCACCCCTGAAATTGTGAATGTATTTTATGCATTTTATGCATTATGCATTTTGATCGAGTAAAGTTATAATAAACCTTTGCTATGAAAAAATCGAGATTTTCGGACAATCTCGGAAATTTGAGATATCCGAGTGGGACCGACCTGAAAGAGTGAGATGTTTAAAAATTATTATATTTAATAGCAATTAAATGCACGTCTCGTTTTTTCAACTTATTTTTTAACGATATAAGTATAATAGATGGAGACATCGCCAGGAGTTAGTTACTAATAAATCATCAAAACAAACTTTGATAAACACATGTTGCCATTGGACCCAAGAGTACCATTCCGGATGTCAACCCAATAGGAGCCTATAATTTATTGAGTTTACGACCTGAATTTATCATTGAACATTTTCTGTTGCAATTTGATACTTAAGAATTGCTTATGAAAAACCATTTCACGGTAGACTACTACTTTTAGTTTCAGTTGTAAAAATCATATGTACATTTAGGCTTACTCTCCGCTTGCATGCATACTACGAGTACAAATGACGACCGGTGTAAGTGCGTCTAAGTTATGTCCACGTAATTGTCATGCATTCGTCATTCAAGGTACGACAGTTCATTTGTTTCAAGTATAGCATCGCGAAAGCTAGTGTTTTCTCTGTAAAAATATAAAATTATGATGAAGATGTGATTAAATGACGACGAGCCAGACCTAGATTGTATTGGTTTCAACCATACATCGATTTTTTTTAAATTGTAGAATGTTTGTTGCTACAATAGAGTTATTAGAGGATGATTCTGTATTTCAATAATTGTATTGAATGACTTAAACTTACCAAAATGTAGTCTCTTATTTTTAACCGACTTCAAAAAAGGAGCAGGTTCTCAATTCGACTGTATGTTTTTTTTTTTGTATGTTTGTTACGCGATTTCTCTGCCAATTATGAATAGATTTTGATGATTCTTTTTTTGTTTTTTTATTTATTTAAATTTTATCGAAATTTATTTACCACTTTTTGAGAAAATCAACAAAAACAAAAAAAAATATATCTCGTTTGATAAACCTTAGTGAATCAAACTGAGCATGACGTTTTGGATTTGGATGAAATTTTGTGTGTATACTTCAATGGGTTCTTCGATGGTTTTAAAATACAATTAGACCCGGTAGGTGGCGCTGGAATCGAGTTCCAAGATTTGTTTCAATTTCAGGGCAGGACGACGACGTCTGCCGGGCCCGCTAGTTATACATTATATAATATTTTACCGGCCAGACTAGTTCGAGTTAGACGATTTCAGGACAAACTAGTTTTGCCTAGGACAACATATAATAAGGAATACACTTTAAAAATTGAAAAACAAAATTATTTTTAAAAATAAAAAACAAAAACCGACTTCAAAACTGTAACCTATACCTATGTAGGTACAAACATAAACTAAAAAGTAAAGAATAATATTTTAATTTCAAAGTAAGAATCAACAAAATTATTGATATTTATAAACAGTTATTTTTGGAGTTGGTGCCAGCCATAATATTTTTTCATGTTGTTGTAAACTTGACAAGGTAGATCATGTGATCAAGCACTCAGGGGCTGTATAAAGTTAACCTACTTTTCTTTATTAACTTTAAAGAAATACATTTTCACCCTACTGGGAATTGGATACATTTCTATTAAGTAGGTATCTAAAGACAGTCTAAAATAAATTTAAGATACTCTTCAGACATGAATTCTCAATTTACTTTGTGTTGAATTAAATCTATTTGAAGAACAAATTTCCCCAACCATTGTACGTAAAAAAACAATATTTAATGTAATTAACTGATTTGGTTATATTATTCGTGTTTATCATTTAGGTTAACTTGTATGTGTATTCCCCTTTTTGTAGGTCAGCATCAGGGTTTATGCGAACCATATCGATTTCTGGGGTACTAACGACCCTAAGCTTTTTGCTCAAACGTGACAAATGGCTCTTTTAAGGCCAATGTTATGGTGTAGGGTAGGTGGTAGCTCATAAACGAGATTACGTAATGCTTACGTTGCGTTATATTTCCCAATTTCTTAGCTGAGATAATTTTGTGGTATTATTTTTTAGAATAACAAAAACACATTTGGACATTACAAAAAGTTTTTAATGATTGAAGATTTGATTGTTAGCGATTGAAAGGTATTTTTTGCTGCTCTATCTAATCTCTTTAGCTTACCACGTTTTGCCATACCTTGGCCATACTACATACATGCCTGATTTAAAGTGTTTTTTTGTTCACTATCCTATTTGATTTTCTGAAATTTCCATCCCATAGTTCAAATATTAGAGACACAGTTTTTATAACTATGGAATCTCTCTGGCCTAAATAAAAAAGTGATTTGGAAACCTAATGCGCAGATTTTATAGTGTCTAGCGGTTTATAGAATACACCTTCTAAATTTCATCTATGTAGTGCCAATAGTCTTCAAAAACAAGACATACGAACTGACTGACAGAACGTAAGGAAAGATTACCAGTTTTTTTTTAATTGGCTGTGGCTGCTTACAAACAATGTAAAGATCCAACTATAGGTAGGTAAGTATTACAAGGAAATATTTTCCAAATACCTTGGTTTTCCTGCGTCAATAACACGTGGTGAAATGATCGCCATAATTTTAAGGGCAGGTGGGATTAAGTCTTGGAATGATGTGATGGGCGTCCCCGGTGGCTACACAATTTTGCCGAATTAGGTACGATACAGACTTGCTGTTTAGATGCAACGTTTTTTTGTTTTCTAAATTCAGATATTATAAATTAATGGTCAAAAATAAAAAATACATATTTCACACTATTTTAATTACCCAATTTAATTTCAATTTAAACTACTTGCAACTCAAACGAGAAGCTTTGACAGATAGTATAATAAGATTTCATTCATTAATTTTATGATTGAAATTTCATACAAAAGTCAATTGTCTAATTTATTATAAATAGTATATTTTTATAATAAAAATTTAAAACGCACGTCTGCCACCGACAGTTAATAATGCCATTCTAAACTCTAATGCGTAATTAATGCAAATGCTAAAGGGTCTAATGTTCTGAGGGACCGAGCAGGTAAAATGTTTAGTCTGTAAGCGTCTCGCGGTTAACGTGAACTTCTAAATATTATAAATTCCACGCAAACTTTCCCGTATTACGTTCGAGTTAAAGTTGATTTTGAGGAAAAGTTTGCAAAATGAAGTGTGTTGAGTCGTTGCAAATACTTTAGTGATTTTCACACCCACGATCCTCTGTTATTACCTACATGTTTTTATTGCCTAATATTTTGTTTAATCCTTTTCATACATACAACAGTGGGTTTATCTTAATAATAAATATCTATTTAGTCAAATAAAGTATAATTTAACCCAAACAAAATGATTGTGTGTAAAATTCAGTTTACATATAAAACTTACTTCCCCTGGAATATAAATTGTAATCTGTTGAAAATTAACTCATCGTGATTTTTATTAATAGGTGAAGAAAAAACTTTGTACCCCTTTTTCTCCTCTAGTAAGTAGTCAACCGATTTTCTTTTTTAGGGTTCCGTACTTCAAAAAGTAAAAAAAAGAACCCTTATAAGATCACTCTCTTGTCCGTCTGTCTGTCTGTCCGTGTGTCACCACCGATTATCTCAAGAACGGGTGGACCTAGCAAGTTGAAATTTATACCAGATACTGTGGTCTATAGTCGCTATTAGGTGTATAAAAATCAAGGTCCTGAGTCAACACGATAAAAAGATATGGGCAAATTTAGATTTTCGCGAAAACTTGTAAGTACCAAAATTTTCCTTAATTTTCAACTTCTTTTATTTTTTGGAATTTTACTTGTGCTGTAAGACCTGGCTTTTAACCAAAATTGACAGTTCTAGGTCAACCGGAAGTACCCTATAGATTTGGGTCGAAAACCTATATGGTAGTTCCCGTTGACCTAGAATCATGAAATTTGGCAAAAAGCAAGGTCTTACAGCACAAATAAAGGAAAAATCCAAAAAATTAAAAAAGATGAAAATTAAAGGGTGTCCCCATACATACCTACATAGTTCCACAAATTAAGATAGACCTCTGAGTTGTATCGGCGCTGATACAACTTAGAGGTCTAGCTTAATTGGCTGTCACCAACCTCAATTAAGGTAATCGAAAAAAAAAAACTCCTCGAGACTCCATTACGGAACCCTCGGTGCGCGAGTCCGACTCGCACTTGACCGGTTTTTTTTATTTTGTTTAGAAGCTAACACAATTGATTATACCACTGGGCACCAATTTTAACACCTACGAGTACCTATTAAGACTTGACTAAAGTAGCGACGATATCAAGTATTAGACCCTTTAAATTTAAACCAACCGGCATTAACCTAACTGACCCGAAACTTCGAAAACGGCTAACTGTAACGTTGATAGGCTGTTAACAGCTTCTTCCAGTTCTCCAAAAGTCAAAACTTTAGTAATACCAATTAAACAAGCTCCTACTACAATCAAAGGGGATTAACAACAAACCTAAAACAATACTAATATCTAATACTAGCTGCCCCCCGCGGTTTCACCCGCGTTCCTCTGGGATCTTATTTTTTCTCGGGATAAAAATATTGCCAATGATACTCACAAATAAAGTGGCTTTCTACTGGTAAAAGAATTTTTAATACAGTTGCTCAAAAAGTGGTGTATTACAGGGACGTATAGCGTTCGGGATGTGGGCTATTACATACTAGTGCTTTTTTTTTACCTTTACCGAACTAGTGCGTCTCTTTCCCAACTGTCAAAATAATGTCTATTAAAAATAAAAACCAACCATGAAGTTTTTACTAAAGAGTTTTTGTGATTCATACAAATACGTATATTTCTAAAAAGAAGCTACTAATTTATTTCAATATCAGATTTAATGATTTAATTGAATGAGTTAGGTTAGGTTTCATTTCATTTCATCTCATTCAATTTCATTTCATATCAATAAAAAAAATATACTGAAGACTAAGCTGTATGGATAGTTCCCTTTGGGTGAAGAAAAAAAAACTCTGCTTATATTCTACGGTTGGCGCCATTTTCCAGAAATTTTCTTTGCGAGTTTAGTTGTTTGTTGCACAAAATGAGTAATTTCGACCCTATTTTTTTTTAATTAACACCACCGGAATCACTATAATTGCACAAACACTGTATGACAAATACACATGAACAATCATACGAAATTAATAATAGTTTGTCTCAAACAGTAAATATGCAACCTAAAACTTCCCTAGTTAGTTTAAAAAACTGTAACAATTTCAATGTACATGTGTACTATAACTTTTATAAGAAATAAATGATTAGTTAGTCGAGTTTATTGTGTTTTTATTATTTTATTAAATTGCTTCATTTTTTCGCACCTGTATTAAAAATAGTCGTTCAGTACACTTGCGGAACCGTCATTGCAACTTGTTCCGACTGTCAACCCTCGCCTTCGGCTGCGCCTCGGCGGAACTCTTTGCAATGACAGCCTTTCCGCACTTGTAATGAAATATACTATTTCAAAATCGGTTCAGTAGATCCAGAGATTACCCCCTATAACCTCACAAACTCAAAAACTCTTTAGGTAAAATATAAGTATAGATAGATAGTATAGATGAAGTTGAGGCTAGGAAGTAGATGCTTCGTTTCAGACAAAAAATTAAAAGCAAAAACCAATACCCACTATCAACCAGTTCTCTCGATAACAACCAAGGAAACTGGATTGTAATGATTATTTTTTTACTTTGGATATAAGCTTGTGTTTGACTACAATCTCACCATGGTATGCGATTATGTGGCCGATAGTGATAAGCATACAAAGCCTAGAATAAAATTGGCTTTCAAGTGCAGCTGTTGGAACTTTCAACTTGAGGGTGTTAGCTAACCAGTCGGGTACTAAATACCTATAATCGTACTATAGTTTCCTCATAATGTTTTCCTTCACCGAAAGCTCAAGGTCATTGTAGAATTTTAACCCGCGACCTTCGCGGCAGTATCCGATATCACCACCACAGATTTATTATCATCTTAAAAAGCACCGCAGTAAATTCCAAATTTGTTTTTAATAGCCACTACTCAACCATATCAACGTAAAGCCACGAAACATATCTTAAGATGTAGTTAGACTTCGAGCTCAGTGTTTAGTTACTCGCTCATCGCTACTCGAGAGCTTTAAGATCAGAGCCTTATTAATAGTGTAATCTAACCGAGGAGTCGCCTATTAAAACTTAAGACGTTGTTTCTTATGATGTTACTATTATAAGTTGGTTCAGTGTAATGGAAGTTGTTTAGATATTTTTAATGATCTGTACTGTAACATGTTAAGGTGATCTTAATAGTATATTTCATTACAAGTGCGGAAAGGCTGTCATTGCAAAGAGTTCCGACAAATGTCTACCCGAGCCGAGGCGCAGCCGAAGGCGAGGGTTGACAGTCGGAACAAGTTGCAATGACGGTTCCGCAAGTGTACTGAACGACTATTTTTAATACAGGTGCGAAAAAATGAAGCAATTTAATAAAATAATAAAAACACAATAAACTCGACTAACTAATCATTTATTTCTTATAAAAGTTATAGTACACATGTACATTGAAATTGTTACAGTTTTTTAAACTAACTGGGGAAGTTTTAGGTTGCATATTTACTGTTTGAGACAAACTATTATTAATTTCGTATGATTGTTCATGTATATTTGTCATACAGTGTTTGTGCAATTATAGTGATTCCGGTGGTGTTAATTAAAAAAAAAATAGGGTCGAAATTACTCATTTTGTGCAACAAACAACTAAACTCGCAAAGAAAATTTCTGGAAAATGGCGCCAACCGTAGAATATAAGCAGAGTTTTTTTTTCTTCACCCAAAGGGAACTATCCATACAGCTTAGTCTTCAGTATATTTTTTTTATTGATATGAAATGAAATTGAATGAGATGAAATGAAATGAAACCTAACCTAACTCATTCAATTAAATCATTAAATCTGATATTGAAATAAATTAGTAGCTTCTTTTTAGAAATATACGTATTTGTATGAATCACAAAAACTCTTTAGTAAAAACTTCATGGTTGGTTTTTATTTTTAATAGACATTATTTTGACAGTTGGGAAAGAGACGCACTAGTTCGGTAAAGGTAAAAAAAAAGCACTAGTATGTAATAGCCCACATCCCGAACGCTATACGTCCCTGTAATACACCACTTTTTGAGCAACTGTATTAAAAACGAAGTTACGGGTGTATGGTCTATATCTTGTTGCTATTTAAGTTAACGTCACTTATTTTCTTATGAAAAAAGGTGTGAGATTGAGTAGTGTTAGTTTGTACTATTATCATATGCCCCTTGGATTGGTCTGTCTGGTTGAAAAAGGTTTCAGACAGTTAACATAAAAGTGGAGTTTCAGACTATAACTAAGTGAGATTAGTAATTTTTTTGAGAGCTCTAGAGTCTGTATGGTAATGCTGCCAATGGGAAGTGTCTGGGAGTATTGATGATAGATTTTAACGATATTGTGTAACATAATATATGTACGTCAAAATCTGATGTCAGAATTTCAGTGAGTGAAACTTCAGAACAATTTGTTCACAACAACCGAACATGTCTTGAGGCGGACCATAATGTGGGCTAGTTGAACGATCCATCTTATTTAAAGGAATCGCCAGAAATGGGGTAACCGCTTGTTCAGGCCAGGTTTCTGACGGCGAATCAGCCGGCAACACCAATCGTTCGGGCAGCCCAGCGGGCAACACTTTTCCTCCCCGCCCCTCTCGATCTATGGCCGACTTCCGCCCTTTCTCTTTTCTTCCTTCACGCAATGCAACACGATGTAATCAAGATAAAATTAAAAATTGGAAAATTCAACAAGTAACATCTTTTATTTGTCACTTTATCGTGGACACCGCTATTGGAAGGAAGGATTTTAACTGAAGAAAGAGGCACTTGGGCGTATAAAAACTGCTTATATATGTAGTTTAAAATTGCTATTTTTGCTTTATACAGGGTACCTAAATAAGGTTTATTCTGATTTAGGCGATACTTGCTACAGCATAAAATAATCGTATGATTTTTTTGCAGGTTTGGGCCTATCAATTGTACCGCCCGACGACAGGGAGTTCATCCTCACACCTTAGTACAGTGCGGTTTGAGAGACATTTCCTCCCGCGCACGATCAGGTTGTAGAATGAGCTCCCTGTACAGATGTTCCCTAGAGACTACAGCATGGGTTTCTTCAAAAGAGGAGTAAGAAGGTTTATGCAAGGTTTTTTTTATATTCTGGATAGGCTTCTGTTTGACTACAATCTCACTATGGTAAGTGATGATGTGGCCGAAGGTGGTGAGCACACAAAGCCTAGTAGGGAACTTGCTCTCAAGTACAACCGTCGGAACACACCGATAGGTGCTTGCCGACAGATTTTCAACTTGAGGGTGGTAGCCAGCCAGTCGGGTACTACAAAGTACCCTACCACCGTGCTATGGTTTTCTCACGATGTTTTCCTTCACCGAAAGCTCAAGCTCATTGTAGGATTCGAACCCACGACCTTCACCGCGGTATCCAACTTCACTTACCACTGAGCTATCATCGCCTTAAAACGCGTCGGCAACGCGTTCATGACGCCTCTGGTGTTACAAGCGTCCATAAGCTACGGTAACCGCTTACCATCAGTGGGGCAAACAAGGTGGCAGGTGGCAAACAAGCTCACGACCTATACTAGTGGTATTAAAAAAGTATGTTTTGGATGCAAGGCCTCATAGCACTTATTGTTGACGTGTTGATATTCTGCCTCGCTTGTTTAAATATTTTAGGTAAATATAATTTCATACTAGATATTATTATAAATACGAATGTTTGCTTCTCGGTTTGTTTGATGCGTGAAAGAAGGACAGACCAATTAACACATTCATATGATGTAAAAATGTAGAAGGTTCTAAAAATGAAACGAAGCCCTAATTGGAGATGTCCAACCGCTGATTTTGAGAAAATAGTCTAAGAAAAATAAAAATTCAAAGTAATAAAACAACTACATTAATCTCTCCACACTCTAGCTTTTACCGAGCATGTTCGTACCTCAAAAATGTGATGAACCCGAACGTAGGTAACGAGCAAGCAATGTTAGCAGAGCACTATGATGTATCTATGGTCAGACGGACGCTTAAACCACAGTAAATATATAGGATAAAGCAGTATGGAAACTAGGAACAATCCGTTCGAAACGGCGCACTCACACAGACGCGCGCATCGACGAAATCCTAAGCACCCCTCGCAGTGCTGTCAGTAGCGATTGCGTGCGCGTCGTGATGCGTGGATGCGTTATACGAGTTGCAATTTGCACCACGGACTGTCTACAATCTTTTAAAAATGCACTAGTAGGTAAAAATCGTCGAAATCTTTATGAATAAGGCAATAAAACTATAAACGCCAAATAAGTGCCAATTGGCGTTCATGCGATAATACACGTGTACACACCCACGCGGCGCTCACGTTGCATTCTCGTTGTGAGAAACGCAAGCGCTCGGCTATCGCTACTGTAATCAAGCCAAAAATTAAAGTCAACAACCTGATACATTTTCATTTGACCCTCAGCCGGGTAAAATAACAATCATCGCTCCCGACAAACATCTCAATTTCGTCGTGTTTTAATCAAGTCAGAGAGGTTGGGTAAAAATGGTATCACTCAATTCCCTCGTTAACCCAAATCTTGGGACAATATACCAATTAGGGTGTGGTGACCTTTCTTGTATTAGTTTAAGAGAAAGTATAAAATTTATAGACTGGATTATTGAAAGCCATCTACGGTGAATTTGGTTTGACAAAAAATAAATGTCTGAAAAATATCGCAATTTTCATCACACTTCGGAATAATATCTAAGATACTTCTTTCTTACCATACCAAGGCGTAAGATTCCACTGAACCGTAAAAAAACCTGTAAACTACGGGGTGGAAGTTAGTATTTTATTAATCCTACACTATTAAAATATTTCATAGTAAAAATAAAAGAATTCTTACAAAAGCTTTATTTTTATTTTGGGGGTTCCTAAATATAATAATTCCTAGGTAGTAAAGATCCATTGTAATGCCTATCTAACAATCATAATAGATTTGTGTAACTTCTGTCATGATTTAAGTTGTTACGTACCTACTTGCATGAAAACTTTAAATCACCCAATATCGTATCCACTTTTTCTGGCGAAAGAAAATTAGTTTACCATGAAAAACTAACGTAGCTTATCCTATTCAAAATTCAGCTTACAATCGTAGTAGCAAGAAAAAAACTACATGGATTTTTCAGCAAGTCACGATTGAAAACCACAGGATCTGAAAACTCAGCACAGAATAAAAAATAGTGGCTTAATTGAAACGCTTCGAACTAGAACAGAATTCAAAGCCATTCAGCTCTCTGAAATATTCCTTTTCATTAATAAATTGGATAATCATCCTAACTATTCAGTATTATTAGTTTGGCGATGAAATATTATTGAAAACACCTTTCTGATACATTTCAATAAAACGGATTTAATTCATTTCTTTAGATTAGTTTTCCACGAAAGTTTTAAGTGAACTAACAAGAAATTGAAAAAAAAAATGCAACAAAATACGTTTTTTATTATTTTCTTCATAATGATAGTAATATGGGCTTGTTTTTGACAACAATCTCGCCGTGATAAGTGGTACCGTGGTTAGAAAGAGTGTAGGTGCCGAAACAGACCGATAAATAGGTGGATGGCCATTTGCACTATAAGCAGCTTTAACGTTAATAATACGTTAACAAAGCATCAAGTCCAACAATACTAGTCAAATATAACAACCGTAGGAATGCACGACAGGAACTGCGGTAATTCCGCCAGTGATACGACTACAAACTAAATTAAGGCTCCACGTAACGAACAAACTAACAAAGGGTACCTGTTTAATCAAGTTAGCATCTTACTGGCTTGGATTGTGTTGAAATCAATTTATACAGTCAATACGTGAGACAGGTCCGCTGTCTCGCTTGCACTTGGCAAGCCAGGTGTCCTGATTACATAATGCTTGATGGAATTCAAATTTGATTATGTAGCATCGTATCACTGATTAGGTTAGCTTTAGGTTCGATACCTATAAGGCTAGTGATGCTTGTAACATTAGTATTGTCTTTAATTAATGATAAATGAATTATATATAAACAGGTGGACTAATTGGATAACCATTAATTAAAAACGATGGGGGCAAAAGTTTGGTTAAGCTCACTTCGCATTCATTCCGTTTTTTATTCTTAATTTTTTTTATTCCACAATTTTGACAAGCAAGCAGGTACTGGTATGTGACTACGGTCGTACATTACTAGGGGGATTGCCAATGTGTTTGCTTATTTACAATGCCTTAAATGGCTGTCTATTTTAAAATCAAACCGATAGTAGGTACCAATAGATAGGAGAAATTAATCTTTGAGTGGAAGCTGTGTACTAACAAGTACAGTCCTAATGCCAGGTAGGTAGGTGGTCAAAATTATGTTGACAGGAAAGACCATTAATCAAATATGGGTTGCATGATGTGACTTCTAAATTTTGTAAAATACTGAGAATTTTGTGTGATAGAAATTTTTCTTTAACTTAAAATTCCACTCGCATCTTTTCCTGAGTGCGTGTTGCCGTAGGTGTTAATTTGAAGATACCTATATGATGCGTTATGCGTGACTCTTTTTAAATATTTTTGTGATTTTAATTAACCTACCACAGAACTTTCAAGTGTAAAATACCAGAATCAAATTTAATTTTATGGCCAATAAAATTTAGGTGCAACCCTCTCAGTGCCCGGTGGACGATGTTAATTAATAATTGTGTTCTTGTTTCCCCGACTTTACGTAAATAACGTTTTAAGTAGTATTTTGTTGTTATTTGCCGGAGAATTAAAACCGCATCGTTTTGCTCGGTTGGGTTTCGGCCGTTTTATGTTTAGAGATTGGCACGAGATAAAGGTTGCGTAAATACTTTGGTTCAAAATTCTAAACATCTGAAAGGCTCAAGATTTGTATCTCAAAGTCAATCTTTAAGAGCAATGATGCGATTTTCCACAACAACAATGCTTAATCCTTGATGAATTAAATTAATAAATATTGTTTATTGTATTGAAATTTATAACTGTGGATTGAATAATAATAATTTATTATGGGTTTTAATATTAAAATAATGTAGGGCTAAAATAAAATTGTACAGTTATGAACTATAGGTATTAGGTACTTCTGTTTTGTGTCGTGCTATTAGCAGTAACTAAAGCCAATAAAACACTGCCTAGTAACTGACCGACCGGATCTTGGAAATGGGGCACACTTTATAGGGCAATTCGAACTGATTTCAGTGTAATAAATTATCTCGTGTAAAATAAATGTTTTATACATAAAATATTCAGTGAGTAGTGGGATAAATAGATGCTTAGGATTTTTTTTGCTGTATAATATATAGGATGGCCGGTAAGTATTACGACAAACTTAAGGTGGAGATAGGTGGTCGGGTCACCTACCAAATATACAAAATTGAGCTCTATAATAATTATAAGTTAAAAAAACTTTTTTAAATACAAGCTTTGGATTCAAAGTGACGTCACTTTATTTTTTGAGTTATTCTCAGCAAGCCCTTTCATTTGATACCCATATTGTAGGCTTGCATTAAAAATTAATAGTCAGCTATCTTAGGTGTTCCGCCATGTTGGATTTAGAATGACGTCACCCAGCTGACCATGTATTGTCATCCAAACTAAACGTGTATACAAAATTTCAGCTCAATCGGTTAAAGATATCTGCTTCAAAATTGAGTTGCAAGATTCACTGGAAAAACAAACATACAATGTAAAGCTTGTAATAATAAAAAGATCACCATTTTAGAGATACTATAGATACTTATTATAAATGTGAAAGTTTGTATGTTTGGATGTTTCTTGCTCAATCACACAAAAACGGCTGAACGTATTTTTATGAAACTTGGCACACAGGTAGATCATATCCTGAAATAAAATATAGAATAGTTTCAAACCCGGAAAAAGATACGATCCTTCAGGAACGCGGGTGAAACCGCGGGGCGGAAAACTAGTTATGTAATAAATTGCAATAATGCTCATTTCTTTAATCTCAAATTCATTGGCTGCCCGCTACTGAGAAATAATAAAGGTAATAATAAAGCTTTAGTAATATACCTTCTCAAGTACTTCCTAATACGAAATACAGCTGTATAGTGTGCCTGTTGTCGAGTCTTTGCCATTGTTAGCTGAGGTTGGTCAGGCTGAGCTGTGTGTGAGTAGTAATACTGATTGCTCTTTCCCAATTATATATAAAACGGTAATGTTTACAGATAAAATAGGTATTAATTTTGGTTCAATTCTTAATAAGTATTCCAAACAACCAGTAGTTAATTATTGTATGCCGGGCGCTTCATTCATACAGATTATTAATAGAATTATGAAAATGAAATTTGACAAGTATACCACTATTGTTGTCTTAGTTGGTCAAGGCATAGGTATACATAGAAAGGACCTATTTAATAGTTATGAGTCCCTTCAAAATTTAGGGGTAATGAAAGTAATGTTGTGTGCCTTCCCCTACTCAGTTGACTATACTGACAAACAAAATAGTTATATTATGTATTTAAATAACTCCTTATATAATCTGACATGTCATAATGACAATTTTATATTTTTCGACACTAATAAGTTTGTTAGTGGAATTAAAATTACTCGGGATTCTCTCAATATCCCCAAAAAATACAAAAACATGATGGCTACATTGATAGCATATAATATTGATATTGTTATAGTTAATATAACAAACAGTAGTTTAAGTGACCAAGCAGTATTATCTAGTCATACTAATAATATTGTGGTAAATTCTTTAAACATATAGTAACGACAATAGAGAAGCCTAGACAGAATATAACCTTATTGCATCAGAATATAAATCGCTTCTCTGGCAAAATACATGATGTTGAACTTTTAACAGATAAATTGAATATTGATGTTTTATGTTTTACTGAAACGTGGTTAAAGCCTGACACGATGGCATTCAATGTAAATAATTTTACGGTCGCCAGTGCCTTCCACAGGATGTCTGCCGTAGGTGGTGGATCTATTATTTTAGTAAATAACAATCTTAAATACAAGAATCGATTTGATATTTGTAGTCATTCTGTGGAGCGCGTTTGTGAGGTGGCATGTGCAGAGATTGAAAGCTCCATCATCGTCTGTGTTTACAGGCCGCCGGCTTCAGACTTTTTGTTATTCTCATCTATCATAGAAGAAATACTTACTAAGCTCTTGAGATCCAAAAAATCAATAATTGTCTGCGGTGATTTTAATATTGATATTCTTGCTGCCTCATCTGATAGAAATAACTTTATATCTTTATTTAAATCATTTAATATGGAATTTTTGTTTAGAGAACCAACACGAGTAACAGCCACGTCTTCTACGTGCATTGATAATATTATAATAAATGGGAGTATTATAGAAAAGTTTTTAATTAGTGGTGTTCGCTCGGATCATTTGGCTCAAGTAGTTAAATTACCTTCCAAGAGAGAAATTATATCGGGAAGTAGAGAATTTAGACAAACAACTAAGAACAGGTTGGATAAATTTAACAATAATTTGGAATTAAACCTTCTTAATATGTCCTTCGAATCTAACGATCCTAATATTACCTATGATAAATTATTTTCAGCGATTTGCAAAGGATACAATAAATTTTGCCCAATTAAATCTATTAAAGTATCTGATAAATTGAAATTTTGTGAGTGGGCAACTAAAGGAATAAGACTGAGTAGGGATAATATGTATGAACTCTATCGCAAAAAATCTTATTCAAATAACGAAGAGTTTCATGCATATGTTAGGAGTTATTCAAAGATATTTAAATCAGTATGTAACAAAGCAAAGGCTATGTTTATTGCCAAAAAAGTATGCGATTCTAATAACAAAATTAAAACTATCTGGAAGATCATAAACATGGAGACTGGTAAAAATAAAAAGGAAGGTGAAACAATAAATCTTAAAGTAAATGAAAAGCTAATTACAGACAAACTTAATGTAGCTACTGCTTTTGAATCATTTTTTTTCAACTATTCCGACTGAAGCTACAAAAAATCTTGCATCATCTCCCACTAAAGCGGAATGTCTACTTAAAAAACATTTTTCTAATTATATTCCAAATTTTTCATTTAAGTATATTGAAACTAGCGACATCTTGAGCGCTTTTAAGTCTTTGAATGTAAAAAATACTGAAGACTTATGGGGATTATCAGTTAAAGTTATCAAGTCTATGATCACTAGCGGTTTTTAACCAATGCATTGATAAAGGTGTTTTCCCTGACTTAATGAAACACAGTAAAATTGTTCCAATTTTTAAATCTGGTTGCAAAAATAATCCTTCCAATTACAGACCTATCTCTATTCTTCCTGCACTAAGCAAAGTTTTTGAAAAAATAATTTTAAACCAATTATTAGCTCATTTCACACATAACGGGATTTTGCATACTAACCAGTTTGGATTCACTAAAGGGAGATCCACGACAGACGCAGGGGCTAAACTTCTTAAGCATATTTTTGAGGCCTGGGAGAATTCTCAAGATGCGGTCGGCGTATTTTGTGATCTTTCCAAGGCTTTTGATTGCGTGGATCATCAGACCCTAGTTTTAAAACTTCATCACTATGGAATCCGTGACACGGCTCTTTGTCTTGTATCATCATATTTATCTAGTCGACAACAAAAAGTAGGTATCGGTTGTACTACGTCCCCAGGGTCTTTAGTTAAAACGGGCGTACCGCAAGGATCGATTCTAGGGCCATTTTTGTTCTTGGTCTATATAAATGATCTGCCTTACATGATAAATAACTTGTGCGATATAGTTTTATTTGCGGATGATACTTCCCTAATTTTTAGAGTAGATAGAAAAGACGCTGACCTTACCGATCTCAATGAGACCTTAGCAACAGTGTCAAAATGGTTTGCCACCAATAATCTTATGCTTAATGCGTGCAAAACCAAATGTATTAGATTCTCTCTTCCAAATGTTCCTAAGAGCAGCACCAACGTACTAGTTGATGATAGAACACTTGAACTAGTTGACAAGACAGTTTTCCTTGGTATAACTTTAGATAGTAAATTACAATGGGGTCCTCATATAGAAAAATAAGCTAGCAAATTGAGTTCGGCTGCTTTTGCGGTAAAGAAAATTAGACAAATAACAGATATTGCTACAGCTAGGTTAGTTTACTTTGCATATTTTCATAGTCTGATGTCCTATAACCTCTTGCTGTGGGGTTCAGGGACTGATTTGGATACTGTTTTTATTTTACAGAAAAGGGCGATTCGCGCGATCTATTGTTTGGGTCCTCGCGAGTCACTGAGAAATCAATTTAAAGAATTTAAGATATTAACGTTGCCCTCGCTGTACATATATGAAAATATAATGTATGTTCGAAAAAATTTAAATTTGTTTGAAGTAAACAGTAATCATCATAATTTTAATACAAGACACAAAGATAAAATTGTGACCCCTAGATTCAGGCTAGCGAAAGTTAATAAATCTTTTCTCGGGAATTGTGTTCGTTTTTACAATAGGATCCCACGTGAGGTAGCTGGAATGTCTTACTTTAAATTCAAAAATTTTATTAAACTCAGGTTAATGAACAAAGCCTACTATAAGGTGGCTCATTACATGGAAGACAGAAATATATGGTTGTAGTAGCTTCTCTCTGCACCTGCATCCCCCTGGCGTAGTGTAAAATATTTGAAAATGTATCTAAATGTACTTATAAAAATGTAAGAAAGATCCACTGTTAAAAAAAAAATTGCCTTGCTGAGTTTCTTGCCGGAGTCTTCTCAGTTTAAGTGTATTCCGAACCGGTGGTAGAGTCAATTGTAACGTTCATGAGTGCCTTACCAGGGCCTAAACTGAATAAATGAGTTTTGAGTTTGAGTTTGAAATAAAGAATACCAGATTTTGTGACACGAACGAAAGACCTATTTACATTAAACATTTCCTGGTAAATTTGTATTCTGTTTGTTTAATGTTTTGTTGTTACTTAAGACGAGTGGGACGGCCGTACCACTTTAGACCCCTAAGGTTAAGAAACATTGAATTATTTATGAAGTTAATTACATTGAATTTAATATTATAAACACGTACCAACATTATATTAAAATTTCACTTTCATCTTAGCCATTCATCTATTTAGTACGCCGAAGACCCATTTTAGGGAATAGAGAAAATACCTAAATCCACTTCATTATCACGCAAAAGCTTTTCATGTCGATTTGTTTAGTGTTAAAGACAATAAAATCCCTTTTATCCAACAAAACGTCTATTACTTTAAACGAAAACATTCTTCGCTCTAATAGCCTGAATAAAAATATAAACAGAAAACGAACCTGTTTCAGAACTTTCTCGTTACAAACGGTCTGTCCACATGGTTAGGTAAATGTCTCACCGCCGCGCCGGTAAGATTTATAAATTAGTAGGTAGCTTTATTATCACAGGAATACCTCCTACCTATAGGTATCATTTAAAGTTGATGCAAAAAATCTATGCTATTTCCAGTGTCACAATATGCCAGAGACTATCTCCATAAAGTATTTCTGGAGCTCAGGCCTAATCTATAGACCACAATGTAATGAAAAGGTTTCAATGGAACTAATGTACGCTACTAATTCTTGAATATTTTTGAAGCGAAAACTTTTTTAGGCGCGTTGAGCAGTTTTTTAGTGAACCAAACTTATGGTATTCGCGTCATCGTCACCGCACGCTTCCCATTAGTTTTCACTTCTATCGGCAGTCCCCAAAGACTGTCCCGCCTCTTTTTAATACGCTTTTATTAGCTTGGTGTGTATCTATCTATCTATGTAACGGAATCTTTGAACGTGATTTTCACAACTTTCCAAACGACGGATTGATTTGAAACTTTGCACACATATCAAAGACCGATGACCATGCAATAATCTGGGGGCACGGTAGTGCCCCTGCCAAGTCTCGAGCAAACGGACGTGATTTTTACACCTTTAAAACGACGGATTGATTTGAAACTTTGCACACCTATCAAGGACCGATGACATTGCAATAATCTGGGGGCGCGGCAGAGCCCCCGCCAAGTCACGAGCAAAAATGTGGCACGTCCGTACCATCCTTTTTTCGAAGCAGTTCAGGCCATTTTTGACCCCTATAAATTCGTTGTGGATTTAAATAAACCACTAAAAAGTAGAAAATAAAATTAATAGTTTAGTTTACCTTTTAGTGTGATTTTTTATAAAAGCGTGTTTTTTTTTTGTTTTTTAAACTATTATTTTGTATTAATACAATGAGCAATGAAAAGATTCGTTTGTCGTTCGCTTACTCTCTGACAGTGAGACGGGAGTTGAAAATTTTAATCCTATTTAAAGTAGAGCAACATTGCACGTGTGGTTTTGGCCCGGGGCGTTTGTTGATTTTCGCGCCTAATTATCGCGTCTCGTGTATGAGAGAAGTTTTGCTTTCAGTTTAATTTTCGACACCCATACTTAAATGTGGGTAATGTATGATCATTTATTCAGGCTTTTGCTTTTAATTAGTAACAACCATGTTTTTTGGCAGAATTTTCAGAGTTTTATAATACACTGGGCTACATCATGCGGTGCCCGTGTTTCAAAACAACTTTTTTTGTGGGTTTATCCCCAATATACCTACTAGTTTAGTTACTATAGTACTACTAACCGCCCCGCGGTTTCACCCACGTTCCCGAGGGATCTTATCTTTTCCTGGGATAAAAAGTATCCTATGTCCTTCTCCAAGGTTCCATCTATCTCTATACCAATTTTCATCTAAATCAGTTCAGCGGTTTAATCGTGAAGAGGTAACAGACAGACAGACACAATTTTGAATTTATAATATTAAGTATGGATTCCAGGATATGGTTTAGTATTTTTTAGTTTATCCATTAGGCCAAAAAACAACTAATTAACTTACAAATAAATTAAATCCTTTCTGTTTATAGTATTACTGAACATAGATATTATATTTATATCCATCATATTAAAATGCAGAATAATAAATAATAATAAACCAATAGTAATTGGAATAAAATTACCTTTGCACCGTCCTAATTTATAATAATAATTGACTTAAAGTTCAGCAGGCACCATGCCCAATTCAGCTTTCATTTACAACATCTGTTTCTATAATTCAATCGATTAATCGTCGTTGAGCGATTTCCTTTAGAATCAGAAATACCCTTCAATTCTTGACAGCCGTCCCATAACTAAACAGCTTGCACTGTAATTGAAGCAATTTAACATTGTATCGGGTAAATTAGACGATTCTACAAAAGTGGCTATGCTATGCTATCCTAAGATTTGGAATCAATATTTTTTTCTTCTAATATTGTAATGTTTTCTTTCTTATTTTAAAGTTTTAATACCTAGTGGTAAAAGTAAAGTAAGTTTTTTTTATATGAATTAACAGTGCTAAATAAGTAGGTCTTGCAACTGCACTTGATCACTACTCAAAGTCACTTCACATCAACTTTAGAATTATGTGCTTCCCATCTTTCTCCGCACTATCATTCATGATTATTCAGATTGTGATCGAACATAATCCTATAGAATACATTCAAATCTGTAAAAACTTTACGAAGGAATATCCAAGAAGGAATAGCCAGAAATAAGCGCTTAAATGTATTTAACAAGAGGAAACGAAAATTAAAAATGCCTTGGTAGATGGATGATCAATAAAATAGAATCCTGCAAATTCAATCTGAACTTGTAAATATAAAATAACTAAGACATTAAAACCAACATTGAGATAATAAAGGCACATAAAATCTCTCCTATTCGTTATTCCTTAGATTTATTACTTTGTGAGTTTTCCTTCTTGTTAGCCTTTGAAATGTTACATCTTAACACTTTTTCGCTCTTTTGGATATCAATGGCGCGGAATGAACATTTATGCTGGTAGATTTATGCCTTTAACATAATATCTTTGCAGGCAAATAATATTTAGGCGGCTTTGTATAAGGTACTCTTTGGTTACATACAAGTCTATGGTTCCATTGGTTGCTTACATCAAACCATGGATTTCATTACATTTTAACGTAAGTGAACGATTAATAGTCAAAGATTTACTATTAACTTAAATTGTATTATTAACGAATACTAGTTTTATAAATATCAAATGAAAAATAGAGCAATACGTTACATACCACTAAACATCGTTGAGTAGAAAATTTGTAGACAGAAGTTGGTATTTTGCTCTTTAAATTGATAGAAAGATATTATGCCAAACTACACATCGTAGGAATGTAAATAATTGGGCCGTCTTCACCCGAGATGCCAACTTTTGGACCCCAACGAGCGAGTAAGACGTGATGACCACACGCGAATAACAGATTCAGGGGGACATCAAATACACCTCATTTTTTTTTAATTTCACACTAGAATCCTAAAAAGGTGATTTAGTAAGTTCGAAAAAAAGTAAGAAAGTATACAAAATTAATGGATGATTTTAATAAAGTAGCAAAATTGTCGAATACAATAAATGGCAATAAATATTTTTTATCTCCAGTTACTGCAAGATGTTTGTGAATAGACCAGCAACTGTAGTTACCCTCATTAAAGTTGTCGTGTCGTGATACCAGAGGGCGTCTATTGAATCCTCATTTAAAAACAGAAGGCAGTATTTGTTTGCAAATCAAAAGCCAATATCGAACTGCGATCAATACAAGCTTTGATATATTTGCATAATAGGATTTTGTTGGCGGGCCATTCAGCTGAGAACCAAATGAATACGGTATTTTTGTGTCAACGATGAAACAATCCAATACTCTGTGGATTCAGTTCTTTTTTCTGATTGTTATCTAGCTACTATTATTGATATGATACTATCAAGTACGCAGTTATACAAATCTGAATATAAAGTTATCTTGAATTTTTAACAACACGTTCGGTAATTTATGTTAGGACTATTGTTGCAGGAATAAAGTAGAATTATAGTAATATGACAAGGATTATAGTGTATTTGTGTGAAGTTGAATTTCCCCTATTTATTTTTTACAACTGAACGTATTTGAAGGTCTCATAATAAAAGAAGAAAGGTAAGCTTTTCGAGGAAAGCTTTAGCTCTAAACGTACCCGTGTCTCGGGGACCCCTAAAACTTTGCATACGGTCCCATTAGGCCCCAGTCAAGTTCAAATAATAGGCAAATAAGTGCCTAAAATGTCATTGGAGATCTAAAGTAAAGAACAAAATTGGACTTTTTCTCGAATACCTCTTTGTCTTCGTATTGTAATTTTCTTTTTTAAAAGAGATTTTATTTGCAATATTTCTACCATTGAGCCATTGGTAAAAATGAACCAATATTCATAGCTATTATTCATCGAATCACGCATATTCCATAAGGAATCTCGTTTAAACGTCTTCTATGTATAAAAATGCATATATTGCATTAAATTTCAAGTGCAAAGAATTTTTATTATTTCCCAAAAAAAATGAATTTACTACCAAAAAGTTGGAAATTAACAAACCTGAACTATTCCTTCTCTGTAGAACAAACTATCCGTCTCCATCACAATTCAACAATAAATCCGAGGCAGGTCAACCGTGTAATTATTTCCCACCAGGTTTCCATAAATCATGCTGAGGTTACCGATACCCTGGGTCTGCGATCAATCACTGACCCTTGCCTTCTAACGCTTGGAAATGCCTTACATTATCTTCAGAGTAGTTTTATGCGTTATAAAGATGTGCTATAATTCATGCATTCCTGGTACCTTGACAAATCGTTTGCAATAAATTTCGACATTATTTGGCTTTATTAAACCAATGCTGTCTACGTTGTTTCTATTTAGGTATTACTTAAAATTCTAAAAATAAATAATTTGTTTATATATGTACAAATTAAGAGTTTTATTATAAACCAAACATTTCATTAAAGAATGGTAAAAAAAGAAATGTCTGTTGCCCGAAACAGGAATCTATCCCTGTTATTTAGCACATAAGCCAAGAAAACGATAATTTTTAAGTGCAAATTAGTACTTCGCTATTGCTATTTTAGGTAACTAACTACCTTCGTTATGTTACCTACTCTACGAGTATCTCTAAACAAGTTTAGTCTTAAATGTACTTTTGTTTATATCATAGCTGCAAAAGATTTTCACTATCACAAACCTTTGACCTCGATACCATAAAATGTGTAGGTCGCAGGGCCCACCAAGGATTAAAGGCATAGCATCAGCGGTTACCCTGCCGAGCCTCTGGGATGGATCACAGATTCCTAGCCAGATTACTTTGGTACAGATATAGCAATGCTGGATGGCGCTCGGCTATAAGAAATTTAACGTTTGTTTTGGTATCAGTGACCACGCTACCCCTTTTCCAATTCTCTTCAAATCGGTTCCCGTAGATTCACTGTAAAAGAATTTACTCGAAGCCCTTTATTTTAAATTTTTCAAACTATTATTTTTTACAAAAATCCAAACTTATTACAAATGCGAAAGTGTGTCTGTCTGTCTGTTACCTTTTCACGCTTAAACCGCTGAACCGATTTCGATGAAATTTGGTTCAGAGATTGATGGAACCTTGGAGAAGGACATAGCATACTTTTTATTCCGGGAAAAGATAAGATCCCGAGAAAAGATAAGATGATCCCTCAAGAACGCGGGTGAAAATGGGGCGGTAAACTAGTAATTTATAATTATAAAAATAGCCACACGTCATGACGTCAGTTGGAACCTAGTTTATAACTAAACTATATAATTGAAATAATATGACAATTTATAGTGGGGAAAATAAGTACCTACCTACCTACCTAGATATACTTACTGGTATACCTATCTTGTTTTCTATTGTATACCTAATATTATACTAATTCTTATCATAAAAACAGCCCTATATTTTTTTCTTTTAATCTGCTATAAAACGTGAGCAACCACATAAAAAAAATATGTATATTTTTTTACAATTCTACAAAATAAGGAAACAAACAAACTTTTATTTCATCTCAACGCATGTTTTCAAAAAGTTTCTCAACAGCCAAACAGAAATAAAGCACATTATGATATCATAATTTATACAGAGCACAATGTAAATAGGCTCAGTAAACAAGTTACAATGGACCGCTGAAATAACGACGCGTCACTTAAAGGAAAACTTTAGTTCTCTGTTGGCCGAATTTCCATGTCATTCCTTTCAACGGGTCCCTTGACTAAACGTAGGGATCTAAAGGTTTTTGTGTCAGCCTCCATCACTAGGACAGTTTCCAGAATAAATTTACTGACATCAGATATTGTGTATCTAAATTTTGGCCAGCTCTTTGAACAAACTTGTGCTCTAATTCAAATAATTCGGTAAATTTTCCATTCTAGACTATACTTTTGATTTTGGTTGAATTATTTATTGAAGCCATTGGCATATTTGTTATTCTTTACTTGAATTGCTAGAAAATAGATTCTATTTTTATCCTATTGTTTTCCTGGCACTTTTGTCTCAATGATGGTCAAAGGGTGTTTCTAATACAAAATAGATTTATACATTTTAGTATAATTCATTAATGTTATAGTAATTTGAGCTCGTTTAATTAATTAAAAGTGATTTCTTTAGATTTCGGATATGGTTCCGTAGTAGGTAAAATTGTTCAACACGATTAACCCAACATAAGTTTCGAAAATAAGCTATATACCTAATATATAAAATTATCCACCAAGTATATCTGCTATCACTGACCCACAAATAAACGGACATAATTACGGTTATGTAAATAAAAAAACTGGTTAATAATAAATGTAATAAATAAAAACAAACAAAAACCTAGTGACCGTCATCTCACTTCATCCACAGCCCTATAAAATCTGAATGATATCGTAAGATAAAACTGCGCCTATTTTCCTCCAACGAATTCAATACCCCAAGAAACCTCACAAAATCCAATATAAAGCTAAGGGCGTTCCATTATTCATTTCATTACACGCGTACAGTACACACAGATACAGAATAACCAATCCCGTGGGTTGTAATAAAATGATTCCATGAAATTTATATAAAATAAAGCTAAGGTAAATGTCCGACTACAAGTGAGTAGCGACCTACGAGCTACGAGCTAGAGTTACCAAGGAAGGCCTCACCATAACTTTATTACAATCCAAAATATTCATAGGTAAGCCAGCCACGTTAATAACCTGTTTTTTCAATACTTTTTATTACGATTTTTAAATATGATTGATAACTATTCAAGGCCGTTAATATTGTGGTAGAATTTTGCAAATCATAGCCGTTTTATTCCGTAAGTAGTAATAAGCAATGAAATAATCGCTATTTGTTTACCGCGGTTAATTCATACTTCTTTACTCGCTAATAGTGAGGCAAACACTTTATCGCGGGCAACCACGTAGTTACAGATGCGGTCGACGGAAAAATGTTGGAAAAATTATTGGAAATAATGTAATTGTATTAGTGATAGGAGCTGCTGCATTTGCTAATTAAAGCATTGGTTATTCTGAATCGTTAATATGATTAATATTTGAATATTTCCTTGGTTTTTCCTGTGTGAAAAGCTGTTACAAATAGGAATGTTTATAACAGGGGCTTATATATTATGCAATATGTGTAAATAAATTAATGCACAGAATTGATTTAGCATAAATAACTTGAACCGCGAGTCCAGTTTTTTTTTGTAGTTTGTTTAAAGACGTCCATCCTATCCGTAAGCCAAAGATTTAAATGAATCTAGTTGTAAAATCCAAAAGAAGTATTTATATTATCTTACCTTGTGATGATATTGGTAAACTCTATTTTGTACCTGAAAACAAAAAAAAACGTTATTTTAATAAGTTTTTTGAGAACACCATATTATAACACAGTGACCAGGTGCTGCTTGAGGGGGCTGGTTTGCTTGAGTTTGTTTGTTTACATAATCACTCCTAACTAAATTCAATTTCTTTTTTGCCGCCATAACACACTTATATTATCAGTAAGACTATATAAATAATTATAAAATGTAATAGGTCTATGTTGCTTTTTTAAAAAAGAGTAATTGCTGAGTTTATTGCCGGCTCTTCTCAGCAAAAGCAACCTTCCGAACCGAGCGTTAGAATTTAACATGAATCAAATTGACGATTAAAAATACTTGTAATAAGTTTACTTAATAAAGATATATTTGAATTTTAATTTATACAAGAAATCCGGAAGTAATACGACAAACTTAAGGGCACAGAGTACCTGAGCTTAAGGGGCAGATAGGTGGGCGAGTCACCTACTAAATATCACGGTACTACTAAGGTCACGAAATATTTCGCTATTTCTGATTTTTATGTTTATATTTTAGATATTAAAAAGACTCGAAAAGACTTTTACTGAGGTCATACATTCATAGAGTATCCTTCATAAGAGAATTTATAGGAAGTCTAGCTTTCTGCACCAGGATTTATACCACGATCCCCTATTTTACCTCCTCTGATGTTAGTACAAGTTATCTCTTACTATGTCCATCCACCACGGTTTCACCCGCCTTCCCGATCGACGAGATTAGGGACGCGAGGTTTTCGGGATAAAAAGTATCCTATAATTTATTCCAGGATATGATCTACCTGTGTGCCGAGTTTCATCAAAATTTCAAGAGTTTCATCCGTTCAGCCCTTTTTGCGTGATTGAGCAACAAACATCGAAAATTATTATATGTATGAGTCATATTTATATGATAGTGTAATATAAACATAAACTTTCACATTTATAATATTAGTAGGATGTGTGAATATCTAATATGACACTGATAGATTACATGTAGGTAAGAATTGTATTATTTTTTACGTTATTTCATAGCTAATTTAAATATAAATAAAAATGGTTGCATACATCCTATTAATCTTTAATCCCGTTTCAAAAATACTGCAAAATACAAAAACAAACTCGTAACTTATCCAACTTTCTATTTTATTTACACTTTACTTTAATAGAAACCCTTTAACCTAAAAAATAACGTCAGCAACGAAATAAAGAATAAAGTTTATAGCGCATTCTAACTGATCACAGTTTATTACAGGGCGTAAAGATTTTTAACAAGCATTACTTTAATGATTTTTCATCTGTATTTGTCTAATACTATAAATTAACCTTAAAAGGGTAACATTATTAAATAACAACTTATAAATAAATTATTTGGTATAAAAAACGAGTGCTGCCAATCGGCAAAGTTGCCAGCAGGCTGGCAGCTAATGCGTTGAAAAGCTTCTCGCCGACCGAAGCCTCGGGCCTCGAGTTTATTTGCTAAAACACGAGCAAATCGTCGACGCAGTCCCACGATTTAAGCCGCAAATTTTAGAATTTATTAAAATTATAATAAAATGCATACTCAAACATAAATCAAAGGTATTCGTATGATAGTTAGGTAGTTGGGTGCTTATGTTTTCCCACACATCGCTGATGCTATCCATATGTCACAAAAACTTAACTTTTATTTTTTAAATTATAAATACAACTTTTAGGTCTCTTATAAACCGACGTAATACAATACAGGGTGTTGCAGTAGATCGTAAAGTAGGGGATTAAGGGTGGTGTCAACGAAACCGCGTTAGGGGCTCATAATTTTGTGTCTAGAGGACAGTGCTTGGAAGGCTTAAGACTTGGCCAAAATATTACAGAGTATTTCTTGCTAAAAACAAATTCACATTTATGTTTTGACACTTATTTTAGATTTCCAAACCCGCTATTTTCTTGAAATTAATACCTGATTTTTTTTTATGAAAGTTTCTTAAAATAAGAGTATTGTGAATATGGTGTTCACCACACCCTACGCAGTTGATTTTATTAAAAAGATTTTTTGCTTAGCAAATATGCCGCTACGTAACACGCCTCAAACTCATCAATTCTTAAGATAAACAATAACGAAGCCAAAATTATCCATTAACTCCTTATTCTATATCAAGACGAACAATCGTAGAATAAGCCTTATATTATTATCACGTTCAGCCTTGGAAAGTAATTAAGATCATTACCATTTAAAGTTTTGATGAAACAAGTTTATATTCACCTACAAATTGCAATGTACGAGTCAATCATAATTTTCGTATTATCCTCCCGAAACGTCATTAAATCTTGCGGCATATCTCTACATAAAGAAAGATATAAGGTACATGTGAGTTACGTTATACAGCCTGCGATCGTATAAGCGTGGTATAAACAACGACTTTATCGCGAGTTTTAACTCAAGGGCACCGGCATCGCGGCACCGTGAAAGGTTCATATCACCCCTTATATTTTTAGGTGATTGTATGGATTTTTTATTTGATTGTTCAATAAGATTGCAACACGGTGAATGGTTGGTTTTATACTTTTACTTTTAGTAGAGAGAAATGACACGTTACTGTACAAACGGTTTCATTTTTATACACAAAAGAAATACCGTGTTCTGAAGAATTGTTTGACTTGATGCCCACGGTTAGTTTTCACCAACGCACATCTCATCATCAACAGGGATCATATTGTATCGAACGTGGTCGTTCAAAAGCGGAATGAGCTCGGGTGTAAAGAGGTTGGTGTTGCAAGCGTCTTACCATCGACTGTATGCATATTTTTTTCATCCTTGTAGTGTAATATAAAAAATCGGTTATAAATATTATTTAAGTGCGTTTTTAAATGAAATTAATAAAACTTTCATGCTTGTTGCAGTATTTTCATGCATTTTCTTTAAAAAAAAATCGAACATTAGGGTATTATTGAGTACCTATCTAATACCAATCCACAAAAATATTACATAAGTAGCGGTCCTCCGCGGTGTTACCCGCGTTCCCGAGGGATCTTTTTTTTTCTGGGAATAAAAAGTATCCAGTACCTACCAATCTCTTATTTCAGGGTATAATCTATTTGTGTGCCAAGTTTCATCACGATCGTATAAGTAGTTTCAGAGTTCATCGCGGACCAACATCGTGACACGGGAATTTTATATCAGGACGATAAGGTTTTTCTTCAAACCCGTTATTTTCAGTGCAGCGTCTTAAATAGCTTAACCCAGTAAACATTCTTCTACTTATTCGTTAGACAAACGCGTAAATTACTTTTTAGTATGTGTAATGGCGACAGTTCATTAAAATAATACAGCAATAAAATGTCAAGTTTTCGCTTGCTTTTATGTCTTTCCTTATTTCAGTTCATACTGAACATGGCTTCAGGCTGGAGAAACACACATTTTATTACTTAATTGCTTCTTAATTTGTTTATTTTGTAAAGTAATCTCTTAGCTTGCAAATGGGACAGTCGTCCCAACACATCCCGTTAAAGTCATATGTGACCAATCGCACTCAAAAAGTTGTTATAAATGGTCACGAATCTGAATTTGTCCCTATAAGTTCAGGAGTGCCCCAAGGCTCAATCTTGGGCCCTCTGCTGTTTGTGCTATTTATTAATGATGTAAATGACTGCTTTAAATTTTGTGACTTCTTGCTTTATGCAGACGACTTGAAAATATTTCATATCATAGATAATACTCACGATCAGAATAAATTCCAACAAGATCTTAACTCCTTTTCCACTTATTGCATTAAAAACAAGCTAGGCTTGAGTATTAATAAGTGCAAAACTATCACCTTCACTAAGAAAAAGCGTATACTAGAATTTACATATAGTTTATGTGGAGTACAACTTGATGCTGTTGATTCGATCAGGGACCTGGGAGTAATATTGGATAATAAACTACATCTAGACACGCACATTGATAATATAATAAGTAAGGCCTTTAGGATGTATGGTTTTGTTATGCGCTCGACCAAACAATTTACGCGGCCCTCTACCTGCCTCTATCTGTATAAAACTTTAGTTCGCTCTCAACTGGAATATGCTGTACCCATTTGGAACCCACTTTATAGTAAATATGTCATAGCTCTAGAAAATGTGCAGAAAAAGTTCTTGCGCTGTATGCACTATAAATGTTTTAGTCATCGTTTATCATATAAGCTGTTACTTGAAAAATACAAATTGTTAACACTGGAACAAAGACGTAAACAACTTGAGATGATGATGCTATATGACTTGTGTCATAATAAATACGACTGTATTGATTTAGTAAATAAGCTCTGTTACAGAATACCTACTAGGACGCACTGCCGGAATCCGTGCCAATTGTTTGCAACGGCCCGCTGCCGTACCAATGCCGGTAAACGGTCACCATTGCGCCGACTAGTTCACTCTTTTAATATTAATTTCAACTCCATCGATATTGCGGCAACGCGTCCTAGTATCTTCAAAAACAAAATTAATAGTCTTTTAGCGTAAAGCTACCATTTTTAACGAATATTTGCTAATCTCTAATAATTTTTTTTAACAAGCTGTGGTAGGCGGTGTTGGTGTCATGATAAGTAAGTCGTATTATACATATGAATAGCATAAAATATATTATGTCACTGTTTGCTTACCCCTAATAAATTGAAAAAAAAAAAAAAAAAAAAACAATTTAATTTCTGGACATTTTAGTTATTTTAGCAGTTAAAACCAATATAAATATAATAAGTAATACCTATAAATGTTGATAGATTTTTTACAGATATTACTAATGAAATATATTTTAAAACGATCTGTAATCCTCGTACCTATAGTTCATTGTCTTTTATATCGTATGGTAAGTCTGTTTTGAAAGTCTATCTATTCTAGGTATTTTAGCCTTTAGGTAGGGATTCAGTATATTATTATTTCTAGCATCACCAAAGACAAGTCTCTATTATCAAAATAACAATAAACGTTTAATATTTTATTAGATTACGATAAACCTACCTACTTAGGATAGAAACACAAAGGATCCCTACCGCTTTATCTTCAAAGGAGATATCTAAACGGATTTAATATAAACAATGCCTTAGAATCTTAAATAGAAATTTAAATTAAAAATCTAGTCTTTGAAGCTATTTTATCAACAAACAAGAAATATGACTTGACTCATATTTATTACTACAATAGTTGATTAGAGATTATGTAAAGCCAACATAACTCCCAAACAGTTGTACTCTTATTTAAACCTTATGATATCATTATAAAGAGGGTTAATGCACATCTCTTTTGCTCTACTTCAGCTCGTATAAGTATAATTTAAAATCAAAATGACAAAAATAAATCAGAAACGATACAAACGCGTCGTGAACAACACTGCAAAAAGAATCTCTAAAGAGTCCATTGTGACAATTTTTCATACTTTTTTTTATAATGACACTGTGTTCTCCGCACTCATTATAACACAGGCGGTAACGACCAGGAGTTAACCCGACGACTGCTATTAAACAAGGAACTGCATAAAGCTTGAAAGTTGGACAATTAAATTCTCAGGCGCGGTCGTTTGGACCTAAAGACACTGTGTGAAGTTACGTTAGCTAGTCTGATTTAGTTGTTGGAACATAAATGGAAACTTGGAAGAACTTTAGAATATTTACATATTGATTATGTTACCCCCTACGGAATCCCAAGTTGTTGCAATTATACCTACGTAAGAGTCACAAGCTCTCTTCTTCGAGATAGGTATATTAAACTTCTATAGAACCGTGCTAAGAGGCATTAAATTTTCTGCTGAGTTTATTGTAGGTACTGACTCTCTGAACCATAAGTAATAAATTTTAAAGCACTCTAAATGCATGAACTGTCAGTATCACAATCAATAATTAGTGCGTTAATTAACGCTCCATCATTAATTAATCAGCTTGCTAATCTGTATAATTAAGTTCGAGTATTTCAGGTATATTAGGAGATTAGTCAACGTTAGGTGAAATGTTTTTTACGTGTCAATAAACAGCTCCAGCTCAACCTGAAATTATTTTGCATTATAGTTATATAATGTATTTTATAGTTATATTGTGCAGTCTCATTAACACCGTAATATCCGAGAGGCAATACGAAATGCATTCGAAGAGTTTTAACAGAAATATAAAAAAATTACTTACTTTTTGTATAGGTATAAGTATTAAACAGCAATTTTATAGTTACAAAATTCTTCCTTGTTAAAAGAACCCTAAAGGGGACTACAAAACAATAAATTTAATTCAAAGAATTCATCCAATAAAATTGACAGCATAGTCAGGAAAAGTTTTCACTTTGACGTTTACTAGTTGACACCAATTATAATCCTGTCACTCGGGTAAGAAGTCATCTGTCATATGTAGCTTTTATACTTTTAATGGTAGGTCTCTATATAATAAAATATTTATCTTGGTCAAGTATAAACTTCGAATCGATCACTATTATCTCTGGAAAAGTATAATGTACATCAATCATTGCCTTCGCTAAGAGTAAACGTGTTCATTGCTATGAAGCCATATTGGAAACAGGAAAGGGTGCTAATTCTTTTGTGTAACTAAAAATATTTAATATGCTTGTAATTTCTATTTTCTTAATGTTAAATTTTTAAAGCTATTTTAGTCAAGACGAATAAAATTATAGCTAAACTAGAGAGCTAAATTGTGACAATTAATAACTAAATCGTCTTTGTGAAAAAGGACGTCAGAATGTATGGACAAAAGATTACAGTGCATTTAAGGAATCAGACCTAAATGAAATGTTATAATTATGGGCATCTCAGATGGGAGACAATTATACCTACTTATTTTCTATTTCTCCATAGTCTACTTAAGCTACAAAAACATTACCAAAAAAGAATCACATCAAGACAAATGCTCCCAAATATAGCATCGTCCCGATTCATCCCTCGACACGCGTCTTCACGAAATATAAGGAGTAATATTACAGACTTATTTTCGATTGTAGGATATCAGACATTTGTTACGCTATTCCTTGCTATTGTTCGTTTATTCTTCAATTGTGCGCGGCAGTGTTGTTTGATGTGCTATGATATTGCAATTGTTTGGCGCTGATGTGTTTCAGAATATGTGATGTTGTACCATTTTACTCAAAATCAAAAGACTCATTAACTAGCATAAAAGGTCTGCAAGAAAAGCCCAATTCTAAGCTTATCCTAGTTTAAAATATTTCAATAATGTTTTTTTTTTTTTTTAATATTGTGATAGGTGATGTAAGTCAAACAATGAGATAGATGTTATAGTTTATATTTAACAATACAGGAATTTATTCGCTTCCCATGCGAATAATTCCATAAATCCAAAGAATCAATCCATATCGTAAAATCCAAACGAAATATTTGGAATAAAACCTGACGAGATGAGGCCAGATAAACTGTCATTGGAGGTATTAAAACCTTAATTGGATTTTCAATTAATTGGAAAGTGCATCCGTCGGAAAATTCCATTAAATTTGAGTTTAACAACGCATCCCAAAAATTGCATCAATAGCCAAAATTTACTCACACAATTTTTTTACAAACACATTCACATAAAACAATGTACTTTTTAAACGACATCAAAAAAGGAGGAGGTTATATGTTCGACTGTATGTATTTTTATTTTTTTATGTAGGTATGTTCATCGATTTCTCCGCCAATTGTCAACCGACTTTCAATTTTTTTTTGAAACATTTTCATTTTCATTATATCTACTCACAGAATGTCTATTAAATTAACAAAAATTAGTCATAATTGAAAACTAGTAGGGCTGAGAGTACATAAAGAGTGCAAACACTAATATCCCTTTCAATTACATAACTTTAAGCACTTTTCAAATAAAGTAGGAGTTATCGACTACTACTAACTTGGATACTTTATTGTAATCTAATCTATTAAAAGGCAAAGGAAATTCTCTAAAACATTTAAGATTAAGGAACGTTACAGAATTAAAGTAGCTTTTGTTCAGGATTTAATTTAATCTAACATACTATGGAGATTTATTTTGTTGATCGGAGAAAATTAAAGTATCCTTTAATTTGAGATAAACTAAATTAATAGAGTAGAAAAATCTTTTTTAAACATAAATTATGTACTTTATGTAGCAGACAGAATTGATCCTTATCAACGATGATGCTCTTTGCATTTTCGAATACTCGATTTACTGTTCGTAAAAGAGACTTGCTAGAAAACTGTGAATCTAAGTATAAATTACTTTTTTAATAACTAAACTCGCGAGATATAATTAGGTTTCCTTTGAGTTGAATTTACTATGTTCAATAATTTATGTATCTACCTACTTTTCCTCCAGAGCCCAGTCGTTTGACTCATCATATATAAGAAACGAATCAAGTAAAGTATTCAACAAGAATACATAATTCTACTTACCAATGGCAGTTAAAACAATAGGTTGAAAGTGACTTCCATCATGTAAAATGCCGACCGATACAGTAAAAAAATAGTCTTTCATCTTGATACAAACATATCGATATGACACGTAAACAACGAGCTCCGTATAATAACTAATCGTGCACTAATAATGTCCGGAGACTAAAGCCTCTATATACTCACTGGGGCAGTCCAAGGTTTTAATGTTCTTCTTTGCTATTTGATATTATCTATATAAAGCTGAAGTTTGTTCCCAAATATATACGTTATTCATCACAAGTATGTTATTTTGTACAAAGTTGCCTTTAAATCATTGGATTTAAATGAATATCTTAGGAGATATGTACAGTTTTAAAATAACTCCGCAGCATAATAATGATCAAGTATCGCGCGCGCATAGCGGGCGGTCATGTCATGGGCGGGCTGAGTGTAGTGGTAGCTCAGAGATATCCTGGAATTAGGATACTTTTTATCCCGTGATAAGATTAAATCCTACGCGGGTGAACAGCTAATAGTATAGAATATATAAATAGTGCTCAGGGGTATATGGCAGGAGCTGACCGTCGTCACAAAATCTGTGTCAAGTCTCGGAATTTTAATGGGTGTGAGTTCACTTACTGTTTCTTTTCTACTATGGTCGCATTAAACAAGTCTGGGTTTCAGTTGAGTCGTCAGTCGGATGGCACAACTTTCTTTCCTTAGGCATCCTACATTCTATTTGAATCACACTTCGATGTATTTTCATAAATGAATGAGTGTCAGCTTAGCTATTAATAGCTAAGCTAGCTAGCTCTATTCAGATTGTTCGTTAAACTTTAATAAACCTTTATCTGAAAATATCAGAATAGGTATCAATAAACACCAGAATAGTAATTACATATATTATTATGTAGCATATAAAAGGCGATGATAGCTCAGTGGTATTGACGTCGGATACCGCGGTGAAGGTCGTGGGTTCGAATCCTAAAATGAGCTTGAGCTTTCGCTGAGGAAATGCTATAGTTATAGCACGGTGGTAGGGCACTTTGTAGTATCCAAATGGCTTGCTATCACTCTCAAGTTGAAAAATCTGTCGCCAACTTTGAGTATTAAGCAATAATCAAAGGTCGCCAAGCACCTATTCGTGTGTTCTGACCGCTGAACTTGAGAGCCAGTTCCCATCTAGTTTTGTGTACTAACCACCTTCGACCACACCATCACTTACCATGGTGAGATTGCGGTCAAACACAAGCTTTTCAAAAAGTGTAAATTAAAAATGTGAAGCCAAATTTAAAGTACTTTTTTATGTGAAATAATAGTAGATGACTTGTTACGTTGATTTGTTTTACAAAATTTTGAATTTTAATTGAAATAATCGATAGTTACTATTATGAAACATTACTTATAATAAAATAATGCTGAAGATATAATATCTAGGGATATTCTTGACACACGTATGAAGTCATACAGCACATTTATCTTAAGACTCTACCTGTACAATTATCCTATTTGCCGTTTTCTCCATTATCCTGTGTTCACTGATTCGAATAATTACTAAAGGCGAGGTCATAAATTATTGTAATTATTTTCCCCGATTCGACCTTTTATATAATTCATCCATAGTTATCCCTTAGGTCTAAAGGGCTGCAACGTCATTATATCAATGAATGAGTCGTAGTTTTTCGCTTCGCTTGTTATGAACGGCTCGCCAAAGAGAAAAAGCGCTGGTGTAGATACGGAACCTTCTTTTATTTTTAATCGCTGTTATATAATTCGGGCCATTTTTAAAGTACTCTAAATACGTGTAGGTATTGAGTTTTTGGTTTATTTTACATTACGAGAACAACTGTCAGATCAAATGCACGGCAAAGCTATCCTGCACTGAAAAACGTTGACCGAAACGGCATCTCATCTAGTAGACTAGTTTTTGGATGCAGCTAAAATCATATGGCTTATGATTGTTCCGTGTAGAATCATTACAATGATTTTTATCAGTCTAGCTAAGTCTGATTACTTTTATACATACCTACCAATTTAATACTAAGTAATGCAGTAAATAGTGAATTGGCTGCACTGATCACTTCATTTGTGGGGCTATCAACTAGATAGAGGTCATCAATTTGACTTCATTGACTGAGAGATACTTTAGATAAGAAAGCAGTAGATATTTTTAAGCTTTCAATATCTTAATTTAAGGATATAACTGCACAATACTAGATATTTTTTAGATTAATTTAAATTATGACATCTTCGTGGAATGTTAATAAACTGTGCTAATTGCATTAAAATAACCATCGACAAATTCTCTAATTGTGATAACCATTTACTTATATGATGGTACTGGACTTGTCAAAAGGTAGGTAATTTACAAATTATCAATGACATTGTGGATCTAAAATGGAGACCGTTGACTCCATCAAGATATAGGATAGGTAATAAGTATATCGAGAGACACGATCAGGTTGTGGAATAAGTTTCCTGTATAGGTTTTCGCTAGAGTCTACAGCATGGAGTTCTTCAAAAGGTTAGTTTTATGCTAGGTCGGCAACGCGCTGTTGCAAGCAACCATAGGCTACGGTAACCGCTTACCATCAGGCGGACCGTAAGCTTGTTTGCCACCAAGTTGTATAAAAAAAACATATGGATGGATTTTTAGAAATTTACCAAAATCAACATTTTCCGCACAATTCAGAAAATATTCCAAAACATAAGTTAGCTATGTGTAAAATCAATCATCAATCATCGTAATTTTTATGAAGATTTATGATGATGAAATCGCATGAACGATAAACAAACCAAAATCTAATACCTATAAAACAGTTTACTTTTGTGCTAGGAATAGGTAAAAATAACAATGAACTGAATCGGTAGTCTCCGTTTGGCAGAATTTACCTCTTTTTAGCGTTTTAATACGGATTTGTAGGAGATTGAAATGAATTGCTTCCATAGATTTACTGAGGAGCTTATTTACTAAAACTCTTATTTTCTTTGAGATAGGTAGATTCAACATTTTTACAGCTTCTCTTTTATACTTTGTATTTTTAGCAGACCAGGTTATAGATTATATTATAATTTGATTTTCTAATATTGTTGCGCGTATTACTTTAAGTTAAAATATACTCCAGTAGATGACCAAATGAATAAACTATGATATTTTTGTATATCTGCTTAAACAGTATAATCTCGATACATGAACCGAATGTTTATATGTATATTAATTTAACATTTTAAAATGTTATGAAATTATAACAGCAAAATATGATTCTCCGAATGAATAGATTCCAAATTCAAATATTTTCAGGTAACTGCTATTGAAATAACTGGGTCAAATCCAAATGAAAGATCTTCGGAAATATTTGAGTTCACGTTGCCTCGTAATGAAAATACTTTGGGAATTTCAACAGGAGCTATTTTCAAATTCTATTGAACCTGAAACCTGAAGCCGGGGTGAAATCTCTGTAGTAAATGTTTATTGTCTTATCCTAATCCAGACTTTTACTCATTCTAAAAGTTTATTTACTGATGTGTTTGTACTTGTATGTGAAGAAGTTATCCATAATGGTACAGTTGCAATATTTTTTATTGTAAGACCCCCATTTTTGAGAATGAAATCTTTTAAACCTAGCTACTATAACACTGGCCAAGTAAACCTGCAATCATAAAGAAATTAAATCATAAGCATGTGAAGTTTCAGCTAGTGCATGCATGGTAGACGAGTATTATAGGTTATGAATGACCCTCCGACTCCTAATGATGATGTTAAAATATTACCAAAACAAAGCAGTAACTAAATCACTCGCAGCCGAGATAAAGTGAAACCTATCTCAAATAGGACGAAGCAATAAAATGACTTGCAAATGATTAATGACATTAAGAAATCAACTCTTTAATAAAGGCATTGCATCATTCATGAACGGACGAACGGTGAGAAAGTAGAAGCTTGGGGGAAGGATGCCTTTTTGATTAATGCTATCAGTAAATCACTACTAATGCGGTAGACGCCAGCGTTGTGGAAACTTACGGTTTTCTTTTCACATATAGTTTTGCGTAAACGAGGTGTTAAGGTTGCTTTTAGGGATTTATAAGGCAGAAGTTATAAGAGGAGGAAATATTTTATTATTTATTTGTTCATGCTTCCGGATAGTTTGCTTTGAATTCTGATCAGTGGGATATAGGCGTATTTATTATAATTCGAATAACCATATTTATAAGATTATGATTTGATCGAATGCTTTTGGTTACCTGCTTTTTATTGTCTTTTTCATTTACTTTTATGGCGATAATAATTCAAAATTAGTGATTTTGAATGGCGAAGCTTCAAGTTATAAGAAAATAATATTATGAGAAAACGATAACCTGGCGCTCCCACCAAGCACCACTCAAGTTCAACGGCAGTTAAGAACTAGTTCTCAAACCTACAATAAAACAAATGTTGTGAAATTATTAACATTTTGCAGTTTTATATTGAA
Source organism: Ochropacha duplaris (assembly GCA_951361185.1). Lineage (NCBI taxonomy): Eukaryota > Metazoa > Arthropoda > Insecta > Lepidoptera > Drepanidae > Ochropacha > Ochropacha duplaris. The sequence goes on along the minus strand of OX592711.1, from coordinate 5,529,132 downwards.
ACTAGATGTTCTACGCGGTTTCTCACGCGTCACGGGCTAATTTTCTAAAATTAGACTAAACGCATCCCAACAATAAAATCTAATTGGTTGATTCCTGAGATTAGAGCATTCAATTCAAACAAACGAACAACCTCCGTATAATATAATTATAGAACATGCGATACAATTTCAATTTTACGCAAATTATAATTTGAAACATTCCTCCCTTTATTATAATTCATTGAGTTGAAAGTTGTATCGACCAAAATATTATGAGTTACTTTCATAACTCAATTACATTCAAATTTATGTAAAACCATTATAAAGTGAGAAGTTATTAATTCACTGCGATGGTTTTATAAACTAAAAGTATCTGAATTAGATAACTGTTATTAAATGGGTGGGATTTACTTTTAGTACTTTGATAACTAATATGTTTTTTAACGATTGCTTAATTACACTATGGAATGAAAGTCATAAATTCATAATATAATAAATTCTCGTGTCACGGTGTCGGACCGCGATGAACTCCGAAACTACTATAGCGATCTGGATGAAACTTTGCACACAAATAGGTTCTCAATCCTGGAATAAGAGAGAGGATTCTCTTTTTTTATTCGGGAAAAGAAAAAACCCCTTGGGATCTCAGGTGAAACCGCGGTGGACAGCTAGTTATAGATAAAATACAATGTTGCATTTTATACACAAATTGTCTGTGTTATAATATACATTTACGAATCAGTAGGCAAGTATATTCAATTAATATTGTTACGCAGGATAAATAAAAACTTATTTGTAAGGAATTAACTAATATGATATACATACATTCATGACTAAAGACTTTATCAGTAGGTCATCCATTAATAAAATAGATGTTCAATTTACGATAACATCTGAAGTGGTTAATTTAAAAGGTAATTTATTGTATTCCAATATAACAAAGGAAGTTAATAAAAAGCTAATATCAGCCGAGGTAATTCTTGAGCGCCAATCTCAATAACTTGATATCGGATACAAGCTCCCTATAATTTTATTACTTGCACGGATGGCAGCCATCTTGCCTCTCCAGAGATATTATGGGGCGTTATTTATTTGAGCGTCTTATGTTACCTTCATGAGGACTAATGTTCATGAATTATGGAATATACGTATTTTAGCTCAACTCAGGTGCAATTCCTTTAAGTTGCTTGAAGCTATAATATTAACCTATTCATGAGTGTAATGAAGTTGAAATAGGTAGGCTCTAGCTGATGACTTTTGAAATTGGGCCTAGGAAACGCATGATAGGGTTTTTGATGGAATATGTACTGTACGATACCACGTCATATATTTATAATAATTGTGGACATTTGTGTGTATTTTTGCTAAACAGATTTGGATGTTTAACATACAAAAATTACAGCGTAAAAATACGATTTAAAGCTATGTGAGGCTAAAATTGCACCTATCGCTAATGGTGACAATTTCGTGTTACGTCATGATGATTCTCTAAACTAGTTACAAACTGAAAATACCGACACGGTTTATTAAGTAACGAACATTTTTTACCGAAAACTTTGAAAATTCCTTTAACCAACTGTCCTGTAAACAAAAACTTCGGGCACAAAGGGGCGGCAGACGCAAACTAGTCTCATCAATCAATCAACCAGTGACTGCTGAATTTGTACCTACATACTAGACTAGTAAAGTTCGGTGTTCTGTTTGATCGATGTTAACCAGATTAAATTGTCGTTTATAAAGACGTAAACTCAAATTTAAGTTTGAAAATTCATTCATTCAGGGAGAATGATTTTTGGTAATAGAAAGTCATTTACCATTATTTCTGAACGTCAGAGTCCACAACTTAAAATCGGCCTCCGCTGTTTTTTATACTTCTTATATTATTTTAATATCTCAATCTCATAATATAAAAAACAAAAGTAGTGTTCAAAGAATAATAAGTCAGTTAATGGATAGAAAATTATCAGAGCCAGAATGATCTAGAACAGGTAGGTAGCAAATAACCAAACGAACATTGCTATAATATTCGTTCATCATAGTCTTAATAGGTATGACTATCGACCGACCCTTATAAACTTCGCATTACCTAAACCCTTAGAAACTTCCAGCAACTCAATTCTTGTTGCTAATTACTTTGGACCTTTCGTTATCATTATAAGTTTTTACATTTCAAGTTTCCTTTTTTTGACAAAAATGTAAGATTTGATTACTTCGGAAATTGTACAAAGTTTTTGAAAAATATTTTTGTTTATTCAATGGGTTTCATAGCTGATTCGTATTCAAATTGAACAAATTATTTCCTTGAGTAAAACCTTTCAATCAAATGTAATAAAGGAATTTTCATTTTAATTTATTATTATATAAACTTGATTTTTATCGCAAGTATCAGAAAATCGCAAACATTCAAAATAATACGTTAACATAAAAAATACTGTTAACTCTACATATTATAGATAGACACAAAAGAAAATGTACGCATAGACAATTTGTACATGTACCTAAAGGTCAACATAAACTTTACAAGCAAAATAAAACACTAATAGATCCTTTATTCTTATCGTACGCTGACATTCCCATCAACATAATATATTTTTTTTAAATGAGGTTTAGCTATTTATAAACCTCGTTACAATAAATTCTAGTTTCAAAACACTTAGTAGCGATCTACAGATATTTTTCTATTTACATTGGCTAGATGAGTTTCGTCCATTACAACATGTCCCTTTTAATCAATTTAATGCGTAGATCATGAAAGTTCGTGAGACAACCGCAGACAGATTAGACTCAATGTTACCCGTCTTGATGCGAGGATTGGGTGCTCTTGTTATAATGTAAATATAATGTGGTTGATGTAACTGGAATTTGTTATATTGGAGGTGTGATAAGGATTGCTTTAATATCTGTCTGTATTAACGTCAATTTGTTTCACAAATACTTGGAGTGTGATTGTGGTTTATTAGTCCAAGGTGATTTTAGACAAGTTCATACTTGTTTTTTTTTACATAGTGCTAAGAAAGTCAGGGTGTCCGGTAAGACGACAAACTTAATGGGGAGATAAGTGGTCGGGTCACCTACCAAATATACTATAATCACCTCGTAAAAATTTCACCATTTTCTAGATATTTCATGTATTGATTTTTTAATTTTAGATATCAAATATCTCGAAAATGGTGACTTTTACTAAGGTCATTTTCGTATATTTGTTAGGTTTGTCGACTACTTACCGGACATCCTTTATACATAAAAATAAATAATTTTTTATTATTTTCGCTGGCAGATAGCTAATTTTATAAGGAGTCACATTTATAAGCTACTTTTATATTTAAAAAAAATAGTATTAAAAATTATAACCCATGAAATTATATTAATAATTAATCCCGGGACGGAAATGGATAACTACCACATAAAAATAAATATATCCTACATACGTTACATTTAGGTAGGGTACGATAATGTATAAAATATCTACCAAAATACTATCATTTCCAACTCATTTTCCATTATCGCTCTACGAAAACGCGTTAGTCTTATTAGGCCATTACTCTTTTGTAAGATCTTTTTAACCGTTCTTTATGCATCGGGCTTCTAACTTCATTAGTAAAGCGGGAGACGGCAAATAGGTTGTCTTTTATGTCACAAACAGATGCGAATGTAGAGCCTAAGTACTTAGCCATTACGTAACGCGAAGCTGCAGTGGATTCCCGCTTTGTGCATGAGCAGTTTTTTCCTTTTTGTTAGGAATATTTTAAACAAGAGTCGTGCATTAAAGACAAAGTGTTTTTAGTTTTGATTTTGAGATATAACTTCAGTCTCAAATGACTCAAGTAAGTACACAATACATTCTGGTAATCTCAATGCCGCCTGAAACAACAAACAAAATTATTTTAATAATCAATGTTAGTTTTTTAACTTTAGGATAAGCTTGTGTTTGACCGCAATATCACCATAGTAAGTGATGATGTGGCCGAAGGTGGAAAGCACACAAAGCCTAGATGGTTTTGAAAGAATTAAGTTTGTTGCCGGCTTTGCTCTTTTATAATTGATTTGAGGTTATACCCGTATAAGAGGTTGTTAAATTATTTTTTGTTAACGTTAAATGAATACAAAGTAAAGTTAAATTTCAGCATTCCTGTAACTTCCGTAACGATAAAATTTTACGACTGATTTCGTTCCTTGTCGCTGTAATCTAAAATGTAGTAACTTCTATTTTGTTAATTTTGATTTTTCTTTATATTCTTTCTGCCTTATTTCACTGCAGATAATAACCTTCGTTCAGACTTTTAGAAATGCCATACGCTTTGGTATTTCTATTATATAGACAGGTTTAAATTAATGTCATAATATTGGGTTTATTATGTACTCAAAAGCTGATCCACCCCAGATTCGCTCATTGATATACTACAATACTTAAGGAATCTCGCTCGAGCGATTGTTTTTATGACCGTCTTGACATAAAGCATAACAGATCAACCAGCATATCATGTATACCTACCTAACTAAAAAGTAGTAAAGTCGGATACCGCGGCGAAGGTCGAATCTTACAATAGGCTTGAGCTTTCGGTGAAGGAAAACATCGAGAGGAAATTAGCACGGTGTAGGGTACTTTGTAGTACTTGACTGGCTGGCTACCAGCTTCAAGTTGAAAGTCTGTCGCCGAGCACATACCTATGTGTGTTCGACAACTGCACCTGAGAGCCTCCTTCTAGGCTTTGTGTTCTTACCACCTACGGCCACGGGCCTCATGACTTTCCCTGGTGAGATTGTTGTCAAACACAAGCATATTCAAATTTAAAAAAATCTAGTATACTAGTACAATAGATGCGCAAATTTGTCCTTAATTCACACAGCCCAAAACAAAGTAACAAGTTTTTGCATGGAGATAGTTTATGGGCCGGAGAATAATTGCAATTAACCTTTTGTCCCAGGAAAGTAGGTAACACCGTAGGGCCAAACCTTATAATACAATAATACGTGCTAATTTTACCTAACTTATACTATAGTAATTATTAGGATAAATGTTTTGTAATATACATAATTCACAGTATTAACACAGTATTCTGTCTTTTACATTGCTCTTCTTAACTTTACCTGTTTTTGACGTTGATACTATGATCTAAATACTAATACAAAATGTTTGCCAGATTAATAATTTAGCTTAATAACATCAAAGGTAAAATATTGTATGAAGTTTAAATGTTACTGGTCGAGTAATGGACTATAGGTCTTAAATTAAGTAGCTAAAGGGTGAAAGCTCATTAATTGGTATCGCAGTAAATTAATTAAGATCGAACTTAGACGAGGCAGCTCTTTAACTAGTTCTCAGGGTTAGTCAATCATGAGACATTGATTTTATTCTTTTTAACTGTGAAATTAAAGTAGCTTAATTTTAGATAGAATTTGATTAAGTTTGTTACTGATTAACATTGACAAATTGTAGGTTAAAAAAGGTTTCCAATTGAATAAAATTCATGAAGTTCATGTATTTAAAAAAATCACTTAATGTCCAATGACTTTGTACCCAATTCAATGATCAGGAACATTATAGATCATTTTTTTGTTTAAAAGCCTTATCTTAACATTATATTATAACTAGTGGACCCGGCAGACGTTGTCCTGCCCTGAAATTAAAACAAAACTTAGAACCCGATTCCAGCGCCATCTACCGGGGCCAATTTTGTTTTCAAATCTTCGAGGAACCCATTGAAATACACACACAAAATTTCATCCAAATCGGTCCTGTTACCATACTCCTCCGAAACGGCTTGACCGATTACTCAAATTACTAAAATGGCTATTAAAAAATAAGGGTTGATCGTAGAAGGGTGAAAATTGGGGATTGTATGTATTTTTGTATGTTGTATCATAAAAAAATAGAAATTAGAAATTTTGTCTCAAAAATAAAATAAAAAATTTAGGGGTGGACTACCCCTAACATTTAGGGGGATGAAAAATAGATGTTGGCCGATTCTCATAGATACCGGATAAGCACAAAAAATTTAATCTAAATCGGTCAAGCCGTTTCAGAGGAGTACGGCAACTAAAACTGTGACACGAGAATTTTATATATTAGATTAGCTATCCTCCGCGGTTCCAACTGCGTTTCCGTAAAATCGACCGTTTCCATTCGTTTAGGATGTAGGTACATCGCGGAAAAACAGCGTGACATGAAATTTTGATATATTAAGATTAAGATGATCAATGCGAAAGTGAGTTTATTTGTTAACTTGACGTCCCAATGGCATGAGCCACCATAATGATGAATTTGAAATACAGGTAGCCTATGAAATGGACATAAACTACTTATAATTCTGGAATGCGCGTTACCACGTGTTGACTATAAACGTTAATATTGAATTCCTTTAAGCATTTAAAGCCTAAATTTAATACTAAATGAAGTTTGACAGAGGATCTTCCGATCCTCCTAAACCTTGTTGAAACAATCCAGACGGGTGGTTAAGCCTTAAATTTTCTCGGGGCCTATTTTTATTTTCAAATTTCATCACAATTTATGTTGCCCGAGATCCCGGTGAGCGAGGGCCCCAACTTTGTTAATTTCGAAGTTGCACACTCAAGGGGGTTATTACGTAGACGCGTGCTAGGAAGTCAACAGGGGGAATTCTAAACTCAAAGTTGCCAATCATCTATGAATTTATTTAATGGATCTTAGTCTTAAGCCTAGCTTGATAACTTTTACAAGAGGTCTTAATTATTTATACCTAGGTCTGACATTTACTGAACACTCGGAATCTCAGGCTCGTATTTGTTAGTCACTCCAATTCGGCGCACAACCTTTGCCTTTACAGTTCATTGTTCATAAAACTATTTATATGGCATTTGAATTTTATTTGACGAGGCAGGTACTGTTCTGTGTGTTCGATTCTCGTTGATAGTTGATAATTAGAATTATGCCGTGTACTAATAGTAAACTTTGTTGTCTTTCAAGACACTATTTTCAGTGTGGATTGAGGTAGCGTTTTTAATAGAACAAAACCAGTACATATCCACAACCAATTTTAGCCAGCCAAAATCACGCGTGAAACGGAATGTTATTATAATTTTATTTTCTTAGGCTGACCTGTGGTCGGGTGGTCACGTCCTCACGATATTTTGGATTCGTTACCACTCCACTCCACTCACTGTGTCACGTTCTGTCGACTCAAAGATTGCTGGACGCTAATGACTTCTTTGGTCCCACGTTTTAACGTGTAGGCTATTCGATGTGATAGGGTGTGGATGTGAATATCGATAAATATATATTGTGTTTAGGGTATAGTTTTTTTGGAAATTTACTTAACAATAAATAAAAGAAGAATGTGTAAATATTATTGTGCGAACATTTACAGATGCCAACTCTTGATTTACCTACTATAGGACCAACTTTTTTTTATGTCTGAACCATTTTACACTCTAATATGCACTCAAAGAATACTTTTTATTTTTATAAAGCTACATCATCAGCGAGTAACATGGGCTATATATCTCGGAAACGTAGGTAAATTTAATATAATTTAATTGATAATCTTTTATTAGTCGCAAATTTTAGAACTATACCTATTGTAAGGAAAGTCTTCAGTACATATACAATACATATACCTACGTAATACTTATTGGGACTGACGGTAAGTCTAAGTTGGCAAAGCCAAGACAACTCCAAAAGAATATTTACCAAGTTTGAAAATTCTCGCAGGTTTGAACAATCTGATATGTTTTTAAGGGAACTTAAATGTCGTTTAAGTTTGGAACTAAGCATAAGAAAACTTAAACTTCAATTAGTAAGTACTTTACTTGGACGAAAACTCAGCCAGGTAGAATTTTGGCCGAAATTTTAACCAAACGGGTTAAAATTGCTAATGGTTAGAATTTATTGAAAACTTTAATACAAGATTAATAAAATCGACGTACTAATTGTATTCATAAAAGGCAATGAAACAAACATTAAATTGTATTATTTTAGGTACTGCTTTAGTTTGTTGTTACTATGTCACTCGCAACTGTATTTTTGCCGCCAAGACACGCAGATGTTGTCAGTGAGACGAGATTAATGAGACTACATTAATAATTATTGAATATATTATATAAAGTTGATTTTTGAAAAGAGTACCTGAGTATAATTGCTGAGTTTATTGCCGGCTCTTCTCAGCAAAAGCAACCTTCCGAACCGTGCGTTAGATTTTAGACTATTGAGGAGTGCTAGAAAGGCCTATTTGAATAAAAATATTTTCATTTACAAAGTTAATCAATTTTGTTTATATCCTACATTGCAATTAGGTATTAGTCAAGTTGTCGATTAAATCAAGTGCTTTATCCGCATTATTTAGTATACACGCTTCCTCTATCTTATCGTAATATTGAGGTCGATCGAGGCGTTTATGACAACGGGCGGGTAGAGTTTATTAGTTTGTTGGAAATAGGATTAGAACAAAGTCTCATTCCTCGAGTTTCGCGATAATATAGTAGGTAATTTGAGATCCTTTAATTATGGATGGCTTAAATAACTTATGTTTATTGTGCTTTGCTTAGGTAACTGCATGAGGTTTCATTTGTTTTTACCCGACTGCGCCAGAAGGAGGGTTATTAAATGGATTTTTGGTTTGTACCTAATATGAAGCTTTGTATGTTTGTTTAAACTGTGGTTATCAATTATGAATATCTTTTGGCAACTCTTTTTCGTTTGTGTTGAACTTCCAGTTACCAAAAGTTAAGGCTCGATCCACAAATAAAAGTATCAACTTCCATACTTTCCAAAAAACTTTACCAATTCACTAAATTGGATTTAACCCCTATTTACCCTTTCTGAAATCCGATTTGCTAAAATGTACTTAAACGTAATTAACAGAATAAATTAATGTAACTTGAGTCACTGACTTTTAAAAAGATCGTAGGTACGATAAAGGAGCGCTTAAAATAAATTATTCGAGCTGAAAATTTGGAAATTCGTCTTGAACTTTAAGATAACCTAAAATGAATCACCCAATTTGGATTAGGCATTTTAAACTACGCTAAGGTAACAGTCATTCACATAGTGCTTCATGTGAGTATAAGTAATAAGTGTAACAAGCGCATTATCATAGCAATCGATGGAGTGCAACATAACATTACAAACCTATGAGAGACATCGCGCTAACGAAATTATCTCAGTACTTTGAAGATATACGAGTACCCAACAAACAACGCTGGACTGCTGGCTTCGGGTATCTGTCTTCTTCATCTTTGAATATAACCAAGTGGAAGATCTACCCTTACTACAGGGTATTTTTATGAACGAATCTTTGTTACGCAATCAGTTTCATTATTGGAACATTATATTGCGAATATCCGTCTCATATTGGTTTTCTTTTCGTTATAAAAATTGTATTATTATAAATTTTATTTATGGTTTTCAAAACTAACTTTGTCGAACAAGTGCCACGAATTGTAACTGAGAACACTAACTTCAATTTGATTTAATTAAACGATTCACGCTTTCAAATACCTTTCAGCGCCATCTATAAGATAATTATCGTACTCCAAAATATCGATCTTTAAAAGATAAAAATTATTGGATCTTTTAGCGCTTCAATACTCGACACTCGATATCGGGTCATACTGTTTCGATCAATGGCGATCAACTTAGGTCTAGTACAGAGTAGTAGTATAGAGTTGTAGTAGTATAGAGAAAGGAGTGTGAGGTCCTTTTGTGTACTTAAAAAGTAACCCTGTATATCTAAAAAATCTGCATAATTGATACAGGTAACTAGTGTCTGCGACGCGGCGGGGCTCTTATATGAGTTCTATACAAAAACCTCTACAGCGCAGATGGCGACCGAGGGGTTTTAGTCAGTGAGAGTCTGACATAACCCGGTCGCTGCCCCCCTTGAGCGGCCGGTGTTGCATTTAAAAGGTCCCCACGTTTAAAAAAAGTTACTATTCTCACGTCATTAATATTATACACGCTGATTTATGATAAATTACCTATCTCTTTGGGGAGGCATTGAAGGTATTTACTTATAATAAATAAGAAACGTAAACATGTGAATGACGTCATGACTCCCTACGTAAATCATGCTCAAATAATTTCCGAAGTCATCGGATCGGTAAATTACTACCGTTCGGATAATGTGTACTTTCCGATTGTAATACATCGGATCAATTGTTCAACAACATGTTGACATGTGCAATTTGTCCGTAATTATTATAATACGTGAAAATAGTGCTTAATTTTGGTATTTTGGATGATTTTCTTTAACTGAATGAAAAAACATCGGTAGAGCTCAAAATGAACTCAATATCGGATGTCATCAAAAGAAAGACTTGTGAAAAAAAATTATGTGACTCATCATTCATTGTATTCTTGTATTTGAGCAAAGAAAACATACCTAGCTAAATACAGTAACCTCAATAAAGTCATCAATTAATATACAAAAAAAGCGATAAAGGGATAAAATTATGTACTAATAGTAGGTAGGTATGTTGTTCCTTATTCTGAATGCAGAAAGCACCCCACATTTATTTTCCAACCCAATTCATTCCTGTACGTTTGAGTACTCGTCAACAAGTCCGCCAGGGCCGGCTTCGGGCGTAATTGATACAGGCGGATTCCGAATTGTTTCCACTCGGCAATAGTCTCGCTGGGAATTAAGATTGTGGTAACTTGTTAATTGGTTGTTCTGATTTTATCCTCTGTGTCGGTCAGAGATGACACGGAATTTCCATTAGCTCTCCGCTCGGTTTTATTAAGCCTCGTTTCAGAGTAAATTGCAAACATAGAATGACACTGCTGTATTTTTACTTTTTTTATAGTTGCTACGTTTTTTTTATTGAAAACTTTAGTATTTAATCAAACGTGTAAATTACGCTTCAATATTTTTTATGGTTGTTTATCTAAAATAGGGTTTTATGTTTTGTAATTGTTGAGCACGCAAATATCGCAAACATTCGCGATTAAGGGCATTTATTTATATTTTGTTTAAAATGGCGTTGAAATATACTAAAAATAATAATTTTGAGTCGTTACGGAGCTGACTCGTAACATACACACATACAGAAACCTTCACACTTTAAATTACTAGTAGAATATAAGGATAGTTCCAACAGATAATTACGTGTTGATAGATATTAATATTAAAAAGATTAAATTTATTCAAAATCAGTAACTTTAATCTTAAACCTAAATTAATTCGTTGCAGAATTGTCGCAATGCGCATTATATAAATCTACAGAAAAATCTAAGCTGACTTTTCAGTCAGTACATTAAGTATTCCTTATCCCAAATCGGGTTCAGCTTAGTACAACACTACCTGAGATTCTACGAGTTTACTTTCAGGGAAAACGAAATTGATATCAAAACCGCAACAAGTCGAACGTCAACCGCAACGTCGGATAAAAAAAAGAACACGCTGTAAACTCAGCGGCGATTTTGCTCGGCTAGGAATATCAGTTATTCTTGTTTCTTTATTAGAACAATCGTGGTAATATTGAAATATTGTGCTAGTAAAAACCTTAATGAATCCTTGTTTATTATGTATAGCTTTCATTGTTCGTATAGGTAAATCAATATGTGCTTGAATGATGATTGAAGTAAAATTTTACATAGGATAGCAGTGTATTCAGTAGTGATGGATAGATTTACGGCTTTTACAACTGATTGGTTGATATAATAATTAAATGGATAAAATAACATACTAAACTGAATATATGAAACTATTTAAATAATAGCCCGTTATGAATTCGACAAACTCAAACTCAAAATGTTTTATTCAATTTTGGGACACTTAAGGAACACTTATTGAACGTCTTATTGCTATTTTTAAAGCTATTGTAACTGTTACCACCATTTCCAAATAAAAACCTGTCAGGAGAAGAAACGGCGAAACAAACTCCCCGGTTTTTTTTACAATAGTCCCTCTTTTCTCTTTTTAACCGACTTCAAAAAAAAGGAGGAGGTTCTCAATTCGTCTGTATGTTTTTTTTTTTTTTTTTGTATGTTTGTTACTCGATTTCTCTGCCAATTATGAATAGATTTTGATGATTCTTTTTTTGTTTGGTAGATCTTACTTCAGAGGTGGTCCCATTTAAATTTTGTCGAAATTGATTAAGCACTTTTTGAGAAAATCAACAAAAACGAAAAAAAATCTATCTCGTTTGATAAACCTTAGTGAATCAAACTGAGTCGTTGAGCGTGACTTTTTGGATTTGGATGAAATTTCGTGTGTATACTTCAATGGGTTCTTCGATGGTTTTAAAATACAATTGGACCCGGTAGGTGGCGCTGGAATCGAGTTCCAAGATTTGTTTTAATTTCAGGGCAGGACGACGTCTGCCGGGCCCGCTAGTTATATATTATATTTTACCGGCCAGACCCGATTTCAGGACAAACTAGTTTTGCCTAGGATAACATATAATAAGGAATAAACTTTAAAAATTAAAAAATAAAATTATTTTTAAAAATAAAAAACAAAAACCGACTTCAAAACTGTAACCTATACCTATGTACAAACATAAACTAAAAAGTAAAGAATAATATTTTAATTTCAAAGCAAGAGCCTTAAAGGACAATCAACAAAATTATTGATATTTATATATCTATTTAATATTTATAAACAGTTCTTTTTGGAGTCGGTGCCAGCCAAGAAGGACAGTTTAATTCTGCCTTTGTAACAAACTTTCGAAAAGTAGGGGAGCGACGGCGCAGACCTAAGGAACATTACCGTAAGGAGAGGTGTCGTAAGACGTTTTCTCGTATGAACACTTCGTGTCCAGTTCAAAACTGTCCTTCTTCTTGGCTGGCACCGACTCCAAAAAGAACTGTTTATAAATATTAAATAGATATATAAATATCAATAATTTTGTTGATTGTCCTTTAAGGCTTTTGCTTTGAAATTAAAATATTATTCTTTACTTTTTAGTTTATGTTTGTACATAGGTATAGGTTACAGTTTTGAAGTCGGTTTTTGTTTTTTATTTTTAAAAATAATTTTATAAATACTTATAATAATGGATACATTGTGCAACTCATTGCCATGGTTTGCCAAGTTATTCATTCACGCAAATATTATATGAACATAATATAAAATTTGTATTATACGTTACCCACTCATATACCTATTTCTAAAATAAACTGATAAAGCTAAATCCTACACCTAAAAAGGCTTTGGTTGACCTTTCTGTTGAGTTACAAATTCTAATGAAAGTCCGATTTATTAACTAGCAATGATATTAAAAGTACCTAAGTAGGTGTAGATAGGTTACAAACACAACATTCTTATTTCGATCTCAAAAAATGGTTGGAAAATGGCTCTAACGCACACATAAATAATTTAATATTACAATATAAAAATTGTTAGTTTAAAAATCAAATATAATAAAATTTTATATTTATAAAAAAAAAATTATAGTTTAAGATAACATATTGCAATATCTACACTACATTACGATATCTCATAACACGATGGCATTTTTGGTTGTGTTGGGTCACTTTTACTTTGAATTGCACCTGCTGTGTGCCATCCGTTGATGCCAGCGACACGCACGACACAGGTCAAAATAAGCTAATTAGCCACTACTTATCCTCCCATTTTCGGAGCGCTTATAATCTATCTACACTTATAATATCATTGTTATGAAGGCTTCAAAAAGTTTACTCTTCACTATTTAGAGGCAGAATTTAATCGTAATAGGGTATCTCTAAATCCTCGATATCCAATTAAATATATTTTAAAACGAAAAACAATTTTGTCCATCAAAGCCAAATTTAGGCAGTTCAAATCGAGTATTATAATTAGGCGCCTCATCAGTTTCCAAATGATCGAACATTTTACGACATAAATTTTTCGGGCAAAGCATTGGAGAAATTGTTCGTTAATTTTGACTGTATGCAGAAATAAAAAATTGAAGAGAGAAACTGTTGCTATTCGTGGAAATTGTACTTTTATTTTTTATTGGAAATATACCTAAAGTGTGTCTAGGTTGGACTTTTAACCGTTGGATATTACTTAGTTGAATCATTTATTTGCAATATTTAATACTAGGTAAATTTTTACAATACTATGAATCATGATATTGCCATTGGCGTATGTAACTTCGTTATTTTAATATTATTCCTTATTTTAACGACCACAACAAACAATAATAATCTACCTATCTCAAAACTTACTAAAGTTATTTATATTTTTTATTTGTCATTAAAAAATCGTATACACATCAATCTTAATTTAAACAATATTTAAAAGTACCTACCTACTATAGATAGTTCTGTCCACAATGACACGTAGACATGTTTATAGGTTTTATACGTATCTACAGCTCTACAACACTGCAACTGCCGGAACACACCAACCAGATGCTTGGCGACAGATTTTCAGCTCATTTTTAACCAGCTACTCGAGTACTAAACACAAGCCTATCCAGAATAAAAAAAATTAAAAAAAAGTGTACTACGAGATACCCTACCTACCACCCGTGCTATGGTTTCCTCACGATGTTTTCCTTCACATAAAGTTCAAGCAAATTGTAAGATTGGAACCCACGGCATTCGCCGTTGTATCCGACATCACTACCACTGACCTATCATCGCGTTACTCGACTACCACCCTCAAATTGAAAATCTGTCGCCAGGCACTTTTAGGTATATTCCAGCTGTTATATTTGAGAGTCAGTTGACCATTTGACCATCATTGGAACAAAAGTGCCAGGAAAACAATAGGATAACAAAATAATCTATTTTCTAGTAATTCAAGTTAAAAGGCGTTTTTATAAGGTGTACAAAATATTGGCAAACCCTGGTATTGTCACTTGTGGTATTAAAAAAAGAGAAATCGGTTTGAAGTCGGTTAAATATAACTACCACTGAGGTTAAATTTGTAATTATTAAATGGATATGCGTCAAGTTTGTAGTCAAAACATAGGTAGATACTACGTAATTTATAGAACAATAATATTCAATTCAAGTCTCAAGACACTTAGCTTAACTAGAATAACTTTATACGCTGTAGTTGCGCTAACAATTGCTATAGAAATACATAATTTCCATGATTGCAAGTTTATTCGCTACGGATAAATAATGCCTCTTTCTGTTTGCGAACAGAAATCCAAGTGCTTTTATTTTTTAATCCATCAAATAAACTTATAACTAGATCTGAACTCTAAAGTGTGCGAGTTGAATATAAATTTTAATGTATTTACCATCGTTCCTGTTTTTTTATAGTGGTGTATGCTGGTGTCACAAACAAGTACGAGTAAAGTTCTCGCCGCAATTTTTAATGAAATTAAAATGTTCTTTTAATTCTGCTTTGCGGCTTTTATATTAGTGCATTATTAATAAATAATACTAAAAATAATAATGTAAAAGTTTGTATACAATCTCTGTATTTCCCGATTGTTACAACCTGGGAGTCTTCAAGTCACAAGTGTATAGATTAATTCTAGGTAAGCGTGCGCCATCGTAGACCACATCATCAGCGTAACCTATCCAAGCGTAACCTATCAAGGCAAACCTATAAAAAACATATTTCTCCATCAAACACTAATGACGAACATACCAAACAAGTTAATAACGTTTTTTTATAACACCAAGCCTAAATGGGAACTGGTTCTCAAGTGCAGCTGTCGGAACACACCGATAGGTGCTTGGCCACAGATTTTCAACTTGAAGGTGGTAGCCAGCCAGTCGGGTACTATAAAGTATCTACCCTTCCACCGTACTATGGTTTCCTCACGATGTTTTCCTTTAATGAAAGCTGAAGCTCATTGTAGGATTCGAACCCACGACCTTCGCCGTGGTGTCCGACGTCACTACTACTGAGCTATCATCGCCCTATACACATCTACGAATGTGTTTTGGATCAATTGAAATTCATACAATATAATGTAAATTAATTTATGAAATATCCTTCTTTGTCCGTGTAAAAATTCACTTTTAGTTGTCGATATTTAACAGTACAAAACTAACGTATTCATGAAAGCGCAGACAAATGACACGTGCATCTTTTTACGACTGGGACATGTGAACTGTAATGTTTGTACGTCCGTCTACCCTTTTTTCCCTTTGTTAATATTATGTGCTTTATCATTCCCGGTGAAAAACAAAAAAAGATAATATAAACAGTATTACGGCTTTCGTACCAAATGTCTTTGTTGTTTAAAAATTGTGTAATGTAGAGCCACATATGTGTTTAATAAAAAGATATTTCAATTGTAATAAGTATAATTAAACTATTTATTATTTACAACAAATGTACAAAATATACAATATATATATATATATATGTAATTGTACATTTGCATGTATATTTTGTACAATTGTAATAAGTTAAATTTTATGGTTTTGCAAAATAAGAGCAATATGATCGCTCGTTATTCCTTATACCTAATAAAGAGAGCGAGATATTATGAGACTTATTTATCTGAATTTAAGATTAACGAATTTAGATATAAGATAAAACTTGTGATGTGTTTGGTTCATATGTGAAAGACATACACCTCAAGAAGGAATATCATTATAGAAATATCATTTAAAAGTATTGTACCTAAATTATTTTTGACAGCGTGTTTACAAAATAACATTTAAGTAGAGTGGATTAAACCGTCGTTGTTTTTTGCGACCCTCTTTACAGGTCTCAACGTAAAATGTTGGTCACCGCATTGCAACTTTTCAATTCAATGTTCCGTGTCCCGCAGCAAAGCAGTTTTATTTTAAATGAATTTCGTAAATGTTATGAATATCATCTAGAAATGAATATTTGTATCGTCGGCTAAAATGACAAGCATACTTTGTGCACTAGCACTAGCCTGGAATCGAAGTTATTGTAACCATGAACGTAATTTAATTATTCATGTTTTTGCGATGTAAACATAGATTTTGTTTTGCTTTTTGGCTAACTTTTCAGTTACAAAGTCTTGTTTGGCTATGAAAAATCCTCAAATAATATGCTACCAAAAATATTATTTAATCCTTTGAACTCATGTTGTTGTTACCTTTAAATTAAAAATACAAAGGTAAAAGGAACATCTAGAAAAATGTTCAGGCATTTTTTTTTACTTTACTAGGGTTAAATACTACGTACTGCAATCAAAAAGACGGCCAAGTTCCAAATTAATCCCATAAAAAACTTGGCAGCTAACTACGTGCTGCTCTAAGTTACTTTCCATAAATAAATGACATTATCATGCATAGTAAATTAGTTTTTTTGTTGTCTTTTTCATAGCTGAAATGGGAATTTTCAGACGTTAATATTTCATAGAGTAAACTTGGAACGTTAAAACTTGGCGGGCTTTAAAGTGGATGAAGTACTTACTCGGTGTGTCAATATTTTAGGCTTTATAGTTTTAAATTTGTGTGAAATACGACTCCTTAAGTAAACGTCAGTAGCTTTTTATATCGAATTTAGAATTTGCTATTCATGAAATACTTACATACTTTTAAGATTAATATGTGAACTTCGATGTATCTAGCTAGATAGAGTCTTGGGAGTATGATAAAATACTAAATACATATACCTATTTTTTTTTATGTAAATGTGTTTACTCTAATATAATAATAATCTATGTGTACTAAAAAGGCTTGAAAAATAAAACTGTTCCTTAAATAAATTGATAATAATCTCGCAACTAAATAAAAGGGATATAAAACTAGATTTGAATTAGCATTTGGATGGAATGACAGACAAAACTATTGTTACTATTATTTATCATACGTATTCGATAATGTATACGGTTTATCAAAAATACGCATTTACATTTATTTTAAGTTTATATAAGTACCTGATGCAATTTTGCTAACGATATAGATATAGTTGCTGATGTACGGAATTCTAAATATGTTTTGAAGAAAGTTAACAATACAATAGAGAGAAATATTGAGATATGAGAGTAAAAATGTAATACATTACTATGATTGAAATTTTTAATTTCACAAAATATAAATTAAAACGTTTTATATTCTCATAAATAAATTGTACCGACGCAAAATTTCAATTTTCGTATTTTTTATTTTAATTGTACTTAGTCCTATAAATGTTTTTGTGTAAAAAATACAAAAGACATAATAAAACACAAAGGACTTTGTAAATAGAAAATATTTTGAAGCATTAAAGTTTTCTGAAAATTAAAAATGAAACAAAATACACTGCCGACGATTAGGTACTCTAGAGATGAAAAAGTCTTATTATTTTATATTGCTTTTTACAATCATTTTTAAAAGTATTCACAATTCTCATTACACAATATTAGTACAGTGCGGCCGCCGAGAGAATGCGTATATGACACTTGTAAATAATGTGCTTATCATGAAATCATGTAATCCATTCATGATGATACAGTTTCGTGAGAGTCTCACCAAAATGGAATTTGCCGTTTTTATGATAGGTAAACGTGGTAAATTTACAAGTGCTATAAACGCATTCTCTGAGCGGCCGCACTGTAGGAGCAAGAATTGCCTCAATTATGTACAATCAAAAAAATTATATTGTAATAGTTATTTAGCTATTAAGAGTAAAGTATACAGGTATAGTATATAATGTAGCCGAGAAAATGAAATGAAATGAAATGCTTATAAAGAATTAGGTTTTGAGTTCTAAGAATCAGCAGTATCTATAGTTAGGTATTAACAGCCATAATAAATAACTAGTTACTGATGAAAAAAGTTTTCTCCGACGATTACATACCACGACTTATCCAGTTTTTCGGCACCAACTTTTATGGATTATGTTGTGTTTATCGAACAATACTTTAGGTACTCAGTATTTTATATTAAAAGCCTACGCACAAGTGAGTACTTATACAGGAAACTCATAACGATTTCGTAGGAACTTGAAGCCTGGTAACAAACGTGTTATGTCCTACTTAACGTTTATTGGATCGTGAGTCAAGATAATTAAGAATCGAGTCATATAAAACCTCTAGTCATTCTTATTTTGATAAAATATTGGCTGATATAGTTAATTTAACTTTTGAAATAATTATTCTTTAGTGACAGAGTTAATCTTTGGGTTAGATCTTTTCTTTTAAATTTGTATAAGCTTGTGTTTGACCACAATCTCACCATGGTAAGTGATGGTAAGCACACAAAGCCTAGATGGGAACTGGCTCTCAAGTGCAGCTGTCGGAACACACCGATAGGTGCTTGGCAACAGATTTTCAACAAGAGGGGTGGTAGCCAGCCAGTCGGGTACTGCAAAGTACCCTAACACCGTGCAAAATCTTTTGAATATTACAAAATCTATGGCGTAAGTGATTGTATAATTTCATTCATTTATGTTCATTGCCTAAAAGGACACGTATTATATGACAATTAACCTCTTGGCTCGCTAATGGGATTAAATAAAAAACAGGTATCGCGATTTTAGTAATTAATAATAACTATATGAAGTACTTTTGAGATGGGTGAAACTGCATCCGGGATTATTATTATCTAAATCTACACACTATTATCTTATAAATATTGGGACGAGGAGGACATTTAGCTTATTGATAATATTATAAGGTGATGAACAAAGGAGAGCAACCTAGACACAAGTAACAGTAACTTTAATCTTGTCTATGTATTTCTTTCCCAACAGGGGGGTGCAAGTGCACCCCCTTGCACCCTGCTGCCAGCGCCCATGGAGATATATATTATATCATATTCTTAAGAGTTTACTACGCATAATATATGTATAGATAGATACCTTTTTTATTTTGGTCACCTTTCATTCAAAAAGCCTTGGACATTAACAAAATAGGTTTCAGCTTGGCAAAAATGATTTCATATGTCTGTCCAGCTATTCGGCTGTCCGACTGTTCTCCTCTACAGGTAGCATAGCTCAACCGATTCTCGTGAAATTTTGTGAGCAAGTTCGATAATTATGTTTTTTTTTTTCGATTCAGTTTTTGGAAATAGTTCAAAATAGCGTAGCGTAGGGGGTTGAAAACGTATAAATTATATTTTTTTCAAAAATGTTTCAAGACCCGCGACGGTTACAGCTTTCAAAGCCACTATAGTACTTGGTAATACGTTTTAACTGAAGCGAGCTTTGAGGGAGAATGGCAAGACGTGACGGTATAAAGTGACAGTTTCTTCGTAATATTTGTACCAATAGTTATAAAACTCAACAACTGAGACTGACAAGGTGACACTATATAAGTTATTAGAGAACATAAATTATAAATCTCGTTTACTTTGCGATTGGAATAGATGTTGGCATTATATTTTATTCCTTTTGACGAATAAATGTATTGATAGAAAATGTTCAGAGCAATTTTTCTCATTTCTAGTTTCAGCAATAGATAGAAAAGTTTTAGAAATGTTGATGTACAGTGTGATTAATGTCTGAAATAGATATGAATTTACGAAATAAATTGTGGATTTTATTCTTTGTATTCCAGTTTACAAAAGTCAATTTCACGCAGTAAGTTTGCAAATATTACAGTTTGTCGATTAATAAACTAATATAAACCTGTAGGTATTTACGGGTATCTTAGATTAATCAAGTATTTTATATAATGTAGATATTATAACCGTTATGAAAAAATCCAAAAATTTTATTTATTTGAATGGCTTTTTTTTAATTAACTGCAAAGTAAATTCTCTTCCCTTCACGAATCTGTCGTGGGGCATTATTTTATTACCTAAATTTTAATTAAATTAAGATTAAAACGCGCATAAATAACTGTAAGCCTAGAATTCGGGCTGAAAATCTAATAACGAAATTCACTTGTCTGCAAGATTAACTGGAAGTTATGGCACGCTTAAAAATATATGAAAGGAGAATTTTATGTTCGCAAAACGATTTAATTTTAAAAACATGCATTAGCGTTGGCATGGACCGCCTTACTTACTTTTTCAAAGATATGCAGGCATAGTATCATTCGTATTCTATAATAATTTTTTTATTTATCATAGTTTGATAAAATACATGTATCGAAAAGAGTATTGAGTATGAATGAGGATGGATATAGAGGTATAGGAAGACGACTAGTGATAGAGTGGAGTGGAAGAGGAAAACATGTTGTAAGCTTATTGAGTGGCTTATTGAGAGATGTTTTTACACCCTAGATGATTACTTTAAATATAATGGTAAATGAGTGGACAGATTCAGACAGGTTAGGTAGAAGTAGTAAATTGACTTGAATTAGGTTTTTTTTTATTAGATTTGAACATTTTTATTTTTATTCTTTGACATTATATAACTTTATAATTGTGCATGCTATTATATAGTGAAGTGTGTAGATACTTTTCAATTACCTACCATCATTTGTACGACATTTCTAGCGCAATATACTATTTCATTACTATTTCATTACCGACCACACCTAGCGTGGGATAAGGAAGAGAAGAAGAAAAAGAAGAAGTTTGACGTACTTACCTACTTACGACTATATAAAAATGTCATTGATTGCAAAACCACAACTTATAAAGTAGTCTGCAACAACAATAGTTAACAGTAATTAAATATACTTAGGACAGCCACAATTCTCAATTGAAAACTCGATGGTATTAATTGGAATTCCATTGTGATTTGTGCAAAGGCTGATATTAGGTATTTTGTGAACCACAAAACCGATTAACATCCAAACCGAAACTGGCGTGGATAACATTCGATAGCTGTTTGATACATAACTATTCATACTGAAATTCCTTGAGCCCACATTTATAATACACCTATCCTGTTTCCATCTCCATTTAATCTACCTATTTAAGTAAAAATGGATCATCGAAATGTATGTACGCTCATAACTTTCGAATGACTGCACCAAATTGGATGATTCTTTGTTTTATGTATTCGTTATTTTTAGGACAAGGTTTGAATAAAATAAAATAAAATAAATCATAGAAACGCGGATTCCACGGGAACGCGGGTGAAACCGCGGGGGACAGCTAGTTTTAAAATAAATCTTCTTCGGCCATTATGGTGGTAAGAATATCTGCTAAATAGTGGTCAAATACTTAGCTTTCCATTATTAGTCAACCATATTATTTTTTTACGGCTTGATTA
The DNA here is from genome assembly GCA_951361185.1 of Ochropacha duplaris. NCBI lineage: Eukaryota > Metazoa > Arthropoda > Insecta > Lepidoptera > Drepanidae > Ochropacha > Ochropacha duplaris. Next base: position 5,507,206 of record OX592711.1, on the reverse strand, counting down.
ATCTTAGTAGATACATGAAATCATTAAGGAAATATAATTAATCGTTAGTAACATTATAAAGAGGTATGCGTATACTATGCTATTTTAACAAAAGTAAATCATAGCAAAAATGTATCTAATTAAATACCTAAATATATTTACAATAAAATATTTTCCAAATGATCCATAATGCTAGTAGTAGCGTTACAAAGCTTTTATATATATCTCGAGATTCATTAAACCATTTCATTTAGAAAGTTTATCATACTTTTCATTCCGTAACTCTCGAGTACCTGAAATAATTCTGAAGTTTTCTAATTTACCATTGGAACTTATACATACCGATTCGGATTTAAGTTCGCGATGATGACGGGACGTGTCGATAATTAAAATCGTTAAAACGTTTATTGGATACTGCCGGATTGGATTTTTAATTTTCTTTTTATGTTCAGAGATTAGCTTGAGTGTCTTTTAAGTACGAACCTACGTGAATTGAGTTTTAAAGGCTTTCCTCCTATTCTTTACTAAGAGTAATTTTCTGGTGAAGATTTTCATTATAGTAGTTATTTTTGTGAGGAACCATAGCACGGTTGCAGGGTACATTGGCCGTCTGGGTGGTAACCCAGATATTGCAATTCTCTCGCCTAATATGTATATTAGTGTATTATGGCAATTGCACTTGAGAGCTTGTTTCCTATTATGATTTGTGTACTTACTTCAAAATCATTGTCACATATCACGGTGAAATTGTGCTCAAACACAAAAACGAACCCAAGTAAACAGAAATTATTATTATTTACGTCAACACCATTTGTTTGTGGGAATTAAACCTGCGGCCACGTACACGACATACCTATACATATTTTATGCCTAAAGGTTTTTTTAACTATAATCTTAGAATCTATATTAAGCCCCGTAGGTTTAATTCCCACAAACAAACAGAACAAATATTAGTGAAATGTAATTATTTATTTAAATCCGATATCTAATTTTAGAAGGCCCTTAAATTTTTGATGTGAGCGTCTGAAAGGGTGACTTACCCCGGGTAGTAGAGCATAAACGCCTTCATTTTTAGGGTTCCGTACCCAAAGGGTAAAAACGGGACCCTATTACTAAGACTTCGCTGTCTGTCCGTCTGTCCGTCACCAGGCTGTATCTCAAGAACCGCGATAGCTAGACAGTTGAAATTTTCACAAATTATGTACTTCTATTGCCGCTATAACAACAAATACTAAAAACAAAATAAAATAAATATTTAAGGGGGGCTCCCATACAACAATCGCGATTTTTTTGCCGTTTTTACGGAATCCTTCATGCGCGAGTCCGACTCGCACTTGGCCGGATTTTTTTCTGTCGTAGTGTCGATTTAGGATATAATCTATTTGTTTACGTGGCGCACACCAGTGTTCGCGTCATATCCAAATTCATTTAACATAAATACTCCTAGAATCATAAAAACTACAAACTATACATTTTGCGACTATACTGACATATTGAATCGGCATGCACCCATTACTTATCGTGAACAATATTCGTTTGTACAATATGGTAAACGCAAAATTTTAAATTCAGTCGCATAATATCAAGAGCATAGTTTCAGGTGTTGCAGTCCATATAAATTTCAGGCTTTATTGCTAAGTTCCAACCTGTGGTCGCTGCTTTGTAGATCTTTATTTACTACAGTTACTTGCCGTGGTAATGTGGTGGTAGACTGCACCTTTAAATTATGTATCGTATGTACTGCTAACTGATACAAACATATTTAAATAAATAGGTTGTATTTTAATCACACCTACGCCTGGAAAGATTTTACATGAATGTACAATCATATCATCTGAGTAATCATAAGTAAAATAAAAAACAAGATTCTTTTATTCCTTTTCTAATATATCTAACCCTGTCCCAATTTCTATTTCTTTTTAGTATGAAAAAGTTGTTGAGTTTTATAGTTCTCTGTAGAACATTATTTTCGCTGTTGGAATATTCTCAATACATAAATAGACAGTAAAGAAGGTAGTGCCAAACCCTTTTTAAAGTACCTAGACCATTTCAGGTGTCATTGCGATCAATGTACACATTTACGTATCGTGTTAGGCACGCCTTAGAAGAACGACAATGATTAAAGCTGCGCTCTATATTCACGACAGCTCTTTATTTCAAGAGAAAAAATAAAATGGAACGTGCAAAAATGTATCTCTCCCGGCCAGGGAGGTGGAATCTATTACACGGGGAAATGTTAAATAAAATTTGATGAAGCACCCTGTATTGGGGAATGGTTGCGAACACAGCGCGGATTGGGAATTCAGTTGACGTAGCATTTTTAAGATATTTGAAGGGTTGATTTTAACATGGATGGGCTTGCGTTAAGCATAAACACCATGGTAAACTATAATGCAACAGAATATGGTAAACCTGCTGATTCACAATAGAAACGTGCGTCCCAAAACCACATAAGAAATAATAGAAAACTGGAAACTGTTATCCAACTAATGCTTTCATATTTTTTTCTGAATTTAAGCATTTTTTTTTACATTAATTATAACGTTCTTCTATAGTGAATTAGTTTGATCAGGGTAATGACACTGGAAAAAAAACGTCAAAAAAACATTGACCACAATATTTTTTTTGTATACTATGTAGGCCTGTTTGACCTTAATCTCATCATGGGAAGTGATGATGTGGCCAAAGATTGAATCTCGATGAAAAAAGATCTTCATCAATGAGCAAGACTTACCGTGGACGCCATTTTGTAACATCAAATTTGTTTTCCCCTTCTCACATAACTCAAAATGGAAATACAAATCCCCCTTCATAGATCTACGGTCATCAAATTTTTTTATTCCTTTACCCCCTGTGAGGTATTCCGTGATTCACTTGAGGCACAAAATAGATAGATACAGATGGTTCGCTACAAAGTTAAATCATGGGCATACATACTAATCAACGAATAATAATAAATACTTAAGTGGTAGATTTAGATAGCTTTACGTACTATAATTATATCTGGAATAATCGTGTTTTACTCCCCACCAAATGTAACTACTATTTACTTAACTTATGACATAATTATTACATATAAAATATATTATAATGTTGTTTGATGATTTTTTATGAGAGCACCACCATAGTGCAATACTAATGTTTAGGCTCCAGGATGACTGATGAAAGTTGAGCTATAGAAATTACCACCAATATATTTAAACATACTTTATTTTAGTGTCGCGGAGATATTTCAAGGGAGACTATGGCTTGTGACCAAGAGGTCGTCCAGGTACGTGTCTAACATTCAAGACTTATTTACAACGTTGTTTCTCCATTGTGCGAGAACTTGCATGCAAATTGCATACCTCGCATTGTAATGAAAATTTAGTTGGGTATAATGTTCACCCTTATTCTTGTAAATGTGTTAGTGCAGTTGCTTTGTTAAACTTTTTAACTATGTTTATGAAATGCCTTTCGCTTACAAAATTTTTGCTCACTGGGAATTCGGTACTATGTCTTTGTTGTTGAAATAATAATTGCATTAACTTTAAAATTGTAATAATGGAATGCTATTGTGAAAAAAAACTGTGTAGACTTTATTTTCACCTAGGTATGGTAAAATTTCTAGTATTTTTGGTTGAAAATTTCTTACCGTTTTAAAGATAACATCAAACTATAGTAGGTAATATTATGAATGCAAAATTGTATTTGTTGGCTTTCACACAACGAAGCAATGAACCGAAATGATTTTTTGCATAGTTTTAGACCGCAGGGGATCCTATATTAATGTAAAACTACACAAATGATTCTAATCTAATATTGATTCTATCATCGATACTTTATTTAGATTATAGGTATTCTCTATTAGCTTACCATTCCTAACAACATGCACAAATGTTTATTCAGGAAACCATGCATGAATTAGACATTAGTTACATAGTACAATATGTTATACCGTGTACTCAACATTTACCTACCGTTATGTAATTATCTTGCACGCTCTTACACACTTAGTTTAATTTATGTTTATAGTCAAGTGTTAATTAATGTAAAGATAGATAGATCATTCGTTATTGACCATTATCGGTTCCGATTTGTGATCTATGGTAAAAGAAAATGCCTAAAAAATCATGAATGTAGGTACTTTCAATTACTAAAACAAAACACGTGGGTGACATCATAAATAATTGTTCCAAAATTAATTGCAATAGCAACCTAACATGCCAACGTATCAATTCAACTTATCTCTTAATATAAATAATAATATACTTACTCGTAAACTTCCACCCGTATTTTTCTATTCGAATGAATTACACAAGAACTTTTTTCTTTCGTCGGAATGTAACAAAAGGTGAAATTCTCCTCGTCACAATAATAAAGTCAGTTACTTATTAAGGGTGTCCGAATTCGTGACTTCTGGCTGGCGGTATGCCAAAACTTTTTACCTGTAATAGAAGAAAATATTTGTTCGGTAAGTCGGTAAATTAAATTTTAATGGTGAAGTTCTGAGCTATTGTGAGTACAGAAGTGTTTCATTATAACATTCAAAGTCACGATTTTCGTCGTGGTATTCGTCATTACCGCTGCAATAATTATATATAAGTAAATTTTTTTTTTTGTAGAAATGAATTTTATTCAAATTGGAGTATTTAACTAACATAAGTAAGTTACAGAAAAAACATTGCTCAATAAATCCAGAGCTGGTTTAAAGACACAGAACAGACGGTCTCTTAAAGAATATTTGGCTTGATGCTCACGGCCACCTACTCGCCAACATTGGAACCAAATTGGATTCGTACTTTGCGATTTCAAAGGAGCTTTCTACTGCGAATTCTCAAATTGTGGATAAAGCAACCATACGTACATTTCAAGAAGAGTGTGAAGAAATATTTGGAACGCTATAGTCTTTTTCAATTGAATAATTTATTAAACTAGTGATTCATAGTTGGGACTCTATTAAACTTGTTTATATTTTATATTGTTTCACCTTTTTTGTTAAACATTGTTTGATGTTATATTAGAAAATACATCAAAGGAAAAGGTTTACCACATTTTTACACGTTTTTTTATGAAAATGATTTTTTTACATCAAAAGGTTTTTGTTAACTTTATGGACGACAAAAAGATAACCTACATTGTTCTAATTTAATAATATCTAAAAGACTTGAACGGAAAAATGTTAGTTTGTATTATTCCTCTTAGCAAAATTTGAAAAAAAAAATGTCCCACGTTTATTACAAATTTGTTGCCCTACCAAAGACTGCAAATTATCACTCTACTAAACTCAAACAAAAACCCATTTAATTTTAAAATCCTGGTATTGACATGGGTCATCATAGTCTAGCCTGCAACGCATCATCCATCCTTATCACTCGAGTAACTTTAAAGAAAGCTATAATAGAGACGGCAAATCACAAAGGTCATTAAGTCCCGCCAGTGACAATCTCTGATAGATGCGCGCCCTACTTTGTCATGTTTTGATTGATGTGCCGTCAGAAAAGGCACCCTTCCGTCCATGACGTCTATGTGTCACATTAAGCTTATCCCGGATTGCAGGCGAACACTGGTGATCAAACATAATCGTGATAAGAAAATTACGTGTTCATTGTGTGCTGACACAACACTGTCCCATTTTTTATACTGAAATTATACGAAAATTTAAATCCGGTTTTTAACCTCTGATTATTATGGTTTTGCAAGTTAATTTAGTAGGTATTAATATGATATTTTAATAACTTGGAGTTTTTTTTTATTCTAGATAAGCTTGGGTTAAAAAATATTTTTAGTACAAATGAATAGAATATTTATTCTTTCTTAAGTTTTCAAAACAAATGCTTTAAACTATGTATAAATAACAAAAAATATTTAATTTAATTCATAAACAAAACCGCTATTAATAATTTTACTTATAATAATAATTAAAAATAAGCTGAATTAAGCTATACCTTTCGAACTGTATGGTTTTCTTAAATCAAGACTTTCTCACATCTTAAAAGTAAGGCGAAGATAGATCAGTGGTAGTGACGTCGGATACCATGGCGAAGGTCGTGGGTTCGGATCCTACAATGAGCTCGAGATTTCGGTGAAGGAAAACATCGTGAGGAAACCACAGTACATTCTAGTACCAGACTGGCTTATTGCCTGCTTATGACCTTCGGCCACATCATCACTTACCGTGGTGAGAATGCGGTTAAACACAAGCTTATCTAAAAAGTAAAAAAACAGTATTAATAGAATTAAATATACTTTACTCATCAATAAGTGAACAGACCTTAGCTGCCAAAAGCATAAGGACAAAAATTTGGCACCTCAGCCAAAAATGCCAGTAATATATAATAGGGAAAATCCAACCAATATCACGGGAAGCAGTAGTAAAACCTCACCTGGCCTATAATTATAGCCCGAACGCTTACGTCATCGCTGGGGGTGTCATGAGGAATAACGAAAACTCTGAACAAACCAAAAATAGGTATGAATCTGTTAAAGTGTATGTTATTTGTAAGTATATTTTTGCCGTTTCTAGGGGCGGGGGGGGGGATCCGGGGCACTTGCCCCATACGGCAGTTTCAGGGGAGGCACAAAGTCATAATAAAATTAAAAGTGCAAGTTTATTAAAAAGTTCTAATTCACTAGGTCACAAAAATTCCACTCATTAGATACCTATTTGTGAGCTTTTTAACTCAACCGTAGGATAGGGGTCGCCTCTATCAAGTTTTGTATCTCAAATCTACAGATTAAATGAAATAATAAAAATCTTCGATTATTTGGTTGGTTTTCATACTAAAGTATATTATTGACTTTTAAAGGAAGTACCTAATAATCAAATCCTTTTCGGTGAGATTGGAGTCACAAACGTTGGTGAAATGTATCTTAATAACATAGACTTTAAGTTGAAATTAACTAATATGTTTTTTGTCTATGCTTTCACCACGTCTATACTAACTGATCAATCGATTTGTGCAACTTGGCTGACGCAACCTCGAAGCCAGACATGTTGGCTGGCACACTAGTAAATAGATATTATTATCTATACTTTCCCATTTATTAAAACGGTATTAACGTTAAAGCTATATCTCGTATCTGATTACTATGCGAAGATTTAGATTTACATCATAGTTATTTGTAGCTACAAAGATTTTAAGGCAATGATAGCTCAGTGTACGTGACGTTGGATACCACGGCGAAGCTCGTGAGTTCGAATCCTACAATGAGCATGCATGAGCTTTCGGTAATGGAATCGTGAGGAAACCATAACACGGTGTTAGAGTACTTTTTAGTAGGTACTCGACTGGCTGGTACGAGTACCACCCTCAAGTTATAAATCTGTCGCCAAGCACCTGTCGGTATGTTCCGACAGCTGCACTTGATAGCCAGTTTCCATCTAGGCTTTGTGTGCTTATGACCTTCGGTCACATCATCCATGATGCAATCTCATCACGAGTCAGGTCAAACACATCCTAAAGTAAAAAAGAACATCTATTAGGGTACCCTGTTAACCTCCAGAATATTGGAGGTGTCCCTATTCTATTTACAGTAATTTTATCAAAATATATTTATTACATGTAAAACAGAAGCTTTCACAACAAGTAAAATGAGCGCTTGGATTGTTTGGTACAATTTATAAGCTAAAGGCGTTTTTCAATCAGTATGTACCTACGTCTAGTTTCCCATCTAATATTTTTTAAAGCTAATACAAAAAAGTTTAGGTTTATTACATACAAGCCCCACGGTTTCACCCAAGTTTCCGAAGGATTTTATCTTTTCCCGGGATAAAAAGTATCATCTATCTTTATACCAAAATTGTGCGATTTAGACGTGAAAAGGTAATAATATAGAGACAGACAGTTCACATTTTCACAGACGCTTTCGCATTTATAATAATAGTGGATTGTTTAATCAATGATGGATTTGTGGTTGCAGACGTTCGAGACGAGAGTTCACTTCAATACGGCCAGTTATAGTAGACTCTATTTCATGAAAGGAATTTGATAGACAAACCCGCTTTCTTTCTTCGCTTACGCCTTAAATAACGATCTCACATGACACGGAATGATGGATGCCAATACATTTCCTTTCCAAAAAAAGTTGATTGATACCAGTTTTATGTACGTACGTACCTACGTGTACTCAAAGCGTACTCGTTAACTGTCATTGCTGTAAATGTATCATTCGTATGTCGAGAAATTGCTTTTGTATTCATTCTGGGACGAGACAATGTCCGGTATTATTTTTAAAATATTCTATATTTTATAATATGCGTTATAAGGGATTTGACTGCACTAAATCCATTTAAAACTATTAAGAAATAAAGACCTAAAAATGCATTTCTGGTCAGAAGTATGTATCAAAGGATTTTTTAAGGTACATACACAATATCACACGCTTTCCCAAACATTAATTTTCAATACACTAAAGGCTTTGTTTTAGTTAACTTATAAGTTTGAACATTCTGAATATTGTAAACAAGTAACATTGTGCACTACGGCCATTTGATCGCTTCTAATAATATAGTAGTTTCACTGCATTGAATAAGGATGTACTAATGTAGTAAATTACTCTATCGATATAAAGTTCGATAGTATTGGTATCTTTCTAATATCGATAATAGACGTACTCGTATATTGCAAGATGTCTGCATTTTAGTTATATAATACAGTCTTTACGTAATCATTCAAATAAATCAGAATTCTCCTCTCAAATAAAACAAACACACTTGATTGCCAAAGTTCCAATACATTGATGTGTCAGACAGAGTATCTGAATTTTTCAGAATAATAAAAATATGCAGTGTGTAACGCTGTCAATATTTTTTATGTGAGTGTACAGTCTTTTGTTTTCAATATGTACTAACTTTTAGTATTTTTTTAATTACTGATCGACTGTCGATGAAATACTGTCAAAGCCAGTAGATTATTTTTAACGCAACTTTATATCAATACACAGATATTTTATGCTTATTTAGTTCTTGCTTTAATAAATGTTTGATATAAATTACATAAGTTAAATATTCGTAACTTTCACTAATAAACAAAATATTATTTTGACTAACCTCGACGTTTAAATCAAGGTTTCAATGGCCGTGGCTGAATTGAAAGACGAGGTTCTTCAAAATAGCTCATAATAATTTATGCGCAAACTGGGTGTATGATGCTTAATAAGGTCGATAAATTAAACAACTCTAAAACTAGGTATCGATATCAACATCATCTATCGATTTTTGGCAACACTGCTTTTATGTAGAGCATCTACTTCAAAGACATTAGTATGAAAATTGAATTACGTTCGTGGGCACGGTACATTAAGTTTCCAACAAATATGAAATTATACATGAAGATGCTTACTACAGCAGTAAGTGTGACGTGACAGATTCAATTATTATTTCAATTACCTATGTTAAAGTATACCTATGCCTAATTACGTATCTATTATAGTCTCACTTTTAAGTGCCTGAATATTCTTGAAAGGGCTTAAGTGTAGTTAAATTGTATCTTATATAATTATAGTGAGTACACTATAGCTATAGCTAAGTACAACGTTTTTTAGTAGTGAGCTTTTATAAACCATAACTGGACTATTTAAATTCTAAAATTCTAGACTTTTAAATAAATTTAAAATTGGATATTATACTTTTCGTTAAACAGAAACAAACATGGCGGGACAAAGAGATCTTGTCAAATGTGGCATTTCAATCTTGAAAAGTTTAGATTTGGCTGTTGTGATGTTTGCTTTTATCAGCTTGGTAGAAAAAAAAACTAAAATTATACCTGTAAGTAGCATAAACAAAAATATAGCGAAGGATTAACACTGAAACCTATTCAGTATTGCTAAATAAATTATTATAAAACGTAGGTACCTATAAACTAACTAGCTATAATATAAAAAAATAGCATATAAAACTATTTCCTTTCTTAAATAAACCTAGAGCTTTGCTTCTACAAAAGCGTGAAATATTATTAAAGAGCCTACAAATAAAACAATCAATCAATACTTTGATTTATGTAACCTAATAACTCTTCGAAGAGCTATTACGAGGCCATAGATCATAAATTTTACCTTGTTAAACAAGCAAGACCAGGTAAGGTAAACATTTCAGGATTTTTAGGCTCGTGAACTTTATTCTGTTTATACAAAATTTCCTTTTGCTTTTTAATTATCTTATACTGTATTTATATAAGAAAGCTACAGTATAAGAAAGTTAGAAAGACCAACCTAATGACGTAGCCGTAGAAGAAATATTCAACAATCAATATTACTTACAGATACTTTACTCCGCTTCGTAATCCATTGCAACATGAAATTCATAAGTTTACGACCCAGGATTAGTTTATCTTTGTTCAACGTTACACCAAACTCAATTAAAATTCCAACGATGAAGGACCCCTGGATAGCTGCCCATTAAGATAATGGTCTTTAAATTGGGATCATAGATAGCCAGATTGACGACACTAATTAAGGAATATTGCTCACATATTTTATTGGCTGATCCGTGTTTCCCGTGGGCTTAACATTAGTTAAATAGTCTTTTAAATAATGTTATGATAGTTCTAATTATGTTTCGGTGTTTACCTTTGAGAACATTAATTAGCTTAATATGTATAAAAGGCAATCGTTACTGACTGACTGATTGACTGACTGACTGATCTATCAACAGACAGCTCAAACCACTGAACGGATTGCGCTGAAATATGGCACGCAGATAGTTATTATGACGTAGGCTAGCGGATACCTAGGATTTTCGGTCCAGTAGTTTTTTAGTTTATTCGTTAGATACAAAAATACAAATCTTTCCTCTTTATAATACTAGTATCTAATAGATGAGATTTAATTACATATTTTATCAAAGTATTTACTAAATCGTTAAGATGGTGACCTTTTCTTCTAAGATAAACAGACGCTTGGACAGAAAATAAATAGATCTAACCTTTCCTGGCTTTAAATAAGGAGTAGCCAAATCCCAAAGCAAGAGCAACCTCATTAATATTTCAGAAACATCGCTGTGTTTATGTAAATATCCCATTTATATAAATAGGTATTTAAAGTTAAGTATCAATTTCCAAAGTCGTTGGAGCGTCAAACGGTTGAAACTTACATAAATATCGAGGCATTGCTTCCACCAACTGTTCTGAGTGACTATTAGCGAGCCGGAAGCTGTCCCTTTTCTAACGACCTAGTCTGTATCGAACGCATCTACATCAGATTTATAAACAAATACCAAATCCTGATTTATACAGTTTACCAATTTAAGTACTAAAGCCACAACTTTATTAAAATCTTTATTTTTAATATTTATCTATCAATTATAGTAGGTATTTTAATGTAACAAGCATTAGCATGAGATATCCTGTCGTACACAAAATAAAATTGTATGGGTATCTTTTCAAATTGTGAGTTTTGGTGACCATAATTTTAATTTTTAATTGTTAAGGGACGTACGATGTAAGTAAGTAAACACCAAAGAATATAAGGCTTTCAATTATTTAGAGAAATCAAATTGATAAAGATTGTCAAGATAATTCTTGATATAATTGATTAGTTTCTTTACCAAGCTAAATATATCGAAAGTCCTCCAACCTTATTGTAAGCAAACATTACCAAAATGAAAATCACCAACAACAATCTTCAAATGAACCAATATTTTAAGACCTACGCCTTGTCGTCTCTAAACAAGAGGCAATAAGAGCATGAACTAGTCGTAGGGGCCACGTTGTAGTGGATAACTGTCGACGACAGAGTGGTGGTCAAATTGATTACATAAGACGATAGTTACCGATGGCCAGATCCATCACGGTTAGCAAACAAATGTGGGAAAACCGCGGCTGTGTTTAATCCAGCCCTGTAATCTATCGAAAGTTTTCGTTCGTATGTAGTTCTATTCTTGTCGCTTTTTGGTTGTTATATACTTGTTTCATATGTTGGATGTTTTACCTTATATAAAACTTTTGTTAGAATTTCAACACTATATGGATTCGCAGCCAAAGCATCATTGCATGTTCATTGCCACCATCTTGTAACTATTCTACAGTCGAATCATATATCAAGAATATAATTGGAATGCTTAACATGGTGCTTTATAAATATTACAGTTTAAATAAACAAAATCTTTATACACTACAAATCAGATGGTGTTATAACTGAAAATTCCATCAGTACATCACAACAAAATCAGAAACTTATCAAAACGTTATATCTGAAATTTGGTTTAGCAGAATTAACTTCCGCAAAAATTATTATTTTCTCGTTCATTGAAACATATAAATGAAGAATAATGGCGGAGGCTGTTTGATTAGGTACCTACCTTCCTACGCCTTTACGAGATGTCGTTATACATTGAAATTTGCTTTTGTGCTCCATTAAACGAAATCCTATATACATGTTTTAAGATTCGTATCGTCGTTGTGTTTTCCGTCTATAGAAATAAGAAAGAAACTGCCAGTTTTGTTTAATTAAGCCGACTTTAAAAACGGGGAATTGTGTCAGTGGTTCTAATGAAAAATTAAAGGAAAATGAATTGAAAGGATTTACTGAATTCTCTAAAACTAATATACTTAGGGGTACTTAGCCTACTTAAGGGTGATAGTATTATTTCTAAATTCATAAATTTTATGCTTTTACTGTGAATATTCATAAATTTTTGAAAGCAGTTTTTAGTAAACAAATATATATATCAGATTTTAGCTGTCACTAACCGTCTCCAGTCCGAGTCTGTAACAGACAGACATAAAGAAACTGTGAGAATTTCTTGTTTGAATACGGAATCAGAAACACACAGACGAATGTTAATTTTTTTTTAAACGTGCATCTAACTAGTTATATATGAAATAAGCTAAGTAAGTATAAGTAACATATGATTTTTTTAATTGTTTGGACCTAATCATATATAAGAATAATAATATTAATGTTTCTGTAAGATATAAAAAGTGGCCCCAAATTTGCCACCCTAGGCTCTACCCTACTCAGTCTGTTGGTAAATTCACCACAACTTTAAACCATTGGCCTTATAATTTAACTAAGCAATTACACTATAGTACATAATACTATCAAGTAAAATCTTGTAACACCTTAAACTGTTACTTTAGTTGAAGAGAACCCAGGTAAATGAAATTCCAACAAAATTGTTGCTTACATAACAAGATCTCCATCCCATTTCACGCACCTAGATTACACACTTTATCAAGTAACCACTGGATATATGTCTTTTGAAAAGCGGATGTTATAAATGCTTAGACTTAAGATAATTATTCGTAATAGTTTCATATTTCATGGAAATAATTTATCACTTAGAACGAAGTAAGGTGCCGAATAAATGAAATCTAAATATTTAAGGAAAAGCATTTCCTTAAAAACCTTTTTTTTGATGACTCATAAATATTTAGATTTAATTTATTCGATACCTTACTTTATTCTAAGTGATTGCCTTCAAAGTAATATAGATTAGATACTAATTAAAATTTCTAATTACCTTTTAACATAACAATTAGATAGCGTCTAACAATATTAACTAATTAAATGAAAACTCTGGGGCAAATATTGTCTTGAAATATATTTAAAAAAGAATTCTGTAACCACCCGTCAAAACGTTCCAGAAATCGTTTTATTCGTCAATTAATTGGGCAAAAAAATCAAACATAATCGACTGTAGTTCAATTCAATTAACAAACACAAGTTTAATATAAGAAAACGAGCTAGTACAACAGAACAACAGTAACGCAACGACACAGTAGCGACATTAGGAGGTCATGTGTCATCGCACTCACATCCCAGGTAAGCATGCACCAAAGGTTTAATTTTCACGGAGCGCCAGCTTCGTAACCATTGCTTTTAATTATACCACCTTTTACTAGGTACCTTTAATTAAATCGGGGGAGATAAATTCCTCTCTGACTGTACAATGTGTGTGACTTGCACTGTGGTTAGTGGTTATAGTGTAATTTCATGTTTCAAATGCCTTGTGCCTGCGACGCTATACACACGTCTTGTGGGATACAAAGGTGATTCAACCTGTCAGTTGTGTTACTAAGGAATATATGCGACTTAGTATTACTTACTTTAGATGAGAGTAATCAAGTAAACGTATGGTATACGAAGATCTGTCTGGGTAGGCTTAATATTTTAGGAAGGGCATGCGTAGGTGTATTATACGATTAATTTATGTGGTATTTTATTCGTCATAGACTAAGTCCAGAATCATGTCCATGTCAAATTAGCTTATTTATTAATATCGTTATGTAGATTAAAATCATAAAGAAAATTACAAATATAAGGCTGGAAAATAAAAAAAATACCGTACCATTACGTGTACCGCAGAGTCTGAAGAAGAAAGTCTTCGACCATTGCGTCCTACCTGTCATGATTTCTCTTCTACTTATGTAAGCAATACGTGGACACTCACAGCAGGGCTAAACCTCAAGTTTAAATTCATTCACAGTACAATGGAGCGAACTATACTCAGAATGTCTCTGAACTATCGAATCCGTAATGAAGACATTCGGAAGAGAACACTAAAGTTACCGACATAGCTCGCAGAATCAGCAAACTGAAGTGGCGGTGGGCTGGTCATGTCTGTCGAAGGACTGACAGCCAATGGAGCAAACGTGTTCTTAAGTGGAGACCGCGCACCGGCAAGCAAAGCGTGAGATACCACCAGCCTGATAGACCGATGACCTAAAAAGGGTGGGAGGCTTATCTTCTACAGTAGCCTACTCTACATATAAGTTAAATGATGACGGTGATGAATAAAAACGTTGATCCGATATCTAAAACTAAATTTTTAACCTTAACAATAATTTCTTTGATCTCTTTATCTTCCATAAAAGCCAAATGATAAGTAGTTTAAAGGATACTCTAATTTAGTATGTTATCACTGCTTTAATATTATTAAAAAGTCACATCGTGTGCAGCAAAACCCTTGAAACAACTGGTCATACTGTAACACCAGGTAAATGGTTCCGTGTGGAGGTAAATGTTGAATTAACATGCACTCAACGAAACTTGCCCGTTAGATAAGCCCTAACTAATTAAGTTGAGGGTGGACCCTTTTAAAGCTCACTAAAATTAAATGCTTTTTGGCAACATGCTGTATAGTGCAAATCGTGTATATTTGAGTACAGTAGTAGCTCATACATCTAACTTAGAATATCAACGTTATAGGAACCTTGAGATTGGCTCTTATTGAATCAATATTTTGTAAGTTTGGATGAAAGAGGTCTCCAAAATTATTGATCTGATTTAGATTTTTTTTCACTAATAGAAAATTAAATTGCGTGTGCGATAGGCTACATTCCGTTGAAACCGCAGGCAATGTTATAATTTTTCATAAATCGACAATACACGAATATTGAAACATGATCTTAATTATATTAATATTACTGTTCCAGCATTAGCGTATGCTGTGACTTCTGTATCTAAAGAACAAAAGCTGAGTAGGTATGTAGCACGTATGAATGAAATGAAAACAACGCCATTGTGTTAGAGTTTAATTTAACTTGACTATTAACACTTGTAGGTGTCGGAATCCGCCTTTATTGTTAAGGTGCGAAAGGGCCTACATAACTTATGTATTTTAGTACCAACATCTTGTAGCATGAGAGTAATTTGTGTTATTGTATTGTGTCTGTTGTTGTCAAGAATGAAAAATTTGTGATAACTAGTTTGGGTTATTTTTTTTTTCAAGGACTAAAATTGTTTATTTAATGATACAGTAAATTAGGTAGGATAAAGTATCATATCAGCCGGAAGACGTCCACTGCTGGACAAAGGCCTCCCCCAAGGATCTCCACGATGACCGGTCTTGCGCTACTCGCATCCAGTGGCTTCCCGCGACCCTCACAAGATCGTCGGTCCACCGTGTGGGAGGCCTGCCCACGCTGCGTCTTCCGGTTCGTGGTCGCCACTCGAGAAAAGTATTACACTCGAGAGGATAAAGTATTAAACTTAATTACACTGACTAATACTATGATATTTACGAAAGAAAAATAAAATTAAAAACCTAAATAAAAATATATTCACAATAAAAGATTTTCTTTCTTTTGAAAATAAATGATCATAAAGAATGTTACATCATATTTGATTGATATGATTATGTTCAAAGTTTTTTCCAGTTCTTTGCAGTTGAATGCTCATTTCAGAACCAGTGGTAATCTTAGTAGCATTGAAAGCTCCCCCAGTGGCTTAATCTGAATAAATAGGTTTTCAGTCAAATACAAACTAAAAAATTGGGATAAAACCCGCCATAGTGCGGGGACAAAAAAACTAGTCAGTCGTAAATGGAGCGATTGTCTTGTGAGCACGTGTAAGTGTACCTTTTTTACTTTTTAATATAATTAATTATGACTGTGCCATATCTTCTTTTTTTAAATCTAATATTACAACTAGTAATTCTTCCCAATTTTGTTTCATACCATACTTTTAGGAGTTGAGTTTCTATTAATTTTTGTAATAAATTATTAAAAAACCTTAAAATAGCATACGAAAAAGTAGAGTTTGAAAAAGCTAAGAATAACCCTAAAGCGACCTGGAATGTCATTAAAAATATAATCAACACGCAGCGTGTTCACGAAATCCCAAGTGAACTACTAAAGCTTGCCCCTGATAATATCTCCGCAACCAATATTGTAAATGATTTTTTTGCAAATGTGGGTAAATCTCTAGTTAAGAAATATAGTGCTTGCCCAGTCCCTATATCGAAAAATCTTACAGATTTGCCCCAAATAAACTCATTTGTCATTCTCCCAACAGATGCATCGGAAATAGAACAAACTATTCTAGGCCTACGTACTGATGCTGCTGTTGGGTGGGATGGTATTTCGTCAAAGCTATTAAAATCTTGCTCGAGTGCATTGGTTCCTTCTATTACGCATATTTGCAACTGCTCGATTTCATCTGGCATTTTTCCGAAAGTGCTTAAAAAGGCCATCGTCCATCCCATTTATAAGTCAGGGAACAGAACCAGTGTCAACAATTATCGTCTGATATCTGTTTTAACAGCCCTCTTAAAAATTCTTGAAAAAGTGCTTAATAATAGATTGGTAAATTTCCTTGAACATTACAACATTTTAGCACCTAATCAGTATGGTTTCAGAAAGGGGAAATCGACTGAAGATGCTGTTGCATCGCTTATTGAACACACAGTTGATATGCTGGACAGCAAGAAGAAATGCTTAGGTATATTTCTAGATCTCAGCAAAGCATTTGACACTGTTTCTGTTCCTTATCTTCTAGCAAAAATGGAAAATATGGGAATCCGTGGTCAACCGCTGAAAATTTTCCATGATTATCTTACGGATCGAGTCCAATGCGTAAAGATAGGGTCATCGCTTAGTGATTTCCAACGTCTTGATTATGGGGTTCCTCAGGGGTCAATTTTAGGACCAACATTGTTCCTATTATATATAAATTCTCTATGTAGTCTCTCTATTCCAAACTGTTCCATCTTTACGTATGCAGATGACACAGCTTTGCTTTTACATGGTGATGATTGGCCTAGTACTTTAATATCTGCTGAGCTGGCTCTAAGATCGGTGATGTCGTGGCTATCAAATAATCGTCTGACTCTAAACCTAGACAAAACTACCTATCTTACCTTTTCCTTGAGATCGTCTACACTACCTGCCTCCCTACCTCTAAAAGCTCACACGTGTCCCGCGGTCTCCCCGATCTCTAATTGTTCATGTCCCGTACTAACCAGATCCACAAATACAAAATATCTTGGGGTCCAAATTGATAACCTATTAAACTTTAAGATCCATTTAGACAACCTCAGTTCTCGGGTTAGAAAATTAATCTTCGTTTTTAAAAAACTTAGATCTTTGGCAGATCGCGACACACTAAAAACTATATATTATGCATTATGTCAATCTATAATCACTTACTGTGTCTTTGTATGGGGAGGAATGCCTAAGAGCTATCTTCTGACACTAGAACGTGCGCAAAGAGCGGTACTAAAGGTAATGACTTTTAAACCCTATAGACATCCCATTGCTGAAATATACGCCGATTCCCAAGTACTTACGGTACGACAGCTCTATATTCTCCAAGTCATCCTCCGAAAACACTGTTCTATATACTATGACCCTACTATCTGCAATAAGAGACGAAATTACCGAATATGTCCCTCAGAAACATCTAGGACAAGCCTTGCCCAACGACACTATAGGGAATCATCTTTACAACATAGCAAATAAACACTGTGCTATATACCCTCTCAACAAAAAATAATGTAAAATAAAACTGATTAAATGGCTCCATACTAAAAATTATAATGAGACAGAGGAACTAATTATATTAGCAACTCTATAACTTACACACATTTTATTAATAACCTTACATACAAATTCTTACATTCCTACAGAACTACACTAATATAATCTAAGAGGCATATCATCTAGTATCTCTATTTTTAATTTTAACTTTTCTTTCAAATTTATTTATTTCTTTATTTATTTTACTTAATGTTTTTCTTTTATTTTTGTAGCTACTTAAAAAAATTATCTGGCTTTTGTTTTTCTTTTATACTTTTTACTAAACTGTACAATTGAAACACTAGGCTACCTCCTGATATCATATAAATTTACCCATCTTAGTCCTAAATAATGTGAGAGCGCTGGTACCCATAACACAAGTTAAATCTTATTTTGGGTACCAGAGTTCAATCGAACACTAACATGTACAACATAAATTTATAACTTACCAACTGTGACATATTAATTGTAAAGTGTTTGGCAGTTTCATATTTATGTTAATAAATTATTATTATTATTATATTATTAAATTATTGAAGATTTTGTTTAAAACTATACATAAATGTAAATAATAATAATATCAAATCAATTATTCAAAGTTAAAATGGTTAAAATATTACCTACGTATTATTTAAAATCCATTTATATAAATTAAGAAATAGAGATATTGCACTTCAGTAGTACCTAGAGTGTAGAGACAACTGTTATTATTTATGATTATATCATGTTTTTGTGTACCTACCTATAGCTTATTTGTTAGGCAAATTCAAACAAATTCCCAACATTCATCTAAAAAAATAACAAGTATTATTTAAATTGAAATGCTTAGACCGTCATGATACAAATACACAGGTAGACAAATAAATACGAAGGTAATCTGCCCGTAAGACGTTTTCAATGAGTAAATTTGTATTTTAATCTCGAGCGGCGAGAGACGGGGAAGTGGGAACGACTTTGGGACGCACATTCATTTAAAAAGCAAGCAAGTAGATGCCAGAAATCTGTCTCATTTACTCTCAACTTATTTCTGGATGTGTAAGAGAGATAGCGGAGTTTAAGGGTATGCTTGGGCCCCCGCATTAGTAGAGTTTGAGTTGTAATTGTATTCAATCTCTGTGTGATTATGCTGATATTGTTTGCCTATTTGATTTTCATATGTTGGAAGTAAAAGCTATGCCACTAAAACTCACAAACTCATAACGCTTTCGCAGTAAAAAAAGCCAAGCCCCTAAGCCCTGACTTTACTAACCCTACATCATCATCATCATCATCATCATCATCATCATCATCATTTCAGCCGAAAGACGCACACTGCTGGACATAGGCCTCCCCCAATTGGTTTAAAAAGTATGGCTTGCCGGTTTCATAGTTGTAATTATTATCACAATATTATCAATGAAACTTAATGTTATTTCATATGTTCTCTTTTCTTAATGTTATTTCACGTGCTGCTGGAAAGCAGCAAATAATATTTCATTTATTAGTCTATGTGTCTGTAGTTCTAGTGTATTCTGGAAATGACACTTGAGAGCCAGTTGCCTTTAAGGCATTGTAATAAGATGTACGATGTCTAAAAAACGGGATGTATTATATTTCCAATAATTTCCATTCAATCAGGTATAGAATTTCACGATATCGCAACCTACCTCAGTTCGCTTGGCACCGGCTTAAAGCCTTTTGAATATTTTAATTTGTCCGCATTAACTGAGGTAATATTTCGTACGGAGGCAACCCTAATTATCTCAATATCTATTCATAAATCAATTAGATCTATACTTCCTATATATTATAAAAACATGATACCATATACATATTGCTGTTCTTTGTTCACTAAGTACGGTGTATTTATATAAGGCTTCGTGAGAATCGATTTTAATCTTTGCTGTTTCATAATAAGATTCAAGTCACGTTTTCAATGCTAGATGAATTTTATGTGACAAAATAATGATATCGTTTGAACATTTCGATGTCGTATTTCGATAATGATATACAATTGATAAGGGATCTCATGTCGCTTTTTGAATTCATCTTTTCAACGTTTCCTAGCACATAAAGTGAGATGATGTTTAATGAGTAATGAGTTTCTTACAACCAACTTGTTTATCAAATATCTACACGTAATTTATGCCTTTTGCGGTTGAGACCATGGGTCCGTGGGGGTCTGAAGCTCGTCGTTTCGCAAATATTTTATGTAAAAAATTAATCGAGGCCTCGGGTGACCGGCGGGCGGGGAGCTTTCTCCGCTAACGCATCAGCTTGGCCATCCAAAGAGGAAACGCTGCCAGCCTTCTGGGAACCTTGCCGATCGGCAGCAGCGGCAGCCTCGAAGAATTTTTTTATGTATTATAATTGTACATTTGCTTGTATATTTTGTACATTTGTTGTATGTAAAAGTTATATTTATTTAATATTTTATGTGATCCTTATTATACAGCATAGCAGAGTTTTCTCTGAATTCTTATAAATTCTTATTGATCCATAAGCAGAGAATCTTAGTCTGTGAATATACGATATTGTTGAGTACATTTACAATGACATATGTTGCTATGAGTGTATTATGTATCTTCCTTAACACGTGTATGATTATTATTTTTTTGGCACGTGTAATATATCTATAGATGTTTCATTCTATGACGTACCTACTTTAACATACGAACTGGTTATACTTAATCACGTAATAACATGCAGTTAACGGATACTTATAACAATAAGGTGATGATGGATCAGAAGTAGTGACTATGAAAAGTATAGTGAATTCTAGTGACCTTGATCTTTCAGTGAAAGGAAACATCGTGAGTAAACCATAGCACCCTCAAGTTGAAAGTTTGTCGCCAAGCACCAATCGGTGTGTTCCGACGTTTTCATTAAGGCTTTGTGAGCCAGAATAAAAAAAATGGTGAGGAAATTAGGTATAGCGCGGTGGAAGCATTGCAGTACGGCCTAGCTGGCTACCATTTTCAAGTTGGAAATCTTCTCCCACCTAACGGTGTATTTTTTTTATACCACTTGGTGGCAAACGAGCTTACGGCCCACAAGATGTTAAGTGGTTACCGTAGCCTATGGACGCTTGCAACACCAGAGGCGTCACGAGCGCGTTGCCGACCTGGCATAAACTGCACTTGAGAGCTCGTTCTCTTCTAGGCTTTGTGTACTTACCATCTTCAGCTACATTTAATTGACGTTGTGGTCAAATACAATCCATTCCAAAGTAAAAAAATAAAATTAAAATCGCTAACAGTTTTGATACCTACAAATTCCTTCCCTACGAACCGTAGATGTGCTACGCTCGTAACTCGTAGTTTAATATGCTACGAAAGCTGTCTCTGTCTGGTTACTATAAATTTGGGCAGCATTGGCTGCATTTGGAGATCCATTTGAAATTTTACTCAAAAGCGGGGTATTTTATTCTTTTTTTCTTCAAACTGAGTAGATAATTAAAAACATCAAAAATAATACTCTACTAAAGTGGATGGACATCTAAGTAAAATGCATAACAATCCTACTAAAATTATAAATGTGCAAGTTTTTATGTTTGAATGTTTGTTGCTCAATGACGCAAAAACGGCTTAACGAATTTTGATGAATCTTGGCACACAGGTAGATCTTATCCTGGACTAAAACATGGAATACATTTTTTCCCGGGAAAAGATAAGATCCCTCGGGAACACGGATGAAACCGCAGGGCGGAAAACTAATATACCAATACCAATATCAGCAAACCTACTTACTACAAGCACATACAACAAAGTTTAAATATACTAAGTACCCGCTCATTTCTAACGATTGTATTTCCTCCTTAAAAAACTTTGATGAACAACATTTCAATATTAAACACCATTCATGTGTTAATGGCCAAAGATCTGGATGCGTTTGTCCGAAAATTGAAAAAACTGAGAATATTAAATATTTGGGTGTGGTGATAGACTCTAAATAAAACTTTCAAGATCACACAAATTTGTTAGCAAGTACAATACGTAAACTTATAGTAATTTTTAAAAACTTGAGACATGTAG
Source organism: Ochropacha duplaris (assembly GCA_951361185.1). NCBI lineage: Eukaryota > Metazoa > Arthropoda > Insecta > Lepidoptera > Drepanidae > Ochropacha > Ochropacha duplaris. The sequence goes on along the minus strand of OX592711.1, from coordinate 5,484,996 downwards.
CTGATAAAAAATCCTTAGGACCGTTTACTTTGTTTTATGCCAATCCCTACTATCGTATTGCATAGGCTCTTGGGGTGGTGCTGCCAAATCACATCTCCTCAAAGTGGAAAGAGCTCAATGAGCTATTTTAAAAGGTGGTTTCTCTTTACCATATCTGCACCCCACCCAGGATGTATATAGACAATGGGAAGTATTGACTGTTAGGCAACTTTTTATTCAAAATATAATAACAAGAACTCACTCAAATCTGAAGTATGACCCTAAAGCAATTAATAAAAAACGTAGCACCTAGTATGCATCTAGCTTCCGTGGGGGCGGACCTGGTGATCTGTAATACAGGCTCACGCCTATAATAGACACCAGCTCCTCTCTTAACTATATTTTTTGGTCTTATTGTTTGTATATAGTGTATTAATGAGGAGAAATAAATAAATATATATTCAAATTTAAATTCCAACGTGATGGTAGCTATCACCGTCTCTCGGGCACAATATCAAACCCAGTTTCAGATACAATACCAATAATGGAATATCCAAAGTGAATATTATAGTTTTAATACAGGTGTCGTGTTAACATCATGATTGTATGTATTGTTCTACTTATAGTAAGTACCATGGGAGTAGCCGCCGCTGCATGATGAGCCCCATGAGACCAATTCGTCGCGTGAAATGTGATTGCAAATATTAATGAATTGCGTGGGCTGATATTTCGAGTGAGATTAAAAGGCATACGGGAAAATATTTTGAACCATTTTGTTTTTAAGTTGAAATGTTTGCTTTTTGTGGTGCATTTATGCGCCAAGCTGTGGTTGTAAAGTTTTTGTTGTTTATTGTAAATTACGATTTGAGCGTTATTTTTAACCGACTTAAAAAAAGGAGGAGGTTCTCAATTCGTTAGATCATGCTTCAGAGGTGGTTTCATTAAAATTTTATCGAAATTGATTCACCACTTTTTGAGAAAATCAACAAAAACAAAACAATATATATCTCGTTTGATAAACCTTAGTGAATCAAACTGAGTCGTTGAGCATGACTTTTTGGATTTGGATGAAATTTTTTATGTATACTTCAATGGGTTTTTCGATGGTTTTAAAATACAATTGGACCCGGTAGGTGGCGCTGGAATCGAGTTCCAAGATTTGTTTCAATTTCAGGGCAGGACGACGACGTCTGCCGGGCCCGCTAGTTATACATATATTATATTTTACCGGCCAGACCCGATTTCAGGACAAACTAGTTTTGCCTAGGATAACATATATAAGGAATAAACTTTAAAAATTGAAAAATAAAATTATTTTTAAAAATAAAAAACAAAAACCGACTTCAAAACTGTAACCTATACCTATGTACAAATATAAACGTATAACGTAAAAAAGTAAAGAATAATATTTTAATTTCAAAGCAAGAGCCTTAAAGGACAATCAACAAAATTATTGATATTTATATATCTATTTAATATTAATAAACAGTTCTTTTTGGAGTCGGTGCCAGCCAAGAAGGACAGTTTAATTCTGCCTTTGTAACAAACTTCGAAAAGTAGGGGAGCGACGGCGCAGACCTAAGGAACATTAACGTAAGGAGAGGTGTCGTACGACGTTTTCTCGTATGAACACTTGCCGGTTCAAAACTGTAATTCTTCTTGGCTGGCACCGACTCTTATTGCATTTTTTTAATGCTATAGTTCCCAACTTAAGACCTGTCAGGAGAAGAAACGGCGAAACAAACTCCTTACACAACGTACACTTAGTTTATTAACATAATAATAACTTATAACGCATTTCAACAACAATCTATTTTATATACATATCTATTATGTTGCCAATCGGTATCCCTCTCACACTTCTCTCAGGATGGCCAAGTTAATATGATCACAACACTCTTTATTTTTAACTTACTAAAAAATATAATTAAATATTTTGTATATTATACCCCAAAAAAAAAAGTTAATCAAAGACAAACATGGGTGGGTCTATATCCTCTTGTTTATGCAAAGCCCTGAAAAGGGATATCCAATATTCGTGATCAGGTAAATCGTCACATCAAAGATGTGTCAAACCTTTGTCCAAATACTGGCATGGCCATCTGCATCTAATATTGTATTGGAGAACATGAAAGTTTAACAAAACGTATAAAAGGTTTTTCTGTTGCTAGAAGAATTTTTCAATCCCACTAATGTTATTAATGTGAAAGTTTGTATAAACGGATGGATGGATGTTTGTTACTCTTTAACGCAAAAACGGCTGAATGGATTTTGATGAAACTTGGCACACTGGTAGATCATATCCTGGAATAACACATAAGATACTTTTAGGATAAGATCCTAATGAAACGTGGGTGAAACCGCGGAGGACAGCTAGTAGGTACTAATTTTACATCGCAACTATGCTGTCAAAATTAAATGATAGGGTTTCAACCACTATCTATTCTATACATATTTAACTTCCGAAATTGTCGAAGTGCAAATCATATCCTGACAAAATAATAATACTATATTTAACTAATCAAGCATAGAAATATAATCTTAACCAATAATCGAGATCGAGATATTTAATCGGGCGTGTGACTCATTTCTTCTGTTACAATGTGATTAATTACATGTCAGTAAATTAAAAAGATTTATTTGTCTGTTAGTGTAGTTAATTATCAATAAAGAAAAAAAAATATTTTAACGCATTCACATTTTCTACTTATTAATTGAAAATTATACAAATGAAAATGAAACGGAGCTGTGAAAGGTGTGCAATAAATCTTTCAATAAAATGGTACTAAAAGGAAATTACGTGTACGTGAACCTGCGAAACCCAAATTAACGTGCAGGGATAGGTATGATCCCTTCGGATCCCACTTACGTTGATTACACACCGTTTTAAGTCAAGAACGAAAAAAGGACATCTTTATCGGTAAATCTCGGTTAAGGTAACGTTTTGAAATCTTTTGAAATGGTAAATCCGATTATTTCTTCAGATCTCCTGAGTGAGTTTTTAAGACGAAGAGAGATAAAGTACCTAGACAAAATGCCTTTAATTGCAATTGCATTTTAATCGGAATTTAAACATACTAAATTATGTATTTTTGTATAAGTTTAAGTAAGAAATTATCAGATGGTCCAAAAATATTTAAAAAATGTAACCTTGCTGAGTTTCTTGTCGGTTTTTCTCAGTTGAATGAAGGCTGACTTCTGAACCGGTGGTAAATTTTATAATTCGTCCTTCATAAGTGCCCTCTTGGGCCTAAACTGAATAAATGGTTTTGACTTTGACAAACTTGTTAAAATAATGGGATGTGAGTTTATAAAATTTAATTTTCTAAAAATAATCATTGAACCCAGAGAAACAATTAATGAATGAAAAAAATGAATGAAGAAGAGGAACATTAGGACAGGAGAATAAGATTAGTTTTTTGTAAACAAGGTGTAAATAAACATTGCTTATCAGAAAATGTAAATTTAGAATCCTAATACTGTTTGTATAGTATAGTTTGTCAAAAGCTTTCCAATCACCTTAATCGCATTACTTGCAATGGACATCTGGATTTCCTTCAGAGTCTATGGTACCGTCAATATAGGTACGCAAAAAGATTCTTTCTTGGAAATCAGATTATGTCTAACAGGCATAGAACCATTATTAAAAGTATTTTTTTCTTGTATACAATATTCATAGTATTATTTTAGTGTTTATTTAACTCCGATCTCAGCCATAACATTTTTTTTAACGAGTCTTGACTGCCGCTGTTGCATTTATATTCTGAGGTTAAACCATCCAGCTTGACTTTATTAATAATGCCATACAAAACTGCAAAATATAGTATTCAACCTCGATTCAATTAAATAACTTTTCATATTGTGCATCTGAGTTGAAAGAGAACGAGTTATGACGTCATGCGCTGCCTATATTCAGCAACTTTTTCATATGTATGTTCTATAGGTATCGAAAACTAAACATTGCGATCGCCATTATTCAAAAGCGAAGCTAAAAATTTTTACTCTTGGATAAGCTCGTATTTGACCGAAATATCACCATGGTAAGTGATAATGTGGCCAAAAGTGGTAAACACACAAAGCCTAGAAGGAAACTGGCTCTCAAGTGCAGCTGTCAGAACACACCAATGGGTGCTTGCTGACAGTCAACTTGAGGGTGACCAGCCAGTCGGGTACTACAAAGGACTCTACCATCGTTGTTTTCTCACTCTATGTTTTCCTCGCGATATTTTCCTTCAACGAAAGCTCAAGCTCAATGCAGCATTCGAGCCCACGACCTTCACCGCGGTATCTGACGTAACTACCACTGAGTTTTTTAATTAATAACTTCCTTTTATGAATTATTTTTTGATACTAAGTGAACAATCAATGTGTCAAAAAATAGGTAGCAATATTTTCTTTTGGTCCTTACTCACTTCACTTCACTTATTGTTTAATTGGCACCACATACGTTTTTTACACAATTCCGCCAGTGTCAGGGTGGTTGGACATAAACGATGGAGATCGATCGGTAGGTACAAAAAACAATATCTAATAATTGCAGCGTTAGTTGGATTTTTAAATAAACCTAAGTGAGTACATTCTGTCATTGTAGTAAGAACAAACACTGCGCAATAACTATCTCATGCCATTACTCGTAAAAATGACCATGTAATACCTATATTTATGATGTTGCTGAACAAATTGTATAAATCATTAATATATTTCACAAAAATGATTGACGATAAGACATTTTCATAAACCATCTTCTACTTGTATCAACGTGACATTTTTACGCCCCTATGCGGTAGTTCTTAACGATACTTAATTGAATAGCTCTGGGAGCAAGACCGATTCAATGGCTTAAAGGAATCCCCTACGTTCAACCGATAGGTGCTTTATTAAGCCGAGACAGCGTCAAAGAAGAGCGAGTCAGCTAGGAGCGGCAATAATCATAAATTTAATTTAAGTGCTGGCTTGTACAGAATTTAATCCATGTAGGTTTAAATCTATATTTTATTATAAATTACAAGATATTGATTTACTTTTTCGTTAATAGATTGGAAAAATAGATTAAGGTCGTATCAAATCTATAAATAAACATAAAACTGAAAATGTTTTTACCATGAGCAAAAACGATATCACTTGTCAAAGGCACGCTACCATTTATAATTTAGATAAAAAAGTGTTATACAAGAAAGCACTCTAACACAAGGACACAAGCTATCAATTCTCTAAGTGGTTGAACGTAATAAATGGATCACATCAGACCAGAATCTGTGGTTGAACAATAAAATATAGCAGATCTCTCCCTAAAATGCCTAGACACTTTCATATGTGCGCATTGTTTACAACAAACTCGATGATTTTAATTACTGTTATCAGTATAAACCCTAAATTTTACCATAAGAGTCACCACAACCATCAAATATTGTTTAAAATCTTACTTGGTTAAAATATAGTCGGACAGACTAGACGGATAGATTCTGATGGATGGATATGGACGGGTACAAACCTAAAAAACCTAAGTAACCTATAAAAATAGAAATAATAGTGCCTAAATCCATATATGTGTGAGCAGATAAAATAATGTTCCACAAAAGAATAAAAATGGATGGGTATCCAATACTAAAAGTCCTTACATTTTAGGAAATAAACAACTTGAATAATAACATACATTGGAATCGCTTTTTTTGTATCGCCAAGCGTGTATCCTTTTCACAAGAACGTATTTACGTCATTAATCTTTATTTCTACGAATAATCCAACATAGTACACGTTATGTTCCAAATGAAGGACCCTTTTGTGACCTGAATGAAAATTAGGGACATAGCGACGCTTCAAATGTAACCAGGGTTTTCAGATATCCAATGAAACGAAACCCTATCTCCTAATGGGTGTATTGCGGTTTTCCTCAGCGATTTTGAATTTTGAACCATTTGCATGTGATGACTCTGAGTTTTATTTTTATGGGTGCTGCTTTAAATGGTATATAGGATTTGGGTGACACAAAAGTGGGACCTCTACTCTAGCCAGCATAGCAAAAGTACTTCTGTACTATGTTTGCTGACAAACTATAAGACTCCTAAAATAATGTTTATTTTAGTATATTATACGTTTCGGGTTATTTTTCCAACTACATATATTTGTAAGTAACGATAATTAGTAACGTGGAACACCTGAACTTGGTAATATTATATTTAGTCTCTCTTTTTAATTATCCTTTCAAAGAACCTGCTGAAATACGGTTAGCTATTTAACTAGGATTGCTTTGTTTCGTGTTCATACAACTATTCTAAGCTATTTCACCCCATTCGATAGGGGCCGGTATAGCACAATGTCAGAATAAAGATATGGAGTGAGTGGCCACGGTCGCTTAAAGACATTTCTTCCCTGACGCTTATACATATACCTAATAGGTTATTGAATGATAGTTAATTTAAATGTGTTGTATATTTTATTCAATATTGTTTCCACTATCATTTTGTTGCATTTTAAATCACTTCCAAGTGTCGACTATGCTCATTTGCCGTGTTAAAAAACTATACTCAATTTAAATTAAAATCACAGTTTGTTCTGTCGGCTGCCATTGTTATTTTTGTTGCTGCGCTGCAATTATTTATTTACGAGCCCCTTTCGTTAACGAATTTATATAATAACGAGCTGCTCTATAGGGAACGATAAATTATTTTGATGGTTTGGTCATCTTGACGTGAAATCCTTTGGCTTTTGATAGAAAAGGCTAACTAAAATCTGGGGGCACGGGAGTGCCCCCCGCCAAGAAAAGCCAGCGAAGTGAAAACGCGGGGGCACTCCCTACCTTTTCTCGAAGCGCTTCGTCGTATTTTTGAACCCTCATAACTTCGTTTTGGATTATACCAGATAAACAAAATTCTCAGAATATGATGCTTATAGCAGATTTATTAAACTTATAAAGTTTCAATTGCATAGCTGTTATACTTTAGATTTTATTGATATCTAAAAATCCCCAATTTCGTCACTGACTGATGATCATCAAAATTCATAAATGGTACTTCCTGAAGTAGTACTTTTGTAGTAACGAAACGGCCAAGCCACATATTTTGACTAAGGTGTACAGTTTGTGAAGTTAGAGCTTGTAGAGTTAGGGCGTGTAGAGTTAGAAGCTTGGCTCTACATGAGATCTAATTATTTTTTGACAGTGCGTGCCATATGGTTTCTTGGCGGCAACATTTTACATGAGAATGTTTTTGGTGGGATAAAACTTTATTGATATTGATTCTATGATCTAAAAAAGTTGACAAAGAAATAATCTAACCGTATTATGTTTTTTATGTTCTTTCATTATTAATATTTCTGCTTATAGCACCTTGTCATCAATCGCAAACAACCCCACTAATATAAATGTGAAAGTTTGGATGGACGGATAGATGTTTGTTACTCTTTCACGCAAAAACGGCTGAACAGATTTTGATGAAACTTGGCATTTAGGTAGATCATATCCTAGAATAACACAAAATATATTTTTTATCCCGGGAAAGGATAAGATCCCTCAGGAACGCGGGTGAAACCACAGGGGCAGCTAGTTGTGTAATATAATACAAATAAAAAAACCTGATCTGATAAATAATATTCGTAAAGTTTAGATCAGGAAACAAAGAAAAGTCTATATAAGAAGTACGCAATTTTTCAAAGAAATCTAAGTACCTACCTATTAAGTATCTTGCATAGACGTAGACACTAAGAAAGTAGAAATGAATATTGCAGATAAAGTGAACATTAATAATGGAACGTAAGACAGTAGTCATTGCTTGATTATACCCTTTCTCCTCAATGACTATCTAATGTAAGAAGAAAATAAAACTCTACTAAAACCAGCAAAGGGGATATAGTGCCAGTGAGAATCCATTGAGTAGTGATTGTTGGTTTACCAAACGGTAAGGAAAACGCAAATCTTGTTACCGTATAAATAAATACAAAGATGCAGTGGACGGGACAATCCACTGGAAAATTCAACAGGACCACTGCAAGTATCTTACGATTCCGAGGAAAAGAATTTTATTTTAAAAATTGTAGTCTAGTCTAGTACCGACGACCGATGGATACGTTGTATGGTGATATATTCAGTGAAATGTAAATGTTGCAAGATGTTTGGCGGTTAATAACTACTTTTAACTGAGGATAGATAAAATAGAGAAAAATATAAGTATCATGGAACCTCAAACCAACAATACTAAGAAAATAATATACCTACCAACATATTATACTACATTTATAAAAAATAGATATTCACAACCAGACACAACAATCAGATATGTTCGTGTACGCAAATGTTTATTGTTCTGGGCTGGGGGAATCTAACCCACAACCTGTGGTATAGCTGTCAGAGTACGATACGTCAAAATACTTGCTAGTATGTAAAAGTATCACAGTTTTTAACCTGTCAGTTCTTTCTTGGGACAATCGGGGTTTCAGAGACCGCACCACTTGGTTCTCAAATGGGACAATCGGGACAATGACATTTACTTGAAAATTGGGCGCGAATTTTTAAATTTTGAAAACTGCGCGCGAGTTGACTAGTTGTTTGACAGGTTAATGTCGCGAGTCAACAGATTAAATTCAAACACTACACAAGATTTCAATGCCTAGTTAAACAATTAATGAAAATGTTGCAACACCAAAAATTCAGCTATTATTTAAAATGGTTGATTTTCCTGCAGGCACTATGGAATTAATAATTACTACGTACAACGCAGGCACTCATGTTCCAACAATTATGTTATCTGGCAATACACTTGAATAAGTTTTAATGTCACCAACTACACATTATGGACCGCAACCATCTGACAATAGATTCGAGATTCAAATTACAGCGTTTCAAAGTACAAACTCTCTGAATTTGAACTTTCACAGAATAACCTGCTTTCTGAACCTCACTCCGAATCAGCAAAAAACTTTTGGATATTTTTAAGTGTTTTGTATATAAAAACTTACCAATAGTTTGTGTGTATGTTTTGCAATGGATAAACTCAAATGACTTTAAAAAATATTGTACGTAATTTGGGCTATATTTTAATTCCCACGGGAACGCGGGTGATAACGCGGGCGAAAGCTACCCAAAAAAATAACTTTGACTCAATTTTTTTAAGATAAAGCAACACCATAATTCATAACATAACTACCTAATAATAATATTGTTTTACAGAAATACGCTCCGAATATGCTATTTATTATTTATAAAAACATTTCCCGTGACTCTAAAATAATGAGCCGTAAAGTTTTATCTCGCAAACAATACGTTCAAACTAGAACTATTATACGGCTGTGTACTTTACTTAAATAATACGGGCTTTGTCGAGTTCCGCGGTGCATTCATAGCGATATTATTATACTAGGTACTTGATTATATTATACGGTTAATTGAAAAAGTTTATATCTACAGGAGAGATTGGATAACTTTGAATAACAACAAGTACGTCCTATAGGGGTTATTTTTCAACATCAAAAAGGAGGATTTTATTTCATAAGAAACATAGGTACCTATAGTGATTTAGGTTCATGACAACTCCAGAACAAGGCAGGTGCCCAATTGGTCCAATCCAGTCCAGCACAAACTGGTTCTTTAATTCAATTTTTAGAACTGACCAATAAATACCTGGCAACTGATTTTCGTAAAGGTGGTAGCAACCCAGTTGAGGACAAAATAATATGACTAATTGTGACAAAGATTGAAAACATGGGTATTCTATTTGTTGTTATCTCTGCAATTATATTCACAAAATTTGTAGATTTAATTAAAATGTATTTTTTCCGAAACCGAATAAATAAAATTCCAGGTATTTTCTATCAAACGTAACCAATATTCGACAAGCGTAAAGCGGCAACCGTACATGCATTCCCGAAGGGTCTCCAGTCCAGTCCCGTGCAATGTTTACATGAGGTGAGGGAGGTGGTGTTCGCTTTTTCGCCAACTTACATTGATTTTATTTTTCATTTATTTATCTTGAATTTATATTCTGAACGTTTAAAACTATTTGATTTATAATTAAAGCATTTAAACAATCTTTGGAAGATTCTTATCGTATTTCATAATTATTTCGATATGCATGTGAATTATATTTTAACTGACTTCATTACAAAAAAGATCCCATTGAAATAATATTATACCTATTTCGGTGGAGAATTCAATTTTGAACTTTAAGAATAAAAGCATTCGATTCATTGAAGCATTGACATTCGAACGAACTTCAATAATATTTAAATTAAAATCAAACAATTCATTGCATATTCAATCCGCTTTGGGTTTTATTTTGAGCAAAACAACCGTTTTACTTTTGGTAATTAATTAATTATCGTACATTTAATATTGTGAGATTTTAGTGACAAATGGTTTTCTGAAAGGTAGTGAAATTAGACATGATGCTGTAATTATGTGAACAATTAGGTTAGTGAGATTGAATTAGGTTGATGAGAATTGAACCCACGAACTGTGGTGTGACAGGTAGTGTATACCAATAGGCCCGTCCATTGTAGCTTACAACAAAGACAAACCTACATAATCTTTACGTAGCGTAGGTATATAGTTTTGTGACCATTGTACGAAAGCCTAAATTAATTCAACTTGCACTATATGTTTAATAGCTGTTCTCCGCGGTTACACCCGCGTTCCCGTGGGATCTTATCATATCTAGGGATAAAAATATAGCCTATGTTACTCGGGGATAATGTAGCATTCTAATGGTGAAATATTTTTTTCAAATCGGCCCAGTAGTTTTAATGCAAAAAAACAATCAAATCTTCTTTATAATATTGGTATAGATGAAATATCGCAACGCAAATTGCACATATACGTAGGTAATTACCTACATTGTGAAATTTCTCACTCCGGATGGTCATCCATAGATATATAATGTGTAAGAATGAATATCAAGTAAAGTTATACATTAGCATAAATAAGGAACAGTGGCGGATTTGAAGCGAGTTTATCTACAAGTAAAAAATTGTTTGAATATGTCAGCTGTACGTTTGAAAGCCAGCGCTCAGAGTGGAGATCACATTATAAGCCTCTTATAAATACTGGTAGCACCGTCGCCCCGAAGGAGTGGAAAATCCAAGATAATCTGTTGACGACATGATTCTGAAATTAGGACCCGAAGAGTTTTTACATTCAAATGAAATTTCGTTAAAGTCACGTTCTTTTAACAAGGTAATTTAAATACATAAAATATGATAGCGGTTTCTAAGTGTATCTACAAAATAAACCCTTAAAATTTTATTGTAAAGGCCGGCTTAAAAGGAAAAAGAAATCAAAACAATTTAATAGGGTTGAAACTACAATTTCGTAAAAGCGTCTTTTAGGCTTCGAATTAATAGGCTTTTGAGGTTGGTTACTACGTTTAGTTTAACCGTATTTGCAATATTTAATATTGTATTTTAACCTTTAGATAACGGGCTCTAGCTACAAACTGACTGCTGGTAATAAAACTAGACTTTCTCTCTCAGATGTAAGTAATACTCAGAAAATGGTACTTGAGATTGATAATTACAACTTTTAAGACTAATATTTTACAATCTAATCGTGAATATGTCAAGCTTTATATTTACATACAACTGTTAAACAGCCTATTTTTTTTAAATCGTCTCGAATGCTATAAAAATAAGACCTCTAGGAGCTAGTTCAGGTGTTCCCCAAACATTGGTGTGTTGTATCAAGGTTGTATCTAACTCAGGAAGGCTATTTTTTGAGTCGTAAATTAATCAGAATAATAATATTATGTCTGGTAATGATATAAATAACAACTCCAGAGTAACTTAAAATATTTTTATTCATAATTGCGTCTTCAGCTCAGACTATACCTATTTAGGTATGTACTCGCAAACGAATCCTTAGGCCGGTGTACACAAAAAAATAAAAAGTTTATTTCAAAATCCTTTTTTCCCTCCAAAGTTCACTATCAAATAGAGTAAGGTGAGGGCTCGTTAGTGGGCGTCGGTATTTTTTAATTATACGGAAGCGAGAGTTGGCGCGAAATGCGCTTAAATCAACTTTTTTTAATAAATCTAGGAACGTAGTTATGGTTATTTCGAATTACTCGGCGAAACTGCTGCGTTGGAAAATCTTTAAGGTAGCATCAATTTTATTTTTACTCAAAAACTGAATTCATATTTTAATTTAATGAAAAATAATATTCTTTGTGAATAATAATAAAATTATATTTTATAGTAGATTTATATTTATATCAGAGATCTGTCAAGCAACTCTACCATAGCAAGCGGATCTTGGACTTAATCATCCCAGGAGGATTGCCAATGACTTGCTGACCTTTTATCTAGTACTAGCTTTCCACCCCGCGGTTTCACCCACGTATCCATTTTTTACTCATTTAGACATTGAATTTCAAAAAAACCTTTCTTATTCCTCGTCTACATCTTAAAAACAATACATGTGACAAATTAAGGGTGTAGGCTGGGCGTTGATGAGTCAGTCCTTCTCATTTTTCATACCAAGAACGGAATATACTGACGGAAATAACTCCTAACTTTGAATCCCCGTTTCACCCCTTCAGAGGTGGAATTTTAGAAAACGCTAAAATACGTGTTTCATTATTTTTAATTGATAGCCTAAAAACAAAGTTTCATGGTTCTAGCTTCAAAAAATGGCGGATTCCATACAAACTTTCAACCCCTTTTTCACCCCCTTAAGAGTTGAATTTAAGAAAACGCTAAATTATATCTTTCTTTATTTTTAATTGTTAGCCTAAAAACAAAGTTTCATGATCCTAGCTTCAAAAATGACCGACTTTCATACAAACTTTCAACCCCCTTTTCACCCCCTTAATGGTTGAATTTCGAAAAATCCGTTCTTATTCCTCAGTCAAGTTTTAAAAACAACACCTGGGAAAAAAATCAGCTTTCTAAGTCTAAGGGTTTAGGCTGGGCGTTGATAGATCAGTCAGGACTTCTACTTTTATATATATAGATAAAATAATGGAGTACCTAAGTAGAATAAGGAACAAGCCCAACAAACATCGAAATTTAACAATAGTTAAATATACTACAACAAAACAGCTACATTTGATTGGTATTTATTTGAAACTGTATAGCAAAAACTTTACCAATATTAATAAATAAAGTAACCAAACAACCAATAATAAAGAACAAAACATAAATTGCTTTCCAATTTGTTTGCTTGTCAACCCTTCAGCAGTTCTACTTAAACGTAAATGATCTGGAAAATCTATTCTAAATAATGTTACTGTATGATATAGACAAATAATCATACCTAGATCACGTGAACAAAAAAAACTTAACAAATAAATTTGCAAAAAATCATTGATTGTAATTTTATGAAACCGCAACCATAGACTTTATACACTTGCACAGAACCTTCGTCCACATGGTAAGCGGTCTTACTATTGTCATGATTTTTATGTTTATCGTATGATTTTAGAGCTACTTTATCTTAAAATAATAATTTATTGATTAAATTAAATAAAAGTATCAATTTCAAAAATGGCAACACCGTCATTAAAAGTATTCCATAAAGTAGTAATGAAAAAAGAAGGAAAGATGGCGATGGAAGGGGGAGCGTTTTAGCGAATGGATAGCAGAGCCGTAGCTCGGCATTCTAACTCCGGCAGCTGAAGTTAACAATAGTAGGGTGAAACCTCTGCCCAAACTACATTCTTCACATTAGTTTGTTAGATCTTCATTTACTCAACATATCAGAAGTGTTCGTAATCTACTCCCACATCAAGAATTATTTCATGTAAGTTTCACTACCCTCCTTATTTTTAAATATAAATGTGTTAGAATGTTAATTGAAGTTCAATGTAGACTATTCCACTCAAATTGATGAACGATATATTGATATTTTACAAATTGCGTTAGATTCTTTTACATCGTCGATAATATCAAGAACTTGCAAATATAGTTACGACCAAAGTTAAAAGGTACCGCCATATGCTTGGAAATAAACCGCGTTGCTATGTGGTGTCAATCGTTACTTTCGCTTATAATTATTTCAATATTGTATAATCTTAATACTGTCGTTTAACAATATGCTGAAATTATTTTTTTATTCAAAATAATAAAAAAAAAAAAAAGCAGCAACGTAATGGTGGGTGGAATAATGTATTGTTTAGTGAACCCTTTCACGAGGAGAATTAGAGAATTAATTATCTTAAATAGTACAACCATTTTATTCGCTGGTTCGAATCCTGTGAAAAATACAAAAGTGATGAAGAAAAACTTCCTAGAACGTTACATGGTTGAAACGGTTCTAATAAGTGATTCCTTGTTTTTGTTAGCAAAATTTGCCATTTATAACTAATCATAACTTTTATTTTAAACATGTGGCATTTAGTGAGTGAGTTTAGTGTTGAATAATTTTATTTGTTCAACACATTGGAAATGGTTTTTTTATTTAATTCCACATACAAATGGGCAATTTCATACTTAAACCCAATATTTGGCAACTGAAATAATTTTTAAGCTTTTATCATCATTTTAATATCTTGCTAGTGATATTTTTTTTTATTTTGTACTATCTTGTTGACGTGAGAGCGCGTCTGGTGGTTTCGCACACGTGAGCGAGCGTGGTGCTGTTGTAGACGTGAGTTGTGCAGCTAGATTAACTTGTTTAGTGTGAAAGCTCGTAGTAAAATTAACCATGTGTGAGAAAAGCCTGTGTGGCACCGGCCCGTGTGGCACTAGCCTGTGTGGCGCAATAGCCTGTGTGGCGCAATAGCCTGTGTGGCGCAATAGCCTGTGTGGCGCAATAGCCTGTGTGGCGCAATAGCCTGTGTGGCGTAATAGCCTGTGTGGCGCAATAGCCTGTGTGGCGCAATAGCCTGTGTGGCGTAATAGCCTGTGTGGCACAATAGCCTGTGTGGCGCAATAGCCTGTGTGGCGCAATAGCCTGTGTGGCGCAATAGCCTGTGTGGCGCAATAGCCTGTGTGGCGTAATAGCCTGTGTGGCGCAATAGCCTGTGTGGCGCAATAGCCTGTGTGGCGCAATAGCCTGTGTGGCGCAATAGCCTGTGTGGCGCAATAGCCTGTGTGGCAATAGCCTGTGTGGCAATAGCTTTTGTGTTGTCTATCCTGTATGGTAATAGCCTGTGTGGTAATCAGATTTGTGTTATTCGATAAATGTGGTCGCTCTGCGTTAATGTGGTTTTGTTGAGAATCGCTAGACGTGAGAGTACTTATCGTGGTTCGTAAATGTGAGTTAATGTGGTTCTGCTGAGAATCGGTAGACGCGAGAGCACGTCTCGTGTTTCTTTTTACAAGCTTTATATTAGCTTGCAATGTATGTATGTTTTTCCGGGGTGAATCTTGCAACTCAATTTTGAAGCAGATATCTTTAACCGATTGAGCTGAAATTTTGTATACACGTTTAGTTTAGATGACAATGCATGGTTAGCTTGTGACATCATTCTAAATCCAACATGGCGGAACACCTAAGATAGCGGACTATTATTTTTTTAATGCAATACTACAAAATGGGTATCAAATGAAAGAGCTTGCTGAGAATGACTCAAAAAAATTAAGTGACGTCACTCTGAATCCAAAGCTTGTTTTTATAAAAAGTTTTTTTAAACTTATAACTTATTTAAATATTATGTGTGTGTTGTTTTTCTTTTAAATAAATGTACGTGACACAATTGAGACACTGTTGAAATTAATTGTGATTGTGTACATTCGTTGAGGTTTGAGACATAAAAGCCTATGTGAAACTGGTTAGACTTGCTGGATTGTGTGCGTTTGAAGGTTTATTGTGGAGTGCACGGCGGTTGCTCTCTGACTTACAGCATAAAGAGCTTTACTTAAATGATTTGGTAATCAAGTATGCGAGTTCACAAAAAGAAATAAAAGAGCATATATTGGCTGCGACTCAATTATTAGATCTGTGTAAATATAATGAGGATAGATTTGAGTCACTCTCTGATAACCATACTTGTAGCTGTAGTACACATTACTACCTACTGAGGAATCTTTGCCATTGTTGAAGTATGCTCTTTCTCAATTGAATATAAAACAGTAGTTATTACGGATAAAATAGATACCTATTCATTTTGGTTCAATTCTAAATAACCATTCCAAACAACCAGTGGTTAATTATTGTATGCCAGGTGCTTCATTCATACAGATTGTTATAATTATTCAAATGAAATTGGACAAGTAGGTATACCAATATTTTTATATTAGTTGGTCAAGGCATAAATACACATAGGAAAGACCTAGTTAATAGTTTATGAGTCCCTAAAAAAAAAAAAAAAAAAAAAATTGGGGGTAATGAAAGTTATATTGTGTGCTTTCCCCGCGTCAGTTGACTATACTGACAAACAATATAGTTATATTATGTATTTAAATAACACATTAATAAGTTGACCTGTCTTAATGCCAGTTTTATATCTTTCGACACTAATAAGTTTGTTAGTGGAATTAAATCCCTAAAAATGACGGTGATGCGAGTTTAACATTTTTATCCATCCCAAAAGTGCGCAACGCCGCTAAAGAAGATTTTTTTTTAACTTGATGGCTACATTGATAGCATATCATATTGATATGGTTATAGTGAGTATAACAAACAGTAGGTGAAGTGACCCAGCCTATTATTTAGTCATACTAATAATATTATTGTGGTTAATTATTTAAATATATAGTTTTGACAATAGAGAAGCCTATAGGCAGAATATCACCTTATTGCATCAGAATATAAATCGCTTCTCTGGCAAAATATATGATGTTGAACTTGTTGAACAAAATGAAAGCACAGTATAATATATCTTTATACTGTGATGAAAGTTGATGTTTTATGTTTACTGAAACGTGGTTAAAGCCTGACACTATAGTTTTCAATGTAAATAATTTACGGTTGCCAGTGCCTACCACAGGGTGTCTACCATGAGCAGTGGATCTATTATTTTAAAACATTGTGTTTGTTCGAAGGTATTTGAATTTGTTTGAGGTCAATAGCAATCCTCATCACCCGAATTCAGGCTAGCTAAAGTCAAAAAAGGTCTTTCTCGGGAACTGTGTTCGTTTCTGCAATGGGATCCCACGTGGGGTGACTGGAATGTTTTGTTTTGTATTTGGGAAATGTTTCTTATATATTTTTGAAATTGCGAATGAATAAAAAAAAAAAAGAACGTGGAGTCAATTGTAAACGTTCATTGGTGCCATGCCGGACCCTAGACTGATTGAGTGAGTTTTGATTTTTAATAAAAATAAATGTAATAATGATGATAGGTATAATCACAAACTGTGAAGAAATTGATTGTAATTTGAGATTAAGATTAGAATGAGCGACACGCATGAATAATGAAGTAAGAGATAATGTATTATTTGTTATACATTCAGTTTTAGTATAGACTTATAATTATAAGTATGAGGTAAAATCTTCGATCCACAATAGCTATAGATTTAGGGTCGGCACAAAAATATACGTCTCGGTAAATAAGAGCGCACTTGAAAAGTGAGCTCTTATTTTGTTTAGTTTGCTTGAACACAGCCAATATAAACACGTCTCACAATGCCGCAGTGTGTATTCAAAAGTTGCAAAAATAATGCTCGAAAAAGCAATTTAACGGCCGGGGTATCTTACTTTCGGTAAGAACATAAAGAATAAGATATATTTTAAGCTTTAAACTAACAAATAATATACAATTTTGAACAAAATTACATATTTTATACCACGCTACCATCGCTACAAATGATTGGCCAAACTCGCCAACACACGCACAAACTTCGAAGAAGAAAAAAATAAACGAAACAAAACGATGTAGCTCTCAAGGCAACATAACGGGAAAACATACTTTATTTGTTGCTCTTTAAGGTTGATTTCACACTAAATGTTCTTTAACTTATGTCTTTTTCTATTAAGTGACAGGAGTAGTTTATTGCTTTGCTCGTTTTATGTGACTAATGATCGAAAGTATTAGAGAATATTTTGAAGATTTGTGACTTTAATACTGGGTGCTATGGTTGTAATTAGGTTGAACTTAAAACTGTTTTAAAACATTTCTCTCCCTTTGTTATTAAACAAATGTAGCTGTAAAAGTATACTCACGCGGATAGCATTTAGCTTGGATTTTGTACGTGACTCGATATCTATGGCTATACCTATATCTATGGGTAAAATTATGTGTGCCTGTACCAGCAAGGTATATTGAATGTTTTTGAAATGATAAAGTCAATTGTTGTGCGGAAACTTGATCCTCGCACATGATTCAACCTTGACACTGATTACAGCAAACATTTATTACTATTAATTATTTCTATTGCTCATTCTAATCCATTGATTAGTACATGTCTCCACCTTGGTTTCACACTTTGATTGGTTTGATAGTTCATTTCAAAAAGATCTTTATCTTCTCTAAGGTGGTATGTTGGTTTCTGTAAACGGCACAAAGCTGTTCCTGAGCTCTGCTGTCTAAACACGACTCCAGATCGAATTTTATCATTATTACATAGAAGTCTTTCCGTAAATTAAAACCAACGAAGTCTGTTCTTGCCACAATTCTGATCTTGTTATTTCCTGATTGTTGAGGTATAGGTATAAACCTATAAAGTTCGATTCGATTCTGGCTCACGAGAGGGACCCTGATATCAAAAAGACAGTAGGTACTGTTCTGAAGTCGTTGTTTACACTGTTAATAGCTGATAGATGTTTCTGAGATTGTTTTGTATGTCATCTATAGGCAGTGCTAAATGTTTAACAATAGTACTTAGCTCTCTTTTTAGTTGTTCAGGAGACAATAAATGAGGTTTGAATCGACCATGATAGAGGTCAATGATGGTATCTGCTAGCATCTTCTGTGTACTCTTTACGTTTTGTAGCATATTGTTTGCTGTTAATGTAAACAGATCCATGTCGAAGTTTTATTGAAGTTCCTGTTTAAAACATTTGTTGTAGCATCTAAATTCATCAAATGCTGATTGTTAAGCTTTGTTTGCTTATCGATTAACCTTTCAGTTATTTTTAAGACATTGTATTCTGATCTATAATAGATGTATGATTAGTTCGAAGCAGTTCGACATCCATTTCATACGGTTCCGCAAAACTCTGATCAAATAAACCGAACAGGCGGTTGGCGACGTAACCAACACCGTCGATAAGGCCCCGGTGAGGTCGCCGGAGGAGCCGTCGGAATGTTGACTTTGCAACATATTATGATCGTAGTAGTCGAGCTCTGAACAGCCATGACGTAACTGAAACCATAGGACTTCGCATTGAATATTTTGTTCATCTAGATGCTTTATATACTTAGTCTTATTCAATGCAGCTATGCCTTGCTTGGAGTTCATGTTGTAATATGCAAGTATTTTCCAGTTATCTTTTATCAGTCCCATGCTGTAAATTTTATCAAAGTACATCACTTGACTATCTTTGAACTCTGACATATTATTCAAACATGATGCATTTGAAACTATTTTCAAAAGAGCAACGCCATCATAGCGGATTTAAATGAGTAACGCCGTTTTGGCTCAGTGCACTGATTTGATTGCGTTTGTTGATGATTTTCTCACCCTGTAGGTAAAATAGATCGTTGATTAATAGGACGTTTTATGAAGCCATTCTTTGATTTAAGAGTGACTACTCTGACGTAGCCATGCTACTACGATTTAAAATACTGAATCTTGTAATCAGCGTTTCTATAATGTCGTTTCTTTCTTGATTTGTGACGACATTAACTGCCTTTGATTTTTTTTTCGTCTCTTGATTTGTGAAATATTCTGGTTACTCAGTATCAAAGTTAATGTTAAATCTTGAGAGCCAAATGGGCCTATTCCACCACAGCAAATGATCTTGAAGCTGTGTTGCCGATGTACCTCTGCTGGCACAGTGAGCGAGATTTTCGTTTGACTTCACATATCGCCATGATTCTGATGTTATAACTTATTTGATCTGATTTAGTTCCAGTGCCAGTGATTCGCCTACTTACAGAGTCAGATTATTAAAATATATTTTTATGCAGACCGAATGTCATGATTATGATTCGATAAAATTGTATCTTTTTATTATATTTATTATTAATAATAATTGAAACAAAGTTTTTAAAATATTCTTAAGTACTTATATCTTATTGCATTTCATTTACCCCAGTTTTTGTGTTGTTTGATCGTACGCCGGAGGCTGTACGATGGCGGATGGCCGAATGTCATGATTTTTATGTTTATCGTATGATTTTAGAGCTACTTTATCTTAAAATAATAATTTATTGATTAAATTAAATAAAAGTATCAATTTCAAAAATGGCAACACCGTCATTAAAAGTATTCCATAAAGTAGTAATGAAAAAAGAAGGAAAGATGGCGATGGAAGGGGGAGCGTTTTAGCGAATGGATAGCAGAGCCGTAGCTCGGCATTCTAACTCCGGCAGCTGAAGTTAACAATAGTAGGGTGAAACCTCTGCCCAAACTACATTCTTCACATTAGTTTGTTAGATCTTCATTTACTCAACACTATTTCAAATACATCACGATTGCGCAATTCTCGAAAATGCTATTATTTACTTATACTAGTTTCTATGGGGGTGTCTTGTTACAGTGTGCCAACTAAATCAGTTCGGCCATTGAAAAGTAAACATTTATGCAACTACACACAAGCTTTCATATTTATAACATTAGTAAAAACTCAGGTTTTCTTGCAATAAATGTACCTCTTACAATTATTACGCATACCGGGTGTAAATGGGCGAGTCCCTTAAGATGTCGTCTAACGAAGATTTATGCCTAGGTCTTACGAAGAAATTCTCTACCTGAGTAACAACAAGGTCTCATACAACACAGTACAATAAACGCTTGACTTGCCAACCGAAAAGTGATTAATGAAAAGAAATGTTGAAGGATTTCTACTCAGTTACAATGAATCTGTAGTTGTTAGAGAAACCGTAGATAACATTATTTGGGCAGTCATAAAATCGCATGAATAGGGAACAAATCATTTTCATTTTTGTTGTCAGATTTATAATGAAATAGGTACCTTTGAAATAAATACCTTGTGCGACCTTTGATCATATTATTGTGCCAAATTGTTAAAGAAAAGGAAAGAGATTCAACTCAGCCTAGAGTGAACATCAGGATGCTATTCAATAAGAATTAAAGTAATATCAAACGTCCTATCTATATTTATTATTGCTGGCGAACATTAAACGCGTCCGGTAACGTTAGCAATCCTAATAAAATTTGTATGAAAACGTTTGGAAACGTCATCCCGCTTCTTAGAACCGAGAACGAAGTGCAAGTCGCGCAGCGTTTTTTAATTGGTTCTGGATCGTTGCCGACGACGTTATACGTAGACACGGCTCTGGAAAATGCGCCAACGGAACGCTTAGTGTGGTTTTGCTTTATCGTATCTGCGAACTTGAGAAGAGAGCGGAGCGACGATTTTCATTTGTTTTGCTATTTTCGTTTCACTGTAGTCATGTACAAGGATCACAATCGTACCACAAGGGACTAACTGATGGATTGATCATTTGTAATAGAGTCGTTTATAGTTCATTTATAGTTTTATGTAAAAATATGGACAACTCTATATGAACATGTATATTTACTGTCTACATACCTACATAATTATAGTGGGTACATAATGAAAACACCTCGTTCTAATAAACGCTTCTAATTATACCGTGTCGAGATTAGTTGTAACTCCCGATGGGTTCGACCGAACGGAATAGATTAGTATTCTTCCGTCGTCCAATGGATCCTATTATTAGGGACCTTAACGAAATTCCAACAAAATCAAGCACTTGACCTTTATGTGGGTCAGCGTAATGGGAGGTTTTGTATTTGATACGATTTTTGCTTCTCAATTAGGAAGTGATTGTGCTTAGAGATTTAAATGGGAACATGGCAGGCAGATGATGATGATAGCGTATAATTATATTGAAACCACCAAACCAAGGTATATTAAAATTATATTTCCAATACAGTTAGTTGGCTTGCTTATAAAGGTACTAGATTCAATTGTTATAATGGCCAACAGGTTAAAGTTAACGCCAGTATTTTATGTAGGTATTATATTTAGGCTCTAGAAGGATATACGGATTTAGTCAAATTACTACATTGACAGATCCATTTTAATGGGTTTTATCCTTTAAACAAAGTCAACATAACAACTCTTGTTAATTAAACACGGTCGAACGTCAGAACGAACAAGTTTAAGTTATATTATATACCTACCTCTTGTTTCATTTATTTCTTTTTCCCATCAAACTTTAAATCCGTATGCTCAACTTGATACAAACACGTACATGTAATAATAAGAAAAGTTCTACCCACTTAGATTTATTCCCCGAACCTTGGCTTTTATAGCACACTGAAAACTTTATCACTGACACTGATCATAAAAAATTGTGCCTATTTTTTGCATCTTACTTTTGCTCGTGACTGCACTTGCTTAAAATACTCCTGTAGATATTCTAGTTCCAATCACAATAAAAAAAACAATACTTATGGGACTTCTTAATAAAACGTGAGACTATGAAGTCTTACTTGTACCTTCATAAAAGCAAGACTTTAACAAAGATAACTTATTTACTTTATAATGATTTAGGTGTTAATTTACAGAATGAATGACATGAATATGAATTACCTACAGTGTTCAAGGCATTGCATTTGAAAGCCGTCAAGGCATTGTTAAAAATCGGTAACAAATCGGCAATCTTAATCACCCCCCTGCCTGCTTATCACAATTCTGACATAAAATAGAACATTATTATTATGAGCAACATTTTGACCTAACTATCAGACCTGCCTAACTATCAACGATCAACTAAGTCCTAAACTAAACTTGAAACGACAATGGACAGCTATGGAATCGTTTTTTTTTATACAATGTGTATTATTCGATAATTAATTAAACATATAAACTATAGGACTGAGTGATAGGTATATCTCGAATCATCGAATTTTTTCGTCTCATATTGACATGAATATTGTTCAAATATAGAAAATAATCTGTCATCAAAAACAGTATAAATGGAATAGTTTCTAACATCAATCACTAATAGATAGTGGATCCATTTATACAAGGCTTGGTATGCCTATTGGAATCTTCATATCTTATTATCCTCTATACAGACAATTCTAGAGACTTATTGTACCCTATACAGCGATATTTATCTAGAAAAAATAAGTAATAAGACTTACGATGATTAATGATATTAATATAATATGTCCACTATTACTATGGGCGAAAGAACTTTTGAAACAAGTGCTAAGCCGTTCCATTCTTATTATTTAAAGTATGTTTGTTTCATGTTATTCGTTATGCCTACGCAACATATTTTTTTTTGTTCTGGTAAACGCAGGGACCCATGTTGATAAATATTAAATTCAAATCCTCGATAAAGGTAGCAGCAAAAAACTCATAACAAACAACCCAGTCTACAGATAAAATAAAATATTCAACTAGAAAATTTGCACTTATCGGTTTATATATATCTACCTACTGTGGAAAAAAGAACATCGGTAAACCGGCTTGAGATTATGTGGTAACAAACTGATGTATCCTGAAACATGTTTCTGGAAAATCACCGCGTTTATATTGTGAAACGGTAGCGTAGTTTGCTTTTGTTTTGGAATCCACATCGGACTGGCTAGCTAGAAAATTAAGTAATAAATTACTTAGCTCTCTACTTTCATTAACCATCTAATCAAAGGTTCTATACTATATTGTATGTGAGTATTTATGTTTAAACGTTGCATATTGCAGAAATATGTTTTATGAAAAGAAGTTAAATTGTCATTATTTGTATTACGGTTAATTTTATACGTTGAAGGAATGATAACTAAGTGGTACTTAATGCTGTGATGAAAGTCATGGGTTTGAACTCAACCATGAGTTTTTTTCACCACTAGGTGGCAAACAAGCTCACACCCCAAATGATGGTAAGCGGTTACCTTAGCCTAAGCGTTTGATGAAGGAAAACATCGTATAGAAACACAAATTAGACTGTCCGGTTCCTCAACTTGAAAATCTATCACTAAGCACTACCGGTGCCGGTCTTTTTACTATAAATTACGGCAACACATTTCCAATCCATTTAAAATTGGTAATGTCTATAGGCGATAGTACCTAGTCACTCATCTTTAGATGACCAGGTTGCTTGCCAGACTTCCAACAATAAACAAAAAAACACTATCTAAAATTTACTATTATACGCACCATCTTTGTGATTCTAATAAGATTTTCTAAATTGTATCTAATCACTTACTGGATCTGGTCTTATATTCTTTGTAGGCCAAATAAATTGATTAGATTGGGCGAATAAACGAGTATTTTGCTTTCGTTTGATGATTATCTTTATTAATATCATCTCAATGATAATTTTGTTTCTTATTACCAAATATTTGTATTATATTATAAAGAAACAGCATAAACAGGAACTACAATAACTTCAGCTCTCAATGATGAAACAGTTGGAGATAAACTAATAAAGCAAATGAAGCGCAAAAATTCATATTCTTGTAATCAATGCCTTTAGGAATATGCTACCCACTATACCCACACTTTTAAAATGAAATGTATTCTATAGTATTCGGGGATAATGTAGCTTCCTATTAATTAAATTATTTTCAAAATCGGATCAGTATTTTGGGAGATTAACTGCTACATCATCATCATCATGTCAGCCGGAAGACGTCCACTGCTGGACAAAGGCCTCCCCCAAGGATCTCCACAATGGCCTTGCGCTATCCGCATCTAGTGGCTGGCTTCCCGCGACCCTCACAATTTGTTCTACCGTGTTGGACATAACTTAACATAGATTAACTGCCACATACTTACTTACAAACTTTACCTCTTCATAATATTAGTGTAGAAGATTATTTTCATATAACAATGAAATGGTGAGATAAAATTGTAGCGTATTTATAGTATAGAATGTGTTATTTTTTCAAACCGTATTTCTATGCTCGGCTCTGATCTGGGAACATTTTTCATGAATCCATCGACGTGAAATCGAAACGTGTAGTACGCTTTCTGCTTGTTGTACGCCGATATGCGATGTTCTAATTTTGACAGCGTATATAAACGCGTATAAAACCTTTTATTCAACTAACCGAATTTTGTATATCGATTCCGAGGGTTTGTTATAAGTGAATGGTAAAATGGCAACGGTATGAAAAAGTTAATACTACTAAACTACGTAATGTATTATGAAAACAACAATTTTAAAGTTTTTTTCAGTGGTGCATCTAAATACGTTGGCCGTTACGGAGCTAAGGATAACAAACATAAACACACACTTTTATAATGTTATAAATAATAGTAGGATAGATGTAGTCGGTTAAAACACTATCTGTCACACCACAGATCATGGGTTCGAATCCCACCCCAGATAGTCGTTTGTATACATGAACATGTCTGTTTGTCCTGAGTCTATGTGTAACTATTTCATTAAGTAGGTATATATTTCAAAAGTATCTGATTTCCATAGTACAAGATTTGCTTAGTTTGGGATCAGATGGCAGTGTGTAAAGAATTTTCCAGGATATTATTAGGCTAGACCTATGTATGGTAAATAGGTAAATGTTGATGCCGATTCATGGCACAAACTTAACTAAATACATTTAATAATAATAATAAAACTCTTTATTGAAAACACCAGAGATAACATAAAAACTAAAACAAAAAAACTTTACAAATTAGTGTCACAATGGTCTTATCGCGTATCGATCTCTTCCAGACAACCATGCACGGGGACTAATGAAAAGTAATATAGACGGTGGTTTTTAGTATAGGAAATAGTAATTTCTGTAAAATTTTTATTTTCTGTGAAGTGATATTCGATATATGCGATGGGTTTTGTTCGATAGGACTAAGATCATTATTGTTATGTCCTTTTGTTGTAATGACAATCAGGCAGGCGGGTCACCTTATGGTACGTACCGTAAAACCGTATAAGATTGCCCAACTGATGATGATGATGAAATCATTGAAAATGTAATAGTAGCTTTTATTTCCTGTTTAGTTGGCTAATTAGCGACTTTCTAATGTACCACTCGCGGAGCGTTTATAACTTATCGACACCTTACACTTACCTACATATAATATCATCGGTAACACCATCAAATATGTACAAGAATTTTACCAAGCATCAAAACCTCTGTCAGTTTAACACACAATTATTATACAAAATGCACGCCAATGATTTATTTTTCTTTGTTACAACGCGTCAGTGTGCAAAAGTTTTTATGTGCCAACACTTAGTGTGAAAATAGGCCAAGAGATATTTGTGGAAAGTGAATCAGGACACTCACAGAAGTTGTTCATGTTATAAGCAATAAAACTGAATTGGGAAACTATTATGTGTGGAGCTATAAAGTTCAGAATATAAAAACTTGAAGGGTCTGCAATTTACCTACGATTTCACTCGGACATATAATATTAATTTTATGGTTAGTTGTAACGTTGTCTTTTATGTGCCATATCAATATTATTATCTACTTACTTTATTACATAAGTTTGTGTGTGGATAACTACATATTTTCACAAAATACAATTTTAAACACAAATACAAGCATTGATTAGTTTGGGATTGGGATCAAATCAGCGTGTGAAGATTTTCCTATTATTATTCATCAACTCTAAACATACACACTAAATTACTACTGATATTTGTCAGGAACGTAGGCACCCACACAAAACAGAGTTTGTACAGTCATATTTTGCCATACATAGGTAGTTGACACGTGGCTTTCCCAGAGTAAGATTCCCTAGGCTTACTTCGGACTCAGGCTAAGTTCGGTCATGGTGAACATTCGTGGTAAAGCTGTATTCTGGGCACGTTGCCTTTTGGCAACGATTTCCAACGATTGACATTACTTATAGATTTCATAAATGTTCATACATATAGGTAATAAATCTATTTTATTTGGTTTAGTTTTCGAGTAGAATTAAACTTAGCTGTTGGACGTTAAGTTATTAGTAAATTGTTTTTTCCATAACATATCTTAATGCGCCTTACTTAAGTTATTTGAAGATAGAATTAAAATAAAATATAGCCTAAAAAGCATTTTAAACAGGGCTAATGTATCTTTCCTTGTAAAAGATTTTTAGAATTGTTTAGTAGCTACAAAGATTACCACTAAACAAACAAAAAACAAAGCATAACTCTATTATGATAGGGAATTGGTAGTATGTCTGTAAACCAACCACAAATAGAAAATTTTTCGACAAGCTCTAAGCGGATGCTGCTGGTGGCCTATTAAAATATTGAATAAGCCATAAAGGTACTTCAAATAAATTTAAGCCCAGTGTACGCTTACTGAGAGATGTTTTACACCCTAGACTAGATGAATACATTAAACGAGATGGAAAAAATATATGCAGACATGTGTAGGTAGTTAATAAGTATACATAAGATTCCTTTTTACAATATTGCATGTAGGGGTATGTAAAGACCTAAGTTGCTAAATATACCACCTATACGTAATATCAATTTATGCCGGTTATATCATATAGGTTTTGCTTCTAAATATCTACCAACTATCCCCAAACATCCTTTATTTACATAACAACCGATATAGCAGCATATTTGAATTAAACAAACACACAAATAAGTCGACTAGCCTACTTACAAATTCCGAAGTTCGTATGAACGCTGCTGAGGCAGGGATCACGCCAAACAATGTCAGGAATTTCGTCCGCCCTGACCCCTTGGTTCTACCAGATTGGAAACTCGGAATTTTTCGCGTAGCGTACCGCACTATAGAATTCTAATTATGGATAGTTGTGTACAAATTGTTCTACTACTGTAGATAATTATATCGTGGGTAACACATAAACATTTTTGATCCCAAAATAAGTAAGCAATTTCAAAGTTTTCGCTCGGCGGTTTTACCTGAGTTCTTGAGGAATCTAATTTAATCCGAGATTAAATTATCTTATTTTGGAATCCAAAATAAATATGGGCCAAGTTTCAAAATCTGCTAAGCATATCTATGTGATTGTCTATATTTATAAAATTAGTAGATTTTATAAAATTAGATCATATTTCAATTATTAATGAAAAATGAATGACCTTTATTTACTACTTTATCTGACGAAACCTATGATACATTTAACAGAATAGGTATACATGATATAAAAGCCTATTTAAATTCTATCGGATAAGAACTTTGTGCTTGTAACTTTTCTTTTTATGTATGTTAGTATTGAAAAAAATATTATTTGTTGTTACAACATTAATCAATAAAAAATTATAATAAGATTTTTGAAGTGGTCTCAGCTCGTAACAAACCGTACAATTTATATAGTACCTAAGGTAGGTATTTTGTTTTCCATACTTGCCCCAGTTCAGTTGAGATTACATAATATTGACACAACCCAGCCCATATTTATTTTGCACGCTAACGTATTTTTTCCCGTAACTCAAGTTTGCAAAGTGCTTACCAATTCTTACCTTACAATATTGAAATACGAAAAAAATAAGAGCAAACATATTTTCATGATGGCACTATCCAACATAAAATGAAAAGACAACGTACATTATCGATAAACATTCCTTTTACTATCCTCATTACCCATAATTATATTAAGTAACTTGAAACCTTGTCAAGATAACTATGGAAAAATGGACCTACGTATAAGTTTTATTTTCTACTAGCTTTCCGCCCCGCGGTTTCACCCGCTAGCCCGTTTCTCCATACAAACATTGGACCCCCGTTTCACCCCTTTTGGAAAATTCTTTCTTAGCGGATACCTACGTCATAATAACTATCTGAGTGCCGAATTTCCGCGCAATTCGTTTAGTAGTTTGAGCTGTGTGTTGATAGATCAGTCAATAACGATTGCCTTTTATTCATACAGAAGACATAAAGCTCGAAATAATATATAAATAAACGTTAAATATTACATTTTTTTTGTGAATAGATCTCCGAAGCAGTGAAGTATCTGCAGAGACATCAATAAAATCTCCAAACACATTTATAACACATCTAAAATTTAGAAGTGACAGACTACATGTCTAGACTAGAAATTTTTTGCTAGTTATTTTCCATCTACGATTTTACAGACGATATTTTCCTGCACTTCGGGATCTCGTGATAAATATTTTCTCGTTGAAAAACCGAACGCGAACCCACACTTGAAAACCGTTTTAGATAAAACGAAGTTTTTAGAAAATCAATACGAAAACTTGTAAGTTGGAAAGGAAATAAATTCGTATATGTGACAAATCGTAGGATTGGTGAAAGCTATTTTGTAACATTTTATAAAGGTTTTGTACCTACGCCTGAATATCTGCAGGTATAATAATAATATAATTTAACTTTAATTGAAATGTTATCTATAATAAGAAATGTAAATATAATTTAGAAGCTGTTGGATATAAATAAAACTAAGACAAAAAATAACAATTGGAAATGGTAGAAAGGTCCTAAATATTTAAAGGCGCGACTAAAATCGTGGAATTTATTTCTTGCCAAATTGTTTCTGGAGTTAGTAAGGCCGTCTTAAAGCATTCACTGAAAACTTTGCACCGTTAAACATCGCCCCTGTACCACTAAATTAAGTTACGTACACTGAAATTTATAGGACGGTACTAACCTAACAAGTTAAGTGGTGGTGCGTGCAGCTCTTACAACTTAGCTATGAGAGGGGTACAAGAGTGCCTATGTAATTATGTGGTTTTATATCACAATTCATTTCAAATCAATTGCATTTATTTTTAAGTGCTTATTATTTTATTTTATAAAGCGTTTTTGTGAACTTAATGAAATGAAATGTTTATTCATCCGAATAGACATTCACAGGCACTATGAATTGTCAGACTCTAATGCACGGTTTGGAAGGTTGCTTTTGCTGAGAAGAGCCGGAAATAAACTCAGCAATTACTCTTTTCAAAATACAACTTACAGCTATTACATTCAATAATTATTCATCTAGTCTAGGCATGTTATGGCGGCAAAATAATAATAATCAATTTAATTATGACTGACTTTGTAAACAACCAACTCAAGCAGACCAGCCCTGTTCACTCACAAGTATGACGCATGTGGCAGCCACCGCCCTCCTCGACATAATTGTAGGGAAGTGAGCTATTTAAAAATCCAACTTAAGTAGATATTATCAAAATGCCCACTATGTGACTTTTATGAGCAAAGTTTTTATAAATATAATTTTTGTCTTAAATATTTGGAACTATTTGCGTGAGTATTATATCAAAGCAAATACTTAATTAATAATTCACAACTATCGTAAGCTCAATTTGGAGACCTCAATGCCTATAATCAAAACCACAAGACATCAAAGGCATACTAAAATGCTTCATAACCAGAAATCTAAATAGGTTGTTGAAAATTAAGTGACGTTGTATCTAATTCTGATATAGGTCTAGCAATTTCTCTGATATAGGTAATTTATGAACTACCAAGAAAATAGTTATAGGATTGTGAAAATTATACACTAAATTCGTCTTATGTATATTGCTTGATTATGTGATAGATAATAGTGATAGATCCTTTATTGTCCTAATGCATGTACTATTCATTAACAGTAAGTACAATTTATAAATAAATAGCTAAATAGTGAAATAAAGTAGATCGAAATGCCTAGAGATTTCAATCAAATTAGTTTAACTAGATTTCCACTCTGCTGTTTTATCCACTTCCCGAGGGAAATAAAATAATATATAGGCCATGTTACTAACCATTGTTATTAGGTGAAAGAAAGTTTAAAATCGATTAAGTTTTTAAATTATTTTAGGTCGCTTTATAACATCTAAAGTCATTAGCGATCACAAGATTACAACAACAATTACAAAAGTTACACAAAATCATATAGGTACATATATTAAATCATTTTCAAATAAAAATAATTTTGAATAATTAATAATCTTCATTTAAATAATCTTTTAAAGAAGGTACCAGGAACAAAAAAAATCCTTGCTGAGTTTCTTGCCGGAGTGTTCTCAGTTTAAGTGTATTCCGAACCGGTGGTAGAGACAATTGTATGTAACGTTCATTAGTGCCTTAATAAATGAGTTTTTGATTTACGTTTTTTGATTTTGAACAGATAAGAGTATAAAAATAATTGTGATTGACTTGATAACAATTTGATATATTAATAAGAAAATTACTTTTGACATTGACATTGAGAGAGTGACATGTTGGATGTCACCTATAGATAATATTTAGCGCTAGAGATTTCATACGTCTTTCTAAATCCCACTGAAATCTGACTTCAATTATTCTCCCAGTCACCTAGTCTGCTTAAATCTGTCTCGATTATTCCTAAGGTATAAAACATTAACATAATATTTATCAATTCCTTTTTCATCCGTTATTTTTTGTGCCATTACTATTATTAAGATTTATTAATAGAACTATAGTTTCACCAAGTAAATGTTTATTCTCAAGTCGTACTTACTGATGACAACGATAGATAGAAAACAAAAAGCCACAATAGTAAATAAAACAATAGCTAGTTTGTGCAAATCATATAGGTAAGTTTCCTCGGATAATAAAACATCCATTTTCTCAATAGAATTCTAAGTGAAATACTACCATGTAGGTACCAAATAATAGAAATAAATATAGCAAGTAGAACTGGACATTACAATCTACGACAAAAGTTCAGCGTACAAGTTCCGTTGCCATCGAAGCACGAAGGAAAGACAATAAGTCTGTCGCAAGTCTGGACTGATTTCTTGTGTTCCTTCCGTGGGACAAAAAAATATAGGTACTATTTTATATATGTAATATGGAATACTATTTTTTTTTTGATAATGTTAAAGTTAATCAACTCTTGCTCGGCTCTCATTATATATTTTCACGTAGGTGCGATTAGTGTAGAGTGAAAAAAATCCAGAGTGATATTTTGCATGTGACCTTCCAAATCAAACGTACACAAACATATTTTGAGGCATAAATCACTCCTAAAATATAATCTGTAAATTTTTCGACAACTGAGTTGATTGGACCAATCCGGCATGCTCTTGAATTAATTAACTGGCAATCTAAACCCCACCCATACGATCTTGATTCTATTGTTGGTCAAGAGGGAGGTGAAATCTACGAGAGCAAAAATATTAATTGGACCTATTCAAATTATTTTCAGCTGCTTCTCAATCTACATTAAAACGAATTGAGTTTCAAACCAACTATTCCAAAGGTAGAAGCACTTGAGGTTATATAATATATAATAACGTCGCCGATACTTCAAAGATCAGTAAAAAATATCACGTTACGACTGAAACGTCTCATAGCGTTGCAGATCAATGACGTGACGTGACCCATATGTAGAAATGCACCTTTGTTTTAAAAATAGTCTGTCAGGTATAAAGCCGGGACTCCACCAAAGCTGAGCGGAGATGAGCGGAGCGGAGATGTTTTTTAAACAACCAATAGAATAGCTGAGCGGTGACGAGATGTGTGAATAACGAAATTCTATTGGTTGTTTAAAAAACATCTCCGCTCCGCTCATCTCCGCTCAGCTTTGGTTCTATATACTTCACATAAATAATGATAGTGCATGGGTAAATACTAATCTCATCCATGGTGTCTCATGTAGATATTTACCATCCAACCAAAAATACTCATATTCCGTTAGCTTGGTTAAGGAAAATATGAGGATTTTTTTAGAAAATTTATGATCTTGTACACCAAATCACATGGGGCTTGCAACGCCCCCGTCAGTTAAGAACTCTACAATATGATTTATTTATTTCCCTTTAGGAATATACCATGTAATAGGGGTGTTGATTCACAAATCAAAAGCTTTTTTTATGTTTTATATAAACATACCGACTGGTACTGGATGACCATTTTGTAGTTATATCGGTAATTATAAATAAAAAAGCCTTTTATTTCTTGATTTTTACAGTAGAGATTTACAATTTAAAACAAATAAAATAATAAAAATTAGATAATAGACATTGTTCATTATTTTTGTAAATATAATAATTAATTAATTGATTTAGTGTAATTAGTTTGATAGTTATTTTAAATAACGTAATAAATTTTCCATTTCCAGTAAATAATTGCAATTAAATTTCTTTCATGTATTTCAGTTGCAAGAACCCCTCTCAGTGGAAGGTAAATGCCTCCTCCAGAGATAGCCCTTGTTTCCTATCTTCTGCTACTCGCATCCAGTGGGTAATTAAACATCATAAAAAGATACGTTTTATATGTTAGATAATATTATCTGGTTACTTTTTCACATTTTTCGTGAATAAAGGCGACATCCCTATTAAGATGAATGATGTTAGATCGACACAATGGTTACATTACTTAATCACTGTGACTAAAACTAACAAAAGTACATAATATTCTAAGAGACATTAGCAATACATAGCTGACCCTTAATTGTTCTGGTTAATTGATCGCAAGGGATTGGTAATCGTACGTCAATGGTACGAGCAGCTGAGTAATATATCAAACAACATTGTGAATTAGACAATACTATACGAGTATCCCCTTGTGATTAACGTATTGGAAATGCTTTGAGATTTGCTATGTGAAATGACGGGCATTCTGTAAATACACAGGTATTGTTTATTGCTTGTAAAGAACTTATGGTTGATATTCATTCATTCATCATAACATTAATATTACAAAGTTGAAAATCTGTAAGTTAAAATTAAGTCATAGGTAACAGGGCTGGATTTAAGGTAGGGCAAACGGGAAAACTGCCCGGGGTCTCCACAAGAGAGGGCCCCACATAAATTCTATATATTCATCAATTTCTAGAAGTGTCGTACACGCGGTTGCAATGAAGGCAAAATAATTTGGGGCCTCCACTCCTTTGTAATCCCCAGGGACTCTACACTACTAAATTCGGCCCTGATAGGTAAACTATTAAAAAAAATCA
The DNA here is from genome assembly GCA_951361185.1 of Ochropacha duplaris. NCBI lineage: Eukaryota > Metazoa > Arthropoda > Insecta > Lepidoptera > Drepanidae > Ochropacha > Ochropacha duplaris. Next base: position 5,451,239 of record OX592711.1, on the reverse strand, counting down.
ACACAATTTACTTTAGTGTACAATTATTAGAATCAAATTATCATTCCGCGCTCATAGTCAAATCTTTTTGCTCGGAAAATTACAGTGAAAGCTGTACTTTTCAAATAAATATCAACGTCATTCCCAGGGGTTCCAAGCGTGCGTGAATAACGTGCACGGTATTTGTGTTGACAACAAATCAAAATAAAAATTGATATGAATGCCTTTTTCCTGTCACGGGTGTTCAATATTCAAACAAGGATTGTCATTTTACACTCACATTCTTTTATCTGCTATTGTTTTAAATATAAAATAGGTTTACACGTGTATCTAATTAAATAGACCGAGACACTATTTCGTTACAAATGATTAAACGTCATTTGAATTCTAAGGTCAGTATCGACCCCTAATACTAATAATAACATATTATGTACTTCAAAAGTTTAAAAACTGCTAAATATGGAAAGTGTTCGTAGCTCAGTAGTAGTGACGTTGGTTTCCGTGGTGAAGGTTGTGGGTTCGAATCCTACAATGAGCTTAAACTTTCGGTAAAGGTAAACTTTCAACTTGAGGGTGGTAGCCAGCCAGTCGAGTACTACAAAGTACCCTAACATCGTGCTGTGGTTTCCTCACGATGTTTTCCTTCACCGAAAGCTCAAGCTCATTATAGGATTCGAACCCACGACCTTCGCTGCGGTATCTGACGTCACTGAGCTATCATCGCCTTACCGTCATGTGCTTGTCAGACTTTTGATACAAAAATAATTTTAATAGCATCCAAACTATTTATACCACACACAAAAAAATGATAACAGTGCGCACCGATAAAAATAAGAGCAACAAATATATCTAATAAGCAAAGAGAGTTACAATTCTCGGTATCCATACTATAATAGAAAATATCATATTATATTCCTTAAACCGAATACAATATATCTATGCGATGAAATTGGCATTAGGAACGCGTGTCTTGACATTAGTGCTGCCATGAGTTCCCGATCCCGCGGGATATCTTAGTTCAAGGATCACTGACAACGTATACGTGCCGGAAAATCCCAGTCTTCAGATTATGTCTACATTCCATTACATCGTAACTAATATTATAAATGCGAAAGTGAGTTTGTTTGTTACACTTTCCCGCTTAAACCACTAAACCGATTTTAAAAATTATTTCACCAATAGAAAAGCTAGATTAAAATAAACTAGTGTTTGTCCACTGATTGAAATTCTGCCAAAAAGTTTTTCAGGAAAAAAAGTCTGCTTCCATTTTTTATTGATAACACTGCTCGTCAATAATAAAATGAAAATCGGTCGTCAAACAGGAGGATAATGATATGTATAGGTATATGTGTGTATGTTGCATTTCAAAATTCAATGTATGGTAGTGTGTTTTTTTTTATTTCTAATCTAATATGCATTATATAATAAAAAAATATAAGCTTTCTACACCCCTTCTTTATATAAACTTTAACTGTGCCAAATTTATATTCCTCCGTCCGAGTAATTTTCGTAAAAAGAGGTACAAAGTTTTTGCTTCAGGTATTAATATTATGATACGTGAGTTCAAACGTTTAAAAAAGGAAAAAATACAAGCGTAAAAAATATGAAATCTATCGAGTTTATACAGCATATTTTTTTTATACTGCCTGACTGCCCAGTGGCCTTTGACCAGTGACCTTCACGGGGCCATATTCATTGCCATTAGACACTGTAAATCCCTAATTTTAACGAAACCATGTTCATATTAGTTTTTAAAGCATACTCCCGGAAATAGCTGCATTGAGTGTAAGAGTAGTTTCACGTCACTGCATGAATACAATTTATGTCTATGATTCGGATACGAAGATACTTCTTGAAATTGGAATGACGAAATCAGAGCTGCATATGTGTAGAGAATGCAATGGTATGATAAGATTGGATGGTATTCAATCGGAGCTGTGAATATGGATTTGTAATAGCTATAATGCTGCCATATTATGACGTCATATTAGTAACCGCAGCCAACAAGTAATATTTATTCCAATTAATATTATAAATGCCGAGTTAGTTTGTTCGTTACCTCTTGATATTGCAATAGTCGACTTAAAAGAAATAGACCAAGGGCTGCCTAGTTTTATTAAGGTTGGCAACATTTTGGCAATCCCCTGGTATAGCTTATGTCTATAGGTACTAACAATCAGGTGACTAAGCCTGCTGGAATCTGGCACTCCAGGTGGTATATGGTACCTATAGCCTGCATGCTTCAAGTCACTTTTTATCTAAGGAGCGCGGGAGATACCGCAGTCGCTAGTTATTGTTAAATCAACGATTATAAAAATGTTCGCCCATTGCTTCTTCAACAGAATTATAACAAATCTAAATATCATTATAATGACCTTTAACCAAAATTAAATACCAAATTATTATTCATATTTCGCGAAAGTTCAAAGGAACGAAAACATCAATTAACAACTTCGGACCAATAACTAAATGGTCCAATTAAAACTCATCGTTTGGTGAATTTGCGAACCATAATTTACTGTCGATGAATATAAACGGAACATATTATGAGTTCTAGGACTAACTATCTTGAGATAGGAAGTTGCTCTTGGCGGATTAACCATCGCATATTCGTGTTTCTTGAAAGTTTACGGTACCTGCATTTGAACAGTTGGATTTAACTACTACTAGATAGTCGTTTGTGGTTTGAATAGTTCCATATGTTAGTTTTAATGCAACTATAGTAGATGTAGACTTAATTAAGTTGGGGGTGGATCAAAACTAGAAGTCAAAATAAATAAAATCGGTACACAATCTCAAACCCGGTTTCCTTTAAAATCTTAATAAACATAACAAATCTAAATACGACATCACTACTATAGTCGATTTATTATTCATAGAACGGAAATAAAATATTAATCAACTCAATTCAAGGTGGATAGCATCTTGAACTGAAATATTTTCACGTTGCTTCAAAGGTCAGACATCAACCTTGACCTGGATGTCACCCATTTTGAACTTAGTTTAATCGAACTCAAATAAACTGAGTGGAAACGCTGTCCAATATCGAGTGGAATCGATAACTGTCCGAATAATGGACGCGCTTTGTGATTAGGTGCCGACGACGCGACGTCATAGATAGCTAACAAAACGTGGTAATCTGTAACGGAGATAGATAGCCGACTCAAAGGAATCGATTAACAAGGCATAGATACTAGATTTACATTAGAGTTTCCAGTTTTTCAGAGATTACCTTGTAGGTTATACAAGGATTTAAAAAAAGTCCAAATGAATCAATACTTTTATCAAGTTAGGTGAGTAAATAAACTTTTAACTTTATAGAGTTTTCTGTTAGCGCTAATCCATTAAATCATTGTTCCGATATCATTCGTTTGTTATATAATAATAATTTTGAAACGAAGTTCTATAACGCGGTTTGCGATAGGATTCGCCTGGTATAAGATATCTTCACATAAGAAAAAAAAGAGCGAAAAAAATGAAAAAGCCACGGCTATATTTTTATCCCGGGAAAAAATAAGATCCCACGGGAACGCGGGTGAAACCGCGGGGGACAGGTAGTAAGTAATAAAGTAATGTGAGTTATATTCTCTGATTCTTGCAATTTTGTAATGGAGATTCAAAAAATGGAAACTTCAACAACTAAGGTATTATGTAATTCAAATAATATAGAAAATTAAATAAATAAAAATTTAATATTTTTATACAAGTATTTACTGCTTACATGCTCTTAATGTTATTCGAGTCGCCTTAACGATTTTTTTGCTTAAAAATGAATCGTATTTTTTTTTTTAACTTTTAACTCGCACTTAAAAGAATGTTTGAGAAATGAAAGCACCGCCATAGAATGTAAATTCTAACCCCTTGTACCTTCCCCATTAATGATAGTGTCGCTTTCCCGTAAGCTACGATAGCTGTAATTTCAATTAACTTTTGTTGAACGAACGTTTGGTGTTCACGAATCATTTAATAAACGCGTGCAATGGACGGACAGAGGTCACGACGAGCCAAATATCGTTACATTATCACGCGTCATTTCTTTTCACCGCTATGTAGCTAGCTAGCTATATGCGTAGGTACAATGATCGAGTATAATCAAGGATTTGTATTTGACGGGCCGATTCAATGATATTGTAAGTAAAAAACTGTATTATATGACCTACACAACATTTGAACTTAAAAATAAACCGGCCAAGTGCGAGTCGGCTATATTGCACTCTAACGCACACATAAATAACTTAATATTGCACACTACATTACGATATCTCATAACACACGATGGTATTTTTGATTGTTTTAGGTCACTTTTAGTTTTAATTGCACTCGGTACGTGAAGTGCATCCGTTGATGGAGGCGACGCGACACAGGTCAAAGTTGGCTAATTAGCCTCCCGCTTTCGGAGCCCATTTCATTGGGTAAACATATGTGTGGATAAACATATCTGTTTGTTTCGGTGTAGGTACTTATTATGTTTATATTAGCAAAGCATTTGATTGAAGAAAATCCTCATTTAGGTACTTATCATACTAACATTTTGTCTGTATTTCGAAATTTATCCGTCCACGCTGTAACGGAGCAATAATCGACTTATTATGGTTGTACCTATATGGGCTTTAAGAGTGATATTAGAGTACTTTTTTTTATCCCGGAAACGTTAGAAACGCGGGGCGGAATCCAGTTTGTATTATGTGACTTTACTGATTATCTTTTGTTTTAAAACAGGGATTATCATCATACAACGGTGCGCGTGACCCATTATCAAGTAATGCTACACAAAGAGTACCTACATACATTGGTGCGCTTGTAGCTACGTCCCCGTTCAATCGTTACGTTAGCTATAAAAATACTTTTGACTAGAGAGAAGGGAAGTGCATAAGATCATATCAATTCCGCTTAGACTCATTATTAAAAAATGTTTTTGAACTGAACGAATCGGCAAAAATAAGTCTTTAAATTTGAATTTAAAACAACAGTCATGCTGTTTTTGTTTTCAATTAAATATTTTACATGAATACTCTTCATAGCTTAATATCAGTAGGTTTATTGCCTGATTTTGGATCTATGTATGTCCAAAAATACGATACCTAAACAATAAATAAGGATTGAAAAAAGTGAGGACGTGCCAAATATTGTTCTTAGGTCCAAAACCTATGAGCAGAAATAAAAGTCCGCGATCCAAAAGTTTTCCCTACGGTTCAAATTGTAAATATGTAGCTACTTATTTGTAAAGAAACTCGCATTTTTAGTATCCCCGTTAAGTTTATTAATCACAAAAGATTAAAATAACAGATACGCCATATCTTAAACCATTCTTAACAATCGTAATTTAACTTGAACACGACAAAGTTACAATTAAAGAGCCTGAATAGGTACATAGGCTTTTTAAATACTTTTTTTTAAATATAAGGTAGTATTTTACGTAAAATAATAGGTTGCTCGATTCGACTGCTTTATTAAATTGATGGTCTCAGAGTTTTTTGTCGACTCCGTCGTTTCTCTTCTTATCTTTATTAATCATTTTGCTCCGATGCCTGCGCACAAAGAAACAAGTTTACTGGAAATGACCGCTCATTGGTCGGTAAGGGTAGGGTTGGTAGATAATCGGAAGTAGGTTGGATTGTCCTCATATTTCAAATTATGTCCAGGGATTTCATTTTATGAAAAAAAATAAAGTTACTTTCCTTTTTGGACAGTTGTGTCGTCATGATAACGTAGAAGACTTACATGGATATAGGTACATACATACATAACGCGTATATTATTCATTATTGATTATATAAAAACTTCATGATGTTACCTAAACTTTAACTAATTTTAAATATAACTTGTATTTGTACCACGACAAACTGTCCTAAATCGGTTAACTCCAGCGTAACCGTTGGATGGATTAGAGAAGCTTAGAGTCCAGATTAAAATATCAGCTTTACTTTTAAAGTAGAAAAAGGGGTTCCCATAGGAAATTCAAATAAGCCGAACCCGAGTTGCCTTGTCAAAAATACTTTATTTTATTTGTATTACAGATGTGATTGTCTTCTATTCCCTTGTAAATCTCAAGCTCTGTAATCATTGCGTTTTTCAACTACTTTAGTACCTACCTAGACTTAATTTTGGTAACCCTAAAAATGGTGTCAGAATACTGTCAGGATGACCGGCTATTGACCTTTCGGGATCAGTCGTGTTGCCGTGTATAAACATTTTTTTCAGTTGCTCGAGAAGATATGAACAAGTGATTTTTCCAAGACGTAAAATAAACTTTTTCACGTGATTGTATGATAAAAAATAACTTTCTATTTAAGAGCAAGGGTTCATGCCGATATTATAACCTATTAGTTTTTTACCCCGCAGTTTCACCCGCGTTCCCGAGGGACCTTATCTTTTCCCAGAAAAAAAGGATTCTATGTTTTATTCCAGGAATTGCGTGATTGAGGAACAAACATACAAACTTTCACATTTATAATATTAGTGGGATTAATCAAGATTATGGATACTGTCTCACTAGTCTAGTCAAATTATATCGGTTCTTTATAGTATGGTTTATAGATTAACATAATTATATCCATTATTTTCAAGTGATATTACAGAGCCTTAAATAGTTTATTATACGCTTATACTTTGGACTAATTTATCTAGGTAACCAAAACACTGCTAAATGTAAAGTGAGGTTTGTATTTAAAGATAAGGCTCAAATTTAAAAAATATAACAAAATTATTTAATTAAACCGTACGTAATTGAATAACAACTGGTTAGGTACTGTAAAAATGTTTAATGTTCCTAATATATACAGGTACCTACCTATTTTTCGGCTACTTAGTTCATGTGATTCATGTTGTCTAGCCCAATCCAGAGAAATCTTAAGCAATTGAATTTTACAAAAACAACCATACTTTCGTCTTTTGAATGTTTATCTCGCAAAGGCTAGCGTGTGTAAAATCACATCACAAAGCTTTAAAGCTCGGGGTTTTCCGAATGAGACCGGGATATATTCCCGTAGGAAATGTGACAGTCTCACGTTAGTTTTAAGTTATCCTAATAAAAATAAATGGTTGTTTTTTTTTTAAGATTCAAAGTAAAAACGTCATTATGCGTATGTAGTAAGTAATAATAATAATGCCTTTTTTATTCCTTAATAAATAAATTAAATTACATCATATATATTTAAACAATTCGGGAATTTCAAATAAATTTCAATTAAATTATTTTTTTAAATTACAATAATAAAAAATAAAAAAAACAACACGATTTAAAATCAATAAAATACAAAAAAAAACATAAAACCACATACGAATATTTTTTGCTTCATTCACTTTCGCAGATTTTTCTTTCTATCGGAAAAAAGTCATGATTCTCTCATATTAAATAGACGAAATCTTTTACAAGAATATCGAGATGCTTATAAAAACGGTTGAAACGATCTTGGCAATATACCTATTTCATGTTATAATTACCTACTTCTTGATTTATCCGTAAGTTAAAGACGTGTTTATAGGTAGCTTACTGAAACCTTTTCTATTTCTAGATTATAACATCGTTTTTAGGGTTCCGTACCCAAATGGTAAAAACGAGACCCTATTACTAAGACTTCGCTGTCAGTCTGTCTGTCCGTCTGTCCGTCTGTCCGTCTGTCCGTCTGTCCGTCTGTTCGTCTGTCCGTCTGTCCGTCTGTCCGTCTGTCTGTCACCAGGCTGTATCTCAAGAACCCCGATAGCTAGACAGGTGAAATTTTCACAAATTATGTATTTCTGTTGCCGCTATAACAACAAATACAAAAAACAAAATAATTTTTTTTTAAGGGGGGCCCCCAACAAACGTGATTTTTTGCCATTTTTATGGAACCCTTCGTGCGCGAGTCCGACTCGCACTTGGCCGGTTTTTTTTTAATTGAACCAATAAAGTCACAGTATATTATCTATCAATCTATTTCACCTTCAAAAAGCTATATTATTATATACATATATTTAATTCCCTTGGGAACGCAGATGAAACCGCGTGACGGAAAGCTAGTTACTTATCATCATCTGGCTGCCCTATTCACAATTACTTATGACTTGAAAAATTATTGCAGTGCTGCATATCAATTTAACAAGCGTATTAAGGTTTAAAGTAAAGTCTTAAGACGTTTCATCCGATCTATACATCAATGTAGCTACTTTTTTTGTTCATTATCGGCTCAGCGTCGTTGAACACGACTCGTTATCAACGGGCAAATGCTATGACAATGTCTTTACTTCAACGTCAAAGTACCAATGTAAATTTAAAGAAGACCGAATTGTTTAACTTATAGTTTTGGTGTCAGAAAGAAGTATGAAAATTGCGAGATAAAAGGATGGCACTGACTTTTCCAAAATAATTGTGGATACACGGGTAGAGGAAGACCAAAAAAGACATGGATGGATTGTGTGAGAGATGATATACCTAAGTAACAAAGGGGTGAATTCTGATATGACGGATAAAGGGTCGAATGGAAGAAAAATACACATTTCGCTGACCCCGAATAATGGGAACAGAGTAGGCAGATTATGACTGTTCTTTCCCAAAAATAACTACAAGCTCCCCATGTTGTTATTTAGAATGGTGTACCAGTATACAAATTTTGAACAAAGTTAATAGTTTATTCATATTCTAGATCTGTGTTAAAAATATATCACAATACAAACCAATCTGGGAGCGGAAAAGTAAAAAATCCCTTTTACACGTCTGTATGCGAAACTCTTATCACTTTACGTCGTACTGCACATATCGCAAGCGGATATTCGAATAAGGAAAAACCTTTTTAAATATTACGTCGCATCCGTATTCCAATAAACCTATATAATAACTATAACTGTAGTTTATTAAATGGAATAGTAACAGATTATTAGTTAACATTTGTAATACAGACCAAGGTATTGTAACTAAAATCATAAATTAAATTTGCAACCGAAATTCTCATCCATCAAAATACAAATGAGCAAATAATTTGCAATATTTCGCCTAGAATTTGTTAATTAAAGCGCGCGGATCATCTGTAGTCTCTGCGCCACGCCGTGAATATACATACTTACGAGTACATATATTTTTTAATTTAACATTGTTAAGCATCTTTGTTTTCATTCCACAACTTGAATCAAACACCTACAGAGAGCAAACTTAATTACAAGTAATTATTTATACCTGGCTTGTCTGTTAACTCAGTATGACATGTCAAAGCATCAAAGTAAGGAAATCCTTTCAACACAGTATAGAATTTTGCTCGAGTTAAGACGATGCAGAACTCATTGTCTCTTGTCCTTATTGCCGCCTCTCAGTAGGTACAAAGGCTGGCAGCGCCTTCATTTTTCAAAGTGACTCTGATTCAATCTATTTACCAAGGGGTATGAACAATAGCTTAGCCTAGATCTTTATAGATTCAGTCGAGCCTTGTCTTTGAATAATCTTTGTAATACAAGTAAGTACAACAATTTTGCCGTGGGCTCATTTATGAAATTTATTATTTTGATTTAACAAGTAATTAATCCCAACTAAATTCTGTTAAAGGATTTTTCTATAAAGTGTCGGAAAGAATCAAAAGTCGTTTAAAGTGTTTTATGTAAATTAATTAACCTTACATAAACGGGTTTTATGTCATAAAATGTCTTTTGATGGTAAAAGATTCAGGATTTTATGGACCTTTTTTATTCAACTTTAGGCGTTTCACAGTTATGTTAAACGTATGTAAGTCAAATTATGTTATACGTATGGTACATTTTAAATACGCGGTAAAAACCAGACAGTAGGCAAAAAGTAAAAAAGTATTTTGTGTAAATTAATAATATTTTACCGATACTATTTGAAACAAATACACGATATAATTTAGTCGAAATACTAAGAACCTATTGTAATGTAGATATTTATAATATTTAAAGAATCATTGGAATTTTATAAAATCAAAGCGTTATTAGTTTGAATAATAATAATTCGTAGTTTTATTTAATGAAAAGACAATGATATTTATTTGAAATAAAATTTCTCACTTAGGATTATTTACTTACTAGTTGACCCGCGCGGCTTTTCCCGCATTCTCGAGGGAACAGTTGAATGTTCAAAAATCCTTCCTTAGCAGATAACTACTCCCTATGGAATCTACCTGCCTTTCAAGTACCTACCTACTACCTACTACGGATTTTGTTAAAATTTCATGGATTTTCGTTCACATATATTATGTGGGATATTTTTATTTATTCTCAGAATTCTGAAGATGAATCAAAATAATAATAAAATGGAGACAAAACGCCTACAATTGATTCGAAAAAGGAACCAATGACATTCAATATGACGTAAAGATAAGTACCTAACGCCAAAATAATTAAAACCTGAATATATTTTTAGTCAAAAGACAAAATAGATATAAAAAAGTAAGCTATGGTTCCGTACAATAAAATAGTATCATTAATTGACCCACAAATTCTAAAGTAAAACGTTATAAATGGATACTTAAGTAAGACAAATTTAAAAGTTATAACTGAGTTTAATGGATTCTAGGTTCACTTACTTTATGTTTAAAATAATCAAATGTTAAACTTTACTTGCTCCCCGAACAAACTTAATTTTGCAAGATGGTTCCTTATCAATTTTGGCCCGGGCGATAATGCAAATGAAAAAAGGGGCAACTTAATCTTAAATAGGGAGAGCTCAAGTATCTAATTGAATAATTTCGTTGAGAGAATGGAATTGCCGAGGGGTGAAAAGGATGGGCTAGAGTTGGGAACCCTTTTAAGGGCATTAAGTAATTCGTCGCAAGATCCCGCAAGCGTTCTGTAGGGATCTGATGACTGGCGGAAATTTGAACAAACTTCTTGTGTTTTCGACTCTTTAAAACACCAAAAATCCTTTTAGAGAAATGTCAGGCTCAGGGGATACACCAGACAAACAATGGCAACAGGGCTAATATGAAACAGGGGATTATATTATATAATGTAGGTTTACCAAGAACTTGTGGGAAAAATTATTCAAAAGTTATAAATTTCTTAGACGCATATTGACTTAAGGGGCCGTGTTTTTTTGATAGTTGATTGGTATAATAAAGTATTTCAGTAAAGTAATTAATGAAATCTCTCCAACATTCAAACAAAGACTAAGTACTTACACATACGCGTTGTAATACTTTTAACTTGTGTGTTATTGACACACAAATCGCTTCCACTCGTCTAGCATCATAACAACGACTCGACCTAAGTAAATAGTGAATAGGAGCAAAATAACATTAAATTATATAAAGCAGTAAACGAAATTTGCAAATTTTTAAAGCAAGTTATGATTTAATCCGAAGTTGTAAAGTTCGTAATATTATAAAAGCTATAATAGCGTTGCTACCAATCGCAAAACTCATAAACAAGTTTTATAAGGAGTTTCCTCCTAGCATTAACATTATAGGTATGTTCAAATCTTCAATCATTTCTCACGAGAGGTGTTTTAGTGAATTTCCTTTGATCCTTACTTCATTTGCGTTTATTAACGTTATCCGGTTTATGAAGAGCAATCAAAAGTTTAAATTGACAATTAACTTTTGTTTGTACGGTTGGTAACCGGATACAGTTCAGTCAGTATGTATTATTACCTAAGCTGAAATTCTTCTTCTAAATGTATTCTCAATCCCACTAATCCCACTAATATTATAAATTTGAAAGTTTGGATAGATGTTCGTTACTCAATCACGCCAGAACGGTTGAACCGATCTGGATGAAATTTGGCACAGAGATAGATTATAGTCTGGAATAGCACATATCTTGGGAAAAGATAAGATCCCTCGGAAACGCGTGTGAAATGACGGGGGACAGCTAGTTAGATATATGATGATTTACTTAGGAAGTTTTATTTTAAATCGTGGTCGAATATTTTCAATCACACTGTCTTTTTACAGCATTCAAAATGTATATTGCTAACAGCATTGGGGTTCTTAGTAAATTTTGTTACCTCTAGCTAACTACCTCTTCGGGTTTATAGTCATAACTTTCGTTTCTTGTTCATTATTAATTCACACTGAGAATAAAATGAAGTAATAGTTATTTGTTATCCAAGAGTGTAAAGTTGTTTATTAACCGCGTGCTCAATTTTGATGACCGAGCAAGCGAAGGATTCTAAAATTGAATCACGAGCGCAGGGAGGGATTAAAAAATTTGAATCTTGAGCGTAAGCGAGGGAATCAAAAGAGCACGAGGTGAAAGATCTTTGCACTCGAGTGCAACACGTAATTTTTCATCCCACCTCAGCGAGGAAATGACTAAATGCAACAAAAAATAAAATGGCGTGCGCAAAGCAAATTAAAAAAAGGACACCAAGAAGGTTCCGAGTCTGAGTCTTTGAAAATTAAAAAATGATTCTTTAATTTCATTTTTCAATTTGTCAAAATTATAATTTTTTATGTATTTTTGAATTTTTTATGTATTTTTGTATTCGTTTAAGAATAAAATAGTTAAACATTGAAAAAAAAATGACAATATAGTCAGATGGTCCAAAAATATTAACGAAATTTAACCTTGCTGCGTTTCTTGCCGGTTCTTTTCAGTTGAAGGCTGACTTCCAAACCGGTGGTAACTTCTGAAATTCGACCTTCATAAGTGACCTTCTAGGGCCTAAACTGAATAAATGGTTTTGACTTTGGATTTGACCTTGACTTTGGCTTTGGCTTTGACTTTGATGTATGATAAATTCGGCACCATGGAGGGAGAAGTAAATAGATTTAATTATGATTTGAATTCATAACGATGTTCTATTTACTTTATCCTCTAGAGGATAATAACTGCTTTTACACTCAGATATCGAAGAGCAAAAATACTCTTTCCGAGATGGGGGGATGAAAAGTATATTTGTCCATCTAACATTAGAAGTCATTACTTCAAATGATCCGATGACTTTTTATCAACTATCTATCTCCGTTACAGATTACCACCTTTTGTTAGCTATCTATGACGTCGCGTCGTCGGCACCTAATCACAAAGCGCGTCCATTATTCGGACAGTTATCGATTCCACTCGATATTGAACATCGTTTCCACTCAGTTTATTTGAGTTCGATTAAACTAAGTTCAAAACGGGTGACATCCAGGTCAAGGTTGATGTCTGACCTTTGAAGCAACGTGAAAATATTTCAGTTCAAGAAGCTATCCACCTTGAATTGAGTCGATGAATATTTTATTTCCGTTCTATGAATAATAAGCGACTACAGTAGTGATATGGTATTTAGATATGTTATGCTGATTAAACCTTTAAAGTAAATTAGGGTTTGAGATTGTCTATTGATTTTATTTAGGTATAGGTTGCTACTCAAACAATGGCCGAGGTATAGATTTACAGGGCATCAAGTGTTTACATTATTAATAAAGCTTTGTGTCATTACCTACCATGGTAAGTTCAAATACAAGCCTATCCAACATAATAAACAAAATGAATTCGTCTATTTTGTGGGTATTTTCGTGACATGAAAATAAATCTCTTTTTCATCCCCCCATCTCGGAAAGAGTATTTTTGCTCTTCGATATCTGAGTGTAAAAGCCGTTATTACCCTCTAGAGGATAAAGTAAATAGAACATCGTGTGCACTAAGTTTGTTAATTCAAAACATCATACAATACATCGGGCACTGGGGTGGGGATTATTACTAGCAGGTTAAACCTATTTACTTCTCCCTCCATGGTGCCGAATTTATCATACATCAATGTCAAAGCCAAAATGAAAACCATTTATTAGCTTTTTTTTCAACTGTTTAACAATTTTATTCTTAAACTAATACAAACATACAATAAAAAAAATAACCTCCTTCTTTTATTTCATTTTTTATTTGTTAAAAACTCAGACTCGGAACCTTCTTGGTGTACTTCTTTTTAATTTGTATTGCGCGCGCCATTTTCTTTTATTTTGCATTTAGACATTTCCTCACTGAGGTGGGATGAAAAATTACGTGTTGCACTCCCTCGCTAACGCTCAAGATTCTAATTTTTGAAGCCCTCGCTGCGCTCGTGATTCAATTTTAGAATCCTTCGCTTGCTCGGTCATCACAATTGAGCACGCGGTTAATAAACAACTTTACACTCTTGTATAACAAATAACTATTTCTCAATACTAATTAATAACATTCATATCCATTCGCTGCTTTATGCCAAGGTAAAATTTCTTGTGAATAAAGATAAACATGGAATTATTTTTGGGATCTATTGACGGTTATGTTCATCTGAAAAAGAAATTACCTAAGTAAAGCGTTCTTACAATAAATTGCCTTATTATTTATACGCCAAATAGTAAAAAGATCACTAACATAAAAAATTGCAGAGGCTTAGTTTTTAGGGTACCGTACCCAAAGGGTAAAAACGGGACCCTATTACTAAGACTTCGCTGTCTGTCACCAGGCTGTATCTCAAGAACCGCGATAGCTAGACAGTTAAAATTTTCACAAATTATGTATTTTTGTTGCCGCTATAGCAACATATACTAAAAACAAAATAAAATAAATATTTAAGGGGCTTCCATACAACAAACGATTTCATTGCCGTTTTTACGGAACCCTTCATGCGCGAGTCCGACTCGCACTTGGCCGGTTTTTACATATGATGCAGCAATTAAACCGTTAGACGTTAATTTTAAACGGCTGAATACCATTATTCTGCATGAAATTTTAAATATTCTCCGCATGCACTCTTTCCGTTAAAGACACCTGCTAAAAGCATCACAATGTTCTATCCGGTTTTTGAACCGCAATGTGGTAAGTGCTAACAACTTTTTTAACGTGTTCTTATAAAAGGACATCAAACTTTACACCTCACGTTCCGTTAAAAAGACACTTATTACTCTACGTGACTAAGTAGCGGGAAAGTTACTTAAGTTGTGCCATTTCACTTACCTTCGTTTACTTTGCAAAGAATATTATAGCTAAGTATATTAAAAGCAAAAAATATGAATTTATAAGATACGATCGGCATCTGAAAAAGCATAAATAATGTCATTACCATAAGTTTGATAGAAAAAAGTGCTATTCTGTTGTTTAAAATGTAAACTAATTTAATCTCAACATGTTATCTCTTTCGACGTAATATAGTCGCCAACAAAATTAGTTTGGAATTTTACATTGGAATAGGGTTATTGGACAGCTTTATTAAACAAAAACTTGAGAGGTGTCAAGGGACACCCGGATGGAACGAAGTTATATAAGTCGAGAGAGTATATATATATATATATAAATAGAAATGAAAATATCTGGCTTGCTTTCTATAAGAGAGAGCGAGAGAGACAGACAGAGAAACATGCGCACGCCGCACAGCGGTGTCACCAACACTTTTATGTCGTAAGATTTTTTTCCGTCTAGCCCCCTTTCACAACGGAACATAAGGAACTTCGTTCTATTTTAATAATGTAATATAGAGACAGGTGAGATCAAATTTTGTTTCGATTGGGAATAACATAATAAGCACATATTAACAGTAAAAATGTTATTTAACTGAGTGTGTTTTTTTTTTATTAACAATAGGTATCGCGTTTGACCACTATCTCACTTGATGGTAGGTGACGATGTGGTCTACGATGGTGCACGCTTACCTAGAAATAACCTATTCACCCGAGACTTGAAGACTCCCAGGTTGTAACTATCGGGAAACACAGACTCAGGCAAAGAGTTCCACTCCTTAGCAGTACGCATAATAAATGAGGAAGCAAATCGCTTCGTGCGTAAGGGTGGAATTTAACCATGTAACGGTGGCGTATCGCCGTACGTCTGGTCGTTCGATGATGGAAGGGGCTTGGCGGAATTAAATTGTGTAATTCCATCGCACACTCGCCGAAGTGTATCCGATAGAAAACCGATAAACTGGCAACTCTGCGTCGATGCTCAAGGCTCTGAAGTCTTGCCTCGACCAATGCATCGTTGCTAATGAGCCTCTTGGCACGTCTCTCAATTGACTCCAGTGCCTCTAGCTGATATTTGGCCGAACCGTCCCAAAGGTGAGAGCAGTACTCCACACACGACCGAACTTGCGCTTGGTACAAATTAAGCAGCTGTTCCGGTGTGAAGTACCGTCTCACCTTCGAGAGGACGCCTAGCTTTTTGGCAGCGAGTTGAGCCTTCGACTCAATGTAGGAGCCAAAATTGAGAGTCGCTGTTAGTTTGACACCAAGAAGCTCAAGGTGGTCCTTTATCGGCAGGGATACACTTCGGAAAGTAGGAGTCAGCTGGAATTGACTCCTTTTAGCGGAGAAGAGACACGCTTGGGTCTTGTTGGCATTGAACTTGACCAAGTTAGCATCACCCCAATCGGAGACGGCTTTCAAGGACAAGTTCAAGCGCTCGATCATGGCCTCTCTGAGAGACTGGATCTGCGACCCACTGGACTGTGCACTAGACGTGTAACTCTCTACAACTGTGCTATCGTCTGCGTACCCAAAGATACCGGGCTTTAGCAGATCGTTAATGTGGAGCAGGAATAACGTTGCAGAGAGAACTGACCCCTGAGGGACCCCGGCATTAATAGCCAATTGGTCAGACGAGGAGCCATCAATGACCACTCGAATTGACCGATCTCTCAGAAAGTCAGATATCCAGTGACACAATCCAGTAGGTAGGCCGTATAAAGGAAGCTTGCCAATCAGGCTGTCATGCCAAACCCTTTCAAAGGCCTTCAAGATGTCGAGGGAAACAGCAAGTGCTTCCCCGTGTTTCTCGATGGCTTCGTTCCAAATGTGAGTGGCATACGCAAGAAGGTCCTTATCGGTTACACTCTGAAGGTAAACATTTTTAGTCATCCTATCTAGGATTCTTTCATTTATTCAGTTAAGGATCTCCTTATCTGAATAAATGACATTGACCTATTCTAAATTCAACTCTATAGCTATATATGTATGTTTTACTTTAAGTAAAAAAACATGGTAGCTCAGCAATCAAATTGTACCTGCTGCTTCAAACAAGTGAAGCCTAATACGTCACAAGTTTTCTACAACACACGAACTGCTGTAAAACAAAATGCGTAAAACCCTGAATAACAAAATGTGTAATGTACATACTTGAAAGTTTAAAGTTCCGTTTGTCGGCGCAGTCACAGTAAGTCTGAAAATATCTGGCAAGGCCTCACTGAACTCAGTACAGTACAGTGGGATTTCGCAAACTTTATGTAAATCGGTATTGTAGCAAAAGTTTTTCTTGTATCTGTTTTGGACACGGTTGGGGGTTGGGGTGTCCAAAACTTGAATTTCACTTTACCAGTTTTTATTGGTATCGAAGCTAGATATGGAGTTAAAACAAGTTGCAAAGCAAATTTTTTTTTCACGCTGGTTTTAATTCAGATAATAAACTTTGACATACATATAAGCGGTTAACCACAAAACATCTAAAATAAACATATAGGTACTTACTATGGACTATCAAGCTCTTATATTATGTTTTTATGTACGATTTTAGTTTTTGAGGAACATATTGTTTTTAGCTAAGAAACCAATTTCAGACAGCACTAACATATCCAGATCTTAGACGTGTGGTTACTCTATAAAAGTGAAGGATATAAAACTAGTAACTGAAGGAAAAGCGACTCTCTAAAATGCTGATAAACTAAATTGCAATTACCATGACCAAGCAACGACTCCTAGAAATTTTGTTAAAGCATTGTTATACCTACTATTTAATATTTACAACAAATGTACAAAATATACATGCAAATGTACAATTACAATACATAAAAAACATCTTCGAGGCTGCCGCTGCTGCCTACTTAATTTTACTAAAACTTTGTTTAAATGGTTTAGATTTTTTATACCACTGTATAGTGACAAAAAACATACGGCCCGCCTGATGGTATAAGCGGTTACCGTAACCTATATAATACGCTTGGAACACCTGGGGTATCAATCCCGCTCTGCTAAACTTAAATAAATCTCTACACCATTCCCCATGTGCTAGGGTAGGTGTGCCATTAGTAGGTAGGTTTAGTCCGTACGAGTCAGTACGTAATAAAAATAAATGAAACGCGATGACAATTTAGCGATACTGACTTCAGAAGTCACCGAAGTAATGAGTTAGAGCTTTCCGTGAAGAAAACCATAGCCGGAGGTAGGGTAGTCGTTATAAAAGTTCGCTCAAGTTGAAATCTGTTACCAATCACCTGACGCTGTATTCCGTTAACTACACTTGAAAGCGTCCCTGATAGTGAAATTATAATTTAGAAACTATTACAAACTTGCACTACTACCAATTATTTGAACGATAGAGTGACGAAATATTAAATACAGCAAGAAAGGAATGGATTGCATGAGCTAAAGGCAGGGAAAACTGGATCAAAAAGGACAGGGGGCTTATTCTCAAATAAGGATATAAGGGTTCGTATCTAAGAAAATATATGAAGAGTATGACAAATAACGATAAAGAAAAACAATGTTAAAATAATTTATATAGTACTAGCGGACCCGGCAGACGTTGTCCTGCTCTAAAATAAAACAAAACTTAGAACCCGATTCTAGCGCCTCCTACCGGATCCAACTTTGTTTTCATATCATTGAGGAACCCATTAAAATACCTACACAACAAAATTTCATCCAAATCGTTCCTTTGTTACCGTACTCCTCCGAAACGGCTGGACCTCCGACGGTCTGAGAGTAAGTCGTTATTTATTTTTTATACCGCTCGATCCCACAGGAACGCGGATTATACGGGAACGCGAGTGAAACCGCGAGGGAAAGTTAGTAAAAAATAGATAACAACCTATTCTCAGACCTATTGAATACAGATATAAAGTTTCATCAAAATCGGTCAAGCCGTTTCGGAGGAATACGGTAACTAAAACTGTGACATGAGAATTATATATATAGGTATACTCGTACATAGAAGAAGAAGATAGATAATGTATATTTTTACATAAATACGCAAAAAAGCAGCTTTATTATTATTAAAACTCTTACTTTCAGCTCAATTGCCATTATGTTTGCTTCCTACCTCTGTGGCTTGCTTCCACTGTACGCAGTATCACAAAAGTGACAGCGTTTCACGCGTTGTTCGCCATGTGAGAACTTTTCAACGACAGCGAGTTCTGTAAGCTTTTATAGTTTTTCGTACTCATTGCTGAATGTCATTAAGCTCGAGAATTCAGCACTCAACTTAACTGTTATTTCATTTTACTTACTTACTTTGAGTTCTGTATAAGTAACCATAAATTTATTTAAAAGGTGATAAGTTCTCGTTTTGAGGTTCAACTACTTCACGACAATTTCTAGGAATAAATATGATATTATAACTAAATAATAATTTATTTTCAAAACTATTATTTAGTATTTAGTCTCATACAAATTGAAATGATTTTACAAATAAAGTTTTAAACAATCATGCATGTGTTAAAACTTGATGTTAGATAATGAAGCGGCTATTCAATATTCAACATTAAGCAAGCACATACACCGTGCAAGTGAAGTAAGCATCGAAATTAAATGTTTTTTTATGTTTCTTATTAAATTCTTTCCAAACACAGCAAATAGATTAATAGAAAAAAGGCCCAAAATTTGCCATGGAACAACAACTAGGTCAGGCATTGTCGTGACCTGTGAGTTATAACGATGGTGCTCACGACATGACGCGACGTTAAAGAATCGCCAAGCCAAAAATCAATACTTTAAATAAAACTGGCACGCGGTGCCACCCAGGTTCGCATTTTTTAGCTGGCTATTTCCTTTTGATTACCTCTCTCTGAAATATTTATAGCATGAAAGAGCTTTCAACGGTATTGATCTGATTTATAGACTTCATATAGAAATCATAATAAAATTTAAGAGCCGCCCTATATTCTAGATGAATGTGGTAGATTCTCTCTGTAAGATTTCTGTGTAGATAATGAACTTCACAATCGCTTAATATATTAAATAACTCGACTAGCATAGTAAATTCTAACCCTATTCAAAAAGGATATTGGAACACCAATATTAAAGGAGAACTGACATAAAATAAAAGTAACGTCGGTTTAACAAGGATGCGGATATGCCAGGGTCCGGTACTAACTGGACTCATAAAGCAATAGGGGCGCGCAAGTGACCATAAAAGATTATGTCCAAACGGAATATACGACAGGCCGTAAGAAGAGAAGGATAAGGCTGCAGTCATCGCTATGAATTTATTATAGATATTCCGACGAAAATGTTTTGCTTTTGTAAGCAAAACAGGTGGTTCGATCGATGATCAGAGAAATGTTATTTTAATTGATAAAGGAAGTAAGAATATTTTTGCGTCATTCATCTAGAAGTGAGTAGTAAAAACAAGCGTTTTCAGTTATATCATCCTAAAAGAAAACGGATTAATATACAGTAAGTGAAAATCCACGAGCACACAAGATGATATTTCGAATAATACTATTTTTGTGTAGCTCCGATCCGGATACATAGACGTTACCTAACTGCACTTGGTTCTGATTCTATAAAAATAAAAATAGAAAGCACAATCACAATAAAAACTATTCGAACCAAGGCATACGCTTTGAAGGCAGAATTTAAATTGAACGAAAGAGTTTATTTGTAAATTACTTAAGCATTATTCAAATAGAGTTACGAAAGCACTAACATAGGCAATAAAAATATCAACCGTTGAACACAGAACGTATAAAAACCCCCCAGTGAGGTCTTAGCAACGCTGTAAGCTCAAAGCGAGTCTCCAAAAGTGTAATTGAATAATTTCGTTAACGTAATGAAACTGAATTCTCAGACAATTCCACCCCGGTAGATGCATAAAGAATTTTATCGTTGAAACTGAGTTTTTTACGCAGATATAGTTAGTAGTCACAAGAAGAGCCGAGAGGTTTTAAATTATGCAGAAGGACAATACGTTACAACATAAAGTGTTTCTACTAGAAGTAACTTTATGTTTATATAATAGAAACTACTTTGCAAATCTTCAAACAATTATTCTGAAGCTGCCTTTGTCCGCTTTTATTTGGGAGGATAGCAAGGTGTTGGCCTGAGGGGCCATAGACACCCTTACGCGGACTGTTCGGCGAGTGCGGGCTTTCAGCCGGTATGCAAAACTTTAGACGACTGACCGCTGAGGGCGCCCAGTGGGGCACGTCATAACCAAATTATTTAGCTACATTATAAATAACTGAGACAAAACATGTGCCTGACTCATGTGCTTCTGTGTAGCTATTAAGTCGTAACAAAACACGCATAGTTAGACTAAGGCTAGATATGTCACATAAATATTATACTTAAAATGTACATTTCATCGATTGATTTCAAAATTAACATTGATCACTGCGTCACCATTCAGGTATGGAAAAGCTACTATATTTTAATGAACAAATAAAATAAATTACTTTCGGTCAAATGAACTACTCACACAATTTAATGTCTATCCAATCAGTCTGAAGGCAGCATCGGACCAAACGCTATCCCAATGTGTGATTATTTGATCGACTCGACATTCGGTTAACACAACAACATTCTCACAATTCGCAAACAATCGCATAATTGAAAATACCCGATTGAAATCAAGTCAAATGTGTGATTCGATTGAGTTTCTAATTATCAGGAATTTATCGTGATCAAGTAAGGCATTGTAAGCTTCGATAATGAGTTATTTCATTCCAATAATACTGCAGCCAATATACATCAAAAATTAAATAACGCTTTTGTTTAAAATCTCAATTGTAATTTAATTTATTAATTTGCGGATCAACCTTACGTCAATAACAGTTTAATTAAATAAAACCAAAAGCACGATTTTACTAGAATATACAAATTTGCGACACAACACAGAAGTGTAACAAAGCGGGAATAAATTAATTTGTTCCGCCGTGGTTTTCAGTTACAAAATGCTTAAAGAGAGACACATTAGATGTCTTCCATTCACGTCTCCTCATCGGTAATGCCTAAGTAACAATTAATTCTAATTATTTTACACCATCACATTAATTATGTTTATTTAATTCCATGATCAGGAACATTATTTATAAGTAGGTACTAACTTATTTAATACAAATTAATGGTTTTAGGAAATTAACGCTATAATTAGGTATTAAAGCCAAAATTCTATCGAAGTTAGACAAATAAATTATGGAACTTTAAAATACGATTTTCTGCTATTGATTTGCAATTTCGTAAATACCTAATTAGCACTTAAATAATTGTAACAAGAGCCTTATTATATTGTGAAGAAATTACAAGGCACCTAATTAATTTAATACACCATTTATTAAGTCAGTTAATTAGGTACCTTATCAATAACATGTATTTAGGCATGTACGAGTATGTACGCTACAATTACTAGGCACAATAAGTGGAGAATTTCAAATGTGAATGAGAAATCATATGCGATTTTTTTGGCTGTACATGAGCCTAACTTGTCAACTACGCTCATGATGAGTAACTGTCGCGTCACATCTAGTCTCTCTATAATACTCTACCTAGATAGTATAATTTATCGCGGTAAGTCTGCCAGTCAAATTACTGAAGACGAACGTTGAAAATTTAAACGAGACGGCAGAGAGCATTATTTGTGTATTGAACAATTCTTTTAAAATTTTATAGTATAATATTTATGTAGATGAATCCGTTCATAAAAAAAAAGATTTTGATCAAAGCACTTGAGCTCTATGAGAGACATTTATTTTAATTTGGCTTTTCACATAGTGGATTCACCCGTCATCCCTTATTTGACCACCAAGTTGAATTTTGAGAAATTATACCACGTTGTACCTACTCCTATAAGGGTTCCGTTTTTCCTTTTGAGGTACGGCACCCTAAAAAGTAAAAATAGAAAATAATGGTTGTACTACTTTTTTTTATTAATACTGTAAACACTTGAGGCCCTGTAAATCTATACCTCGGCAATTGTTTATGCCAATAGCATACTTTAGTGTTTGTGTAACAACCCTAATGAATTGAACGTATCTAGAATACAACCGCTTGTTGATTTAGGACTGCATATGATATGAAACCCTATTTATCTCCCATTTGCCTCTAATTTTGATTACAGTTTTAGCATATATAACCTGATTTATTTATTTTTTATGGATACGGCATCTAAGCTGCGTCAATATAACAATTCTTTACAGTATATAATAATAATAATAAATTACATAATCATAATATATCCCTATCTTTTACACTAGGGCGAGCTATGTGTCAGAAAACAGTTCCTATCCAACACTTGTGGAAATTAAACCTTATACCGCTTAATTTAGATACTATTTCAAGGTGAAACTTCAAGAGAATTGTCAAATAGGGGAGTATACCGCAGACTAATACACAACGCATCTATAGACAAAACAAATTTGTAAGAGGAATCTTAAAATACACATTTATTTATGCGCAGCTCGCGCTTTACATCGAGAGTTTTGTGCGTGAAAAACAAAAATGTGAATGAAACCATACAAAAAGTTGGCAAATTAATTAACGGTAAAGGCAATAATAAAACTAGTTTTACCGTTTTCATTCGTCAAAGAAACCAAGTGGTGCAAGGGAATTAAATTTCCACTCATAATTTATTAGTTCAATTTTGAATGCTCATTTTAATAAACATCATAAAGAATAGAATGCTTTTATTTTATTCGTCTACCAACATTTTAGTTCACGAGACGGCTGAATAAAAAACCTTTTTATCTCTTTTATACCGCATTTTATTATCCTATTTAACCTTCAGCTGACATATCGTTATCACACGAACTCCATTATGACAGGGGCAACAATAAAAAGATAAATACTATAGAACATTTTCGAACATAATAATGTATGCTATGATATAGGTGTAGGTACTTAATTTGTTTTGCTTCGTCACAGATTTGTGTAGAAACAGATGGACGACTCTCCAAGTCAGTTAAGAGAAGTTAGAAATGGTCAATTTACGGCTTACTGGAGTAAACATACACGCTCTTTTCTATATAGTCTCATTAGTAATTGGTACATTTCACAGATGATGACAGCATAATCGAATGACGTCGAATCTGTATTCCGGGAGCTACATTAAAGAAACATTTGCCATATCGGTCTAGGCTCTCTTTGCTTACGACCTCTGACCTCATCAACACTTACCTACTATATTGTGGGGAATCGTAGGCCTATCTATACAAAGATAGAAATATATTAGCGTTTGTTTACGAATTATGGTAATGAAAGTTACCGGAATCGAACCCTTTGAACCTAATGTGGATACGATATTTGCGCAACTGCCAGCATTACGCAGTAGCAGCGGTAAACACAATTATGTACCTGATAACAAAACTTGATGTTGGGTAGTATGGTAGAAGCTACCCAGGCACCTATAAAAAGCCTATACATCTTAAATAGATGGTCTAGGCGTCTAGGCTTTAGAATGACTACAGTCTGATACGGGAGCGACAGTAGCGTCCACATTTTTGGCTCCTAAACTGAGGGTCGATAGCTGAGTTGGTGATGTGACTATCGTACTCATGTGACTGGGTAGAAACTCGCCAGGTACCTACGTTTATCTTTCATGCCACAAGTGATAACGATGCAGGTTGGTAAGTGACTACCGTCGCTTAGAGACATTAGCAATAACAGGGGGATTGCCAATGTGTTGTACACCTTAGGCAAACAGGTACTTTTACTACGTAGGTACTTATTAATTTGCTAACTTGATGGTATTATAATACCCACAAATAAGTCTATAACTATGCATGACATAATTTTTTCTAACTCGACATAACTTTCCACTGTAAAATCCCCTTTATTTATTCGTACCCTGCAAATGACAGCATTAGTAGAAACACGGTCACACGCCGCGAACGCCGGTGACCTAATTATGACATTAAGCATACATTTATAGCTTGTATAGATGCCAGTGGCATGTGATTCCATATAAAAGGTTGTAACATGCTCATTTAGTTGAAGTAAGTTATACAAGCTTATAGATAACTCGATTACACATTTCAATCCAAACATTTTGAAGATTTTAGGATTTATTTATTGGATTTCTAATTTATTAAAATAAAGAAATGAAATCAAATAGGGTTACAAAATAGTGTATTTGTCAAACTCAAACGATACACAAAATCTATACATTTTTTGTTTGATGAAATCAAGAATACCTTTGCACACCCAGACGTCTTATTTACTCACCATGTAAATAGTATCAAGGGCAGGCTTTTATCACTGTAGTATTGTTCTACATGATAGTTGAACTTCGCGTGACCTACGCTATTTATATGCGACCCATGAGGTGAGTTCTGTCTGAGAGTAATGTCAAACTATGTGGAAAGGACTTGAGGTCTAAGTAGGTATCCTAAGTAAACGAGAAAACTAAGCCACGTAATGGGTTATGTTTTTCCTAGCTATGGGTAAGTGCTTTGAAGGTTATGTTTGCCCCTTCAATTGAAATTTGGTTTATTTTGCCTTTGTTGAAAATGGGGATGTTTATTTAGATACCCTGCTGTTGATGTATTCTCTCTAGATAAACAGCTTACGACTCAGGATCAATAACATACTGTTACAACCAATGATATTATAAGTAAAATGTAGATATTTTATAAGCGCACCGCAAGCGGTAGGTTAAAAACTGGCTAAATTGACAACTTTGACCTGTGTCGCGTCGCCCTTCTCAACGGATGCACTTCACGTACCGAGTGCAATTAAATGTAAAAGTCACCGAAAACAATGGTCGTGTGTTAAGAGATATCGTAATATAGTGTGATATTATTGATATGTGCAATTTTTGGGCCATTTTTGAAGATCGAAGCCCTATCTACACCTTTTTACCTATAATATCATTAGATTCGATGTGAAAAGTTTGAACTTTGTCACCTAATAGTTATGAACCGAAAAATTTGCCATTATTTATAAATAAACATATGACATTAGGTACATTTGGCTCCTAATATAATTTGTAATAGTAACATTTCATATAATAGTTACCTACATAAATAAGTCATGACTTACCTATGTAGTTTCTGCGTTTTAATGATAATTATCTGAAAAACAAAAACACATTAATGATTATTTATTTTTCTATGGCATTCAACATTTATTTGTTTTTTAATAATTTTAAATGATACGGAATTTCATTTATATTTTTTCTTTATGTTGGTTGAATCACATTGTAGGTATATCAGCCCATATTAAATCAAAGGTAAAGTAACTGAAACCATTGTACAAATAACCCAATTAGGGGATTTCCGACATCATAACAATAAAGTGTAACACAATGTGCCTATGTAGAATAACCCAACGCCCCACGCACCCACTGCCTAAAAACCTTAAAGACTTAAATACCTTTTTCGAGCCTTATATTAAATAGATTGACGACGAAAATGGTGCAAGATTTCTTTTTTCCAGATTTGAAAGGCTGGCCTAGGCATGTTTCATAAAAATATTATAGCTGGCAGTTAGGGTAACCATAGTTTAGATATTCTCATAATTTACGCCTGTAATACTTTGCTGGCCTCTTGGTGCTTGATATCCTGACAACTATGCCTCAGATTGTGGGTTCGATTGTCATCTAGGACAAATGTTCGAGTACAATATACTATGCTTAAGGATCAAATAGTCGTTCATGCATGAAGAATAAACTTTAGGGATATTTATTCATTTTCCCTTTAAGATTTGCAATTATTCTCATGATTATGTTCCAATGATTTAACTAGCTTTAACTGTTGAAATCTTCGTGTGTGTATGCACGTATGTAAGAATGTCGGAGGTGTTTGTATTTACAACAGATTTATGTGAGTATTATAATTATTATGTTCGCGTATTTATGCCTTGGCCGCACTCATCGCGATAACGCTTGCGCGGCCAGGCCACATTCCATTTTGTTTTCTGCGTTTGTACTTCGCGATAAACGCGCGACGATTCGTCGTAGACCGAAGACGAAGTTTATCGCCCGAATGTTATCGCGATGAGTGTGACCTATGCATTAGTGTAATTGCGTAGTTACGTAGCTATAGTTACAGTCATAGCCACAGTTACGGTTACAGTTTTAGTTATAGTTAGCCCTACGACATTTTTCTTATTAAACTAACTACTTAGATCAATAATAATAAATAAACATATATATTTTATTGATTAACATGCAGGTACGTTGTTAAAGAACAAGAATGCTAATGATCTCATTTAAAAAACACCGCTTCCAATCGATTGTCTTTACACAACAAAGTAACAAACACTTTACAGCGTTCGTACAATTCGTAAATATGTTATCAATCAAAACCTGGGCAATCTCCCAACGCAATGATTTATGGCCAACCTAGCCTACGACAGGATAGGAGCAGTCTATTCATACAAGTTGACAATACAAGCTAGGCCGCTCGTTGAATCAACGTGACTTCACTACGGGAAAAATGTTAACTATTTCGTATTATATAGTTTCTACACACGGTTTCAGACGTCATTCAAAAGGTCATTGAAATTTCTCTTCTCTTACTAAATGAGGATACTCATCTTAAACGCTATAATTTAAGTCGATCATAGCTCAGTGGGTAGTGTCGAGAGGTCTAAATGAGGTGACGTGGGACATCCTTAAACAAAAAAAGGACATCTGGAAATTCAGTAATTTTGGGATGAATATTATATTATTTATTTATTATTAAGGAACACAAACAGCGTATAGTACATAACTTACATAAAGTATTAAACTATTGACAACAGGTTCTAGTACCTACACTTATCATATGTGTCCACAACATTTACAACTATTTACCTTAAATTTTGACAATTAAAAAAGTGCTAACTGCTAATGTCGCCAAATAAACTACTACAAATACTTATTTAAAAAAACTCTAAAAGAAAACAGATTATCGTGAAATATATCTACATGATTATGATTGCTTGACAAATTATTGTATAAAGAACACATGCGAGTTAATGGGGAAATAAAATATTAAATAAACTAAAATGCTCAAACTTAATCAGAATAAATGGGACATTAGATTTTTTTTGTGATTCTAGAATTGCGCCTTTGTTTAAAATATGACTACATCTCTTTGCCTACAGCCTGTATAAGCTGTGGGTAAATATTGTTTGTCTTGACAAAGGCACATAAACAATCGGTGTTCTAACCTTGAGTGGTTTGTTTTCTGTTTTTGCGTACAGACAATAAAAAGGTACTTATATTTAATTTCAATAATCACTTTGAGTTAAGACTTCACAACTTTATAGTTATTAAGTTGCACTCAGTGAAGTTCTAATGAAACTGCACGAGCTGCAGTAAACCAACACTTGACTTCAGTACTATGAGTATAATTATAATAATGTTCAAACTGGATGTAATTTTGGATAGTGGCTTCACTAACTTTATATTAGGTACCTAAATCTTAACTTAGACAATAATGCCGCTTGCTCTGAGATGCATTTAGATTATCTTAGAACTAGCCGTCCTCCGCCCGCTTCGCTGAACGACATCACATTACAAATCATTGAAATTCTCGGCTTTTCTGTACTATAATATGTATGTGCTATACATATAAAACTTCCTCTTGAATCACTCTATCTATTGCTGATATGTTTCAAATGCGTTGAGTAGTTTAAAAGATCTAAGCGAACAGAGAGCGGAAGCGACTTCATCTTATACTATGTAAAGATGGTGTAAATTTAAATAGGAAACAGAGTATTAGTTACAGGATTTGTTTACATATCTAATATTATTTAAGATCCACTGCTGAAAGAAATTAGTTTTCTGAGTCTTTTCAGTTTAAGTGTATTCCGAACCTGTGGTAGAGTCAATTGAAGTCATTGAGAATGTTACACATTCATAAGTGTATCACCAGGGCCTAAACTGAATTAAATAAGATCTAATTTGATTTAATTCCCAAGAGCGTTATTTACAGAATAAATTAATAATTTCTATCTTCCATCATCATCTCATCATCTGCCTGCCCAATCCTTATTATTTGGGGCCGGTCCAATGTGTACTTTTCATCCATTTGGCCTTTCTATCCGTCATATCGGAATGCACTGCTTTCCTACTCATATCATCTCTCATACGATCAACCCATCTCTTTTTCGATCTCCTACTACCCGTTATTCATCCACTTTCATATCATATTATTTTGATTACATGGCTATTATCTTTCTATCATCCCTATAAGTTCTATGTTCCATTTTCCCAAAATCATTATGAGTAAAAAAACAGATAAAATAATAATAGAAGTGCCAGTTTTTAACACCACATCACTGCAAATTCTATTACTCAACTCCGATGCAAATTAAACAGAAGGTACGTTAGAACGAATAGTTATAACACATTTTAAGGTCTATTTTCCAGCTAACCTACTTCTCGCCTGAAGTGCAGGTTGTTAAGCGAGCTCATTTTCCACATCAATGGCCTGGTTCTGATACCATCGGTTGTAACAGAGCTGGTTGACTATGAACGATTATAAAGATTTAAACGTCTAGAAGCGAAGGTTAGTGAAGAACAACAAAGGTATTGTGTGCAAGTAATTTATTCTAATAACAGTCGAATTTCATATTCAGTTATGAATTTGTATGGTATTGGCTATGCTTATTTTGTATTTAGAAATATTTTAAGCATATTAATGGTAGGAAGTAATGGTCCCAACTATTTATTTAATTTACTTATGTACCTAAGTTACGTTATCTGACGGACTGGCTGGGTGGGGTGGCTGATAAGAACTACCTTTCACGCCTCAGATCGTGAGTTCGATTCCCATACAGGACAGACATTAGGGTACATTAACACACCAGTTTGTTTTGAGTCTACTTGTCACTATAGATTTAAGTTCCTATGTATTTAAAAAGGAAGTATTATATGTAGTATATCAGTTATCTGGTTTCCATATCACAAGTTCAGATGGGTGGGGTCAGATGGCTATGTGTTAAGAATGTCCCAAGATATTTTTTTATTTATTACCATCTTAGTACTGCGAGTTAAAAATATATGGCATATTTACATGCTTTGAATATTTTTGAGTTAGGAAGTAACTCTACATAATAAATGCAAAGCAAATTTCTTTGGTCATATTTTTTTCATCACTCTTACTTTATTTGTGTAATAAAATAATATTGCCATGCTGTAACAGAAATATGTCTTCCGAACAAACATTCCAAGGACCCTTTTAGTGGGCCATTAAATGGTCCCAAAACCAATAATGTTGTTTTCTATATTTCCTAATATAATACATTTTATGTTATGCTTCAGTAACTGAAAAGGTAAAAACAAAACACTTTCAAACAGTAGTAGGCGTATTTATAGCATGTAAACGGAAAAAATTCGTCTCTATATTCGTACTGAATACCTGTAAGTCGAAGACTCCGGAGAATTAGCTGACTAAAGTGGATAGGTATATTATTGTACCAAATTTAAGTATAAAAAGAGTCAGATTATTTGATCGGGTTTTTGTATTCAAGTAATCGGGTAACGTTATTTCAAGATTTGGAATATCTTAAGTACCTAGGTTACTTCGGTAAAAATCAAAAGAGTTAAACAAACGTAAACATACACAGAACTTCAAAACATGTCCAATATATTTCTTAGCTCACAAAATATTCATCACCCGCCCGTCGTACGGTAACGGGAAAACGTTAGAAAGAATTGTGAGTCATATATAAAATGCATGGATAAAGGCAATAGGCCTGTCACACATGTCACTTCTTGTCGAAACAAAAAAACTGTAAGTGGGTTATTTGTTCTGAATTTCCGGGTTTTACAAGTAATGTTCGGAATAGTTCGGATTTTAGATAAATATATTGTAAGCCTTTCAAATATAAGCTCGTGGAGAAGTAGTCGTCCTTCTGTAGTATGTATACTACATACGTCTAAACTGCTGTTTTTATCAGCAAATACCTAATTCTAGACGCTAAAGCTTCCATGCGGGAGGCCTTTGTCCAGCAGTGGACGTCTTCCAGCTGATACGATGATGATGATGATGAAAGTTTCCTTGTAGTTACGGAATAGTCGCCTATTGCGCCCTCTGGGAATATTATATTAATTCCTCACAGTCTTTGAAACCCATATAGGTACAGATTTGCGTTGAGATGTTGCTTTTTTTGGTGCATATAGACAGCTAATATTTTTGAAAAAGGGATATTTTTAGTCGTGTTTTCTTTGCAGCAAAAAGTCTATTTAATATAAGCAAATTGATATTGTACCTTTACTATAACTTTAGTTTCAATACAATATTATTTTAACCTAGCTTATACCCCGCGGTTTCACTCGCGTTCCCGTGGGATCTTATCTTTTCCGGGAAAAAATATAGCGTATTTTAGAAAACGGATTCCAAATGAAACTAATTGGTGATCCCTGATATACATTTTTACAATAAACTGAAAATAGATATACATGTGGCTCATTATAAAATCGCTCATTTGTTTGGCAACAAAGAAATTATTGTTATAAATATGTACCGTATTCCTCATTAGTCAGCTTTCAAAATTGATAAATGATCATTTATTTCCACTCATTTTAGTACCGGACTCTTCTTTGCTTCAATTTGCCTAAATTAGACAACATGATCGACGTTTGATCAATTCCCATTATTCGTTCACTGAAAAATTTTCCGACACAAAAATGGCAACGAATTTCTCTGGGGAATGGAATACGAATAATTATTTTGTATTGTATTTTTTGTACGTCTTTTTCCGAGAGTTGAAATATTATCTACTCATTATAGCTTTAACGCTCAAGTTGCTGTAAGGACGAACAGTTGTAAAAATTCTTATAATTCGTTTCCACAGTAGGTACCTACATGGTAAACTTGTTTAGATACAGTTTGGTGACGTCTCTGGGTACAAAATTATGTACTGATTAATAATGTACTTTGTAGTACTCTACTGACTGCCCTGTCGCCAAGACCACCCAAGACTGTGTGTTCTGACACACTGTGTGTTCTTACAGTTGAAAGCCAGCCTTCATGGCATTATAAAAGGTCGGCAACACATCGGCAATCCCCTGGAATTGCTAAGGTCCATATAGTCGGACGTTGCTCTCCATCGGGTGAGCCGCCTGCGTACTTGTCACACTTCTAACAATAAATATACTGTCTTTTGGATATTTAATGTTGATAAGATTCAATAATGTGTTTAGATCTTAGTTTTTTTTTTGTTTTCTACAATGAATCGGATCGCGTTTGATTATGAGGCTGATTTCTTTTTCTTTTATTTATACCGCAAGTGACAACCAGGCAGGCAGGTCACCTGATGGTTCGTGACTACCGTAGCCTATAGACATTAGCAATACCATTGGGGATTGCCAATATATTGTACACCTTATTACAATACCTTAAAGGATACAAAGCTTATGAAACTGGCTTTCATATTCCGCTGCCGTAACGACAGATTTTCAACCGTACCTACTACGATTTCTTATTCTATGTACAATTCGAACCCATATGATAGCCACAGCATCGACGTCAGCTCAACGGTAGATCTTGAAATATTCGTGACTACATAGATCAAATCTATTTAGATAGTTTGAAAGGGTACATGAATTCAAACTTGTGCGAATAAAGGAGCAACAACGAACCCCGAAGTTTGCAAGTAAACAGTAAATATTGTAGCAACGATCAACTCCCTTATTACTTAAGTTATCTTAACTGCATAAACTCTGATATTATAATTAAAATGAGCTACAAAATAAATTCCAAAACATTCCTTCATAGTTTTATTAAAAATTAACCGCAGGAATTATAGAAAGACAAGAAACAACAACGTGGCCTCACACTTAAATAATGATCGATGAACATTCTTCCAGCTGAGCGGAATGAATATCTATCTAAAATCAGAAGGCTTTTGTGCAATCCGAAACCCCAGGGGCTCGAACCGCTTCCTGCCAATAACAGAATTCAATTAGCGATGCTGAACCGCGTTCTATCGAATGTAATTATTTAAAATCAACGAGCGGTCAGTGATCTTTAGTCCCTTGGCTTATAAGCTTGACCACCCGAAATTGTTTTGTTTTTTTTATGTATGAAATGAATATTTTGCGAAGTATTTCGAGAAATTTAGATAAGTACTTACAAAGCTAAGTCTGCTACGATAAACTATAATAATACTTACTAGTCTTCCACTCCGCGGTTTCACGCGCTTTCCCGAGGGATCTTATCTTTTCCGGGGATAAAAATTCCTATGTTCTTCTCCAAGGTTACATCTATCTCTACCTATATCTAGGTTATGTATCTATATCATGCAGATCAAAATAGACTCATTGATTTTAAAAAAGCACTCAACTCGGACGATCATCAATTGATTTCCATCACTTCTGCAAGAAAGGTAAATCTTTGTAGAACACATAAATAGCGAATACGAAATGGAAAAAAGATCATAAAGTTTTAATTTTTAGTGAACGTTATCGACTGTAAAGGAAAATAAGTAGAGACTTTTTATTTGACAGCGTCAAACTTGACGCATCAAAATTTCTCGGCATAAATATTTTATTATTTTAATATTAATTTTATCGTTTTGTTTCAGATCGGTGGTTGGTGTGCGCGTCTCGTATCCTGCCGGGAGGTGATCTGCCGCCTCCAGGGCTGCATCTCTTTCTGCGCAATCGGCATAGGCGGCCATCAACACACCCGGTCTCAAGATAATTTTAGTGCTATGTTTTAGTTTTATAAATGCTCCCTTTGGGCATACATGTTGGTCCTGGCACCAATTCTGACCCACAACCTTGCAGCCAGGTTAGTGGTACATCGCATGAAAATTTGCTGAGATGTGGGCAGTGTTCTCATCCTCGCTATTTTCGTGGAAACCGTGGTCTGAAAATTCATATTGGAAAGGTACATAAACCTGTTTCAGTATTAATCAATCAGACTAGCTCTGCTAATTCTGGCATTTTAAATTCGACCACAAATTCAAATACTTCCGAGCAACCGTTTTGGCAAAGGATTTGTTTTTTAAAAAATAATGTTCCTGTATTAAAGCGAATACCTCGCGGAGCACGTTTCTGTGTGGCTTCAGCTTTATGTCTATCTATAGACAAAATTCTTAGCCAGAATTCGCAGAGTGCTTGGGAAGAACTGCTCACATTTTCTTACAGGGTGCTGCATGTTCCTAATCGCCAGCAAAATGAGATCTCTCTAACTCAAAAAATAAAAAATAATTGTTCACATCCAGAATTGGCCTCAATTCCAATATATTCGAAAAGTCAATTTATCAATCAGGCAAACCCTATTAGAAAAATTGAAAATAAAGCCAACGACGGCGATTTCAAGGGAGCAGCACAGCTTTTATTTTCAAGCGATGTTGTCGCTGCAGACACACCTGAAACCCTCTGTGCTTTAAGGTCTAAACATCCACCTCCGCTCCCAAATATAATTTTTCCGGATCCCCCTTCATCTGACCAAACCAGTCTAAATTGTACCTCCAAAGATCTTCTAAATGTAATTTTATCCTTTAAACCTGGCTCTGCTGGCGGCCTCGACGGTTTTACACCACAGCATTACAAAGATCTTGTTTGTGGTGCCGCCGGGGACGCTGGCACTAAATTGTTATCGAGATTAACCTCTCTTATAAATTTTATGTTGGCAGGAAAGGTGCCGAGCCCCATCACCGAGATCATTTATGGGGCCAACCTTTGCGCCCTTTCCAAAAAAGACGGTGGTATAAGACCGATCGCGGTGGGTAATACTATCCGTCGTATGGCTTCCAAAATTTGCTGTCGTCACATTCTCCCGATAGCTACTGATTTATTTCAACCAATTCAACTTGGTTTTGGCTCAAAGGGAGGTTGTGAGGCAGCGGTACATGCGGCTCGGACCTTTCTTTTAAATAACGGAGGTGATGTTCTGCTTAAGGTTGACATAAAAAATGCATTTAACTCTGTCGATAGGGCCGCTATGTTGACACAAATTAGGGATATTTGTCCTGACATATATTCTTACTTGTGGCAATGTTATGGCCATCCTACAAAACTTTTTTATAAAACACAACCGATCATTTCCGGTGTAGGTTGTCAGCAGGGCGATCCTCTCGGTCCTGCCATTTTTAGTTTGGCCATTCAACCAATCATATCTAAATTACAGTCTAAATTTAATGTTTGGTATCTAGACGATGGAACTCTTGGAGGTGATGCGACTTCTGTTATCAGAGATTTAAAATCTCTAACTGAAAAATTTAAAAAAATTGGTCTTGATTTTAACTGCTCCAAATGCGAGATCCTAGTTTCAGATTCTGTTCCTGAATCTGAGAAATCCAAAATTATTCAAGATTTTAATGATTTGGCACCAAATATTAAATTAATCTCAAGGGATTCGCTTCTTCTTCTCGGAGCCCCCGTCTTAGATGAATCCATTCCTGGGTTTTTTGAGCAAAAGATACAAAATTTTAATGAATCCTCTCATCGACTTTATGACATAAATGCGCATTATGCATTTTTTATTGTACGACTATGTCTTTTTGTGCCGAAGTT
Source organism: Ochropacha duplaris (assembly GCA_951361185.1). Lineage (NCBI taxonomy): Eukaryota > Metazoa > Arthropoda > Insecta > Lepidoptera > Drepanidae > Ochropacha > Ochropacha duplaris. The sequence goes on along the minus strand of OX592711.1, from coordinate 5,415,995 downwards.
TACGTATTTACTCCGCTGCACCCACTTATTCAAATTCGATCAATTATTAGAAACTTTGGACAACATGATCAAAATTTCTCTTTCTAAAATCCTAAATTGTTGCCTAGACGACAACAAAGTGTGGTCTCAAGCCACCCTACCCGTACGATATGGTGGCCTAGGAGTGCGTAAAATTTCTAGCGTATCACTGCCGGCATTTCTGTCCTCGGTATACAGTGTGAGTGACCTCGTCAGATCTGTTTTGGAACCAACTATTGGATCTGTTGAGGTTTCTTACCTATCCGATGCCAGAAATGCTTGGCAGGTAGCTTGTCCAGGCACAAATATTCCGACTTTGAGTCACTCTCAGAGAGAATGGGACAAACCTCTTTGCGAAAAAACTTGGCAAATTTTATTTTCTGATTTTTCTACTGATTCGGACCGGGCACGTTTGTTAGCTGTCTCTCAGAGTGAATCAGGTCACTGGTTGCAAGCCATTCCATCTAGTAATATCGGGACTTTGTTAGACCGCATAACATTAAGCTTGTGCATTTGTCTTCGTCTTGGTTCCAGGTCCAATCATCCTCATCGCTGCCGCTGTGGGGATCTTGTCAATGAGCTCGGCCATCATGGGCTTTCGTGTTCTCAAAGCGCCGGTCGTATTTCACGCCACGTGGCTCTTAATGATATTATCCGTAGGGCTCTTGTTGTCGCCGGCGTGCCTTCTGTACTCGAACCAGTCGGTATTTCGCGTGGCGACGGCAGGAGGCCGGATGGTATGACTTTGATCCCGTGGAGTGTCGGCAAGCCGTTGGTGTGGGATGCCACTTGTGTCGATACACTTGCGCCATCTCACTTACCGGTGACTTGTAAAGCCGCGGGAGCGGCTGCGAAAGGTGCGGAAAATTCAAAATTCAAAAAGTACGCCTGTATTGGTCCAAATTATCAATTTATGCCTTTTGCGGTTGAGACCATGGGTCCGTGGGGGTCTGAAGCTCGTCGTTTCGCAAATATTTTATGTAAAAAATTAATCGAGGCCTCGGGTGACCGGCGGGCGGGGAGCTTTTTCCGCCAACGCATCAGCTTGGCCATCCAAAGAGGAAACGCCGCCAGCCTTCTGGGAACCTTGCCGATCGGCAGCAGCGGCAGCCTCGAAGAAGTTTTTTATGTATTGTAATTGTACATTTGCATGTATATTTTGTACATTTGTTGTAAATAATAAATATATTAATATTATCTCTAGTATAAAAAAAAAAAAAGTAGAGACTAATTCAGGAAAAAGGGAGTTGTTAATTTGTATCATTTCATTTATTTTGAATACTTATTAAATACAAAATTGTATCTAAGTACTCAAAGTCAAAGTCAAAGCAATTTATTGTGGATCATATGGTTTTACAGAATACAGATGTTATAATGTCCCGCCTTATAGGCATACAATATTTAAAACATAATACAATTATTTATAATTTACAAAAAAGAAAAATATAAAATAAATCCAAAACTAGGTACAACATTTTTTATTTTTTATTTCGTTCAACGGACTTATCAAACAACATTTGTCAAATAATGCTTATCAAGCAAATCAACCTTTATTATTTTGTCATTTAAAAAATCGTTTCAAATTATAATAGCACTTTTCATTCAAAAAGTCATGAAGGCGCTTTTTAAAGGCATGTATGCCTTCAGATTTTCGAATTTGTTGAGGCACTTTACCTATGTAATTAATAGTAAACGAGGCATAGAACAAAGATCCTACTTGCACCTACAGATTAACGCTGCATTGTTATGTCAGTAGTCCGACAATCTCACGAGAGGACTTCTAAATTTTAAGTGACCGCAATTGCTTATGGAAATTAGTAATATTAGTGGAAGTGCCAATGTGTTTCCAAACTTTACAAAGACATGATGTTTTCAGGTGCAACGTCAAACATCGATGGCGTCTAGCGTTTTCAACTTGAGGGTGAAATCCAGACCCATTTTTTTATTATAAAATTATAATAAAATAGTATAAGAATACGGAAGTACGAAAGGCCGTGTTATTTTGAATAAAATTATCGTATTTGATGAAATTAGAGAAATCTTTATTTCCTTATTTTGTTCACTTTCACAGGGTTTGTTTCGTATTAAGAGCCCAAAATACCTGCGAATTCAAGGTACGGATACCAAAGTAAACTTCTTAATTTACACAATTGCTTACCGAAGACAGACAAGCATGAATTAATTAGATTCTAGTCCTGACTTATTTCTGATTTGTTTTCGATTCAAAGCGTCATGTTACAATTTACTTGGTAATTAGAAATGATACTGTTGTTTATTTCAAACTCAAACTCAAAACTCATTTATTCAGTTTAGGCCCTGGTAAGGTACTTAGGAACGTTACAATTGACTCTACCACCGGTTCGGAATACACTTAAACTGAGAAGACTCCGGCAAGAAACTAAGCAAGGCAATTTTTTTTAGCAGTGGATCTTTCTTACATTTATTTATATTTCTCGGCAAGACAATAATTGAACGTTTTGTTGACTTTAGAATAGGGTTTCTGGTCGAGAATTCTCGGGAAATTTAGCCCGTCGAGAATTTTTTTAAATTGAAAAAAAAAACGAATAAAAACGAGAATTTTCGCAATAGGGTATTTTACTCTATATGAAAAAAAAACTAAAAATATATTATTGGGATAGCTTAGGCAAAAAGAAGTCGGGAAATGTTACTTTTAATTCATAAAATTACAAAATAGATTTTTAATTTCAATTCAAAGTTTTCAGTATTTTTAATCTGATTTTTAACACTAAGAAAGACTTTGTGGCGGGAACTTGCGAAGTGACGTTTTGAGTGAGTTTTATTTTCATTAAATTCGTGTATTTTGAGTTTTATTGAATAATTTCGGTGGTGTTTTGTCCAATTAAGATCAATCTAAGTGCACAAGTGAAATGTTTGCATTGTAAAATCTACAGTTTGTCCAGATTTGTGTTTGGTTGTGTAACCAAATGACGTCATATCCGTTTTCGTCAAATTACGTGCGAAGTATGAAAATGTAAAATTTTAATGCTTTTTTATGGCACTTATCGATTGAATACAAATTTAATGGTTTATCAGTACTATAGAATCTATTTGAGACACTTTTCAAAAAAGAGTGTAATACCCTATTACGCGGATCATTTCACATCAGTCACTCGCACATACTTGATAAAAAGGAATTCAGGCTTTTTGAGACATCAGGAAAACGAACTCCTAACTTAGAAAGCCTGTAAAAGTGTTTGATGACTGTAAAACCAACATGGACAGAAAATGAACATGTGTTTTCCTTCAGTGGAAACTTTCTCACAAAAATTTGAAATAGACTATCTGACGAGCAAAGCAAACAAAGATTGATTTTTCAAGAGTTTGATGTTATGTTTAAGTGATGATTAATACGTTATATACGTAGTAGATTTAAAGACTGGTTACCAAATATACGTGACTTTTATTTTGTATTTTGTAAAGGATCCATACAATTTTAGGAATTTCTCGAGTTCCCGGGAATTCCCGGGAAATTCAGGTCGAGAATTCTCGAGGTCCGGGAAAAAAATATAGTCGAGAAATCAGAAACTCTACTTTAGAATAACACTGTTTAAATTAAGACTATTTGCAATAATGAGAAGATCCCAGTAACTACTTCCTATCTTTTGTTGCCTTCTCTTACCGGCACAAGAAATTATGCTGATCTTACATCGTTATGATTGATTCCTTTCATCGTGTAGCTACTTCGAGTAAGACTAAGTAGTTAAAGTAATATTTGATGTTACGGTACCGGCAGTAACCAAATAACTGTTTCTTTTAAAAAAATGAGAGAATTACCGTACAATAAGGAAAATTAAGTACTTATCCCGATGAAAAAAAAACTGAATAAAATGTTTGAAAATAATTTTATTATTGGTCCGTAAAACGAACCAAGTTTTCCGAGCATGAAAATCTTTATTATGGTTATAAATTTTTGTCTTTAACATTCTCAGAAACTTAAATATTTGCTTTATTTAATGTCTTCTCCTTACTTTATGAAGAAATATCAAATAATGATTTAGTAATCTAACAAAGTTCTACAGTGGAACATCTGCCTCCATCATGAAATGTCACAACGTTAATTTTGATTCACTTTAAAAATTGCTGTTTCTAGTGACCAGAATGCCAACCCGCTTCGTAAGAGCCCGACGCGTTCATCGCACTTTTCTTTTGTGTGGTCCCTGCTCTAGCTAGACAGTTTTAATCCAACCAAATGTATTATTTATGTTGCTTAGACTATATAATTTATTTTAACTAGGTACCTATGTATTGCATGCAACATGATCCTCCCAATTAGCATAATTACTTACCTTTAAAATATTTACTCAACATTTTACTGAAAACAATATATATTATTACATAATATATAATTACAAAACAATATATTTCTCCCGATAAAACACAAAAATTGCTTATTCTATAAAAATTTCTTATTCTATAAGGCAATATCATTTCTAGGTCAAAGAATATAATGGACCTGTACGTGGTTACATAATAAACTAATGTGACAATAGCGGTGTATAACCTAGGTACCAAAATATAGTCGTGGCTTAACAAAATTTGCGTCCCCGGACGTTTTCGCCAATTCAATCCTGAACGTGGTTGGCGACAAAAAGCCCATTATCGGCGAGTCCTTTCTTATCTTGTTAACGGGCCCGCTTCCTTTTAACTTTGACTAAATTCGAGGACTTTTTTATTGATAAATGGAGACCGTTTTGAGGTATCAGTCAATGTCGAAGGAACGTTTTATATGTATATATATAATGGAATACAATTTACTCACTATTTAGGAGGTTTTAACTGAGTTTCGCTGTCTGTGACGTAATTTCAAGTCTTTGTCTCCCAAGAAAAGACGTTTTGTTGGATATTGAATTTTTTCTGGCAAATTAACTCTGTGAATGATTTCAAAATTAATATTTGAAAGAAAATCTTAATATTTTGCTCAACCTATTATGGAACACTCATTATATGAAAGACAGAAATATATGGTTGTAGTAGCTTCTCTCTGCAATAGTATCCCCCTGGCAAAGTGTAAAATATTAGAAAATGTATTAATGTATTTTAGAAATTGTAAATAAATTTAATAAACTATACTGTGATAATGTGTATGATTCCAAAATATGTTCATTCCATGCGTAAAATTTTATCCCGATTCATTTAGCTGTTTAGAGGTGACCAAGCCACAAACATCCAAACTTTTTAACACACACATTTATAATATTGGAGACTATCCCAAAACCCAATTTTTTTTTACTCATACAAAAGAATACACTTATCGCAAAAAAGTGTAGTGTTTGATTACTACGCGAGACAAAGGAGTCATCCATCGGCCCGCCCTTTGTCTTTGTATGAAAGAAAGCCTCTGGGACGCATCTGAAGCTGTGATGATACTTACGTAAGACTCTCACGGTGTGCTCTCAACTATCTGCGAGTACGTGTTCTAATCATTGATATTTTAAGTACCTAACATGTATGAAAATATATTTTTGCTGTATTTTTATCAAATAGCAATAACAACTGTTAATAAAAAAAATACTGGTACAATTGTTTTTCAGGAAATTTTCAAGCATTTTTCGTCCTCAACAATATTTACATTATACATTGCTCGATTAGGGACTTTATCCACCTGCATCAGAGTATTCAGTGGCGTGCGCTCCATATAGGCAGAAAGACACTGCCTACCCTAATAACTCAGATTAAAATCTTGTTCAGTTCAGATATCTAATATTATTTTATTTACGAATAAGTACTTAATAAATTAAATTTAACAATAAAAAACAATCTTAAATCATAATTTATCTCCATCTATCGAGTGTCGCGGGATCACTATACATAATATGCAATCTCGTTCGTACAATTTAATGCAACTTAGCACTACTAGCACCACAGCTAGCCGCGGAAAAGACACAAACTATTGTTGTCTAAATGTATATATGTGTGCTTTCGTAATCATGCGGATTTATAGGTGTGTGCGTCGTGCGCGTTCCTATAAATACGTAGCACACAATGTCACAAATAACGCACACAACCGCACAAGGTAGGCAGTGCCTATGGCCCGCTAGGTAAAAACGCTGAGCGACAGTCGATGGAGGGGATGTGTTTACGCACGGGTACTATTGCGTCGTAAAGTATTAGACTATTGTTTTGTAAAATAAGTGTAATTGTTTTGTTGTAGAATCATAATAGGTACTTTAGTAGCTACAGTACTTTGAAATAGGCTGGAATTAAAAATATATGTTGTGTTTACTTGATCATTATTTTATACACACATACTTCGATGTTAAAATAAAAAGTTGGTTGTAAAAAGAAAAATTAAGCCAGATGACGTCGCGGTGTTAGTGTTACTTGATAAAATAATAAATACTACAAATATTTTTTCTTTCCATGCTATGTAACACCATCGTCGTGCAAAGAAAGTTGTGTGTGCGACTGTATTTTGAGAGCGAACGAAGGGTCATCTCAACGCGGGAAGCATGGGTCAACTGATGAATGATTCGAATTAACCAAAAATGGGCGCGCACAGTCATACTTGCAGAGTGTTCCCCCGTCGCGCCCCCTTTATACCACCAATTTGATCGATAAATCGCTCAGTGCGCAGGCACAGGCGCAGTTTTTACGCGACGAAGTTGGTTATGCCATTATTTTAAAAAGTAGCATTGTTTCATTTAATTATCGCTACGCAAAGCACCATTACTTTTTTGTGGTATTATTTTTTTATAGTTTAGTAATCGTGCGTGTCTGGGTACTGGGTAGGTACTCTAGGTCAAATCGCCATTATTATTTGTTTTTTTGTTGTTGTGAAGTGTTTTATTAGGTACCTATTTGAATTAACGCTGATAATAGTGTAGAAAATGGAAAATATTCACTGTGAAGTTGTTGTGGTGTGTGTATAGAGTAAATATAAAAGAAAGTTTTCAAAACTATGTTTCAGTGATAAAAAAATAATTATCGTATACCAAAACCACCATGCAGGATTTTTGGTGAGTTAATAGCTTTTAAAATGTCTTGCCTACCCAGTCTAAAAACCCTGTGCACGCCACTGAGAGTATTATATTCATATACAAGAATTATGAATGAATTATAAAACAACCGTAGGTCTTGTCAAACAACAAAGAACCATCATAACGAACTATAAATATTCACATAAAATTGGGTCATTGCAGAGATGTTGGTACAAATGTTTGTTGTGGAACTCAATCCTTAGGGAATTTCGACCCTTTCTCTCTATGCAAAGCAAGCAGTTACTGGCACTAATATCGCTTCTAAACGACACTAATCTGCAAACACACAACCACGTACAAAGCTGGACACATTCAATATTTTAGAGTAAAGAGTTTTAGATATAATTGGGATGATTCAAGATAAATAACTAATGAATAAAACATCTAAAAGTAATCGAAAATAGCGAACACGTTGTAAAATTCCGCCTTTTTTATTAGATTTTTAATTACCAATTTAACGAAAAAGATTAGGTGTAGGTATATTTATGACGTCATAAGTAAACGTATTTCATAAAAAAACTCCCTATAGTTATAGGCTATATTTTTATGCCGGGTGAAACCACGGGGGACAGCTAGTATAAAATATAAATGAGTTATAAAGTCTAAGTGGAAAGGAAAAAAAATCAAAATGGCTCCAATAAGAAGGCATGAATATAATAATATAAATATTACACCAACACCTGATGATAATACAAATTAAATGCAAATGAAAAGGGAACCAATGAAAATGACAGATATTAAACGTTACTTTCAAAGAAAATTTGCTCCCGCATTGAAAGGCATCATGAGCTTAAACCGACTTTTTTCGAGAGGCCTTGCCTATACAAACTTTTCAAGTGAACTAACAAACGTATTGACTTTATCGTAGGGCTGCCTAAAATATTATATGTAGTACTCAAGATATATAATTTTCTACAACACTTATTATGAACAGAATTTACAAAAAAAATACTATGTACGTACATATTTATGCCTTGAGGTTGAAGCCGTTCGTGATCGTGCTTTAGCAATAATACTCATAGAGGCCTCAGGGGACTGATGGGAAGGGAGCTTATTTTGCCAACGCATTAGCTTAGCCATCGAAAAGGGAAGATTGACGGGCGCTGGGAACCTTGCCAATGGACAGCAGCAGAGCATTGAGTGTTTTTTATGTGTATAAATTGAATATTTGTGATAAAACTTATAGTTATCCCATTATTCTCTATTTCTGTTTCTAATTTAACGATATTTTTCCATTGAGTATGGCGTTCTACTATAAAAAAAAACTTGGCTTCTTGGCTCCTGATGGCTCCCAAAACTACCTACAACAAATATACCAGGAATCACTATTACAGTTAGGTATGTATTATTACAGTCCATTTAAAATATACAAAACTCGAGAAAGACTTTAGTAAGATCTTTCACAAACTGCTCACTTTCTATGTGACCTTTTGTACTTACAGAATATTAAATTCAAATAGCTTTTGCTTTTACAAAATATTTCTACTCAGCAACCCTATCTCCAGTTTCCACGGGCTGTATATGAACAAGATGAATGAAAGATAAAGGCAGAACTCGGCTATTTACTGCAGATGTATATTTTTAATTTACCTTAATGCATAATGCATTTCATTAACAACAATAACTGCAAGGCGTTAAATAATACATAATGTACGGCACTGTAGTACATACATTTATTAATTAACAATATCGCACTTTGACGCCGTTCATTGTAATATTTACTGTCATAAACTCGAATTTCGTATTTTGTATTATGCAGATTTAAATCAACATATTAATACATAATTAATTTCAATGTAATTTTTTTAAACAGACAATTTATTTTATTTCTATAGTAGGTAGTCCTACCAGATAGACCATAAAAATGATACCTAACATAGCAATTGGTGACAGTGTAACAAAACAGAAGGATCGTGCACTCCTGCAGGACTACTAAAAGACGTTTGAAGAGAATTGATCTCTCCCGTCTGAAGAAGCAAAGCCTAATACTAATACCTTTTTCGAAATAAAATATCTCAAAGAAGCAAATAAGTAAGTACGAAAACCTTTTAAATTTGTCTTTAATCGGTCACTGAATCCAAAAGTCACGTTAACTTCTCACGAAAACAGATTGCTAAGTAGCAAAACACAACTTTTAAACTTTTAAATGCTCTTCTTTTCCAAAATGGCACCGCGGAGAGCGCTTAGGAAATTTCTTTGCTACAAATTCTGGTAACATTTGAGACATTTTAATTTTACGAGCACTCAGGACATTAAGTTATGAACATTAACAATGATATGTTGTAATGAATGTACGAGATTACATTTGGAGTCAATGGCCGAAAGCGAAATGGAAGTTGTTCAACCCTTTAGAAGCTTGTGTGGGTTTTTAATACCCGAAGCGGTTCGTTTACTCCAAATATTGCTATTGAATAGAATCGTCAGATGGTAAAGCAACGAAGCAAAGCATGGATGGGAAAAATAGACGAGCTAAAGATATGGAAGCTATTGGGAAAGATTCATGTATCAAACATACATCATTGGATATCCGTTGGCTGATGTTGAAATCATAGCAAGTTATAAAAGCGAAAGTGAGTTTGTTTGCTGCCCCTTGATGCCTCATACTGTACAAACAAGATTGGTAAAAAGGACACTATGGCATTTAAAAAACATAAGCCACTTTTTACCTCGGAAACGTGGTTAAAACAAACAGGGAACAGCTTGAAAATATGAAATGAATGGTATGAAACAACATATTTTTATAAATGCACAATAATAATTAATTATCGTGAAAATTTGCATTGGGCATGTCTGTTTGTCCTGACAACCTTTTGTAACAGGATATTTATTTATTTATTTTTAGAATACCGATACAACAAGATAACTAAGATAGAAGGCGATGATAGCTCAGTGATAAGTGAAGTCGGATACCGCGGCGAAGGTCGTGGGTTCGAATCCTACAATGAGCTTGAGCTTTCGGTGAAGGAAAACATCGTGAGGAAACCACAGCACGGTGGTAGGGCACTTCGTAGTACTCGACTGGCTGGCTACCACCCTCAAGTTGAAAATCTGTCGCCAAGCAACTGTTGGTGTGTTTCGGCAATTGCACTTGAGAGCCAGTTCGCCTTTAAGGCATTGTAATAAGGTGCACAACACATTAGCAATCCCCTGGTATTGCCAATGTCTATAGGCGGCGGTGTTAACTTACCATCAGGTGACCCGCCTGCCTCGTTGTCACTTGTGACATAAAAAAAAAGAAGATATTATATGCATTTTAAAATTACTTTTCTCGAGCATAGATGTACTAAAATATTATCTGGATAATGAAAATAAATCGGCATGAAACAAATGTCTAGATTATGGTGAGTACCTATTTATTGTATGTAATGGATAAACTCAAAATTACATAAGCAACATAAAAAAAATATCTATAGAAAGTCATATCGGCGAATAACATGGGTTATATTGTTTTAATTCCCTCGGAAATGCGGGTGAAACCGCGGGGCGGAAATCTATTATAGAATGTAACGCGATAACCTGGACACATTTAGTCTCTATATTAAAAACAAATATGTATGTTAACCATATCAGTACCTAGCAACAGAAATGATACAGTAATATACTCAATTAAGTATACCAAAATTAAGGTCACCAAAAGGTGCCTGGATCGCAAGTATCTCATTAACTAGACTCATTAGGAAAAGTTTTCGGTTTTGCACAGTTACCTATAAGTGAATGGTGGAGTAAACAAACTCTAGATTATAACTTGGTTTGTTTGTTATAGTACGGTTTTAAATTGTCAAAGTTGCGAATGAAGTTTAGAACTGTAGTATAACTTTGGGTATATTATTTTCTTCATTATAAGTTATCGGTTGTTGAATTTTGAGAGGTTCTTATATTGCTTCAAATATTGCTTTTATAAATGCTTTTGATATAAAACTGTTCATTATAAGAACCCTATGAACTTGATTGTGATTGGAAGATGGTTAAGTTCAGGTAGTTTTTTTTTTATTGTGTTTTTTTTTTATATTTTGGATAAGCTTGTGTTTGACCACTATCTCACCATGGTAAGTAATGATGTGGCCGAAGATGGTAAGCACACAAAGCCTAGATGAAAACTAGCTTACAAGTGCCACACCCATAGATGCTTGGCGACAGATTTTGAACTTGAGGGTGGTAGCCAGCCAGTCGGGTACTACAAAGTACCCTACTACCGTGCTATGGTTTCCTCACGATGTTTTCCTTCACCGAATGCTCAAGTTCATTGTAGGATTCGAACCCACGAGCTTCGACGTCACTACCACTCAGCTATCATCGCCTTGAATATTATTGTGTAATTTATATTAACAAAAGATTCCACTGTAAAATCATTAACGGGATTAAAGGTATTCTGTTTTATTGCAGTAAAGATATTATGGTGTGATCGAGCAATAAACAGTCTTAAAATTATAATAAATCTCGTATTTCAAATATAATAAAACATGAATAATACTTAACAATAGCTTTAAAATCTTCGAACTCTTAAAATAAAAACATACCTACTAGTTTTTCGCCCGCGGTTCCACGTGCGTTTTTGAGGGATCTTATCTACCTGTGTGCCAAGTTTCATCAAAATCCGTTCAGCCGTTTTTGCGTGATTGAGTAACAAACATCCAAACTTAAAATTGACATATAATATTAGTAGGATGTGTACATAGTTAACATCATTCTCTGCCTACTTGGAAACACCAAACAATGATAATTACTAAACTTGTCAAAAAACAACTCATTAGTAGAAAAATCCTGGCACATTAGTAAAACCAACCCCTACGACGTAAAAATACTAACGTAGGTTACGTAGGCTCATTAATAAAAGAAATAAGATTCACTGTTAATTTAACATGGCTTTTTACTCTCTTCACATCTCACTACATTTCAAACATCATTAGGATAGACATTTTTCGGAACAATGCCAATGTTTCCCAAAGTTTTGTTAGCATACTATGTGGAGCATGAAACTTGGTTGCCAAACTGTTGGAATTTCAACAATTTTTTCTGTAACAGTTAAGTTACTGAACACGGGCTTGTTTAAAACAACCGTTTGATAATAATAATATAATATTTACCGTCATGTGATAAAAATTCTGTTATCACATAAAAAGGCATCGTTCTTTTTTTAAACTTGTGGTCCTGGCAGACGTTGTCCTGCCCTGAAAAAAATAACTTTGAACGAATCTAAACATCAGTCAATCCAGTCTCGAGATATGTATGTCAAAAAAGTCGTTCTATACAAAATGTATGACAAAAAATATTTTCTTCATAATTTTTCTTTACTGAACTTTTCCTTTTTTTTTAATAGTTATTCTGCTATTCGGTACCGAGATAAATCTAACAAATCAAATCAGTCGTTCTCGATTTATAAATTGTGTAACCCAACTTGATGACTCCTTTGTAATAAATACATAAATATTCAAAGCATAGTCGACTTTTGACATCTTCCAGTTCCACGAATTACACTACTTTAGTTCATCTAACTTCATTGAAGTCCTCAACTTTAGTTGCTTACAGTACTCTGCCTTGACCGATTTCCATTCTGGCTTAACAGACATCTCCCAAGTTAATTCATTTAATTAATTCGTTCTGTACTCACTGTTACGCGTAAATCCTGCCGCAAATAATTGCGAAAGGCTCCCAGCCAGAGTAATGATTAAGTACTCAATCGTAAACTGACACACAAACAAACTCAAACAACATTTTGTACCTATTAGGGATTGGAGCTTAAACAATGTTTGTTTCTTTGATTTTTGAAAGAATTTATTCATAATTTTTTTAAAGAATTTGTTTATTTATTTGCTGAAATTCGGATATTTACTCATTTGATTTTTTTTTAAATTAATTATTTAAAGTTGATACAATAATAATATGTCCCTTTATTTTTTCTATTTAACTCTTTTATTTTTTTATCAACGTCTTTTCTTCGTAGTCTTTTTACCATTCGTCGAATAAAAAATATGGACGCAAGTATTCCTCTATTTGCTTTGCTTTCTGAGTTTGTTTTGTTAGACATGATTGAACATGAGTTAATCAGGTATTTATTTTGAGAAAAATATTTATTATTTATTTTGAAATCAAATCTAGTATCTTGTTGAAAAATATGTCTACATTATTATTCCCACTCAAACAAACCGCATGCAGCACAATTGAAAAAGTTTATATAAAAGAATCCAAATCAAGCATTTTTGAGTAAGTATACAAGATACCAACATCAAAAATGTTGAAATTTACTGGAATTGGTTTAGAATTAAATTGCAAGATTCGACTCAAATATACTTATACATGTTTAGTAAGTATATAAATAAAAGCTTGTAAAAAATTGAACCTTACGAACCATATTACACACTTAACTTTGTAAATTTTGTGGATACGTCAAACTATGTAATTTCGTTTTTAGGAAAAAAAAATCGTAAGTAAAGATTTCTGAATGTGTAACCATTAAATATACTAATTGGATTGTACTTGAACATAACTCGATTATGTTTTGAGCGAAAACAATCGCGAGCATGCGGCAGAAGTTCTGAACTGCAATGTATCAACATCGCTTCACTTCGCTTGATGAACTTTTCGCATATATTAAAGGGAATTAAGCACCTATTTATATGGCTTGTTTATACCTATGTATATAATTATATAATATGTTAATTTATCATCATTAATTAAAGTTCATCAGTATTCCACGTTTACGGGATTTTAAATTGCCTTGTTAAAAAGTATTTATTAATACATACAAATCACTTTTAATATGTGATTCTATTGTTCCATAAAAATGATAAATACCTAGTACAATGCCCAAATGTACAAACCAAAAGGAAAAGCTGATTTTTCTGTATGTATCTTCATAACAAGTTGTTATTTATGAGAACTTAACATAAAAAGCTTAAACATAAATGGACCATTAAAAGTTAAATTGCTAAAATCTTAACTTGAAAGACTGGACTTATCTATTCAATTTCACGTAAGTAGATAAAGATGTTATGCCATCTTCTGATTACTCACACGTCGAGGCGTAGGTAATGCATTGAAAAGTAACTGGTTACATTGTGCCATGGGACCACATTAATTAATTATATTAGATTATTTATTTATTAACAAAACATAATCATGAATTTATACATATATATCTTAATCAATGTTGGTTGATTAGGCTTTTCTTAGTTGTTTACTACTAACGTAATTTAAAAAAGAATGCGTCGCTAACGAAAAACATAATAATATATAGGCGAATTCAATTTAATATATTCGAAACCATCTTGTTCAATAATATTCTCCGCGCGGTTCCATTTGCATTCCCGGGGAATTAAAATAAAATATAGCCAATCTACGTTTACGCATTTTCGTTTATACAAACATACATACAACAAAATAAATATTTTCTCTTTATAATATTATTAGTTTAGATGTACAAAGTGTGGCTATGAAACATTTATAATTCAACACTAGTTAGTATACTTTAAGAGCCACCCCTCACGCACACGAGCAAAGCATGTCCCATCAGCATCGAGGTGGTCCCAGATTGTAATTGCGAGCACGCCCAAGTAATTTAATTCCCTTATCAAACAAGAAGATCGTATCGCCCGCTTGGGGCTTATCCTTAGTGCTACCAATTTCAGGGACCTGATGCAGGCTTTTCTTTTTGCCCCTCGACGTATAGCTAGGCGACGTGTACGGTCCGATCTTTTTAATTGTTGATTGTGTTCGTGATTGCTGAGACGTGTCACTTATTCTTTAGGATAACCGTGTTCACAGATATTCTACTAATCATTATAACAATTCTTTTATGAGGTAAAATTTTTCTGACTTGGTTATGACACGCAAATGATTATTTGTATAGGGTGAAGAGTACATATATGGCTCGATACTATTGTTCGGGGACGATAGTCTCATTCTTATGTAGAGAAAGTTTGTTTATTTACTTGTTTGTTGTTAGTTGGCGAACAGAGAAAACGATAGTTTCAAGTGGATTATTATGTTGATAAAAAATATTATGCCGTTTCATTATAATCATTCATTTTTATTGATAATATAACCCCATAATTTGCAATCAGCGTAATAATGAAAATAGCTGTAATAATAATACAGCGTGAGAATGAAAATAAAATAAACGCAAAATTTCGAATCGGAGGCTACTACGGTCGATTAACTCACATCATTCTCGCCACATTATTGTCACCATCGGTTTTTATTGGCCGTCTTTATCGCAGATTTTAAAGCGAGGAAAGAGGGAACCAAATATTCTGGTGACATTCTCAATCGATCGGGCAAACAAGGCTTGGCACATTCGATTTCAACGATGCTCTAGACCGAGATGTCCCGAGGGGCTACGGTCACGAAATCCCCGCATGAGAATGGATTTTTTAAATCAAAAATCTGATTGAAGTGCGAACTCGACACTACGCGACGCTTTTGTTTTGTTTTCTTTTTCGACAAGTGTGAGTGGCATTTTTTCGCTTCATTTTCATGCTACGAGTATAGAGACGGGATATTGAACCGAAGAACATTGGACTACGAAATATTATTGAAGTTTTGCTAGCAAAAAGCCGACAGCTTTTGTTATTAATTGACAAAGTTGTAGATTTCTATCAAAACAAAGTAATTACTCGTATCCATCGAATTCGTATTTTTATAATGCTTTCTAGCTAGATTCCAAAATTAATAAATAAAGTTTTGGATGTATAAAACTATTAGGTACTACAGATCTTACTCAAAGGTGACTTAAATTCAAAAAATCTGTAATCGTGTAATTAAATCGTTGTGATCAATAATATCCTCACTCGATCTAAATACCAGACTTGTAAGAGCTTTAACTAATCAACGCTATTGTATATTATGTTAATAGCAATATCTTGCATTAAAGTCATTTTAGAATGGGCCTTGAAGTGTACAAGCGTCTATAGGCCACGATAACCGCATTACCTTAAGCTTTTTTGCTGGCACATTAGTAAGATAAAAAAAGAGACAGATGAAACATTCCTTACCTTAATCTCTCTTATAATACAATATTACCAACATATTGTAAGCAATAAGGAAACCCCAATTATAACGGAGAAGTCTCCAAATAACCGTTTCTTTTATGAAGATGACGGAAGGTAATTATTACTGTCACAGAAACAAAAGAAATATTACCTTCGACCTTAAGAATATAGATGAAAGACGCCAAACGTGGATCCAATAAACATATTTTCTACAATGTAATTTGTAGCGTAGGCGAAAATATACGAATGGTTTCACAAGTTATTTACCTGCCGGTTAAATGTGTGAGTGCTGTTTTTTTAGAATACTTGGCATGATAGGGTAATTAATGAGAGTGTTTTTCGAATTAGACAGCTTCACAAATTTACAGCAATGCTTAAACAGCAACGATTGCGATGGCTAGGCACCGAAGCCCAGAGAAAGATGGAAAGACCCATGTTGCTATTCAAGGACTGCACTAAACGCGACATGGTAGCTTTTGGGATCAGCTCCAAAAAATGGGAAGACCTAGCGGGCAATCGCAACCTGCGGAAGAAGTTTCTGACCGAAGAAAGCAAAACCCATGATTGGTACTACCTACTAGTTCCAGAATATCGCAACCATCCAGGCGCGAACTACAAAGCACCCTACCTCGATGAGGTAACCTCCTTGAGCTATAATCACTTTTATACCATAAGATATCTCTCATATCTCTATCTCTATGTGACTCTGCCCATTATGACAAAATGTACAAATTCCTATCTCACGAAGTCCGTATGTAGGTAATTCGTTAAAATAATATTGAGAACTAAACACAAAAAATCTAAAAGATGAGCACTCAATCGCCAGTTCCTAACATATACAGGATACAGAACTGGACGGATTTTGTGAAATAGAACAACCATAGTAATATATCATGTTATGTGTGATACATAGGGAAGTGGTCCAAATGTAAACTTCGTGATATGCCCAAGGGGATGCCCTCATAGTTTCTGAATAAGGACAAAAAGCATTATCTTTTTGTTTTGACTATTTTCAAAGCAATGGCATTTTCATAGACTTTATAGAGAACCAAACCAAAGAACAAATTATAAACTTTGGTATGGAAGTCAAAGAGAAGTTAAAATTAACTAAGCTTGCGACAAATTGTATCAAATGCGGTGCCTGTGGATATTTTACATGAAAACTATAGAAATTTCTGGAAACTAAACGAAAGTACACTCGACAGCAATGTATTCTACTTATTTAAATAACAGTGGAGTATTACCTAATGTACTGTTTTTTACGCACAGAACAGCTAGCTTTTTGTATCTTCGGTACATTAGTATACCAGTGATTGGTCTTATATTGTTTTCTGTAATTATTAAATAAGGTAAACCGACCAATTATATGTATACGACCATGCGTAAAGAAAATAAAAACAAAATCTATTTTACCACTACTTTATAAAAGTATCGGCCTTATAGGTTTACACGTTTTGTTATGACACACAGACAGTTGGAAATACATGCCAAAACTATATCCTTGTTCGACTTCAGAACAAAAAAGAGGTATCAGGTACCTTATAATACAAATTAACACCCGTTATAAATATTATTAAAAGGAATCATCAAATAGAGTTTTAATAAAAAAAAATGCTCGGTGATAAATTATAGTTTTATTTTTAATAATTAATAATTTTTAATTATCAACCCACACGGACAACAAAACATAAGCAACAACGTTAAAAAAACTGTAGTACGTAGCTTGTGTACGAAAAAAGAAGCTAAACAACTACTTGAACCAATAGAAAATCCGTTACAGAACGCGCTGACAAATAAGAAACCAAACAAGTAGGTACCTATATTGGGCCAACTGTACGTAATGAGAAAGCTATAGTGACAAACGTCGTGGTTTTTCACCAAAAGTCTGCTGGCTGTACCTATTAAGCTTATTAATTAACGACTTGTTATATTTACTTATAGAACACTATTTTGTTTTGCAGCATTTTAAATTTCAAGTAAGTGATGTAAAATACTGATTTAAACTTATTTATTTCATTCAGAAACCAGAGATATATAATATACGTTCATACCTAGGGAAAATGATTTTTATACTATTACAGCCGCATTCAATACATGTCTTATACGACCTGAATACATCGATGAAAGAGGTTAAACAAACAACGTGGGCCCTGCCTGACAGCCTCATTTGCACATTGGCCCTGCCGAATAGACGACACTAACGTTGGGTCAATGCTTACATACGTAGGCACCTATTAAGTTACCTATGGGGAAACATTTACCGTGACGTAACGGACGGCGCAGCCTATAAGGGTAATTAATAGACTATTACTAGATACTATTAATTGAAGCCAATGAAAGATCGTAAGCCATGTGATTATAGAGGTCATTTTGATGTTCGTTACCATCTTTATTTTACCATTAGCTGTCTGATGTGTGGGATCTTATATATTCCTGGGATAAATATAGCCTATGTTACTCAGACTAATGTAGCATTCTAATGGTGAAAGATTTTTCGAAATCGGTCCATTAGTTTTTGAGTTTATTCGTTACAAATATAAATAATCGTTCTTTAAAATATTAGTTTAGAAATATTCAGAATTTTCAGTATGTTTAATGAAAGTTAACAACGCGGTTCGTATTTTATGAAAATAGCACGAACTGCGTTGTAAATTATTCGAAGCAAATAATAAAAATATGAAGTAATATAGTAATTCATAATCAATCCCTAGAAGTGCCCGTTCAGTTCACCGAGATATTAGTTAGTACCTATAGAAAAACATACTGAACCTTTGTTGGGTTTAACATTCGAACGGCAATGTAATATATTTTGAGGAGCTTCATACTTACTTAAACGTACTTATATACAATATCGGCCGAATTGCAGTGGGGCACAAGTAACTCGATCCCCAACAAAAGTATTCAAAAAAAAATAAGCAAACCCGATCCAAGGCAAGTGGACACAACTACATATTGTAACTCTTATCAGATGGACTGACGACTTTTATTATGGCAATAGGACTTTTTAACCGACTTCAAAAAAGGAGGAGGTTCTCAATTCGACTGTATGTTTTTTATTTTTGTATGTTTGTTACGCGATTACTCTGCCAATTATGAATAGATTTTGATGATTCTTTTTTTGTTTGGTAGATACTTCAGAGGTGGTCCCATATAAATTTTATCGAAATTGATTAAGCAATTTTTGAGAAAATCAACAAAAACAAATAAATATATATCTCGTTTGGTAAACCTTAGTGAATCAAACTGAGTTGTTGAGCATGACTTTTTGGATTTGGATGAAATTTCGTGTGTATACTTCAATGGGTTCTTCGATGGTTTTAAAATACAATTGGACCCGGTAGGTGGCGCTGGAATCGAGTTCCAAGATTTGTTTTAATTTCAGGGCAGGACGACGTCTGCCGGGCCCGCTAGTTATATATTATATTTTACCGGCCAGACCCGATTTCAGCACAAACTAGTTTTGCCTAGGATAACATATAATAAGGAATAAACTTTGAAAATTGAAAAATAAAATTATTTTTAAAAATAAAAAACAAAAACCGACTTCAAAACTGTAACCTATACCTATGTACAAACATAAACTAAAAAGTAAAGAATAATATTTTAATTTCAAAGCAAGAGCCTTAAAGGACAATCAACAAAATTATTGATATTTATATATCTATTAAATATTTATAAACAGTTCTTTTTGGAGTCGGTGCCAGCCAAGGACAGTTCAATTCTGCCTTTGTAACAAACTTCGAAAAGTAGTGGAGCGACGGCGCAGACCTAAGGAACATTACCGTAAGGAGAGGTGTCGTAAGACATTTTCTCGTATGAACACTTCGTGTCCAGTTCAAAACTGTCCTTCTTCTTGGCTGGCACCGACTCCAAAAAGAACTGTTTATAAATATTAAATAGATATATAAATATCAATAATTTTGTTGATTGTCCTTTAAGGCTCTTGCTTTGAAATTAAAATATTATTCTTTACTTTTTAGTTTATGTTTGTACATAGGCATAGGTTACAGTTTTGAAGTCGGTTTTTGTTTTTTATTTTTAAAAATAATTTTATTTTAAGTAGTTGTCCGATGAAATGCCTTTTATACACTGTTCAAGTGAACGGAAATGTAAGGCAGACCTCATATTTTGTACAAAAATATTAACTGTTTTCAAGGATGCAGGCAACGTAAATGTCTTAATAAGAAACTTCCTCTAGACGCCATCTGGGGGATACGATGATACCACTAAGTTTGTGGTTCTCTAATACGAGCAGCTGGAATTAAAAAACACCCACACAAATAATAAAATATACCTACTGAGTTACTGCCACATTACTATACTGATTGCAACATTTTTAATTAACATAATCAGTAAATTGCATGAAAAGGTTTTATAATTACTAACTACAAGTAAAAATATGTTTTTTTGATTGAACAAGACTGTCAAATAAGTACATAGCGGAGTACTGTGAAATTAGAAATGACTCAATAATTATAAGCAAAATAGAAAAATCTATCAATATCTTGAAAAAAATTCGTCGTATTGCTCATTTTGTTTCTCTGTTACTTTATTTTAAATTAAATTAAAATGTTGCTGATTTACTTTTTAGGTTTATTTTGGGGCATTCAAATTATTTCTGGACAACAATTTTGGCAATTCGGGAAGAATGTAAAAGGCAGTGAGGTGATCGCACAATACTCTGGAGAAATGAGTATATTTGAAAAGTCTAAGCACATACAAGTTTATGTAAGATAATTATTACTTATTTTGTCCTTATTATTACCTATTATTAACAATTCGGTTTTATTGAACGGACAGGATAGCAAAAATATGATGCAATATACAAGATAATCATTCTGAAACACTCACGGCAATTACCTATTCTTGAGTTCCAGCACTCAGGTGCCGAATGCCTGTTTGCTAGATTTGTGTCCTTGCTAGATGTTATTACCACTTTTGGGTATTTTCATCACCATTTATGTATTATTTTCAAGGAACCTTCTTGTTGGAAAGCGGTTTACGTACGTCTAATGGTTGAAAACAGTCTCTCATCGCCAGCTGTAGCTTACGATAAGGCGAGCAAGATTTTAGTGATCTCGTATAAGTTTCTGCAGTGCAGCTGGTCCAACTACATTGTCACCGTTATGGGCATACCGAGAAAAAACTGCAATACCGATGGTATAAATAAATAAAATAAATAAATAAAAATATTTGAGTAAAATATAAGATACTATTATATTATTTGAGTATTGTTATCAGTATTCCATTCACAGATAAACCAATCCATTTTTGTGGTCGCGGTTATTAGGTATATAATTTGGTTTAGTTTTACAGAAGATACCTATTTTATTAAACTAAAACAAATAACATTTAATCTAACTTAGTAGAAAAAAAAAATATAAAAAATATTAGGAACAATAAATTGAGTAAGCTATTGATACGCATCTATATCTATGATTCTACATAACAACAAAAACAATATATAATGTCGAATAATAAAATTTGGCGCACAATAAAAAAAATGTTGTAAATAATAATATAAATTAGTTGTATAATTAACAAAACCCAAACGGGGCGCCATGAAGAATAGCAACTAATTGCTAGTTTCTAAACACCCATTCAAAGTTTAATCTATGGTCAATGTTGCTTTTGTCCATTCATACCAACCTGGTATGGACTAGCAGGTACATATACTTTTGATCGGTTTACTATTGATCAAGCTATTAACAAAAGGAGAACGTGTTTTTTTCGCAGGTGTTGTTTTAAGACGTAGAATAAGAGAGGATTTTTCGAAATTCCTCCTCTAAATCGGTAAAAAATGGGTACGCGGGTGGACAGCTAGTCGTACAATAAATAGGGAAGGTTAGCATAAAACTGGTACCACGCCTGAAACGGGTAGGCTTTTAAATATGCGCATCTTAAGTGCAGGTGCAAATGTACGAGTGCAGTGAGGTACCCCGAACACCCACCAATATACCTGCTCGGCTATTGTGGTGTCTTTCGAGGTGAGATATGTAAGTATATATTTAATTGCTATTTCTACAAAAGAAGTTCAGTTTAAAAATAGTGTAAACACGATAATTATTTTTCGCAGAAATTTAACACTGCCATTTTTTAAAGAAATGTTTGAAAACTAAAACCTGCCCTCTAGCAAAACGTGTAGGAGTAAATCAGGTACCTACTTTACTTAAAAAAATGATAGTTTATTTGCCTTTAAGGCATTG
The DNA here is from genome assembly GCA_951361185.1 of Ochropacha duplaris. Taxonomy (NCBI): domain Eukaryota; kingdom Metazoa; phylum Arthropoda; class Insecta; order Lepidoptera; family Drepanidae; genus Ochropacha; species Ochropacha duplaris. The sequence goes on along the minus strand of OX592711.1, from coordinate 5,393,786 downwards.
TAATAATATGTACAACACATTGGCAATCCCACTGGTATTGCTAATGTCTATAGGCGACGGTTGTCACTTACCGTTAGATGATCCGCCTGCCTCGCTTTCACTTGTAGTATAAAAAAAATGTATGCTTCTAATGTTAATGATATATTCTCTTTGCATGACATGAAACTTGCCATGAAGCTAACAAGACTTCAATCATGGATTAGATATGACGATTGTCACATGTGGCTTCACGAAACGTGCACCACATATTCTGGTAGAGATTCTTATTACTGTGTCGCCGGTCAGAATTTATATTTATTTTATACTTAATATCTTTCTTTTATATAAGTGAGACTGCTTATGTTTATGTTTATTTATTTATTGCACTCATGTTAACAACACACAGATTAAATATTGATAAAAAATATATAAAATGTTAGTTGTACATGTACCCTGTAGGGCGTTTGCAATTTAGAGTTAGGCCTAATAATAAAATTAATTTCGCAACAATGACACATTCACAACTAATCTAAAATACATCTGTTACTTATTTAATGTGTATAATGAAGCAAGCAAATACAAAAAATTGCCCAGCTATTTTTCACTGTACCTATACCCGTTTTTCCGAAACGCCCTACCAGTTATAGGCCTACCTGTGGGCTAAACGAGTAATTTGAAGAATCTTTTTTTATAAGTAGAAATAAAAGTTACCAAAACTGATTGTTGTGGTAGGGGAGGCATTGATGCTAAATTTGTAGTTACTCGAGCGTCTTTGGGACCTACTGGAATTTGAAGATTAGGTGGAATAAAGAAAAAAAGGTTATGTGATATCTTCCCCTTCAGCGGTGGGGGGAGCGTCTACAGGGTTTCAAAAATGTAAAAAAAAACAGTCACCAAGAAATACTCGAGCGCGTCAGATATTAATAGGGTAGTCGCGCCACGTCTGCCTGATAACGGAAAAATAATAATCTGCCGTTTTGCGTGGTGGGGGTGGCCGTACGAAGGGGTCGAAAATATTAAAAAAAAAAATTTACTCGAGCGCGTCAGACATTGATAAGGGATGTTAAGTGAACCCTCCAGTAGCTCCTATTTTAAAGACTGACGATTTGGACGCGACCATCAGTCAGGGCCGATTTTTGAAAATGCAAAAAAAAATCGTGACCTTGATTTACTCGAGCGCGTCAGATTTTTATACAGGCGGTTCTTCTTGATGGCCTTGTTGTACTGACCCATAGTCTGACAATTATGTTGAGGGATTTCCTTAATCTGACGGTTTGAAAAAAAAAATATGTAAAAAATATCGAAATCTCGAAAATGGTTCAAGATATCGAAAAAATTTTTGCACAAAAGTTGTAGAGAATTTAACCTTCTACAATATTTATTATGAATACATATACCAAAAAACCCATAGGAAACGAGATATTTGCAATAAATGATTTTTTGACCTTTGACCTTGAAAAATCAGTAGTCGCGGGCACCCTAAGATAAGTAGCTTTTGAGACAAGTTTTAGGGTGTCAAAATAAAGGTTTATACAAGTTAATAGCTGACTATTTCTCATTCTGAGGTGAAACTCATAATATTCCTGGACTATACACTTAATAATGATTTTAGCCACTTCGGCTTGTGCAAATCGGCAGATTAAGATATTTCCGTGATTCGTGACTAATTTCCTTCAAAATAAAAAAAAAACCAATCGCGCTCGAGAAAATCCAGGTGACGTTTTTTTTTTGCAACTTTGCGAGTCTCCAATTTTCTTTCGTCACGCCAGATTATTGAAATGTACACTATTTTGCATGTAACTAACTTACCTTACCTTAATCTGACGCGCTCGAGTATTTCAAACCATCGATTTTTTTTTACTAATCTGACGGGCTACCCTAGGCGTTCGACACTACATAGAAGGCTCAGATTTGGTGAGAGTACTTCACAAGGTGCAAGGTTGCCCCCCTTATGTTAATCTGACGCGCTCGAGTAAATCCCGAAATCCCCTATTCGCCTCCCCTACCATTGATATTATCTCCTATTATAGTTATTTTAGGCCAATCTCCACATTAAACCAAATATTATTTTACGGAATCCTTTAAATTTGCATAGCTAATTTCAACAATAAACATTTCTTTACATGGACTATTACTTAAATTTCTTAAAATCTTTGTGAAATTAACAATCTGGGGAGATCCATCGTTAATAAATCTTGAGTAAACCTGACAATGTTTCTATAGGATTGTCAAGAAAATCCATCCCAAGCCTTTGGGAATTGTTTTATAAACGATGAAACAAAGAGTGGGTCCTAACTTTTTTATTTAATTTAATTCCACAACGTGAAATGAATAGATATTATTATCATTATAAAAATACATGAGTAAGTATTTAAAATGTTATAGATTTCAAGCAGGTTGAAATTAAAATTATTTAGTTTTCAACTGAGACGAATGTTAGACGAATATATAAAAATAATGTGCTTGTCAGCTCCGACGCGAGACTGGAGTCGATTCAAAGTGCTGCAATCTATTGTCAGGTATGTATATTACTATAAAAACATAACACTTTAAACATAACGTTTCTTGATAAAGCTCGATTATTCTACCTATAAAAATTTCGTACCGAGGGGAGTAAACTAAAATACATGTGTGGGTAACAAATTGTCATATTTACATAATTATGTCAGCCATAAATTCATGCAGACTTTTAACTACACCTATTATTTAATATGCAATTATATAGCGACTATCATCCAAAAGTACCTATATATTAGATTCTAAATAAACACCTGAATCAATTCTCAAGAGACTAGCATTACGTCAAAAAGAAAAGGCAGCAGCAGACATATAAATAATAAAAGTACCAGACCAACCCCAAAATACAATTTTAGTGAATAATTTAGTTCCCCTCATTCCAATGGTCCGATGTAGGCCCTGCGCGTTACAACGGAGAATGTGAGTAATTCAATTAGGAGGATTCTATTTGATACCCGATACGTTTGGCGAGCCTTCGTTAAAGAGAAAAGAAACTTGCAGAATGTTTAGGTGAAATTTTTATGTTAGGTTGGTTAAAGCTTGAAATAGTTGCTCTTTCGTACCTACCCTACCTACTAAAAAATTTAAACTCGTATCTCTAATTCAAAATATACCTGTCAATGACAATTTTAGTGGAATTAAACTCAAAATCAAAACTCATTCAGTGTAGACCCTGATAGATAAGGAACTTAAGAAAGTTATAATTGTCTCTACCACCGGTTCGGAATATATTTAAACTGAGAAGACTCCGGCAAGAAAGAAAGAAAATCATCTATTTAACCAATAAGTTTTAAGTATTTGGTTGTAAAACGGAATCCAATGGTCGTCCTATTATATCTGTTTCCTTTGTTCAGACAACCAACAATTTACAACAGCGCCACACATTGGTAACAGATTACTTAGAATTGAGCCAACTTGGTCAGGGAAGTTAGCGCTTTGACCGAAACTAACGATGTACTACCACTATGTTCAAACATATGATATTACTCGTAAGTGACAGTGATAGCTCAATTGAGACCAATGACTTGCAATAACGAGGTAAGTTCCGAGCATAATTGCTTGTCTAATTATTTTGTATACCTACTAAAGCAGTTTATTATTCCTACCTATAGCATTATAAGAACTCATCATTAAAATATACTAAGAAGTAGCTAAATAAATACACAATTTCAACAGTTTCAATCGTTTATAACAAACATCTAACTGTTACAGATTAGATTTTACCAAGTGGGCGAAATTTAACCACCCACGCTCTCGCGCCTTCAAGACTTATTAAAAGGTCAAAGGACATAGTCTCCCAAAAAATGCTAGTTATAAAGTTATACGCAAAGACAGCCCATATAAATGTGACTCTAGCTCTCCCTCACGGTACTATGCGCGTTGTTAAAATATCGTAGTAAGTAGCTATAACGTGAACACACGTAACTTTAGTAAGCGATAATGAGTATTAAAACCAAATATTAGCATTTAAATAGTCTTCAACATTACCCATTTCGCCTGTTTATTATGAAGGAGTATGAATATTAATTAATATGTATCTTTGTATGAGCGACCCAACACATGATCTATCTTTTTGTATGTCTAAAGCTTTATTTTTTGTTTGTTGTGGGTAATCTTTGGAATTATTGAACTGATTCTAAAAATTATTTCACAAAATGAAACTCTTTTCTAATAACTTTATATCTGTGCCAAGGGTAGGTAATCGCTACTCAACACACTTTCCCATCAACCGATAGTATTAACAGGTTTCTCTCTTCCCATAACAAGATAATACCTTTCCTCTATTCTCACAAAAAAAATACCCCTTTAATATTTGGAGTGGATAAGGATTTGCCAACGGCAGGTTTTAATGTTTAATTCAGTTTGAGTACATCCAAAATGAGAGCCTTACTTATGAAACGCTATTTGTTTTAATGGTCACTTAAACAACGTCACATTGAGTCAATATAGATAAATATTTGACAAGTGACAACGTAAACTGTGTTTTTGTTAAAAAGAGTAAGGGTATTTATATGTAGATTACAGTCGCCATACAACATTGCATAAGATTGGAAGCAGAACGTTGTAAATATAAGGGTAATTTTTTCATGGCCTAAAAGATGCCCTTAAAGATTACTACGCGAACAAACGGCCATGTAAGAGTTTAAAAATAATAGTGTAGCAAGATTGACATTAACTACCCCTCTGTAGATATAGTACCTACGCTCTAAAATACTAACGTTTATAAAGTATTAAGTGAAGGGGTATTTATTTATTTATTTATCTTTGTACAGACTGTTTTGACTATGTTTATCAATGATGTTTATTTTATTATAGGTATATTACAAATGCGTTAGCAATCCAAGTCATTTTATTCTTACTGTCCGATTACTCAAATTATTTAAGAAATGACGGGCTGGTCAATCACAGGTCGTAGGTTGGATTCCCACCCAGGACAGTCATTTGTGTGCATGAAAATGTGTGTTTATCACGAGTCGGGGCAAAATTATCTATTTATTTATATACATAAAATTGTATCAACCTATACCTTTGTAGTATATCGGTTATCTGGATTCCATAAAATGAAAACACTGCTTAAAATTTAATAAAAAGAATTTAATAAACGGTAGTTCATAATTACACACATTATCTGAAAAACAAACAATGACACTATAATTTGACCATGAAATACTAAGTAATTGTTAACAAGAAACAACTTTCTGTAAGTATCTTTGCTATCCTCCAGGGCATCAACGTACAATCACGAACAAAACCCAGTAATATAAATAATGAAATTTCAATCTCCAATTAATCAAGAAGTCAAAGTCAAAGTCAAAACCATTTATTCAGTTTAGGCCCTAGAAGGGCACTTATGAAGGTCGAATTACAGAAGTTACCACCGGTTCGGAAGTCAGCCTTCAACTGAGAAGAACCGGCAAGAAACTCAGCAAGGTTACATTTTTTAAATATTTTTGGACCATCTGACTATATTGGCTTTTTTTTTCAAATGTTTAACAATTTTATTCTTAAAGTAATACAAAAATACATAAAAAATTATAACCCGCATTAGTTACCTACATAGTAAACTAAAACAAAAAATACCAAGCTAATAACAGCGCTTGGAGCAGAAGCTTTACAGTAAGCGAGAGAAGGATTTTTCATACGCCGAGACGTACAGACGTCGCAGTTAATTATATGGCTTGTTTTACAATACTTATGTGTCTGTAATACGAATTATGTGTGTTTCACATGAGTGACAAATAAATCTTAATAAACAAAAAATAATGTAGAAAATGTTAATAATACGTATCGCTTCATTTCAACACGAGTAATACAGTTAAATATAAAATAATTACTTTACGATTATGAAGTAATTACTAGATCTGTTTTCAGTATTCTGTACTATAGTATTGTAAGTAGATACCTAATTATGATTTTAAGGCGATGATAGCTCAGTGGTAAGTGACGTCGAATACCGCGGCGAAGGTCGTGGAAAACATCGTGAGGAAACCATAGCACGGTGGTAGGGTACTTTGTAGTACCCGACTGGCTGGCTACCACACTCAAGTTGAAAATCTGTCGCCAAAACACCTATCGGTGTGTTCCGACAGCTGCACTTGAGAGCCAGTTCCCATCTAGCTTTTGTGTGCCGAAGATGGTAACATTTTCGGCTACATCGTCACATACCATGGTGAGATTGTGGTCAAACACAAGCCTATCCAGAATAAAAAAAAATTAAAAAAAGTAAAATTAAAAATTATTTTTAAATTTTACAGTTTCAAATATTTTTTTGCAAGTAAAAACAGTATTTCATGAAGCCCAATATTGTTTCAGGTAATTTTTTCCTGTTTAAGTAGGATTTTAAAGGACATTTTTTATTTCGTGAAATCCGAACTGACACATGCTGCGAGTTATTTAGGTGTAACTCAATCCTTTGTTTGTGAGTTCAACGCCCTTTTCCTTTTTTTTAATAACAACATCATATGAAATAGTATCCAGTTAGTTAAATCTCGCAAAAAAAATAACAATCTACAAAGCTCAGAGCTTCGCAACGCCCGCCATTGTATACTTCGAGGTGCTACGAAGTGCTACGAGAATTCCTGTATATTTCTAATATTTAATTAATGGCTTTTATCATGAACATAATATAATAATAGTATTTTTTATAAATAATAACACCACTTACCACAAAATGGCAAGACTGTGTGTGATCAAACATAAATGTACTAATAATAGTAAACTACATATATTACAATATATTAGGCGCAGACAAAATATTATAACACAAAGAGAGGATTTCAAAGACTCGAATACCTCAGTTCTTGTGAATACATTATACCTACCTATTTCTAAGCTTGCATATTCAGCATACTTAAAACATGGAATTTTATTCAAAAAGTAGAACAATTTTAAGCTGCGAACGGCTTCACAAATGTTTCAAACGTAGCATGACAAGACTGGCGTAAAGTCCATAAAAAAATACCGTGATATAATGAGTATATTATTCCTAGCTGTCACCCGCGGTTTCACCCGTGTTTTCCGGTCTAAAAAGTATCCTATGTTTTATTCCAGATTATAAACTATCTGTGTGCCAAGTTGTCATCATAATCCGTTTAACAGTTTTTACGTGAAAATTTAACAAACATCTTTACATAGAAACATACTTTCACATTTTTTTATATTAAATATTTCCGCCGTCAAATAGGTAATAAATATACCTACTGTAATATATAATACCTTTTTTTTTTATTAACGATAAGTTAACTAAACTCGCGAGGAATTTCTAATCAATTGTTATGCTATTGTTTGATTGGTACGGCCGTCCCACTTAAGAACCAACCGGACCTTGACCTTTATAAGTGCCCTTACAGGCCCTAAACTGAATAAATGGTTGTGACTTTGACATTGAAATTTAATTTCCTTGCTATTTTTCTACGATCCATTTCAAGTAGGTATATCATTATTATTAATACTTTCGTGAAGAAATAACTTTGTACTCCTTTTTCTCTTCTGTTTGTTAATAGATTTTCTATTTTTTATTAAGTGGTCTAAAATTAGTTTAAATAAATAGGTAATTTGTACGTTCAACCGAATATATTAAAAAATAGTAATCAGTATTAGATTTTCTGTTATTATTGCAATAACATAGGCCATTGAATTTAAAGAGTCGTATAATTTGATTACATAATTATTTTATTTTGTTAATAAAAGCTAAATTCAAAAAGTAAAAACAATAAATATGAAGAGTACACATTACGCTGACCTCAAGTAATTGGGAACAGGCCAGGCAGATGATGATGATTAAAGCCTAAATTCCTGATTTGTGTAATTTTTAAAACTTATGTGAGGATACCTATGTTATTGATCAAAATGTTTTTACACTTTAACTCAAAAGTTTTAATAATCTGAATTAAATAGATTCATAAATTTTCAGTTAACATTTATTTAATATTTTACAGATTATAATATGTATAATTACTGACCTGTTTACTGTAGAATTCAAAAACAATACACAAGTCTTTAACACGTTCAACCGCTATTTACAAGACATATCATTTCATATTTAAGTAACATTGACTAAGACAGTACCGAAAAGTGTAACATTTTACTTCAAAAGTTATCAACACATTTAAAACTACATTTAATATATTACGTTCACAACCACAATTATATTCATACGTTACTACATAAACCTTATAGAGACACTAAATAAACACGACAGTTTTCGAAAATCGTAAGCCTTATATTACGTCATTCGGCGCACGTGTAATCTCGTGGCCTGAAGCCTTTACACTGACTGACTGAAAACTCGAACCTCTAGAGGGAGACAGATAACATAGCCCGTCTCCTTCACGTGCATGGCTGTTTAGGGACCCGAGGGTTGCCTAGTTGAATGTTAAATTTGCAATTAAAAATCGTTAATAAACACGATTGTTGGGGTGACCCTACATAAGGCATGGTGTTTCCGCAATCATCGACAATTTGGAATATTTTTTTATTAAATTGACCTTTTACAATCTTATTAAATTAAAAATATTATGGGATTGAATTTTTAATTGGTAATCATCCTGAAAAACCTTGAATTTAGATGAATATCCAGATTTGACGGAGTTACCACAATTTCTAAAGGCCTGCTGCCGATGTAATCTGGCAGCTGTACTTTAGAAACCTTTTTAGCATATCACCTTCGAAAACATCATCACCTACGTGATGTAATTATAAACGAAAACAAGCCCCATCATAAAAGTATATGAGGAGAAAATTACAAGTAAGTACTCAAAATCCACCTCCATGTGGAAAACTTTGGAGGAGGCCTAATGTCCAATAAAATACATTCACAGAGATAACTAAAAAAACAATATAATTCCTACTTTATGTAATGTCATAGCTAAAAGGATAGTGCAAGCACTTTTATTCCTAGCGATAGGTTACCATGTTGCTTATACTCGAAGGTATATAGTACTTGTAGGTATTCGCGCGTATGAACGGTACACATTTTCTCGCTTTATTTCCCAACATTTCGACATCACTGGAGTAGAGTAGGGTAGTTGGAAACTTAAGGGTGGGTAATTTATGACGAACACGTTCCCGCGTCAGTGCTACGTGTGGGGATTGACTATTTTCGTTGCCTGTCGCGCTAGACTGGTGTCTAGGCACTAGGAATTTACGAATGTTCTATTATTTTCATGAAATTCTAAAAACTTGTGGATGTTATTATGTTAGTATATTGGAGTTTGTCGTTAATGTTGCATTCTAATGGAGCGGAATTGTACACCTTGCCTCTTAAATATATAGATTATTGGTACTATGTTTATCTTCGTTGAATTAACATACCTCTACACAGAACCCTTCTTTCAATACGATGATAGCTCACTGGTAGTGACGTTGGATACCGCGGCGAAGATCGTGGGTTTGAATCCTACCACCTTCGGCCACAGCATCACTTAAAATGGTAAGATACAAAAAGCTTATACAAAAAGTAAATAAAAACCTAATTCTTCCCAAAAAAATCGTAATTAAAAAAATATCTGGATCTGCTAGACCACCTTGTGATTTATAAGGATACCTAATTTAATTAGTTATTAAACAATTATGTATGTCACTACTATTAGACATCACATATAAAATGAACAATATACCTAAACATGTGAGGAGTGGTCCGTAGCATAAGTAAACAACCGAGTCCAGTCAATAATCGTTTAATACTAACTGATCTACTTACATGAATACATTTTCTTATACTATATACTACTACACATGAATTTTGCTATTTTATAGCCTCTATTTAGGTAGGTAACTAATTTTAATCACCAGAATAGCGTGCTGTTAAAAAAAATAAGTTATCAAACAAAAAATACAAATATCTTCACACGTTACATTTCTGCCTAAAACACCTCACGATCTTCAGTCAACAAGCGAAACCCTAAAAACGACTTTAATGAAATAGAATTAAGTACCAAAACATGTTTCGGCAAGCGCAAAATTACTTTTGCCGATCTGAAACGTTCGAGATAAAGTGAAAAATATTCCAATTTCGGAAACAGATTGCGGCTTGGAAGGCTATCCCTTATAAATATATTAAAAGTGAAATTATGAGTTACAGGAGGGCTCCAATATGTTTGGCTAAACGCCCTTTGGGTGAGGAGTGCTCACTCATCGCTCAAACCCACTTGATTGTCGTATGCAGACCCATATAAACATGAAAATTGCGAAAGGATAATATTTTAGGACCTTATTCGTTTTGTTCTTGTTATTTTACCCCTGTTTTTATGACTGCGGTTTAATAATTTAAATAATTTCAGTCTGATTAAGGTTGGCTTAATTTGTAAATAAAAGCAATATTTTCCAATGTAATTGAAAACAATTTGAAAGCCACCTCTTCGTAGATACGTAGATGATCAGCGCATGCACATTTGGTTTTCAAGTTCACTGAGAAACAGATTGCGGCTTAGCAAGAGAATAAATTTCTGACATCCGTAAAATAAATAGTGAGCAAATTGTGTGATTTCTGATGTGTGAATCGTAACTTTCCGTGAAAGCTGTAGGTTTGAAACAAAAAAAGATACTTTATTTTGGACTCGCACAAAATATAGTACTTTTCTAATTAAATTTTTGTTTAAGTCCTATCAAAATCGGACTAGCCGACTTATCAACCGGTGTCAAAAACGCATTATATGCCCCTGTATATGAGATATTTACAGGGAAAGCTACTACGTAATCTGGATAAATGGAGAGTAAGTGGAAGGAGCAACGTGAAAAGATCAAAGAAACGCAAGCGTTATTGTTTTAAGTCGTTGCTTTTGTTATTCATTACACTAAGTAAACTCTTTGAAAATATTCTTTCTGAGATATGTTTATCTACCAATAGACAGTTAGATACCATAAACAAATTTTGTATGGATCTGACCAAAGAAATATGTGCCTATAAAAGAACCCTGCATCGAATCCACTTTGCATATTACCTTTATGTAGAATACAAGTGAGGAAACAGGTTATTAAATAGAAGTAGGTAGGTACCTATTTATTTTCCAAACCATTCCATACTGTAAGGCCATGTTTATAATTGAAATTGGACATTTAGCTTTTAAACCTCGAATATACTTGTACTTTGAGATCCAAAGAAGCTTGAAACAAACTTGACACGTGACCTCTATCCTTTACCATTTGCTAATAAAACACTGAACATAGAAAAGCCCGACTACCCAACCTTCAATAGGGTTAACGTAACAATATGTGACGTTGGAGTCGATAGCCAATTTAGGCAGGTTTTCGTTTCGGCCTACTCAATTAATCGTAAAGATTGGGGCGGGATGCTTCAGGCCTAACTCGGTGGATCTTGAGGGGTTGAAGGGTGCTCGTGTTCCGGCCTCTAGGCCACTTATAATGCCGTCTGTAAGTACTATAACACACAAGAGATAACGTAGAGGTTACATCTTTTATTGGCTCTGTGTTTCGGTATAATTTTCATGGTGTCTAGAATAGATGATACATAGTAGATATATAGTAGGTCAGGTACATGGATCGACCATAAAAATAGAAGAAAAAAACTGTTTACAATTTATTTATTTACTTACTGCTAGAAAAACGGTACATGAGATGTAAATGGTTACAATTTAAGGCTTATTCCACTTTTCCCCGTTGGATGATCCCCATTGATGGGGATTAGTGAACTTTTTGTTCACTATTCCCCGTTGACCCAAAATTTTTATTTAATGGGGATAAGTGAACTAAAAAGTTCAATAATCCCCATTAGGTAGGTACGTTAAAAAAATAAAATATATGAATCATGTTACATTTATTAATTAAAAATATAACTTTCTTATACCTAATAAAATCACAGATTGTACAATTATTAATTTAAAATAAAAAATATAACTTTCTTATACCTAATAAAATCACAGATTGTACAATTATTAATTTAAAATAAAAAATATAACTTTCTTATACCTAGTAAAATCACAGATTGTACAATTATTAATTTAAAATAAAAAATATAACTTTCTTATACCTAATAAAATCACAGATTGTACAATTATTAATTTAAAATAAAAAATATAACTTTCTTATACCTAGTAAAATCACAGATTGTACAATTATTAATTTAAAATAAAAAATATAACTTTCTTATACCTAATAAAGTCACAGATTGTTACAATCATTAATTTAAAATTGTAGCATGAAAATATTTCTTTCTTATACCTTGTAAAATCAAAGATTACACTCACTTAAGTTTTTCTAAACAGTGCCCAATCGTAATTTCATTATTAATGAGTTCCATTTGGACCTCCTGTATATAATTATCGCGATTGATGCTTTGATGATTAGATAGATAGATATAAGGTCTTATTCCCAAACATCGTTAGAACAATTTTGTTGGGGCAACAATCTGTTTTTCGTTCTAATAAAATCGTAAAGTAGGTATGTAGGGTAATTTAAAATTTTGTTCTTACCTTATAAAAATAAAAGTACATGACTCATATATTTTATTTTTATATTGTTTTTATTTAACGTACCTAATTAGAAAAACTTAAGTGATTGTAATCTGTGATTTTACAAGGTATAAGAAAGAAATATTTTCATGCTACAATTTTAAATTAATGATTGTAACAATCTGTGACTTTATTAGGTATAAGAAAGTTATATTTTTTATTTTAAATTAATAATTGTACAATCTGTGATTTTACTAGGTATAAGAAAGTTATATTTTTTATTTTAAATTAATAATTGTACAATCTGTGATTTTATTAGGTATAAGAAAGTTATATTTTTTATTTTAAATTAATAATTGTACAATCTGTGATTTTACTAGGTATAAGAAAGTTATATTTTTTATTTTAAATTAATAATTGTACAATCTGTGATTTTATTAGGTATAAGAAAGTTATATTTTTTATTTTAAATTAATAATTGTACAATCTGTGATTTTATTAGGTATAAGAAAGTTATATTTTTAATTAATAAATGTAACATGATTCATATATTTTATTTTTTTAACGTACCTACCTAATGGGGATTATTGAACTTTTTAGTTCACTTATCCCCATTAAATAAAAATTTTGGGTCAACGGGGAATAGTGAACAAAAAGTTCACTAATCCCCATCAATGGGGATCATCCAACGGGGAAAAGTGGAATAAGCCCAATTTGGCTTATTCCACTTTTCCCCGTTGGATGATGATGTTTCGGCTTAGGTATATACTGTAGGCATGCCTACCTACATAATAATTAGGGTACAAAAATATATAAAAACTTCTGCATGTCAATAAGATTATTAAAAAACATTAATACTTACAAATAATAGCAACAAGTCAACAATAATTTAAAAAAATAGGCTTTAGAAACATTTCCCGCTCAACCACTTGTACCTCCGTAGGTTCTTTCTTAAAATGAATCATTTTAGCTCTAATATCTTTAGGAATATTGTTAAATATTTTTATAGTCATAAAATAACCGTTTTTTTTATAGTGTAGTATTACAATTTTTTTATTGATTGCAAAAAGATAAGTTTTTTTTTCTCGTACCTATACCTATATAATTTCAAAAATTTGGCACCAAATTAGAATTCGGAAGTCTCTGATACAAGTTCCATGTTACTTGTCCAAATACAGATCTTCTGGGAAAGGGTTCCTTAACCAGTAAAATTTTTGCTACATTCCTAGTAGGAGCTCTATGTGGATTCTCAACTTGAATAGACCTTACAAAAAGATACATAATTTGATTTATTTCACCAACCACCTACTGTTGGCTTTGCCTTGTACAAGCTGCAGGTAACTCTACACTTGTTGTGACAACACTCTAGAAAGATACACTTTACATAGATACCTACCTACCTACACAAAAGACACTGTAGCCTCCTTGTTCTCTCACGTGAAACTATTTGATCGCTCCTTAAAACTGCAGTAGATTTTATAGCTACACTAAAATTACTTAGGTATAAGAGTTATAGAACATGTCCTAAATTCTAGATAAAGAGTGCTCACTAACATTAATCATATGATTGTAAACAACATTGTCTAATTCAGTAGAACAATAGGTGACGGTGACGAAAGAATAGTTCGTAATGGATGACCAACCGCTACTGGCTCAGGTCCCTATCGAAACATTTATAGAGAGAGACTTGAAAAATATGGCAATAGATAGAATGAGGAAACGGTGACATAAATCTTGCAACACAATGAATTTCACTCAGTTTAATTGAATATTATTGTTTTCCGATCCTCGCCTAAAACATCGAGCACAATCATCCTGTAGATAAGCTACAAAAGATATAACAAAATATGAGTAGGTATAACCGCAACTCAACCAACTCAATATTTTTTATATTACAATACTTCTGAAATGCATCTACTCCAGAAAGGTACACAGAGCTATTATTAATTCAAAAGCGCTCTGTCCTCACATCTCTACTTCCAATAACGTAAGCCATAACTTACTGGAGCGCAATTAAATTTGCAAGCAACTACCTACTCCCTAAAAGCTGGTAGCTGGTAGTAAAGCTGTACGAAGTGTGAACAAACTTTCATCAATGCCCCGGCAATGTACTGGAACTTGTTTTACTCGGTAGGTAATTGTTCAACATCAACTCTATTATTAGCAAATACAGTTACACGATTGTTAAATGCCGTTTGGCTAAATCTCTGTTTATAACTCCACTAGCTGTTCCCCGCGGTTTCACCCGCGTTCCCGAAGGATCTTATCTTTTCCCAGGATAAAAAGTAGCCTATGTGCTATTCCAGACTATAATCTATCTCCATGCCAATTTCATCCAGATCCATTCAGCCGTTCTGGCGTAAATGAATAACAAACATACATCCATCCAAACTTTCACATTTATAATATTAGTAAGATTATTAGCCTTCCTCCGCGGTTTCACCCGCGTTCCCGAGGGATATTATCTTTTCCCGGGATAAAAAAGTAGCCTATGTGCTTTCCAGACTATAATCTATCTCTATTCCAAAAATGTCTAGCTTAAGGCGATGATAGCTCAGTGGTAGTAACGTCGGATAAAAAAGAAAGCTTATTATGACAATTTCTATGGATGTGACAGTTCACGTGAGCTAGTGACGATTTTAGATCACAAATCACTGGGTATGTAATTACAATGTGATATGGTTAGGTAGGTAACTATTCGTTTAACCATCCAAAGCCATCGTTGGAATATTTCTTTGTGTTGTGACCAGTCCTTAAGTACGAGAACCCGCCTATTGGTAGGTACTTAGGTAGGTACCTACTATGAATTACACCTTAATTAGTGGCACTCCTGTGCTTAACATCTGTATAGGTAGGTTACTGTATTATCTGCCTACAGTTTAATTTGTCATTAAACACATTACCTTGCCACGATTTAGTGCATCAATTTCCTTGTGGGTGCATGCTCCAGCAAGCTACTAGCTAAAGCCAAACACAGGTAGAGCTTCAATTAGAATTTGTTCTTTCCAAAAATCTCGAGCCCATAGGTAGATAGGCTGGGACTTCATCTTAACTGCCGATGACAGCTGTTAGATTAAGTCTACCTACTTATTTTCATGAGCACGAAAATATCTTAAGTATTATTTTATCACTAGCTGTACCCCGCGGTTTCACACGCATTCCTGAGGGATCTTATCTTTTCCCGGGATAAAAAGTGTCCTATGTTTTATTCCAGGATATGGACTAGTTACCTGTGTGCCAAGTTTAATCAAAATCAGTTCAGCCATTTTTGCGCGTTTATAATATATATTAGTGGGATTTTAGAAATTACAAATAAGCTATAAGTTCTGGTATCTACCTACATGATTTATTAGGAATTGGCGGCGAAATCGGTAAACATACATAAAAATAAACATACTTACTGTCGAACATAATAAGTTATTTTTATTATTAATAACCTTCTGCTTTTTAGGGTTCCGTACCCAAAAGGTAGAAACGGAACCCCTTTTAGGTACTAAGACTGTTGTCCGTCTGTCTGTCACCAGGCTGTAAGTCCTGAACCATGATAGAAAAGACAGTTAAAATTTTCACCCTATTTCTGTTGCCGCTATAACAACTAATAAAAAAATCTACCTTAAAAAAATACAAAATTTGTATTTTTTTTTTTAAGGCGATGATAGCTCAGTGGTAAGTGACGTCGGATACCGCGGCGAAGGTCGTGGGTTCGAATCCTTACAATGAGCTTGAGCTTTCGGTGAAAGAAAACATCGTGAGGAAACCACAGCACGGTGGTAGGGTACTTTGTAGTACTCGACTGGCTGGCTACCACCCTCAAGTTGAAAATCTGTCGCCAAGCACCTGTTGGTGTGTTCCGGCAATTGCACTTGAGAGCCAGTTCGCCTTAATAAGGTGTACAACACATTAGCAATCCCCTGGTATTGCCAATGTCTATAGGCGACGGTTGTCACTTACCATCAGGTGACCCGCCTGCCTCGTTGTCACTAGTGACATAAAAAAAAAAAAAAAAAAAATGTGCGCTAGTCCGATTCGCACTTGACCGGTTTTTTTGAAGTCGTTTAACAAGACTTTATTTTTATATAAAGTATGTTTTTAATTACCTACTGAACTAGTTAAGTAAGAACTAAAAACGAGAAACTCAAGCGT
The DNA here is from genome assembly GCA_951361185.1 of Ochropacha duplaris. NCBI lineage: Eukaryota > Metazoa > Arthropoda > Insecta > Lepidoptera > Drepanidae > Ochropacha > Ochropacha duplaris. Next base: position 5,377,239 of record OX592711.1, on the reverse strand, counting down.
GCAGATGATTCTAAAGAAGACGATAGCTCAGTGGATACCGCGACGAAGGTCGTGAGTTCGAATCCTACAATGGGCTCGAAACAGAAGGAAAATATCGTGAAGAAACCACACCACGGTGGTAGGGTACTTTGTAGAACTCGACTGAAAATCTGTCACCAAGCACCCGTTGGTGTATTATGGCCGTTGCACTTGAGAGCCAGTTGCCTTTAAGGAATTGTAAAAAGGTTGACAACACGTTTCCAATCCCCCTGATATAATGTAATGTCTATAGCCGAAAGGTAATCTCTTACCATCAGGTGACTGCCTGCCTGGTTGGCAAATTGTGGTATAAAAAAAGATACACCTTTGTTTATTTTGTTTCCTAATGCTCTTTGCCTCCTTATTCACCTTTATCAACATAAATGTAAACAAAATAACAATAAGTGGAACAAGGGAGGGGGAGTCGGATAGGCAAATAAAAGTAATAAAGATTTTACCATAAAATAATATATTTTATTTTACGAACTCTACATTAATATCAGGAAAAAATATCATAGAACAATAACATAACTTAATGTATACTATTTTTAGTTACTTAAAATTAGTAGCAATTGGTTTTAACATAATTACTTAGTACAAAATGTTCCAATAATAAGTGGAGAAATTGTTAATTAATTATCAGCCTTGATGGTCTGATTTGTTAATTGAAATCTATACCATTATAAAATGGTGTTTCCACACAGCAGTTAAAAATTTAAGAACATTTTATTGCAAAACAAAATATTTTCCTGTCATTAAAATGTTGTCTAACATTGGCTAACAAAACAATTTGTAGCAAAGTGTATAAATTTGTAACTTTTATCAGAAAACATTGCACATTGAATAAGAGCATATTTTTGTTCAATTCAAATAAAAAATAAAAGCTCTGATCAACATCATGATCATGGTGAGATTGTGGTCAAACACAAGCTTATCCAGAATAAAATAAAAACATCTAATCAGCACATTTTCTTCCATTATCTTCACAGGATCGACTAGCCTCTTCAATGTACCTAACTAATCCGAAATGGTGGTCACAAAATGTCAGGAAACCTACAACATGTTTTACCAGTGTGGAAGCTTTGCAAGACATCTAACAATAGTTAACGTGTAACTGAATAAAGTTCTGTTATCATGTTAAAGTGTAGTTATCTAAAAAGTTTACCACTATGTAGAAGCACCATAAGAAGAAACAACAGACACTTAGTTATCATCATGAATGGCAACACACAAGTGATGCCCCTGGTGTTGCAAGATGCAAAAATCTATAGGCTTGGTAACCACCTACCATCAGGTGGACCATAAGTTTGTTTGCCATCTTGGTGGTTTTGATGCAGGGTTAAGAAGAAAATTTACACACATTCCTATAATAATCTAGCTTTAATCTAAAAAACGATCATTTGATGAACAGGTGCTTCTAGAGTTTGTTGTTTACTAAGTCAGTCATAGTTAAATTCTATTGATTATTATTTTTGCCGCCATTAACACACAAATACTATCAATGAGGCTAGATAAATAATTATTGAATGTTTACTGTAGACTCTTTTCAGCAAAAGCAACCTTCCAAACTGTGTATTAGAGTGTCAATATTAAGTGCCAGTGAAGGCTTATTTGGATGAATAAACATTTCATTTAATTGAAATTCAACCCTGTCTAAGGGATTAATTACAGGTGACAATGCTTGGCAGAAAATGTGTCAAACTATAATGCGATAAATCTAACTGGTAAATCAATACTCATATTTCTATAAAACAAACCATTCATACCAGTTCTTGGGCAAAAATACCTTCTTAAAACTTCTCTTACTTCTGCAACTGTAATGGCCATAACCCCTTCAAATCCAGATTTGATGTAAACAGCATTATTTAAACTAATTGGATTGCAAAAATGACCCCCCTCAAACTTACTAAAAGGATCACCATTCTTCTTTTTAGCATCCTGCCGTATTAAATATACTGCATCTACAATTTCAGCCACTGTCTCATATGCCATCAAACTCAGTATTTCCAAAGCAGATGTGGTTATCTTCAATTCTTTTGTTGGATTGAGCCAACGCTCCAATTTCACAAAACCCTTATTGCCAAAGCTGTAACCAGTACGGAATGAGCTACATCTTGCTTTGTGATATGCTTCATACTTCTCAAAAGACATTGACTCTGTGATTTTATATGCTCTTACTTTCCTGAGATAATCTATAGCATCAAACTTAACTAAACTTACTTCATCAGCTTCATCAAATTGTTTAATTATATCAATATGGGTTCTACGTTTCTTTATTGTGGGGTCATTCTCATCTTCCAATATGATACTGGATATTAAACTCCCAGTTGGAGTAGTACTATTGACTTGGCATTTATTGTCTATATTATCTAGTTTGATTTGATAGTCATGTAAGCGTTTTAGCTTGAAAGTATTTTTTCTCATAAGGTAAATTAAATCATAGTTGGATATTGCTTTACCGCCTCTTAAATTGCAGAATAGCCAGGCTTCTTGAAGCATAGATTTGAGTTGTTGAAGAACAATATTTTCTACGAGTACCACGGTAGCAGCGTTAGGGTTGGGATTGTCTCCGAATCCATGCATCATGTTAGATATTTCCTTTTGAAAGTTTGTACCTTCTCCTGTCGCATCTATGGTGAAATATGATACCATCTTTTTACACTGCGTCGCACTTTCTAGCGAATTGTAATTGTTTGAAATTATTTAATTTTCGTTTTATTTATTTACTGTTTTTAAGTCTGTTTCTTACTTTCTTTCTTTTAGGGAGGGAGATAGATAGATACAGTGCAATTTGATACATGTCAAAAATTATGTTGCCAGTAATTTTTTGGTATGGATTTCTCAGACATATTTCATACGACTCAAAATTAACTGTTTCATGTTTTGAGTTTTATTCTAGTGATATTTGTCAACAAAAAACTATCTCAGTGAATAAGTGTTAGAAATTAAAACGTGTATCGTGACTTTATTTTCCCAAAAAGTCGGTGAAAAGTTCTAGTGGAAAGCCCACCAAATTTCACTAAAACCTGCTGGACTTATACGGATGACGATAAGATAAGACTTTACTGTAACTGTGATAATTATACATATAACGTTACTATAACATAAAAGAAGAATATTCAAAATAATGCATGAATAGTCTTGTAACTAAAGCCTTTTAAATAATTAAAAGCAACCCTAAAATAAAACAGCTGATATCTATCAAATCAATGGCAAAATAAAAGTCAAAACAGTTCTTGAAACTAAGTAGTTCAAAATAGTTACAAAATAAATAATATGTAAACTTAGTGATTATCTTAGATATTATCTTTGATATAAGTCAAATCGCTGTTTTCTATTATACATGTAGTTTTGGGGCGATCGTACCATTGTGAGTCAAAAAATTACAGATTGTGACAATATCGTGACCGCACTGAATGTTTCATAACTTACTATAATCATTTCAAGGCTCTATAGACTCATTTATACTGGTAGATACGGCCAAATTATGAGTTTGCAACGATTGATTTATAGCAACGCGTTAAAAAGTACTATAGTTAGGCAAATTCGATATGCTTCGTGTTGGTCATGTGGTAAGGAATCCAAACCAATGGTCACCAATCTATTTTGCGCCAATTGCAATGCCTTACAAGGTCCTAATAACGAAGACAATTATTTCAATATTATGGGAGTAAAAGAGTCGTATGATTTGGATGAAAACGAATTGGCAAAGAGATATAAAGATTTACAGAAGTATCTGCACCCTGATAAGTTTTCAAACAAGTAAGTCTTACAATCAATCATACATAGTCTTGGTATGGTATGTGTGATGTTAGTGTTCCAAAGTCATGTTATGTATCCTCTAAGGTGCTAGTCGAAGACGGACCGTAGAGTGCAAATTTCAAGTGACACAGTAGTGTCAATCGTATTTTGTCCAAACAGTAAAAGCTCCTTATTCGCTGTTCCCTTATTCGCGATTTCGCTATTCGCGGCTAAAAAAATCTGACACGTTTCCTGTATTCGCGGATAAATATTGACCCATCTATAGAGAGTAGTCTTATTTTCAAAAGAAAAATTGCCAACGCCACAGCCGAATATCAATCCGTATTGAAGGACCTTTTAAAAGTGGCAAAACAAGAGAGAAAAATAAGTCTTTCGAATCGATTCGTGAATCGTTTTTTAAATCTTTGTCTAGTCAGATAATAATTAGTATTTTTAGTTAAAAAACGAGTTACGTTATGTGATTAAATTGATTTTTAGTATGATTTTTTTCCTTTATTTTGAGATCTTGGATGGAATGTATCCCCTACATTCAAAGTCAAAATCAAAACCATTTATTCAGTTTAGGCCCTAGAAGGGCACTTATGAAGGTCGAATAACAGAAGTTACCACCGGTTCGGAAGTCAGCCTTCAACTGAGAAGAACCGGCAAGAAACTAGCAAGGTTACATTTATTAAATATTTTTGGTTTCCCATACAAATTACCGTTCCGTATCCACGGTTTCTGTATTCGCGGCATATTTACGGAACGTATACCCCGCGAATAAGGAGCTTTTACTGTACTTGTATAATATTTATATATTGAAACCAGTAGTAATATAGAAACCAGTAGTTTTCTATGAATTTCTATGAAATTGACTCCCAAGTGTGACCTCCAAATGTTGACATGCTTTCATAGAATGTTGTGTCGCTTGCAGTTTGCGGTCCTTTTCGGACTTGCACCTAAAATAAGTATAGACTCACCCCACCTCCCAGATATATGTCAAATGCTTGATGTCAAACTAATATTTGCTTTCTTACAGAAAAACGAAAGAACAAGAAATTTCAGAAATTTACTCCTCTTTAGTAAATGAAGCTTATAAAACATTACTAGAACCTATGTCCAGAGGTATGTACCTTTTCTGTTTTTAGCTCATGTTCTACAGGTCATATACCTACATCTATTGCTATAGGAACTTCCACTAAATCTTATATTCCATGACAACATAACTTAATACAAGCATTGATAAATGCAGTAATTCTAGTACTCTCAACTTGAATCAAATAATTGATAGAAAAATACATTCTTAATTTCAGGTTTCTACATGCTAAAACTAAGAGGCAAAGAGATCCCAGAAAACACAGAAATAGATCAAAAGTTTCTTATGGAAATAATGGAAAAGAATGAAGAAGTAGAAAGTGCAGATACTGAAGAAGAAATAATGAGGTTAAATACTGAAAACAAATGTGTCATCAAAGATTTACAAAAGCAATTATCCAAAGCATTCTTTGATGGTGATATGAAAAGAGTTGAGAAATTATTAGCTCGTATGAAATATTATACAAGTATAGATACACAAATACAAGCATCCATACGTAATAAAGGTATTATAAGGTAGTATAATACCTTTATTATAAATATGTAAAATTTTCATGTAAGTAGGTATTCTCAACATGAATCAAATATTTTGTCAGATCACGTAAATTTTAGTAATATTAGTTGTGTAGATAATGCTTTTATACATATTGTTATACACACCGCTATTTGTAGATAATTAGCTAACCTGTACATAGTTTATGATATACTATAAAATTTTATATGTAGATATATAAATTAAAAAGAAAAAAAAGTGAAATTACAGCCAAGGTTTTTTATTTATTTAAAACTATGTAATTAACCATTACCTAACTATGATATAGATCAAAATAGTGATTGATGAAACTATTCATTCAAGCATGAATAAAAGGTTTACTATTACTACAATTTATTGTTGTAGGCTTCTGCAAAGGCTTTTCCAGCCAAAGAAATTATAGAATATTTATTTTTTTAAAGATTTGTTTACGTACATGACCTGATGACATAACGAGCTTTTTATTTGCCATAGTTTGTAGCTAAGAAACGAAAGTCGAGCAGGCGAGGCTTTAAGGGTTGCTCTTGGTCCTACATTATTACAAACTGGAGTATTCAGGCTTTCCAATTTTCTGAGAGAGCCAGAATATTATACAAAATTGCTGAGCTGAATAGTACCTAGTTCTAGAATCTAGACTAAGTAATTAAAATTATAAAAATGATTTCGTGTATTGTCATAGGGTGACATAATCGTTTATACCTATGATTAAACCCATAAATAAAGAAAAAAAACCCTTAACATGAGTTTGAAAGAGTAGGTAAGTAGGTAGTTACCTTTTTTTATACCACAAGTGAAAACTAGGCTGTCAGATCACCTATAAACATTAACAATACCAGGGGGATTACCAATGTGTGTCGACCTATTGACAATTCCTTAAGGCCGACTGGCTCTCAAGTGCAACGGCTAGAACACACCAACGCGTGCTTGGCGACAGATTTTTAACTTAAGGATGGTAGCCAGCCATTCGAGTAACTACAAAGTACCTATACCCTACCACCGCGCTGTGGTTTCCTCACGATGTTTCCTCGGCGTGATTTGTCGGCGAAGGTTCCTCACTGTAGGATTCGAACCTTCGCCGCGGTATCCGACGCCTTAAGTTCTAGAGTCAGAGAGGGAAACTTGTCCCAGTTATTTTTTCTTAAAAATAAAAACCAAGTTTGTACTTAAGTAGGTAGGTAGGTATATTTTTTTCCTACTTTTGATTGTATGTAGATCGTTAGCTATACATAAATTAACTAGGTAGTAGGTACTTATACGAGTATACCCTATTTTATAGACTCACACGCACATTCTCAATCATTTATCTCATTACTCCTCAAGAGTTCCAGTTAAACAAAAAACGTCATGATTTTAATTATATAGGTAAGTATAATCAGTTTTAATTACTAAGCAGCAGGGGTTATATAAGTTCAAAGACAGATAGGTGCCTAATTGCTATTTGTAGGTAGGTACCAACCTCCTTACCTACCTACAGGTAAAAAATGTACCCACTGAATAAATGGATAAATAATTTTATATTTTCAAAGTTCCCTGGTGAACTCGCTCTCCAAATGATTGATGTTCGTAATATTCAACGACACACTATTTGCATCGTGTATACTCCGCTCTATGTGATTTGATACTTTAGTTTGATTAGAGACTAACGACATGACGACAAGAACTTGACGCTTTCCATACCTACATCAAAGAGGAAAAGACAATTCAACATATTGCATTGCCAGTTTCTTGCCGGAGTCTTCTCAGTTTAAGTGTATTCCAAACCGGTGGTAGAGTCAATTCTAACGTTCATAAGTGCCTTACGAGGGTCTAAACTGAATAAATGAGTTCTTGATAAAAAAAAAATCTTTTATTTGAGCAATAATTTGTTTTTTATTTGCAGAAATATGACATGTTTCAATTTATTTTATAATTTAAATTCACCTTTCGATTTTACGGGGCCCCGTCGTACCTACTCAAGCTCGACATTTATCGCCAGGCGTTCAATAGATAGTTAATTAAAAAAATAACACACCAAAGTTCAAGATGTTTCCGTCGCAGTATACAAATAAGCTCTCTATAATTCATGTTGATCATAGCACGTCTTCAAGAAAGTTACATATCGAAGTGTGTAGTTTATTATGGATCAGTTTCAAGAGCACTTGCAAGTTGGACGTGACGTCTGAAGGTGCTTTATGTGCTATTTTTGAATAATTTTAATATCTAAGTAATATGTTTCATAAATACTTTGTGTTAACAATCGCTGTAGTACTGCACTGTCATGAAGGTAAGCTTAACTATATATAGGTATATCTACCTATCATGATTTTAGAATAAGTAAGTATAATCGGAAACTTCAAAATTATTTGTAAGTTTTAGAAGTAAGCAATGCGAAGACGAGATCCTTTACCGAAGGTACCGGACTTATATTCACTATTTCTCCAATAGTTCAGGGACTACTAATGCATGTCGCTTGAACCATGTTCGATTTCCGGATGGATTATAATAACCCTCCCTTTAGTTTGGCCGTAGTCGGGTAAAAAAAAACTAAGCAAAATTTACTGTGCCATTATACCTATAGCAGTTACCTATGTCCTCAATCTGTCATATACCTATGCGTTCCTAAATGATTCATCCGATTGTTTTTTAGAGATTTGTTCGGCGTACGCCGGTGAGGGTGTCAAAAAAAAATACGAAACACTTTTTCATTAAGTGCCGAGTTAAACAAGATACCTACCTATAACTTTTTTTTTAATTAGGCAGGTTAGGTACCTACTTACCTACCCAAAATTCCCTTGTGGGGAGGCCCACAGGGAAAAAGAAGAAGATGGAAACCGCTTAGATTTAAGTTAACTTAGGAAGTCGTTCAATATTATGTCATTTACGAAGAACGAAAGGCTTTTTATTTATTTATAACTTTGTTTACGGCTTACGCTTTTTCTCTATTCCAGTGAGTACTCAATTACAGATAACAAGAGTAATCGAAGGTACCCCAACGTCGATAGACAAATACCCTATAGTTGCTCAACTGCTCCTCGACTCGTGGGGCGATCAACATTTCGTTCAGCACTGCGCAGGAGTCATAGTAACAGCAAGACACGTGATATCAACTGCACACTGTTTCCAGTACAACCCGAATACTGGGAGGAAGTAAGAAACTAACGTATTAACACTTGTGATATTATAATACTAGCTGACCCCCGTGGTTTTATCACGACCCGAGGGATCTTGTCTTTTCCTGGTGTAAAAAGTATAAAAAATCCTTCTCCAAAGTCCCTTCAATCTCTATGCCAAAATTCATAAAAATTGGTTAGCCGTGAGGCGTGAAAAGGCAACAGACAGAGTTACTTTTGCATACAATTTCTTGAATAACATAACTTTCTATATTCGGCTCGAAGGACCAGAAAAACACTACGGAATTTACAACATTCAAATGATTTTTCAAAGTATGTAGGTAGGTAGGCACTTTTTTTTTTTTTAAAAAACAAAGCCAATTTATATCGCTTTTATTTTTAACCGACTTCTACATTAACTTACTGAATTTCTTACAGCTACGCTCTTCCAAAGTATTGGAAAATCCGAGTTGGTTCTTCTCATCGTACTCATGGTGGAGTCGTCCACAACCTGAAGAGCATCATACCTCATAACGACTTTGATAGCCACTACTACACGAACGATATAGCTGTTGTTATTGTAGCCAAACCCTTTACATTTAACAACAATGTGAGACAAGCCACGATCATCAAACAAAATGTTGAAATCAAGCCGAATTCTATCTGTATCCTCATTGGTTGGGGCGTTTTAGAGGTAGGTTACTTTGTTACCTCCTTTTGTCTGTATTTTTACTAGATTTCGTTTGGGCCTATGAAATCATTGTTATCCGAAATGAAATACCAATACCTGTCTAGGAATAAACTAGTATTTTTCTTGACTGTTCAAAACATGGTGATTTGGTCCTATTAAATACACGAAACTACCATAATAACTACCATATAATCATCATAACTCGGTTCCTAAAGTAATGCTAAAACCATGGTGAAAATCGTATGAAAATCCGTTCAGCATTTTTGAGTTTATCGCGAACATACAGACAGACGCTCGGGGAACACGTTTTATAACATATAAGGATAAGGATAATAGTAGGTAAAAAGATGTCCATGCATTACGTCCTATATCCATCAAGCCTAGGGATACATTTTTAAAAATTCTTCCATATTTTTTACGTAGGTACAAAAAGGCGGAAGGTAGCCTAAACGGCTGTTATTTTGGAGCTCTCAAATCTCAATCATAACGAAAATAGTGAATTTGGACGACGGTCTTGCCTGAGGGCGCATCCTAATGGGACACTAAACTTGACTCCGGGTGTCTAAAAATGCAATTTAGACAATTTAATTTGGGGCGGTCGAATCTCTCTCTGCAGCTCGGGCCGCTATTACGAGACGAGACTTTATCTGAGTAGATATAGATTGATCATTAATTTGTTTTAATTTCGCAGGTTGGTGGGACACAACCAGATCAATTACAACATACAACAATGTTTACGATAGACCAAAATATATGTAGGAGCCGATACAATACTATAGGAGCGATGATATCCAACTCTATGCTGTGCGCCGGTAGAATAGACCTAGGCGGTCCCGATGGTTGCTATGGAGACTCGGGTGGACCCCTCATTTACAAGGGTCTAGTTGTCGGTCTAGTGTCATACGGTTATTCCTGCGGACATCGATATTACCCAGGCGTTTATACTAAAATATCCCACTTCACAGATTGGATTTTGAATACGGTTTACAATAATAAATAAATGATTAATAAAATTTGTTAAGTATATAATATTTTTATATTTATTTAAGGAATCATTCCAAGATTCCAAAGCAGAATTCCTCGATCTTGTTTATCTTGGAATTATCGATAGCCTTACTTTCCAATTAGATATATCTACCTATACCTACATACAATGTACTTACCCTCTTTAGGGTTCCTCAGTCAAAAAATAAGGCGATGATAGCTCAGTGGTAGTGACGTCGGATACCGCGGCGAAGGTCGTGGGTTCGAATCCTACAATGAGCTTGAGCTTTCGGTGAAGGAAAACATCGTGAGGAAACCATATCACGGTGGTAGGGTACTTTGTAGGACCCGACTGGCTGGCTACCACCCTCAAGTTGAAAATCTGTCGCCAAGCACCTAGCGGTGTGTTCGACAGCTGCACTTGAGAGCCAGTTCCCATCTAGGCTTTGTGTGCTTAACACTTTCGGCCACATCATCACTTACCATGGTGAGATTGTGGTCAAACACAAGCTTATCCAGAATAAAAAAAACAGGAAACCCATTTAGTTTCGTCATATCTGTTTGTCTCTCTATAGTCTAATATTTTTATTTTTTTATTTTAATTACCTGGTTACTAGGACCTTTAAGTCAAGTCTTATTTTATTTATAATCTAATAAACCTATATCACAGCTAATGATGATGCACCTACCTACGTTTAATGATCATAAATCCTTTGTATGCGCCTAATGATACCTACATCACCTTTCAAGTTTGGCTGGCTTAATACTTAAAGATAATAGTAGGTAAACTTATTCATGAAATTCGGGATTCTAGGCAAATAGATCATTTATTTTTAAGGTACTTTTTTGCATATCGAATTAGGATTAGACATGCAAATACAGTCATGAAATATTTCGTGTAATATTATAGCTACACACTGCTGCTGGATAGTGCGTTTTTTTTTTACCTTGGCGGACACCAAGCGGACACACTGTTTTATGTCTGTCTAAGAATTTTCATAACACTATCAATTAAGATTCTTAGTAATGTAGAAGATTCATGGGTAGGTAAGATATAAATAAGCTAGCTGAATTTGAATTTTTAGGGGTTTTCATTGAATTTTCTTATCGGATACCTACTCCCTCTGAGGTACCACTTTTCAAGTTTTAGCATTTATACTTTCTGAAATTATGTGATTAATCAGTGAGTGGTATTTCGCTTTTATATCATAAAAATAACTCAAAATGTCAGTGAAAAGTTTTAGTGGAACGGCCACTAATTTCACTAAAACCTGACCAGACTTGTATGGATGAGGACTGGACTACTGTGAATGCTTTGATTGGCTGGCTTAATACTCAAAGTGTGAATGTCATAAAACGGGACTTTAACATAAAAGAAGAATATTAAAACTTAAAACTGAAGGAAATGAATGGAACTGAAAGGTGAAAGTATTTGTATCTATAGTCATGAATAAAGATTATTAAAAAAAAAAGAGAGAAACCAAAAATCTATGTCATCTTGATTTTTGATCTTTTAGAGATCTGTAATTTCTACGGAACATAGTAAAGGCCGGCTAGGCTAATTTAGATCTTAAATAATGGGTAAAATAAGTGTTGTTACATTCGTCAAAGATTTTTATTACGATCCGTTCAAGTGGTAAGCAAACTTAACCTCTCTTGAAATGTGCTAAGTATGTAGCATTGTAGGTACTAGCTCGACGCATTAGGTAGGCTGGTGTAGTTTATTAGGTTTTCAATTATATTAACTATCGCGTATAGAATACTTCGGTACCTACGTTATGAAAAATAACATCAAGTTCTCCTTGGTCCATTGAGACCCTAAGCTACACAATGACTCAAAAAAATATTATTATTTTGGTAATATAAATATTATATTTATTCGATAATTGACATCTTACAATTGAAGTGATCTAGCTAGAACAAAAAGAGACCAAGTTGAACCGAGATTATACCTATTATAGAAAAAGTTTGTAGGTACTCAAAAAATTAGAGATGGACATTAAGTTAAATCATTTTTGTATGCCACATAAAACATACTTATAGCTTCACAAGCCCCTATTTAATTTATCAGACAACCATGAACTGCCTGATCCTTAGTAGTTAACCTCATTTATATTTACAAATTGTGTAAGTAATTTCTATAAGAATATAAATGTAAAAAGCTCAAAAACACTAAAAAAGTATTTTTAATCGACAAAAGTCAGAAAGTAAAGTTTGTAAAAAAACCCTTGATACAGTTGTCAGGGTTACATGGCGATGTACCTTACTGCCATAAAATAAGGATCATTTGTATAATGTATGGTTAATTGAATTTAACACAGATGGACCATATCATAGAGCAATAAGGTTAATTTTGATGTAACTGTGACAATTGTGTGAAAAAGTGTGATTGCTACCCAGTTTTAGAAGATGCATTGTGTATAGAGCTGGTTGTGATAATGTCCAAATAATACATATAAAAAACAAATTGACAGTTGAAATCATAAAGTCAGTAAGTACTAGAATTACATAGGAGGTACCTTCCATCTATACTAGGTACATATTATTATAGTATGCACACAAAAAAATATATCAATGTATTTATCAGCATGTTTATTTTGCTGCCTTATCTTTGTTAAGGCAATTAACATAATAATGTAGTTACAAACTAAATACAAAATACTTGTCTGTCTGTTTAGTAGTTCTGTATAAAAATCTATGAAAATCAATTAGGTACTTACACAATAGGGACCTCCCATTATTTTTATGTGACAAATAAAATATTGTTAATATTCTAATGAAATTAGTAATGTTTCATCACCCTTTTTAGGGTTCCGTACCCAAAGGGTAAAAACGGGACCCTATTACTAAGACTTTGCTGTCTGTCCGTCCGTCTGTCTGTCACCAGGCTGTATCTCAAGAACCGTGATAGCTAGACTGTTGAAATTTTCACAAATTATGTATTTCTGTTGCCGCTATAACAATAAATACTAAAAACAAAATAAAATAAATATTTAAGGGGGCTCAGATACAACAAACACTATTTCTTTGCCCTTTTTTGCTCGATATCAATAATGACAACAGGTAGGCACTTGAAATATTCACAAAATACTCAGTTGTATTTTTATTTATCATTATAGCTCCAATTAAAGGTACTGCATTTATTATATCCTATAACAACTCCATGCCTGGGTAGGGGACTTCTTATGTGTCCTACTTATAAAATAGGACATACCTTGGAATAGGTATAATAATCAGAGCAGGACTAGCAGAGGTTTATATAGTATGTGCCATATGGATTGGCAATAAAGGTCATTGACCATCATGGTACCGAAACATGTACCATGATACAAGCGATAGTAGTTTTGCGATAAGTTTGTATGGCGGGCGACAGGTTTACTGAACATGGTAAAGGACAGTCAATGACCTTTATTGCCAATCCATATGGAACGGACTATAGTGATTTTCCCACTTATCATTCAAATCCATTTGCGAAATCACTATCATAAATATGCGAGTAATGTCGCGTCGATTGCAAAAGCAAAACAAATTTGATATCATGATTCATTTAAACAGTGCGCTATTTCAGTTGAACAGTTCGAATTACAGACATAATAAGTCGCTTTTAGTGTGTTTATTGTGGCATAGATTTGTTTTTACCCGACTGCGTTACCTTTCAGGTCACTGGTGAAGAGTGTGGGATTTTTCGCAGTCGGTGTCGTCGTCGCTAGTGAGTGCTCGGGCCTAGAATTAATGCCCGCCACATTACAATAAATGTTAATTTCCACATAAGATACTACAAATAAGTACAGAAACATGTTAAATAATTTATTGTTACTAATCTTCATGTCTGTGGCGAGGTGCGATGAACATAGAAAACCAAATTTTGTTATTATTTTAACCGACGATCAAGATGTAGCATTGGGCGGTATGGTTAGTACTTAGAGTATCTGTAATAAATAGTTAAATAAATGTATTAGTGAAACGAAATGTTGTTTTATTTTCATTTCAGAATCCAATGAGGAACGTTCAACGTTTTATTGGAAACGAAGGTGTGACGTTCACTGAATCTGTAAGTTTTAGCAACATCCTTTTGTTTATCCATCAACAAAGATTTTTTACAAATGCGACGAAATGCTGTATATTGTTTTAATTATACTTATAATAAAACTAAAATCGGTGTGATTGTGCATTGAAACACTACTTACATCTTAATATATAAAATTCACGTTAGTCCGCGATGAACTCAGAAACTACTAAACCGATCTTAACTAAACTTGGCACACAAATAGATATAGGTATCCTATTTATTTTTTGTCCGTCTGTGTTTGTGTTTGAACATGCAAGCTTATCTCCACAATACTGATGAATTTTTCATGGTTCTTTATCTGGTTATTCGAATAAATCTACACATGTAATATAGGTGAAGTTCCCCAGTTGTTTGAAAATAAACATGTAAAATAGCCATAGGTAGGTACATAAAAACATTACTCTCCTACGGAAGCTGGGTAAAAAATAGATACAAACGTAGGTATGTAAGAAACTATTTGCTGTCATAATTATAAGCTTTGGCAGGCAGGTGGATACTTCCTTCTACTATGCATGTCAATTATGATCACATTCGAATCATCAATGATACCTAATCCAAAGAAACTAATCTAAGGCAATCCCCCTGGTATTGCTAATTATTCTATATTCTCCCATTCATTTGTGGTACCTATGTATTAAAAAAAAAACTACTCCAACGCCGTTTGGTGAGGCAGCTACCTACCTATGTTTATAATTTCTAGACCAATGATAATAATAAGAAATAATTAGGTAGGATAAATCAAACATGTAACGTTCATAAATACTACAAGTAGTGAGTTACATGAGTTATTTTAATAAAGATAGTTTGAGTAGGTACCTAAGAGTTTAATGTTACGTCACCAGTTCGTGACCTCGCCAATATGCTGTCCAAGTCGCGCAAGCATCCTCACGGGCATGTACGTTCACAATCATATGACTCAAAACAACAGCATCAGTGGCGGATGTTACGGACCTACCTGGAAACAACATGAAAACCAAACATTTGCTACGGTATTGAATGAAGCTGGGTACAATACATTGTATGCTGGGAAGTATATGAATGAGGTGGGTATTTTGGATTAATCATTGTCTTAAAGTAATGTGGTAGTGATGTTTTAACCAAAGCTGTGTTGGCTACACGACTACCTGCTAAAAGCTAGGTATAATATTTACTAATTCGAAGAAGTACCCAGGATATCTCGATATTAGGTATTTTATACGTCCGTGGGTATTATGAATACATTTAATTCGAGAAATTCATGAAGTATCACAATCGTTTATTCTTAAAAGTTAACTATAAAGAAAGTCTCTTGCCATCGCCCTGGCATCGTACATAATATTAGTGATTCTTCAATATTTAAGGCCATGATAGCTCAGGGGTGGTGACGTCTGATACCGCGGCGAAGGTCGTGGGTTTGAATCCTAAAAAGAGCTTGAGCTTTCGGTGAAGGAAAACATCGTGAGGAAATCACTGCACGGTGGTAGGGTACTTTGTAGTAGGTAGTACTCTACTTGCTGGCTACTACCCTATAGATGAAAATGTGTCGCCCAGCACCGTGTGTGTTCCGTGCACTTGCACTTGAGAGCCAGTTGGCTTTAAGGCATTGTAATAAGGTGTACAACACATTGGCAATCTCGCTGGTATTGCTAATATCTATAGGCACTTGTGGTATAAATAAAAAGCTAACTAGACCGTTCTAATCTGTAATTTATTAATTTAGTATGGCACGAAAGAAGGCGGTGGTCCGGAAGAAGTGCCTCCCGGATGGACGGAATGGCACGCCCTCGTCGGCAACTCGGTCTACTACGACTACACATTGTCAAATAATGGAGTTCCCACGCATTCCACCGATCAGTATCTTACTGATGTCATCGTAAGTTATTTTTAAATGTTAAAAGTTTTTAAAACTTTTTTTCAACCTTTATAATCATTCCAAAAATTTACCTACGCAAGTAGAAATATATTATAAAATCAAATTCTTTGTTTGAAATTTACTTGTAATAATAAAATTGCGTATAACGAAAAAAAAACCTATACCTAATTAAATATTAGTTAATTATAAAGTTAAGAAATAAAACATGATCAGTTACCTACCTGCCAGAACGAAATGAAAACAAAAGGTTTTTTTTACGTTCGACATAACAATATTTATGAAATCATAATTCGCCATAGTGATTCGCCATTTAATCTAACTTATCAAGGTTAACGAATAATATTGTTATTGACTCTACACTGATATTGATTGACCTATTAGCGGATTTGGATGATAGGTATTTTGCACCCTAGGTAGACTAAAGCCTAGAATAAGGTTGTAAGTAGACCCGTAGTAGGTACTTCAAAACGGATGTAATCTAGTTGATTGACGAAATATTGGAGGTTCATTTCATGGAGGATTGTCGCCAAATATCATATTTTGGCACCTGGTTCAAAAGTTCCCGAATGGTCCTGAACAGGAAAGAATTACAGTAGATAATTCTTCTCGATTCTAGCGCGAACTGAGCATAAGTTTCATAGAGAATCAGAAATCGTATGACCCATTTCTGATGGTGCTCGCGCCGCCGGCTCCTCACGCGCCGTTCACGCCAGCGCGAAGACATAAGGGCGCTTTCAGGAACGTCACCGCTGTTAGACATCCTAACTTCAATATTGCAGTTGAGGTAGGTAACTAATGACTTTACCCCCATAATCTAGTATTAACTAAAAACGTACAACGACTGCATAGATGAGACGAAATTGATGTCTTCTTCTTCTGGTTTTTTTTTTATTTTAGGATCAGCTTGTGTTTGACCGCAATCTCACCATGCTAAGTGCTGATGTTGCACCTAGCTTTCGGAACACCGATAGGTGATTGGCGACAGATTTTCAACTTGAGGGTGGTAGCCAACCAGTCGTACAAAGCCTACCCTACCACCGTGATAGGTATCCTTCACTGAAAGCCCAAGCTCATTGTAGTATTCGAACCACTACCACTGAGCTATCATCGTAATTGTGTAAATTTTATTGCCAATTCCAGGACAAGCATTGGCTTATGAGAATGCCGCCATCCCCTCTACCAGAAGAGATGATGCCACAGTTGGATTACGTGTATAGGTCGCGTTGGGAGGCGTTATTGTCTGTCGACGAGATGGTGGCAGACGTTCACAACGCGTTGGATAATAATAGTTTACTTGACAACACTTATATTATTTATACATCTGATAATGGATATCATATTGGTGAGTTTGTATTAATTAGATACTATTTATGACAACAAGTGACAACGAGGCAGCCGAGTCACCTGATGGTAAGTGACTACCGTCGCCTATAGACATTAGCAATAACAGGGGGATTTCCAATGTGTTGTACACCTTATTACAATGCCTTAAAGGCAAACTGGCTCTCAAGTGCAATTGCCGGAACACACAAACAGGTGCTTGGCGACAGATTTTCAACTTGAGGGTGGTAGCCAGGCAGTTGAGTACTACAATACAAAGTACCCTACCACCGTGCTGTGGTTTCCTCACGACGTTTACCTTCACCGAAAGCTCAAGCTCATTGTAGGATTGGAACCCACGACCTATTTATAGTTTGGTCGGAAAACATACTTAAGGCTCTATTTACATTGCCGCGGAACGGAATGGAAGCGAATTTTTGTAATAGCATATCAATTGTGTAGCCGCCAACTACGGGAATTCTCGAGAATGCGCGAGGATTCCCCGGAATACGCGCGACCTTTTTTTGGTCGGTATCTAGTTAGTACGTTACACAATTGACATTAACGTAGGTATCTGTTTGTAAGTGAAATTGGGAGACCCAAAAGTTTATGAATATTCTACTAAGGAATATCAACCTTATTTTCAGGTCAATTCTCCCAAGTTTACGACAAGCGGCAACCCTACGAAGCCGACATCAGAGTCCCTCTCTTAGTCAAAGGTCCTGGCGTAGACAAAAACGTTAAAAGCAACCAACCTATTTTGAACATCGACTTGGCACCAACAATCATAGAGTTGGCCGGGTTAGAAGTACCAAAGAGTATGGACGGCAGGCCTTTTAAACTGACTAATACAAACGAGGCTCCGAGAGAAAGGAATATGCTGGTCGAGTACCATGGTGAAGGTAACACAGCGGTGGTGGATTGGAAATGTCCTTGGAAGTATGATGGGGATGAATTATATGTAAGTTGTATTTATTATGTAGCAAAATGTGTTGATCATTATGTAGAGAACATTATGGCTACAGTTTTTGTTGTAAATTTGTTATTTTTTATGGATATAAATTTGAATTTAAAAACCAAAGACGGAGCGCTTAGTTAGTGAGTGCGTAGAGCGATAGCTCAGTGGTAGTGACGTCCGATACCGCGGTGAAGGTCGTGGGTTCGAATCCTAGAATGGGCTTGAGCTTTCGGTGAAAGAAAACATCGTGAGGAAACCATAGTAGGGTATTTTGTAGTACTCGACTGGCTGGCTACCACCCTCAAGTTGAAAATCTGTCGCTAAGCTGGTGGTTGGTGTGTTCCGGCAGTTGCACTTATAAACTGCGTGGTAAAAATAGTAGTTTCCACTGATTGAATGAATTTCAATTTACAAACTAAGGTTATTTTCTATTTTCCAGCAATGTTATCCTTCATTCGAGTGCAAATGTCAAGATTCGAAAAACAATACTTTCGGGTGTATACGGCGTATAGCGGAAAATATAAATATGAAATACTGTGAATTCATCGATAATAAGGTAAATGTTATTTTTTATTATTTGCATATTATATTGACTTAATTTATTTCCTTTTTTTACTAAATTAGGATAATGAATGAAGTAATGTTGACTGACATCAAATCAGCTTCTTATTATTGAAAGTCAATCTGATAATTTATTTTGAGTTTTATATGAAATACTAGTTTGTGACGTCATGTATATGATGGTAAAAGATCTATTTTTGATGGTGCATATTTAATTGGAAATTAAAAATCATCAGGAAGATGAATTTTATTAAGTGTCCGATGTTTTGTTGTATTTTTGGGTGTCTTATACACTGGATAGCGTTTGATATACAGAGTGTCCGATAAGTAGTATGACAAACTTGAGGGGAGATAGGTAGGTAGGCGGCTCACCTACCAAATATACAAAAAAGACCTCAATAAAAAGGTAACTTTCTAGATATTTCGATAATTTTGATTTTTACGTATTGATCTCGAAAACAGTGACACTTTTACTACGTCTATTTTAGTATATTTGGTAGGTGACCCGCCGTAGGTGTCCCTTAAGTTTGTATTGGTAACTACTCACCGGACATCCTGTACACAGGTAGGTATATAGGCAACATCCCTATTGTGATTAGTGTAAAGGTGCTTCTAAACGGGCGTTAAAAAAAATATTACCCCATTTACATCTCATGGAGCCCTTATTAGATTTTTGTAGTTCGTTGTCGACCCACATAAACCTGAATAAAATTGTAAGTCTTGTTCTCTCATATCAATGTAATAATGCGGTATATATTGCAGTTGATATAGAATTGATAACGATGGTTGTACCTTCCACTTTGAACAGACAATGTTGACGACTGTATATTAATGAAGTAGATCATTAATATTAACAACAAAACATTAGTAAGTGAATGGGGCAAGACATGGGGCTAGAAAAGCCCACATACTCAGTTTTCCCTTGCATACCTACCTGACATGACGTCAATCGATCGCAATATGATTGCTTCTATATCATTGGTAATCTTTATTGAAGATTGAACCTAGAAAGCATATTCGATTTGAACCAAAACTTATTATTTTTGGCATGTGATTTGTTTCAGAATTTCACAGAGATATACAACCTGGCTGAAGATCCATACGAACTCGAAAATATAATCGATGAAGTACTACCCGACATAAAACATTGGTATAGTCTTATTTTAGCACGAATGTCGACGTGTACGGGAGCGGAGGACTGCGATAACCCTTTGTCTAATATTTTTATTTAGAGGATTTAGTTGGAATAAAGAAAACTCTATTGCAATAGCCTTGTTTCCATTTACTTGACTCGATTATGGTTTAATTTGGACTTAAATACATACCTAAGGTTTTGCTTTATAAGTTTACTAGTTTTAAAATACTTTTATTATCAAATTATACTTATTGATGAGTACTGAACGCTAATAAATCAGTAATATCTATTTATTAATAATATTGAAATAGCAAAGCGAATTCGCAACAAAATGACGGACATTTAACAAATTTTATTACAAAAAAAAACAACCTTTATAATAACCTAAAAATATGTATAAAAATATTAATAAAAATACATCACAGGCGGGTATGGCATCTTAGCATAACTTGTATTATGTGGTAATCTGAAACAAAGAATTATAATATATGAGAATTAATTATTGTATATTACATTTATTATTGGACTACTACGTCTGATATGGCTACACTACGTCGAGCCGCCTTAAATGAACTGCGCAAACCGTACATTCATGGCATTTTTAACAAAGCATAGTTGTTAGTAGCCTGCGATATCACCAGTAGACAGATAGGGAGAATATAGTGCGAATATTTTTAATATGCTCTAATCATAGACCTACCAAGGGGTCGTTAGATTAAAGCCAGAATATTAGATATTGGGAAATAAAATCATCCTACTAATATTATAAATGTGAAAGTTTTAGAAAAGAAAATTTCTACGGGAACGCGGGTGAAACCACGGGGGACAGCTAGTTAAAAATAAAATACTATAGAAAACCAAAGGTACAAAACTGTTATATTAAGTTTTGTAAGTCAGATAATTATGTTTAAGACGATGATAGTTCAGTGGTAGTGACGTCGGATACCGCGGCGAAGGTAGTGGGTTCGAAACCTACAATGAGCTTTCGGTGAAGGAAAACATCGTGAGGAAACCATAACACGGTGGTAAGGTACTTTATAGTACCCAACTGACTGGCTACCACCCCCAAATTGAAAACTTGAGAGCCAGTGCCCATCTAGGTTTTGTGTGCTTACCAATTTCGGCCACATCACCACTTACCATGGTGAGTTTGCGGTCCAACACAAGCTTATCTTAAAGTAATAAAATGGCTTTTGACAAAACTGTTGCATTGTGTTGTGCAAGTAAGATATTTGACAGTGGATACCTTAGGTTCAGATGTGTGTCAGGTGACAGCAGGCACTTGTTGCCGGTTATGTATGCTGAAGTAGTCAGTCACTTTACTTTGGCATTGCATGTCATCTTTGTACACCAATGGGCATGGAAAGTATTTCTGTGAACAAATCAAAGTCAAAACCATTTATTCAGTTTTGGCCCTAGAAGGGAACTTATGAAGGTCGAATTACAGAAGTTACCACCGATTCGGAAGTCAGCCTTCAACTGAGAAGAACCGGCAAGAAACTCAGCAAGGTTACATTTTTAAAATTTTTTTGGACTATCTAACTATATTGCCTTTTTTTTCAATTGTTTAATTATTTTATTCTTAAACTAATACATAAAAATATATAACCAAATGTTATTAATATAAATCAAATGTTATATACCCCACCAGTGTCGTGGACTATCGTGATGATGGTCGTGGGTTCAAATCGTACAATTAGCTTCAATTTCAGTCAAATGCACAACGAGTCAACGAGACACTAGCACGGTGGCAGTGAATCCAAAACGCGAAAGTGTGTCTGTCTATCTGTTACATCTTCACGCTTAAACAGCTGAATCTATTTAGATGAAATTTGGTGTAAAGATAGATGGAA
The DNA here is from genome assembly GCA_951361185.1 of Ochropacha duplaris. Lineage (NCBI taxonomy): Eukaryota > Metazoa > Arthropoda > Insecta > Lepidoptera > Drepanidae > Ochropacha > Ochropacha duplaris. The sequence continues at coordinate 5,355,341 of OX592711.1, read as the reverse complement.
CCTTGGAGAAGGACATAGGATATTTTTTATCCCGGGAAATGATAAGATTCCCGGGAACGCAGGTGAAAACGCGGGATGGAAAACTAGTTTGAAATAAAATTGTCATTTTTAGCACAGTGGAAGGAATTTAACATGAAACTTGTTTTATACGCACCTGGACAGCTTTTATTCCTCCAGATATATCCACAGTTGGGACTACTTGTTTCGGTTTGAGGTACTTAACAAAACGGATGATCTCTGAGAAACTGGAATGTTCACTGTATGGTATTCCTAAAAAAAAACAAAATGCACTTTAGTTGATACAAATAAGGTTTTAAATGATGAAAACGTATATATATATGTAAATGTTATTCACCGTGTATAGTGACCATATCGGATTCAACACTCGTGTTCTTGCCTATTTCCCATCCGCTGGGCTTAAACGCCACAACTTCTGAAAAAGCCCCCCGTAGACTATCAAGGTAATTTCGTAATTTCTGCAAGAAAAAATACATTATAAATATCGTAGTTCTTACAAACTATGTATGGTATAATTTTAACAAAATAGCGAAAGTACTTTTAATAAAGAAAGTACTTTCAAGGTCATCTGGAAGTGGGTTAGGTTTTTGATAGATTTGGTTTTGATTTGATTTGGTAACTTCTTCAATTCGACCTTCATAAGTGCCCTCCTAGGGCCTAAACTGAATAAAAGGTTTTGACTTTGACTTTGAGATTTTACTTTAGATTTTATAACACTATTTTAATTTTCATCAATATTCCTCCCTTGTGAAACCCTATTTTATATGCCTTTCATGGCAAAACATAGAGTACACATTGTTAATTAAGATCTTACTACCTAATCCTACCTAGTTCCTAATCTATAGGTAGTAATAATTAAGAGGTAAAGTTTGCGAGTTGGTGAGGTTGTAGGGGGTTATCTCTGGATCTACTGAACCGATTATGAAAATTCTTTTAGCAATAGAAAGTCACGTTATTTGTGAGTGTAATCGGCTATATATTAACCCGAAATGAAAAGATCCCACGGGAACACGGGTGAAACGGCGGGGGACAGCTAGTTTCTAATAAACAATGGTAGGTACCTCATGCGTCAAATCCCGCATTGGTACAACGTGCAACTGACACGACTGCGGCGGCGCGTGGCTGAAACTTCTACCCTCCACTGTTTGTAAAACTCGATCTTTCTCCGGACAAGCCCATACTGTGCAGCCGACGCGGTGAGCCATGCCTAGGAAAAACTTTTCCTTACCTGGTTAAGTAGCAAAAGATATATTAAAGTCATGATAGTTTTTTTTATAGCACAACTATTTTCGTGGAGAATGGTGTTGGTTGTGCAATTACCCTTTTGTTTAGCAAATATTTTTATGTTTATGTTTCATTGTACAAACAATTGTTTGTTTTCCTCAATAAATAAAAATAAGATGAAAAAATAAACTCCGATCAAATAAAAAAGGTAGACAGAGCCCTGCGCATTTACAGTGAAGCTCAAAGGAAGCCGATCGCGAACCTGTGCGACGCTATTTGCTCTGTGTAGATTAGATACCACAAAAGACAACGAGGCAGGCGCGTCACCTGATGGTAAGTGACTACCGTCGCCTATAGACATTAATTCCAGGGGGATTGCTAATATGTTCGACTCCTTATTACAGAGCCTTAAAGGAAACTGGCTCTCAAGTGCAACTACCGGAACAACACCAACAGGTCCTTGACGAGAGATTTTCAACTTGAGGGTCAGTCGAGTAATATCCACCACCGTGCTGTGGTTTCCTTACGATATTTTCCTTCACCGAAAGCTCAAGCTAATTGTAGGATTCGAACCCACGACCTTTGGAAAGACTATAATACCTCTGTGGTAGTAACCGTCGGAAACCACAGCGTCTGCCTGCTTATCAAATTCGCATAAATATCACTGAGTAACAAATACTAACCAATAGTATAGGTGCCACAAACGATGAGAACTGACGCAAATTTTTTGCCGGCTTTCTCTAAGTCCATCTTCTTTTGACGCAGGATGTAAAGGGCCATTTCGAGACTTTGGTCTTGGGTAGGAAAGTCGTAGCGAGGATTGCAATATCTACACATTAACTAATATTTAGTATTATATTTAAGGGAAATATTTTAGGATAACTAAAGGTTTTTGGCTACAATGGAGTCTTTAAATTACAAAAATTTGGCCCACTTTCTTTAAAACGACACGTAGCGGGAAAACTGACTATTCAAGGAATAGGTAATTCTTTACAAAAATATAAGGAAAAGACATTGAACAACGTACGTGGTATCAAGATATATGGTGTGAATATCTTTATTCCAGAACACGGGATATGATTCCATAGTGGGTGACGCTCTAAAGTCCCCTGTATGTAGCATTGTCTTTCCATTAGGTAATGTGAACACCAGCATAATCGCTCCTGGACAACTGAAAAAATATTATACATTGAGTTTTTTCAAGTAAACGAACTTGAGGGGGAGATAGGTGGGCAGATCACCACATATTTAAATTTTTCCGATATTTATGCATCGATTTTTGAATTTTAGATATGAAATATCTCAAAAATGGTGACACTAGATAGATAGATACTAGGTAGATAGGTTATAAGCGCTCCGAAAGCGGGAGGCTAAAGAGTGGCTACTTAGCCTAACTTGACCTGTGTCGCATCACTGGCATCAACGGATGCACTTCATGTGCAATTAAAAGTAAAAAGAGATTTTAAAAAAACATTGTGTGTTATGACAATATCGTAATGTAGTGTGGATATTGCAATATTAAGGGATTTAGATATGTAATAAAGATATATTAATGAGAAGTCTCTGAAAATGTGCGCTGTACAGGTTACAGCCTAAAAAATATTGGCATAAAGCAAGGTCTTACAGCACAATAACAGGAAAAATTCCAAAAAATAAAAATGTTGACAATTAAGCTCATACTGAATTGTATGAGCGCCCATACAACTCAGACTGCTAGCTTGGCGTCAACTATGTACGTGTAGGGACATCCATTAATTTTCAACTGTTTTTATTTTTTGCCTTGCTTTTTGCCAAATTTCGTGATTCTAGGTCAACGGGAACTACTATATAGGTTTTCGACCCAAAACCTATAGGTTACTTCCGGTTGACTTAGAATTATAAATTTTGGTTAAAAGCAAGGTCTTACAGCTCAAGTAAAGCGAAGATTCCGAAAAATAAAAAAAGTTGAAAATTAAGGCAAATTTTGGTATTTACTGATAAGTTTTCGCGAAAATCTAATTTTGAGCATATCTTTCTACCGTGTTGACTCAGGACCTTGATTTTTATACACCTAATAGGGACTATTATAGAACTTAGTATCTGGTAAAATTTCAACTACCGTTCCTGAGAAAATCGGTGGTGACACACGGACAGACAGACAGACGGAAAAGTATTTATGAAAAAAGGTACTCACTGGTTAGCCTCGATCGCTGTCACCTCGACACTCTCGATCCGTATAGTCTGATCTACGTTTATTACGTGAATATACTTTGGACTTACGCCTAGCCGAGATATGCATAGATCAGCTGAAAGTAATTTATTTATTTGTGTTAAAAAACAACACCATAAATATATATAATTAAAATTAAAAATGTAAGTAATTATGCATATGCAACCAGCAATGTTAACCACAGGTTTAGTTTACTGAATATAATTGAGTAGCAGTGGTAATATTATTATTAAATAAATAAACAAAACAGATACCTGACATAAGTATCTACCAAAGTAAAGGTATAAAACAAATCACGCGTTCCCGTGAAATTTTCGTAACATAGCGTGACTCAATAAATGGGCAAATCCAACACAAATAATTTTTCAATTCGAACCAGGAGTTCCTGAGATTAGCGCATTCAAACAAACTCTTCAGCTTAATAATATTAGTATAGATAGCCACTACAAAAGAAGTCATCTATGGATTCCCGAGGGACCAGGTGCTATGCAAATATTTTAATATCACTGTTTGATTTTCGTATGAATGTATTAAAAAACTGAAAGTCAGAGACTTGTATACTAAATGCAAAAGAACCTTACCAGTAATTTTAGAACAAAACAATAATTTACTGAAACTTTTCTTGAGACCAGAATAATGATCTGAATGGAAGTGCGTCAAGAAATAATGCTTCACATTAGGAATGTCTCCGTAAGAAAAAGCGTCCACTGCAAAGTGAGTGCCTGCGAAAATAAATGCCATATGAAATATAGTAGGACACCACCACCAGGACTGCAAGTAATGGGTAAGTGGAAGTGCTTCATAATTACCTGCAACAATCTTATGGTACGGAATAGATCTGCTTGTGACTGATGTTCTATTTGACTTTGACCTGGCTGGTAAGCTGAATTTCATAGAATCTATTTTAATTCTAGGAGAGTTTGAGCCCGCGCTATCATTTCGACCCTTTGTTGATGGCACACGCGGTACTTCTGAGCAAGACACCTTAATGTCTGATTGTTTAGGTGAGTAATTGGTTCGTTTTGAGGAGCCCACCCTCGCAGACCTCGGTAACGCCTCATTGTCTTTCCAATTCCCTTGACAACTTATCCTTCCACATTCAAATTTTGCGTCGGCGACACTCGAGTTCTTGCTCATTTCCACTTCATCACGTACTACATTGTCAATTTGACTATTACACTCTAAAGATTTATTCAAACTTCTAACTTCAGATACCTTCACTGAGTTTAAAATATTAGTACATTTAGGAAAAAAGCTGTCAATAGATTTTTGACTCAACTGAACACCACTTCCATTTTCAATAACACTATTAAAAACTGACTTTCTCTTGCCCCTCTGAAATTTACTTTTATTAAAATTTTGTTGTTTCACTAATTTATAATTTGGAGGCTGAACAATGACATGGGAAATCTTCTCAATGGCATTTGTGTTTAAAATTAGAACTTTTGAGTTTTCTTCTTGCTTGTCAGTTGGTGACAATTTTTTCTTTTTAATTTCTAATTTAACAGCTACAGATTTTCTTTTGTTTAAAGTAGATCTTGTTTCATTCATATTCTCATCAAGATCACTATCGGTGGATATGAGTGAGCTTTCAACTATATCACAGTCAACTTTTGCTATATTATTATTAGCTTGCTGGACAGAGATTCTTTTAATTCTACTTGTATTGGAACTAATGTTTATACCATTAAAATCATTTATGCCAAATGAAACAGAAACAACTGTTTTATCAACATAATCATAAGCCACAGTATTTTCAGTAGCTGAAGATGCAGTTATAAGAGATTCATTTACTTTTTTATATTGGCCTGTTTCAATATACTTATCAATGAAATCTAAATCTTTAAAACTAATTGGGCTCCTAATATTCAGACTTAATTTGTTTTTATTTGTATTTAAATCATCAATAGCTGAAAATCCTAAGCTGCCTGTGTCATAATTATTTCTTTGCTTGGTAATATTTATGGAAGTACTCGGATCATTTACTATAAAGTTATTTTCATTTTGGGAGTTCTCTTTATATATTGAGGTTTTCTGAAAATAATAATAAATTTTTAGTCAATATAAACAATTGTTTTTAATAATGAAATTAGTATAAATAGTGAGAAGTTGTATTGTATATAATGAAAAACTTACCTTTTTAATAACAACCTTTGGTTTAGGAAACCCACTCTTTCTTCGTAGTGATAATGAACACCGGCTAGCCACTGAATTCTGTAAACATGGAAACAGTTGATGTGTAGATACTTCCAAGAGACTAATATTAAAAGTATCAATATAAACTTGAGACATGATTCCTAGAAAGCTATTTTTTATTTAGGTAGTTTTCAGACGATATACTATACGTGAAGGTTGTGAATCGCGTTTCCTGGAATTCCATTTTTATAAGAAGTTAGGGACCCAAGTGAGAGCCAATTAAAAAAAGTTCATTCTATGTATAAAAATACCTGAGTAAGTGTAATATCGCCGTTCTGTTTCTTTACACTTCTTGGATTTAAGAGGGATGGTACATAATCATTGATATCGTCGAAGTTCATTTTCCATTTTAAAGTAAACAAACAAATGAAACAAATTCACGATAATAAACATTTCATATTTTCTTTCGACCATTTTTTTAGTTTTTTCGCTCCTTCCTTCAGAGCAGGCTATAGTCTACTGACCATACTGCCTGCCTAGTCTTACGACGACGTATTCATTCATGTCGGCTATGTTTAGGGCTGGCTTAGTACTCAAGGTCAAGTAGTAAGTAGTTTTACGTTTATGTTATAGTCACGTTATATTGTCACATTCATTGTAAAGTCTAGTCCTCGTCCGTACAAGTCCGGTCAGGTTTTAGTGAAATTGGCACTAAAACTTTTTTGGGACAACTTTTTATCCCGGGAAAAGGTAAGATCCCTCGGGAATGCGGGTGAAACTACGCTGAACTAGTATTTAATAAAAAGTAGCCTATGTGCTATTCCAGACTATAATCTATCTCCATGCTTTTCATCCAGATCCATTTAGCCGTTCTGGCGTAAATGAGTAACAAACATACATCCATCCGTCCATCCAAACTTTCACATTTATAATACTAGCTGTTCCTCGCGGTTTCACCCGCGTTCCCGAGGAATGTCTTCCCGGGATAAAAAGTAGCCTATGTGCTATTCCAGACTATAATCTATCTCCATGCCAAATTTAATCCAGATCCATTCAGCCATTCTGGCGTAAATGAGTAACAAACATACATCCATCCAAACTTTCACATTTTTATAATATTAGTAAGATTAGTAGGAGGAGTACATACTCGTACCTAAGAGCCAGCATCTTTCACCTTCCGAAATGAGAGTCTCTAAATACATTATTCATATATAATACTAGCTTTACGCCCGTAGCTTCGCCCGCAAGGACTACACGATTTTGGCTGATTCGTTTTTTTCAGTTCTGTCTATATAATATGGCTACTCCAATTAGCTTATTCTAATAAAGTCAATATCATGAAGTTAGAATTTAATTAAGAACTTCTTTATATACATATATAATTGGTGTTTTTTCTGTCTGATGCCAAATTGATCAAACTGCTATTATTACTGACTCTGGAACAGGCATGAGAAGCAATCTTCCCTTAAACTCTCATAAACTTTCCGTTTCCCCGTTTTAAATACTTATAGATAGACATTGGCAGAAATATCCTTGATTGCCAGATAGAAAAGAAAAAACAAAATATTGAAAACACGTCAGTACTTAATCTGTTCTTGCCAGTTCAAAAATAAATAGTTAACTATTTCCAGACTACCGAGACTGTATTAAGTAATTAACCCTTTAAAATAATATAAAATTAGGTGATAAATTAGAAATTTCAAGTAAATAATACATTTATTACTTACTATAATAATTACAGTTATTCTAAAGCAAAGAGCAAAATATTTTACTTATCTAAAAAGTATCGTGATGGCAATAGTTGCTGAAACTTCAATAATTTAATTGCTTTGGAGTAGTGTTGGTTGTAGGTGAATGAGCTCTTTTATATAAATCTTATTGGAATAAAATTAGGTCGTAAATTGGAAATATATCTAATAATTCTTGGTTTAATTTGCATGTGAGTATTTATTAATTTATTATATTTAAATGTTATGTTAGGTTAGAACTTGCATATAATTTCTGCTGACTGTCCCTGATAATTCTTTTCCAATAATTTTAAAATTCTATGCTTAATAATTAGGGGCTGAAAGTGGCTTATTTATTTTGATGCTAGATAAAGGTCCATAACGTATCATGACATGTTTCGAAGTACCTATAGGCGTTGCGCTTCAATGGACATAAATAAATCAATATCGCGTTGATCAAAGATAAATACTTGCGTGTTTATGTACACAAAGTAGATCACTGTTTTAATGGTATTAGATCAAATTAATTTACATTTGTAGGTTATATTTATATTGAACAAATAAAAAAATTACCTACAGTTTTCGGCCATTCAGACACTTTATTGGATGATATTCATCCAGGAAGATTGTATTATTCTGTAACGTTATTTTTTAATATGAACAAACACAAATGCATTTCTATTTGATATTCTTTTATTTTATTTTTACTTACTGTGTAATAAGAATCAAATTTAACAAGTACATCAAACTGTATTTATCACATCACCAATTTTCTACAATCCTGCAAGGCTGAAGAGAAAAAAGGTCAATGTAATTACAAGAAAGTTGCATCTAATAGCACACAAATAATCGTAATCAAGAAAAAACATTGAGAAATGGCAGGCTCCAGGCGTGCTCGTAATCAGACTTCTCCAGTAGTTATACCACATCAAAATTCTGTGTCTGATAATGGAAGAGCACGTCAGAATTTGAACCCTGAAGCATTAGCAGCTATGAATAAAGAACAACTCCGCGCAGAGTGCAGAAAAAGAGGGCAGCGTACTACGGGCAACAAAAATGAGCTGGTATAAGCTGTTTGAGTTTGTGTTTGTGCTTTTATACTTTTTTAAGCCGTCCATGTTGTAGTGCTTCTAATATTTTTTATCGTAGATTTTTATGTTTTTGGTTATTAATTTAATGATTAATTTATATATTTATTAATAAGTCGCTATATTATAAATATAATATATTTATCATTCTTTTAAGTTTTATTTGTGTGCATATAATATATGTTAAAATATTAGTTACTTAGTTACATATTATTCCTTTTATTATTTAGCTTACCAAGTTTTGATTACATTGCTGCTTGTTTTGTACAACTAAAGAAATGCTTGTGAAGTAAAATTTTGAAAAAAAAATTTATTCACAAAAAAGTTATGAAATTAACAGTTTGTGATTCAAATAAATTCAAGTTCAAACCAACTGGCAGTAGAGACATCTACTTATGTATATGTTATATTAATTAGAAAGCATTTTCAATAGCTGTTGGCTAGAAATGTTGGCACCATTGAGTGGCATATTATGTATTTCAACACTCACTAAATTCTTGTGTTCTTTTCCTTTGCTCATTAGTTGATATTGATATATTGGTGATTTTAATTATTGTTAACACCATTCATGGTACTTATATTGCATGATGAGACTTGCATTTTTAAGTCTAGTAAGATTTAATTTAACTGTGAAATAAAATATTTCCTAGGTCCAACCTTCTGATTAATGATTAAGTAAAAAAATTATAGGCATTAACAATTTTTACTATGACTTTTCTCACTTATACTATTTCTATGCCATCAATCAAGTGCATCTTCGCGGATCTTGATGCTATTAACAATTTGTGTCATTCTTAAAACATTCCTAGTATTTATTAACACAAGCCGTAGATACTTTTGGGGCTATTTTTATTTGTCAGTAAGTACTTTCTGACTATTTTAATCATTGAAGTTCGATTTCTATTACAGTCTATACAGTACGACATGGATCATGCATAATTAATTAACGTGGCCTGCAATGGAACTAATAGTAATACTAAGACTTAAGAGAGTATTATCAGCGTAATTTATTTAGTAGTACTCAAGACAATGTAGCGCCAACGCAATATGTCAACCATGTTCATTTTGATTGATGTCGGTCGCATTCACGGACCGAAGACGTAGGTTGTTATGATTGACTTCGATACGGTATTATATTGGGCCCTAAGCCATGTTTTATTTACTTTGGATACAGTCTTTATTGTTACCTAAAATCGAAATTTATATTAATATTTTCAATTTTAAAGTTGAGCGAATAGGTAAACAATGGAATAACCTACGTATTGTTTCTTTTTGAAAATTCTTTAGTATGTGAAAGAATTGCTTGTTTATTAAAACTCAGTGCTATTGCCTCTGCATGTTTATTTTTCGAGGAATTCCGATGTGTTCTAACTCCTAACAGACGGACTGAAAACAATAGACTTTTAATTAATTTTATAAATAATATTTATAAATTTAAATATTATTTATTCCTGGAATTCTATTTTTTATGTAGGTAGTTTTCGGACGTCCGTCTGATCCGCGATTCAAAGGGTTATGGCGATGTTAGCTCAGTCAGTGATAGTGACATCGGATACCGGAAGGCCGTGGGTTCGAATCCTACAATGAGCTTTCGGTGAAGGAAACATTGTGGTGAAACCATGGCACGGTGAAATTACCCTACTTTGTAGTACTCGACTGTCTGGCTGTGCCACCCTCAAGTATTCTGTCGCCAATCGCCAAGCACCTATCGGTGTGTTCTGACAGCTGCACTTGAGAGCCAGTTTCCTTCTAGTCTTTGTGTGCTTACCACCTACGCCACATCATCATTTGCGTTCAAACACAAGCGTATTCAAAGTAAAAATTAATAAAAAAATGTTCTTCTGAAACTAAACTAGTCGTAGTTAGGTACTAGTAATTCTCATTTAAAACTAGACAAATGCTTAATTTGCTTAAGCTCTCAATACATTAAAAGTCATAATTTATATACCAGTCACGTCAGTTTAGTGCAAGAAAAGACCAATTACCGGAAAAGACTCGCGCACGGAGAGTTCCTAACAAAAATAATTTTAAACAGTATTTTTAGGATTTGTGTGCTTACCACCTTCGGCCACATTATCACTTACCATACCATAGTGAGATTGTAGTCAAACACAAGCCTATCCAGAATAAAAAAAAATATTTTTAGGATTCCGTTGTCACCCTTAGGTAAGGTATATTATTATTGACCTCTTAATATTTCTGTACCTACTTGTTCGCTGCCTATCTATCTACCTCCTCCAATCCATACTTAAATTTTAGACAGAATCAGAAGTTTACAGCTCATATGATTTTGTCTGTCATCCATAAATTCTTGGAACATCCTTTTCTTTATTAATGTCACTTAAACACAATTTAATACAGAGTTCATTACACTCTACTTTACCATTTATTTATATGTATGTAGTGAAGTACTCACTTTTAAATGAATCAATAGAATTGTACACTCAACATTATTTAAATGAATCAATAGAATTGTACACTCAACATTATTTGGTTCCTTTACATTGCAGGTTCATACTTTATTGTCAGCAGGTTAACAAGTAGATAGGTAGTCAGTAAAATAACCAAGTACACGGTAATAAATTGCGCTTTCGCATCGAATCTGCAAGTCCAATAAAAAAAAAGAATTTGAGGTCGTGTTCTCTCGCCCTTTCTTCCCAATCATTTACTATCAGGTTTCTGTTGGGTGTGAATATTTAACGAGAAGACTTGAGTTCATATGTGTTTTGGTATCCGACTTCCTTTTAAGATAATTTATAGTGACAAAAAGAGGAAGCCGCACCACAATGTCTGAATGAGTATGAAAAGCCCTACGTTCGGATATAGGCGGATGTCTAAGTAAATACGTAATATCCACCAAAAATTGTGTACAACTATGTCAGCAGACGTCTACGTTTGTCTAGTTGTTTATTAATTCCTCAGAGACAACGTCAATTCTAGATTGTGTGCATTGTCTGTTGGAAACCCATTTTCTATTAAATATTGAATCATTAACTTGCTAATTGACCGGTAGACCATATCTAGAATTATCAAGGTTCGATTCCTACATTTGACATTGATTACCTATTTCTATTTATGATTCATAGGTCTGACCTACATCGATAATAAAAAAAACCGCTCGTAAAAATATTATATTTAGAAGTAAACATCGATATCGTGAACATATGCGGGTCAGTGGACCTGTGTTGTGTCTGACCGAGTACACAACATACGCATGTTGCTCCCGACGATCACGCCACTTCGGCTATTTCCGGAATTCAAACCATCGGCCAATTAAATATAGACTCTAGTGTCAAGGGCATAAAGTAATACACATTTTTCGGTATGGTTGCAAAATGAGTTTTGACAAAGCACTGTAAATTAACATTATAATTTTTTTAGCAGTACTGTATAATAACGTTGTAGTTACTGGATAATAAGGTTGGATTTGTGCATAAGGTTTAAAATTAAATGTGTTGTGAGTACCTACCTACCTAATGTTTTGGAGGGAAGCCACGTTGGAATGAATACTGGCGGATATCCCAATCATCTGTTCAATGATACTACAGTAGTTGAAACGATATTTCATCGTTGTTTACGTCTTTTCCGTCAACGGTTGTTTATGAAATTAATTTACTATCCATTGGCTCATTACGATGCATAAAATAAACAAACAAAATTCCAACAACACGACAATATACTATCCCCGTTGACGCTTTGTCGTCAGCCAGTAATTTATTTCATTCCCAATTAAAATTTTGCTGCCAGACTGGTTTCTGCTATGAGAAAAAACAAATTGGCGGGGTTAAACATATCTTCGATGTTAATTTGTTTTCGACGAGCACAAAGAAATGTGAAATTACGGTGAATAGATCTGAATTGGGTCTGATGTCTATATTTATTTTCACTTTTGTCTCGTGGAACATCAGTTTTGCCCGGCCCGGCCGGCCCCAACTGATAGTGAAATAAGAGAGAGTGTTCTTGACTTGAAAGTGAAATTCTTTTAGTGGCGTGATGTCACAGACATTTCACTCACGACTGTGTAATGTAATAAACGGGTTTTGTGTTTGTGTTACAACTTTGGGACGTCCAATTGTATAAACATAATTTTAATGAGGTACGTATGTAAATTGCTGTTAAATAATTTCCAAAGTTATTTATTTAATTTAACATTAAACTAACAGGTGAGTTTATATTTTAACAAAAAATTATTGGTTGCTCCATAATAAACATTATTGCATTAGTTTCATACCTATCTGCGCAACGCCTACATCAAATAATCGTAATTCGTAAAGCATCATTTTATTTCCATTATCGTTTTGATTGACGCGTGGAGGACAGTGCGTGATTTTGGTTTATTTAGTTAGGTAATATCTATCTATTTACAACTTATAGATAACAGTACCCATATAATATATAACACATAGTTTCCATTGATGTTTTTTTTAAATCAGTTCAGTAGAGATTATAATCCAAATATTACCTCTATACACAAACACAAAATAAACCTTTATAATATAAGTATAAATAAAATAAATAATATATTTTCAAATGGCATACAAAACTGACCAGTCGTTTTAACAACAAAATGTTAAATATCTATTCTCTTCAACCTAAAGATAGATACCCAATCAAAATATTATCTTAAAATTTTAAAAACATTCTGATAACTAAAACCTTCATGCCGAGTCGATAAAATCTACTGAGCGAGTTAATCGTATGGACTCCATAACGTCGGAAATAATTAATAACAACACTGTGAACATTAGTAAAATTAAACGATTGTTGCGGATGAGTGACTCAGGGACCGACAATTTTCTTTAGACATTGCGACGTTCCACTATAAGGGAATCAGCTTGTATATCCTAGTGCTAGCATACGGAAAGGAAAATTAGGGTATTATTACTGTAGGTATAATCTTTTAGCATCAAAGCAATTTTAGCCTAGGTACTAAAATGTCGATCGACGTCTCGCCTTCATCAGATCGTAACTGCATCACCATATCGTGGCAATAATCAGGCTCCGTAGTTTCAACCAGTTTGGTCTGAACCACTTGCTTTATACTTAACTTAGTTTCACTTATCACTGCACGTTTTGCATTTTTCCATCTTGATTTGAATTGTAAATACATACGTGATTGTGTATGGTTCGTAAGTTTTATGATTAATTTCTTAAATGCTTATTTATTCTAACGTTTTTGTTACTACGCAATTTGTGGTAGCAATTGTGAGTGTAAGTACCTACATTACTTTGCGAGAAATGGGTATACCATAATCTTATTAGACAGTCGTGTCTTCTGAGATAAGCGGTCAAGTGAACAAATGTTATCTATGTCTTTGCCAGATAATCGTTTATAGTCTGCGTATTACATACGCGAATCGCTGGCACAAATTGCTTATTTCCGAGAACAGATGTGTATCATTTGAGCGACAATGACCAGCTAGCGACGCCATTTTATATAACATTTCTGTTTTAATTTCCGTGTGTTACAATACTAGCCAGTCAGTCGGCATGCCTAGTAGATTACAAACCGAACAACGATCTACGTCGGTGACGTTATTTTCAACGAGCGGGTTTCGCGCATTACCGGTTGTGAAATAGTAAATTAGAGCCACTTAGCCACTTCTGTTTGTAGATCATAGTGAAGTAGTTTGGTACCTAGTAGTAGTAAGTAGATATACAGGGCGTCCGGTAAGTAGTAAGGCAAACTGTAGGGGAAAATAAATGAGCGGCTCACCTACCAAATTCCTATACAAAAATGACCAGGGTAAAGTGTCACCATTTTCGATATATTTAATATCTAAAATTCTCAAAAATAGAGTCATTTTTAATGAGGTAATTTTTGTACATTTAGTAGGTGACCCGCCCACCTATCTCCCCCTTAAGTTTGTCGTACTACTTACCGGACCTGTAGAAGCCGTAGCTAATCTTAATGTTGTATTTTACCAAAAATATCTGTTATCCAAACTTTGAGTGCCTTATTGTCTGCGCCAAATCGATTAATTAATTCTTGCCAAAAGTAGATCTATAGATTAAAATTATAGCAAATTACGTAGATAGGTATATAGGTATTTATATTTTCGATATAGCGAAACTCTAAAATCATACAGATTGTAGTTATGAGTTTTCAGTTTCGTATTTATTCACTTACCTACCTAGTAGTTTCGCAGGCACTTAGAATTATCTTATAAAAAAAGCTTCGATATATTCATTGCTATATATCTATTTATAATTAATGAATGACCGTTTATCTAGCTGTTTGTTATCAATTTCTAGTCCACTAATTTGAAGTCTTTTATTAAATAACGCTTCAAAGAAATCTGGTAACAAGCAGTCGTTAAATATTGTCAGTCTAGTTCTGACTTTTTGAAGTGACAGAGCAGACCACTTTGTAATTTAAGCACATGACTAGTTTGTTGGCAATGCTTTTCAGACATATACCAAAAAAACAGATTCTGTTGCGACTGTTTTAATGATGGCCCAGTATTTTGTCTATTTATGCCGCTAGGTGTCGCAAAGTCGCTATTGCTTTTAACTCTCCAACACTATATTTAGGTACGTATTGATTGACCTAACTAAGCCATTTGTTATAAATCTTTACCTCAGTTACTAAGCATTACCAAATTTGTTAGGTATAGGTACCTAGGTACTGCTTGGTATGCGCTGGTCTAGTTTTACTTGTCGCCTGGTAACTTCAATGAAATTAAGTTATAACAGTATAGGTATATGTCACTTATCTTAGAATATATATTATATGTCTGTGTATATTTCACATAACACTATGTCAACAAGGAAAAACGTAATTAAATTTAACAATGAACTCCGTTATAAAAGAGGCTTAAAAATATGATTTATTACATTTGTATATGTACGTCCCTGTGTTCATTTACACTAGAAACCTAATTATGTACAAAGATAATATAATAATATAACTAATTTAAATTATAACATTGTACCCAGCTCGCCCGTCTCGGGTACTACAAGCTGGCGGCAGCCGTGCAGGCGGACTCTGACCAGCGCACGCGCAACGGACTCCACCATCCTCATCCCAAGGAGATAAGGTTATTGATGAATTTAATCATTCACTCGTAAAATATTATAGGGGCGATTTTTCATGCACTCAAACTATTCTGATAATTCACAAGTTTACTTTATACTTAAACACACACACACATCCATACATCATACACAAAACTAAAACACATACACATATAAATACACACACATTCACATATATCACTCAAACAAATAAAAACAGATACACATAACAAAAGAAGTCAGATATTTGTAAATTTAAAAATAAGGCTAGATTATTTTTTACATCAATTAAAATTAGATCCTATTGCATAGGAGAGGGTACTGACTTCTGTAACCTTGCAGCTCAGTAAATTTAATTTTAAATTAAATTTTATGTGAATAAATAAATTATTTTTACATATTTCAAATTAACAGGCAGGTACCGCGTATGTGTTAAACACAGTATACGTGATTATACTGTCAATCTTATATTTTACCTACTTAGGTCTTAGAATTAAAGAACAAAGTAGGTCACATAACTCGTAAGATAAGATAAAATATAGTGTACCATATTCATATTCTTAATTCTGTTAGTGAATATTACAAGGAATTATATGCAGTGAATTGTTTCGATATTACAACAGCTAGTTGCAGCTTATTCAATGATAATTATGTCTACTAATTACCTACTATTTGTCCCACTCGTTTTCACCCGCGTTCACGAGGGCATCCTCCGGGGTTAGGTGTCCTTACGGGTAGAATTTACAAAATTCCTTAGCGGGTACCTACTCTCCATGAGGAATCTATCAGCAAAATTTCCACTAGCATTTAAGATTTCGTGATTAATCAGTGATATTTCGCTTTTGTATTAACCTATTAATAATCTCGTAAACAAGTATGTATTGCATGCATATCTAGGTTTGGACAAGAACAATAATTATTGTCAGCAGTGATTATAATGAGCAGTTTATATTTGGTCTAATCTAAGCTTGGGGAAATCCTGAAGGCCATTGATACTAACGTGGCGCGTTTTAAGGGATTCCCGCGAGGATATAATGCTAAACGATAAACGTCATATAATATGTGTATGTTCTATATTTAGTAGAACTATATTAGAATTAGTTAAGTGTTGCCAGTGGGACACAAAAATCCCCAGTACACAATCAGCACCGCAACATTATAGACCTGTGCGTTGTGAGTGCTGTTAAGCGTTGAACTTGTTAAAAATCTATGCATAGTATTAATCAAGTAAGTTAGTAGGTACGTAGTCAGTGACGTAGTTATAATTTTTTTTAAATCCTGTAAAAATCGGTTTATATAAATAATAAAATACTCTCAATATTTAAAAAATAAGATGGTGATTAGTCATAATAGGAACCTTGCCCTAGGTGTGCTTGAAAAGTTTTTGTGCTAGGTACCGATCAAATCAGTAGCTTAGAATTCTGATTGGAAAGTTAAACTTAACTTTAAACTAAGACATTCAAACAGTTTCCTTGATATTTTTCTGTATTTTAGGAGCAAATCCACACCAATGGACACGGAAAGTTTGGTGCTATGGAGGCGGCCTCTCACCACACTGGAATATTTCTTCAGGGAACTATTAATATTAATAACTACAGGAATACAAAGGTACATTAATAAACAATTTATTTGAATAGCTGTTAACGGGGTTCAATATTCTTCGTACATGCAATTGGCCGTGTAAATAAATATCGTGAGCTAAATTAATTTTGCTTGTCATGTTTACGAATTACTTTTCGAGGTCGACTACACAACTATAGATAAAACATTGTGACACAAAAGTTCTGATTAGTTTATTGATGATAAATTTAAAGTGACCATGGAAACCGCGAAATTTAAAAATATAATTTATCCTCATATTTTTTTATATAAAATGCATATCTCTTCCTATATAACTCAAAGAACATAGGATTTTCCGGTTCTTACAACGCATTATTATGTATGTTGCGCTAATAGTATAGTGTTTTTTTAATTTCGGTAACACTAACAAAGCATTTAACAGAGTTGCTATCTTGAAAATGTATGTTGCTATTTAATCCCGGCCGAATATTTTATTGAATAATTGCCCGAATGTTTTATTTTACATCTCTAAATCATGCTTTAGGTTACATTCATTGTGATTAAAACGGTCACAATCTAAACTGGTGGCATTGCCAACTTTCTAAACCAACTCTTTTTAATTTCGCTCGACATAATATACATGGCTAGAAAGTAATATATAGTTTTTTTTTCTTTTTCAGATTACTAGCGTACAAATTGCTTGCTTTAACAATAGTTTTATTAGCCACTGGTACAATTGTTTCGTACCACATTAGCGGTCCGCACCAGCCGTATGTACAGGTATGTAATTTTAATCCTTATTACAACTTCATACAGTTTTTTTCATGTTGGTTATGTTAGTTTTTGGTCCAGTCATTCTGTTAAGGACGAGTTAAGCTACCTGTTTTAAAGGCTGATGATATCCATTTTGATCATCTTCCTGATGATTTTAAATTTTCGATCTAACCACAAAAAGTAGATCTTTTGATGGTGAGAACATTATATGACATCACAAGCTAATATTTCATACAGAACTCCATATAAACTATGTTTTTGACATTTAATATAAAAAGTACCTGGATGATTGAGCTTTGCTCGGTTTTTTTAGATGCGTTGATAAAGAGCTCCTAATAATAGTTTTTCTCACAAAAGAAGGAACTTGAAAAAAAAATGGATAAAAATATTCACCTGGTCTCGAACCGGGGTCTTCTGGTTCCGGGACCGCCATATTTCCCACCTGAGCAATTATAACCTTGTGAAATTTACCTTCGTATTCTATTGATACTGTAGCAGTTTTGCCTGAAAATATGGATAAAACGACGTTTTCTAAAAATGAAACCTAGCTAGGTCGATTTATCGCCCCCGAAACCCCCTGCATACTAAATTTCATGAAAATCGTTGGTGCCGTTTCCGAGATTCAAATTATATATACAGGGTGTCCAGTAAGTAGTACGACAAACTTCAAGGGGTGATAGGTGGGGGTTCACCTACCAAATATACAAAAATGACCTGAGTAAAAGTGTCACCATTTTGGAGTTATTCCATATCTAAAATTAAAAAATCAATATATAAAAATCTGAAATATCAAAATATCTCGAAAATGATGTTCTTTTTATTGAGCTCATTTTTGTATATTTGGTAGGTGACCCGTCCACCAATCTCCTCCTTAAGTTTGTTGTAGGTACTACTTACCGGACATTCTGTATACAAGAATTGCTCGCTCCTGAATCGATCCCTATTATCCAAAATAAGTAAGAATGATGTGTTGTAAGGCTATGTAATGTTTGTGTTGTAGTTAATAGTGTCGATGGTGTCGTGGTGGTGTTGGTGGGTGGTGCTGGGCGTGTGCAGCTCGGTAGGGCTGGGCACGGGGCTGCACACGTTCCTGCTCTACCTGGGGCCGCACATCGCGCGCGTCACGCTCGCCGCATACGAGTGCGGCGGACTCAACTTCCCAGACCCACCATATCCCAACGAGTGAGTATCATCTACTACTTTTATCTGGCTACATACATCGCGATGAGTACGGCCTAGGCATTACTGTTATTAGCTGCTTCGGCATTTTTTTTCTTTTTTTTTCTTAATAAGCACAACAACAACTAGGATATAATTGTACAATATTTCCATTTCCCAAATTTAATTAATAGCTTATTAAATATCTATCGATATTTTAAGATTTTTATACACTTTCTATGAATAATATAATTAATAAACAGTAATAATTTGTGTTTAATTCTATTGTAAAATTTTAATTCTTGTTTATTTTTTGTTTTGCTATGTTATTGTTTAATAATGTATATTTTTTATCCTTTTTATTTTTTGCAACTCTATCGCATTAGGTTTATTAGCCTGTAATGATTGATGTTATGTAGTATAAATATATAAATAAATCGAATAATCAAGTCGGAATTGATATCTTTGATGTAGGTAAGCAATGGTAAAAATGGACATCCCTAATATTGACAGCCGATTAAGATGGCGTAGGACTTATAGGCCGGAAACAAAAAGAGAATTAAGTCTTGTTTAAAAAATATATTTTTATTTTAGCTTTTGTAAACTAATTATCATTTTGAGGCACAATACGTTTTTCAAAAGTACTATATATGGGCTTAATCCTTTCCAGCATAATATGTCCAACACAAGTGGACCCAGCTTACCCAGTCACCATATGGAACATCATGTCCAAAGTTCGAGTGGAATCCATGATGTGGGGTATTGGTACGGCGTTGGGTGAACTACCCCCCTACTTCATGGCACGAGCCGCGAGGCTATCCGGAGGGGGGGTTGCAGAGTTGTCTACACCTGATGACTCTAGAACTGGCAGGTAGCATACATAATTTTATTTACTTGTTATAAAACCCGCCCCACTATTTTCCACCTTACTGTGCAAGTGTGCATCCTTTAGCTAGAGTTGTGGATATATCAATATACAGGATGACCGGTAAGTAGTACGACAAACATTAGGAGAAGTTAAGTGAACGAGTCACCTACCAAATATACAAAAATCATCTCAGTAAAAAGGTCACCATTTTCGAGATTTTTCGATATTTCTGTTTTTTATGCTAATACTTTTACTAAGGTCGTTTTTGTATATTTGGATCTCCCCCTTAAATTTGTCGTACTACTTATACCGAACATCCTGTATACAACACGCAAAAACTACAACTCACTACAAGACCTAGCGTAAGTATGCACACTTACACTGCAAGGGATTAGGAGAAAGTGTGCGGCGCGTCTTCGCGAATGGCACTGTATATATATATATATTTTAAAGTATTTATAGCTGTCCGAGGCCCGAGGTATCTTATCTTTTCCCAAGATAAAAAGTATTATATGTTTTATTTCAGGATATGATGTACCTATGTGCCAAGTTTCAGTTAAATCCATTCAGTAGTTTTGGCGTGAATGAGTAAACATTAAACAACTTAAATTGCAGTTTAAGTAACATTTTAATTATGTATGTAATAAGATAAGATAAACACAGTATGGCACGAGTAATCTTAACAATCTGTTAACGTTCTTCCAGTATACATTACTAGCTGTTCCCCTTCCCGTGGGATCTTATCTTTTCCCGGGACAAAATAGCCTATGTTGATCTGGGATAATGTAGCTTTCTATTGATGAAAGAATTTTTCAAATCGGTCCAGTAGTTTCAGAGCCTATTCAATGCAAACTAACAATTCAATCTTTCCTCTTTATAATATTAATATAGATTACAATTGCATGCCTCTTATGTTGCAGGGCAAAAGTAATGGTGCAAAAATTGGTGCAACGTGTCGGTTTCGCTGGGATACTAGCGTGTGCATCAGTCCCCAACCCACTTTTCGATTTGGCCGGACTCACTTGTGGGCACTTCTTGGTGCCATTCTGGACTTTCTTCGGCGCCACTGTCATCGGCAAAGCGGTCATAAAGATGCATATACAGAAGATGTTTGTTATTATAGCTTTTAATGAGACTCTGGTTGGGTAAGTGGTGTTTAATTTTTCTAACTATTGCTCTCGTCTTTATCT
This sequence comes from Ochropacha duplaris, assembly GCA_951361185.1. NCBI lineage: Eukaryota > Metazoa > Arthropoda > Insecta > Lepidoptera > Drepanidae > Ochropacha > Ochropacha duplaris. The sequence goes on along the minus strand of OX592711.1, from coordinate 5,334,372 downwards.
GCGTAAAATTTGTTTATTGCAGAATCATACCATTTCAGCCTAGTTTCAGCGGTTCATTAAAAAAAAGTTGTATTTTCATGTGGTACCAAATCTGCATGTAAAATTTTATAAAATCTGTAATATACTAGCTGTCCCCCGCAGATTAACCCGCATTCCTAAGGGATCATATTTCCCTGGGATAAAAAGTATCCTATGTTTTATTCAAGGATATGATCTTCATGTGTGCCAAGTTTCATCAAAATCCGTTCAGCCGTTTTTGCGTGATTGAACAACAAACATCCAAACTCGCAAACATACAAACTTTCACATTTATAATATTAGTAGGATAAGTAGGATATGTTGAATAAATAAAATAAATTAATATTTGTATATTAAATAAACATAATATTTGTGTTACAGTCAAGTCCTATCGTGGGTAGAAAGGATACCGTACATCGGTCCGAAACTGGAAGCGCCTCTACTAGAGTTCCTCAGAAATCAAAAGGCCCGCTTACACAAGCACGATTCAACACAGGTCGAGAACCAAGGGTCGATGCTGTCCAACCTACTAGAGAAGTTCGTGCTAGCGATGGTCGTATACTTCGTGGTATCGATAGTGAATGCTCTAGCGCAGAATTATAGCAAACGCGTCGGTAAGAAGAAGAGCAAGAAACACGATTAGGGCTTAAGGACGCCGGGCGATAATTACGGTGAATTCGGTGAGTTTGAGCCTTATTACTAAAACTCCTTGATACCTTTCTAAATTAGCAACTTCAACAAACTATCAAAAGTCATAATGATAAATATCCTGGGACATTTTTTCACACACGGCTATCTGATCCCATACTAGCAGAGCTTGTAATATGGAAACCAGATGACTGATATACTACTTTTTTGTTGTAAATACGTACTTATATAGATAATTACACCCAGACAGGACAAACACATGTTCATGCATACAAATGTCTGTCCTGGATGGGAATTGAACCCACGACCTGCGGCGTAATAGGTAGTGTGTTAACCAATCACGCCAACCGGCCCGTCCGGCTCAATATTTAAATAATAGTATAGTAACAATAATCTCTCTTAAAGATCTTCTCTTGGTTATTAAAAATTATGAAAACGATGAGTTTAAGTAACCATGTATTTTTAGATGTTTTTTTTTAAATTCTGGATAGGCTTGTGTTTGACTACAATCTCACAATGGTAAGTGATGATGTGGCCGAAGGTGGTAAGCACACAAAGCCTAGATGGACACTGGCTCTCAAGTGCAGTTGTCGGAACACACCGATAGCTGCTAGGCGACAGATTTTCAACTTGAGGGTGGTAGCCAGCCAGTCGGCTACTACAAAGTACCCTACCACCGTAATGATATACTGTTTCATAATTCATTTGCTACTTCTGGTATTCATAGCATAGATTGACTTATGGCCGTGTGTAAATAAATGTTAGTCGATAGAGTTCTAAATTGCTAAACACGTCTTGTAATAAAATAATCCTTTTTTTTTCAGCACGGCGACGATCAACGGTGGACAAAGTACGCCGACGTCGGTAGTACTAACACTGCAACTGTTACGGTGAATGTTAAATATTTACTCTTTCGTAACCAACGGCCGGTGTTCTGAAATGGATCTTATGCTGTAGGAATAAGGTCTGTATTTATTTAAGCGGAGTGTAATTTCCATTGGTATCCAAAGTGGGTACCTATGAAATATTTTATGTTAAACAGCTATCGCCTGACCAAATGTTGTCTTGCCTTTACATTTTTTATAACAATAATGTATATAAGAAATTAGAATAATTATATAGAGTAGATGTTTAACGTTCATTCGGGTGGAAATATGATCGTTGAGGCGCACATTTATGTTTTATCTGGTAATTTTGAAATTTTAAAGGGTTATTTATTTCTTTATGGGTCACATTGGTATCTGTATGGAATTTATTTCATTAAATGATTTGCGCCCAATCCTTATATAAAGTGTTGAATAAAGGGTATAATAAAGTGTGTTCTAAATAAATATAATATAATAGACAGGCGTGTAGTATAAGGTTATAGTATAAGGTGCTCAAACTTAACTACAGAATGTCAGATATAGACAACCCAGGTTAATTTTGCATAGAAATTGAGTAAGTTTTTCATGAAGTAGCGAGCATAACCGATTATTAGAAACGTGTTTAATTTCTATATGTTACCTGTCAGTTGTGGTGCTTATTCATTCAGTGTTGATGACAAATTAAATGGTGTATCAAATTCTGACATAAAAAATATGGTAAAGAAATTAAACACTGTGTTCAGCCCCAACAAAAAAGCCATAGCCAATAATAATCGAATAAAAGTCAACTCAAGCCAAATTCCCATAAAGTCTTACAAATCATTGCATGGATACAAATAATTATACAATAAAATAATTATTTTCTTAGTATTTTATAATACCTGGCTTCCCTCAGTCTGTGACCTTGGAGGCTGCATTTGAATTTAAAGCAAAGGTGACTGATTCAAATCTAATTGGTCCTTTTTATATGTAATTTGCTACAATTTAGTTTGATTAATGATTATAACCAAATTACAATGTGATTGTGTCCAAAAATGTTTATTTCTTTGGTGCTGTTCCTTTTTTGTGTGGTTTATTTTTACATCTCCCACATTTACAAGTAATGATTCAATCTGACCTAGTCCATTGAAAATGAATATGTTTAATTATATTGTTTATTTACTATCTTATGTTATTCTGCATAAAGGTTAGTCGACCATGTTAACTTGACACCGTCGTCTTTATAATATACGAATGCTCCCCGTGTTTCCGCGGTGTCTCGTTAATTTGGTCTTATTATAATTAAGGATTTTTGAATGAAAGACATTTTTGTATCTCGTATGTAGCACATATAGGCGAAGTGAATATTTAAAAATAAGTAGCTAAATGAAGTCCAGTATTAGGTAAGATTATATAGGAATGTTTCATTAAGTTTTCAGTGAATCACATTCCTTCTGATGTAGACATAAAATTGTTTGATAATTTCATTTGCAATCGGGTTTTATTGTATGATTAAAATTCAGTAAAATACTGGTATTTATTTAATTGCATAATTTGTTTCACTGTAAATCTTATACGCATAAAATAATAACTGTTATAAAATTTCATTCACCGTAATTAATCACTCTCAACATTATTACACCTACAGTGTAAAAAATATTTTGATAATGATAACGGCCATTTTTGCAGTACCGCTACACTTTCTTTCTGAAATCTTAAATAAAGCGTGTTGAGGCTGTTAAAAGCGGTAAGTGCAGGCCCTAATGCTTTTTCTCTGTCTATTATGTAATTAATAGATATATTACTTTACAGTTCATAACTTAATTTATATTATGATTTTACCTTCAAATGCAAAGGTACTCTTATTTGTAAATACCAGAATTTTAAATACACGTGTGATGGTCAAGTTTGCATGTGAACCAATAGACTTATTGTGTGAAGATTGAAATAATAATATGTAGTAGTACTTGTGATTTAGAATACCCTATTACAAACCTTAATTCTACTCAAATTCTCTTGTCTCCATATTTCTTATTGTGTACATTCACTTAAATATTATTTATTTATTTATTGATGTGATGGCTGTAAATATAATTTTATTTTTATGTTATTTTCCAATTGTCTTGTTTGCTATTGACATTCCACAACATATTATGATACAAATAAATTTTGTGAACATAATTTAATATTAACATTTTAGCCATGTATTACAAATACCTATTCTGAAATAAATTTAGTCAGTGTTGCTAATATGAAAAATCTACAACGGCTATTTCTCAAACTGGCTTCTGTTATATTCTCCAAGCCAGAGAAGTACCAATCTTCGAATTAAAATCTACTTTGTTCTATATGTTTTAAACTACTGTGGTATACATACATATAAGTCAGAATTGTTTTTTTTTTGTAATTCTTGTTTGTTATAATGATTGATTTCCAAATTTTTGTATCCTACGTTAATTATTATGTATAAAATAAATGCAAGGTTTAATGATCATATTATGAAGTAGTTTGTACAGTCGTACATTTAGTACAAATTATTTGCTTATATTTTTATTTGTAAGTTTGAGGTTTCAACTCGGAGAGCAATAAATGAATGTTCACGAAATTTGTTGTTTCATTTTGTTTAATTAAACATTAATTTGTATTAATGACGTACATAGTAATTATATTTCGACCAGTTTCGGCGTGATTTTAGTATCAAATTGGTACCTAGTAGAGACTAGGGTAATTTGATTCCCATTTTGGTTTTTCATTAATATCTCTAACAATAATAAAGTTAAGCAGAATATTTTTATAGGATTGCCTAGATTTATCCATCTACCTATTTGCATCGTTCACTCATGAAATATATCTGTGTTATCCGTGTCACACTTCCTGGCAGGGCTACATCGATTTGTATTTTGAGTCTGTCGTTAATTTGTCGGCAAATTGGTTGTCATTCCCTAGTTCAAAAAATATAAAGGTTTTTAGGCGGCCCTGCAAGAGTAATAGTGTTCCGTGGGCCCTACCAGGAAGAGCCCGTCCTGGCAGGGCCACCTAAAAACCTTTTTTGACAAATTAGCGATAAAATATTGAGAGACACAAAATCTAAATCCATGAATGAGGCCCTGCCAGGAAGTGTAATAAATACGTGTTAACCTGTTTTTTTCTTGAAGACTACAAAAGGATCAAGTGTACCGTATTCTGGGACATTTGATCATATGGGATATTGTTGGCCCATTTTTATATTTTATTAGATGATTTATTGTTTTAGACAGCATATTCTCATAAATTATGCTATTTTCCGTACGCAATGCGAGAATAAATCATGAAATAGTTTTCTAGCTTTTCCAAGTATTTAGCTTACTCAGCCTCATGACTTTTCAAGTAGTCCTAAAAAGTCCGTGAAAAGTTTTAGTAGAACGGCCACCAATTTCACTACAATCTGCTCCGCTAGGAGTAAATATGTTCCTTGACAATCTGACTGGACGGCAAGGACTGGACTCAAAATAATGGTGTGAATGTGATAACGTGACTGGCTTGCTTAATACTCAAAGCGTGACTATAAATAACATAAAATACGTGGAAAGTGAGGCTAATAGTCTTGTTACTAAAGCCTTTTATTTAAATAAATTAAAAAAAAACAAGTCTGTTTTTGAGGTTAAAAGTAATCTTACGGAAATAAATTTCATTTATTTACTATACCTACTGATAATTTAAATAAAAGCAAGTCGCTATGTTGCGACGTTTTACGTCGTGTATAATTCAGTCGCGTGGATTAAAACATCAAGTGAATGTTAAGTGGGTTAGACCAGAATATGTTCCTTCATACAAAGCCGAAAGATCTGGCGACTTGGAAGGGCTTCCTCCCATTTCTGAAAGTTCTTTAGGGCACGACTATGCTCTTAGTGATGAGATTAAAGAGTGAGTAGATGCATAAAAAGAACTAGATGATATGTTTCTAAGCTCTTGATAAGCTGTTACTTTGCAATAGGCTACTCACTGAGCAATTGGTAGATATAGATTTTAAAATATTTTGTTTCAGTGCACCAGAATCAGTAAAAAAGATTTTTTCTGTGGCATTCCTTGGACAGCGGGAATATAACTTCTTGGTGAAAAAGCAACTGATTGAAAGAGTGAGGAGACATCAGTATGATGAAAGTACTGCAGAAACGAAAAGTATGTAACTATTAGTCAGTACTTCACAATTTCAAGCAGCTTTATTGTTTGAGAACTTCATCATCATATTTTATGTAACATTTTATATCCGTTTATTAATTTTTTTTTGTTGTAGTTGCCAGACTCACTGGACACATTCGCTGTTTGCAAAGTACAATGGATAAGTTTCCAAGAAATGTAAAAATGAAGGTACATACCTATATCTCACGGTGCCTATGGTTCCTTTGCTTCTTTAAAATGCATGTTTTGATGCGGCTTTTATTCAAATATGGATTTGCAAGCACTTATGAATAATCTAGACTAAATGGTTTGGATGATTACTTTTGCTGCGAATATACTCAGCCTTACAAAAGTAGCTTAGACCTATTGCATTCAATTATTACTTATCTAGTTGCACTGATAATATCTGTGTAAAAAGGATTTCGTTACGAGTGACTTAGTAAACAATAAACTCTTGATGTGTGCATCATAATTGTGAATAGGTTCTGCTTGAGTGCAATCATCACCCTCTTTGTAGGAAAGTAAGCAACCCACCACAAGCAAATACCTTTAAGCAAGCATAACTTAAGCTTGCTACAAAAAAAACACATTCTTAATGAACACACATTAAAACACATGTATTACTATTAAAAATAGGTACAGAAAATTTCAATAAAATTGTCTTATTTGCAGCAATTAGTACAAGAGCTTATAGATAGAAGAAAGAAGTTACTGAAGTATCTCCGACAATATGATTACAAGAAGTTTGAGTGGCTGTTGGAACAACTCAGTATTGAATATAAAGGCCATCCTGAGTAAGTTTGAATTGTTATGACAGTTGTCAATAGTACTTTGCTTATTGGAATGAAGTTATCTTGTGAGTATCACAGCTACAGTGTCCTAAATATTTTTCATTTTTATATCCACTCTTATTATTGTATGTTTATGTTCAAACTGCCTATCCAATGTATAAATTTATTCCAGGACATATCATAAATTATCCCGCAAAGAATCATTACGGAAACTCACAGAGATGCACTGTGATGATATTCGTAACAGCAAACTAACAGGCTATAGAAATCTGTTGGAGAGCCAACAAGGTCCCTTCTTACAACAAAAACTTGAAGCACTTAAATTGATTAGAAGTGAACAAATAGATCTACAATTAGAAGTTACTGTTACTGAACAAGATATAAAGAAAATTGAGAAGAATTTAGAAGAATGGAAGATAAGAGATGAAATCAAACAAAAAGCCAAGAAAAAGAAGAAAGATATGGTTTTGAATTTGGATTAGATTTCTTATGAAATATACCTTTTAAATTGTAGAAAGTAAATTTTTGGTTGTTTTTTTCATTAATGTCTCGATAACTACCACCTACCACCAGGTTATAATATACATAATAATATGCAAAATCAAAGTCAGCTGAGTTATTTAAAAAACATTTATTAGGTATTACATACAAATACTTAAAAAAATATAAAGCGTAATATCAAATATCAGTCAATTTGGACGGATTAATATTTTACATAATTTTTTTTTTCAATGATTATACAAACAATAATGGAAATTCAAAGTCATTATAATATAATTTGTTAAGGAAGACAGGCACTTACTGACTACAATTTACATAAAAACGACATTATTATATGGCTTTAAGAGGCTAAGACAAAGGCATCTAGTTTATTATAAACCTATTTATTTATTTATGTTGGCTTTGTTATAATATTAAACACCTTTAAAATGTAAATGTGATGGAAGCAGTTAACCATGTACCTACTGACTTTTGTATTCAATTCTACAATAAATCGAATTTACTATCATCCAATAATAATGCAATCAATGTTTTTTCATGAAGATCGAGCAAAGGAAAAAGTTAATTTAGCAAACTACTCACTGACTAAAACATATTTTTTTTTTAATCAATGGTTTCATCAATTTAACAATGGACATTGGTTTAAATCTGAAGATATTGGTAAATGCTATCACATTCACATAACAAGGTGTGAGTTCGACGACCTATATCAAAGTGACGTAGTGTGCGGCGCGCGGGCATACGCGGTGGGTATAAAGCCAGATCGTCGGGATTTAGGTGCGTGTGCCCATAGCCAGCCTTCCACCGTCTGCTGCGTCAAGTCAGCGTACACCCACTCACCACGTTTCACTGATAAATCGTCTGGTGCTTGAGCCTAAAAATTATCAAAATGTTAGACTTAGTCTCAATTTGAAGTACCTATCGATATTGGTAGCACTAGTGCTAAGGCATTAGCCTCTGCTGATAACGAAGGTTACACAATTTATATTAAAACTAGCCCCGCAGTTTCAGCTGCATTCCCGATTGATATTATTTTTTCCTGGGATAAAAAGTACCATGTATCATCAAAATCTGCTCAGCCATTCTTGATTTGTAAATGGTGTACTATAGTATGTAGAGGGTCATAGTCTAGGAATCAAAATGTAACATTTTTATTCAAATAGGCCTTCAAAGGCACTTATAAATTTACAGACTTGCAAATTAAAGGGAATAGTTGCTCTTGCTGTGAAATTACTGCAAGAAACTAGGGATGCAATTACTCCTTTCTTAAATAACATCCTGCATACTGCATATCGCACTACATAAACAGGATGTCCGGTAAATAGTACTACAAACTTAAGGGGAAACCAAATAATACAAAAATGACCTTAAAATGTCACAATTTTCGAGATTAATTACGAAATCTCAGAAAGCATGAATGCCACAAACGGGTAGCCATGGGTAGGATTTTTGAAAATTCGACCCCAAAACCCTCGGGTGAGGTGAGTTTATTAGCGGGGATATCAAGTAATATGATAAATTCATTGTATTTTTACCTTATAATCATACAACATAACTAACTCCGTCCCATGATACCGTCCATCCCCATCCTGTTGTGCAGTATTTGTCATACTATTGTTGTTTGGCACCATTGTGTTATTTGGATTAGTCGGCTGAGGCGACACTATTTGTGGCTGCGTGCTGTCGCATTGTGCTGCTGAAAAATTTGATTATAATTTTTATTATTTCAGTATTTTTAGCACAGTGGTAGGGTTACCTTCAAGTTGAAAATCTGTCGCCAAGCACCTATCGGTGAGTTTCGTCAGTTGCATTTGAGAACCAGTTCCCATCTAGGCTGTCTGTTTACCACCTTCGGCCGTATCATCGCTTATTTTGGTGAGATTGCGGTCAGACACAAGCATATACAAAAGTAAAAAAAAATGCATAATTATATCATGGAATCTACGTACGTACTCAACTTTAAGTAATTAATATAAAAATATTGTGGCATATTATACCTTGTACAACAGCAGGATATACAAAGCCAGAAGGTATGAATCCCTCTTGGCCATCACTCCTCACTATCCAGTACCAGTCTGGATCTTCTCTATTTAACACTGCATAAAGAATATATTTTATTTTAATGGATATTTCTCAGACCAAATAAAAAAGTTAGACAGAGCCCCACGCAGTTAAAGTGAAGCACAGTAATGGAAGCCGATCATGTAACGTATGTGCAGGTCACGCACACAACTTCGTCCACGTTGCTCCACTTAATTGGAGTCTATTGTTCTGTGGGATATTCTTACTTATTATTAGGGAGGTGGCGCCTAGATACCGAATGAGAATTTGGTAATACAATTTTTTGGTATTATAAAATAGCAAATAATTATTTACCTGTGACAAATTCTCCTCTCTCTACATCCACATCATTTTCATCTCTTGCTGTAAATGTATAGAGTACCACGTAACGTCCCGACGGGTCTTTGCTAAAGGGGCACGCCTCGCCTTCACTACCCATCTCTGAGTGACCATCATTTGTAGCACCATCTGATACTGATAATCTGTTGATATAAAGAAACAAGAAAATGTAATGAAGACTCAAAACATTGAAGCTGCATTGGCAAGGGCCAGAATTTAAAGTACTAGAACATGTTAGCCTGATGGGCCATTACACCCTTATGTTGACCAGTTTGGCGAGTACTTAGGGCAATCCTAACCGATCGAGGAGGGCTGCTGAGGGCTCAGTGCGTCGTTGAGTGACACAAAGTTTAGGAGTTGAATTTTAGGGGATGGTCAGATTACTGAATGCAGCTCAGTCTGCTAATTACGGGGGACGAGACTGAATATGAGTGGTTGCAGTGTGCAGTGAGCACTGATAATAAATTTTGGGCATTGTAAAAAAGTTACACATTGGCATTCATATTTGTAGATTATACGGGGCTATTCCGGTCTATTCGCGCACAGAACCTGGGATGGTGATAGTAGTCAGTTACCATCAGGTGACAGACTTAAAAAAAAGAACAAGTTGAGAACAGTGGTATGTCTTAAATGAATTCCCAGGATGGAAATAGAGGCTGATAATGATAAAGACGTAAATTAAATATAGATTAGATCTTTATTATTAATAAAATTATGTCTTAGCAGAGGATTATTGATAGTTGATTTATTATGTTTTTTTGTGAAATAGTTGTGAAAGAATATTGACAATACTTACTGTGATACATCTCTATGTGCTAAATCAGCAGGAGATCTACTCCTTGGCAATTTTTTCTTTAAGTCATGGTGTTCACAAGGTGCGCAGTATGAATGTGGTATGAAACCTTCTCTACGCGTCTCTGCCACTATGACATATACCCAGTCATTCTCCCGGTACAATACATTTACTATTTGACCTCGCTTTACCTGAAATATATGTAAATAAATATTTATGAATAAAACATGTTTTAGAATAATAGTGCAAGTAGTGGTAGGACAATAATCTAAAATGAATTGCAGCTGGAACCGTTGAAACAGATCAGCATTATGGAGAGAGAGATAATCCTTTTATATGACACAGTTCAAATACTCATTGTTTCAATCACTTTGTTTCTTGTTATTAAAAATATATCAACCTCTAATTCATCATCCACACAAGGGGCGAAGTCATGGAGTACCACCATCTTAGAATCAGGGCTTAGGCCGTGTTCCTTCTCTATGCCTACTCGGACAAGTGTCTCTATACTTGCTGATCCTGTGATGCGACCCATGCCAGGACTTAGGCCTGACCCAGGACGTGATAAATCTTTGTCAGAGTCACCACTGCTTGCTGCAAATGAAAATAATAATTATACAAATATGCCTGTAACAATAGACAGGACAAGGCAGTTGGTAGGTATGGTTTGATTCCCACCCAGGACAAGACAATATGAACATTATATTTGTTACTTAAACTACTATTAACACACATGGGTACATGTGTATGTATTTTTTTATATAGTAGTAATATTAGTTATCTGGTTAACATTGTACAAGCTTAGTTTGGGATCAGATGATTGCTGTATGAAGAATGTCCAAATATATTATTTATTTATTTAGAGACCTTCAAAATCAGTAAGTTACAAGCCTATGAGTGATGTTTATAATTTTTTACTGTTTACAAATTTCTATATAAATTATAATTTAGTATATTAGTTGTAATTATTATTAATTTATTAGAATAGGAAAGTAAGATTAACTGTAGTAATATATCATGTGCATATCTGCTTCTTAGCCTACCTTTGATCATAGGAAACCACATGTAAATATCACTAAAAGTTCTCACGGTCCAGTGTTTGGCCGTACAGGTTGTTTGTCAAGTGAAACAAGATGATATGACTAGTTTTATATATTTATGATTATGTAGAAAGTTAGAGGTCATTGACATGAAAAGTTCTCATCAAAAGCTTCAATACTCACATTTCTTCTTCTTTCCCCTTCTTATTCTGACTGGACAAAGGAACGCCATATTGATATATTATAAAATTAAAACATTACTTTCTTATTTATTCAATATACTTGTTTTATTTAACAATTCTTTGTCCATAAAATTATATTCACACGGTTCCCGACAGACATGTCAAAAAAGTTCACAAAACAACTTTTTTTAATGCGTTTCGTTTCTGCACTTCATTCGTCTCGTCGTCGAGTCGCGTTTTATTTTATTATCTTTGGTCCAATCCTAAAAGGCCGTGGTAGGTACTACCCTTATATCTTGATGAACGATGATAATTTTAATTTATTTTTGGAATAGCCATCCCAGTCAAGTAAATAAAACTTTGGTAAAACGAGTTTTAATAGGCATAGTATTTAATACTAACTATTTTAAAAGTAAATAATGATAGAAAATATGACGTGTTACTAGTAGGTGTATAGAGAGCTTAACTTTTGAGCGGGAAATTCAAACACGTAATCACGTACGGTGGTATGTATGTATGTATGTATGTTAAGTAGATAAACCACAATGAAGAATCAGGTAAACACTCTTGGGTTAGGTACCTACCTACGTCTAACTATAAACTATACTGTTTTAATCTTAATTAACATTAATAGAGGTACGCGAAGCATAAACTTTGTACCTCTGTTTACGAAAATTACGCGGGGAGGTATGAAATTTGGCACGTATTTTTTGCTTTATCAAATCAATAAAAATATACAAAATTATTGCGCATCAAAGTATAGGAGTGGGGCTTGTGACGTCACTTTGTGGTAAAATTTGCACCACGGCGTGACGTCATGCGAAATTTCAACGCACTGTATCCTCGTCATTTTTCGTTTACGGAACTAAATATTTTGTTTAGTAATCTAACCGACGGATTAAATAGATTTTTTTAGGATACTACCCTATATCATATTACTAGATACCTACTTACAACAACCTTTCCATTATTTTAAAGTCGGTAATAAAAGATGTTAATAATTGCAAATAAAATCTTTATTTTATTTTCACGTGATTACTATGTAGTATACAATATAAAGTCAATATTTTCTTTAAACTTTTAAACGGTTAAAACTTTAAACATTTGGCACATGTACTTATATGAAAGTTGGAACATTTCATCTATCTATTCGTATTTATGTTGCTAGATTGAATGTACCAATCAAATTATACATACTAGTACATATATAAAAATATGATAAGGTAGGCAATAAAAATGTTACTTATAAGATAAAAATAATTATGTGGTAACAAGCCTACCTATAACAAATTTCCATTGATTACAGCAATTACTTATTGTTGTAAATTTTTAAGAGGCTCTTGTTTTTTATGTATATTTATTTACCAACTTCGGTCACATTATCACTTATCTAAATTAAATTGCAATTAAACGTAGATCATACAAAATATATGTATTCTTTTTCAAGAGAACTTCAAAGCCTATTTTGATAGATTTCCATTTTTCTAAGTTGGTACCTACTACCTACAGCTAGCTAGTTTATCCTAATGTACTTAGGATAGAAGGAACTAGCGAGCCAATTAATCGTGATGTAGTAGGTAATAATTGATTAAATACAATAAAATATAAATTTTACACTTTATACAAAACATAACCAACTAAAATTCTCCAAGTTTAATAAAACTTATCATAATGAATTAAATTACAAATGTTGGGTATCGGTTAACGAATGCCATTGCTCATGGCGATGATCAGGAAACTTGATGCAGTCCATCCAATGTTTCAGTCTCCTACCTTTACTGCTCGCACCTAAGACCAGACTTCCAAGAAAGTCGTTCGCTTTGCCGTAATCCTTATCCCAAACTGTCAATGTCAAATTTTGACGTGACAGTTCCGTTGGTCGAGTCTCGAATAAGAATTCTTCGTTCCAAACGGGGTTGAGGTTACGCCATTTAATTGATGTCTTGTGTTTTTTGTGGTACGGGTCTGGGTCTAAATGACTGTGAAGTTAGATACGGGTTAAATCATAGACAGCTATTTTCATTAATCAAAACATACCACAGAGTCAAGCAGATACTAGTCTGTGGTTAAAACCATTTTATTCCAGGATATGATCTGGCACACGAGCCAAGTTGCATCAAAATCCGTTCAGCTGTTTTTGCGTGATTCACAATTAAGCAACAATTATGCAAACATCCATGCACCGAAACTTTCACATTAATATTAGGACAACTTTGAAGATACCTACCTACTCTTCCCAAAAGCAATAAGTATAATAATTCAATACTTCTAACAGCTTATTCGTAAATTAATATACCTACCTACATGTCCATCCAACAACGCAAGAACAAACAAAAGTATGAATTTATTCTTTAGTAAATACATACCTATACCTACTCGTATATTCTACCCTACATGCAATATGCCGCGCGCGTGGGATCCGCGATAGTTTGTACATGGATTTGTTATCAGAGTTTATTTACGCAACGCAAGATATCATAATAACCATGGGTAATACTGTACTACACCACTACTACCACTTCTATCCATTACGATGTCTATCTAGGTGACAATAATTTGCAAAGAGGTAAATATTGATCAAGGATTCGAAGAGAAGGAAAAGAACCTGAATCTCTGACATCATGACTTTATTTTCAGTCAATACCTTTACATCTATTTATATGAAACAAAGTCGGGTTAGTTACACCATTTATAACTCAAGATCGGCTGAACGGATTTTGATGAAACTTAGCATACAGGTAGATCATTTCCTGAAATAAAATACACTTTTATCCCGGGAAAAAATAAGATCCCTCGGGAACGCAGATGAAGCCGCAGGGGACAAGCTAGTCCTAATAATATTATAAATGTGAAAGTATGTTTGGATGTGTGTGAAGATGTATGTGATAGAAGATGTATGTCAAGATGTTTGTTACTCTTTCACGCCAAAATGGCTGAACGGATTTTGATGAAACTTGGCACACAGGTAGTTCATATCCTGGAATAAAATATAGGATAATTTGTATCCTGGGAAAGATAAGATCCCTCGGGAACGTGGGTGAAACCGCGGGGCGGAAAACTAGTAATTAATAATCCAAGAACTTACAGTTTAACAAACGGATCCGAGTAGCCATTGCTATCTTGAGGTGGTAAGTCAGCTCCTCTACAGATCGTTACCACCAGAGCTCTTCTCTTGGTGCTATAGCATAAAGCCAGTAAGATTCGTGGTCCACATGGTTCGGACCCTGATGACCCTGAAAGAGCTAGCCGCAGTTGTGAAGGAGATTTCGCGCACTCTCTTAGAGCTACTGTTGCGGAACCCATCTCATCGCAGCCGTATCTAATGAAGATATATTATCCTGAAGATTATGAAGACTAGGGAGACAAGAATTTAGACGTAATAATATATTTCGACTAATCGCAAAAAAAAACAAAATCTTAACAAACCTGTCATCGTCAAATAAAACAATTTCCAAAGATTTTGCAGCAAGATCAGATTCCGTAATGCCGAAAAAGTGTAAGGTCTCGTTGAATTCTGGATTCTTCGTCTTATGCACTGTCTTTGTTCTTAATCTATTGGAATATGTGCCTTCTGAAATTAATAAAATATTAAATTAAACATCTTTCAGATAAATCGTGAACATCTGTCGTGTTTATAATGATTAGTAGTTTCGAGTTTATTAAAATGGCATTTATTAAAATAGAGAAACAAAAATATCGGGGCTCATTTTTGCGTCTAACTTGACACCACTTCAGAAGTAAGTTTCTTATCGAGAAAGATAATTCTCCCCGAGAAAGTTTGTAACAACTACTTTCGATCAGAGTGTACTGGAGTGTACTGTGACTTGGAGTGTTATCGAAAATTTTGTAACAAACTTCACCACGCTTACCTTTCGGCAGAATTTCAAGTCTGCAAAAGGGGTCAGATAATCCTGTCATATCCATTCCAATCAGACCTCTAGCTCTTAATACAGTTACGGCTAAAGATGAAGTTGCATTATCATAAGCGAGTCTTATTTCAAGTGTCCCAAACCCAGCATCGGGTATCGTTGGTGCTCTTTCTACTTGAGTAACAGGTTTGGGAATTTCTTTTCGATTGCTTCTGAGGCTATAAGCGCTACCTTTACTGCTGGTTCGTTTCAAGGCTGCAAGAGGTCGTTGGGTGAGACTATCTGTTCTGTGTAGGCTGAGACCACTGAAGCCATGGGACAGGATGTCTGTTTCACTCCATTCGTAATGGGTATCCTAAAGGAAATTCCAAATTAAAGCGCTAGACAGTATAGTATAATTTTAATATAGGAAATGAATATATGTTTAAAATAAATGTTAGGTAGGTACCTACAGTAAGTAAGAAAGTAACAGATAAACCTTTATTAATGTTTCAAGTCACTTTAACGACAAAATCTTGTCTCAATAGTAAAAAATTACATTACAATAGTTGCAATATTAATTAGATCTCTGAAACTACTTAACCGATCTTGATGAAACTTGGCACACACGTAGATTATAATCTGGAATAGGATATAGGATATCCCAAGAAAAGATAAGATCCCAAGGGAACCGCGGGGGACTGCTAGTATACTAAAGAATTAATTAGTGTCCTTAGTAAACACTGACAATTTAAGTGGTAGGGGAAGACGTTGCTAAGTGGATGTTGGGTGATGAGATGACCTACATAGGGATGTATAGGTACATCTTATCCATTATTACTCTATTTATATAGGTCAGCCTTCTTGTCAGCTATTTGGCATAAAAAGGTGACCGTTTCAGGTTTGCAGGCACATGCAGTTTCAGATATTCTTTATCTGAACTGTTTTTTTTATGCTATGATTTTTTCGTAGATATTAAAATTACCGTTCATTTATTCAATTCAGATAAGATGCTTGATGAAGCTGCAAATGTGGCGAAAGTAACCCCCAAGAGACATCGTAGGTACCTTCCTACATTAGACAAGTAAGAAAGTGGGAATCTTATTAAGCAGCAAAATTATTTATTTTTGTCTTTCTCGTTGCTTTGAGGCTGGTCACTTCTCAAAAGCTATGTCAGTTTTGGTAATTTTATGATTGAGTTAACAACTTTTTTCTGCATCAAATTCGCAATATAAAGCAAATTTCAATGCTGATAATATATTTGGTAATATTTGATCTACATTTATTACATAAGTTTATTCCTTTCCCAGTACTTTTAATTAACTTCATTCTTTGAAACTGTTCGTCAATCAAATCTTCTTTGGGAATCTAAACACGTCTCAAGTTGCTGAGAAAAAGTTAAGTGAAATTAAGGTCACCTTATTTTGTGTGCTTAACACCTTCGGCCTATTCAACATAAAAATACATAACTACCTACTTCTAATATAATAAATAATAGCTTATTAAGTAACTTTTTGGTAGGTGCCAACTGCGTTTCTATATCTAATACGTAATTGAATGGTTGGAGGCGGAGCACCATTTACCACAATTTAATTAACACCAAAATAGATCCATTCATGTACATTTAGTTGGTAACATTTCATGATGAGAGGAATTGCCGATCAAAATTATAAATTTCATTTATTACTAAAATGTAATTGAAAGTTAATTTTGTGCCGATATAAGAACAATATAAATCTGATTAAGATAAAATAAATCTTATAACAAATTACTTATATTTGATAGTGATAGCATGACATTTAACCGTCTTCAAAATAATTATATCATACAAAGTCCAACCAATAACCCGCACCATTTATTTTCCAATTGAGTCGGCCTCAATTAACCCTGAATCAATAAAAAAACGTGGGGACATCTCGCAATGAGCATCCCTCTCCATTTGCCACCCTGTTTCCATCCGTCAGATACATAGAATTGTCAGATAATATAGTTAACATGACGCACGAGTGACGTAATGATGCGACAGTGTTCAGTAGCATTAGCATGTCTCTGTTTCATTTGGGTGTCATTGGTCACCGATGTCTACGATAACTTGCAACATTGTAGAATCTTTGATGTGAAGGGAGGATACAATAACAAATTCTCTACTTTCCTGCAAATATTTAGCTTGGATTGATTGTACTGTTTTCATCCCACTGTCGACTGAAGCGATAGTGGGATGAAAAGCTTTTTTATATAAGAAATGTAGGTTCAATCTTTATCGCAAAGGTCACCTTTTGAAATTCACTAGCAAAGACTGAGAGCCTATAGCAATATGGCTTTTATTCCTTTTGTTGTAAGGTTGTCTATTTCATTGATAGTAAGCAAATTAGTAAATAGTGTCTAAAGATGGTGTCTCGACATCGACAGCGACCTTATGTAGTTAATTTTATTTTACTTTAGCAAGTAGAATACCGACGCAATAGAGGAGTGTGAATCTAGCTATGTCCAAGTGGTCCAACGCGAAGTAATTCGAAGCAGTGATATTAAATTGTGTTATGCGAATGATGTGAACGACGTCCATCCAACGTCTCGACTGTATTTCTTCGTGCGTAAACTTATCTCTTTATTGTACTTTATTGCCATCGTTATTTGATTTATGGTTTTCGTTTGACGCTCACTTTCGATAAAAGATTGTTCATTTGACTGTTGAGTTGTCATCGATTTAATGTTAGGTACGTTTAATTTAATTAACCATAAAACCGTAAGCAATATTGTTGAATATCATTAATAAATTGATTGAGCCTCATTAATATTAATTTTATTCTTATTTTTAAGGAAGGATAACCAAGACTGGATGGAGAAACGTTGTTTCATTGTTAATAATTATATGGAAAATATTTTCCAACTTCCTTCAAATTCCAAGAAAGTCTCCGATAAATCAAATCATTTTATAGCCATTACATATCCCTCGCTATATTTATATAAAACAAACTATTTACAATCTGCGTCACAACTCAGTACAAGACCTCATACGTAACGTACCCGCGGGGTAGGTACCCGAGCTAAGTAGGTACTTCCGCGTGTCAGATTACCTACACTTTTCTGAAAATTTTAAGAGGCAGTATTTAAATAGGGCATAATTATATGCTCTAATTTCAGCTTAATTATTGTTTCGTTAAAGGAACACAGGAACTGTATGTAGGAACATTTTAGCCCGTATATTATTTTAGGGTAGGTACATAATTAGGTTCTTTTAATTGGTTTTGGTATAAGTATAAACATTGAATTTGTTACACATACCTTATAACTAATATGTAGGTATAATGAAAAGCAGAAAAAAGCTCAAGTGTAGAGCATTTATAAAAAATATACCTACACAGTTATCTAATTACAAAAGGCTGAGAATTCCACAAACAAAATACGTTTTATTTGAAATTTCCTAATTACTATACAAGTCAGCAAAGAACCCGGAAAAGTCTTTTATTTTAATACATTAAAACGCAATTTTCTTTACGGTATTATTTTTGAAGTCAAGTAAATAATCCTGAAACGAGTTAAACATCATTTTCCTGTTATTAACGTGAAAACTTATTCGTTGGTTAGAATTTCCTTGATAGATAGGTATCTACTTCACAGCGACATTTATTTATAGAAATGCCTCAGACAAGTTTTGTACAACCACTAGCTTTTGCCTACGACTACGTCCGCGTTTAT
Organism: Ochropacha duplaris; assembly: GCA_951361185.1. Taxonomy (NCBI): domain Eukaryota; kingdom Metazoa; phylum Arthropoda; class Insecta; order Lepidoptera; family Drepanidae; genus Ochropacha; species Ochropacha duplaris. The sequence goes on along the minus strand of OX592711.1, from coordinate 5,315,452 downwards.
CACAGAAGCGTCTTTTTATCCACTTAAAAAAAAGTTATCAATGTTATGTCCCAAGTAATCCCAAATTACATCAAAATTAGTTATGCCAGCCATTTAGTCGTGAATGAGTGACTTTCGCATTTACTATGTTAATAGCAATATTTTGAGATAAATGATAAAAAAAATATTACGAAAGGCAAATTGTTCAACTCTACTCTTCTCTATTCAGTTTGAAGTATTAAACTTATTAAACGACTTCAAAAAAGGAGGAGGTTATATGTTCGACTGTATGTATTTTTTTTTTTATTATGTTCATCGATTTTTCCGCCAATTGTCAACCGATTTTCAAATATTTTTTTTGTTTGAAAGAGTATACTTCGGCGGTGGTCCCATTATCACCAAGTCAGGATCTGATTATGGGATCCTGGGGGAAAACGAGGGCAACCCTCAAATTTTATAAGAATTGTCAACCGATTTTCAAAATTCTTTTTTCATTTGAAAGAGTATATTTCGGCGGTAGTCCCATTGTCACCAAGTCAGGATCTGATGATGGGATCCTAGGGAAACCCTCAAATTTTATAAGAATTTACAGTATTTTTCATTCATATACGTACTTATCAAAGCTATTTCCATCTGGTAGTCATCATCTTATGTTGCAGAGCTGATGATGGAAGGTACAACTCCTTAAAGGTTAGGATTTAGGGATAAATCTGTAAATATTATGGGCTAATATTTATAATTCATATACTTTCTAAAGCTATTCAGATATTTGCATCTGGTAGTCATCATCTCATGTTGCTGAGCTGATGATGGTAGGTCAAACTCCTTAACGGCTAGGAGTTAGGGGATATTTCTTTAAATATTATAGTCACGTTTAGACTCGTTTCGTCGTCTTTTTGTATATTCAAATGAGCTGAGGATAGAAGGTAAACTCTTTATCGGTTAGGAGCCAGAATATACGTTGTCCTAGATATGAAATGAAACGCAATATCAAGTAGCTGCTGAGAAAGGAGCCTTAATCATTTAGGATATAATATATTCTTTATTTTCTTTAAAAGTTTATCTATTTATGTATTCCCTCATCTAATAGCGTGATGTTATTTAACTTATAGGCTTTCTCGATAAATGGGCTATCCAACAATAATATATTTTATGTAGTTCCTGAGATTAGTGCGTTCAAACAAACAAACAAACAAACTCTTCAGCTTTCTAATATTAGTATAGATAATTTAAATTAATAATAGGCTTAATTTGCTCGAAAACAATCTGGGGGCACGGCAGTGCCCCGCCAAGACAAGCCAGCGAAGCGAAAACGCAGGAGCACTACCTACCTTTTCTCGAATCTAGACACGCGGGAGCGTGTCAAGCCATGTTCAAGAAACAGAACTGGCGAGCCGCACCGTGTGTAATATTACACGAACAATTTGGAGCCAGTTTTGACCCCCTCATAAATCAAAAACTATTTTACATAAACGTATCAAATTTAGCTCATATATTGAGACTTGCGAGATACATATGTGTTCTAAATTTCATAAGCTTATCTCAAATGGTTATTTAGATATTAATGTCCAAAATTCCTCATTTTTATCATTGACTGACCTATAGACCAAAACTCTAACCCAGTTCCAGATGACCTAGAGAGTTAAAATTTGGTATGCAGATAGGTAATTAGATGAATACAAAGGAATAAATAAAAAACTGGCAATTTTTAAATAATTAGATTCTATTATGAACGCTTAACATAAATACCTAATATTACTTAGGGTACCTACGTTATTAACTGGGATTAATTATTATTTTTATATTTAGCGCACATCAATAGTGTAAAATCATTATCTACTCATAAATAATGATAAAATAATAGGCATTTAGATTTTCGGTATATACACGACGCGCGCGCGCCGAGTGACGCCGGAGCGGCGCGGGCGGGGTGGGTGGGGCGCTGTGACAACCGAATCGAACCGTTGACGCGAACGTGGCCGAGCGAGAATTATACCCCGTAAACGTAGGAAAATACAGTAACTCATTGAATTGTTTTATATTTATAAAGTCTACTTTTAATTTTATTAATTTATTAAATTTTTTATTTATGCATCATTAAGGCCTCTACATACCATACCTGCCTGCTCGCCAGGTTTGCCCGGCGGGTTAGAACGGCGGCATTAGATATTGTAATCTATTATCCCACCAAAAACATAAATGTAAAAAAGGAGAGCCAAGTTCAATACAAAAATTATTCTCTGCTGTGGGCTTGGCAATGCAATTGTTTTATATTTATAAAGTCTACTTTTAGTTTTGAATTTGTCCTTTTAAAAGGATTCACGGCGTTACGAGGATATGTACTTACCTGCAAAAAGTAATGATATCCCACCAAAAACATAAATGTAAAAAAGGAGAGCCAAGTTCAATACAATAATTATTCTCTGCTGTGGGCTTCACCGCAAAAAGAATGGAGATCTGAGATTGAGTGCCAAGTTCTATGCAAAATCCAAATATGTAGTCTAAGGGCTGACTTGGCTGGTTTTCCCATACGAATTATATAGCCTTCGCATGTTCTAAACCTGTTACCTTTCGGTTCTTATTTTATTATTCCGAAAATTTGGCTTGCTGGTAGAAACTACCCATCGAACATAAGGCTCTTCCATCACTGTGTAAAAGTAGGTACTTAATAATAATTCGTATGGGAAAACCAGGCAAGTCAGCCCTTAGACTACATATTTGGATTTTACATAGAACTTGGCACTCAATCTCAGATCTCCATTCTTTTTGCGGCGAAGCCCACAGCAGAGAATAATTTTTGTATTTAACATGGCTCTGCTTTTTTACATTTATGTTTTTGGTGGGATTAAATATTTCTTGAAAACATTGAAATATAAAAAAATGAAAAATAAAACTTTTCATAAAAAAATAAAAACGACTTCAAAGACAAATGTTGCACTAAAAACTGAAAAATAAACTGAATAAGACATTAAATAAAATTGACAAAAAATATTTCAATAACTAAATAGACCAAAAACTTTACTTATGTAAACTACCTACGCACCTATTCAAATTATTATTCTATAAATACCTTTTGATCTGTTTGAAGTCGGTGCCAAGCCCAAAAATACAATGAAAGAAATAATAAATGCCTTCACAAGCACTTATGAATTGTAAGATTACCTACTTTCGCCAAATGGCAGTTCAGCCTCTCAGGGTGGAGATTAAGTAATCCCTGGGTTCGGGAACTCATTTTATCTGCGAGCGGCCAGCGGTCAACCGTTTCACCGGGTCTGCCTAACCGCACGCCAACATACTCCACAATACCGCCGGTCCCTCCGCCGTCAGCACAGTGCCTCCTCTAAGGAGCTCTGGCAACCTTACTCACCGCAGGAACACAACACACCTTGAGGGCAGTGTTATTTGGCTGCAAGGCTATTCTGTAAGGTGGAGGTACTTCCCCAGTCAGACGGCCCCAATTATGAGCAGATGTTATGCTATGTCCTACCTCCTCAAACCGTACGAAGCCTATTAAACCTATTAGGCTTGGCACCGACTTCAAACAGATCAAAAGGTATTTATAGAATAATAATTTGAATAGGTGCGTAGGTAGTTTACATAAGTAAAGTTTTTGGTCTATTTAGTTATTGAAATATTTTTTGTCAATTTTATTTAATGTCTTATTCAGTTTATTTTTCAGTTTTTAGTGCAACATTTGTCTTTGAAGTCGTTTTTATTTTTTTATGAAAAGTTTTTTTATACTAGTTTTCCGCTCTGTGGTTTTACCCGCGTTCCCGATGGATCTTTCCTTTTCCCGGCATAAACGTACCCTTCTCCAAGGTTCCATCTATCTCTGTAACAAATTTCATCTAAATCGGTTCAGCGGTTTAAGCGTGAAGAGGTAACAGACAGACAGACACACTTTCGCGTTTAGAATGTTATATTAGTATGGAAGTATGGATTAATATTCGGGTAATCCATCTTTTTTTTTACGGGTAAAGAAATCTTTATTCTCATAAGAAATACAATTTCACTAACATGAGCACTTATAAATAAATTAATAATAAACTAACAGAGTTTACTTATTAAATTCGAGGGCCTGCATTATTATTACTTACATAGGTAAGTATTTATTATTTATTTAAAGAAATAGGTACATAGCAATTTGTTTATTGTACCTGTACCCTATAAATCTACAACGGTTTGTCTGGGTACTCACATTTGTCTTATACAAAGACTTTTAACTTAAACTTATCTATCTTTAAATCTCTTTGGTGTAATACAATACAATATAAAATGAATCTAAAGAGATAATCCGCTGTTACTATCACGTAGGTAAACGAAACCAAAACCAATACAATACTCGTAGAATCCATCGTTAACTATCTATTCGTTATACGAATATGACGTAACAGAAGCATTGATTAGCTCTTAGGGAGTGGGGTTATTGAGAGATGACCAAACTATTTGGTAGTCTATAGTTATCCAATGGTTTCAATTTAGCAATTCCAACTTTTAGAATAGGTACCTAGGCACTGGATTGGTATGAAGATTGCGAAGAACATAGTATCACCATTTTAATTACTTTATTGTAGTTCGTTTTGAAACATAGACAATATTTATCCTGTAAGAAAATTAGTGTAGTCATCGTTTGTAATTTATCATCATTATCAGCTCAATGGTACCAAATTATATCATGTGAACTACATGATAGATACTTTCAAAGTTTCAAATCGATACGTTTATTAGATAGAAGTATGTTAAATCGACTTACTAGATTTATTTACAGATGGCATACCTAGTTAATGTTACAACATTATCGTCAAGGGTGTTCACTAAAAATAAATTGTAAATTCTAAAAATAAATATGACCCCCCTAGTCTTGAAAAGAGGGAAATCGCTTCAATATTGAATTAACGTTGAAAGGTATCTCTACTATCTTTGAGATTCATGGGATATAAATTTATTAAATATTCCTTTGAATTTTTGATTTCATACTTCTTTTTGTATAATATTATAGTGGTAAAAGTAGTGTACGAGTATCAATCTACTATACCTACTATAAATCAGAGATACGTTTTATTCCGGGTTCCAGGTTCCGGGTTCCGTGTTTTTGTAAAGGTTCGACTGTTGCGGTCCGTTTGGTAGACTTCTTGGACTCCCCCCCCCGCATTTGCTATAAAATCTAAATTTATTGTCTAATGTAATGTATCTTGTATATACAAATGTAATGAATAATGGTGAAAATAATATTTTTTTCATTGAAGATAGTTGAGGCGGGCTAATTAAAATTAAGTGTCTACCTACTCAATAATACAAACTAATTAAAAATATTAATGAGAAAACAAATATAATAAAAACCTCAGAAATAGCTAGAATTGATGAATTGATGACTATTGAGCACAGTGAGTGATTTAAAGGCACGAGAAATTTAAAAAAAACTCGATCTCGTGTGATACATGTATACAACTTTTCAGCTCTCCAGCACGAAAAGAGAGTTGTTCCAAAACACCCTTTGGAATTACTTGAAGCTGATAATTTTACTTTTATTAATCAATCATGCTGAAAAAATTTACATGATGAATTTAAATGGGATTTGCAGTCTACCATTGTCCTTGGATTAACATATGGTTATTTGTTAAACTGGATAAAATTACGTTTAGATCGCGGCTGAAACGTGTAGCTGAAGCTAGTTAAATACATAATTATTTTCTTACCAAGGTCCACTTATCGCCAGTAAATAAACAAAATACCTTAGTGATAAAATCTACGAAAATATGCTATCCGTAAATAGAAAACCTGACCTTATTTAAAGAGGAAAATTCATTCATTCTGTATAAATTAAGAAAGGAATAGCCACAGAGGTGCAATCTATTTTTTATAGTTTTATCATTTTGAATACTCTCTCTCAATTTTTAAATGGCAATATATCCCATTCATGAAAATCTGTTGTGCCGTGAATAATATACAAAGAGTTATAATGTTAGATATAACAAATGCAAAAGTAGGTAGGTTTGGATTAGGTACAATGAATGCGGAGTAATGCGGAGCGAACAAATCATTCAAATGCGTTTTTTCTTTCAACTTTTTTATAACTTCTTTTACAAACTTTTCGAATCTGTATTACATAAATTTTGGTACTTTATTATAGACGATTTTTTCATATAACATAACGAAAAGGTGTGATGTCCATTGAAAGACATTACACTTCTAAGCTGAATTACAGAAAACAAACTGTAGTACATAATAAAAAAAAAACTGTTTATGCAGGACAGGCTTAGAGGACAGGTAGGGAAGCTAAAAAAAATCCTAATTTGATTTTCGAATGTAAATCATAAAAAATATTATTCTGAAAACCCTTAACGTGAGTAGGTATTTGTAGAGTTTTTCCTTGAATCTCTTTCTTTGAATAAGGTAGGAATTAACCTAATGAATGAACAACATCCTACAATTTTCTCGGTAGAACATCACGAAGTCAAATAAATAAGTATTCAGTATCAAGTATTTCCTTGAAACGCTTAAGGCTTCCGAGTCCTTGTGAAAGGAAATGATAAGTAAATGAGAGAAGCAATTTTTAAAAAGCTCTGAATAAATGTTAAGAACTAAATCCAGCCATCTAGCTTTCTAGGCTAGCAGCCCATCTAGGCTTTGTGTGCTTACCACCTTCGGCCACATCATCACTTACCATGGTGAGATTGTGAACAAACACAAGGTTATCCAGAATAAAAAAACTCCCTGTGTTTTCTTCAGCTCTAGATACTTATTCTTATGAGTAGGTAAACTAAAATTAATTTGATTGTACGAGTAATGTCAATAATCAATTTATATCTAGGTACCTACGATATATAAAAGCGAAATACCACTAACTGATTAATCTCAGAAAGTATACCTAAATACTACTAACTTGAAATTTGATAAGAAAGTATTTTTGAAATTACTTTGAAGATGAGTATGTAAATTCTTCTGAAACAATATAATAAATTGATACAATATGGGTACAATCATACTTACATGGGGAGAAGCAATAGATTTTCTGCTGTCAGTGTTGCTGGGTTGTCTGGAGAATGTAGGCGCGTGGACACTCTGCGGAGACCCTGGCTCGGAATCTGTCTTCACATCGTTACTGCTGTTGGCTGCTTCCTAGAATAAAGGGGTTTTATAGCCACTTCATACATCGCTGATAGGATGGTAGTCAATAAGTATACAGGGTGTCCGGTAAGTAGTAGGTAGTACGACAAACTTAAGGGGAAGATGAAAATGATGATACTTTAACTAAGGTCCTTAAGATTGTCGTACTATTTACCAGACACATCTGTATAAATAATTATGAGAATGTTAGTGATATTGTGACCAAAACGGAACGGAACCGTAACGGAGTGCTTAGGAAATATAGATGACCTATCAAATTGCAGCCGTTTTTGCCAGCCAATGAGATATATGGGAATAGAGTCCTGTATTCCTTAATTAATATGGGAGCGCAATAAAACACGTCTGACTTGAACTAGTGTAAAATTCAAACGTTTTAAGCGTTTCGATTCCAGTGGAGCAATATCAGGTTACTTGATTACAAACACGTACCTACGTCCTACATCATCCCATCATTTATTATCCGACTGTCGAAAGACCTAATAGATAAATAGTTTTTCAAGCGTATGCAAGTCAATTTATTTGGCATGCTCTGTAAACTAAACCGTTTAATGGATTTTAATATATTACCTATGACGTGTCAATTGATTGAATGTAGCGTCCGAAAAAGTAAAAAAGGTGAAACAAATTCAATTATTTAAAAAAAAACAAAACAATTAACCCGACTGCGTTAAAAATATAAACTGAAATTTTTAAAATAAGCTCTTTTACATGAATGTTGGAAAATGTTTTCCAGGCGAGGACAACCAGTTAAGAAGCATTTAAAATGAGCTGGTATTAAAATTCTTTGAAGCGATATAATAAGGTTTAACTTAGTAATACGACTGTACACTCTTTATTCCCATGTTTCATTTTCTAGTAATTAAAGAGGACTTTGGCACAGTTTTGTGAAGGTAACTCAACTGTTGCGTGTATTCTGCTGCTACAATGTTTTTTGATCGTTTATGGATCATGGTTATGCTTATAAGTGGTCATCCTCTTTATACCTACAATGAATACACGAGATGTTCAGAGTGAGATCGATTTGATTGGATCATAATAAAAACGTTGTTTATGAGGATATTTTTGAGTTAAATCTGAACTTTTCTAATCTCGAAAAATTGTTGTTCGAATAAAATTGGTCAGCTAAGTATCCGAAACGGATCCTTTAAAAACAAGAATAAAATTGTTGAATTGAATCTTATTGCTGGCACTGATGATCCTGACACCATATCTGACCATTTTGACACCCCTTCCCCGTCATATATGTAAAGATTAGATAGTCTCTTTGAATCATGTAAAAACCTTGTAGGCAAACTAGAGAAGTTTTTAAATAAAATACCTACCATTAAGGTAAATTAGGATAAAATCCGATTACGGGATCGTTTGGCGACGCTATCTCGATTAATGGAATTCTATGTAGGTATTTGTAAATAGGTTCACTTTCTAATTGCTATTTCAAATATTTAAATAATTAAATTAAAAGTAAAACATAATATAATTAAAGCTCTCACTGTGTACTCTTATTATTGATGTAGGTAATGAACATACCTGAAGTGATCTAGCTAACTCTGTATCATTATATCTCCCAGTAGTCCGTCTTTCAGGCAGGACGTATTTAGGCAAGGCCTTGAAGAACCAAGCACCTGACTTCTTCCACATCTCCCTGGTCTCCGCGCAAAGGTTGCACATGTATTGTTCTCTGGAATATAAGGGGGATCTGCTCCCATTGGTTTTTAGATTAGACTTGTCGTTTTTAATTTATGAGAGACGACAAATAAAATAAAATTAAAAGGAACATTGCCAGGGACTCTAACAATGGGCAGCAGCGGCAATCTGGAGGACATTTTTTATACGTAGAAATATGTTGTAAAATATTCATATAAAACTTTATTTTAAAAATATCAAAAACTTCACGACAGAAAAGGTTAAAATACAATGTTTAAAACTTTACTATAATGCGGCACAATTCTGTAATATACCTACACGGCAAGGCGCTAACAATTAATATACTTCTGCTTGACTTGGCATTTATATGGCAGTAACTGCAGTGAACTTACGCATTTCACTTAGCTAGCTACATATCAGTAATCTGTGATTTCACTACATTGTTATGGAAGGGGAGGCGAATAGGGGATTTCGGGATTTACTCGAGCGCGGCAGATTAACATAAGAGGGGCAACCTTGGACCTTGTGAAGTACCTTCACCAAATCTGAGCCCTCTATTAGTGTCGAACGTCTAGGGTAGTCCGTCAGATTAGTAAAAAAAAATCGATGGTTTGAAATACTCGAGCGCGTCAGATTAAGGTAAGGTAAGTTAGTTACATGCAAAATAGTGTACATTTCAATAATCTGACAATTTGGGCGTGACGAAAGAAAATTGTAGACTCGCAAAGTTGCAAAAAAAAACGTCACCTGGATTTTCTCGAGCGCGATTAGTTTTATTTTTTATTTTGAAGGAAATTAGTCACGAATCACGGAAATATCATAATCTGCCGATTTGCACAAGCCGAAGTAGCTAAAATCATTATTAAGTGTATAGTCCAGGAATATTATGAATTTCACCTCAGAATGAGAGATAGTCAGCTATTAACTTGTATAAACCTTTATTTTGACACCCTAAAACTTGTTTCAAAAGCTACTTATCTTAGGGTGCCCGCGACTACTGATTTTTCAAATTCAAAGAATCATTTATTGCAAATATCTCGTTTCCTATGGGTTTTTGGTAAATGAATTCACAGTAAATATTGTAGAAGATTAAATTCTCTACAACTTTTGTGCAAACATTTTTTCGATATCTTGAACCATTTTCGAGATTTCGATATTTTTTATGTATATTTTTTTTCAAACCGTCAGATTTAGGAAATTCCTCAACATAATTATCAGATTATGGGTCAGTACAACAAAGAAATCAAGAAGAACCCTCTGTATAAAAATCTGACGCGCTCGAGTATTTCAAGGTCACGATTTTTTTTGCATTTTCAAAAATCGGCCCTGACTGATGGTCGCGTCCAAATCGTCAGTCTTTAAAATAGGAGCTACTGGAGGGTTCACTTAACATCCCTTATCAATGTCTGACGCGCTCGAGTTTTTTTTTTTTAAATATTTTCTACCCCTTCGTACGGCCACCCCCACCACGCAAAACGGCAGATTATTATTTTTCCGTTATCAGACAGACATGGCGCGACTACCCTATTAATATCTGACGCACTCGAGTATTTCTTGGTGACTGTTTTTTTTACATTTTTGAAACCCTGTAGACGCTCCCCCCACCGCTGAAGGGGAAAATATCACATAACCTTTTTTCTTTATTCCACCTAATCTTCAAATTCCAGTAGGTCCCAAAGACGCTCGAGTAACTACAAATTTAGCATCATTGCCTCCCCTACTATTACACTATGTGACTTTAAGTGGCCTAAGTAATCCAGAAGTATAGGTATAACAGCTTAGTTTGGTTTATCTCAAGGCTAAGCCGGCAAAGTTTAACCATTTGCTATAGCAAGTCTTTTGAAGTCTTTCTTGTAATTAGCGCAACATCATCAGACCGAATGCTTAATGTTTGTCACAATTTCTCTCATTAAAAATACCACAAAACAAGGTGCATAGAAACAAGAGTCAAAGTTCCCTAATTAACATATGTAAGTTACGTGTACAAAAACTTTTCTAGATGAAAGTAAAATAAAGGGATTGTGTTCAAATTAAAGTGATCATATTTTTTCTTATAAATTAGACAGTGTTGGGGATTTGAGATATATATATATATATATATATATATATATAATTAATATATACTTAATTTACTTGCGAGCTAGCTAATCAATAGCCATAAAAACCATAAAATAAATGAAAGGTTTTTTCGGACGTTAGAACGAGAATGTTAGAACCTCATTTTGTCAACTTACCTATGAGGAGGTGTATCTATCACGCATTTGGGACAAGCTGTGTGCTGGCAAATGGAGCATGTTCTTAATGGAGCCAGTAATCTTGAAGTCTCTCCACAAAGTAGACAGGTCCGAGGTACAGGACCTTGTGCTGATCTACGCATGCCTGTGTAAATTTTGTGGTTGAGGTCAGCAAAGTACTGTAATAATTTACTAGAGGATGATTCGCTTATGGTATGATAAATGAAGTCTTGTTTTACAGCAGAAAAGTGGTATAAAAGCTGGCTTAATATTAACTTTTCACAGTCTGTAGTGTTAAAGGATGTGAAGTACAAAAACGAATGATTTTGGATTTTATTATAGTTCGATGTGAGCAAAGACATTTAACTTATTACTAATTTAAATTTCTTTGGATGTGAGCGATGAACGAGACGGAAAAGGGTAACCTTTTTAGTCCTTTTTGTACCCGAATTTCCTTCACGAAATAATAATAGTTAACGCCTACATAACGTAAACAAAATCCTACTAAGTATTTAAATATCCCATTTATCTTATAAGCTCGAGTGGATTTAGCGAATCACGAGTATCGTTTGCATAAATCCGAATAATAGGACGAAGGACGAGTCGGACTTCTTGCGTCATTTCTTCCAAGTTTATAAAGAATTGCTGAGTAACTTGACCATGTACCTGACAGATGTATGTCCTCTTTAGTGATTAGGTATCCTTTCATTTGTCTTGATGCCATTACAAATAAATATATAAACAGTATTAAATAACACTTCTACATATTATAATAGGTAAGTAGGTATCCACCGACAGTGCGACTTGAGGGGGGCGTGAGGAATATGAATTTGTGAAAATATACAAATTAAATTTCCTTCGATAACGAGTGGAAGGGATCTGCGAAATGGAAATAACCTTATTAACATCGATGAATATTTATTTCGCTCTTATTTGAGATTTTAATTATGCTGATTTAGGTAGGTATAAAAAAAGCTTTTTGGATTAGATAGGTATCATAATTGGTGTGATAGATAGTCCATGCCCGTATATTTTGAATAGAAAACGAATCAATTAAAAATGTAACTACCATGAATATGTTTCACAGATTTATGTTCTGTTCAAGCAGTCAAACCAAGGCCAGTAAAATTATCCCATGGACATTTTTATATGTAGGTCACAGAGAAAATAAAAATATGAAGGTATAACAATGATTTTAAGTACCTAAACCGTTTTTTTGTCACCGTACTGCATTATATATCTACTACCTTCAATTTATATTGTATTTTATTGCTAAGTACTATCATACATTTGATAGTTTGTTAGGATACGCAAGAACTAAGGAACGGATATTGATGAATCTTTGCACACAGCTAGATTATATTCAAGAATAGAACATAGGATACTTGTATCCCGGGAAACATAAGAACCTTCGTGAACGCAGCGAAACCGTGGGGGACAGACAGCTAGTACCTATGTAATAATTTTAATCTATTGACTCGCGACATTAACCTGTCAAACAACACGTCAACTCGCGCACAGTTTTCAAAATTTCAAAATTCGCGCCCAATTTCTAGTAAACGTCATCGTCCCGATTGTCCCATTTGAGAACCAAGTGGTGCGGACTCTGAAACCCCGATTGTCCCAAGAAAGAACTGACAGGTTTATGGTTTTAAAATTAATTTTATTGCCAGCTCTTTTATTAGATCAGCGATGCCAGCACTTCATTTATATTTATTTCATTATAATTTCTACATTCTAATGTATTAGAGAAAATACAAACCTTCGAGTCTAGCGACAAGTCGACCAACTCGTTTAGCCTCGACCTCGTCTATTTTCTCTGCCCTCTTGACGACGGCGGCGATAGCTTCCCTCTCGGTGGTCGACAGCGGGGGCTCGCTCCGGGCAGCGCTCCATCCCGTACGCAGCCTGAAATTGTACTACCTATTTTAACCCCGTTTCTTAGAAATACATGAGTTGTTGAGTGTTTGTTTACCATAGACTGCTAGAAACTATTCGTTTGTGTATTCATTTTATTTTCTTTGTTTGCGCTAATACCGCCAAAATAAACATCTACCATGCGCCGCCTACCCCCGTAACCTAAACCAGTATAATATAGGTACCTTAAGTATATTTAAACACTTATGATCTGGAGTTGTACTTGTTTATGTAGTGTTATTAACTAATTAGATACCACCTCTAGGTCTGAGGCGCTCCCTTGATAAAAGTAGCCAACGTCATGATCGACATGTTTCTCTCTCCGTTAATCGTTATATATGAAAGAAAACATGAACAAACCAACGAACTCATGACCTATATGAACCTTAATTTTACGTCTAAAATTGACTACATTAATCCTACCTATTAATATTATAAATGTTTGTATGTTTGGAATTTTGTCGCTATTTATCCTGGGAAAACATAAGAACCCTAGGGACCGTGGGTGAAATTGTGGGGCTGAAAACTAGTATCATATAATTATTTAAGTAGTCGGCAAATTTACCGATCTATACTTACTATATTAAAATATAGGTAAAGGTATCTTACTCATCCAGTGTATCGAACACCTATTACACGTACAATACTATGGATAACTGCACATTTATCTCGGGTTTGGATTTAGATATCGCGTTATTCGCGTTTCAATCAATATTTATATAGATAGGTTGGTACGTAGGTAATACAACGTTTTTCCTAGCAAATACTAATGATGGCGTGTGAGTACGAACACTACATTCTACCAACTTATTTCGAATAATTATGAAGGCTAAGGTATTTTGGAAAACTATATTTTTAAATAACTATAAGGTTTACAAGCATTTTCAAATCTTCTACTAATGAAAGACATTATAGAATAAAATTAATAAAATATCTAAGCTTATGTTATGTAGATCTAATAAAAATATGCTAAAACACATGTAGACCGAAATAACAGAACCGTACTAGTTAAAGTACATAACGTAGCGCCCTTCTCACAGGCAATTACTAAATGGTAGCAGTTTTCGCAATAGAATCTCATTTCGTTTAACTTTATTCAGAGGTTCTAATTAAATATCTAGCTAGCTTTATTTTAGCTACTTGTAAAATTTTGAACCAACTTTACCTCTTTACTTACTGGGTACTTTATATTAGCAAGTTTTGCCAGCGGCAGTACTGTTTTGAACAGCTGAAAACCAAGTTTTCAATCCTTTGTAGCCTACAATTAATTTATTCGATAGATAATATTTTAAATACAAACTGACAAAAGCAATGGAAATTCTGACTGACTTAGCCGAGGGTTCGCTAGGTCTTGGCTAGGTCCAATCTTGAAGGATTTTGGCAAATAACAGTACTTTATAAATAACAAAATAAAAAACCTTTTTATAGAACAAATGTAACCGTAATAACAATGGGGATGATGCCTATATTAAAGAAAAAATACCTTTTTAATACAGTTGCTCAAAAAGTGGTGTATTACAGGAACGTATAGCGTTCGGGATAAAACGTAGTGTTTTTATCCTCTTTGGTTCGGGATGTGGGCTATTACATACTAGTGCTTTTTTTTACATTTACCGAACTCGTGCGTTCTCTTTCCCAACTGTCAAAATAATGTCTATTAAAAAGAAAAACCAACCATGAAGTTTTTACTAAAGAGTTTTTGTGATTCATACAAATACGTATATTTCTAAAAAGAAGCTACTAATTTATTTCAATATCAGATTTAATGATTTAATTGAATGAGTTAGGTTAGGTTTCATTTCATTTCATCTCATTAAATTTCATTTTCATTTCATATCAATAAAAAAAATATACTGAATACTAAGCTGTATGGATAGTTCCCTTTGGGTGAAGAAAAAAAAACTCTGCTTATATTCTACGGTTGGCGCCATTTTCCAGAAATTTTCTTTGCGAGTTTAGTTGTTTGTTGCACAAAATGAGTAATTTCGACCCTATTTTTTTTAATTAACACCACCGGAATCACTATAATTGCACAAACATTGTAAGACAAATATACATGAACAATCATACGAAATTAATAATAGTTTGTCTCAAACAGTAAATATGCAACCTAAAACTTCCCCAGTTAGTTTAAAAAACTGTACCAATTTCAATGTACAGTGACGGAATGAAAAGGTTCGTCATTTTCCAAATTGATTCGTTCAACGTATCGCGAGCACATACTACCTTTTGAAACTATGTTATAGAATAGACTCGAATTATAGAAAATAATGTTTAACTGTTCGTTAATAAAGTTCAAAATTATTCAGATCAAGTTGTTTGACCATTTATCTTTTCAACAAGACTTAGATAAATTAAAACCTTCTTGTTGGTTCAATCTGCCATTATTATTTCAGTTCAATAATATTCAAAACTATTGTCAATCGGTGAAAGTCATCATTGCAAAATATCATAATTTCTCCTAAATACCTAACGATTTCATAATGCCAAGACCTTTAAGTGTTGAAGAAAGAGCAGCAATTATTGCCGAACATGAAGCTGGCTACAACATCTCCGAGATATCACGTCGTCTAAATGTGACCAGAGATAGTGTGAGATTCTGGATAAGGAGACATGGCGAAGAAGGTGCACTAGTCGATCATCGTCACAATAATTCTGGTCGCCGTCCTATTCTTAACGCCGCACAAAAATCTGACATGAGAAGGCAATTTGAAGAAAACGGCTTTGTGTCAACGAGTCATTTCGCCCAAATATATAATGTTTGTCCAAGAGTGATAAGAAACGCATTACACTCAATGGGATTACATTATCGACGACACGTAAAAAAAGTTGCTCTGACAACGGCTCATAAGGAAGCACGCTTAAGATTTGCTCAGACTTATTTGAACTTCGATTGGAGTACCACTATATTTACCGACGAAAAATGTTTTAAGTCGAGCCAACATGGAAGGCTTCATTTGTGGAGATTTAATAGTACGAGATATACAGAAGACCATGTAGTGCCCAATTTCAGTTTTGGACGAATCTCGGCCAATATATGGGGGTGGATGTCAGCGGATGGAGTAGGCGATCTCGTTCTCCTTCCTTCAAGGGCAAACGCAACACACTATCTGTCTGTTTTAGAAGACAGTATGCTACCAAGTGTCCGTACCGTGTATCCAGCTGATGAGGTACCTGAAGTCAGATATGTCCAGGACAATGCTCGCACGCACACTGCTCGTATTGTGAATCAATGGTTCAACCGGCATAGCGATATAGTGGTGATACCCTGGCCGGCAAGATCTGCAGATTTAAACCCTATAGAAAACTTATGGGGTTTAATGGTACAGCGATGGGAAAATAGAAATGAAAGGACCAAAGAGGCTTTAGAAAACCACTGCCGAATTATTTGGGAAGACACTAGAGGCACGGATCTATGCTCTCGTCTAGTGGGTTCCATGAGAAATAGGTTACAATGTGTGATTGAAGCTAATGGTGGTTATACCCGTTATTAAAAATAAATGTCATTAAACTTATTCGTTTTCATTAACTTTTGCTTGTTATTTTATAGTCGTCATTTTATTGTTGTTTTAATACATTTTGTAACATTGCATTGATGGGATAGAAATAAAATTAATAGTTTAAAAAAACTAAAAAACACGCTTTTATAAAAAACCTAACTAAAAAGTAAAAAATGTGTAAACAAAATTTAAATTAAGGATAGTGTGATTAGCAAAAAAAAATAATTTTATTATAAAAAAGCGTGGGGTGCTTAAGATTATATGATTAAGATTATACCACTTGGCTATGATCAAGATCTTGATGGAAGTAGTCATTTTGAAAATGTCTTAAAAAGCACCCCACGCTTTTTTTTTATAATAAAATAAATTTTTTTGCTAATTACACTATCCTTAATTTAAATTTATTGATTTTTTTTTAAACTATTAATTTTATTTTCTACTTCTTAGTTTGGTTATTTTCAAAAGCGTGTTTTATGAAAGTAGGTTCAATTTGGCACATTCTCCCCTTTTAATGCGCCAGCGATGCTGGGTTTAATTAAATCTGATCGTGGTCAAAGTTTTACAATTACAAGACCTTACTAACAAGTCTAAACACGGCTATGATACGATATTCCATCATGAAATGCCAGTGCCTATCTTCCGACTCCATCACCAGACCTTGAAACCTAATCGTGGTCAAAGTTCATTACAAGACCTTTCTAACAAGTCCAAACACAACTATGATACGATATTCCATCATGGAATGCCAGTTCCTGTCTTCTGGCTTCATCATCGGACCTTGAGATCTAATCGTGGTCAAAGTTCATTACAAGACCTTTCTAACAAGTCAAACACGGCAATGATACGATATTCCATCATGAAGTTTTAGTTCATATCTTCCGGCTCCATCATCAGATCAGTTCGACAGTACCATATTATTGTATTGTCATCAAAACTACATACAGCTGCCAATTTTCATGACGCTACGATCCTTGGAAGATGGTTAAATTAGCAACCATAGATTCCATTACATAGTTTTTTTTTGTTGCTTGGCAATCATCCTTTTAGGATATTTCTGCCAATGTCAAAGTATTTGAAATGGTCTGGGTTATTTGTCACAATTTTTACATAAGTTTTAGTACTTTTAGTCAATACAAAGTCTTTCAATCGCATACATTTTCTTCAGTTTTAATTTCTTCTTTTATGTTATAGTCACATTCTCAAACTCACTGTAATGTCCAGTCCTCGTCCATACATGTCCAGTCAAGCTTTAGTGAAATTGGCGGTTGTTCCACTAAAACATTCACGGACTTTTTGGGACATCCTGGAAAGTCACGATACACGCTTTCATTTCACTTCACTTGTGCCCCGAAATTATTCAATAAAACTCAAAATACACGAATTTAATGAAAATAAAACGAAAACGCAACGTCACTCTGCAAGTTCCCGCCAAAAAGTCCCATTACATAGTTACATACAAGTGAACCTAATAAAAGCGTGTTAAAAACAAGCAAAACGTTATACGATATCAAACGTCATATTTATTTAAATGTTAGCAGCACTGTTTCTTGCACTGGTATGTTGGCATAATTGATTCTTGGAGTACTAGTGCAAGCGAAAACCGACTCTAAGCTGACGAACCTTTTCATTCTGTGACTGTACATGTGTACTATAACTTTTATAAGAAATAAATGATTAGTTAGTTGAGTTTATTGTGTTATTATTATTTTATTAAATTGCTTCATTTTTTCGCAACTGTATTAAAAATAGTCGTTCAGTACACCTGCGGAACCGTCATTGCAAAGAGTTCCTTTCAAGTCATTTGTCGGAACTCTTTGCAATGACAGCCTTTCCGCACTTGTAATGAAATATACTAAACACTAACTAGTGTATAATAAATACATATAAAAATACTCGGAAATAGCGGACACGTTGTAAAATTTCTATGATTTTTAATTACCAATTTAACGACAAAGAGTAAGTCTTTTGAAGGTGTATATTTATGACGTCACAAGTACCTATGTATTTCATACAAAACTCCATATAAATGATCGTTTTGACATTTAATAAAAAAATATATTTGATATGTCAGTCACCATCCCTATTATCATTATTATTTCATTGTAACGCTTGGCTATTTTACGGTAATTAAGCTGATACGAGACAAAAGTACATGGCAGCCCAGATTAATAGTAACCATGTAGGTAGGTAAGTATCTATACTACATCAGATTCAGTTTAATCGTAACGGTCACTTCACAAACTCATTAATAACTACGAGTGTTAGGAGATAAACATCGTTTCAAACATAGTAGGTAGGTACCTAGCTACATATCATTTTCCTGACTAAGTATTATATTGCTACGATGCTATTTATTAACGCGTAAATTATAATTGTTGTAGTATAATTATTAAAAGTTTAGGAATAGCGATTCAACGTATTTAAAAGAAGAAAGATATTAACGGCAGTTACATCTTAAATAAATACAGTGAATGTATATTTTGTTCACTCGATAATAAAATAGTCTATACTAATATTATAAAGAGGAAAGATTTGTTTGTTTGTTTGCATTGAATAGGCTCCGAAACTACTGGAGCGATTTCAAAAATTATTTCACCGTTGGAAAGCTACACTATCCCTGATGAACTATATTTTATCCCGGGATAAGATAAGATCCCACGGGAACGCGGATGAAACAGCACGGAACAGCTAGTATCTTATAAATAAATCAAATTACTTACTTAGATATCTATGTTTAATTTTCTCCTTTTGTCTTATAGAATAATAAAATGTAAATATTAGGTATAGTTAAACGTAAATAAGCACTGGCACTCTTGAGATCCAGTTCCCTTTTAGGCTTTTTGTGCTAATAACCTTCGAAAACATTATCTATCACTCATGACATGTCATGTTTAATTGTCCAAATAGTTATATAAAGGTAAATTAAAAAGTGAATCAGAGAGCTTATTATGGATCTTACACTTTTTGGAGTTTTCAAGCAGCGATCACAAGTTTGTCCTTATTTGATTTTAAAATAACTTCATTTTCATTGTATAGATCCTGCTCTAAAGAATTTAGATTTTCTCATACGTTAGAGCACATATTCAAGATTGCACGTAGGGTGGAGTCTCCTAGTATCGGCCACCTCCTAATATCGGCCTTTTCGAGAAAATGGAACATAACTATAAAAATAGCCCTAAAATCATAATAGTTTTTATGCAAAAAGCGACTCTATATCCATACGCTTAACCTCCCATATTTTGGTGCGGGTACCTCAACATTTGAACGTTCGGTTGGCAATAAGACACACGCATGTACGGATGTGCATCGTTTGGTGGCATTTCGGTGTCAAATCCCTGAGTAGACGCATTGCCCATTGCATTTGAATGGAATTAAACATACCTATGGTATTTTATTTTATTTGTTCTTGAAGAAAAACAGTCAAAGTACCGTTTAGATAGTATCTTTTTACATTTATTTGTCTTTTTAATTAGATAATCACGGGGTCGAGATTAGGGATCTGTATTATTGATAAATCTCAATATCGACCGGTTGGCCGATATTCGGGAAATGCATGAAAACGTTAAAAACTAGATCACTAGATCCTAACGTCGGCCGCCTCAAAACGATTTTTATCAGCTACGGCCGATATAAAGGGAATCGATGCGTAATAACGGCCACCTTTGTGGCTAAAGAAGATTTTACTTGCTCACTCATCACTGTTTAGTGCATTTAAATTGAAGATCCTTTAAGTAAAGTTATGTTTTCTGTTGTTTTTATTTGGTAATTTATTTATAATAATTTTTTTTGGAGTTTTTATTTGTTTTAAGAAAATTGAATCATTGTGATCTTCCTGCTAATATTATAAATGTGAAAGTTTGGTTAGATGGATGGATGTTTGTTACTCATTCACGCTAGAACGGCTGAACGGATTTGGATGAAATTTGGCACACAGATAGACTATAGTCTGAAACTTTTTATTATTATTTATCCCGAGAAAGGATAACATCCCACGGGAACGCGGGTGAAACCGCGGAGGACAGCTAGTTAACAGAAATAATTTAAATTTTTATGACTCAGATGTAAAAAAAAGACTAATTAATGATAGATACGAGTTAAAAAAAGTGATTTGTACCTGAGTTGAAATATTTTTTTTTTAATTTTTTACTTTATTAGTTTTATTGACCTAACTTCACCTTAGAAAAGGTATATGCCGATATTAGGGTCACAGGCGGCGGACATTAGGGTGTTAGAGGCCGATATTAAGGAAAATCAGCAAACTCGAAATAAAACATCTATATTATCAAAAATAACAAAGGATTCTTAATTTTGCGAATGTAGTAATGGAGTTTCAGTATCCCTCTACCCAAAAAAGCCATTACAAGAAAGCAAAAGCTATTAACGTAAAAATTACAAGCAGTCAAAGGTCAAAAAAAGTTGATATGGCCGATAATTGGTGCCACCACCCTATATCTTTAATTACCTATTTTAGAAGCAAACACTCAATGAAATTCTATTGTAAGGGCACGTATCGGTCAACCCGTCTAAAATATCAAGGCTATTATAGCTCAGTGGTAGTGACGTCGGATACCGCGAAGGTCGTGGATTCGAATCATACAATGAGCTTGAGCTTTCGTTGAAGGGAAACATCGTGAGGAAACCACAGCACGGTGGTGGGGTACTTTGTACTTAGTACCCGACTGGCTGGCTACCACCCTCAAGTTGAAAATCAGTCGCCAAGCGCCTATCGATGTGTTCCGACCACTGCACTTGAGAGCCAGTTCCAATTTAGGCTATGTGTGCTTACCACATTCGACCACATCATCACTTACCGTAGTGAGATTGCGGTCAAACAAAAGCTTATCCTAAAGTAAAAAAAAATACTACAATAATTCATTAAATTTCTTAGCTCTTTGTTAACTTAAAGTTTAAATGTAATTATCCTGGGCCATTCATCATATAAAGAATTCTGTTCCCAAACGTTGTATATTTTAGATCACCTTGTTTTTTTTTTAACAATTATTAGTAAAGTAAATCTAGGTAAGATACTTAAATTCATAGAACTGTTTAGAGCCTGCCTACGCATGATTGTTGTTGTGTAAATAAAATGTTCAGCACAATTGGCAATCACAGCCGAATGGCTTTTCCTTCTTATCCAATTCACTTATTCAATGTCAATATTGTCATGAATATTTCCAAAGCAATAACTCAAGTCTCAACCCTCAAGGTCTTACAGCTGTTCAGGGTTATTGATGGCCAAATATGTATCTTGACATCGCCATGGAATCTCATTTAATTAAAAATAGAATATCATAAAGCAATAAAAATTAAGGCATATTTTCTGGATCATGGGGATACCTAATATATTTATTTTTAAAGGCTTGTTGTAGCTACCTGATTAAAAGGGTATTACCACGTATTTAACATACATACTTAGATACATTCAAATATATAGTATATCATAAGACAAACAAACATATTTACACACAGAAATGAGCATCCTGTAGGTATTGGAATCAAAGCCTCGTTATCAATAACTATTGCTAAGTTTTCTATAGAAAATGGATTCCTAATTCTAGGAAGTAGGTATAAAAGAAACTGCAAGAAAGCTAAAATACCATATAAATAGATTCAGAGTAAGAAATAGAATCTGGAATTATTGAAAAGGTCTCTTTATATGAATAAATGTACTTTTATCCGTCAATGAATTCAATGAGGTGTGATATAATTTTCAATGTCGCGAGTCATATATTTTATCTATCGGATTTCACTTGACATCATCGTAGATGTCAATGTAATAATATTTGGGTTATGTGGGTTCTCTACAGTTTCTTTTCCATATACAGGGTAAGTAGTACGACAAACTTAAGAGGGAGATAGGTGAGCGGGTTACCTACCAAATATACAAAAATTACTTGTGAGTGAAAGTTCGAAATATCGAAATTTTCGAAATATTTAATATCTAAAATTCAAATCAAAAAGCAAAAATATCGAAATATCTCGTTTTTTTGTATATATTTTGATCGGTTACCAGCCCACCTATCGCCCCCTTAGGTTTGTCGTACCACCTACTTACCGGACATTCTGTATAATTGACAATACATAAAGAAAATGTTGCGGTTAACTCATTGACTTAAAATGGCTTATGTTTATGGGCTTATGGGGTCATAAAGATCACCAAAGTATCTGACAAGGTGGATAATAATTATAAGCGCCTACAGATAATTATAAAATCGCTAGTTAAAAGTGGACAACATAAGAACATAGTGAAGTACAGCGGGATTACTATTATGCGGGTTGTTTGATTGGTGTTAAGGTAACATTTAGTTTAATATGTGTAAGATAAGATAAAATGAGCTGTTTCATAATTTGTTCACTTAATGAATTAACAGTTTAACTACTGAATTTTAACTTTCAATTAGCTTCACTTCAAAATAAGTACTTAGTAGTTTTAGGAAAAATAAAAACCAATCTTTATACGTTTTCAATAACAGTTTACAAAAAAATCTAATAATAGAGAAATAAATAATGATAGATAGTGCAGCATTACAAGCTGCATAAACCTTTTTGGTTATTTTAAAGAGGACTGGTATGGAGTCTGAAAGTCGGATTTTTTTTAAACTGTCAATAATTCAAATTCAAAATTGATTGATGCTTTTCTGAAAAAGAGGGTTCGATGGTGGGCATTCTTGAGCAAAATTCCGAAGAAGCTGGTCGTAATTATTTTGACAAATTACAGCAAAATTGTAAGAAAAGGTGTGAATCTCCATGCATTTTGGAATGCCTATATATTATTTTATTTTAATGAAGATCAATGTAGGAAACATTGAGTTATTTTGCCTGGTACGTATATTTTTCTGCTACATTTAGTTTTAAATCCCTACAAAGTTATTTCAATCTCTCTCTGGTAACTAGATCCTATGATATCATATTTGTGAAACCCATTTTTTTCCCTTTCTCATAGGTGAAATACCAGTGAAGAGGATCTGATTTGGATCCTCTCCCCCTTCTCCTTTCATCTCCTACTTATGCTTGTTGATCCCGCCACCTTCTGGGTTCCTGTTTTTCCTCACGTGGTTCCGCGCGCAAGTTCTACGTTCATAGACAACGTAATATCGACGGTGGTGACGTAGCTTGATTTTGAATTAATGATTATCACCACTTATGTAATCTTCGGTGTCAAGGTATTATCTAACAGTTTTATTTAACGTTGGCGGAGTTCCTCACTCCGTTCTATTCAATTTTTCCGTTTGGCCATTTGTTTTAAAAAAAGAAGATATGTTCCAGAGATTTTTCATTCTAATGTTTAAGTTATTTTAAAATACTATACAGATTTTTTTTTTTAAGAAGAATAAGTGTTAGGTATTTTTTGCTTCGAAGCTTCCTAGCATTAATAACCTAATCACGAATCCATCTCAATATTTTGTTATTATCAATTTAAGTTACAAGATAGTCTCTATTTCATTGTCTAGATATTTTTTTATACTTCAAATTAATTTTATTTATTTGATCTGTGTAATTTCTTATTTTTCTCCTATTTATGTTTACCTATTTTAATTAAACGTTATTTTAAATCAAGTGGTGTTTATGGACTTTTTTTTTCCTCATGAAACTCTACAATAGGTAGAAACCATTTCAATGAAATAGCCCATAGCTTTTCAAGTTTACTGACTCGTATAACAGTGAAGTCTAAAGGCATTTAAGTGTTTTCTACTTAAAAAAACTTCCAAGACGTAAAGTTTTAAAGTAGGTGCACTTATATTTTAAAGTTCTCGTTTTGTTTAGCTTGGAACGTCTCCGGTTCATTCTGATTTCTGTTACTTTACTAATATCCCTCCTATTCGTCTATTCTTAAACAGAACCCACAGGAAGACTATGGCAAAATTATTGGACTGACTCAAAATAATATTGATCTTTCATCAAGACGCTAACGATGCAGGGCAACCTAACTTTTCTCGAAACGTCTCTTCATAGGTATTTCGTTTTCGTTCGAAGACACGAAAAAAAAAACTAGAGAGCGCAAATTACCTATGAAATTGCCGTTCTGCAGTACTGGCCATTTCAAATGAAAAAAATTTTTGTTCGGCTAAGAATTCTAATTTCAAATAAATTTTATTTTAAAAACATGTTTTTTTTTCCAAAAGTAGTCATTTGTTTATTGATTAGTGTAACATTTTCATCGCATTTCAATCTTTTTCGTCATCATGGATACGTAAAAAATTCGAGTAATTATGGAATATGAGTACCGTCGTGGCAGCAACGCGGCACAAGCGGCACGCAACATCAACGACGTTTACGGAGCTAACACTACAAACCAACGCACCACCTGTTATTGGTTTGCTCGCTTCCGTTCTGGAAATTTCGACCTGAAAAATGAACGTCGCGGTCGTCCGAAGACTTTGGTCGACAATGACGAATTAAAGGCGATTGTGGAAGCTGATGATACACAATCTACGGCTGAATTAGCAGCAGTTTTCGACGTTAGCGTCAAAACAATATTGGTCCATTTGCGTCAAATTGGCAAGGTAAAAAAGCTTGACAAATAGGTGCCCCATGAACTCAATGATCACCAGCGCGAAGTACGCGTCGAGACGAGCCTTGTACTGATCAACAGACACACAAATGAAGGAATTTTGAACCGCATTGTTACCTGCTATGAAAAATGGATTCTGTTTGATAACCGCAAGCGCTCAGCAAGTTGGTTGGATCCTGGTTCAGCACCTAAACAATGCCCTAAACGAAAACATACCCCTAGAAAAGTGATGGTCACTGTTTGGTGGTCTAGCGCCGGTGTGATTCATCACAGCTTCTTACCAAACGGGGTGAGCATTACTGCAGATGTGTACTGTGAAGAACTGAACACAATGATGGAGAAGCTGGCACATCTCCAACCAGCATTGGTCAAGCGCTCGTCTCCGCTGCTCCTGCACGACAACGCGCGACCTCATACTGCGCAGCAGACGGTCTCCAAGTTGCAAGAACTGGTGTTGGAAGCTCTCCGTCATCCACCCTACTCACCAGACCTTGCGCCTACAGACTACTACTTTTTCCAGAATTTGGATTACTTCTTGGCGGGAAAAAATTCAATACCCAAGAGGCAGTACAAAAAGCCTTTGAAGAATTTGTTGCCTCCCGTCCAGCTGATTTCTTTAAGAAGGGCATCAATAAACTGCCACTGCGTTGGCAAAGATGCATTGATTGCATGGGTGATTACTTCGATTAATAAAAATAAAAAATACATGAAAAAAAAATCGTTTAAATTTTTTCATACAAAACGCCAATTTCATAGGTAAAGACCTAAATTAAGATATATACATAGTTAGCAATCTAATGAAACACGCTGCGATTATATCAATTTGATATGAATCACACGATAAACTTGATTTTGTGCCAAAAAACAAGCTGTCTGATGCAATTCATGCAATCATCGATATAGTCTATACCTATATCGATGCATGCAATCGAGCAAAGATGGGACCCTAAAAATTTCTATAATTAATTGACAGAAAAATGTGCAATAGTTACTGCACATTTCATTTCAATGCATTTATTCATGCGTATGTACATAAATACGGCCGAATAAACATGAACGTCGTAAACAAATAAACCAGTTCAGTTCATGAAATATTTTAATTATTTGTTGTGATATTTCAAAATTAAACATTTCTCATAATATACGTTATTAATCTGAAATAAATAATTTAATTGTTTTTATATACGTTATTCGATAACTCTGAATGACTAAGATCTGATGTGACCCATATAGCCCAATCGTACTAAATGATTAAAATATTACCAACTACTCTCCAGAGCACATCCCGACCATAGACGTAGAATAGTAAGTTAGTATTAGGTTGGGGAAAATGTCTTTTCGCATTATAGTATGTAAGTATAAAATCTCACTATTTGTATCTGGCTGGTTTTGGTATAATTGAAAGTTTAAATTTTAAAGAACATAATTCCAAATTCAATTTAGGAAAATGTGTGATTTAATTTGTTTTTCGCACTGTCAAGATGAGTGAATCTAATGAAGAAATTCGATACATTTTAAAATTTTACTACAAATAAGGTAAAAATGCAACGCAAGCCGCGAAAAAATTTGCGATGTTTATGGACCTAGTGCAGTGTCTGTGAGAGTAGCACAAATTTGGTTTAAGCGTTTTCAATCCGGAAATTTTGATGTCAAAGATGTACGTCGCTCTGGTCGCCCTATTACGGATAAAATGGGTGCCATTTTTGAAAAAGTGGAGCAAGATCGGCATATCAGTAGTTACGACGTAGCTGAAGAACTGGGAATTGACCACAAAACAGTTTTGGCGCATTTGAAAAAAACTGGGTACAAAAAAAAGCTCGATATTTGGGTACCTCACGAGCTCACTGAATGAAACCTAATGAACCGTGTACTCATTTGTGATTCTTTATTACGACGTAATGAAACCGAACCATTTTTGAAGAAGCTGATAACTGGTGATGAAAAGTGCATCACGTACGAGAAGAACGTCCGAAAAAGGTCGTGGTCAAAGGCCGGTCAGGCTTCACAGACTGTGGCGAAACCCGGGTTAACTCGCAACAAGGTGATGACTGTGTGTGTGGTGGGATTGGAAGGGCATTAAACATTATGAGCTGTTACCACCAGGCAGGACCATCGATTCTGATCTCTACTGCGAACAACTGATAAGATTAAAGCAAGAAGTTGAGAGAAAGCGGCCGGAATTAATCAACAGAAGGGGTGTGGTTTTTCATCATGATAACGCTAGACCTCAAACATCTTTAGCCACTCAGCAAAAATTAAGAGAGTTTGTTTGGGAGGTGTTAATGCATCCGCCGTATAGTCCTGACCTTGCACCTTCAGATTTCCACCTGTTTCGGTCTCTTCAGAATTATTTAGGCAGTGTCAGGTTAACATCACGAGAGGACTGCCAAAACCACTTGTCGCGGTATTTTGATCAGTCACAAGTGACAAGTGACAGTGACAAGTCCCAAAATTTCTATAGCAATGGTATCATCCCTACTCGGAACAATAACTAACATGGAAGCCGGGCTAAATAAGAAATGAAATGCATATTCTTTACCTTTTTTTACTTTCGACGTTAATAATGCGTGGGAAAGAGACATATAATACCGTTCTGTTTCGTTATTATGCAGGTTGTCACAAGCTATTTTTTGGCTAGTGATGGGCTTATCATCGACATTGTCGTGTCGATATAAGTCATCAAAGCAAACAAGTACCTAAATATAGTTAGTACTAGCTGTGCCCGCGACTTCGTCCGCGTGGAATAGTGACTTTGGGCATATCTTTTGGTTTATTTTGGATTAACAAATGTTCGACGTGATTCTTTAAATTGACATAACTTTTTTATTTAAGAACCGATTGACATGAAACAAACGCTAAATGTTAAGTGAAGCTTACCACAATATATTAGTGAAAACCACATCCGAATACGCCGTTTCTGAGATTAGATTGCACAAACAGACAGAATTCTAACAATCATTGTTTTGGGTGCTATTGCATTGATAAAGGACCCAATAATATTTTTTCTCATATATCTCCCATGTACAGATAGCGATCCGTTACATTTTTATTATGTGTATCTATAGATAGAATAGTTTTCTATTATATATTTTTTATTTAATATAGTTTATCCTTTTCTTAACATTCCCATGTTATTATAATTTATTATCAGTATAGGCGCTGGCTGTCGACGGATAATCTGCCAAGTGTGGCTGTGGTTTACTAACGGATTTACCACGACGGAACTTCGGCGTCGGAATATCAGTCAAGTGTGGTAGGAAAGAGACGATAAGAATTTGACACAAGTATAAATGAAACTACATTTATTAATTTAATGTCTTTATTAATCATTAAAATCCATACTAATACTAATTTACTAATTAATATTATAATTATAAAATATTATAAATGCGAAAGTGTGTCTGTCTGTCTGTCTGTCTGTTACCTCTTCACACTTAAACCGCCGAACCGATTTAGATGAAATTCGGATAGGGATTGTTGGAGTCCCGGTAAAAAACATAGGATAGTTTTTATCCTAGAAATCACCCTTTAAGGGGGTGAAAAGGGGGTGGAAGTTTGTATGAGAAAAACCTATTGATGCACTGACTATATTTCATTTTCATTTCACCATCATTAGGAAATCTGCAACAGTATTGAAATGATTATCGATAACCATTTTTACATCACTAGTAACCTATACTTGCGACAATTTTATATTTCAGAAAAATCATAAAATAAAGCAAATACGTGAATTCTTTTGAGTAGATAGGCATACAGTACTATTTTTATTTATCGTCTATCACTTTTTTTATTTCCAATATTGAAAAATATATCTCTAAACTCACCGATGAAATGTTAATGTTTCGTTCTCATTTTCTTTTCTCGAACTATGGTCTTTACACCCTTCAACAACACAAGACATCTTGTCCAGGGCACTGTACACCTCTCGTATATACTTTCTGGCCACGTTCTCAGTCAAATTAATAATTAACTCGCTTTTTTCACTTAGTAAATTCGTCAAACTCCCGACTCGTATCAACAAAATATAAAACTACAAAATTAAGTTGATAGCCAACGTAAGTATTTTGACGTCTTGGATAGAACTTTTGTATTTGTTAGCATTATAAGAGGGCCAAAGAGGACCATTTGACATTTTGCTTGTGACACGTTCAAAAATAATAAAAACAAACAGCCATGTTTTGTTTCATTCCCACATTACGATATGCTAATTGACATAAATGAATAAACTGTATAGTACTCGGTTTTTATTTTAGCCCGGCTTCCATGTTAGTTATTGTTCCGAGTGTCCCTACCTACAAGATGGCAAAAAGTTATCGAACAAAATGGTACCTACATACTTTAGTTAAATGTAAATAAACTATATTAAAAAAAGTTTTGAATTTTCTTAAAAAATGCGAAGAAACTTTTTCCCCAACCTATTATCTGGACATCTCAAGTTAGCTGGGAGTTTCATAGAGTAACTTTATATAATGAGAGAGTTAGGTACACATAATCCTGGAAGGATTTAGAAACGCGGTAGATACCTACTCGATTAATAATAGATAACACTATTTCCTACATAGAGGCCGTTCAAATATTACGTAAGCAGATTTATTACAATTATTAACCTCCCCATCCCCCTTATCAGCAAAGCTAAAGTAAGCAAAGCTCTTACCCCCTCCCCCCATGCTTACGTAAACATTTTTCAATTATAAATGTATTTTTTTTATATTATAATTATGTTATAATTATAATTTTATAAATAAGAAAATAGATTTAGGATAGAGATTAGATTTTACCACTACTGATAATTCCCCTAATCAGTACTAAAGCGAGTGTGTCAGATATTTTGATATTGAGGAATCTATGTTATGATTTAGTGTCTGTATTTGTTACTTTATCTGTGGATACTACCAACCTATAAACTATATTATCTCTGGTTTAGCCAACACTATAAAAATGTGAGAATAAAATGGGGGTAGTTAATAACAAGATGGTTGATATAATCTTATAAAAGGGACTAACATTTGAATATCGGCTCAGTCTCTGTTCTATTCGGTTGCGAGTTGGAGTTGGTATTGTTCACGACAGTCTACAAGAAGAAGTATTAAGTACCTACATAGATATAATTATGTCTTTATTGGAGATCAAGTGAACCTCGTTGCTGCTTGGTTATAATGATACAGATAAGTATATTTGATAATCTAAATTGTAATGACTAATGATCATTTTGTAATAATGTGTGTTCCATGTATTTATGATGAAATAGTACATGATTTTGATAGAATATGTGTAGTGGCCATATATAAGATCATAGTACTGAGTTTCTTACCGGTATCTTCTCAGTATGGTCGGCCATCCGAACCGGTAGTAGATTTGAGAGTAGGTAAATTCATAATCAAGGCCATAGAAACAACTATTGAATAAATGTGTTATGAAGCTTGGCCTAAATGATGATTTTATTGATCTAAACCCTTACCCTATGCTCCGAGATATATTTTAGGGATATACCTACCTGATATATAAATAATAAACTATTATAATTCAAATAGAATAACCATCCTGACACTTAAATAACATGATCTGACTCTTATTCTGTGGTATTAGATACCGAATCATTGATTTGGTATTAAATTAGTATTAAAAGAGAGTAAGAGATTTAACAAGTGCGCCTATACGTATGCATTATTTGCGGGAATCCCCGAAAATGCGTTTCGTTTTTTATAACTACCGATGACGTAATCATCATCTAGACTTCCCTACCCCCCATGTCATCCAAAATAAGCAAAACAAAGAAATAGTGCTTACGTAATACTTGAACGGTCCCCTACTCAATGGAACAAATTACATTGCACGGTAAAACTCGAAAGAGTTTATGATACACCATTATAATCATATTGTAAACTACTTACTTAATAACGAATAAATAAAATAAAATTTATAAATCCAGAATGTTATCTTTTTGCTGTGAAATTCCATTCTAAGACAATAAAACCAGGAAAATTAGTTACCCTTGGTGGCGATGATAGCTCAGTGGTAAGCGACGTCGAATACCGCGACGAAGGTCGTGGGTTCGAATCCTACAATGAGCTTGAGCTTTCGGTGAAGAAAAACATCGTGAGGAAACCATAGCACGGTGGTAGGGTACTTTGTACCCGACTGGCTGGCTACCACCCTCAAGTTGAAAACCTGTCGCCAAGCACCTATCGGTGTGTTCCGACAGCTGCACTTGAGAGCCAGTTCCCATCTAGCCTTTGTGTGCTTACCACCTTTGGCCACATCATCACTTACCATGGTGAGATTGTGGTCAAACACAAGCTTATCCAGAATATAAAAAAAAAATAATAGATATCTGGACATACTCAATCAGTCGTCAGCAATTCCTACATAAACATTACCTATGGCAAAATTGTCATGACCGATTTATTATACATAACATTTATACCTATAGGTACAATCTGTCGATATCAGTCCGTCCCAAGAGGACGCGTGTGTCCGACATTGATGTCAAGTTACTCGAATTTATATTTTATTTTATATACTTAGCTTAGGTAAAGGTACTCGTCACATCCTGTCACAATAATAGCGAGAAAGGGAGACTACAATTAACTGTCTGCAAAAATACTGTTTAGACCAATAAGTGTAGGTACTCATCATTGCTATAATTTATGTACCTATATGATTTTGAAAAAATATTAATATGAGAACGCATTAAAGCACACTACATTAGGCGACGATAGCTCAGTGGTAAGTGACGTCGGATATCGCGACGAAGGTCGTGGGTTCGAATCCTACAATGAGCTTGAGCTTTCGGTAAAGGAAAACATCGTGAAGAAACCATAGCACGGTGGTAGGGTACTTTGTAGTACCCGACTGGCTGGCTACCACCCTCAAGTTGAAAAGTGTGCTTACCACCTTCGGCCACATCATCACTTACCATGGTGAGATTGTAAGTAGTCAAACACAAGCTTATCCAGAATAAAAAAAAAATATAAGTTTCTTTACTTTGTAGGTATATAAGTAATAAGTATTTGTGTTTGACCAAAATATCAAAATACAGTTGTTTCTCGATTATGTAGGTATTACCTATTGAATAGCTTGTCATGACATTGAAATGTAAGATTATTCTAATGTAATGTGGGTTGAAAAATAAGGCAAACTTCCCATCCCAACCGTCGGGCATATGCGTAACAAGGATAATAATAAGGGTTGGCAAAATAAGTACCTAGATATATGGTTACCAACGCAACGAGCGGTAACGTATGGAGTGTCGAATACAAGGTTCGCAGTGATAGATTAGTTAGCATTATTTATTAGAAAAGTGAACATGATCGTAGCGCTTAGTTATACAGTATATAAAGGCCTTAATGATCGAAACAGCGTCCCTGTGGCAGGCCTTACAGTCTGATACTGGAGCGACAGCAACGTCCACATTTTTGGCACCTAAGCTGAGGGCAGCTTGATGCCTGAGTTGGTGAAGCGACTCTTGCACTCATGTGTGAGAAGTGAATTATACAGTAAAGCTAAATGTATTATAGGATGCCAGGGTAAATAATCAATTTTCCTTTAGGTTCCCTGGTTTTATTTCTTAAATTGTTTGTTGAAATACCTAAGAGCCCAAAAAACAGGAACGTAATTATTATGATATTTTAACATGTCAAGTGTGTACCGGATTTATATACATTAACTTGGAAGTCGCGGCGTGAGAGATACGCCCACGAGTGAAGAAAAACAAAATTGAGTGTCTAATGATCGTTATATCTCGGAAAAATACTATTCTAAAGATTGACATGAATGTGTGCGTACAAAGTAATAATAAGTAGGTATGGTAGTAGTTGTTAATTTAATATTCCGCCAATTAATTTTCCTTGACATCTTAATATATAAAACGTGTCACGATGTTGGTCCGCAATGAACTCCGAAACTACTAAGTCGGTCTTGATTAAACTTGGCACACAAATAGATTATATCCTGGAATAAGGGATTGATTATTTATTCCAGGATATAATCTATTTGTGTAATCTAATAACTATTTACCGGCTTATTTCTAATCTAAACTAATGTAATGTTATGAAGAGGAATGATTTTTTGTTTGTTTGTTTTTTAAAAACTTTCACCATTCGACAGCTACGTTATCCCTGAGTAACATATAGGCCAATTTTTTTTATCCCGGGAAAAAATAATATCCCACGGGAACGCGGGTGAAACCGTGGAGGCTTAAATAGCTAACACTATACCTACTACGTATTTATAAACTAGCTCTATATTGTGTAACTAACTATAACTTCTATAGTGTTAGCTATGTATTTTTAGTAAGTAGGTAAGTTTTTTTATTATTAAGTAAATAGAAATTGTTTTATTCGAAATATAATATATCTACAGACATACCTATTACTAATTTCTTTCTTACCCAATCCCAATAAAATGAAATACTCAAAATTATATAAATAATACATCATACAAAATTTGAGCTAAATATTTTGTAATTATCGTAATCCCCACACGTTGAATACGTAGCTACTTACTTAAAGCCTTATGGTAGGGGAGGCGAATAGGGGATTTCGGGATTTACTCGAGCGCGGCAGATTAACATAAGGGGGGCAACCTTGCACCTTGTGAAGTACTCTCACCAAATCTGAGCCCTCTATATAGTGTCGAACGTCTAGGGTAGCCCGTCAGATTAGTAAAAAAAAATCGATGGTTTGAAATACTCGAGCGCGTCAGATTAAGTTAGTTACATGCAAAATAGTGTACATTTCAATAATCTGACAATTTGGGCGTGACGAAAGAAAATTTGAGACTCGCAAAGTTGCAAAAAAAAACGTCACCTGGATTTTATCGAGCGCGATTAGGTTTTTTTTATTTTGAAGAAAATTAGTCACGAATCACGGAAATATCATAATCTGCCGATTTGCACAAGCCGAAGTAGCTAAAATCACTATTAAGTGTATAGTCCAGGAATATTATGAGTTTCACCTCAGAATGAGAGATAGTCAGCTATTAACTTGTATAAACCTTTATTTTGACACCGTAAACTTGTCTCAAAAGCTACTTATCTTAGGGTGCCCGCGACTACTGATTTTCAAGGTCAAAGGTCAAAAAATCATTTATTGCAAATATCTCGTTTCCTATGGGTTTTTTGGGTATGTATTTTAATAAATATTGTAGAAGATTAAATTCTCTACAACTTTTGTACAAACATTTTTTTCGATATCTTGAACCATTTTCGAGATTTCGATATTTTTTATATATTTTTTTTTTCAAACCGTCAGATTAAGGAAATTCCTCTACATAATTATCAGATTATGGGTCAGTACAACAAAGACATCAAGAAGAACCGTCTGTATAAAAATCTGATGCGCTCGAGTATTTCAAGGTCACGATTTTTTTTTTTTATTTTCAAAAATCGGCCCTGACCGATGATCGCGTCCAAATCGTCAGTCTTTAAAATAGGAGCTACTGGAGGGTTCACTTAACATCCCTTATCAATGTCTGACGCGCTCGAGTAATTTTATTTTTTAAATATTTTCAACCCCTTCGAACGGCTACCCCCACCAAGCAAAACGGCAGATTATTATTTTTCCGTTATCAGACAGACGTGGCGCGACTACCCTATTAATATCTGACGCGCTCGAGTATTTCTTGGTGACTATTTTTTTTACATTTTTGAAACCCTGTAGGCGCTCCCCCCACCGCTGAAGGGGAAAATATCACATATCACCTTTTTCTCTTTATTCCACCTAATCTTCAAATTCCAGTAGGTCTCAAAGACGCTCGAGTAACTACAAATTTAGCATCATCGCCTCCCCTACTATTAGACGTTGACGAGGGTTCTTAACAGATATGGCTTACCTGACAAGCTAAGATAATCTCATAGGTGGTAAGTGGATAATGGTACCTACCTACATTACATACATTCAGTAAGTACTATAGCCGTAATTGTAACATTATGTACCTACTGTCAATACTGACCTATCAGATAGATAGATAGATAGACAACTCTTTATTGAACACCAAAAAAGAGATTAAAAAGAATAACAAGATTTAATTTATTTATTTATTTAAGGACAGCCACACACACAAGAAATAATACAATTAATCACAAATAGTACTTAAAGCTAAGTGCTGTTTCAATTACAGGCTATCACGACATGGTTAAAAGACTAAAAAAAGAACATGTCAATTTTGAAATTATAAGAAAAATTAAAAAAAAAACAATAAGAGGTACTACCATATACAGACATGATCATCCGGCTAAGGTTTGGTTTGAGGAGAAGGCCCAACAGAGGCTAAAACTGCATGTTTAAATTTATATTGTTTGTTTGAGAAGATGTCAATGTCATGGTTATTCCTATACTGGATGTTATACTGACTTTGAAGTCTATTTAAAGTAGCATGCTGACCCAGGTTAGTTTTTGAATATTTTACCAGGAATGGAGTATACAGAGGGAATTTTTTAATGCCACCTGAAGGGAAAGTACTCTTAATAAAAGTAGATAGAAAAATTTACTCAAAGAAATTTATAAAACTATAAAACACCCTGCACTTTTATTGCATCGATCGTTAAGGTCAATTATAGGGATGAAATCTCTCTAGCAAACTTTATAAATTAAATTTCCTTTAGATTTTTTTTGTAGGGATATGTAAAAAATAAAATTTACATTAAATCTTATGCGACAGTTGATGTTCAGAATACGATTTATAATATTCACCACACACAACACGTTATTAAAGGTTACTAGAAATGAATTTGTTACAAGAATACATTTGTGTATCCAAGAAAAAGGAAAACCATGAAATCTTAAGTTATTTTAATTATTTACAAATAATGGTAAACTTACTAGGTGCTCGAAATGGTCTCCTTTTTCTTGGATACACAAATGTATTCTTGTAACGAATTCATTTCTAGTAACCTTTAATAACGTATTGTGTGTGGTGAATATTATAAATCGTATTCTGAACATCAACTCTCAACTCGATGAAATTCGCATAAGATTTAATGTAAATTTTATTTTTTACATATCCCTACAAAAAAAATCTAAAGGAAATTTAATTTATAAAGTTTGCTAGAGAGATTTCATCCCTATAATTGACCTTAACGATCGATGCAGTAAAAGTGCAGGGTGTTTTATAGATTTTTGTCGGTACGATTCCCGGGTGTGGCATGCGAATTTTAGAAAATCTTTGAATGCCGTTTTGATTCTTTTCAAAAATAAAGGAATGTTTTCTTTGAGTTAAATTTTCTATCTACAGTATTAAGAGTACTTTCCCTCCAGGTGGCAATACAAAAATCCATCCTGTATATGCTAGGACGACGTAATTTGACGGAGGCGCTCAGATTAATTGATTCTACTAAAAGAGGACAATCCAAGATACCGTTAACAACCTTATATAGGAATATATGATCTAGTAATTGTCTCCGCTCACGTAAGCTATTCATTTTGAAATGTGTGAGACGATCCTTGTAGGAGGGTATGATACAATTAGTTGTACAATGGGCGGTCTTATCGCTAAGAAACGATTTCTTCCAGACAACCTTTGGATGGAGAGGAATTCAGATACGATAATTGACGGTCAGCTTACTTCTTGGATAAAGTTATTGATTATAATGCTAAGTATTTCTAAAATTTGACATCCTGAATTAGTTTTTAATTAACGTTGTTATGTGCCCAATACATGTTATCAATACGTTTACAAAGTTAGAACGTGATAGATAATCCATACTAATATTATAAATGCGTGTGTCTGTCTGTCTGTTACCTCTTCACGCTTAAACAGCTAAACAGATTTAGATGAAATTTGGTATAGAGATAGATGGAACGTTGAAGAAGGACATAGGATTATTTTTAACCCGGGAAAAGATAAGATCCCTCCGGAACGCGGGTGAAAACGCGGGGCGGATAACTAGTAATAATATAATTAAGCGTGTTACAAAGTGTCACGGCTTACTATGCTAGGTTAAGGCCGCGTCATTGAAGAGTTGTGTGGGAAATTAAATGCAAGTTTTCCCTTGACTATCTATGCCCCTTAATCCTGTATTAGGTCCATGGTGCCTGTGATAAAATTAATTCTATGCCCATCAAAAATATATTTCATACACGTACCTATATTCTTTGAAACAGAATTTGGAATCAGGTGGAACATAGGTAATGGTGGACCTTGTAATTTATGTTCTATGGTCGAACAAGGTATAAATTAATAATTTTAAGGACATTGCCGCGGTAAGTACCTATAGATATAGAATTTTATGGTAGATAATAAGTGAAATTGTAGACGTAGAAAAAGAAACACAAGCCACAAAACGGGAAACTGGCTCTTTAGTGGAAGTGGTATCGTAGGTATAGGTACAAATTCGGTTTTTTTGGGAGAATGAACAACTTTTTTTAAATACATCGGGTATCTACTTAATTAGATAATAACCACCATCCATTTTACAGGACAAACACACCTGTATGCAACAAAAGTCTATCCTGGACGGGAATCGAACACATAATCATTGGCATGATAGGCGTAATAAACACACTAGAATGCCAACCAGCCCCAAATAAACAATGTGGTGGAAATAGAGCTGCGGGCTGAAAATAAAACTATGTGATTACACTTGCAATGAAAACTGATACGAAGCATCAGGAAGCGGATGTGACACAAGAGAGATAGCGAACGATACCATACTATACACAACTTATGCACAAGGTCAGTTAACGACATGTGGAATTAAAAATAAAACGAGGTTGTTGTTGTTATTTTTAGAAAAAAAAACCATTTCTTCGAACGATTGGTTTCAATTTCCTTGTTTGGATTTCCGATAAGTTCCTATAATACCTAAGCAGATTCAACAATTTATAAGTATTAGCTACAGCTTGTGGCTTTACCGAACTTCCTCTAAAATCTGTTTTTTGATTACCAACTAGCCATTTATGCCATTTTAGATGAATTTAATTAAAATTAAATAAATAATACTGTTATTTAAATATGGGTGGTTGCAGAATATCACGTTTAAGTATAACGAATAGGTTCTATGCTTATTTTCCACATTTTCACTATGATAATAAATAAATAATGGATCGATAATAATAAAATTAAGAAAAGTAACACGTATAATTATTTCCAAATACCTATATTTATTTTTTAAGTTACACCGAAACAACACGTTGGTAGTACCTACCTATTTAAACTTTTAATTATTTTGGGGTAGAAAATAGGATAATAAAATCTGAGAATTTGGACTTAATGATCAGAATGATTAAGTTTCTCATACATTTAAATAATAGGCTCATAATACAAAATGTTTCGTAAAATATAAACAAACAAAACTATTTCAACTATTAAAATGTGATACAAAATTACTTACTTGGCACGTAGTGATAGCTGGCGATCATTTGGGCACACATATTTATTAGCTTTACTTTGAAAATTCATTGTACACTACGAAATAAAAAAAATATGTTTTCAATGCGCGGGAAAAGGAGCACCGCGCGTTCCCGCCTGTTGATTTCATCCAACTGTTGCTTCGTGCGTGGCGAATCCCATAATCGATATTTTAACAACGCTCTTGTAAACTAGGTAACTAACATTATGTTGCGAATCGCGACATCCTTTTATCATATAGATAAAAATAAGATTATTTATATATTAAAATGACGTACCCATGTTTAATATAGGTAAGCTTAATAGTAGCGAAGGTCCTTTTAAAATATAAGTAATCAAAGTCGATAAAAAGTTCGAATTTTGAAAAAGTTGAGTTCCCATAAAGGCGCTTCTAGACGAGGGTAGGTATTTCATAAAAAGCTCACTTAAGACAGGTTACTTTGATTTTTTTTATGTCAGATGTCTGACGAGCTGTCAGGGGCTTCAGTGAACCCCCTGCCAGCTGTGAACCGGTAATATCAGTGAACTCGGTTCACTAATAAGGATGGTACTCGGATGGTACCGTCTACCGTAGGTAGTGATTACCTTCGCCTACAATAGCAAATACAAGCTCCAGCAATGATAATGTATTGTCGACATTTTACAATGCCTAGAAGGCAACTGTTTCTAAAAAGTGCAACTGTGGGTAGGTATAGGTACACCGCTAGGTGCTTGGCGGAAGATTTTCAACATGAGGGTGGTAGCCAGCCAGTCGAGTAGGTACCTGCCGAATAAATACCACAGAATATCTCAGTAATTGCTGAGTTTATTGCCGGCTCTTCTCAGCAAAAGCAACCTTCCGAACCGATCATTAGAGTCTAGACTATTCATAAGTGCTTGTAAAGGCCTATTTGAATAAAAAACATTTTCATTTTTATATCCTACCTACCACGCCACCGTGCAAAATCACGTTTTGGTAGATTTCAGGCATTTACAAAATGGCTAGCGAGTATCGATAACGTAACGTAACTCATGGTAGAGATTTAGGTATGTTTTGTTTTTCGACGTTTATAATTGATCGGCTATTAAATAATTACCTAATACAATTATTTGCACCATAGCATAAAATTTTGCGTTATAACTATGTAACTGACTAGAAATAAATAAAAATATTAGATCCAAACACAATTTAGATTACCAATTAGATACAATAGTAGGTAGGTAAATAAACCATGGAATTAATAAGTAGGTACTACGAATTAAATATTAGAAATAATAAATTCCTTCAAATAAACTAACTTTCCGACGAAATCTGCAAAACCATTAACTCATTCGCTTAATGTGTGTATCCGATTTTTTTTTAAGTTAGAGTGAGAAAGAAGTTATTGTTATCTCTCTTACACATTAGTAAGTGTTGTACTACTTCACTCTGATATCGACAAAATTTATATCGAACCTAAAATATAAAATATTTTAATTATTATTATTGCGTGAACACAAATATTCTTTTTTTTGTTTGTCCTTATTTCACGCAGCAATATAGCAACAGATCGATGTGTTTTTTTTTTGGCTAAAGATAGTTCATGCGTTGGACTGACAGGTATTACTTTTTATTCCAGGAATTTGAGTAAAAATACGTGGCAGTACAGAGTCATCAATCAATTTGTTAAAATATAATATGATAACTTTATTACTTCTATTACTTTAACAAACTTATTTAAATTGAATTAAAAAAAAGTGCAAATTGTTTTATTTAATTTTTTGAGTTCAAAACTTCTTAATACAATGTGTATTTTCTCAACTTGTTCAAACGAAATGTGCGGATGTAAGACAAAATATTATCGATAAAAATCGAAAAAAGAAGTTGATTATGTTGGCAATCTCAAAAACTAACGCACTTTAGTTTTTTTTTAATGAAAATCTCACCTTTTGGTTTTGTCATTATATCTTTTTAAGTAAACTATGTATTTTCTTCTAAGTGATGTCATTAGAAAGCTAGAAAGTCCACCTAGCTGACAAGATAAAAATAAATTACTAAATCGAACAGAAACCTGGTACAAAAACTAATAAAAAATTGTAATAAAAACTGTTTAATTTTTTATATTTGATCCGTATCTTTAAAACTGGGTCGTTGAGTTGGACTTTTTTGCATGTTTTATTGAATTTCATGATTTAATCTACAAAATATTTATGGGTCTATCTCTTATCTTTGTTATGATAATCACTGCCAAAGATCAATGTAATAATCAAAAAGTTGATTATGCAACTTCTTTTTTCCATTTTTGTCGATAATTTTTTGTCTTACATCCGCATATTTCGTTTGAACAAGTTAAGAAAATACAAATTGTATAGAAGAAACGCGATTCAAACTATATACAAAATATAATCGATTTATTTAGGCGATTATGTTGCTAGTAAAGCTATCGATAATAGTTAACATCACTACTATAATCTGACATTTAACCTTTTTTATTTCAGTTAAAATTATGGCGCACTTGCGAAAGGTGTATAGTTTGCTGTAATTTTTATTTGTAGTGTCGTGAAGTGAAAACAAGGTGATTTTAAATGCCGTACCGCAGGCGTTTCTCCGCTAAGATGCCGGATTTTGACGACGACGTGACTGTTGTCGACGTATACGATTTGGCATCGGATATTGGCAAGGAATGTGAGATAATTATCGAGAAATACGGCCCTGACGCAGTAACAGCGCTTCTCCCGAAAGTAATTAACGCCTTGGAGCTCCTTGAGAACCTGGCGGTAAGAAACGAGAAGGAAAACCAGGCGTTACATGAGCTGACGGCGAAGATATCACAGTTGGAAAACGACAAAATTGAAAAGGCTGAATACAGACAACGCTTCGAAAAGGTAGGTTGTATTAGAGGTCACTGTTAGGTAAATTGCTACTATTGGTAGTCAAGTTATGCGTGTTCAAGCATAGAACGCACGAAATATTAGATATTTCGACACGAGTGCAGTTGCTAAAGAAATGAACTAGAGTTGTTGATTGCGCGACAGTGATACCACGGGAAAAGTCATCACACTTTGATATGGATGCACACAAAAAGCGTTCGTGGATTTGATTCTTCAAAGAGTAATATTGCTGTCTTATTAGCTGTGATGATGTATTATGTTTTTATTGTTGCATTTGAGTCATTTTACATGTTATTATGTTGAGTAAGTATGTTGAGTGTTCACTATGAGATGATATTAGAAAGGTAGGTAGTGAAAGGTTTTGTGATTACTTATATCATAATATCTTTGTGTTGCTATTACAAATAACTGTAATCATGTAAAATGTCAAGCCAACAACTAGGTATTTATATTTGCCCATTTTGAAAATAATAGCCTATATGATAGTAGGTCCCTAAGTAACAATTCTCATCATCACTAGCGAAAGCCTATAATCCTCATGAAAAGAAAAGAAATGGCATATTTTTAAGTAGATTGAAACAAAAATTTTAAAATATTTTGCCGTCTCTCCTTCTTCCTCGGCCCATCAATTTGTTGTGAAACTATGAGGTGTTTATATCTAAATAATGATTTAAATTTACAAAAGTAAATAGGCCTCTCTGATTTTCTATATTAACATGTTACTTATAAACAATTTGAATAAAGTATATTTGTAAAATTATCACTTTGCATTTTGTGGTATACCAATATTATCTTGATTTGTTAACCAGCAGCTCAGTTTAATATTTACTCAGAATACCACTATTTGTATAATATTTCATTCAAAATAACATAACATAAATGTTGTTGTTATTTTGGGTAGTAATATTTGATGTTAAAGCAGATATACCTTCTCAATACTACCTAATTATTTGCTATTTACCTCTTTCCAAGAGCAAAAGCATCCTCAGAGTAAAGGGCAAAATATTAAGACCAAAAAAATACTTCTAAATGAAATGTTTTAGAAAATATTGACAGGGCCAGTTGGCGTGGTTGGTTAACACACTACATATCACGCCGCAGGTCGTGGGTTCGATTCCCATCCAGGACAGACATTTGTGTGCATGAACATGTCTGTTTGTTCTGAGTCTGGCTGTAATTATCTATACTAAGTATGTATTTACAAAAAAAAGTATATATCAGTCATCTGGTTTCCATATTACAAGCTATGCTTAGTTTGGGATCAGATAACTGTGTGTGAAAAATGTCCCAGGATATTTATTTAGTTGTTGTAAAAGTTAATGGACCTTTCACTTCTTACAGACTGTTGTGAAATCTTTGAAACTTTCTCTAATTTGATATCAATAAAAGACATTATATTCATATGTGTGGTGAGGGTAATTAGAATAGCCTAATAATTAACAAAATAAACAATATGGAGTAGATCATCAACTTTAGACAAAATATAATTTTAAATCCTATATTTGACATTGTCAAATTGAATAATACAGTCAAAACCGAATATAACAACATTGTTTATAACAACAGATTGGCTATTATGACAATGTTTGAAGTCTGAGAAGCAGTGTAAGGTAACCCTTCACTATGTTTGTAAGCAATGCCAAAGCAATTTCCA
The DNA here is from genome assembly GCA_951361185.1 of Ochropacha duplaris. Lineage (NCBI taxonomy): Eukaryota > Metazoa > Arthropoda > Insecta > Lepidoptera > Drepanidae > Ochropacha > Ochropacha duplaris. The sequence goes on along the minus strand of OX592711.1, from coordinate 5,272,687 downwards.
ATGCATTGCTGACCTTTTTACTAAGCCTAGAAAGCGCCTAGGGCTTAAATTGCTGTCGGAACATTGGTAGTTACTTCTCGACAGGTTTTCTTGAATGGGGGAGATTATATTATAGTAAAAAAAAATTATAACATGACGGCAATAACGCATATCATGCAGTTTAAGTGTAGATTTTATTTCATGATAATATAATTGTATAAAATATTTCCTTTTGGCTTTGCTAGTTGCTTCAAACATTTTGCACAAACTTATAACCAACTCCTCTGTACTATGGAACGATGTAACAGTTGTCACTTTAGAATAGTCACTCTCAATTGAATAATTGGATTGAACATTTCCTGTCCATTTAATTCTACGTGGATATTGTTTCCTTCCACCATTTCAGCTTACTTTTCTTTTTTATTTATTTTAATACATATCAGCACGAAAGTATAGAACTAGTTTTGGCCATACGGTTTTTCCTGCGTTCCCCAGTGATAATAGCATATAGTATGCTACTGTAATAAGTTTAATTTAAATCTGTTGAACCTGTTACAAGCATACACATAGACTTTTACATTTATTAAAAGGAAACTGATGCCCGCGGTATGAACGCAAAGAATGGAAAATTTCCATGATTACAAACAGTTGCAACGAAATCATATCGTCATCAAATCTGGGATCATAAAAATCAAGATTTTTTTGTTTGTATTTAAATAATACACAGTTTGATACAAAATAATACAAAAAATCCATAAACGGCACTAAATAAGACGAAAAAAAATTATCACTTTGATTACACACAATAAAACATTGTAAAAAATAAAGTCCTAAAAAAAACATACAGTGGAATTGAGAACCTCCTCCTTTTTTGAAGTCGGTTAAAAATAATAGAACACGACAAAAGTTTTAAAGTTTTGATTTACCATCATTTCTCTGAGATACTCGATCTAAATAAAAAGAGCTACATGGCAGATAAACACCTGTATGTTAGAAAAAATATTTTTCTGGAGTGAATTATCGGTATTGTACTTAAATACGTTTTTCTAGTGGGTTAGTTAGTACATTCCATTAAATAAGCACCCAACTTTTAAGTACCTATCGACATATATAATAAAATGTCGTAGTCAGGTAAAAAGTGAAGGCGCCTTACATAATTGTACTTAACGTTAATGTCTCAATGAAATTCCTTGGCTACCTATACATGTTGCTCTATTTTACCTACATACTAATGAGAGCAGATCATTGCAATTCATTGCGATAATATTTAGTACTCAATCTCGACAGTTTAGTGAAACACAATCGTGGTTACATTAACTCGTGTTTGGTACATTTACATAACTCGAGCGAGATTCGGTCATTCATATTTATAATATCAATAATGAATGATCTTGCAAACATCTTGACATGTTATGAGAATAAATTAGTGAACGGTGATGGAATTTTACATTATTTCGTTTTCTTTGCGATTATCTCGTACGTTTCGCGACGATTCTCCTTATCTACCTACTCCACTTTATTCTACGGTGGCATCATTTTTGTAGGGGCCCGCAGAGTTCAAAAACTCGCATAACCACTGCAAAACCTATCAGTCTCTGGATATGTTTATTCAATATATTGACTATGGCTTTATTATCTCTCCCTTTTACCATGAACAACAATAAGTCAAATGAATGGAGGATTAACCTTCTAATTTTCTAAAGAATACCTGACTCAATTTACATACCTGTCCAATCATATGTATCATTTCAAAATCAAATATTTCTACAATTTTGTATTTTATTGCCTAGGAAATAGAAGCTATAGAAGAGCAATGGCGGACGGAGTCTGCGGACCTAGTGACTGCAGTTTCAAGACTTCAAGACGAGAACAAACGTCTCAGAAGAACAATAAACGCCCCTGCGGACGGTATGTTTACAAGTAATGCGCTTTTTTATTTATTTTTTATTTGTAAGTTTTATTTTTCCTCCGTTTTCTCTAAAAAAATAGTGAGACTCTTTTTTTTTAAATAGTGACTGTCAAATTCAGTAAAACAGTATTATGATCGTATGCGGTAGCAACAGAATCATCCCCAATCCGTGCCCAAATTCACTGTTTTGGAATTCTCCAGGGAGCTCCAGTTCGCCATTTATTTCTTTTCCACGCCACTGAATCGGTCTTGTATGTACTACGAGATTTATTTGTAGATAATACTACTAGAAATATATTAAAGTAGATAGTATCTTTTTGTAATACCGGCGGTGATTGAATGGCATGATAAGTGATTTCGTGGTTCTCTTCTATTTTGATGTCACTTGGTTTTGAGAAAAACTGATCGGTTTCAATAATAGATTCCTATGTACCAATATTATGGGGAATATAATAATAATGCTTGAACCAGAGATTACAATATAAGACATAATCATCACCAGACATAACAATATTGTACTTACTTATAGTTATCGATTTGGTAATTCCACTTAAAAATCATGGCTAATTGTAAACTTAAGTTATGAAACACCGATCCTAACAATGTTAACGAAGTCACGGAACATTAGATACGAGGAATTTTCTCAGAAGATAATAATTTACGAGACTTTAACGAAGGCTTATCTTATATCAAATTGGAATTTTCTTCAGAATTAAACGCCTACGTTTTAAGCTGTAATTTTAAGATAATAGCAGTATAGCATTCCATAATCTATGTGCGATACGTATAACATATTGTTAGATAATGCTTATTGCTTATTAAGCCTAAATGCATCTTTGATACTTATTCAAAATATGTAGCTACAGATATGTATATTGTAGCTATAAAACTCCAACTAAACACAAACCGACAAAGGCGATCTAAATAATACGAAGATATACGTGTTCTAGTTATATCTGAGAGCTGATATCGATAATACCTTTTTGTATGTCATCATCGTTCAGCAAATCGTTTCTTAAATGTTTTTAATCTAATAGCAACTAAATTGTCGAAGTAATTAGGTGTAATTTTGCTAGGCACAAGCGCACCACCTTCACCGGCACGTGAGCACGATCAAGAGGTACTCTCCAGATTGAGTAGTACTGCGGAGAAGCAGCGATCGACGTTGCGTCACCAAGAGTTGCAGCTGCAAGAAAAACAGCAGATGATTGAAAGTGTAAGTGAAGCTTTCAATTCTATTAATATTTCTTTGGTCGGTCTATGTGACCGTCGGTGATGTTGTTTTTTTACTTTTGGGATAAGTTTATGATGATGTTGCCCTAGGTGGTAACCACTCAAAGCCTAGATAGGAACTGCCTCTGAACGATGGCTTCCTCACGATGTTTTCCTTCACCGAAAGCTCAAGCTCATTGTGGGATTCGGACGCACGACCTTCGCCGCGGTATCCGACGTCACTACCACTGAGCTATCATCGCTATTATGCCCTTTTTTCATTTATCTACTAATAGGTATATCCACTAAATATATTTAGGGTAGGTACAGAGTTTTGTGGTGATTTCGGCAAAATACCATAGTTTTTGATTAAATAGTCATAAATCTAGTTTGATCATTATATCGCTTATTCCTGAAAGCAACAAAAACATTTTTGAAACCTTCAAACAGTAGCATCGAATGACCAAGCCTGAAGTTTATGAAGCGGCCCCGTGTATAGTTTCACGAAAATAACTCGAATTGTTGCGAATTTCCCATGGGATCACCGCGAAGAGGTTGTGTTTATAGCACCATTTTCTCTATTAGTTATGTAATGTCTTTTACGACAGTCGTAAACAAAAGATATGAGCTTTTTAACCGTCTGATATGTGTCAGATATTAAATTTGATATGGTTAGTATAATAAATAGGATAAGGTGTTCTACAAATATGCAAATCTGATAAAATTTTCTATAGAAGAACAATAACTGAACGATATCACTTTCTTTGCAATTGTATGAACAGGGAATTAGGGCTATTCTTGTCTTTTAAATACCGAGATCTTATTTTGAAAGGATCTTTTCAGAGAATTAATTTTGTCTCGCAAGTACTGGGTTAGTACAGACGAAAATAGGTTTATTGCCTATACGGGCGTGTTTGTACTTTTAACGTCATTGTACTCTTATCGCTAGAAAGCGAAGGCGAAATTGGATGTCTGTGTCGAGTTTTCGTAGATATATATAGTGACTCATAGGTATTAAATATCTCACAGTGGAACATAAGGTATTTGTAAAGTATCTCCAACGTTATTAACTTAATTAACGTGTATAAGTGTAGAATATGTTTACTTAAGAATAATAAAGCACTTGAAACGAGATAAACATTAGGTCTTCACTTATTGTCCTCCAAACTATAACTTATGGGGAAAACGAATTTCCGGAATCACCATTCAAGAACTCGTTTATAGGAAAAGACTTCCCGATCTTTCAAGAATGCTCGAGCTCATGTACATAGAACGTTGAAACTTAGTCATTCGGTATTGGAACCCTTATATGGGGCCCTATTTATCTGAAACAAACAACGTGTCTTACGAGCTATAAAACCTAAACGCGTAGATGCCTACGAAAGGTGTTAAAGGGTTTGGTACAAATCTATGCAGCGGCATGACTACACGTGGGTAAACATAATCTCGCCCCCATACTCTTTACGGCCTTTACCGCTATAGCAATAAGGTTGAAAATTAACAGTTTTGCGCTATGACCTGCCTGGGTTGGATTGGATCATAAATTTAGGTTGACCTCGTTAGTCTGAGTTTATATGTCCGATAACAAAACAGTTCGCTAGTTCTTTACCTACTTTGCGGCACATTTTGTATTAGATAAAATAATAAAATAAAATAAATAAAAATAAATAAAATAAAATAAAAATAGATAACTCATCATTGCTTGTTCTCGTATATTTGTTCATTTTAAGAAACTCAGGACAAATTACATACCTACTATCTAATAAACACGCTAGGTAATATAATCTGTTTATTGTTTAGTTTTAATACAATATTATGGTCCTATATTGTTAATATCTCAATAACCATATAATAGCATATTGCTATGAGAAATAAAACATCTGCTATTCACTATTAGCAATACAAAATATTTAATTATGTCATAACTATATATTTCAATCTTCTCTCATCGAAATGAATGAATCATTTGACCGCCGGACCATTGTAGCACATTTTATAAATGTCTTATTTTACCTTACCTACCACCTATATTAGTCATTTAAATGTCTACGTATCGATATAATCCTTTTGCGTCACTTACCTTTGGATGTAACATCATCCGCCACACCTCCAAGGGATTGGTTAATTTAAAATGTTCTCTACCTCTGTGTACCCTACCAACGCGATTTCATTTCATAGCCGCGAGCGGTCCTCCTAGTTTTCTATATTTATGAGTTTTTTTAGTGCGACGTTACCTTTCACCTTTATATGCATTCGTTCTCTCGAGAATTACTGATATTATTGAGGGCTCTTATATGGGAACTAGTGGTTTCGATTACCATACTGCTGCGGTGCATCAGTAAGTGTCAGTTGTTTTCTATCATAAATAGTCTACGCTACGTTGGTGGTGATTTCAGTGTGAAATTAAAAAATATGTCATAGTTCCACAAATTCAAAAAGTTTTTAAACCAACCTGTAGGTAAGTATAACAGTAAATAATTTTATTACTTGTAAAATTTGTAATAACACGACGAAATCTAATTAAAATTTAATGAAGTCCCCATATCTACAGCATTCTTCTTTGATTTTCTAATTTCACAAATATTAGGTACAAGTGGAATACATATAAATGAAACTAGCTATCCCTCGCGGTTTCACCCACATTCCCGAGGCATCTTATATTTTCCCGGAGTAAAAAGTAACCTTCATTTGAATCCAGGATATGATGTGATATGTGTGTGTGCCACGTTTCATCAAGATCCGTTCAGCCGGTCTTGAGTAAATGGTGTAACTGACCCGACGTTGTTTTATACAGATGTGATTTTTGTACATTTGGTAGTTGACCCGCCCACCTATTTACCGGACAGCCTGTATATTATATGTAGATATGTATGTAATATATCCTTAAAGAATCGCCTTACACCATCACAATGCCCTTTGCATATGCACATTAATTGTAGCTGTATTTTCTTGCCACGCTAATGAACATTTTCTTCACATTACTCTCTTGTAATTTAATATTGCGCGTATAGTGCCTCGCAAGCTACGTGAGTGACATTATACAGCTAATGGTCCCGATTGTGTTGTTTAAAAACCAACAAGCTAAGTCCTTCGTCGGAGACCTACACTAAAGTATCATGTTCCCGTATGATAGATACACATACGGTGCTATGACAAGAAATGTTCTGTTTGCTTAAGATTATTAGCTCAGTGGTATTACGTTTCTTAATATTAGGTACTTCATTTAGATGTATTAGTTATTAATTTAATGAAAGATAATGACAATTGCAATCTTAGAAGATCTCGTATATTGTATAATATAGCAGCAATTACGTAAAATCAACATATATCTATTTTGGGCCGAGTATAGTTTTCAAAGTCAGAACAAACTGGTAGAGAGGTTTTTAATTTACCTAGCTCAAATTACGTAAGTGCACCTCACAATTACTCACAACACACTCTTCCCAATTGAATCCTGAGTAGTTTTCGCTGTAGATTTACTTGGTACATACAAGCTGTGGCAAGATTAAGATGCGGCACGACCGAGTTATTGATCGGACCTAATAAAACCGTCTACCTCGTGTGCCAACTGTATTCAAATACTACCTACTGTATAATTTACTTCATGAATTTGGGTTTAAGTTTGTACATTATACCTACTTAACAAATTGAGAAAATTTGCTGGAGTAAACTGACAGTTACAAGCGCAATGTGATTAAGATTACTGTTTAATGATTTGACCATATCACTTTTTATCAATAAAATTCATTCATTCTTCGCAGAAATAATTTCTGAGTAACGAAATATTTATTACAACTTTTAATTAGCTGGAGTGATTTGACACTCCAGCTAATTAAAAATTCAACTTTAGTCGGTAATTTCGTTCAAGACTAAAATGGACTAGGTACCCGTTTCATTCTAATTGTAATATGGAACCAAACAAGTTTCGAAATTTGGCCGAAAGTAATCTAGTGTCTGACTCCATAATAAGCATAAAAAGATTAGATAATTATATCTAATCTGTGATTGTAACAAATTGATTTTAGGATTCTGTTGCCATATCCGTCTGTCTATCCATCGTGTGTATCAAATGTCACATCTAACTTGTAAACTAGAATCTCGGTCAAATTAGGCACATATGGAGGAAACATGTGATGTTTTTTTTCTATTAAATTTAGAATCCCAAGTGGTATCGATTTGGTCATTGTTAGGTTCCTTAAACAATATTTCGATATCGTTTACTGTAAATAACATATGTAAACAGTTCTGAAAAATCTACATCGCTAGATCCAAACTGAATTACATGGTAAACTATCATGTCCAAGGAAATTTTTATTATTGACGAGCTATAATAGTAGTATGCAAATAAATAATAACGTTATCGTTTGTTATTTATTGAAATATACTACAATGAAATGACGAGATTTTATCGATCGCCTTAGAGCCCTTAGATAAGACTATCGTTCTACAAATTATTGTACAGGTAAAAGATAATTTAATGAAACGTCTAAAACGAGGGAATACTCATGTACTACTCATACTCATGCTCACTAACTACCAACACCACAGCGGGAATAATATCGATGTATTTGGTAATATAATAAACGATCATTAAATATCAATTTGCGTATAACATTTAGCGTAGGTATATAAGCATCAATTGCTTAGTATTTGGTAACAAAGAAGCGATGAAACGTCTTTTGGGTATTCAAAATATAATAATGAATTTTCACAGATCATCATTGCTGGACCTATGCCTTTCTTACTCTTACATATCTCTGTTTATCACCCTCGTAAAAATAATTTGTTACATTGGGTCCAAGGTTACCAGTGCGCCATGTTGCCATCATAATATCTTCTTTCAACGAAATATCCCGTTCTAGGCTCCGAATCCATGACCTGAGTAATGCACTCTCTGCGCCTGCATCACTTAACTTCGAAGTTAGTATCGATTGGATTTTAATCGACACTATGTCTTTATATACCAACTAGTTAAGCCAGCCTCGAACTCGATAAAGTTATTAAATTATGTAATCTAACGGTAACTGTTATCGAACAACTAGCGCCTTAAATTGATTATCTCCATAGATATAAATAAACGCATGTAATAAAGTAACTACATTGTTTTTATTAACGTAACTATTCGGCGTGCTTGAGCAAAGGTCATGTGATTACATGTTAATAGAATCTAGAAGTCATTGTATGATAATTTGTAATGTTTGTTCCTTGAGTGCATGAATAATGTTTTACTAATGCTCTTAGAAAATTTGGGGTTTACTTTTGAGGCCTTGCTTTTTTTACTTTTGGATAAGCTTGTGATAAGCATTCTCACCATGGTAAGTGATGACGTGGCTGAAGGTGGTAAGCACAAAAAAGCCTATATGGAAACTGGCTCTCAAGTACAGCTGTCGGCTACCGTGCTATGGTTTCTTCACAATGTTTTGCTTCACCGAAAGCTCAAGCTCATTGTAGGATCCGAAACCACGACTTTCGTCGCGGTATCCGACTTCACTACCACTGAGCTATCATCGCCTTAAATAACCTTGTGTAACAGTTAGTTGTTAGTTGCTTAACCTTGTTTAACAGTTTAGTGATATCGACTTCAAATTGTATTTTTTATCAAAGTAAACTTGGAAGATTATAATTTTAAATATAACAAAACAAGCTAAAATGAAGGCCAGTGAAAATATAAGATATGACGTGAAAAATAGTACATAAATTCTGCAGACTGGCTAGCCGGAGACGGGCGGCGCGCGGCGGGAAGGCATAACTAGGTGGTTACCCAGCTAAATTGGGTTTTAGTTTGATTACAGAGAGAGGCTGCTCCGTTCGGTATCATTTTTAATTAAAGTACTGCTGAATTTCTCTTTAGTAATTTATTTTGCGATTTAAGTCCCACCAAATCAGGGTTCGAGGATATATATCAATGGATATATATCATGATATATATCCGATATATATCAAACGATTTTTTGTGATATATATAAATAAATAAAACAATTGCTTTTAAAATTTGATATTAGTAAGTAATTTTTTGCTGTTTGCTACTGTATTTCTACTTCCCATATGTAAGTTTTAATCCTTAAATGGCAACACTGAATAGCAGCATCTCATCGGCGATTGACAGTTCTAGCGGCATTAATTTCCTGATGTATAAGATTATATGGTTTTAGTTGATTTTTCCTGATTTATAACAAGATTTTATGTTTTTGAGTTGACTTTTCTGATTCTATATACTTAAATACATAAAACAATAAAAACGTATTTGTTTTTAAGGTTCCGTACCTCAAAAAAAACGGAACCCTTATAGGATCGCTTTGTTATCCGTCCGTCTGTCTGTCTGTCAAGACCCTTTATCTCAGGAACGCGTTGAAATTAATACGATATACTCAGGTCTACAGTCTCTTGAAGTTGTAAAGAAATCAATCATCTAAGTAAACGTAAAAAAAGGTACAGCCGCAAAAACTAATATTTCGACGCTCGCAAGGGAATCAAAATTGTTAGGGTACTTTCCGTTGACCTAGAATCATTAAATGTGGCAAGAATACTGTTTGCATATGTGTTATAAACACATGCAAACAGTATGTACATAAATAACACAATAAAATCATAATATGGCTGTCATGAATACAAAATGGTAATAAATATCCGATATATACAGTTGTGGCCATATAATTAAGAACGACTTTCAGTTTCTAAAAAAATCGATTTTGATTTCATTATTTTTCTATTGTGTTTCCTCTTAGAAGTAATTTAATGCATTATAAAATAGGCTCATGGATAAAACTATATATAAACAGTTCTTTTTGGAGTCGGTGCCAGCCAAGAAGAAGGACAGTTTTGAAAGGGTACGAAGTGTTCATACGAGAAAACGTCTTACGACACCTCTCTTTACGGTAATGTTCCTTAGGTCTGCGCCGTCGCTCCCCTACTTTTCGAAAGTTTGTTACAAAGGCAGAATTAAACTGTCCTTCTTGGCTGGCACCGACTCCAAAAAGAACTGTTTATAAATATTAAATAGATATATAAATATCAATAATTTTGTTGATTGTCCTTTAAGGCTCTTGCTTTGAAATTAAAATATTATTCTTTACTTTTTAGTTTATGTTTGTACATAGGTATAGGTTACAGTTTTGAAATCGGTTTTTGTTTTTTATTTTTAAAAATAATTTTATTTTTCAATTTTTTAAGTTTATTCCTTATATATGTTATCCTAGGCAAAACTAGTTTGTCCTGAAATCGGGTCTGGCCGGTAAAATATAATATATGTATAACTAGCGGGCCCGGCAGACGTCGTCGTCCTGCCCTGAAATTGAAACAAATACCACCTACCGGGTCCAATTGTATTTTAAAACCATCGAAGAACCCATTGAAGTATACACAACAAATTTCATCCAAATCCAAAAAGTCATGCTCAACGACTCAGTTTGATTCACTAAGGTTTATCAAACGAGATATTAACATTTTTGTTTTTGTTGATTTTCTCAAAAAGTGCTGAATAAATTTCGATAAAATTTATATGGGACCACCTCTGAAGTATGATCTTCCAAACAAAAAAAGAATCATCAAAATCTATTCATAAGTGGCAGAGTAATCGCGTAACAAACATACAAAAAAAAACATACAGTCGAATTGAGAAGAAAGAAGGAGGTGCTTTTTTGAAGTCGGTTAAAAACATTTTTTTTATCTCATTTGACTCTTTAAAAGGATATTGCCAAACGTACGATGTTTCTGTCGTCGCCACTAGAATTTTTCCTCTTTCTAAGCACGCACGGAATATTTGAAGTGGTTTGATACGACGTGTTAAAATGCTTCACAGCATGGAAACCCATAGTTTTCGAGCATCACAAATGGTCTGCTATCTTTTTGTAAGACCAGTTCTTCTCACGAAGTTTTATCAAAATTTGTCTTATAGGTTTATCGCAACTTTATTTCTTCCCATTTTTTGAATAAAGTAAACCCGTTTTCAGTGTTTCTAAATAATAAATGGCGCCAAAACTATTACAAAAGTTATTTACCACAAAGATTTCTTCATTCAAATTATATTTATAACAAATAATATTCAGCGTTCTTAATTACGTGACCAGCTAGTAACACTACTACCTAAGTTCCGGTACTACGTTAAGTATTGTATTTAATTTATCTCTCTCTTTTTTTTATTACTCTAGGTGTTAAACGAATGTCCAAATGTACGGAAGTATTTTGCTTTACCACAAGAAATAAAAGAAAATATATGTAATATATTATGAGACATTGTGTGTAAAAATCTGCTCTATTAATAAACCTTCTTAATTATATGGCCACAACTGTATATATCACATTTTTGATATATATCGGATATATATCATAAATATCGGATATTTTCAAACCCTGCACCAAATGGATTTGCTAGGTTTTTGGATGTCAATAGTTCGATTTAAATTTATAAATCTAGCTTTTCACTTTATTAAAATATTACCAAAATCCAGTATTTGCGATGAGTATTTTTGCCAAACAACGGCAAGTTCGGGCGTATACATTTTTTTAACTAAATAATTTAAAAAAAAATGTTTTCCTCGCGACCCTTGGGGTGTCGCGAAGATTTTCCATGTGAATGCGACCCTCCTAAACATGGCAGATATCTTTTATATTTCAAAGACATACCTACTTACCACCTGTGAAGCGATAACAATTCAAGGTTTTCACCGAATCGAATGAAGATAAAACACTTGTAAATCGTATTTGGAGGTCGTGGCTTTCATATTGCATTTGTTCTAGTTGCTGACAAATAGCATGTTGTATAATGAACTAGATTTTTTTGTTGTTTCGGATGATACACCATGATTTTGCTGTATTAGAATGATGTTTTTGGTTCATTTGATACAGTTTGCGTGTCGTACGATGTTCTGCTCAAATTGAATGCGAACCTAGAAACAGTCTGACCTTGGTACCTAAAAGTAATTATTTTCTAATAAACACAGGCCAAAGCGATAGTTGTCTGAATACTTTGTTAACATTTACATTTCAATACCACACCCACCTATTTGATAACTGTTTAAGATATTCTAAAAGCCTAAACGTTCAATAAAAAATACACGAATCTCAACATTGCTTAATATCTTATCTATGTGACTTCAAAGAGAATGACTGTTTTAGAACGGTCATATCTCGAAAACACTGCGTTTTTATCACACTGTATTGTATGTCACCAGATAGTAGTACCTATATGTGTTTTTCTCGTATTAAATTGATTTTGTCACGTGTTAAACTAAATACATGTTTAGTTTTTTTTTTTTAAATAAACTTGTGAAACTGTTTTCTTATAGTTTGTCTTTTTATTAAAATGGCTATTCTCGATATTTTACAGTTGACGAATCAAGTGGATAAGCTAGCCCAGGTCAGCCGCGACCTCAGGCGGAAACATAAACAGGTGCAAAATCAGGTAATAGCACATGCCATGTTTTAAAAAATTAGGCTTTCAATAAATAACGATAAGCTTAGCATGTTAGGTATAAATCTTACTAATATTATAAATGTGAAAGTTTGGATGGATATATGTTTGTTACTCATTTACGCCAGAACGGCTGAATGGATCTGGATGAAATTTGGCATGGAGATAGATTATAGTCTGGAATAGCACATAGGCTACTTTTTATCCCATTTTAAGATAAGATCCCTCAGGAACGCGGGTGAAAACGCGCGGAACAGCTAGTATTATTTATATATGTACTAGTTTTCCGCCCCGCGGTTTCACCCGCGTTCTTGAGGTATCTTATATTTTCCCGGGATAAAAAGTATCCTATATGTTATTCCAGTATATGATCTACCTGTGTACCAAGTTTCATTAAAATCCATTCAGCAGTTTTTGCGTGAAAGAGTAACAAACATCTTCACATCTTCACACACATCCAAACATACTTTCGCATTTATAATATTAATTATATTATATATGTATATAGATTTAACTTGTGCATGATAGATATCATACTGCACGATCATTGCTGCCGCCACATTAATATTGAAATCAGAATCAACACCGTTGCTGTAGAATAGTACCTACGGATTTGTCGGGTCAGTCAAAAAACTCAGTCAAAATATGTATTAAATTACAGTGTCAATCTTCGTCGATTCGATTTGAAATTTCGAATTGTCTGTTGTAAGTGAAGTAATCCTTGGTTAATGAAGTATATTGTATCCAGATGCGCTTGGTATGCGAGGAGCGTTCAGAGCTGACGGCTATAGTACAGACACAGCAGCGGGATATCGCAGCGCTACAGCAAGCCGAGACACAAAACAAGGTAAAAAACACTATTGATTCATTGGTATTGCTTACCATCAGGTGACCCGCCTACCTTGTTAGACCTCACAACATAAAAAAAATATTTTGTTCAAAAGGGATTTTGACTGACATATCAAATCAGTTTCTTTTGTTTTAATGTCAAAACGATAGTTTATAGCAGGGTTCGCATGACCACTTTGATTTAAATCATGATTTAAATGTGATTTTTTTAATAAAAATCACTGATTAAATCAAATTGTTTTATTTTTTTCCTTGTAACGGTTTTTTTTTATTTTATTTTAGATAATGGATAGATACATACAAATGTATGCTAATCACTTTGTTTTAGATTGTTTTAGATTAGAATTAAAATACTTAAATAAAAACACTAACTTTCGTCGCCGTCAAACTTCAAGCAAAAGCGTGTTTCGTTTCACGCACTATTTTAAATGGATTTTAAATGAAAGCTCAAGCAAAAAATCGAAAAAATCATGATCTATTGGATTTTTCGTAAAAAATCATTGGTTTTTGTTTTTTTGCAAAAAATCATCATATTTCCAACCCTGGTTTATAGTGATAGACATGTGATATGTTATATTTGTAGAAGTGTGCATCATGCGGCGCGGCGACCCCCGACGGTGGGGCGGACGACGAAGACCAGTCCTCAAAGCCGACGTTCAGCGTGCGTGAGCTGCGAGCCATACTGCACGAGCGTAATGAACTCAAACTGAAGCTCAACCGAGCTGAAGAACAACTGCAGGCGTTGCAGGCAGAGCCGCAACCTGATAGGTTACATTTTACATTATTATATCTAAATAACGATTAATTAATGAATGAATTATTAATTACTAGTTTTTCGCCCCGCGGTTTCCGAGGGATTTTATTTTTTCCCGGGATAAAAAGTATCCTGTTTTATTCTACGATATGATCTAACTGTGTGCCAAGTTTTATCAAAATCCATTTAGCCGTTTTTGCGTGATTGAGGAAAAAACATCCAAACTCACAAACTTATAATCTCTAATATAGGATTACTAGCTGTTCCGCGCGGTTTCACCCGCGTTCCCGAGGGATCTTATCTTTTCCCGGAATAAAAAGTAGCCTATGTGCTATTCCAGAATATAATCTATCTCCATGCCAAATTCCATCCAGATCCATGAGTAACAAACATACATCCATCCAAACTTTCACATTTATAATATTAGTAGGATTAATATAAACCTGGGATACCTTTATCTATATCCCTGTTCAATGACAGTATGTATGAATCTGGAAACTTCCTGATTCTTCGCGCTATCGATGCCAATAAAATTGAAAAAATATATGTAAAATAACACTAAATTAACAACACTTATCAGAGGAATCCTACTAGTATTATAAATGTGACAGTATGTCTGTTTTCAAAAATAAATTACGTTTTAGTTTAGATGTTTGGATGTTTGTTACACAATAACGCATTCAAAAACGGCCAAATGGATATTGATGAAACTTGGGACACAGGTAGATAATATCCAAAAGTTATTTTTATCCCGGGAAAAGATAAGATCCCTCTGGAATGCGGGTGAAGCCGAGGGGTAAAGCTAGTATAGTGTAATTATATGAGCAAGGAAATCTGAGAATTCAGGTGATAGACATGAGATCCGAAAGTGATGATAACACTAAAAAGTTACTTCCTTATTACAGTAGCTCGGATACATCGCCTTCAGTAAGTACAGCGGCAGTGGAGGAAGAAGAGGCCCCGGTCCAAGGGCCTCTACCAGCAGAGCCAGATGACGCGCCATGGAAACGCCACAGTGGAATAAGGAAGTTGTAAGTAATATACCTCGTATTGTGTACGTTTATAACGTCTCTCTTAAGATATTTTAGATCAGTGATTTTTAGAGATTTAAGAATTTTAATGGAGGTTTTTTTAGCTTTTGCATGTTATAGACTACGATAATATGGTGGAAACGTATTTGGTTTTTATTGCATGTTATACAGTCCGGTAAAATGGTGAACTTTTTACTAAGGTAATTTTTGTATATTTGGTAGGTGACCCAACCACCTATCTCCCCCTTAAGTTTGTCGTACTAGTTACCGGACAGCCTGTATACAATAAAAATATTCTTTATTGTAAACAAATATTAATATTTATGAATATTTGTATTCTATTGCATTCTAATAATTGAATAGATATTTTTTTGAGGAAGTTATGGATAGAAGCATGCAATGTAAATATTGAAACTATAGTTTCGTGTAGAATAGTTACTTTGAGATCATTTTTAAGTAGTATTTGTAAGTATGAATATTCAGCATTCAAATTAATTGATGCATGAAATCGGTTATGGGACTTCATGTGGTATTTCTTCACATTAAAAGTCCATTTCAAGTAGTATGGTATGGCTGATGTTTCAAATTGTCATTAAAAAAATACCTTTAATATAAAGTGACTGTCTAAATCACAAAAAAATTATGAACCTTACTCTAACGGTTTAAAGTTAATTTTTCAATAACATTCTTAAACGTCAGCTATACCCATTGATATCTAATAACTAAAGATAAACAAATAATATAGCAAAAAATCTCTCAAAACTGTCTCAAATTGTGTTGGGTAATACTAGTATTTTTTTTAAGTTGTATTTACTAAGCTATGTACAAGGCAATCAAATTTTACAACTCATACCTGCTAGCCAACTTAAACGAGCACTGAGGCATGTTTACCGACGGAGCCTTCGAATGCTACTAGATTAAAAGAGTACCCAAATGTTTGAGTGGGCACTCATTCGGTAAAGTCATTTTTTGTCGCTGATTGTGTATCTTTAGTTATTAGATATAAAATGCTATACCATTATATTTGATCGCTTATTTTCTTATTTTCACATATTTCTTCATAATTGTTGGTTTTACAATGTATAACGGTAAATTGACATAATAACCATACCCTAATCATTGGAATATCGTTACTCATTATTTTTACATTTGAGTGTTCACTTATTGTTTGATATCTTTCTCATCTATGTTGGGTCTATCATATACACATACAAACAACTTTTACTTGGTTCTGGTACATTTTTCTCATTTTTATTTTAAATAACTTATGTTGGGTCGTAGAAATACGCATGATATAGGTTATCTATGTACCTACTATATAAAAAACCTTCTGGCTTTATGTTTGTTCAAAATTGTTTGTTCTTTTTAGGTTTATTTTCATAAAAAAATATGGAAAATGAGACCAGGGCCGAAAGAGACACGGATACATCGATACACTAGACAAACGCACGGTATTGCATGGATTGAAAATGTAATTCACTTTTTAAAATTGCTTGTTAAGCTTGACCACTATTACCCTACCTTATTCCTGACCCATATTTTGTTTTTGTTATCCCTTTTTTATTATTCAATGTTTTGTCTTTTTGAACCAAGTTGGTTTGGAATTAATATAAATATTTTATTACTGTTACCTTTTTATCTGTAACTGAGAAAATAATTCTTAATCCGGCGCTGAACTGTATAATACAAATTAATTATTGACACTCATTTTTTCATAACATAACTCTATCTTCTTGTGTGTTTCTGTAGCTCATTGCTAGAAACATAACAAAATATTAGCTACAGAACATTCTTTGCATACATTAAGCAAAAATCATTGCACAATAATCTCATCATTGCACTGAATTAATATATTTTTATTTTGTAACTTTAAAATAAATTATTATTCTTTCAATCTTCATGGAACTATGAAAAATATCACAAAAGAAAAGGCCAGTAGAAATTGAATTAGCAGGTTATTTATTTAACAAATCATTTTACGACTATTTCTATGTCCCCTGTATATTATTTGTCCTTTTTGTTTGTACCCCTTTTTTTGTTGAGCCCCTTGTACAAGTGGTTGCGTGTGTGCGGCTAGGTTCTGGTTGGCGTTGACGTCGCGGGACGAGGGCCGCCGCTCGCCGCCGCCGCGTATCTCTTTCGGCCCTTGGTACTGATGCCTGGGACACGGACTAGCGTGTGGCCGGTACGTGGACGGCTCAACTAACTTTTAGTGTTCACTTAAAATCTGTTCACCATAAATAACATTTGATACTATTTCTTTTATAGGACCGTCGTTTCTCTGTGGTTTATTAATGTCTTGAATCGCGTGTATAAAAACTCCTATTTTAATTATAATTTTTTGTTACTTAATGTCATTTTCGAATTGATCAATCAACCGATTTTAAGGCAGCACTGAAACGAGATGCTACTAAAAATTACATCATCGGTTATGTTTTCGTTATATACTGTTTGAAAACTTAATACAAATAAATTGAAAACGTAAACGTGAGAGTAATTGCAAACCTTACATCAAGCATGCAGTATACTGGTGCCCAATATCGTACTAATATTATAAATGTGAAAGTTTGGATGGATGGATGGATGTATGTTTGTTACTCATATACGCCAGAACGGCTGAATGGATCTGGATGAAATTTGGCATAGAAATAGATTATAGTCGGGAATAGCACATAGGCTACTTTTTATCCCGGGAAAAGATAAGATCCCTCGGGAACGCGGGTGAAACCGTGGAGGACAGCTAGTACTTAAATATTTTTGATATTTGCGATGAAGTTAAATGAACTAATTGAACATTAAATCATATTAATGTGGTTTGAATATTGGACATTGGTAGGTATATTATTTCCTTCACCACACAAAGAAAGTAAGCCACGTATGTGTGATTATGTAGTCTAAAGAATTTATCTCGACACCCTTTAATCAAAAATTAATATTCACATATCAAGGTTTCTAGGATAAATTTTATCCCGGAAAAATATAAGATCCCTTAGGAACGCGGGTGAAACCGCGGGGTAGAAAATAATACTGTCTTAAATGTGCCTGTAAACTAAAAAGTGTTATCTTCCAATCCACAGTTTTCGCAAGCTCTTTGCTGAGTCTGATATCGCCGTGGGCTCGTTCCCCCGCCGCTCGCTCTCGTCGCTCGCCAACAAGATGTCCGCGCCCGGTGGCGCCGCCTCCGCCACCGCGTAGGCACTCACACCCCAACACCAACGCCAACACAAACATCAACACCAACACCATCACTGCCAACAGCACCATTACCATACACACTAAACACAGGCGGTATTCAGAACACAAAAATCCACATTCGAAACTCGACCTTAGACAGGAGCTGCAAAATCTAAATCTCAACAACCGAGAAGTCGACAAATGGCTCGGCGCTAAATTCGAGGAAAAGGAGGAGTTCGATGTTGAGACCTACGATGACAGGTTCAAGAATGATATTCCCTTGCAGCGGTCGATATCGCTCGACGGTGGTATTGATATATTCAACTATTTGCAGACTATAGGATCGGATTGGACCGGCAGCAGTACTGTTTCCTCGTGGACTATTAATTCCGACGGACGCGAGAGTCGTATGTTTGACCGGTACAGGAGTTTTGAAGATATCCCGGCTTCTCATAATAAAGTGAGAAGTCGTCGTGCATCTTTCGACATGGGTAACGCATTTTCAAGTCGCAGTTTAGCGTATTCGGTGCTGAAGGGTAGCTACAAAGGCGTGCACATGGGTAGTGGTAATGTTTCCCCGCAGATAAAGAAACTTCAAAAGTGTTATACTTTCGCCAACTTCGATGATTTGCAAGGCGGAAAAATCTCGACGGAAAATTTGGTAGAAATGCATCGAGAAGTACCTAAGCTACTGAGGGTTCAAAGTTCTAAAGCTTTTGTTAGTAGCGCCAGAGTATCCCCGCAACCGAGCGGATTGCATAGATACTTTTCATTCAGAGACTCAGCTGAGAACTATAAAATAATCAAAAAAAATGAACACGATGTAGAAGATAAAGAAGAAAAGAGCGATCTTGAAATTAAAGAACCTTTTTACAGGAGTATTTCTATTGATACGAAACGTTTAGAAAAAGACACGGATAATAGAAGCTCCCGTCAGAGAAGGTCCGGTCTACAAGTGATCAGAAATGAACAGAATTTGAGAAAAGAGGTCCTTCTAAGGCAATATTTGCCTAAATTCAACAGCTGCGAAGACCTTTCAATTAAAAAGAGAGGAGCTACAAGTTGTGGGTCGAATGAAATAGAATTATCCTCTAAACAACTGAATCATCTAAAAAGCAATACAGATGTTGAATTTGATGGCGGGAACATTTCGCCGAAGATGCGAAAATTTAAGAGAACGTTCTCCTTTGCCAGCTCTCCATCGGAAGGGATGGAGCGGATCGTGCCCACTATTATAATTTCGCGCGTTGATCGCTCGAACGCTGCATGTGGTGTTGCCAAAAATGAGAAAAATATCACCACAAATACTTCCAATTTAGTAGAAATAGGTAGAAATTGTAACTGTCGAATTTGTACTGACGACGGTGAGGATAGAAATTGTTTATTGCGTAAAGTATTAGGTATGTTGTTTATAAAGATTGTATCTTGTAGGGAATATGGTAGGAAATTGACTTATTGGGATGATAATAACAATGTGAACGAAAGTGAAATGTACAAGTGTATTATGCATATATTGAAAATGATGCTCGGTTTATGGCTGAGACATTATGATCATAATTGAATTATTATTTAGATTTTGCAGCAGCCAGGCACAGGTCTTTATCGTATAGGTACTCTAGATAGAAAATGAAACATTGAATATATTAGAAAAGTTAAAATGTAGTGGTTGGTTAAATATGGTTATTGGATATTGGCATAAGGTTCTTATTCGCAAACCCTCCGCTGCATGGTCATTAAACCAACTTAAGCAACTAGATAGATTATTTTGCTCATTCAGTTGATATATTCTTTGTTCATCCTAATTCAATCATCATGATCCTGGTATTTAATACTCGTTGTATAAGTTATTAACGCCTATATTTCATACTCTTTTTCACGTCAATTTCCTATAAATTCATTGTATGAGCGTGGATGAATGCATTAACACTGAAGACTGTAGTAACGTACATTTCATTCTTACACTAATTATACTATATATTTTTTTAAATAACGTCTGAGATTCGTGACAAAATTTCTGTTTATTTATTTTTATAAGATTAATAAATAACCTTACCTTCATCTTCAATTTAATATAAAACGATGAAAAATTAATTAATATAGCAATTTGAGGTGTCAGGGATGGAATCGATATAATTGAATAATCGATTTTATCGCAGAGCTGGGCATTTATATATGGTTAGTTATTTTTTAACTCGATTTCCTATCGATATCAAGACATCAACATTATGATATTGTGATAAATAAATACAAATACAAGGAAGCTTTGTTAACAGTGCATTTGATGTAATCACGAAAATAAACCCTAATTATCGTTAACGAGTATTTGGAAGAGTGAGTGCCATTGAATTTTATACTTTATATCGGGCCAAACACATATCCATTATAATAAATAACTCCTTTAAATGTCCCCAAATAAAATACGTAGCCATATTCAAAAGTTTTGTATTCGCTTCCGTCGATTATCCGAGCTAGAAGTCTGCTAGGCAATCTTAATGTAAAGTTATTATATTCGGCACTTTTGCACGTATCTTTAAAATTGGTTAGGTGTGACAACAATTATAATATTATTGTACTTTTTAGGACTGGATGTAAAATTTATATTGTATTTGTGTGTTTTAATTCAGTCTTAAGTCACATTTTCTATTCAGATAATTATATATTCGATAAAGATAGAGGGTATCTACTGACACCACTATAATTAATACTGTACCCTTAAATAATACGATTCCAAACTTAAATTGCCATAAATATCTCGGAGTAGAAAATGTGGCTGAGATTTTCAGTATTTTCCGAAACGCGTCATGTTTTAAATGGTCCCAAAGGCCTAAGAAATGATTTTTTTTTTCAATCTTTTATTGTATGACTTTTATCATAGATTTTTAAGCTTTATTCCTTCATGTATATAAGTATTTAAGTTACCAAATAATTAACGTTGATGAAGTTTTTAAGTGTTTTTTTTAAATTAATTATTGCAAAAAATATACACAATCTTAGCATAACGGACAATAAGTTGTCAGAATTACATACACTTTGATACTAAAATGTCTTGTTTCAGAATCAAATAATAATAGTTCATAGATGAAAAATATTATATATCAGTAGGATCGATATTATAGACTAAGAAATTCCATACTTATTTCAATAGTTAGCTGCGCCGCCATTTATTTTAATTTGAATATTATTATTATTATTTTCAGTGTTATAGAACTATTATATAATGTGACTAAAATGCTTATTATCTGAATTACATCTAAGTTTTTAAATTTTATAATTAAATAGTAAGCGTGTCAATTCCTTCTCTAAAAGAATAGATTCTATAAAAGAATTGTATTTCCATTTTATTTGATATCATTGTCTTTTTTTAATTAATCCCTTTTTAACTATTTACATAATGATATGATCAATGATTACTAACTTGTTTTTTTTTATCAGTTTTTATGTTATCTCAATGTACTTTTAGAGGAAGTATCATATTATTATGTGTGCAGTTGCACGCAAGGGTTGGCTTATGTGGTATTGCTTCATTCCGTATTTAAAATGTACCTATGTTATGTCATTTATATTATTTCTAGTCACAGTATACTACACTACTGCATACTGGATTCTAGATAGACAATTTTTATTAAAATATATTTTGGGATTATACGTAAATGTTACCACGAATAAAAACTGAACAGAATGCATATCCAACATCCTTTAATATCACAGATATTACAGAATATTTACGTGTTCTGTCAAATGTATTATGAGATAAACAGAATTCTTTCATGGGTTTTCGGGAACACATCAGGCACTTTAGTTTGAATCATTCGCCTAATTATAGTTTCAAACTAATTCTAATTTTCGTTCAAAAGGTAGTTCACGTAGTTATTAAATAATTAATGTTGTAAAGACGTATCTACATAAAAAATATAATATGTTCTATTTATAAGTTGACGGTGTCAAAATAATTATATTATCTGTTTATATTATGTACACTGTGTTTTTTTAGTAACTTGCAATCGTATATAGAAAAGAATCTTCCGAATAATCGTGGTATGTAAATCACTTTCTAAAACAGTACTGATAGCTTATCTATCATGCATATGCTTTTTTGCCAATTTTTTTGTTGCTACTTACCAGCTTTTGAGATATAAATGACAAGACGTACCTACAGAACTTGATGTTTAAGTTTTACAAGTTACGATTTACATAGAAGCTTTTCGTTTCTACACTATCCGAATCGCTTATTCGATTTATTAATCATGCCTGTAACAAATCGAACGCGATAAAGTCCTACGAAGGAGAAAGTATTTCTTCCAAATAACCCGTTTTTTTTCTTAACACTACTTTTATAGCTCCAGATTAATATATTCTTATTATGTCTTTTTGTTCTAATATGTGAATAAATAAGGATTCACAGGATCAATTTTTTTTTGCGAAATAGCTCTAGGTTTAATGTTAGAGACGCCGAAGTAAGGTAAACAAATACATGAGACAATATTTGACTACTTTACAAAATCATATCTTGACATGGTTATCTAGTTTAAACATTATGAGCAAACAAACAAGGAAAGTCCATTTTGGATTATCACATGTAAAGAAATGCTCGCATTGCTCCCAATATGTATAAAGTATTTTTAGTTTTGATACTTATCAGGGAAAATGGTGAGTATTAATAATATAATAACAATATTTATTTCCTCACAAAAACAACAAAAATAGATATAAAACAAAATAAGAAAACTTCACAATTGTGAAGGACTTGAGTCTGAGCTAGAAAAACATTAATTATAGAGAACTAGGCTCACAAACCTTACGTTAGTGCTATAACATTATTCGAATTTATACAATGCTGTAAACTTATTACTATTCTTAATGCTAAAGTTTCAAGACTTGTTTCAGTTCGTGTTATAGTGGGGAACTAAGTAAATGTTAAGTGAAAATATTAATAAATTATAACCCACAGACCTTAGGACAGTTTGTTGACAAATTACCTACCAAAGTTGGCCCACTAACAACTACTCGTACGTATTTATATATCTGTGCCCTTTCACATCGATTAATATGAAATGACTGTATGTCTCTTGATTTATAACCGGAAGGAACCGAGGATCCAATAAACGGAAACATTGATTCTGGCGTTTGACACCAGTACAAGAAACATTCACGTAATGTATGTAGGTAGGTTAGTATGATAAGTGACCACTGTCCATGTTCGTACAGAACAGCGGGGGTTCGATGCGTGCCTCTTTATGGCTTTTATGCCAGACTTCGAATATATTATATTGTATTGGGATTTCATCGCAACACTGACAATACCGGTGCCTCATTCCAATGCAGCATGGAGGGAAATTACGGGCATCAATTCAATTTTATATCAGTACCTGCGCAAGATTTCGAATTTATGCTTCCGTTTGTCAAATTTTCCATGCATTTATAACTACGAACGGTCTTAGGTACTTAATTATTTGGTTAAAATTTACAAATATCTATATATCCTCACAAAATATTTTCCGTTAACAATGAAGTCACGTTCAAATAGTCCGTGGTAACCCTTACCATAATTAATTTCAAACCAGCCCGGCGTGTCAGTGGCCTATAAATTTTCGGAATTATTAATATATCGGCTCGTACTACTGACATACGACCGGTTTTCAAGTTCATGGCAGGTTGTGACCCAAATGTCGAAACTTTCTTTGCTTCTCAAAAATTGCGATCCACGAGCAGTTGACAGATTTTAAATATTTATTTTTAATGTCACAGTTATTTTTCAAAACCGGTTGATGTCTTCTGCCTTTTGAAGCTGAATATTAAATGGTTTTTTTTAATTGCTTTTAAAACTAAGAACTATGAATGAAAGTAGTGAAATGTAAATGCAATGTTTAGTAATATCATAGCAACTAAACATATATACTTATCTAGTAATTGATAATAATGCTTATATTTTAGGTTTGATAAATTTCTCAACCAAATTAAATATTAAGTAACTAAAACTCAAGCGTTATCAAGGATTTCTTTATTAACGCAATTGTTTAGTGACTAGGTGTAATATTTTATGTGGGTACCTATTCTATTTGAAACTTGGATGGACTGCAAGTCGATTTATCAGTCTAAAAATATTTTAATTTACAATATCAGGGGATTGCCAATGTGTTGTACCTACACCTTATTACAATGCCTTAAAGGCAAACTGGCTCTCAAGTGCAATTGCCGGAACACACCAACAGATGCTTGGCGACAGATTTTCAATGTGAGGGTGGTAGCCAGCCAGTCGAGAACTACAAAGTACCCTACCACCGTGCTGTGGTTTCCTGACGATGTTTTCCTTCACCGAAAGCTCAATCTCATTGTAGGATTCGAACCCACGATGTGCTAATACTAAATTAAGTACTAGCACTATAAATTGCTTCGCCCTGTTACGGGATTTCGGATAAATATCTGTCAAAATCGCTTCACTGGATTCGACAACATATCAAAAGATTTGACAGCATACCTATTGTCATGTTCTGTTTCCATGACTTCTCCGTCACTGTGCCTCAGTATATTTAATGTATTTTTTGCGAGACAAGTTTGCCAAACGGCCGGTACGCATGAATGTGGAATAGCTAGTTGGAGCGTAGAGAGGTGTTGTGCGTCTATCCGAATATCGAGGCCGCACTGAGATGTTAGTGGCATGTTTGACTTTGAATAGTTTTGATACTTGATGTTATTTTAAGTATATGGAGATATTGTAGGTACCGGGTAGATATGCCATGACACATATATATAATCAGTAAGACTAGATAAATAATTATAAAATGTAATAGGTCTAAGTGGCTTTTTAAAAAAAGAGTAATTTCTGAGTGTATTGCCGGCTTTTCTCAGCAAAAGCAACCTTCCGAACCGAGCGTTAGAATTTAACATGAATCAAATTGACGATTAAAAATACTTGTAATAAGTTTACTTATAAAGATATATTTTAGTTTGATACCTATGTTAGATTTGTCAGGGTAAACAACCTTTTCTAGGGAAACAAGTAATCGCGAAAAAAAATATTTTTCAAACGTTTCGATCGAGCAAAGTTGGAATCTATTTTCAAATTTTCAGTAATTCCTATAGTAAAGTTGATAACTTAGGTTGTTATCCATCCAGTATAAGGGTTTTTTCTCAGACGCTGGCAGTGACAATCGCCTGCGGCATATGTAAAAAAGTGTCATCTAAACTAATATTACTTATAATGAGGAAAGATTAGATTTTTTGTTTGTTTGTTACGATTTAACTCAAAAACTAGGTACTCTACCGATTTTAAAAATTCTTTCACCATTAGAAAGCTACATTATAACTGAGTAACATAGGCTATATTATTATCCCGGGAAAAGATACTACGTACTACGATAATACGTTAAACAATAGGGAATATGCACGTGACTTCAAAATGGACGATTTTTTTATATGATTTAATAGCTAAATTTAATCGTCTGTTTTTAAATTCCTCGCAAAATTCCAAAACGCATGTGAACAAATAGTGACGTCAATTTATACTCGACCACAGAGTATGTGCCTAACCGCTACGCTTTTTATAAGTTTTCTGTGCTTTTCCATGGTAATAAACCGATTTTAGTAAACCAAACACTTCATTGTTGACATCGAACTCGTCTAATCTCACATCACAAAATAAGCGCGCTAAAATAGCCGCGTTTGAATCACCCAAAAATGATAGTGATTATTATTTTTCTTAGCTTAATGATTAAGATTTTGGATGTGTTATATTTTTTTTGGTAATGTAATAACCCGTAGAAACGTTTAAAACAATAAAAAAAATCGTGCATATTCCCTATTGATTTTAGTGAACGACTAAATAAATAATAAATATAAATATTCTTGGACATTTTTCATACACGGCTATCTGATCCCAAACTAAGCAGAGCTTGTAATATGGAAACCAGATGACTGATATAATACATAGACTACTTTTTTTTTTTGTAAATGCATACTTAAATAGATAATTACACCCAGACTCAGGACAAACAGACATGTTCATGCACACAAATGTCTGTCCTGGATGGGAATCGAACCCACGACCTGCGGCGTGATAGGCAGTGTGTTAACCAACCACGCCAACCGGTCCGTCATGTTGTTAAATGTTACCCTAAACTAAATGTTTACACA
Organism: Ochropacha duplaris; assembly: GCA_951361185.1. Lineage (NCBI taxonomy): Eukaryota > Metazoa > Arthropoda > Insecta > Lepidoptera > Drepanidae > Ochropacha > Ochropacha duplaris. The sequence continues at coordinate 5,246,240 of OX592711.1, read as the reverse complement.
AAAATTACTTAAATGTTCAAGAAGTAAGTACCTACCTAATCTTCTGTTTATTTCAATTAATACTTAGGTACTTTATTACGACACGACTGATGGATCAATAAAACGGAACGATAAGTTGATAAATTAACTATAGTTTTAGTTTGAATAATGCTATGTTTTTGTGTCGAACAAATGTTATATCTTATTTATTGTACCTTATAACAAACTTCTTGGAGTACCAAAACTCATTGAACGGCCTAAACAAAGTAAAGGTGAGCTCTGCGCGGGCGCAGCGAGTGACGTGTCTCTTCTCCTCACTTCTCTTCCTTCAGTGAACCGCGAACCTCGGCGCAAGGTAGACGTGCGCCTGTTTTACTTTGATATCAAATATAAAAGTAATCAATACTAATTGGTGCTACATTGAATTAGTGTGAGTTTGCGCGTTCGTTAATCGACATTTAAACAATAAATCTCAGATTCAGTTAAATTTGGCATTAGAATACAAACTTTTCGAAAGCTCCTATTGAGAAAAGTTTGTTTTTCAATTGCAAGGACAGTGTTACGAAAGTTCTCGTTACAGGTCAATTACTGAGTGATTATTTTTGGTAAAATTTTGTTTTAATTCCGGGATTGTTACGTGCTGTTCGGATTAGAAGGTAAGTGATTGATTACATTAGTCTTAATTGCATCTTGTCAGGAGAGATTACCTGCTTCAATAGACTACGGAGTTTGTTAGTCTCACATAAATTGTGGTCAATTTATGTGGTAATTCTGGCAATTCTTCGGAAGTATATTTACTACGATTCACACATATTACTTGAGGCCTTTTTACAATTACCTGAATGAGGCTCATTGCTTGAAGCGTCGAAAGTGGGGCTTCAAAAGTTTTTGTTTTATTATTTCGCAGACGGAGGTCATACATAATATTGAACTAACTTTAATGACTTTCACTTGCGAATAGATGTAAGTTGTTTTAATGTGTGCGGAAGTCTTCAAGACTTTCAGGAATCTAGTTTCTCTTTAGGCGTAGGTATTAGGAAGCAGACGCAATACGAAATCAGCAGCACGCAGTATTATTTTTGCATTTAACGTGTACCCTCATTATGGATAGATACTAAAAATGTGTTGTACGAATTCACTACATATTTTTTGGGCAGTACTTATTTGGATTATTGAGATACCCGGGGTTCCATAATTGACATATCTTTCTTAATTTAAATCCGTTTATTTTAGGGAATTATTACACTTTTTACGTTCCACTGTAACTGTTTACTACGGAAATTATTTCCCGAAAACTTGCACAATAAGCAATGTTGTGGCAAAGATCGTAGGTTCAAAATAGTTCGACTCTTGCCATGAGTTGATATTTCTCGACCACCTTAAAAAATGTATCGCTAACACCTAATGTGTTCCGGCAGTTGCACTTGCCAGTTACCTTCTGGCCATTGTAAACGATAGCAACAAATTAGCAATTACCTGATACGAGTATTAATGTCTGGTGGTTTAACTATCGGATGATAGTACTTCCTTATGTTAAAGAAGTTTATTTGCTGCTTGGTAGGTAAACTTCACATGACAAAATGATTCAGCCAAGTTTTGTGTTTCAGCAGCTTACAGGTAAAGAAGTTAGTATGAAAGAAATATACAATGTACATTTTTCTTCAAAAATAAATTTCGTGATGAAATATCTGTTCTGTCTGCGTTATAAATACTCTTAAGCAAAATTACCTTAAAATATTTAAATAAAAACATTTATATGATGTCGAATATGTAATGTATTCTTATATATATCTAAAGGCATGTTTATTCATAGATATCTGTGTAGAAGCAGATTAGTTACCATTCAAGTTCGTTTCTTGCCTACATACCTACCTGTTTACTTTTCCTACATCCGTGTACAGCAAGTACTTAACGCATCGCTTGACTTATCAGAATGAAAGAAAGTTATAAATGCTTTAGACGATGGTAATCTTTAGGTAGGTACTTATCATTATTTTAGTATTCTAAGCTTAGGTTAGACTTTAGGGATTTTTTCTGTTATAATTTTATTCAATGTACTTGACTTAATATTTTATCCTTGAAATGCTTTTTCACAGGAGGCATACCTACTACCATTTTTTTTATGACGACAATGATTTGGTGTAGCGCTTTCTTGAAGGACACATCTTATGTTACTTAATCTAAGTATGTTTTGAAAAGGGTTAATGCTGAGTTTATTGCCGGTTCTATTCAGCTAAAGCAACCTTCCGAACCGTGCGTTAGATTCTGTCAATTCATATGTGCATGTGAAGGCCAATTTAGTTATACCTGAGATGCTGTATTTTTTATTATTATACGAGTATATGCCTATTATGAACGCTGAAGCTGTCATAGGGTGAATCGTTTGAAATTTCCTCCATACAACCTGGATTGATTGGTTCGTTGGTTTTTCAGTGAATAACACCTGAACTAATTATTGAAAACATAATTGAGTTGAAAACCAATTGAGAACCACTTCTCTTACCACAGTGATATGATCAAGCATATCTGTTAGTATAGTAATTTATTTAATTAATTACGACCAAATATGAACGTCTATGGCGGCCATTACGACAATATTTATCAAGCTGTTTAAATACACTTTGAACACCGGCAATGCCGACAAGTGGGTATAAATTATGAGTTAATTAGTCTACCAAACTGCCGGCAATGGACGGTGATGATTAAACTGTGAAATCCGTATTTGCACGGCATTGGACGATATTTGAGCAATTTTAATTATTTTTTTACGCGCACCGGCCTTTGGCATTTAGGTAATGCTGTAATCTGTCAATTTACTCTAGGTATATTATAATTATTCGCTTTTTCTCCGCGTTGTTTTAGCTATTGGCTATTTACTTATTAATGATCTTTTGTTAGGTTCTCATATTTAATTATCTTCTAAGGCGTAGTTTGATTTGCTGAAAAAAAAATAGAACCATAGACATAACTTCATGAGATGTACTTAATTTTAATCTTTGATTTGTATAATGTAAGTTACTATAGCCGTATGACCTATTCGTAGCCAATTTCAAGTAATTTATATGCATGAGATATTCGGAATTCCGATTGTATTATGCTGATGAGTCGGTCGATAATTCTACTTGCCCAATCGTATCTTTTGATTGATGCGCCAATTTGATCTCAGTTATCCTTGCAGCACCTGACAACAATTTTATGATGCATTGTATTGTCATACAACAAAGTGTGCTATAAATCATAACAAAAGGGGAATGTCAATTATTACCGTGTTTATTGTTGATAAAAACAATAGCAATGCATGTTGTCTTTGAAAACATATTTGTATTGTTCGAATTGAGAGATGTTCGATGTAGGGACATAGAAAAGACTTCAACGAGCGGCTTTAGTTTTATTGTTGTATCGATAAGTTTATATGGGAACAATAAATTTTCTGTTGCTTTAAATTTGATTGTAATTTATAAAAAAAAAACAGATCTCATTTGGGTATTGGGGTTATAAGATGACAATTATTTTACGCCTTTTTATTTTAATTTAGTTTCAATCAAACTTTATCCAATTTAGACACTTATTTTCCAAATAATAAATATACAGTAAATAAATATTCGTCACTAACGTTAAAAAAAATATATAAGTGTCTAAATATCTCTGCGTCTTAATTTTGAATCTAGATCGAACATAAAGATAGAATCCATTAACATAAAATGCAGAAAAGATAAAAATACCATTCAACTTTCAAATATTTGCGGCTGCGTCCACTTGGCACGAGTGACATACAAGGCGGCACACACTTCGAACTTGCTGCTTAATAGTGATGTTACTCATGGTGGCTGGTACCTAAGTCAATTTTAAATTTATTTTTCCTATTTCACTTTTTAAAAATGTCTTTCATTATTATTATTTATTGATCAGGCAGGCAGTTGATTCAACTGATAAGTGCCTATATCCTGTTGTTCTTCTCTTTGAGATGCTTGTCGAGTCGGTTTTTAAACTGGTTAACATTTTGTGCTGTTACAACGTCTTCTGGGAGCTTGTACCACGTTTTGACCACTCTGTTGCTTAAAAAATATTTATGAGGGTTGTTGAATGAGATGCGAGTGCTCAATTTAAAACAGTGGCCCCTTAGACGGTCATTGTTGTCTCGTTTAAATAGACTTTGGAAGTCCTGCAAGTCAAATTATCCATTTAGGATCTTGTAGGTTTCAATTAATTAATGTTGAGAACTGAAATAGAGCCAATTGGCGTAGAGGTTAGATACCCTGATTGCTTACCACAGGTCGTGAATTGGATTCCTATTCACTTTTACACTTGTGTGTCTTACTTAACATGTCTATTAAAGTAAGACATTTACTTAGACAAGGTTGTGGGTTCGAATTCTACAATCAGCATGAGCTTTCGTTGTATAAAACATCGTGAAGCAACCTTAGTGGTGGGTACTTTCTGGTACACGTTCGAGTGGCTACCACCTTCAAGATAAGAAATTGACATGCACCTGGTGGTGTGATCTGGGAGTAGCACTTGATAGTTAGCACAGACAGTCAATCACCTCTTCAAACATTGGCAATTCACCTAACATTGCTAATGTCCATGGCGTCGGTAGCCACTTATACCGTCAAGTAAATTACTCTTATTTAAAAATTGTTGCAAACACAACAAAAAAACCGGTCTAGTATTCTTTCTGATTGTTGTTAAATGGTTCGTTTAAGGTCTCTCCCGGGGGTCAGTCCCTGATGTCCGAGGATTGTGGTCAGCATTAGGATTGCATCTGAAGCGGATGATCTGCCTCCACCAGTTTCTGTCCAGCGCGTCTAATAATAACCATGTATTTGGAGGACGCCGACTATCTTATTGGTGAACGACTGCGTGATAATTTGCCTACGTTGCGTCATTTAAGCTAGCTAGTAGTTAAATGGGACGTTTCGCATCACTAGCCCCAGCCGCCAGCCCAACACTTGTATCAACTGCCGACAGTAACACTATCAAGCAGATTATCTTGGTGTAACATTTTTCGAGTGGAAAGTGGGCAAAATCGAGTAAATACCGGTCGCCGGGTTTCGCCCACACATCGCGACACCACTTTCATTCCATGCAGGTTGATTTTTATTATTAGCCGACAAAAACTTATTATTCAGATTACACTTTGAGTTTTATGTTAATGTAAAGGTCACTCGTGAAATATTACACGATTTTCGACGAGGTTGTTAAATAAATAATTGCGAATCTTTTGAATTTAAATATTTTTGTTTGTGTTTAACTAAAATCTCACCATGTTAAACGATAATGGGGTAAAACAGTAACCAAGTCAAAAAGGACAAAGGATATGCCTTGCTATCCAACGAGTTAACGCTGCCAGCCTTCTAGGCACTTTACCTACGGGCAGCGATTTGAACTCGATATTCTATTTATAATATTATATCGAGTTTAAAATGTATAATAGAATAATAATAAATGTATAATTTGTAAATATTTTTATTTTATTGATTATATTATACAGTCAAAAAGTGAACGTTGCCGAAATATCCTGGTAGTTGGCGATGGACTTCCAGTCAGGAGGGTTCTACATAGTCGCCATAATCACAAAGCTATGTCATCTGCATCCTCACGATGCTTTCCTTGAGCGAATGGTCATGCGAAACATGAATGTTTAATCTTACCTGAATGAACCTGAAGATATTTCTGGTAAGAAATTAAAACAGCTTTAGATGCCTTGACTAACTTCAGTATCTGGAACGTGTACCTATTTTAAAATATTTGCAGATAATTTATATTGCCACTCCAGCTTCACGAACAGATACTTTGGATTATAAAATTTTATAACATTGATAGGAAGACGAATTTACTTCGGAGAGTTATTTTCAAAATTCCTACATTATTAAGGCGAAAATAGATAGTATCTAGCACATGCACTATGTTTAGTTGGCGCCAATAGACGCGACCAATAAACTAGGTAGGTACCTATATAACCTGACACAGAAAACACTATTAGATGTTTCACAAAGTATTATAAGCAGATCAGTGCTTAGAATATTACGGATATTAGTTATATAAAATGTTGAGTCTGTATCATACCTCTGTGGTCTGTATAGTGACCTGTGTCGCTGTACCATCGTCGTAACTTTAGTTTCAAAACAGAGATTTCATCTATAAACACGTGCCTTCGCGTACTATGTTTGGACCTTACCACAATGCATTACAAGTCATAATTCTAGTCTTTGTCTGATTAAAATATTATTATTCTAAATATTTGAGAAGTAAATTAAATTTTATAAATATCAGTTGATAGTTGATACAGAAAGGACGATGGGTGGATGTCAGTCAGGCAAGTTGTAACAATGGAAAAAAAAATTGTTATCGTTTGCAACAAAGTGCATAGATACTCGGACCTTAATACGATTTTTGACCTTCGAGTAAACGTATAAGCCTACAACTATGGATATCTAGATAAATGGACGACTGTACGACCACCCGTACACACAGATTATCATTCTTCACTACAGTTGTTTTTCTCGTAATGTAATTTCATTCCAAACAACTTTTTGCTTTGTTATTTTATTTAAACTCTAATACTTGATATCTACGTTCCAATATTGCGTGTACAACATATTCCATTTCTATTGCATTGGGTTACTAAAAATTATCATGACTATAAATAAAAACGTCTCGTTTTATAAGAAAAGTATATTTGATTTTGGGCGTTAATGTAAAGGTGTTAGGTACAATTTTATTTGGTATTAAGGTGTTGCTAGTAACTTAGTAAAAAAGTCAAATGGAAAAAGTGGGCATTCATCCGTTTGTGTTCCATTGTATAGAGATGGGCACGGCTTGTGGTGGAAATTATTTATTAAATTTATGTAAATTGGTATTTGCTTTATAGCTAATATTTATCAATTCGAACCATAGAATAAGTTCTTTACTAAAATTAATTATTAGTATTTGTTAGAACAAATGAATACGGAAATATTTGAACGCCAATAGTTATATAAATGCGTCTTAACACTTACGAGCTAAGTTGTAAATTGTTAGTGACAGGAAGAACCATTGTTTTAGTCACACCTTGAACGTAAATAATAGCTAATAGGTCGTACCTTCGCAGGTTGTAGTGAGACTAAACTTTAACTTCGTGAAGTTATTTATTATAACGAATGGAAATTACTTACTGCGTGAAACAATGTTAGCATGTTTTGTCAATCGTGCTTACAGTTTGAGCTAAATTTCGTATTTTTTCGATTTATTGACTATTTCAGGGCCATTAACTAGATACTGAGATTTAAGGTGGCTACTTTGAGAAGGCATTTCTTAAACCTATGTATGGTTCGATAGGCTGCGATTTAATTCTTCTACAGATGTCACAATCTTCATATTCTTCGTTAACAGTGTTTATTGTCATTCAAGCATGTAATATGGCACCCATATAATAATTAACTATATTTCAGTGGGATGTCCACTGAAGTGACAATAGGGAAATAGGGATATTACTTAATATTCAAGAAAAAATATCTAACAGTGTATAAAAAATCTAAAAATACACGTAAATGGCCTAAGTTGTAAAATTAATCCTGTTTATGATTTACATTTACCAATTTAACGAAAAAGAGTAAATCTTTTGATGGTGTATATTTATAACGCAGCATTTCATACAACACGCCATATAAACTATCGTTTTGACATTTCATAAAAAAATCTGATTTGATATGTCAGCATTGACATCCCTATTGCATTATAACCATTACTACTTCGACATTCTATTTCTTAGACCAATATTTCTACATGAAATCATATTATTGAAGGTTAATAGCTATTCAATGTCAGTTTTATAACGATATTACGGTTTACGAATGATGTCTGTAACATCGATTATCGGTTTTTAGGTAGGTACACAGCACCCCGCACGCACTTTCTAGTTCATTATAACATTGACGTTAACCGATTTATAGGTTATATTGATCTGTAGACGCAATGGAAAGTTGCCGAAGGCACATAAATGACGTATCGTTTCATCTGTTGATTACTTGGAACCTTTATGTAACATATTGCTTCTCCGTATTTGTAAAACTGCCTATCTGTATGTCGGTTTAGCTTGTAAGTTAAAGCGGTTAATAACCCGACTAAATATCCACTTTGTACGTTTATTTCAAAATACCGTAAATGATTATGCATGTGATTACAGTATGAGCGTAAATAATCTCATTTTATTTAGAAGATCAAACATTAAGTACAAGAAATTAGCGATGTGGATTTTAATGCTTTGTTACTACCCGGGTGACATAATCGCAAAGCGATAAAGCCCTTCAAAATTGAATAAAAAAAAATAAAAAGAAGTATGGAAAAAATTGTTTGATTATTTTAGAAACTGTCATTCAATTCCGTTCAGGATACATAATATATATACCTACCTACATTTCTGTAGATGAATATTTGTTTTTCCTGAGTCTATGTGTAATTTTCTAGTTAAGTATGAATTAAAAAAAATGATATATATGTAGGTACTATATCATTTAGATACCTAGTTTCCACAATAGATACATTCCATATTATTTATTATTCTTATGAAAATATTCGCCAGAATTAGGTATTATATTTTCGTAAAAGCAATACAATTAGCATAGATTAAGAATTGGTCCGCGGGTGCGACGATTTATTCATCTATGACAATTAGTATATTCACAATCTTTAATTTGAGAACATATTTGTGAAGGAAATATTTAAAATATCTTCTTTAAGGATTTTTTTAAAATTCCCAGAAAAGCGGGTGAAACTGCAGTGAAATGTTGTTTTTATAGTGGTAATCAAATTATTATCTTTCTTAATATTCTTGTATTTGGCAGTAACTTTAGATGTGGCACAAGGATATTGCATGGGATGGGCAGATTTGACTGCAAGCTGATGTCACCACATCACTTCTCATATACAGAGTGTATACATGTTTTCACATAAATACTAATAATTCTAAATATTTCGCTTAGGTCGATATTTTTGTGATAATCTTTTTGACAAGTTAGAAGTTTGACAACCAGACAGACAGGCGGGATGATTATACCGGACTACCATCTATAGGTTTTAGCAATCTCATCAGGGGATCTGCCATTCTGCTTTTTTATTTTTCATTTGTGAATGATGTTTCATTACGATTAATCTTCCCACCTCCAACTGCTCTCTCATTTCCTACCTTCTGTTCACATTGAAATACTTAGCTGTAGAAGGTGACAAAAGTGTTTGCTCAATCTCGCTAAATCATGCTAAATATAGAAACTGACTCTAAGTGCCGGCGGATTAACTCAATCATTAAATGATTTACCTACTCGCTTATAAAATAGAAACTAATAAAATTTTATATAGAAATCGTTCACTCATATTAGCTCATTGCTGAATATAGACCTCCCTTTCTTGAGTTAACCTAAAATATCATACAAAACATAACTGTACCTATGCCTTTATCAACACTGAACCAACTGTGAACTCAGTACAACGGCAACTGTCACACTGTGAAACAGTTTACGCCTCACGATGCAGGATGCGCGTGCGCCGTCAGAATACTGAGCTGTTATTACGCGTCTACACATCCGGGGACAGGGTTTAATGAGACATTTAAACTTCGAATCAGTCGTAGAGACGCTAAACAAGACAGTTTCAACTTTATTTATAAATAAATAGAATGCCTTAAGCTATCTTAAGTTTACACGAAAAACGTTTAACTCTTAGTTAATTGTGTAAACTTGACATGAATTTTAAATAGGTTGTTTAATAATTATATTTCAGGTAGCTACAGAGCTGTAGCAGTATACAGTTAGTTAATTTTTGCCTACGTCTTTCGAATACCACTTCTAATGCGAGATTTTCGATTAGGATATGAAATTATTACTTTAAAATTATTTTGTTTTAGGATTGGTCTATATCGAAGCGACGGTAGCACGTACCTACGTAAATGTAACAATGTGTTTAGTCTATCTTCAAGATGTCCCGTTTCGCTCCACATAACCACAAAACAAGTACAATTATAGACAATTTGAGATGTGGGTTGTCAGTGCACCTAGGCTGCGCACTCACTGGAACCTATCTAGCTAGACGTCTTCGAGTTGTCACGTTTTATCTTCACGCCTTGCTGGTTTCGTTGTAAAGTTCAGGGTCTACTTAGAAATAACTTGTTTTTGAAGTCAAACTTAGCAATATGTAGCCAACTTATCTATGTATCAAATGTTTATTAGGATTCTATCTTTGAGAATTACGCCACTATGCTTTTTGAGTATTAAGTACCTAGTGTAGAGCAGTAGCTCATTCACACTTATGATAATATATACATACAGGTAGATACAAAAATACTTGTCTTGACAGACTGACTATCAACGCATAGCCTAAATGAACCGCTGTAGTTCCCTGAGGGGGTAACAGGAATCACGGGACAAGCCGCGTCAAAGAAAGCTAGACTCATCATAAAGATATGGTTTGGAGTAGGTATATTGCAAATTGCCAATTATTTACAAAGTTGAAAAAATAGTATTCCCTTTGGTATTTAATAGGCAGGGAATTTATTTTTGTTACTAAGTGAGGAGACTATTTTTCTTCACAATGCAGATACCACTATTTTCGCCAGTTTGGTATAAATTATGTCGAATAAGTGGATTTATAAGAATTAAATGTAATGAATAGCAAAATTAAACTAAAATGTGGAATCAATCAGTATAAATTATGTTGAATTAATACATCCGTGCTTTCATTATCCGTTTAAAAGGCTATAAAATGAAGAAAGTAAGCCTTAACGATGCCGGCCTACACTTGAACCGATTCCAAATTACTGCAGAAATATTGTGAAGTTTATTCGTTTTACGAGTATTAACCAGCGTTTAAAGTTAATGTGATTTCAAGGAATTTTAATTAACTCAACGCCTTAGTTATTTCATTTATTTATTTATTTATTTTATTAGCGATAACAAACAACTACACATTAAAATACACAAGTTTACAATATTAGATGCTTAAAATATTAACAAATGTGTAGTCTACCCCGTTATCTAACAGCTTACTAAACATGTGGTCGTATTAACCTATCAATGAGAGACAACAATGAAAATATATATATATATATATATAATTATAATAAGATAAGAGAAACACCATTAAATGGATAGACTTATTCCAACAGTTTAATTTGCCCTACCGCGTGTGTAAACAGTACCTATTATTTCTGTACTGTATAAAGATCAATGTAATAGTTACTTCTTGTAATTTGTTTAAAAATCAAGCAATCAAGTTTATAAGTATTACTTTCTGCTTCCGAAAAAAAATGTAGTTAATTTCTATTTCAACAAGTTATTTTAAACTTTAAGAGCATCATTTTGAATTAATTTGCAATCCGTCAATAACGAAATTAAAGACCAATTTAGATTTTTCAAAACTCCAACTACTTCATCAGCATAAAACTTAAGTTAACTTTTCTACAGTGCAAGTGTAAATAAGTTTAATCGAGCGTGTGCGCAGAGCCCAAGGCGTTATACGAATCTACGTAAAAGGCAACCGTCTGCTTTCACCTGCCGAGATGACTTCTAGCGCTTGAGTCAACTATAATATAATCACAGGCCCCAACATTTGCGAATGTATTTAAAGGATCTTCTGACCATTTACGCCTTAGGTTGAGATTTTGATACCCGCCCAGGAGTATTGCATGAAAACTTATGTTTCTTTTGAGTGTGAGTGTAATTATCTTATATGTAGAGAGGAGCGAGGTGTTAGACTCCTCCATTGAAAATCTTCTGCCAGCCTAGGTCATCGTGCTTGTAGATCGCGGCCCAACTGTATTTTTTAGAATCTTGTATTGTATATGGATATCGCATAGAAAACTCTGTAAGCGCGATTATTGTGGCGCCATCTATCTAGGAGTCGTGCGAACTTTACAATCTTTAAAAGTACTTATTTAAAAAGTAGTAAATGTAGAATATCAGTTAACTGGTTTCCATTGAACAATCTCTGGTTGTTTTGGGATTAGATAGCCGTGTCTGAAGCTCTTATTATTTTTGTCTTTAATCTCCCTTTAAAAATACAGACATCTATGATTCTAATGGATTTGGATTGCTTGCTTTTATCTTGTATTGAAGTGTCGGTCTGTTATTAGTCTATCTATTCCATTAAAATCTTGTATCACCGATGTAGGACGTCACCTTACTCCTTCGTACAATTACTCTAGAAAATGCATATAAACATTTCCCAACACTTAGGCATGATATGAAGAACCGGTTGTTCTTATAAGGTAATAAATAATGGTTACTTTCTAACAAGGTATCGCATAAACTGACCATTGTAAACATGCAATAACTATGTTTAGTTAGGTAATAGGTACCTACTTTAGATACATTTTAAAAAGTAATTAGTTTTATCATATTCTAATTAAAAAATGCAATTCAATATAATAAAATACAAAATAATGGAATTATGAAACCTGTTCAGTGATGTCATTTATCACACACTAGTTGAATTATTTTAACCGAGTTATTTTTCTTTTTCAGATTTCGGAGCAACTTTTTATCTTTGTAAGTATTATTCAAGCACTTGATAACCTACTTGGCCGTAATGAACGGGCTTGGTCACCTTTTATCTATGATAGTAAAAAATCATAAACTCTAATGTACCTTGTCTTGAGATTAACATCTTGAGATTATGAGTAAGGGACTCTTCGCTATGTAACTAAAACTAGGCATCACGTAAATAATGTCACATTGATTAACAATGTCTGGAAGATTATCGATACCATACCATACCATTTAAATAGTATTTACCTAAGTTAAATAACGTTTTATAAACTAAGGCTGTAAATTGAAAATTTAAACAAATATTTGTGTATTAACCTAATGAGATTAGTAAATTTTTATCATTGATTTTATTACAATTTAAAAATTCGTCCGCGAAAGTCTAAAAAAAATACGTTACTAAATAAGGACGCCATGGATTGCTCAAAAGTCCTCAATTAAACGTACCTAAATGTGTTGTTATGTGTATCTCTCTGTTTTCGGATGAAATTATCATATTTTTTTTAAATAATTAAGTGATTATTATCTTTCATTCAACATTGCGTTAAATAATCCAACTGCATAGGTATAAAAAATATATTGGCTTAATGATAAATAAAGATTTTCATAACGACTTTGATGTTTGGTATGAGGCAAGCGGCGAGAATATCATAAAAAATAATTGCCCGTCAGTATATTCGGTCTGTCTGTCTGTGACGATGGCCTCTCTAGTAAATATGACTCGTAATAGATTTTTTAATACCTTATCATTATGTTGTCAGCAATTTATTGAGATGTATGTTTAAATTTCAATTTCTAGTTTTTATTGATTGCCGAGTCAAATTTAGAAAAAGACATGTTGATTAAATTTTATATTGATTTTTAGTTAAATATCTACCTATTTCGATAATGGCAAATTATTTACAGCAAATAATTTTTACGAATTATATAATAAGTATATAGGATTGAAAATAACATTTTGTTTCCTACGACACTTACCTTAATTATGTTCATTTAATAATAATAATGACTTTTGAAGGAAATTAGGTTTGTTCGTCCGGCCGCTACCCAGTATTGAGTTGTGTGAGCATTCGTAAAAATTCTCACGTTAATAAAATTATATCATACCATTCCATGTAAGCATGTTAGCAGCGGTTACGTTCGAAAACGTGTGAAATATAAACACTAGAAAGCTGCCTTCAGTTCAGTGCCTACTGTGGACGCAAATAAAGCGAAATTATTGTCCACAAAACTAAACATTACACATGTACCTACGCTTTCTTTTCCGGAAGACACGAGCTTGCCGCGCTCTTTTGACAGCTGTCAAATTAAGGTTTTTTTTATATGTCGGTGATTCACGGTGATAGAGCGTAAATTATAATATTTTCAGGCAATAATATAACATAACATCAATCATGTCATGATTCCATAATATAGGTTTTTATATAAGTATGTACTGAACAAACATTATTGAGATAGTTACGGTGGCTTATTTTATTAAAAATAAAAACGTGATGCTACCTTAGCACGGTTGATATGGTTGGAATTGATTGTAAAAAAAAGGCCATAAATAACCTGGTTCAAAGTACCACAGGCTCATACGAAAAGATCATGTAATAAAGGTAGTATCATTTATGTACATACTTTCAAAAAGTCTTCTTAGAGCTGGAGTTTTAAACTTCATTAAATGACCAGAGAGGTTAATGTGTAGCTTGAAATAGTTACGAGTAAAATGCATGTTAAAAAAAATGTGAAACTAAAATGTGACGGCATTATCCCCCAGACTAAAATTTCCCTGATAACTAATCCCCATATTTACATTCGTTATCAATGTCATAACATCTAAATAAAGTAAAGAAACACTAATACTGCTACAAGGATAAGTTTGGTCATCGTTTATTACTTGCTGCGCAAATTAACATTTTGTACAGTTCTAAGTTTTTCACACAGTGATCCTATCACATACTGACTTAACACAGTTCATTATTTTATTTAGAGAGCTGATATTCCTTCATCAGTACAGTTTCTTAGCTCGCTGTGAAGCCTTCATGATAGAAACACGTGCCGTTTTCATTAAAATTTGTTAGGGGGGAATGTTCTAGATTTATGAATAAGTAGTTAGTTAACATTAGATGTTATTTTTGTTGGGCAATAAACAACACTATTACCTCCTGCTTGTCTTCTTAAATATCTTAAAATCATGGATAGCTTAATAGGTATTAACGCCAAATGCTGTGATAACTGTCGAAGGTTGGAATCCTCAAAGAGTTTTAGCTTCCGGCGAAGGAAAACATCGTGAGGAAACCATAGCACGGTGGTAAGGTTCTCTGCAGTGCTACCAACTTCATGTTAAAAACCTATCGTCAATCTCGAGTTCCAATACACTTGAGAGCCAGCTATACTTATCAACTTCACCCTCATCATACTTATCAATATAATTTCGGAGATTGTGTGATAAGAGAGTAGTTGGTATTTCAAGCGTTGCCTATATCATAATAGTAATTGGTACAAAATATGAGGAAGATAATCGTTATTCATTTTGAAATGGAAACGTCTTGTGAAAAAAGTCAATCATGGTAATACATTCACGGAACCTATGATGTGCTTATTCAATTACATTCAAATTAGTTAGATGATTCAATTGGCAAGTACTAACAAGTGTGCTTCACTCCTTGGCTTTACTATAATAGTGTGATAAAAGCAGATCAACAAAACCTAAATATATATAAAGATGTCTTAACAATAACAAAATTAATGACACCTGTAAAGATTTAGAGATCTAGTGCAAATGCTACTCAATAATCAATACGAAATGCATATTCACGCTAACAAAATTGAACTCCACAACAGTAAAATCAAATAAGATTGGTTAGTTCTTGTTATGACACATTTTTTTTTTTTTGAGAACATTTTTGGCCTGGTATCGAGACCTTTAAGCCATTTCTTTATTTTAAATATTCATCTTTTATGTTTAGTCACGTTTTATTGTCACTTTCACTGTAAAGTCTAGTCCTCGTCCGTACAAGTCCGGTCTAATTTTAGTGAAATTGGCGGCTATTCCACTAAAACATTTCATGGACTTTTTGGGACAACCTGGAAAGTCACGATACACGCTTTCATTTCATTTCACTTCACTTGTGCACTTAGATTGACCTTTATTGGATAAAACGCCACCGAAATTATTCAATAAAACTCAAAATACACGAATTTAATGAATATAAAACGAAAACACAACGTCACTCCGCAAGTTCCCGCCAAAAAGTCTGTTATGACACATATGAGCGTATAAATAAAGATAAAAAAGAAGAATTCTAGATTTTAACCAATTAACACACTGCTTTGTTTTATTGTCTCTGGATTATAGAGTAACATGTAAACCATAAATACTTGTAGCTTAAATAATATCTACAATGATTATAATATTAAGCGGTGCTCTTCAACACTCGGTTGGATTCACTTTTACTATTAACATTCACGCGATGAGGTGAAAACAATCGGTTTGTATGTATGTACGTACCAGTACGTGTGTAATATGTATGTTTGTATGTATGCGGGCACTTTCTCAAGTTTCGTTCAAAACGTTTCATCGCGTTCTTGACCTCAACAATCCTGTTTCTGATTTATTTTAATATTGGAAACTGATCAAAGTAGTTTCATATCTAATCCATATAAATATCTAACGGCTTTTAGCTTTTGTCATACGATTATCAATTGGGTGTATTGGAGAAACCGTAGGTGTCAGAAACGTCGTTGATTTTATTAAATTTAACGTAGGTTATCTATCAGAACCACCGGTATTTTATTTTACAGGTGTTACTAAAACGAAGTTTTCTAAAAATTTTAGCTCTCTTTGTAGTTTTCATTATTGAGTTAAGTACCTAACAACGAAGTAGGTAACTCACCATTGATATAATTCTGAAGATAATTTTTTCCTCAGACAGGTACCTATATTTCATGGTCAGGTCGTTGGTCCCACTCCCCGACGAATGGGCGTACCCAAATATTTTGTACGATACATGATCTTCACAAGAATACCCGTTTACCTTGACGTTTATGGTAAGGATCCACGATAACTACAAATAAACTATGTAGGTATAAATATTGGGAAATACAAATATTTTGGTCATGTATCAAATGATTGTATGACCAATTAGGTTCCGTTGGATTTGTAAGCAGTTGTGACCAAAATAGGTGGCAGGCATCTGGCCACATACGCCACGCAATCTTCGATTGATTTCGTCAGTTGAGGTTGAGAGATATTCACGTAAATACAACTTCCGGGTAATAGATATGTGTGAATGTGGAGCGAAGACCTCAAATCGTTAACAGGTTTTGCAACTGTGCAAAAGAATGTTGCTAAATGCCAACTAATTTGGTGTCGATTTGACGGGCTTACACTCGGGGTTTGGGTCGGGTCAATCACGAGTAAAATAGCAAATTGAGCTCTTCCATTTACGAAATAATATTTTTCAATACCGTTTACTCGTTCTTTATTTATTTATTTTATGTAATTTGATTTTAACTATATTGCCCGAGGTGATTTAAAATATAGCCTATGTTACTGCTGATTATGTATTTCAATCACTGCAAGAATTTTAAAATCGGTTTAGTATTTTTTTAGTTTATCCATAACAAACAAACATACAAAAACTGAAATTCTATTCTAAATTAGTTATATTTCTCTATTTAAATGATTGTACGAACATAAATAAATACGCAGAAGCTATAATAATTATAAATTAACTTATAAATAAAGATTAAAAGCTTTCAATGAAAAAAAAACATCATGAGTTCATTCCATTGTATGACGGTAGGGTACTAAATACTTTGTAGTTAAACAACTTGCAACTCAATTTTGATCATAATTATATTTTTTTTATTTTTATTTCCTAAGCAAGTGAACATGATCGCTCGCTCATTGCAGATGAAGGTGTTGTTTCATTTTTAGTTCGTGATCATCTTTCACCTTCCAATATTTATAATAGTGTTAGACATTTCGCATCATATGTTTTTATTCTATCTTAATCTTGAACATGTCTCTAAAGTTTGTAACTCTAAACTAATTTGGATGGTAAAGTTTCGGTAAATTCACAATGAAAAGCGTTTTATTGTTTTATTTTGTATTACTAAATACTTAGGTAGTTATTAATATCAATACGAATAATGATTGCCTGCCCAATGTGACACTAAATGTTAATACTGTTGTTTTTTTTCTTATATGGTGTGTACCAACAAAGAGTCATCTATCTATTTATAAATGTATAAATAATTCATACATGCTTCAGATTTAATCAAGATTTTGCGAAAAATACTGATAATATTTTGTAAAATATATAGAAATCACATCGTCATTTAGGCATATAACGTCTTTGGATGCAAGTAACAAATAACAGATCTTTTTCGCAAAAACTTCTACCTGGCGTAAAGAAAAAAAAACTATATATAAGACTTCACTTTTGAGAACCTTTTTTTAAGGAAGGTGGAACAGCTATAAAAGTACATTATAAATAAAATGGTGTTCATGTATTGTATTTCCACTCTTTAATTGTATAAAATAACTACACGTCCATATTTGTATCACGGATAAGTTTTGGTGAAAAAATTATTATACTTTTCTTGTTGACCGTATCTTTGGGTCACCTTTTTTCGAAGCAGGTAACGTGTCTGGCACGTTAATGGTACAGGTTCGATTCCTGATCGCGTGCGTCGTGTTTTGGTATTTTAATACGTCTTTTGTTACTTTTTTCTATATCTTTTTAGAGATTAAAGTTTTTGTGGGTGTGGTAACGACGGAATTTGGGTGTAAAGGATTATTTAAAATTTATTAGAGCGGAATAAAATGTTATATGTTATGTATGGGATATGAGAAGGAATGTCTAATATGTAAGTACTCCGTTTTACTGTATACTTATGAATAGTAGGGACATCAATTGGTAATCTCAGTCTGACTCAAACTTTTACTTTTGGTATTTTGTGGTTTAGAGAAATTATAATTCATCGCATAATGCCTCTAATGATTACCGTTACCATGATTTATAAAAAAAAGTTGCAAATGTAAAGGGCTTTTAAAGTTCGTGGCACAAGTATGCTCTCTTTCAAGCCTTTTGCTTATCGATTTCAGTAGCAACGATCGATTAACCCAACACCCGATCGGTTGCCGACCTATAAGGAACCAAAACATCGTCCGATTTGTCAAGCACTTGGCCGACTTGCGGTATCAAGTCGCCAATTACTACGAATCGATTCTTCCGGAAAATCGATGTGGCTTGCGTAATCGAATGCAACTTCAGTTGAGAACAATGTCGTGAGCTTGTTTTTTTGATCATTTAAGATGGGATTACACTAATTATTACTGGTTCATTTGGGGCTATGAAGTTAGCGGTTAGAATAACGTGCTCTTTTTGCTTTATATCCTAAGGTTTATATTTTAATTGTATATTAGACAAAAATACCTAGTTCATATAAATTATTCGTTTGACTAAAGTTTTTATTGAAAATATAATCCATCACTCGTACATAAATACCTACAGTACATTAAGCCATATTAGGAATGGTTTAAACTAAATAAGGCCCCATACCCTCGTCAAAATGGGCAATATATATCCATAGTATCCATATATGTACTACATACATAGTAATATCTGAAACCTACATTTATTCTTTGGTGTTAATAGCATCCTTGTAACTGTTTTTAATAATTAACCTAATTAAGTAAACATAATATTACTTACTATATGAATATAAACATTGTTGATATATTTTCGAGTGGGAATCGCTGTCGCTCGTGTGATCGTAGCGCTGAATAATTTCACCGCATATTTAGGGGTTTTTCTAAGCATTGACTATGAAGATGATATATCATTATATGACGATGGGGAAGAAGTTCATACATGATAATTTTGCTCGTCTGTTATTAGCTTGATTATAGTAGACTTGTTTTACTCCAAGTAGCTGTTTTGTAAGATTTGTCCGCGTTTCTACTGCAATTTGTAAACGTTGACATTACACAAAAAGTTATATTAGTACCATTTTTCATGGTAGTTTAGTATCATTTTTCATGGTAGGTAGATACTATTATTATTTTGTTGAGTAGGTATATGAAAAAAAAGTTTAAGTTATATAGTTACGCTTGTTTTTAAATATACATAGGCTAAAGCTATGAAGTACTCGCATAAGTAGAGGTATACAAAGTTTCTTTTCATGTAGGTATGCGTAAGGAAACTTAATAACGTGAAATCTTACGCAAAAATAAACAATTTTACATTCAATGTCAAACAAGTACGGGTCAAAACAAGTCTAGAGAAATGTGGTGGTTTATCTACCTGTTCTCATCGTAAGTGGCAATTTTCAGCCTTTCGAGACTGACCTATGCACCCTGTGGCGAAAGTATCCAAGGTCATTAAATTAATGTTAGTAGCCTATTCATTAATTCTAGACACGTTTGTCTTTAATTAAAATGAAAGATTCTATTTATCGTGGAAACTCGATATAAAATAGGTAGAGAGAAGTAAGAAAAGTATAATTATGGCAAAGAAAAAACTAATTACTGATTAATTTATGTTTAAAATATAAAGTAATAACACTTTATAAAGGACAAAGAAATAAATACAAGTCCGCTGAGCAACTAATAGATCCTCATTTGATATGCGTCGCAAATAATTGCAATGCGGAAGAGTTTATACAGAGTGATTAAGTCACAAAAATATTTCATCAAATTTTAATGAAGATTTTAGATTTAACTTTTTTATGGAGACCTGGTTATTGGCGGTAGTTTTATGTTTTTGGATACATTGTTTATATTTTTGTCAAAAAACATAATCAAATCGAGATATGATTTGTCCCTAAGTGCTGAAATATTTTTAAAAAGTTTTTGTGTTTTTTTTATTTTTATTTATTAATCACAATATAATAATGAACATAAATGTACTTAAGCTATTAGGTAAGAACAAGCCTAATTTAAGTAACGATGATTCTTTTCGAATCCAGCAGGATTAATTTTATACTAGCTGTCCCGCGGTTTCACCTGCGTTCCCGTGGGATCTTATTTTTTCCCGGGATAAAAAGTATCCTAACTCTTATTTCAGGATATACTCTATTTGTATGCCAAATTTCATCAAGATCGGCTTAGAAGTTAAGCCTATTACTTACCTACTTCTTGATGACATACTGATAGATTTAACTTAAGATTTTTTAAGTTTTACAGACGTTCCGAATATAAAAAGAAAGACATTTTTATATAGGTATATTGAACCAAATAAGTAAAAATTATATTTAGGGAACTTTTAACTCTTTATCAATGACAGAAAATCTGCCTGTTGAACAGAATGTAGGTACCTACCTATTTCATTGCGAACAGTTCACGGCTGGCAAGTACCTACTCAGTACTCGCCAGGCAAGTAGCAATGTCTAGTTGTCTAGTATTATACGCCATTGTTTAGCGATCGCGAGCGGCTGCCCTCCGCCCAAGGTGAGTCGGTTGACTGACCGGTCGCATTCCACTTGAGTCACCGATTATTTTTGTTTTTTAATACTGTTGCTAGATGAAAACCTTCGTTCCTCAATACGGTGCATTATAATTGTGCGTCTTACAAGCTAATTACGCTGTCGACAACACGGAATGTCTCATTGTGGCGAGAAATACGTGTGACATCACTTATGGACACCGTTTTGCTTCTTGCATGTGTTTATTTTTTTAAACCAACTATCATATGTTGCAGGTCGATTGTAAAATTTGCCCGTTCGTAAAAAGCCTGAGACTGTTTATGGAATTAAAAAGTTTGGTGACAGTCTGGCTGACGTTAGTTATCCCACAAAGGGTTAACTAACGCAACTGATTGCAGATTGGACAGTAGATACAAAAAAAAAAATTGAATTCCAAGATGGCGATTGGCATTCGAATTTTAAAATATGTGTTCGACAATATGCCATATCAAGATGTACTGCCGTGTTGGTTCCTGTCCTTTCCAGGCGATTATTATACGATTTTACAATAGCCTGATGTTCTGCTGAAACATGAAGATGTTGCTAAATGGAGGGCAATACCGATTCGTCTGAATGTCTTTCAGACTGTTTGTAAAGTAAACGTAGACGTAAAAAATCTAGACAGTTTGTAAACACGTAGAGTT
This sequence comes from Ochropacha duplaris, assembly GCA_951361185.1. NCBI lineage: Eukaryota > Metazoa > Arthropoda > Insecta > Lepidoptera > Drepanidae > Ochropacha > Ochropacha duplaris. The sequence goes on along the minus strand of OX592711.1, from coordinate 5,224,645 downwards.
AAACAATCGGATTGAGATATGTAAGTGGTTAAGTCCATATACTTTTTACGCACTGACGACTTTTCGTTTTATCATTGCAGTCTGCAAATATTTTTATGATTGTAGATTTTTTGTAGGTATCTTACAAGTTGTGCGTAGTCGAAGTGCCCAACTATAATAATTATTATATATTTAATTACTTGGATAACTTCTAAATTTTAGTCACATAACTTTCTGTAATGCAAAATACAAGTACCTATTTAAAATATTGTGGTTAACGTTGTGGGATTGTACATATTATCACTGTTATTTATATTTTTTTGTAATTATCTGTTTGTTTGCCTAATAAAATAAACGTTGTAGACGTAGTAACGTAATAATAAAACTGTGGTACACAGTAGGTATAGTACAAGTTATCTATATACGTATACTTTTGTGCAAACGCTAGACTTGCAAGTAGGTAACAAGTCTAGAACTGCTAAAATTATTTTAACAAATTGTCGCTAACTAAAAGTATTTGCTGGTTGACATGTGTTCGCTAAATCATCTAAACATTACTCGTTGAAGTCTTGAAGCATAGGTATTAGTTACGTAAAGAATAAATGTTCGAGAAAATTACGAATTTAAAACATTAACTTTTTTTTTCAGGAAGTGACTTGCAAATAAAACTTGTTTGTTATGTGATCGTTGAATAATGACAGACAATTATAATTATTTGGCAAAACATGGATGACTAAGTTACCTTAACTTGAAGATCGTATATCTTACACAAAAATATGTTTCGATCGTATATTGGGAGAAACTCGTTATAATAAGTTGGGAGGTTTATATCATTATTTTATTAGTCTTTAGATCATGATATTAGTCTTGCAATTCTATTTATGGACTGTAAATAACGGAAATATTGTTACAAATCTGGGTGTCAACATCTAGCACCATGCCTACTATCATTATTTATCTTAATTCCCTATTTGCTGTGCCCTGCTGCTGGGTCTAGAGTTCTAGAACCTTTCATATATTTTCCCTTTTGACGCTTTAGTTTCACTTGTCAATCCCTTTCTACCCATTCTTGATTATGCAGATTCGAGTTACTATGATCTCACTGAATACTTCTACTTCTAGTCTTCTGTATTGTTAATTTGGTTTACGCAAGCTATATCCCTAACTTATGTGGCTTTCTATCCGGATTCCTATACTACCTACCTAACCTCAACATTATCTTCTTTGTAACTATAAGTGTGAGAGACACTTCTCACTCCAGTCCGTAATCTTTCATTCTAGTCCATATACCTACTCTAGATATTTTCAGACGTTATATAATTTTATATCTCTTGTCATGAACACTATTACAAGTTATACTTCTTAATATGTGCTATTACCGCAATTTATGTGTTCTTTATTATAATTATATGTTATTATACTCAATAAACATATAATTTCTCAGTAGGTAATATTAGAAATTGGATACAGTTTTTACCCCGGGAAAATAGTTAGTCTTAGCTGGATCGGTGGTTGTTCAAATGATTTGATATAAATCTAGAATTGTATCTCACAGATTGATGATACAAATAAACTATGTTGTAGAATAATTTATAGCTTTCTCGAATGTGTTTGAGATCTTTGCAGCTTCAATATCTGTAATTAAGATACATAATTGTGATAATCGGTATACTTTCTATTCTCTTTAACAATCCTGCAATCAGAATATAGATTAATTTTACCACGCAATCCCTATAATAATACAGTGCGTCGCGCGTGTACTATCCAACACTGAATAACAATCAAAGCGTGTATTGGCTAAATAATACGTACCTCTTAGACATTTTCTCTCACGTTCCTTAGTTTGAGGTCACGCGCTGAACAACAGACGTATAGGCGTATGCAAATAACTCATATAGCAGTAGGTACTATATGATAGATAGTCGTGTTCAGAGCTGACAAGGACGAAAAACCTTGTAATTTACCTTTGTATTAACTAGTATTAGATGATAAAGAATTTATCAGAGGCTATTATGTAGCTACGGCTAATCTGGGTATGGTAAGTACATACATAGATACCTGTAGATGTTATCACAATTTTTAAGGTGTAAGGTAGTAACGTCAGATATCGCGGCGAAGTTCATGGGTTTGGATCTTGAGCTTTCGGTGAAGGAAAACATCGAAAGGAGATCACAGCTTCGTGGTAGGGTACTTTGTAGTACTTGAATGACTGGCTACTAACCTCAAGGTGGTATTGGTGTACTTACCATCAGGTGTCAGACACCGCCTGCCTGTTTGTCAGACTTGTGGTATAAAAAAAAACAATATTGTAGTATAAATCATGGTCCAGCCTTCGATATACATACACAAGATTTTCTTCCTACCATTGGACATATGGACATACACACGATATGGATATGTTTTTCTCGACGAACGAGACCATCTGTTCCATGTAAAAGTTCAATATAAGTAAATCCGCGATTTCAGCATTGTCACATCTTTTCCTTACCTACGACTTTCCTTTTAAACCTTTGCATAACTTGTGGAATTATTTATGTTGTTCCAAAAACTTTTTCTAACAACTCAGATTTTTATGAATTTGTCCCACATATTCCAAAAGGGTCAATAAATAACTGAACATCCGCAACAGGTTTAATTCTTGCATATCAACACGATAGTGTAACCTAACGGCTGTACCGTTAAACGTTAAACCATTCACCCAACATATCTCTAACGGTTTATAATTTAATAGATTTTATATTTAACACCTGTGTCTCGTTAACCTAATAATTTGTTATCAGTGGAAAGCATGGCTGCTGATAACCAAATATATCTATTACTTAATACGTCTCTCTTCGTAGAATCAGTGATTAGTGCGGAAATAAAATCGCAGTGTTTTTTTTTTTAATTTGTAAATTTTTATGCATATCATTACAATGTATTTAATATCTAAATTCATGATTTGCATCTAGGTAGGTATATATATTTCATCGGCGACCACTTATTTATCTCCATCAGAGGTTGAATTTTAAAAATCTTTTTTGTGGATGCGTACATTGTAAAAGGAGCCTGTTCTATTGCTTTTATATGTCAGTCAATCAGGACAAATATGTAGGAGATTTTGGAAAAAATCATGAAAAAAATGTAAAATATTATCACGTAGAACATGGTGATCAAAAATATGACAGCTATAATAAAAGAAGAATAGGTCTCAATCTGGATATTCAATCTAATCATATACACCACTAATGTATAAACGGTTAAAATGTATGCTTAATTGTTTTCTAATTGATCAATCATCCGATAGTGATTGTATTGGTTGATTTATCAATCGAGGTTAAACGTGTATTTAACAAGTTAGTCGTTTTCATAGGCTTTTCCTGTTTGCGCAGATAGTTGCAGTTTTCTTTGTTTGAAAATGAATGGTGAATGCAATAACATTGAGTACCTATATGCTTTATTATAATAACTTATTCTAATGCGTCATACCATATCTACAAATATGGTGCTAGAATGTATTAAAGAGACGTGTATTGAATATGCTGTAGCGATATCAGACTGCCCAAACATTTACGATAAGTGTAGGTAGTCAATCAAAGCAAAATTACAAGCATAGACTTTTTTGTTCATATTTCTACTGTAAAAGTATATTTACCCTATTCAAACAGTGTAATAAATTACGGTGAAGATAATAAAATTGGTAGGTTACATGTTAAAAATAAATGGAGAGTAAAGAATGAAGGAAGTAACGTAGACATGATTGATTGAAAAGAAATTGCGACAAACTGGTCTGACTCAATGACTCATCGATAATCTGAGATATTAATATTGGAATGTTGATATCAGACAGATGATAACAGTTTTGAAGATTTCACGATGAATTCCAAGTGAATGAAAAGATAGCGATAGAATCTGTTAAGGATGTTAAAAGTTAAAAGGCTCGACAAAAATTAACGTTTAAGAAAAACAGAAGCATATATAAATCTCCACTAAATTCGTAACAGAACAACAGTTGGTAGCAAATTGGTAGGTACTAAAATAGTTAGGTACTTGCCTATATCTATGGTACTTGCAGTCTATCCATGAAACGGTAATGTATAAAGAAGTTTTGTGAGGGTAAAAGAGCCAGGGTGAGCTTGTTTGTATCAAAATCCCGTGGCACACCACACGTTTCTTTTGTAAGTTTATTGACACCAAGAACTTATTTGGAAAGGATCGCGCGACAAACTTTTTCAGATGTCTATTTGGTGGAATAAAAAAATCTGTTTCCGATTACCAATAGCAAAGAAGTGAACGGCAATGATGATAGACCACTCAAATTAATATTCTAGCCGATAAAATTTTAAATCCAATGTAGATTACAGTTTCGATGCTGCTGAACATCCTTTGGTTCCCTTAGCTTTTAACAATATTCTCGTGATAGATAGATTTCCTTTAAAGCGTTGTAATACGGTGTACATCACATTGTCAATCTATCTGGTATTGCTAATGTCTATAGGGAACGGTACTCATTTACCTTCAGGTGAACCGCTTGCCTGGTAGTCACTTTTGGTATAAAAAACTAGACAAAGCATACATTAATAAAGGACCACGCACAACTATTACCACAACTTAACGAATGTTCCGCAATATAGTTTAGTTGCGTTAAGAGGTATAGGAGCAAAAAAACGTCACAAATCGAGTCACGTCTATCGTTCATGACTACCGTCACCGAAGCAAAGAGTTTGGTACGTTGAGACATTTCTTCTAACCTTCAAACTCTTATGTAATTGCCATGGAACTCAATAAATAAAGTCGTGGTGCTGAAAATAAACTGATTGATTACGTGACAAATATTTTTTTACTGGTAACTTCAAAGACAGGTATTTCGTGTGCGTCATTGCAATCGTGCCCACACTAGTTTGAGTTTACCTACATGCTTTGATATCTATACTAATACTAATATAATAATATTATAAAGAGGAAAGATTTGTTTGTTTGTTTGCATTGAATAGGCTCCGAAACTTCTGGACCGATTTCAAAAATTCTTTCACCGTTGGAAAGCTACACTATCCCTGATGAACATAGGCTATTTTTTTATCCCGGGATAAAATAAGATCCCACAGGAACGCGGGTGAAACCGCGCGGAACAGCTAGTTATAATATAACAACGACAGTCTATTTATTGTACGGTCAGCGTCAAGAAATACTTTGGTAATGTTTTCGGCCTACATTTTAATCGTAAGATAAATATTGCATTGTAACTTCCCATTGTCTTTGACACTAGAACTAATTCACTCACAGAACATTTCATGTTATGTAAAATAGTACCGTTATTTGCAACAATACCTGAAATTTAAACGTGTAACAAAGTTATTGGCATAAAAACTGTGCCATATGTTAGTAACGAACTTTTGTTTAAAGGCTAGCAGGAGTCATTGTAGCGTTCAGCAGTAAGTTGGAGATTGCTGTACCTAAATACTTAGCTTAGGGTGGTAGTTATGAAAAACGAAAATACCATAAACAAAAACATTGGTGGTACCCACGCAGAATTTTCCTCGTCCTCATTTGCAACAGTTACGAGAAGAGACAAACATCGTTAGTATAATATGGACTTGATCACAAAACAAGTCGTAAGGACCCGCAACAACATGAATCAGGACCGTAGTTTATAACATCGTACATGCTTCCCGAAAGGCCAATGATAGTAAGTGTACTTGTTTATTATTCTATGTCAACACCTCGCGTAGAGTAACGGGCGCGGTCGATGACAGCGGGTGGCAGTGGCAGCGTAACAGTGCGCGAGCGCCTCCCGGAGGTACGCTGCGGTTTTCTTTTTATGAATCCATGGCGGTTTATAAGGAAATTAGAGACTTTTTATTATGCAATCTTACAATCGTGTGGACACGTTCGTTACTCGTGAAATCTACATCGCTGTAGACTATCTATCCTACTAATGTTATAAATATGAAAATTTGTGCAAGTTTGTTTGTTAGCACTCGGCTCTGAAATAGCTTAACGGATGAGTCTTGGCACATTCATCCCTAGAAAAATAATTATTCGATAGCTAGTTTGCAAATATTATAACTAAGTATGAAGTTTTTTGAAATTACAACATCATAAAACTTATCTTATTTTTCTTGGTGGGTGAAATATTTTAATTTGTTACGTACATTTTCCTCGTATTCTGCACACTTAAAATTCTTCAACTTCCGAGTAAATTGAGCCCCATTACAAATTACATCTCTAATGGAGCTTTGCACTTCAGAACTTAAGTCATCCCGTTACGTCGAGCCTTGTACCAGTTTAGCTAGATTTATTTTGCAGGAAGTCACTGCAGTCAGACCTTGAATTAGATAAGGTTGAGATTTATGGTTCTTTCTATACAAACCTAATAAAAAACATGTAATTTTAAAGATTGAATAATCGAATTAGTAGGAATACGTTGCATGAATTGCTTGTTTTGTACAAAAACTGATCAAGTTATGTTTGGTAAGAAAGAACTAAAGATTAAGTTTGAAAACATTGCCAGTAAAAAAAATTAAATAGAGAAATATTTAACTGCCGATGATTACGTGTCAATAACATAACACTTTCGCTGACCAAATTCAAATATCAATAAACGAATTTTAACTGTGTAGATTTTCTCTTACTATTTGTTACGCTTATTATGAAAGAGTCTTGAAAGTTCTAGCACAGACTAAGGATAGTTAATATCTCTTTATACTGTTTGTTGTGCTTGTTTCCGCTTCCCTGTTTCACCCGTGATCTGGATAAAAAGTTGCCTGGTGTCTTTTTTTCCCGATCACTAGCAAAATGTCAGTGTGTCAATCTTTAATAAATAATATTGGTAGATAGATAAATTACTACAAATATTACAAATGCGAAAGTTTGTGTCGGTGGTTTTTATTAATCCTATAATCGACCTTTCTGTTTCATGTTTTATTATTTTTAAAATACAACTAAATAATGTAATGAATTAATAACTACCTCTGTGCCGTACAAAATAACAGAATTGCTCGAGCGTGTTGATATCAAGCACCGAACCTTGGACCAAATATACATAGCTATAATCTTGCGTGCGCAATGACTTGTACGAAACCAATTGTTTCTTATTGTATAGCCAACATAAACAAAAAAACATACAAAACATATTCTAAATGCCGCAAATATATATTTTTTATCCCGCTCTGGAAGTAGGCACCCTCACGATTTCATGATTGATGTCCCCTCTCCTTCTGTTGGATATACGCATCTCTTACGTCACTCCATCCTGCCTTGTGCCAGTCTCATCTCCGGTTGTGCCGCCTTTGAGCCACCTCTCGTCGCTTGGCGTAGATGGGCTTCTTGTCTTTCAGACCGCAGTAGCGAACTTCTTAGATGAAATTGAGTTTGAGAAACTTTACATGCTATCGCTACATTTTTCACAGTTTGTGTCAGAATTTCACAATAACGCACTAATAGTCCAACCGATCGTGGTCAGATGTAATAAAAAAACATTGCAAGAACCATTTTTAAGATTTTAACTGCCAATAACTTCAGTGTTTAGGATCTAGTGCGAATTATGGTTTTGAAATAATTGCACCCATTTTTATAACAATGTTCTTAATTATCAAAATGAGAATTCTGACCATTGTAATTGTGGAGCAGTTTTTATGTACATACACTTAATGAAATAATACGAGGTTATTTGATATTGTTATTAGCTCAGTCCAAGGTTATTCTCAATTAATGTTGAGTATGTACCTAACTAGGTTTTAAGTAGTGAGATGAGGTTAAAAGCCTGTCATATCTAGTCTTTATTTAGGTCAATCAATAATTAAGGTTAAGTAATTTATATGGACAGTATTCGTTTCACTCGCATCGCTTCCTTTTAACGGCTTTCCAAGGTGTATTAATAAAAAATTATGATAAATTAAAATCTGTCGGAGCCAAAGGGGTTTACGGTAGGGGAGGCGAATAGGGGATTTCGGGATTTACTCGAGCGCGTCAGATTAACATAAGGGGGGCAACCTTGCACCTTGTGAAGTACTCTCACCAAATCTGAGCCCTCTATATAGTGTCGAACGTCTAGGGTAGCCCGTCAGATTAGTAAAAAAAATCGATGGTTTGAAATACTCGAGCGCGTCAGATTAAGCTAAGGTAAGTTAGTTACATGCAAAATAGTGTACATTTCAATAATCTGACAATTTGGGCGTGACGAAAGAAAATTGGAGACTCGCAAAGTTGCAAAAAAAAAACGTCACCTGGATTTTCTCGAGCGCGATTAGTTTTTTTTTTATTTTGAAGGAAATTAGTCACGAATCACGGAAATATCTTAATCTGCCGATTTGCACAAGCCGAAGTAGCTAAAATCATTATTAAGTGTATAGTCCAGGAATATTATGAGTTTCACCTCAGAATGAGAGATAGTCAGCTATTAACTTGTATAAACCTTTATTTTGACACCCTAAAACTTGTCTCAAAAGCTACTTATCATAGGGTGCCCGCGACTACTGATTTTTCAAGGTCAAAGGTCAAAAAATGATTGATTGCAAATATCTCGTTTCCTATGGGTTTTTTGGTATATGTATTCATGATAAATATTGTAGAAAATTAAATTCTCTACAACTTTTGTACAAACATTTTTTCGATATCTTGAACCATTTTCGAGATTTCGATATTTTTTATATATATTTTTTTTCAAACCGTCAGATTAAGGAAACTCCTCAACATAATTGTCAGATTATGGGTCAGTACAACAAGGCCATCAAGAAGAACCGCCTGTATAAAAATCTGACGCGCTCGAGTAAATCAAGGTCACGATTTTTTTTTGCATTTTCAAAAATCGGCCCTGACTGATGGTCGCGGCCAAATCGTCAGTCTTTAAAATTGGAGCTACTGGAGGGTTCACTTAACATCCCTTATCAATGTCTGACGCGCTCGAGTAAATTCTTTTTTTAAATATTTTCGACCCCTTCGTACGGCCACCACCACCACGCAAAACGGCAGATTATTATTTTTCCGTTATCAGACAGACGTGGCGCGACTACCCTATTAATATCTGACGCGCTCGAGTATTTCTTGGTGACTGTTTTTTTTTACATTTTTGAAACCCTGTAGACGCTCCCCCCACCGCTGAAGGGGAAAATATCTCATAACCTTTTTTTCTTTATTCCACCTAATCTTCAAATTCCAGTAGGTCCCAAAGACGCTCGAGTAACTACAAATTTAGCATCATTGCCTCCCCTACCATTATATTGATGGTTACTAATGCTCACACTTTTTTTCAATCGAACGTGTAATGTATTAATCATAAATAGCGCAGATCATTGAACTATCTCTCAAGTTACCCGTAGGCCGGTTTTTTCTCCTTACTTGTTTAGTATAGATGCTTGAAGTATGTTTATATGCTAATCCTGTAACTTATCTCAGGTCAACTACCTTTAAGATAAGGAACTACTTGTTCCAGTAAATTTCAAGCTAATAGTTAAGTTATCTGAAGTCTTAAGTGAGTTTTAATAGTGTTTTCTATAAGCCAGAGATACCAACTGTTTGTTTCTTTAAAATTATACATGTAGAAAGTTTTTATACAAAATGAAAGTTGAAAGGAAATTCTTGTGACCCAAAGTTAGAAACTTGAAGAGATCTGATGATCCTCATCCTCATATGGTTTATTTTATAGACTTTAGGGCTCGTATTGGTAAACATTAATTTTCATAAAATTTTATGCTAGGAAATAGCAGCCGTGATAACTCATTGCTTGCAGATATTAGTACTTGTCCTGAATCTAGGTTTAATTAGCTATTTAAATTATTATTAAAAATAGTTAATCGTTAACTGGTTTCCATGGTATAATACAAGTTCTGCTTAGTTTGGGGTCAGATGGCCGTGAGTGTGAGACGCTTTCCTCGTACACTCTTCAAAATGTCGTATAGTGTTTGTGTTTATTAAATTGATTATTACAATTCGTTGTTTCAGGTTGATTGAACAGCTCAACATATTCATTAAAAGGTGAGATTAAAATACGCTACCTAATAGAATACTTCCCAAGAAGTCTAGCAAAAATACTAATCATTCACATATTTACTTTTCTATGAATATAACTCACATTATAACACAATAACAATTGGTTCTTACCTTTTTTATACATAATAATAGTATATTTGCACTACTTAGGTATTAACCAATAGATTTTTGTTTGTCTTCACGAAATAATGTGTTTGAAAAATGTCCCAGGATATTTATTTCATTTATTGCACTAGACTAGGTACTTACCTACTTTCAGTCTCATTATAAAAAAGGGTATTGTTGTAAAATATCAAAATTATATAATTACAAATAAAATAATATAAATTTAAGAAATTTAACTCTAAAGTCCACTGATAAATAAGAAATACAAATACCTAATGAATACCAAATATTATTTACACTATAACACTTTGAATAGAACCGGACGAAAAACGTTAGTGTTACAAATTATGATGAATAATCTTGAATTACCATAAAATATTCAATCAGTCGGACGTCATTGTTTTGTATTGTCATACGCTATTAAGTTTGTGTTGGCTTCGCATTGTTACTGAGTATTAATCCTGAACAAATAGACTGTAACTAGAGCTGTCACATCGTTGGCCTTTACTTTGAATTTACAACCAGTCCCGTCATGACCATAAGAGCACACGGGGCCCGTGCCCAGGGCACACACGACGCCCCCGGTAATCCAATACAACGCTTGCGCTCAATAGCGCATTTTTCGCCGTCAACATTTCTAAATTGAAATATTAATCGGATACCAGATCAGGATACTCAAAGTAAACGTGACGAATTTGACATTTGTCAACATAGTTAAATATAAAATCAAATCTTTTATACTTTCCAAAGGCCCAAATACTTGTGTGCCCAAGGGCCCCAACCTGCCTTGTTTACCACCGGATATTTTTATGTATGTTTCTGGCACTTTTCCAGGGGGATGCAAGAGAGAAGCTTCTACTCTACAATCATATATTTTTATCTTTCGTGTAATGAGCATAGCTTATACGAGGCTTTGTTCATTAACCTAAGTTTTATATGATTTTTGAATATATTTTTTTCATTCCAGCCACATAATGTGGGATGTTATTAATTGTAGAAACAAATGCAGTTCCCAAAAAAAGACATATCATCATGTCAGTCGAATGATGTCCACTTTATTTACTTTATCTAACTTGAATCTAAGTGTCAACAATTCATTTTTTTTTTAGTTTGTTTTAGTAATTACTATTAACTTCAATCAAATTAAGTTTTTTCTAACAAACATAATATTATCGTTTATGTACAAGGAATCTACCACCATACAATTCATTCTTTCACTGAAAACTCAAGCTCATTGTTGAATACGACACCACGATATTCGTCAACATGTCTCGTATAATCGTAACAATAAACACTTTATAAATGTTAATCGTCTAGCTTTCCGCCCCGTGGTGTCACCCGCGTTCCCGAAAGAATTAAAATAAAATATAGCTAATATTACTCGCTGATAATGTAGTTTTCTATAGGTTTAATAATTATTAAAATCAGTTAAGTATTTTTTTATTTTAAACATTACTAGCAAACATAAAAAAACAACTGCATTTTTTTATTATCTGGACTTTTTTGGCGGGAACTTGCAAAGTGACGTTGCGTTTTCATTTTATTTTCATTAAATTGGTGTATTTTGAGTTTTATTGAATAATAACGGTGGTGTTTTGTCCAATAAAGATCAATCTTAGTGCACAAGTGAAGTGATATTAAATGAAAGCGTGTATCGGGTTCAGGTTGTCCCAAAAAGTCCGTGAAAAGTTTTAGTGGAAAAACCGCCAAATTTACTAAAACCTGACAGCCTTGTAAGGACGAGGACTAGACTTTACAGTGAATGTGACTGTAACATAAAATAACAAAATTAAAACTGTAAATGTATGCGACTGAAAAACTTTGTATCTATGGTCATAAATAAACATTGATAAAAAAAAAATGACTTTTTGGCGGGAACTTGCGGAGTGACGTTGTGTTTTCGTTTTATATTCATTAAATTCGTGTATTTTGAGTTTTATTGAATAATTTCGGTGGCGTTTTATCCAATAAAGGTCAATCTAAGTGCACAAGTGAAGTGAAATGAAATGAAAGCGTGTATCGTGACTTTCCAGGTTGTCCCAAAAAGTCCATGAAATGTTTTAGTGGAATAGCCGCCAATTTCACTAAAATTAGACCGGACTTGTACGGACGAGGACTAGACTTTACAGTGAAAGTGACAATAAAACGTGACTAAACATAAAAGATGAATATTTAAAATAAAGAAATGGCTTAAAGGTCTCGATACCAGGCCAAAAATGTTCTCAAAAAAAATTGATAAAAAAAATGTCTATAGCAATAATTTAAGACTAGGTTAGATGAAAGCAAACTCACAAACCTTAGGAAGTGACATCATATGCCGCAGGAAGTTATATCATTGCTTATACGTATAATTTTTATCGTCGGTTACCTATTGAATAAGAAATAGGTACGTTATTACTTTATATAAGTAGGTAAGTGTTATAGAATGAACCGTTACTGTATTGTATTGTTAGTGATGTAAGTTGGAACTTATAAGTAGTTAGTCGCACTAACACTTCTCCTAGTGGACTTCAGCTTGAACAAAAGATATTTTTAATCCTTATGATTTATTTCTCAAAATCGATGTAGTAATGACAAACGTAAAGTTTTTTATAATTTTGTAGCACTTAAGTGATTTTTACGTTGACTTTCAAGAAGATTCAATCATACATTAATAAAATCCTTTACGCGTAAAAAATGTAAACACCCACAAACCGAATCGTATATCTATTAACTAAGCATTATTGTAGCAGTTTTTCATTTACCTAACGCAAGCTAATAGAAAAACGTAAACGATAAAATCACATGATAAAGAACGATAATTACTCGCTGAAGAGTTTTCCGCTTAGTTTCCGACTTTCATTTAGGTAGATGTAACAAAAACTGTAGTCGGTGTTGACTACCCGCTCACCAAAGACGTATGGAACGTGCTCTCTTTGGACGTATGGAATGTTATTTTCTTTATTATTTAATTTAAGGTATTTTTACATTATATCAAGTGTGTCCATGGTCGTATATACCTAAGTGTAAATATTTTTTGGGCCCTTCTACTATTTGAGATTTTTTAAAACACACCACGGTGGTGCCCGACTGGCTGGCTACCACCCTCAAGTTGAAAATCTGTCACCAAGCACCTATCGCTGTGTTCCGATAACTGCACTTGAGAGCAAGTTCCCATCTAGGTTTTGTGTGCTTACCACCTTCAGCCACATCATCACTTACCATGGTGAGATTGCGGTCAAACACAAGCTTACTCAGAAGTAAAATGAGCAATACAATGTATTGAACTTAAGACAATATTCCTAATGAATTTAGAGTATTGATTGAGTTGCCTTGCATTCAGAGCGTCAATATTCTGCACTACATGAATCTATTTATGATAATGTTTTATTTCCCGGTCGCGAATGATTGAAGACTTAATATCAAAAAAATCTAAAAGGTTGTTCCTAATACATACAATGGATTGAACATATTTAAGGCGTGACCACATTGGAACAATAAACCACTATGCCTTGGATGGCGGAAGGCTCTCATGCATATGTCTAAATTGACAATAGAAAAATCCTATAGAATAGTGATGTATGCTTACAGGGTTTTTTGTTACCTGATTAAAACCCTGGGATCGGCAGTGTAAGCTCGTTTGGAATTCAATGTTTCCCATTAGCGCCTTTCTAAGGCGCTTTCTACTCTTCTTTTATTTTTACATTAAATTCCATTCTACAGTTTCGCATACTCACTTTCTTATTCACATATCTATAGGCCACTTGAATCTAAAATTTATTTTATTGCAGGGTTCGGTCGAATGTTTGGTTATCCTGTGCAACTTTACCTATGTTTAAAATTGTAGGCCTTCAAATGTAAAGTGCAATTTATTCCTACTCATTTACTCAAAGATTCTCAAAACTGTGTAGGTATGTAATATGTATAAGTTGAATTCAATTCAATGAGCAAGTCAATGCCAATGGGACATTAAGTGATAAAAAAGGTATTAAATGATAAATGAAGCGAGGGTCATGTCAGTACCGGTGTTACGTCACCGTTAAGTGTGACGGTAAGTAACGGTAGGTACGTCTGCGCTTGCGCCTATGCCCGCGCACTGGAGTTGTGAGTAACGGCACCGCGGTGCTGAGGTCGCGCCTCATCCGTACCACTCCGTACTCCGCAATTTAACAATTATTCCTTTTACTCTATGATACAGTTGTCCCAGTGTGACATAGATTGTCCCAAGTATCAATAATAAATATATCTACAGATAAATTGAGAACATCTTCCTTATTTTTATATCACTAAGGTGGCAAAAAGTATCCGTCTGATCGTCATCGGTTTGGAAGAATTTCGCGTAACTCGCCCGTTGCCGACAATACCACGTCTGAGCTCATTCTAAAATCTGAGCTTTATTCCTATGCCAAAAGTGTCATAGAAAGAAAATCTTCATACGTGAACTAATGATGATGATTATTTTCTGTAAAGTAATTAAACATCACATAGTGTCAGATAGAGAGCAGAATCATGTGAGAACATCCTAACCGGGTGGCCTCGATTATCCATTTTTGTTTCGTTACTCACGACTCATTGTTGGCACTGGTGAACTTCACATAGTAATTGCACTTTGGACAATAAACTCAATCATGAGTTTTATACGTAGTCATCGTGTTTCAAAATATACTTAGGAATAATATGAATACCCTCGATTTCACTTGAAAACTTGAGTAGAGAATACGAGAGCATTTACTAACCTACTGAAATAAAATTGTGTAACTGATTCTCCGACTTTGCTGCTCTCCGATACAATTTTGAATTTTTAAAGTAAATGTTTTTATTCTCTCGATTTCTTTGACACAAACTGTAATCATCATTACCTAAGCCTTATTTTATTAAGATGTTATCTCATATTATAGGAATAATCTTATAAAACCCCACATGTCACACGCAACATGCATTAGCATGCAATGATATATATACAATACGTTCTAGATAGACTACAATACGTTCATCATAGCTGATGAACGTATTGTAGTTCCAACTTAGGTATTGATCAGATCGCTAGACCGCGACTAGACCGGACAGTGCTTTTAAATTTAAAGACTTGGACGTTTAGGGTTATAGAGTTACTTAGTAACTTGAATTTAGGTGCATGTTCGGATATGTGATGTCGAAATTCTTCTCAGACCTGCAGATTCTCTCACGAATCGTTTAATTTTATACTCGAACTTACGGTCCCGGGATTGAATTCCCACAGTACCCTGCCTGATTAGACTGCAAACCAATTTAATATATCCCGTGATTAATGCCTAATAACTGGGCTCTACTACTTTTGCACTTTGAAAACTAAACTACCTACATAGAAATTATAATTTTACAATAGGATTATTAGACACTCCTATTTTTTATTCGGAATATTATTTTTTATCTCTGACAATCAGGCTGGCACCTGGTGCCTACAGACCAAAGGCAATTGACTCTTTTTTAAGGTGATGCTAGCGCAGTGGTAGACTGACGTTGGATACCGCTGCTGCGAATTGAATACTCAACTGACCTGCTACCACCCTCAAGTTGGAAGTCAGTCGCCAAGCACCTATCGGTGTGTTCTGACAGCTGCACTTAAGAGCCAGTTTCTTTCTAGGCTTTTAACACCTACGACTACATCATCACTCACCATGGTGAGATTGCGGTCAAACACAAGCTTATCCAAAGAAAGAAAAAGTGCAACTTTTGGAACACACCGATAGGTACTAGAAGATTTATGTAAATTACCCTAAACAATCAAAACTTAAGCATATTACGCTATTCCAAGCTCTGGAAGTTACATGTAAAGTCCAAATGTATGTTATTTCGAATCCCAGAATGCTACTATCTCCTAAACCTAATGAAGGGAACAATAGTTAAACCTTTGTGCTTCAGTCACCAGCAGACCGCTTTGTCTTACCGTTACGACACTGAAGGGGTCAAGCAGAACAATGAAATAGCTGAACTAACAACACCACGCCTTCTGCTAATGAGGGATCATTAATTAAAATTAAATACACACAGTAGTTATATTATCCTTAAACCGTTAGACGTATCTATTGAGTGAGAAACGATGATAATCACTATCGTGATTCCTTTTGAACTATCTCTATTGTTTAGTGTTATAATAGTCGATCATTTTCTCAATAATTTTCAATTGTATTTTTTTCAGTTGGTATGGTATCACTTCTTTTAGCTGGAGCCTGATAGGCTAAGCTGATACTTCTAGCAAATAGACCTTTGCAAAATACAAAATTACTAAAAATCATTATATACCTACTAGAGAATTAGCTTGATTTTGATACAAATTGATTTTGTTGACGATAATACAGTTTGTTGGCAGAACAGCTCTTCCAAATACATCAAAAGAAATTGTGTAGCATTTTATATATTTATTCTATATTTTTAATTATGAATGGAAAAAAGAAATTTAATTTTGGTACACAATATGTTAAAGCACTACGACATGTAGATCATCAAAAAATAAGTGTTAGTGCTCTTCCTGGCGACACATGCCTCGGTAACGCAAATATCCATAGGCGGCAGTGACCTCTTCTCCATCCACCGTCTAGTCTAGACCGTTTGCATGCTTGTAAAGCGGAATCTTTTGAATTAAAAAAGCATTTGCACTTCGCTAGCGATGTTTATTACTGTTAAGACTCTAACTTAATTGGCGCAAACAGAAACACAATATTTAATAAATTGCAGCACAGAACATCTATTACTGACTACTTATTTCCGATACTTATACTCGATTATTTGAGATTACGATACAAAATTATGGCGTGTAATTCCCGCTTTGATATACCTAATTATTTCTATAATATTTAATCGGATTATCTGATTGTTTATAGCTATTATTCGATTAGTACCCAGGAAATCGGGCGTTTTAATTTAATGAAGTACTGTTACGGAACTCGAGTCCCATTGTAGTCGAATTAATCGAGTGAAAGTATCGAATAGTTTTGGTGATTGTCAGTTAATTACACAATGACCGAGGGCTAATGATGTAACCTGTCAGTTTTTTTACTGGACATATTTTGATCGTACACCATTAAAAGTACTTACGTAATTCATCACATTTACTTGTTTTTCAGTTTCTTACTGTTATGTGATTAAGGTGATTCTTCTGAATCCTGTTGACTAAATAACCTTTGTGGTGTCATCAGATTCATTTATATGGCTTAACACAAATAATTATCAAATATGATGATTCGCAAAAACTAAATACGCCTATTGTCACCATAACAATTATGGGAATGACGCATGAAAACGAAACCGCAATAAACAATGAAACATATTGTTTCTTACAATATATAAATGTGCAATTATCATAGTTTTGCATATAATCGGTCATTAACTTTTTGCTGTGGCTCGGTCATTAGTACAGATATACCTACCTGTCTGTAAAATTAAGAAGATTCTATTTGGCCAATCATTTTTACTCCTAACTTATTATCATCAATGGAATCCTGGAATCATAGTATTTAGCTAAGATTCGATAAAGTGTGTAGGTATCCAGATCATCAATCCTTCTGGTAGACCAACGAAGAGAGCTTATATCAGCTAATGACGTTCACTGCTGTCCATAAACAGAATTTCACTAAACGATCTCGAGTCGCTTGACTATGACTTACGACTATCAATACTTGAAATTACGACTATCAATGCAGAATTGCAAAAAGCTTACCTACTTCAAAATCTCTCATGTTCATCTGCAAACGCCTAATATACTTTTTTAGAGCTACCAGTAACGGCTTGAATTCGTGCATTGACTTCTAAACTTCCTAACGGTTATGTTCTACGCCATCACTCAGCCTGCGGTCATCTCTTAAGTTTAGATTGAGAAAAGGAATGTTAATAGCTGAACAATTTTGTTGATCACTCTCTCGGCTTGTTAAATTGATAGCAAATTCACAATTTGATGGTGAAAGCCCAAAAGATGTCTTCTAAAGTGGTCATTTGTTTAATAACGTGGGTTAGAAAGATGATTTTATAGATTGGTGTTATTAATTCTGCCTAACTGTCTCACTGATGAGGGTTTAGCGTTTGTATAATAGTTCTCTTCATAGTAAAATTCTATAATAGTTATTGGTCCTATGAGTGAATGCTAATATTTTCCTTCTTCGGTTAAATGCTGACCAAAGAACAATTTTTGTGATCTACATAATATAGTAGAAATATATGTTGAAAATATAATAGCCTTATAGGTAATTATATTTTCGAGCCGTTTGGGGTTGAAACTCTCGGGTCGTGGGGCCCGAGTGCTCATTTCCTATTTAAGGATATTTCCAAAAGATTGGTTGACGCTTCCCGTGACCAAAAGGCTGGCTTTTACTTTGGCCAAAGATTAAGCATTGCCATTCAACGTGGCAATGCTGCCAGTCTTTTGGGAACGTTACCAGTCGACGGCGATGCGGAGGAATTCTTCGACGCACTTTTATAGTTTATTTTAGGTAGTTTTTAGATTAGATTAATTTTAATTGTATTATGTTAATAGTGTAGATTATTTTTATATTATGTGAAAATATTGTTGTTAATACTATAAAAAAGCATAAAACTATAAAGTTATGTAGGTATAACGTATAGCAGTTGATTATAGCCATTTAACACGCTCTGTATTATTTACAAAGTCATTGCTTATAGAATTCGACACATCGATGTAACGCTTGTGCAGTAAAGGTCTCAATTGTGTTTCCTAACGAAGGTGTTGATGTTTTTATTTGCTCCACACATAGAAGAGTTAGAAGAGCATATAGAATAGTAAGTTCTTTGCTAGTGTAGGGCCGCCAGGTTGGGTATCACATTTAATGCGCTTGATAACAGTTTATTTAGATGGTCAACTGTTCACTTTGACTATATATCATACTTTACGTAAGATGAAGATTTTTTATTTCATAATTTAAATAAGAAGTTAGAATTATAGTATGCCAAGAAAAAAGAAGGCTTATTCAAAGTTTTCACAGATTCATATTTGTAGTAAAATATAGCGGGTCTATTCGCGCACAGGATATTATCAAAATATTCTTTTGACTAACCTCGACGTTTCGATCAAGTTGCATTGATCGTGGTCACGAGTGGACGGATTATCTAGCTTACCTATATTTCACCCGGGATCCCCTATTTTACCCCCTCAGGGGTTGAATTAAAAATACTTTCTCAGTGGATGCCTACATAATAAAACGAAACTGGATGCAAAAAAACTTGTTTCTAGCTCCAGCGGTTTAGGGTGTGCGTTGATAGATCAGTCAATCAGTCAGGACAAGACTTTATTTCTCAAAGACGGGATAACCTACTCGTACGTGTTGTGTGAGTAGAGAAATTAATATAGGCATCATTAGAGTTTGTGTACATAAATCATGAAATAAAGAAGTCGAATTAGTAAAGCCTGACATGTTTTACTTTCATTGATTTTTTAATTTCCAATTCATTCAATTAGAATCACGCGACATGATATCACATTGTTTAAAATTCCTCGTGGCCAATACTGTAATGTACATTTTATACTTACTATTGGAGACTCTAGTCCCAAGTGATTATAGTCGAAGTTCGTATTATAGAATAGTCGGGTAACGTTGAATTACCGCAATAATGTAAGTAATTTCATCAAATTGCCAACTCGTGTTTATTTCGTGGTAATAATGTGTTATTGTAACTAACGGCTGTTATACAGAGATGATTCTATCTGACATGAGCTTTGGAAGTGTATTACATTTCGTTATTCAGGTCAATAGATCAGTTTTTGTCACAAAAAAATGTTACATTACACAATGTACCTATAGATAATATTGTTTTAAGTACTTTTGATATACAAGTAAGTCTGTTATATGTTTGGCGCCCTGCAAGGCAAATGCAAACAGCAGCGGTAGTTTTAAAAAGCTGGGCGCTCGTTACTGGTTTTTTTACTTCTGGTTAACCTTGTGTTTGACCTCAATCTCACCATGGTAAATGATGATATGGCCGAAGGTGATGTGGCTTAGATGGGAACTGGCTCTCAAGTGCAGTTGTCGGAACCCACCGATATGTGCTTGGCGACAGATTTTCAACGTGAGGGTGGTAGCCAGCCAGTCGGGTACTACAAAGTACCCTACCATCGTGCTATGATTTACTTCACCGAGAGCTCAAGCTCATTGTAGGATTCGGACCCACGACCGTAGCCGCGGTATCCGACGTCACTACCACTGAGCTATCATCGCCTTTAGGTATGTAGTACTCTACTAAAAAATATTATTTACACTAGCATGCCATTAAAGGAATGTTCATTTACATATTTATTAAGAGTTTAGATAGATTGAAAAAACAATTATCATTTCGCAATTAGCTTAACCAAAACATCTATCAACATGTTTAATTGTTTTTAAGCAATTAAAATATATCTCAAGGTTGAAAGTGTGGTGTAACTAACGCGTGAGAGAATTCCGAATCAGGCGCGTTCTGTTCACTGCCCTTTATTTTGTAATACGTTGCGTGCGCTAATAAATATTATGAACAATTTGTCAACTGTCCAACATTTGATTCTTATGCGGAATTTTAATATTGGCAACACGCGTATTGAATGCTAAACCGATGCCCGCTGTGAAACATAAACGTTTTTATTTGCACCGAAATAGTGACCCGAATACAGATTACAATATGTAAGTATACTGTAAGGTTTTAGGGTTACTCAATCGCTTGGACCCACGATATTTAATATCTACGCCTTAAACCTATCATATAACGTTATTTTTACCGTAATTACACAGGTGTACTTGCGATATTTACGAAGTTTACTGTCATGGAATGCTCTATTAACATTAAATGGTTAATTAAACAAGTAAATTCACGTAATTATGACATAGACCTGATCAATTGGTACTTGGAAGTTATGCAATAATTCTGTCTACTTATATTTATATGCTTTTGTACTATATCTGTCACACGCTTGGCCAATTTCTTGCAGATTAGACATCACCAAGCCTGTGTAGCGTAAATGTTATATCACCATAAATATAAAAGAATTAACATATAGTAAATATTTGCACGTATTATACTTACAGGTGTTTACAATTATTATGTAACATTTCGCCATAAAGCAGCAGTAAAGTGACTTGTAATTTTCACGTGGACTTGAAATTGAATTACACTGCCGTATTTGTTACGAGTTTGTTTGTGATGTAGTATTATAAAATTGCAATAAACTGTAAACTTGGATTTGATAGACTTAAGTGTTTGTTTGACATCGTGATTCGTAATAAACTTTATAAGTGGGTTAATGTTCTCTCTTGCACTAGGTAGGTACGGCATAGAGATTGAATTTTAAGATTTTACTCGAAAATTCAGAGACTGAGTGTTTATTGCGACAAAATTTTGAAATTGTAAGTTGCAATTGCTTATGAAATGGTAATTAAATTTTTACGTGTCTCTGAAAATGTAGAAACATATTGGAAGTTGAATTTAGTATTCATACAAAAGTGAGCGCAATAAGTTTAAATTTTATTGTTTTGCAAAGCAAATTTACGAGTAAGCATAAAAAAAACAAAATCGAAATAAGCTTTAAAGTTGTGGTATGAATATTGTAGTAATGTTTTTGTTTTTGTTGTTGCAGATTATCAACAATGACATAAAACCCACAACAAAATGGCGTTGCGACTAAAAAAGGACATAAAGAAAGCGTCATACTACGTGTGGTTTTTGGGTGCGCAGGAGTCACGCGGCTTGCGCGGGGAGGAGTTCGCCATACCTGCCATCAGGATCTTAGAGGAAAGGGCGAGGGACTTGGAGCCTTTTAAAGTCACATTACAGGTTGGTGCATCATAAATACATTCAAAATTAGGTTTTATAGGTATATTAATAGTGTTAAAATATAATATGGATAACAAAACGTAACACCTAAAGAGTTTTGAGATTTTATAAAAGTACCTAAATTTGACTCCAGTTGCAATTTTTTTTATTTTTTTTTATTCTGGAAATGAAAGTACAAAAGACTCCATACTCCATCCGATCCGATCTTAATAATTGAATAAAATTGGATAATGATCAAGGCGATCATCAAAAAATTTGCCTAGCCCCAATTATCGAAAAGCCTATCCTAATTGATAAATCGGAAGGTATAAAGAGTCCTCAAACAGTAAAGAATACTGTGAAAAGGTCAGCGAAAGTTATTGATGGTGCTCTAATTGATTTATGTTTAGAGTGCATCATGTAACATAAGCTTACTAGTTAAGTTACGCAACGAGATTGCTTCCTTTGCGAGATGTATATAATATATTGCTATTATCTGTTCATTTCAGTATATTATATGAATTATTTTGTGGTCTAGATAATAGCCGCTCGTAATACCTTACACCCAATGTATATTACGTAATTATCATTTATATTATAAATTCCGGTAATACTCGTATAACGATGCAGATATTAAATGTCGATTGCTACTTATATAATATTTTAAGAATGTTAATTATACAGAATTTCTTGAGCAACACCCAAATTACTCTCATTGATATAGTAAAAGTACCTATGACCTTTAATTCTCCTCTCCAGGTATCTCACAAGGGGCTGAAGATCATTCAGAATGTGACGACCAAGGGAAAGCAACAGACAATCAAGCACTTCATACCTCATGGAAGCATCACCAGTGCTGTGGTGCAGGGAGACGTGGTCGCATGCGTTTTACTACTATATAACCCGCTGACTGGCTGCCCTGTGCATGTGCATGCTTACAGGTTAGTAAAATTATATTTTATCATGTGGTCATAAATAAGGTTTATATTAATATTGACAGAAAACTTTTAAATGAATTATAAACCGTGAGGAAACCATAGCACGGTGGTAGGGTACTTTGTAGTACCCGACTGGCTGGCTACCACCCTCAAGTTGAAAATCTGTCGCCAAACACCTATTGGTGTGTTCCGACAGCTGCACTTGAGAGCCAGTTCCTATCTAGGCTTTGTGTGCTTACCATCTTCGGCCACATCATCACACAGCCTATCGAATATAAAAAAAAAAAAAAAAACGTCACATTACACCTTTTAACAAAGAATGCTGAATGCAACGTTCGGCGGCGACGTAAACTTTTCTTAAATTAAAAAAACCTGACCCATTCTACCGTAACTACGAGCGATGAAGTCATTTTGCGTTTATCTTAAAATATCTTGCATTATTTGCACGCGTTCTGAATGCTTAATGCAGTTTAGTTTGTGAAGAAAATTATCAAATAATAGTAAGCTAGAATATTGCACAAAATTAGGAGTGTCGCTGTCGCTTGGTTAGATACAGAGTGCTAGAAAAATATTGACATAAACACTTGACATTTTCAATTTGCGAATGACCTTTATACGAGTACGTAGTAAATGTCACGCAGATCCTGTCTAAATTGAGAGAACAATGAAATAACTTCATGACGCGGCAGTAAAGTTAAAAAAGGGCCTAAAATAAAAATAAAACATTCTGTAAGAAATATAGCAATCAGCAAGAAATGTTTTTAAATAAAATGTTAGCAAATGATGAGTATCTATACATTATCAAATCATATTTATATACGGTGAGGCATTAGCATCATTCTTGGATGTCTAGATTCGGTTAAATTAATATGCAAATAAATTAATTCACCTGGTTCGAGAATTCAAATGTTTTAGTTCAACAGTCATATTTGAAATGGTGGCATTAAAAAATGTGTTAAATTGTTTTATGACCGGTTGCATGATGACATCATATTTTTCTTATAAATATATTTTATTGGAATTTTAAATAATTTTAGAAAAATCAAATTTTAGGTTGTATTTTTAACAAATTTTATTATCCTTTCTTACTTTATTATAAATGCAAAAGTAACTCTGGCTATCTGTCTGTCTCTGACCTTTTCACGCCTAAACGTCTAAACCATTTTTTATGAATTTTGGTATAGATAGATAAGACCTTCGAGAAGGACATAGGATACTTTTATCACGGGAAAAGATAAGATCCTATAATAGCTATATAATTGTTTGGTAAACCTAAGGCTAACGGTATATCTACTGCTAACGTAGTACCTAAAGATTACCGTTAAGTTAAAAGTTTCAAGTCCACTTCTGAAAAAAGCGAAATTTATTTTTGACAGCGGAGTGGATGTTGTTTTATTAAATCACATGGATTATAAATATGATTCTAAACATTAAAATTTATCGCTAATTTAATATTTAAATCCAAGTTCACTGTCAAAATTAATAAGTAGATATTTGTTTATCATATGACAGAGGAGCCACAGAGCGCTCAGTGAGAGGTTAATGGGCCCTCCTTGACATTCAAATGACGCATGTTATTTACAAATATCTTGCTTCTCTATATTTTGTATGCAGTGTGAAAGAAGCGGCTAGTGTATCCCACTTTCGATTAGGTCAATTGTTTGTTAATAAAAAGGTCAATAGTTGTATAGTTATAGGTCACGTATTAGTGCTACAGAATATTTGATACCGGGATTTGTACGTGAATTTTAAGTATTTATCACTATTTATCTTCATGTATTATATTTCTATTGTTATTCGAACATTATTTTATGTTTAATAGAATATTTAAGTTGCAAAACAACAAACACAAAGGGGTTTAGATAGCTGTAGCATCTTTACCTGACATTTAGCACTGACTGACTGATATAAAGTGGCGCAACTTAAATTGAGGTATTCTTGCTATGAAATAATAAATGGTAACGCAAGCTTCGATAATGATTTAAAATTATTCATAAATCTTTGGACGGTAGCCAGCCAGGCGACTATCTATCTACTAGAAAGTACCCTACAAACCCAATTATTTCATTGTATTTCATTATATTTTTTGTTTTTAGTTAATGACAGTTTAGTACATAGGAAAATAATAATTTTATATTTTGTTTCAGTTTTGTTTCTAATTTAGTTTTTATATTTGTTTTAAATAAATTGTAAATGTGAAACTATTTATCTAAAGTCTTTGTAAAAATACCAAATACCTATGTTATAACAACAATTTGATAGATCTGAATCTTAATCAACACAGAATGCGTTTTTAATAATCCCACTTCAGAAGACTGCAATTTAGAGACAGTGAATAATAATTATAATGTGGCAACCCTACGTTGGCATATCACGTTTGTGCGCCAGCGCATCCGACGGGGTCGCGAGCAACGACATCTATCAGCGACTCGCGAGGAATCTGTGACAAGGCCTACATAAAGAAATCCTTTTCTGACATTATACCGTGTTCATGTATTGACAACTTACTTAGAGATGAGTAGGGAATCATTTTGTTTGGAAATAATGAATTTAATTTTATATATATTTGCCATGTTTTTCACCTAATATCTTATTATGTTACGTCGATTTCTAAAGCAGCGCGAATTGTGCCATTTATACGTTTTTTTGTTTTATTTCAGTGTCGCTATATTGTTTAAAAATGTTTCGCATATTCCTCGAGTTTTACTAAAGAAGCTAAAGCTATAAGAAAAGTGGTTTGCAAAAGAGTTTTAAACTCATACATACATAGCAACATTGTCAATTCAAGAAGTCGGTTAAAAATTAAATCAGGATACGTATTATCATAACTTTCAATCGAAAACATTTACTGTAATGCTGTCGTTTGAAGACTGACATGATATACCTAGGATATTTTTTCAAGTCTGTCAGTTGTTAAGCCTTATCTCATTATCTAAAAGAAGTTCCAATATAGCTACTGGAATAACAGGTCTTGTCTTAGAACTACCCAGTCAATGAACTGAAATTACAAATTAAAATCTAAGCTAGCTAACTTCCAACCAGACTGCATACTTTTTAATCTGGCAACTGTTTTATGATACCGTGCAGTACTTTTTGTGACTCTGTTCTAATTTCAAAATTTAATTCGTTTTGTGTTTTACCGAAAATAATAATGAAAATTGCTCTTGATTTTATAAAATAAGTGGCCAATTGAGCTATTTTTATTTTGTACAAAATATTTGGTATTGTAGGCAATACCAAAATCTTTTTCGTGCGAGTGTAGTTATATACAGTTACAATAGTTAACGTTTAAAAGTCGCCGGTCTGCCCAATACGTTCTAAAGGAGTAATACAGAAACTAAATAGACCCCAGTTGGTTGGTAATCTTTAACGGGTTTGCGCTAGAACATAACCTTTATAACAAGTTGATTAGACGTCCAGTGAATACGTTTGAAAATTGTTAGCTTTCATTAGATAAAAATAAATCTACGTTTTCATAACTTATAAAAAATATAGCCATTTAAAATACAAAATTACCTGATTCTATTATAAAACCAAATATTTTTATTCAAGGCAAGTTAATTCCCAATTGTCCATTCTGAGAAACCTAAAAAAGGATTATACTAAGTAGGTAAGTAATAAATATTTTGACCAAGCAATATTCAGTTCTTTGCTTATTTTTTTAATTTTAGTGATGAAATAAAAGATGCTCCGCTTACAATTCAAGAAATCATCCAGTAGGTACTTTCGCCTCTCTTGAGGTTTAATTTGAGAAGTAACCAATTTTGTAGTCATTGAATAAAAAAAGTGGTGATGGTGTGATTCAATAACAATTGTTTTATATTTTATAATATTTTCTAGTATTATGTTATAATTTTTGCATTAACCTGTCAGTTCTTTCTTGTGACAATCGGGGTTTCAGAGTTCGCACCACTTGGTTCTCAAATGGGACAATCGGGACGATGACGTTAACTTGAAAATTGAGCGCGAATTTTGAAATTTTGAAAATTGTGCGCGAGTTGACGAGTTGTTTGACAGGTTAATGTCGCGAGTCAACAGATTAATAGTATGTTATTAATTTTATGAAGTCACTACAAGATTTTCTATATAAATCATAATAGGTGTACTTATTTTAAGAAATCGCATTAACTATCTGATATTACGTATTTAACTTCTATTTCTACTTTCTAATTCATACTATATTAGTATCTATATAAGCGCTTCAACGAATTTTCTAGCGCAAAGGTGAAAACAACGACCTCCACAACAAAGTCATAGAAACCTAATTAGTTATTATAGGCACGATATAGGAAAACCATTCATCCGTCCACCGCCTTCAGCGCAGTCACTTTTGTTTAAACCCTTTCACCGCTCCGTATTCGAACACGTACCAAACGATATTTCACGCGTTTTGACAGATGGCGGCAATTTTGACAGTTGTTTGAATATGGCTGAACGGTTTGAAAAAAAAACAGCAATACTTTCACCAATATATTGTCGCTTGCCCGCTTTAACAAAAAAAATATGCTGTCGTTAACAATGAAGCACGTTTGGGTGCTAAAAAATCAACTGAATGGCATGTTAACAAACCGTGAAGTGAAAATTAAAAATGTCGATAGCTTTGGACTTGCTTTTTTCTTCTTTTACTTTACTATGGCGTTGGTTTAGCCTTAGGTACAATCTTATGTTTCGAAAATTTTCCTGATTTTTTCAATATATTTTCAAGTAGGTATTTAAAAAAAATAACAATGATCAATTTTATTGGATCTAGAAGTATTTAAGATAATCTTTATTTCTTTTATATTTCCTTTTACCTTTTTACCTATACATATTTTAATCTGAAATTAAAAAAATATTGCAGGCCTCAAACAAGTCTTGATAGACTAATGGCCGAATACTAAAACGCCACTTAAAATTTGTCTTAAATACCTGAGAAAACCCTATTTCATACAATCGAGTTAGTACATCTGAGTGTCGTTTACAGTGTTTGTCCATTAGAAATACCTCAGAATAAACCTCAGTTACCCAAATAATACTTATAAAATCATAATTGTTGGTATATGCGTGACTAAGAGATTCTCTTTTGGGGTATCGTTAAATATAAAAACCGGCCAAGTGCGAGTCGGACTCGCGCACGAAGGGTTCCGTAAAAAGGCAATAAAATCACGTTTGTTGTATGGGAGCCCCCATTAAATATTTATTTTATTTTGTTTTTAGTATTTGTTGTTATAGCGGCAACAGAAATACATAATTTGTGAAAATTTCAACTGTCTAGCTATCGCGGTTCTTGAGATACAGCCTGGTGATGATATCGAGCACAAAAGGGAAAAAAATGCGTTTTTTGTATGGGAGTCCCCCTTAAATATTTATTTTATTTTATTTTTAGTATTTGTTGTTATAGCGGCAACAAAAATACATAATTTTTGAAAATTTCAACTGTCTAGCTATCGCGGTTCTTGAGATACAGCCTGGCGATGATATCGAGCAAAAAAGGGCAAAAAATAGCGTTTTTCGTATGGGAGCCCCCCTTAAATATTTATTTTATTTTGTTTTTAGTATCTGTTGTTATAGCGGCGACAGAAATACATAATTTGTGAAAATTTGAACTGTCTTGAGATACAGCCTGGTAACAGACAGACGGACCGACGGACAGACGGACAGACAGCGAAATTTTAGTAATAGGGTCCCGTTTTTACCCTTTGGGTACGGAACCCTAAAAAATGGAATTGGACAACTTACATACGAACATTACAAGTTAAATAAAAGCTTGTAAAAATAATCAGAAACATTAAATGTAGGTTGCATAACCATACGACTTTTCGCATTTTTCTAATTATTAAGTTTTTTATCTCAGATATAAAATATTTATTGCCAGAGGTTGATTTCAGACCTCATCTATGCCTTAATTGGAGTTAACTTTAATTGTTGCAACTCTAGTTAAGGCAAAAAGCCTTCATAAAACACATGCTCTCGACTTAAAAGTAGTAGAGTGAAGCATCATTGACGTACCCTTGACTTTAAAATGTCAGCATTCCGATAGTAACCTATAGTTAAAAGATAGCAACTTCAACTCAATATTTAATTTTATTACTAAAGATGAATTTGTTATATATTTTGTTTTTGTATCGCTTCGGCAAGTTATTATTGAGATGAGGTGTATGTTACACCGACGCGTAATTGATGTTTGATTAATTTAATATTTTTTTGATTATGATTCACAGATTGTGTGGTTGTGCATTCTCAGGTGCATTATAGGCATGTGGGATTTTAACAAGGCTAGGGCATCATATTTTCATCCCACTGTGGTGTGGTGATTATAAGTTATATCATTCAGAAAATAATTATGAAATGATGTAAAGTCAAAACCTAATAAAATTCTTTGAAGAAGATAAATTTTTTCCAAAGTCTACTTAACTGTGTAAGCGGTGCTCATAGCAAATGCAATTTAATTGCGTGCCGTATAATTTCTTGTAAGTAAGATCGATGGGATGATGCATTTTACGGCTCACTGGGAGCGAATGATGCATAAATTGTTGCAAGTGGTTGACATTTCGTAAGTGTTCATTTACAAATTTTAATTACTTTGATCAAACTCGACTATTTGTTACAAATCTGAGAATTTATTTTTAATAGCCTTTATTTGACAGATTGCTATGAAGGCTAGATACCTATTTATAGTAGTTTTGATTTCCTCCTAAGACAAACATTAGTTTACATGAACATGTTTGTTAATTCTGTATCTGGGAGTAGAAATCTAAGTATATAAATAGGATGGACAAAGAGTATGTGAAGTGGATGATTGCAACTAACTAGAAGATGTGGCAGCTGTTGGGACAACCCTAGTCAGCGATGTTTAAGCTTATTTCTATAGTTTGCTTTAGACATTGATGAACCAACCTAAAACCTGTCTTATATCACAATGGATGCTAAGACCCCAAAGCAACTGGTATGCATCTATTAAATTAATTCTACGACTAACCCAGTTAGTGCCTTCATTATAAACTCATTACCAAACAATAAAACTTAAACAAGTTCGACAAACAAATATTTAGAGCGTCTATTACCATAAGAAACGTTGCAACGTAATGAATAGTGTAATAATACACACTATTATATAACGCCATGGTAATGGCATTTTATGCTAATGTGTTTTAAATGCCCTCCGCCCATGTGAAGGTATGTGCCTGCAGTACGTATCAATCTTGCGCCATGTCTGTCGAATGTAGATATTTGACACCTAATAGTGATGTGTATTTATAGATTAAATGTGTTAACGATATTTTTAATTTCATAAAAGTACATTCGAACTAAACTTAGCAATTTGGTTTCATTTTTTTATCAAAACAATATTTCAACAAAAGTTTTAGTCCAATGCTGCAATGGTCTCTAATTTTCAATGTCTAAATTTGGGTACACCGTAAGGTATGTCTCGACATAAAATATAGCTAAAATAAAACTAAAAAAAATTGTAATAACATATAATTTTTTATTTAACTACAACAAATGTACAAAATATACAATCTAATAATAAAAATATACCTTTTATGTACACTACGTTAAGAATTAACATAGCATAATAATACTTCTATGTATAAAAAATATCTACAACCAAAATAAAATACATAAAATCAACTTATCAAACATTACGCAAAGTTTACAACAAATATCGTTTTCTTAGAAAGCCATATTAACGGGTTATTGTCGTAGCTATCGTTAAATCAACATTATCACATCACTACATCAAACCAAGTATACTTAAATGCTTGCGACAAACGAGGCCTTGTCAATAACCGTTCAACTTTGACATTCGCACGCACCGCACAATACGTTGTCACGCGCCTGTCTTGTCGATCAAAGTTACGTGATTCGCCGCATAACAGTTGGAAATAAGTTAGCCTATTGATATCTGTACCTACTAATATCGATATTTAATAGTGCACGTGAATGGCATTGAGTGACAAGTTTCCAATATATGACTTGCATTGCAATTTCCTTGCAAATTCGATAATGGTATTAGATCGGTGAGTTGTTTTCGTTGCGTGAATAAATATGTTGTAAAAGTTGTCCATTCCACGTTTCTAGTTATTGTTCCGATGCTAATACATGTTTTAAATTGTTTCTAATTAAACTCGTTTTATTTAAAGTGATAAATAGTGCTTAATTGTCATCGAGTTGAAAAAATATCGACAAACCAACATCCCATCTCTACCAATAATTTTTTCTTCACAGATGTGACTCAGACCACACGGCTGAGATGCTTTACACGCATCTACAAGCTCTCATTGAAAGACCAGAAAACCAGAAGAAATTCGCTGACATCGAACGCAAACTACAAATGAGGGGTGCTTTGCCATCTTCAAAGAAACCACCAGATTCCTCATTGGGCAGCGAAGTTTCTAGAGAATCTGACTCAGGAAGCAACGAGGAGCGATGCGTGGCAAACCTATACGACAGTCTAGCAGCGGAATTGAAGCAAAAGTTGTCGACAGGTAAAAAGGGCATAGGTCAGTTCAATTTATTCAGTTTGAGTAGGTAGCTGCTTTCACGCATTTATGTGCACCAGTATTTATACATGGTATTGGGTATGTACTCGTATTAATAACATTTAGTTTCAATGTGCTTATGATTTTGTTGTGTTATATTTATTTATAAGGTGAGAGCAGTTTTTTTTATCAATAATATAAAAAGTATTTTTGAAGTCGATTGTGGGAATGCAATTAAATTGTATTTTATATGTCGTAACATTAGTCATAGCTAATCCCTAACGCTTTACGTGTCGTAAAATTAGTTTAATAGTGTAGTTATTTAGATTAATGATACTGGTACACCATTTTGAAAACTAGATCTAAAAATGCAGGACACTGTCGTGGCTTATTTATTAATATTAGATCTAAATTACTGCCATGTCCATGTACCTAAACTCTTAACTTTGGACGTTATTCATACATTCTAATAAGTAATAAGTACCTACTGAGAGATAAATAAAACGATCAATAAAATACGTTTTTTTTACATTTAATGCATTTGATACATAGTTTAATGTGATAGATCTCATTAATAATTAATTAATCAGCCGTCTGTAGGCGAAAACATTTTACGATTCAATATCCCTAAACACAATATTCCAGGTAAAAGCCCAATTCTTCTGCCACCACGTGACTACGACACGGTTCATCGACAGAAGGGTAACCTGAACAACATTGACACACGTCGATGCCTGAACCAGAACATCGTGGGGGTGAACGCTAGACGCAAGCTAGAGTCGTCCGGAGGCAGCTCTGGGATCGGTAGTGACTTGGCACCGTCGCCCGAGAGGAATGACTATAATTCAAGACAACATGATAACCATAGCACGAGTGGTGAGTATCTACCATTAGTTATAAAAAAAGAGAGTTGATACATAAACAATATCGGAATAAAATAGTTGTGAACCTAAAATCAAAGGTGAAAATAGCCATAAAATTAAAAATAAATATATTAAAGGTCAATATGAAATTAATAATACGTGTGGGTATGTATGTATTATCTATCATGCAAACAGATGTTTCTACCTACATAACATATACAAGTACATACATTCTTGTATAGGATAAAAACCAATCAAGAATGATACAATCACATACCGCAATATCAGATATTATTACTTTGCATATTTTTTATCACTCTACGATGAGTTCATTGGATAGATACAATAAAATCTGCCATTTCCGTGTTAATGGAATATTGTTTCTTAATTCTTAGATTTACAGATTTCGAAACATGCAGAACGTGATGTTTCACGTTCGAGAACAACAGTTACGTTGTTATGATTTTCATAACACTAGAAATTTTCGTAACAAAACCATTACCATCATTTGAAACTCAAACCGAAGCACTATTTTAGTTTCGTCATATATCATAATAGAATGTTTTAGGTTAACAACGAAAAGCTGAATAATTTCTTTCTTCATTATATATCTACATTCATACGTAAAATATTTCTTAGCCACCTTTCATACAAGTAACGTTCCTCTTT
Source organism: Ochropacha duplaris (assembly GCA_951361185.1). Taxonomy (NCBI): domain Eukaryota; kingdom Metazoa; phylum Arthropoda; class Insecta; order Lepidoptera; family Drepanidae; genus Ochropacha; species Ochropacha duplaris. Next base: position 5,191,918 of record OX592711.1, on the reverse strand, counting down.
TATCATCAATGACTTACAATGTAATACAGCTACTGTTACCTTCCTGTTAATAGAACATTGAACTTTCTGACAAAATTCGTATTCAGTTAACTTATAACGGTCGCAAAAGTAACTTTATTTGTCCATAGATCACAGAAATCTCCGTTACATAAACAAGCAGTTTACATCCTTAAAACTGTATTTATTTTTCTTAACATAACTCTTAGAAGATCTTTCCTATCAGAACAATTAGTCTCTAAAGACTATGTCATCATGATTTATTAAAATGAAAAAAATAATATGTCACATCAATTATCACCATTAAAAGATTTTAAAAGTTGATAATCGGCTGTAGGAAATTAGGTAACTCCAAAAGTATTTGCCGTGCCTGAGCCGAGAGAAAAAAAGGTGAATATTTTAGTCACCTCAAGCAAGATGGCGTCATCGTTAGTCGTGACCTGCCGCTCACTTATACAGGTATCAGCTCTATTTACATCACGGTTGTGCGTATTTTAGACATATTTATATGAATACATATTTATATGAATATTTGAATAAAATATTTTAAAATACTTCCTTGACCATCCTGTACCTCTATCACTAGAGGCTCTGCGACATGTACCTAGAGCTAGTGAAAGTTTTGTGAGTTTTTTCAAAATGTCTGAAATATAATGTTTTACGTTATCAACCCCTGGCTTAGCCATTTTGGAAAACGTCAAAAAAAACTGAATCGACAAAAAAGCCAGATAGATATGCGAAAGTATTTTCACAAGCACGTTTTTAATTTTGATAGGTTTGATAGGATAGGTAGGACCTTTGTTTCATATCTGAACTGTATAAAAAAAATTGTGTAAGTATTAACATTTACGATTAAAATCATAGTAGGTAATATGAAGGATATCTGAAGCTACAAATATTTTTTAGTTTAATAAAATTTTGTAATTAAAGTTCTGAAAACTCACTCAATCATAATCAGTAGATATGTATATTTTATTAAATCACATCAAATTGCATCATATTGGAGTTCTCATCATACCCCCAATTTTAAAATAGATTAAATCCTGAGCGTTTATTCTATAAACATCCGATCGTTCAATGCACTATATATTTTCTATGACACCTAACTTTTTGAGAAAGCTGGTCAATCTTGTCCTTGAGCGAGATACACACCCTAGCTCAAACCAGATCTTACAATGTAATAGGAAAATGCATATTTAAGACTAGTCGTTATAAACAAGCGTAGGTTGTATTGCGTCGGCGTTGATATCACGCTATTGCCGCTTAAACCTCTAATCAGCCTAACAAGTTTCATTACATTACCCTTTCAAGCAATAATTTCACGGTTGTAGAAAAGCAGGCATAATTTTAACGAGAAACTCAAATGCTTAGGCAATAGGTTTTCCATGATGGCCATTCCATGTGGTGCTTGCGCATGATGTTTTCTGTCAAATAAAGGAAAGTCTTTTTAAAGTTACACGTGGTTTTAGTTCCGCGATTCTGTAAAGTTGACTAAAAATACTGAAATAGAAATGAATCGTTAGATAATTTAGAAAAAAACAAGCGAGCCTTACAGTAGTCACATATGCTCTATGATGTATAACATCTGACATCTCACCTTGGTAATACATCTCGGAAAATGGGTTGGTGCCATATGACAGCCAACTCTACCACCGCACGCGCTCATTGGTCAATCAATGAGTTTTGATTTTGAGGCTGTATGTATGCCTTTGCCTGCACTACAATAGAGGAAATAAAATTGCATATCTATCTGACAACCCGATTTCCTGTTAGAAACTTCCGTCCCTTTTCACAAAATCACTTCCACAGATTGCAGGAAAGCGAGATGAAATATGTTACACATCAAAAATGCAAGGTTCCAGGACATATCATTAACAATTTTTTTTTTAACTAATTTATTCATTATCATTTTAAGATACACTCAAGATACATATAATGGCTCGTTCAATAATAATTAGATACTTATTATAATTATTATTGGCAAATTGTTTGAAGACAATTAATTGGAATCAAGTAGATGATGGATGGCTACATGGTGTCGTGTAAGGATGTAACGCTGTAACTAAGAACGTTTAACAACTCTACTAATAGTTTAACATTATACAACCATTCTTCCTGTAGTATCGAATAGATTTCGACTCTGTCTAATTAGGGTATTTTATATTACATATTTTGCTGCCATTGTTTTATTTTTGTTGTTAAGTAGCAGATTTTAATTATATAATTCACACGTGGAATACGTCGTAAGACAACATTTTAATTGTTCAACAACCAATAACAACATATTACAAATGGTAATTGGACCAATGTTATTAGTTCATTGGCAATTTTATACTAATATAGCTTTTTAGTCATTATTGTAGTAATTACTTTTAACATGCACTGCTTGGATTGCCAAGAGAATATTATGCATTTCTTAATCCATGTGCCTTTAAAACTTATTAACTCAGGCGTCATCGTAAAAAATACAGGTTTATTTGTGCACCGAATGAATTGATGAATTTTACAAAATGATAACATCGGATACAATAAAAATGTATGGTTTAAATTACTATAGGTACATTTATAAGTTGTGAATGCGTATAAATATAGGTAGGTACTTACCTACTTACAATTTATCAACCTGCTAAGTCCTCTCATATAGTTCAAGACCGCCGGTTCACCTTCATGGCATGAATGAGTGAACCATTGAAACGAACGCGCTAATGAGAACTTACGAAATGTAACTTACCTTCTACAAGTGTTGAATTCTTTGATGTTTTATCATGAAGGTGTTATTTATTTTATTTAGGATCTGTTTTATAGAATTGCCGAGTAAATAAAACTCAGCTAGAGTTGTAAGGTAGTTTGACAGATTGATTGTGGAGCAAGCTCATCATAATTGTTTTAGCCAAACTAGCCATGAAGCATTTTCATATTCGCATAATTTTTTCTACAATTTTATCGCTAGAATCGTATAAAAGCTGGAAGATTTAGGCTCTGGAAGGTGATTTTTGTAATGAGAAAGAATGTCAGAAATAAAGGCTTTTGTTTGTTTGTTTGTTTAGGGAGGAAGGTATAATAGTTGTATGTTTGTGATTCATTTTTATATACCTAATATAAACCTAAAAAAAACCTTACGTATAATTACAAAAAGTGTTTTCGTTGGTTTGTTCTTCTATCAAATCATCCGTCTGATCATCGTGATATTTTGGATAGAGATACTTTATGAATCGGAGAATGACATAGGTTACCTACTTTTAGCCTGGGAAAGCAGGAGAAGCCTCGGGGCGGAAGATAGTTATTTATGAAAAATAATAAAAAAAAGGCTTGTTCATTACTTTTCTACGTACTTAACTCCCTCAAATTGGGTTATTTCAACATTCTCTCACGCCTCGTTAGTACAAAAACAATAGACTGTGAAAAACAAAAGATTTTTCTAATAGAACTTAGGTACTTGTTCTGTGTTATGATGGTGTTTTCCCAAAGCGGAAAAAATAGCGATTGTTCCGAAACCATTTTTCAATGGATGTACATACAACGTTCTACCATAATAAAGCACCTACTGGTCATTTTGTAGTAGGTTTAATGTTTAGGAGTTCTTACTTAGTTAGTTTTAAGTATGAGATATCTAGTAGCCAGCTTACTATCGTATGGATTTGAATTGGAAAATAAATAATGGTATTTTACCAAACATACATTTATTCAAAATCCATTTGCTTATAAGTCATTATGACCAAGGTATTCGTGTCTGCGTCCAATAAAACCTTAATTAAATGAAGCTCGTTCTCACTGTTAAGGATGAAACCTCATTGAGGTCATATTAACATATATTTTATAAGAGAAACTGATAACTTTCAGTTCTTAAATCACATCAGTGACACAGTGATTCACTTAACTCGCACAACAAGCGAAAGTAAGCTTCTTCGCGTCCTTATATTCAAAACAGCAAAGTTAATGTATATCGTACACATTGTTAATACAATAATTCTCGAAGGGAATTGGATCACCATAGTACAACAATAAAATTAATCTTCTGAACTGCCGTGTTACCCAAATCCCAACAATTATGTGCTAAAAATGCCCGCTTCACCAAGATGGCGGTACCGATAAAGTTGAGATAGCTGCACGTGGGAGCGCGACAGGTTCTTTCTATGTCATATTGAATTTAGGAACAAGTTTACAAGTAAAAAGGTGTAGAGATGAAATCAAGGCCCGTTAGTTATACGCGCGTAAAATGTAGATAACGACAATGGGTCAAGTCGAAAGGAATGTTTGCAAAGTGTCATGCATAACATTACGCAGATTTTTTATCTGGGCTAATGGAGCAGAAAGTCTTTGGTTATGTAGATAGATTAAAATATTTTGTATGCAATTTATTAACCAATATGCTTCATCAATATCTCTTTTACCTAAATACATAACAACGACAAATGATATAAGCCAATCGTGAATAATATTTTATGATTACAAGTAAATTGGCTATAACATATTCAGGGACGAAAAAATTATCATGGTGAAACTATATAAATAAATAAATATATAAGGGTACCTTTTGTTTGACTTCAGAACCCTAAAATCGATAAAATACGTATTTTAATAAAGTGTTGAAAAGCTGAAAAGTGAATACCATTTCTGTAGATATAGGTAGTCAAAAATCCATGCAAACTGCCACCCACTCATTCCTCCCACTCCACTTAATTTGGTTGAAAATGTTATTAAGAGTAAGAACTTGTTATAAATAAAATAAGTTACAGAAAATTACCTACAGATTTTCATATCCATACTAATCCATACTATACTAATATTATAAATGCGAAAGTGTGTCTGTCTGTCTGTCTGTTACCTCTTCACGCTTAAACCGCCGAACCGATTTAGATGAAATTCGGTATGGGGATTGTTGGAGTCCCGGGAAAAAACATAGGGGGTAAAGTAAAGTAATATAAACAACATGCACCAAAAGCCTCTTAGTGTTCGCCTACATTCAAAATGGAAGACATGCGTAAAATTTCTCGTTTCTAGTGGACTATTTAGTAGTTTGGGTTGTGTGCCGATACATTAAATCAGCTAGTCAATTAGTTCCTTCTATACCTATCTATACTAATATTTATAAAGTTTGTGAGGTTGTAGGGGATAATCTCTGGATCTACTGAACTGATTTTGAAAATTATTTTACCAATAAAAAGCCACGTTATTTGTGAGTGTTATAGGCTATATTTTTATCCCGGGAAAAGATAAGATCCCGCGGGAACGCGAGTGAAATTGCGGGGGACAGCTATCTATAAAACAAATCATGTCACGTTGTTTCTCCACGTTGAACTCTTAATTAATTAACCGACTTGAATTAAATTTACACATTGTGTGCAGCATGCTCCAACTTGAGAGATAGGATACTTTTTATCCCGGGTTTAGATAAGATCCCATGGGAACGCGGGTGAAACCGTGGAGGACAGCTAGTTATATTAGATATTCTAATTAAACTAAGTAATGCCTAGCTAAGTTTATTAGGTAATCATATATTTTTTATATTATTACAGAGGAAGATTGGGCTGAAAGTACAGCATACATGATGCACGAAGCCTTCGACGCGTCTCCACTTCGCCGTGCGGCGTCCCCTCGTCATACCTCTCCTCCCCGCCGGACCCTCTCCCCTCGGGACTATGACAGGAGCCCGCCTTACAACGATGACTTCAGCGATCAATTCCGTGACCAACTCGCTCCTTTCCGTGAGCAGGCTGCGTTCGACCGCCGCTTCCACCACGAGTCTGTCGAACACGTTAACAAAGAAAAAACCGACAAATTCACAGACGACACGCCAAACTACCGAAGGCGATACGTAGCGGAAACGAAACCTTCAAACCGAAGCATAGACAGAGTTGAAGATCGCCGATTTGGGAAATTACAAAGAGGTGGGAGCGAAGGCAGCTTGAAAGTTGCGGAGGCATCCCCAAAAGATAGATTCAACGTTGCCAAGGAAAAGTTCATGAACCTAGAGAGAGAAAGATTCAACAGAGAGCTGGAACAACACATGGCACTGAGGAGAAGTATGTTGGAAAGGAACAGTCGCTCGACTTCTTCCCCAGAGGAAGAAATACGAGACGAGCGTCAGGATCGTCACAGAGAATTGAGCTCTCGAAGAGAACCGGAACGTTCTCATCGCGATTTGGAGCGTTCTCATAGGGAGCCAGAGAGACGTAAAGAACCTGAAAGGATTCGAGAAGTAGATCCAAGAGATTTGGGGCACAGAGAAATTGAAAGGCTTCCTCGAGTTGGGAGAAAACGTGACGATGGAAAGCGGTACGAATACGGCACCGAAGAGTATTTAAACAGAGGTGAACCTAAACCACACAGGGAGGATTTCGATAGATATAGAGAAAGGAGAGAATTGGACAGGCGCATCGACGAAGACGACGTTATTGAACCGGTTATTGAGAATAGGAGGAGAGACTGGAACGATAGACAGAGGGCGTTCAGTCGCTCTCGCCTGTTAGATGATCAGCGTCAATCCTATGCTGAAGGAGATAGAGATAGGTACTATGACAGAGACTACAGAGACTTTCGCGAACTAGCTGACCGGCAGCAAACCAAGTTCCGACACAGTTATGCGGAGCCAATACCTCGAGGACGCCTAGGAACCGTCAGACCTTATTGAAAATGCCATAATAGATTAGAAGTCGAAAGCTTTCGTTATATGGTCTGTTACTTGACGAAGCTGATATTATATCAAATGTTGCAGTTGAATATTATTTGCTAGTGACATATATGTTTTATTATACGCAATAAAAATCAGCATAGTACCTACCTAACACATAAGAGGTGAAGGTTGTCCGATGATCGTTGCATTGTCTGTAGCTGGGTATATGAGTCATCGCATTGCATGATACAAAGAATAATTCTGTTATTTTTGTTGCGAGTATCTTTATTTAACAGAAAAAAACTCGTTTATACCTGATTTATTAGGAATGCATGCAATTTCAATATTTTAAATAGGTTTTAAATGACCCTAATGCACCCGGTTCGTGTATTTTAGCATTAATTTTAGTCAGGATATAAATCATTGTAAGTCCCAACCCATAACGATATTTATAAAAATAATACTCAAAGGTTTATGTCACACAACTATAATATTTTTTGTAAATATATTAAATAATCAAACAGTACCTTTAACCAATAATATTAAGTTATAATATATGAATATATTCTGATTGTTATTGTTATTCTTTTGGAAAATAAATGTAAATTCTGTTTAAATTTTACGGGCATTTTATCTGATTTGATCATATTCACCAAATTTGAAAGATTTTGGTAGTAAAAATTATTTGATCGATAGGATATTTTCTTGTTTTGTATTATTTTAAGATGGTGATTTATTATCCCTAACCTATTATCTGCAGTAAATGCGAGTTTTATTAAACGAACTATCGTTTCAAATATTGGCATGTAACGTGTTTCGGTATTTTTATAAAATGTCATAATATTGTTTTAAAAATCGACCTATAGGTAAACTATAGGTACCTAAGTATTGTAGACTACCAAATTATAAAAACCGACCAATTGCATGTAAGACCATGCATAGTATAGGGTCCCGAAGTACTTTTTTCCTTGAAAATGTGTTCGATCTGAAAGTTCATCAAATTTAGCTTGAACTAAAAGACACTCGTGATAGTTTTATTTAAAATTTCGGGCTTTGATCTAACACTAGGCTTTTCTAAAATTTTCAGTAGGTACTATATAGTTTTAGCTGTTTATACAAATTTTGTAAACAGTAAATTATATCGAAATGCTGTGAAGAGCCCGATAAATATTTTTCAAACCCTATTCAACGAACCTACTTGAGGAACGTTAAGAACTTGTTCAGGAGGGTCAGTGAAAATGGATTCTCCATACATATGTGCCAAATTAAAGCGACATCAGGCCTAAGTATTACAAGTAAACAAGCTGTGACATACAGACAAACGGATGGGAGGACGGACGGACATGACGTAACAATAAGAGATCTTGTTAACTTCGGAACCCTACAGACTAAAACGAAACAATAATATGTTGAATACCTACTTACATGAACTTAGTACCTATCAGTGACATATTATAGGTATATCGAGTCCGTTTGAAAACGGTATGTATTTTATACAAATAAAATACATACATACATACATACATACAAAATATTAATAAATAATTATATACCTATGCATTTTTTTTTCTTTATAAAAGTAATTTAGTATATTTTTATAAACGAGTACCTAGTTATCTACCAGGTAAAGACATAATGCTTTAATTAGTTTAAAGCAATTCGTATGCCAATTATGCAAGATAAAACTAAGTAAATACCGATGTAGAATATTTTATCAAGTCTTGTTGCTATTTATGGTATGGCGGAATGACTAACATTTCTTGACTTATTAGTGCGTTGACCTAAATAACAACGTCATTACTTGGTTTTAATCAATTCAATGGGGAATATACTTAAACCGTAATTAGTTAAGCAAATCTATTGACAATTAGATGTAGGATTTAAAAGTAAATAATTATTTAACGATACATCCATTTTGATGCATACATCCATACTTATATTATAAAATAAAGAGTGTCTGTCTGTCTGTCTGTCTGTTACCTCTTCACGCTTAAACCGTTGAACCGATTTAATTGAAATTTGGTATAGAGATAGATGGAACCTTGGAGGTTCCATCTATAGGACATAGGATACTTTTTATCCCGGGAAAAATAAGTTCCTTCGGGATCACGGATGAAACTGCGGGGCGGAAAACTAGTAAAAGATTATCTTGCAACTTTAAACTATCCTAGTAGGTATTTTTCGCCGGGATCTATCGGTATAGGCTTAAATATATTTTTATTTTTGTTTCCACTTGCATCACTTAAAGAGAATGTATATGGACCCACATTTTATTTTAATAAAAAAAGCTTTGGTAAAGGTATTTTTTTATTTTTGTTACTTTAGATACTTTTCGCCACTTTTCATTTACGACCGGCATTCTTTGTTGTCGAGACACGTTAAGTCATTCTGTTCACTTGTTTTAGGACCCATCGCATTTTTAGAAGTAACATATTATAAAATTGTTATCTATTTGCAAGATATTCATTTTCAAATACTAACCACATCTCTTATTACGCTTGTAAATATACCTACCTAGGATTTGTGAAAAAATAAAACAAAGAGTTCGTTTTATTACACTTAACTTGTATACTCATTTAATATTTATTTACAATTAACCCGCAAAGACAATGTGAGCGAGTGCTTAGGTAAATTATAAAAACATATTAATAATAATATTGCACCGAAATTGCACGGATTTCAAATAAGATCATATTATTGCATTTAGATATTTATAAATAAGTAATAAGCAAATCACCTTATAATAAAGATACACCTGTCTCACATTTGATACTAGAATACACAGGCACATTAATAAAAACAATTAAGCACTGAGTGCAAAGAATAATTTTAAACAAACAAGAGAAAATTTTGTACAAATATAATATGCGTAGCGCTAGGCGTATTTAAAAACTAAATATTATAATAGCTAAATACTTAAATGACTCAAAATTATTGCACGCTATGTATAAAGGTTATTTTTCAATAATAAATAACTACATACATAGTTTTACTTATAAACAAATCGATATACTTAAAATCCTTATTTAAATTAATAAGGTGGTATACGTTTATAAAATGAGATACACATCATGAAATGATAAAATTAAATCTATCTAACATTATTTTTAGTATACCAGATAATCGATACACCCCCACAAGATTTAAAGATGAAAATGCTTTTTATAAATATGATATCAAAATACATTTTAATATGCTCGTTCAATTTTTTTTTCAATCTAAAAGTTTTGTTTTGATAAGTTTTTGTCACAAAATAATATGGCATAAAATCTCATAGGGATTGAATCTAGTGATGATTCTGAGAATACTAATTTCTGAAATATTGTAGTAACATTGAACAATCCAGTATAGGTATGTAATGAATATAGATTGAGCCGTCTATTCATGTTCATTTGATTAATGTTTTATAGTGTAAAATAATATCATAAATAACAATGCCGAAACAATCACTTTTAATTTTTGTAAATACCCTATATGGGTAGAATTTTCAAAAATCCTTTCATAGCGAATACTATCTATGAGAAATCTATTTGCCTTTCAAGTTTGTAGCGTTAATACTTTCTGAGATTTCATGATTAAATCAGTGAATAGTATTTCGCTTTCATTTATAGGTAGGTATATTCATGGCATTTTAAAAGAATCTATATCTTTACCAAAAACATGAAAGCGATTATATTTTTTTTAAATAAGTAAAATATCGTTCTTTTGCTAGTAGGCATCCCTTTTCTATATTATAAAACTATTTACTCTGATATAGGTACATCAATCTTATAAGATTTTCTAAATCACCTGTATTTTATGTACACAATTAATAGTTACAACAAGAAAAAGTACTAACGTTACACTCGTTTGGAAATCGCTTATCGAATTCCGATACAATTATATTAAAATAACAAAGGGACACTAAATACCCTAAGGTAAATACCCCAATGTATCTTCAAGACTCGCATTCCGACTTAACGGTCTGTGATCGAACATCCTCGCTAACGGTGGTGCAGCCCGAAGCGGTGACGGTGGTAAAGGCGGAGGCCTAGGTCTTCGCCCTCCAGCAAGAGACCGTACGTCAGTTCGCTGAGAGAGTCTGACGTCAGCGAAGAGCGCTGCCATTTCTGCAGATTTTTTCACGCTGAGGGCATCATGGGAACCCGCGCCGGTGCTTCGTACTGGAATTCACAAATAAAAATAATAGAATAGCTATATCTCTTCACATCGTCATAGACGTTTTTATACTATAAGTGACAACCACGGAGGCAGGTCACCTGATGGTAAGTGACTATTGTCACCTATAGACTAGCAATAACAGGTGGATTGCCAATGTGTTGTACACCTTATTACAATGCCTTCAAGGCAACTGGCGGTCAAGTGCAACCGGAACACACAAAGAGATGCTTGGCGGCAGAGACTTGGCAAAAAATCTCACAACCCGATTCCTGTGTCACATACCGGGTCCAATTGTAAATCTATACCATCAGTCAATCCGATCTCGAGATACGTAACTAAAAAAAAGCTTCATAATTTTATTTTCGTGAGTTTTCCTTTTTTTTAATAGTTATTCTGCTATTCGGGACAGAGACGAATCCAAGAAACCAAAGATCATTAAAATCCGTTCCGCTGGTCGACTTTGTATTTTCTTTTATATTTACAGAAAATTTTATTAGTTGTATGTAATGTAATGATGGTAATTAACCGGTAAGTCTCTGCATGTTGCGGGTGCGTGTGTCGCGCGCCTTATTCTGCAGCAGCAGCTCGTAGTCGAGGGCGAGGCTGTCCGAGCTGCGCGCGCGCCGCCCACGCTCCGACCGACGCCGTGACGTCACTCCCACACCACACCATCTAAACGATACGATACGATACACTCTACTTACCTTTCCGATATTTCAGACAATTTCAAGTTATTATTAGTCTACTTTTATGTTATAGTACATTCTCAGTAAAGTTAGTCATCGTTCGTACAAGTCAGGTTTTAGTAAAATTAGTGGCCGTTCCACTAAAACTTTTAACAGACTTTTTGTCCAATAAAGGAGATGTTTCATTTTTGGACTGCACATTGTACACATATTAAAAATAAGCTAAATAATTATTCAAACAGATAAAAAATATCTCATTTTATTTTTGTTGTCGATAAACGCTGTACAAAAATATTTTTTATTACTAACAAATATTTCACAGGGCAACATAAACCGCCATATTGCACAAACGCAACTATTATGTATTCTACCTGGATAGGAAGCTATCCATACCAATCTATCAATTGCGAAAAAGAGAAAGATAACAACAACGTTAGGACAAATCTCTCTTTCTAACCCTACTTCCCTTAATGAAAGAAAGAGAGATTGTCCCAAGGCAGTTGTTATCTTTCCCTTTTTCGCAATTGATAGGTATTTGCTTTAAGTATGTATATAGAGTTGCCTATCCATTTAGTATACATATTTCTTGGATGTGACAGAAAGCTCAGCGCGAAACTCGAAAGCCACAATTATTGCTCTAATTTATTCTAGCTTGTATTTGTTGCTTGTATTTGTTTTTAAAATATATAAATGATCTTCCAAAAATTACAAGACATAAAATGGTTCTCTTTGCAGATGACAGCACAGCTATTATAGAATGCAATAGTCCAATTAATTATCAAATTGACATTAATAATTCTCTCTTGGACATCATAAAATGGCTCGACAATAATAATCTAGTAATTAATTTAAATAAAACAAAAGTTATGCATTTCCACCTAAGGCGTGTTAGTTCAAGTAGATATAAATATTACCTATAAAGATTGCAAAATAGAAGAAGCAAGTAGTATTAAATTCTTGGGTATCATAATAGACTCACTTGGAAACCTCACGTTGAAGAGATGTGTAAGCGATTGAGTAAATCTGCATACCTACTTTCTCAACTGTCCAAAAAAGTAAATACTGAGACTGTACTAACAGCGTATCATGGACTAGTAGCTTCAGTTCTGAGGTATGGTGTTGTTTTTTGGGGACAGTCAATAGATAGGAAGCTGGTGTTTAGGTTGCAAAAAAGTTGCATAAGGTCAATGTGTGGTTTAAAAATAACAGATAGTTATATGCCATATTTTAAATCATTAAAAATATTAACCCTTCCAGCGTTGCATATCCTGGAAACGGCATTGTTTGTCAAAACAAATCCACAACTCTTTGAAAAAGTCTCAGATTCAATGAAAAAATCAATTCGTGCTCAATATGTGAATCAACTGTGCCATGTAAAGTGTAAAACGGCTTTAATGCATAAGAGCTTTTTTGGTATAGCTCCTAGAATATTTAATAAGATACCTTACATAATAAAATGTATGCCCTTACAAAAATTCAAAAAGGAATTGACTAAGTTATTATTAGATAAATGTTATTACGATATTGATGAATTTTATATATAATTATGTATAATTTCTATATCCTTTTTTTTGACATTTTTAATTTCATGATTTTATTATAATACTATTTTAATTTTCATCAATATACCTCTCTTATCAAACCATATTTTCTATGCCTTTCATGGCAAAACATAGCGCACACATTACTTATTTATGATCTTTTTACCTATGTTTCACAAAATAAATGTTTCTATTTCTATTTCTTGTATTTTGATGCGTTTGAGTTCTAGATTGCACAAGAAACGAGTATTTGAATTCGGACTTTGTGTCCAGCAAGATGTACAAAACAGATTCGACTGTCACATAATAATAACCTAATGCAATTTCTTCTCAAAATCAATAATTTAAAGATTTAATTCAGTAACTTGGTAGTATAGTATTTATTATAAAAGTAAAACTGGGTGGTGAATCGGTTGTATGGATAAGTCAATAAATCAATTGTACCTATTGTAAATATGTTCCTTGCTATTGTCAGTCAATCAATTTATCTATCAAAGAGGATAAAATGATCTATTTAATAATATTATCAATGTTGTATTTCATGTCAGTTTGACGTAATTGTAATCGTCGTCGCCATTTAAAAAACATGCAATGAAATTGCCATTAAAAATGTCGAAACATGCCTTGTACATGAAAACAACGTAAAATTATTAGAAATAAGTATTTTTCTCATGTTTGATTTATTTTTCCACGACTTTTAGTCAAGTGTACAATGTGCAGTCCAAGACTCCATACAAATCTGAAACATCTCCTTTAAATCTAACTGCAGCAGTGAAGTGAGCAAAACATCACTGATATTATTCGATAAAACTAAAACTGCTCTTAATATAAGATTAAACAAAAACGCAACGTCACTTCATATCCGCTATTCGAGGGTGGATGGATGCTGATGACGTCGAAAGAATGAGTATGGGATAGTAAATTTCATGATGGAAATACGAGACTATGAGACAATATCGCTCAATATAAGTATAAGGCGAATATTAATTTTAGCAATGAGTCAAAGTATGTTCTAAAAACACATTTTATTAATTTATGTATGTTTTGTAAACCTTACTTAGTTCTAGAATCCTTCGCATCGTACTCGTCGAAGGCTCGCTTCAGTCTGTCCGAGTATGTCTTCTGCGAGGGACTGCGCAAATACTCGAGACTCTGTGAGCTCTGCATGCCACGCCGCGGTCCCGCACAATAACACTTATTACTATCTGCACAGCTCTCAGAATCGCATGAACAATAGCTGAAGTCACCATCGTAGTACTCTCTGAAAAGTCATAAACAAATTAATGGTGAATTTTAATTTGGACTTTGGGAGGGTTGCTTGTTAATGCTTATTTATAAAACTACCTACATACATGCTAACAATGTTAATTAAATTTAGACATGTATTTTTATATCAATTTTTTTTTTATGACAATAGGTTGACAAACAGGCAGAATAATAATAGTACCCATTTTTAAAATAATGGAAAATGGAATATGCCATTACATAACAAATGTGCAGGTCATATAAAATATCACTACTTTATATTGGTCATACCCATCGATATAGGTATAGACTAGATTTAGGGTCAGCGCAAAAAATACGTCTCGGTAAATAAGAGCGCATTTGAAAAGTGAGCTCTTATTTTGTTTAGTTTCGTTTGAACACAGCCAATATAAACACTTCTCACAATGCCGCAGTGTGTATTTAAAAGTTGCAAAAATTATGCCCGAAAAAGCAATTTAACGGCCGGAGTATCCTACTTTCGGTAAGTACATAAAGAATAAAATATATTTTAAGCTTTAAACTAACAAATAATATAAAATTTTTAACAAAATTACATATTTTAAACCACGCTACCAACGCTACAAATGTTTGGCCAAACTCGCCAACACACGCACAAACTTCCAAGAAGAAAAAATAAACGAAACAAAACGATGTAGCTCTCAAGGCGAGAACGGGAAAACATACTTTATTCGTTGCATGTTAAGGTTGATTTCACACTAAATGTTCTTTAACTTATGTCTATTTCTTTTAAGTGACAGGAGTCGTTTATTGCTTTGCTCGTTTTATGTGACTAATGATCGTAAGTATTAGATAATATTTTGAAGATTTGTGACTTTATTACTGGGTGCTATGGTTGTAATTAGGTTGAACTTAAAATTGTTTTAAAACATTTCTCTCCCTTTGTTAATAAACAAATGTAGCTGTAAAAGTATATACTCACGCGGATAGCATTTAGCTTGGATTTTGTATGTGACCCAGAATCTAGTCTATACCTATATCGATGGTCATACCTATGTAATATAGAAAGGTCACATGAAGTCGCATCCGACACAAAAATAATAAACTTACTTATTTGTTTTATGATTTTAAGGCGATGATAGCTCAGTGGTAAGTGACGTCGAATACCGCGGCGAAGGTCGTGGGTTCGAATCCTACAATGAGCTTGAGCTTTCGGTGAAGGAAAACATCGTGAGGAAACCATAGCACGGGTGGTGGTAGGGTACTTTGTAGTACCCGACTGGCTGGCTACCACCCTCAAGTTGAAAATCTGTCGCCAAACACCTATCGGTGTGTTCCGACAGCTGCACTTGAGAGCCAGTTCCCATCTAGGCTTTGTGTGCTTATCATCTTCGGCCACATCATCACTTACCATGGTGGGATTGTGGTCAAACACAAGCCTATCCAGAATTTAAAAAAATGATATTTCCGGTAATTTTATTAAATATATTTTTTATTTTTTTAGGCATTCAAGTAAAACTAGATTCTAGTAAAATTATAAATTCATATTCAACTGTAAATAATTTTAATTTGGTTCAGTTATCCACAAACCGTCGCAAGATGCGGACGAGCCACGCTCTAATAAACACCTCACACATTTCATTTCTACAACAGTCGCGTATTATTTATAATGAACCATAAATAACAATAAACAAGGCACGAATTCCTTTAAGACTATCTTAAGAATTTTGTTAATGTAATTAAAGACGTACACTCACTTTAGTCTGAAGCGCTTCTATTAAAGATAAATGAAATGTAAAACATACACAGATGAAAGTAGAGAAATTATTTTTTAAACACACGAGCTTTATATTTACGTATGTACCTACCTACTTTTACACATCGCATCGCTTCTACAAGGTTTCGACATACAAATTAATCATGCCGCTTTAATGCTGCATGCTCATGTAAAAAGCTTATAAAATTAAATGTCAAAGGACGTAACATTATTTCTAAACCATTAAGTACCTACTTTTATCAAAGTCTCTATACTGTACTTCATAATTTTGCAACTGCTAAATCTAGTAAAGGTTATGCAGGTATAACTATTATACCTAGTTGATTTGAGTAAAATTAGTATACCTACTCACTTTGAACAATCTTTGCAGCTCTTGCTTTTACTCAGTAATTTGGTCTTTGCTGAATCTTTTTTTATTTCCGCAGCAGAACAATAGCATTTTGACTTGCAATCTTCTTTCAGTGAGCAATAACATCTATCAACACAACTCTCCGATTCGCATTCTGAACATGACACGTATCCGCTACTGCTGTTACGATTCTGGCATCCAAGACGATTACTAAGCGTCAGAAAATCCGAATCTTCAGATGTCGAAGTCCTTTCGCCAGGTTTCGAAATTTTTCCACTTCTTTTCGAAACGTGGACTAATTTCTCAGACCGTTTGGAATTTCTTGGTCTCGTTACTTGCCGCTTTGGAGGCGGCAAAATGGGTTCCTTAGGACGGAACTGTCTCATGTCGTAACTAGAAGTAGAAACGGAACTCTCAGAAACGGGTTCTTTTGTATTCGTAATCGCCTGGAAATCTAACGGACCGAGCGGAGGTTTTTCTTTTTTCTGTAAATCCTTCCCAAATGGCATTCGGAATACCATCCTCAGGCCACTAGCTCCTTTAAATATTTTTCTCCTCTTATTCTGGAAAGTACTATTTCTTCTTAATATCTTCTTTTTTTGCTTCTTCATTATTGCTTTGCTATGTTGAAAAATTTCGTCCTTTGTTAGCGTAACAGCTAATTTTAGTAAGAATTCTTTGTATATTGGCTTTAAGTCATTAAAAGACATCCCTTCTGCATCAATTATGGCGTTGAGAATTTCATCCATCGAGTGTAAGTTCTCCTGAACTTTAAATTCATTGAAAAGTTCATTGAACCCTAATGGTGAGCCACCTCCCTTTTTTCCATTGTTTCTGGAACACAATATTATAACGGTTTAATTAACATGACAATAACTAGGTCTATCTATTAATCTTCTTTTAATCGTTTATTAATAAAAATAGTACTGATGTTATTCTGCATTAGAGGAATGCAGCGGACGCGGTTGCATTGGCACAATTACTTGCATGCAAGGTGTCGCAACACTCCACTAAGCGCGTTCTATTCAACTCTCGTTACTGAGCTATTTTGATTGATCAAACAAACCGATCGTGTGAAAAACGGATAATGGGAAATTCAAAAAAGATGTCAGTGCAGAGGAAATGATATCGTTTAAGCTTTAAAATGAAATTGCCAAGAAAATAATCCTACCTACTGGACTTGATTAACAGACTGACTGATCTATTTAAGTATGTATTTACAAAAAAAAAGTAGTATATGTAGTATATCAGTCATCTGGTTTCCATATTACAAGCTTTGCTTAGTTTGGGATCAGATAGCCGTGTGTGAAAAATGACCGAAATAAATAAATAAATAATAATAATTACAAAACAAAGTAAGCAGAAAGGATGTACATACCTGTGTCCAAGTGACTTGTATCTCGTAAGTCCCCCAGCATTAAGAAAGCTACCAGAACGAGGTATAGCTACTTTCGTTAATATATCGCCGGATTCGATTAGCGATTTACGCACGCTTTGACTTCTCCTCAGTGGTTCTTTCGGTGGTTCTGGCGGAGGTTCGGAGGGTGGTTTTAGAGGGATCGGTGGTGGCAGTGTCGGTGGTCTTTGTATACCCTTTCGTCTCTCCAGCTCCCTAAATAATTCTATTTTATCTGATATTTTACTTCTCACGGAAGACTCAGTACTGCTGTGAATATTAAGTACTCTATTAATTGGATTAAGCGCATTTTTAACAGCAGATTTTTTAGATTCCTGTGTATCGCTACCGCTAGTATCGTTATGTTTTATGGAATCCAATTTAGCTTTCACTTCTTCAACAGTGATACGTTTCACGTCTGCGGGTGGAATAGATGGAGGTGGGGGAGGACTTGGCAGACTCTCTGATGAGATTTTTTTGGTTCTTTCTAATTTAGGTTTTTCAATGAACGATTCGCTAGCTGAGAACCCATCAGCTCTGTCACTGTCCCCACTCATAGAAGATGTACTTCGTTTCTTACGAGGGGGTCTGATTGGGATATCATTCGGTAGACTACTCGCAACACTCATGCAACTTACACCATTTCGATTTTTCAGTTTCTTTTTATCATTGTGTCCCTGTCGACTCATATGTGACATTAAGGATTTGTATAACGTAGCTGCTATAACGATAGCATCTTCAGTCGTCTGACATACAAATCCATGACACTCTAATTGTTTAGCTACGCCTATTTTCCTCATCACAACAGCGAAAAGCGGTGAATGCGAATTTTCGTTGTGGGAGAGGATGTACTTTTTATCTGGATGCTCTAATGTTTTAAATAAAGCTTGTCGGTCAATGTTGTCGGGATCGGTAATAAGTGGTAAGAATGCATAGCTAAGGTCGTGGTTATTTTTTTCTGAAGGTTGAACAACGAATTTTACTGCTGACCATACTGCTATGGTTGGAAATGGATTTAATTGTTCTAAGTCACCTTTATCCCCTTTATATCTTACTTTGAGGCCACTTTTCGATATTTCTAAGCGGCCAGTTAAAGCACTTTTATGGCGAAAGTTTCTTCGATAAGCAAAGTATAAATCTTTAAGAGGTGTTTGGAGACCAGACAAACTGGTAACCTTACTTTGTAGAGACGTAGAGCCCAGGTAATGCACACTGAAAAAGTGTACACCAATACTCTCCGGTGACTGTCTTGATTCCCCGGCCATGTCTTCAAACATTCTCTCTATTCGATCTTGAACCGTGTTGTTGATTTTATTCTGACAGTAATTATCGTCATCTTCGTAAATTGTCGCCTTACCCTCTTGCGTAGAACTGACCTGAGTACAAAAATGCTTTAGTAGACAAAAAAAAATTGAGGACCACAATAAAATCAATTTATTTATCGGAATCATCACAAACATTTATTAAACCCACTTTACTGTCTGTCCTCCCTAATTCAGCAGCTAAGGTAGGTCCATACTGTGGTAGGCTGTTGACGGAGCGACTGTCGTCGAAGAGTGCGTCGATCTTCTGCTTATAGAGTGAGAGGGAAGAAACGCTGGGCGCACGGGCACTGCGCGGCTCATCGTCGCGCGCGCCCAGGTGGAAACCCCCGAGTGCCACGTTTTGATTGTCGCACGTCACCATCTGTGAACACATCGATTACCTTATTTGCATTGATATAGGTAATATTTTGACAGGTCGATTGTAAAGCCTAATCGATATCGTGACCGATCTAACATTTACAGTTGAAATTAAGCATTGGTTACAATAAAATTATTCAGTGTAGTATATTTTTTTTGTCAATCTTTTCTTCGCCAAAACAAATCGCTTCTTTTCCGCCACGGGAATACGTGTATGTTCATGTTGATGATGCGTAGCGACGATGACAAGCCATATGCGAACTATTATTATAGTTATTATATATTATCTCGAAGTGCCTTATCCACGCAGTAACTGTGCGAAAGGCCTTACTTAGACGAAAATCAATATCAAGAAGCTAATGCCAGCCATGTTGGGTTTCAATCACTTGCATATAAGATGATCAAACAAAAGGATAAAAAAATACATTATCATAGTCATTGTCGCCATACGACTTTCCTTTCTTCTTCTTTCTCTTGTCCTTATCCCACGCTAGGTGGGTTCCTTTACAAAATACAAATATGACAACTTCATTACTACATCCAAATATGTCTATAACAGAATATAATAATACACTTATAATATGTGGTATATCTATGAGTATAAATTATAACGCCTATTTACAGATGAGTGATCTATCTAGCTAGCGGAGTGGTCGATGCAACAAAAAAATATGACGGTTATGATACGGATCCCTGCACTCACTCAGATATTCTATATTGTTTGCATATAGAATGTGTATATTATATTCTATATTCTTTCTTTATTATAAGTAGACATTGAAACTATCGTGAGTTTTACTATAAATATTGAATTATTAAATCAAGGGGTAGGTTTGAGAAAGAGGCAGGTTTTAAGGCGATGATAGCTCAGTGGTAAGTGACGTCGAATACCGCGGCGAAGGTCGTGGGTTCGAATCCTACAATGAGCTTGAGCTTTCGGTGAAGGAAAACATCGTGAGGAAACCATAGCACGGTGGTAGGGAACTTTGTAGTACCCGACTGGCTGGCTACCACCCTCAAGTTGAAAATCTGTCGCCAAACACCTATCGGTGTGTTTCGACAGCTGCACTTGAGAGCCAGTTCCCATCTAGGCTTTGTGTGCTTACCATCTTCGGCCACATCATCACTTACCATGGTGAGATTGTGGTCAAACACAAGCCTATCCAGAATAAAAAAAAAAAAAAAAGATGGAGTAATAATATCATTTCTTGTTACGTATTGTATAGACTTGTTGTGACTTATAAATATTTTTTTATTTATTTATTGCTTTAAAACAACAGAATAATTCAACTTATTTATAAATTGGTACATTTTATCAAGTATTTTGTAATACTTGTACGTAGCTGCACTTTTAGATTTGGTTATTATCAATGTAAATAAAAAACAGATCGAGATAATAGTGGAAGACATTTGGCGATGGCCAAGAGAGGAGCGGAGAACACAACAAAGTAACAAGAGATGGAAAATCGACCCTATTAAGACATGTAACAGTGACCCGTTGGTGGTTTCTCTGACCATTCAGTCAGATGACATTTATTACTAGATGGCTCATTTTGCGATTGGCACATGACCTAAAATTGTCTGTGTAAAGGTATGAAAGAGGCTGATTAATAGATGAATAGATAAGAAGTAGTATAATTCAAACTGATCAGCTTGCAGATTGCCTCCTAACGCAATCATAAGAAGACTCGATAAATCTGTAACAAATTACCCCAATGCGCGAAATGTTGTGAACATAAATCATACTGTCGTGTCGTGTAAAGAAGCAAAACAACTGTTTTTACAAAATTTTGAATTGATTTATTTCCTCAAGTCACTTGTAGCAATTTATGATTTCTACTGGTTATTATGACTAAAAACTAGAACAAACCTTACCCAATACATAAACATGTATCACCAGTTAATTATAAAAACTAATTAAATGACTCAATCTACCGAAAATTATTTTCATTTAGGATATTATGAAAGTAAACGTGTTCCTTTATTAAAAACTTAGATCCACGATTTATTTTTAATTAGAGATTGATTTAATGCAGGTGAAAGACTTTAACCGAACGTATTTTTATTAGATTGAAGCTAATCATAATCTACAATGGAAACTTATATCAGATACCGCAAAAACTTAACCTATCAGTATCAGTTGTATCGATTATTATTTAACATGTTACAGCAACGAATCGAAGTTATCGAATTAAATTGATGTACCAACTTACAAATATGGAAGGAATGTGGAATATTGGACTACAGTAATCTTGTAATAAATAATTCGCAATCCCGTCTGACGTATGGGCACCTAACTAGTCAAAATAAACAATATGTAATATCGATTAAGTTTCCAACATTACGCAGTTTACAAAATGTAATATCTATATATTAGGTATGATGACATCTCCGGGACAGTTTGTGAATAGAATTATTTTTATATCTCCAGACAGACCATATTAGACTTTTATGATTATTTCACCCAAATCAATATTATTCGCATAACACTAACGTTTATTGTGGTCATCTGCATTTTTTTGCAATTTATTCAATGCAATGTGCAACGTTCTCACAACTATAAAACCGATCGACTAATAATACTTTTCACTTGGAATAATTAACAAGCTAGAGGAAACAGTTTCTATTATAAATTTATGAGCTGAATATTGTTTCATAAATATTTTAAGATAAAGCTTGAACTCTCTCGTCTACAGATAAACATCGCTCGAGGCTATGGACGATTATTATAACTACTGAGAATTTACGAGTAATGTATTGGTTCCAATAAAAAAAACCTTTACAAAGTTCACTATAATCTAAATATTTTACTGTCATAAACTTACAGCCTGTAGGTAATTTACAAACAATGAAAAAACAAAATATTTAATAATTTTTAATAATTATAAATGAGACAATTTGGATTACTCACTTCTCCACTAGTCGATGGGCCCTGGGCCCAATATTTATTAGCATTTTGACACACTTTCACCCGCTACCCAGTACACCTGAAACAATATTTATTACATTGAATAAATTTACCAAATCATTATTTTCAGTCATCAACTCAACGATTTTTATTTAGGCCACCATTCGCGCCTTGTGTGGATTAGTAGATGCAACTTCTTTAAGATCTAACCGTCACCAGAAAGGACTTAGAAAGTACGAACTGGCTTATTGAACCTGCAAGCTACATTCCCATGATGAGCGTACCCACCAACGAGCCACCACAGATGTGATTATATCCAGGGAAGATAAATTTTACACTATATACATAATTATATTACGTCATTGCGTACATACCTAATAAAAAAACTTAATGTTAAACAATTTATAACAATGAGAGCGCTTTTTTTCGTGCCGTTTTGAAGTGAATGTTTTCACAAGATTGAACAGGTTGTGGTTAAACCTTACCACAGGCAGGACGTAAGATAGTTTAGTTGGGACTATAATACCTATCCTGATTCCTGTATAGTGTCTTTATGTTACTGACCACAAATTGCTTCAATGTTTTGGAGTACTTTACTTTGAGACGCTGTGTGTCGTTTTCAACGCACGGGTAAAGATTTTATCGACCTTCGCAAACGACTTAGGTACCTAACATATAACTAAACTAATAAAGTTGGTTTTAGCTTTATGAACAGTTACGTCTATAGTTCTTGCTAGAACATAAAATAAAGGTAAATTCATTATTAATTTTAATGTACGTAGTAAAATTTACAACCTACACTAAAGTTTTATTTATTATGTGACCGATTTATGATGAATGCTTGTGTTTGACCACTATCTTACCATTAGTGAGTGATGATATGGCCAAAAGTGGTAGACCGACAAAGCCTAGATGGGAAATGGCTCGCGAATGCAAAATGCTCAACTCAACATAAGGTAGATAGTCAGGACACGGGTATTGCAAAGCAACGCTCAAATTCATGTAAGTTTCAAGCCCACGACCTGCGTCACGCGTTCAACGTCACTACTCACTACCGACTGGGCTCTCATCGCATTAAATAAGTATCCATTATGTAATATTAATTATGAGTACAACTTTATTTTCACTATCCTGAGTAAACGGTTACTATCCATTAGATTAGAGTAACGTTGAGCAGTCGACGGCGGCTGCTGTCGGCTGCAGTCGATTGCCGTCGGCGAGGGTCGGCGCTCGGCGGCTGCAGTCGACATGCTGCTCGTGTGTACGAGCTCTAACGCAGTCTGATTGGCTTAGATATACCTACTTACTTAATTACTTATTGCTCGTATGATGTCATAGTATTTTGTTTGTTAAAAGTACGAGCTCTTAATCGTGAAGATAAAATTAATTCAAGCAATAATTAGTACCTTTGGCTCATAACCGTCCGTTGTAGGAACATTTTCGTTGGTCTATGGCATAAATCACAGATAAACAGTTTAAATGTTTACTTAACTATGCAAATGAGACCATAAAGAGCGAAAGCGAAAGTTCTATTCGTAACTTTAAATGTACCGCACTGAATTGTTGGGAATTGAATGAAAACCGCTGTGGCGTGCTTTATGACGTTTTTAAAAGGCTATAATTGGACCCGAGTAACCGTGAAAGTAGCTTCCTTGTTGTAGGATTTTGATCACATATGTTAGCTATTGAGTCAATGAGTTAATTCATTATTGTGGTAGGTTTCCGATGCGTGATCGACCAAATTTAAGTGGCAGCCGATGGTGATGAGAACGATGGATATAGGCTTTACCAAAGAACGTAGGCCTGCCAGATTACCTTGGCTACGTTATTCTAACGACTTATTACCCGGATTAATGTCATCTTAGAGCTATTGTTTGTTATAGATTATGCTTAAAAGACAAATCATCCTCAGCAAACTTTGCAGCATTATAATATTAATTTAGATCGCATTTTAATGAAATTATAATGCTTAGCACCCACGGAGTATTATATAAACTCAGACCAAATAAAAAAGGTAGACAAAGCCCCCGCACTTAAATTGAAGCACAGTAAAGGAAGACAAATATGAAAAAGGAAGCCGATCACGTTCCTGTGCGACGCGAGTCACGCGAGAAAACGTACGTGCAGGTCAGGCACACAACTTCGTGCACGTTGCTTCCCTTCATTGGAGACATGTCGTTTACGTACGCTCCGTCTACCTTTTTATTTGTTCTGTGTATATAAAAGACAATGTTTTCCAATTTATAATACTACACTTAGTTTAAGTAACAAGGCTCGTTATCGTTGATGAAGATAGATCACTAGATGAAGGCGATATAGTTAGCGCTGTCTCTGTTTGGTCGGGTTTTAATATTAACGTTTTACATTTTATGGTTCTGATTGAATGTTTTCTATCCCTTTTCAGTGGAATCAGCACCAGTATTTAATGATTGTTATATGTAGGTGCGTGTGTCTACTAAAAACGGTGTTTATCACATTTATTTACTATAAATTTGTTATATATAAATAAATTACAATAGCCTGTACATGAGAAAAAGGGGGCCATTATTTTATAAACGTTCGCTATTCCACTATTAACTAAAATCCTGAGTCAAAATAAACAACAAATCCAAACAATCTTCGCTCCTCAGCAAATCAGATTTATTGGTAGCTTCCATAAAACGCAGCGATAGGTTCTAATAATATAACTATAAATATCAGACCTTGATATTTAAACCTAATTAATTGAATACGGACTAATTTAGATGACACAGATGAGACCCGGAAACTGATTCAGTTTATAATGTTAATTAGATATTATGTACTGCAAAATGTTACAGAGCTGTTTGTTATAAATAAATAAAATAAAAATTAAATAAAATAAAATAACGCGGATCATTAGTGTGTCAACAATATCCATTATTAAGCCAATAAATATCAAACTGAATTTATTGCGACCTATTCTATGCTAAACCTTGCTATGCTTCTATGCTTCCATCGTTAATATCGCATAATATTACCGAGATTCCAAATTAAGGAAGCACCATGGTGCATAAAAACTGCTTTGGAAATTAATAAAGGTATATTGAAAACAATAAGGTGAGAATAAGATTGAACTCATAATGTGAAAAATGTTCATTCCACAATTAATACATACCTACTACAGTTTATTAACAAAATGTTTAAATTAGAATGTCTAATGCACTTATCACATAATTTTTAAATGTGAAACGCCTTTCTACAAATCTAATCTTTGATAAAATAATTAATTTATTAAATGGTATAAACTTTGTTTTAATCAACGTTTCTATTTTCGTTTATGTACACAGGGTGTCCCTGGAAGTATATATGGATCAAATCGAACTGGGGCGTGGGCAAGGTCATTTCCAAACTTTTAAACTCTGTAAATGTCGGTACAATTTTTTACGGTTCAAAAGTTATGGCCAATTTTTGTTTTATTTAATATTTCGCATGGTGGTCAAAGAAAAAATCATAAAACTATTAGAGCTATCAATATTTTTTTCAGGACCTTGTAGAATTAGGTAACTAAAATATTATCGGGCAGCTAAGTATTAGTATTCTATAAAAACTAAAATGTTTAAACTTCGTCGCATTTAATGTTAAATCAAATATCAAACTTGTCTATCGCAGACTTGTAAATGTCACAATTAACATTGAACAAATTACCTATATCCTTGTGAGTATTTTTACTTTAATATAATTCCATTTGCATAAAACTGCAATCCATAAAATTAAATCGCTAAACTTAATGAAACTTTAATATCAAGGTGAGGAATACTATTCGATTGGAGAGGATGTAGATTATGTCAAGGACTCCTTATCGATACCAAATAGTAGATTGTTCTACAAGGAGCTAAAATGACCCATTATATACGAGATAGTTTTACTTTAATAAATAGAAACCGAGTGATAATGGGTTTTAGCGCCGTGTGTTACACTATACTTTTCACTACGATTGCGAGAAAATAAAACAATCCAATACAATATGAAATATGTAGTTTATAATGTCTTTTTTTTGTTTCTTCTGTAGCCGCAACACATTGCATGCATTCTACCAGAGATCGCCGATTTTAGTTCCATTTTCAAAATTAAAATTAAGTTCTTTTTTTATGAAACAGTAATAAGTCGAGTCTTTATTCATGATTATTATACTTATGACTAAAGACTTTTTCGTTTTTGTAGGCTCATTGTCATTTGACATACAAAAAAAAAAAACTTTTTCCCCTAGAGGAAGAATTGCTATTTTTTCTTCGCTCTGGTACGCCACAATGACGGTCTTTTTGAGCAAGAGGAGTGAAAAACATATTTTACGATCAATTTTTATTGGTATACCTACATGAAAAAATTGTAGATTAATATGGACCTCCAAAAATATTGAAAAAAGAAAATGTTAAGAGCAGCTTTTCGATATTTAATGAAACATTTGTTTTTAACACTATCAAACCAACCACGTGTAATGTTTTCGTTCTCAATCTGGGCAATCATTTAAAATAAGAAATTATTTATTTAACTAATTTCCATAACAAAAAAGTTAAAAAGAATATATATTTAAAAAGTACGCCTGTATTGGTCCAAATTAACAATTTATGCCTTTTGCGGTTGAGACCATGGGTCCGTGGGGGTCTGAAGCTCGTCGTTTCGCAAATATTTTATGTAAAAAATTAATCGAGGCCTCGGGTGACCGGCGGGCGGGGAGCTTTTTCCGCCAACGCATCAGTTTGGCCATCCAAAGAGGAAACGCTGCCAGCCTTCTGGTAACCTTGCCGATCGGCAGCAGCGGCAGCCTCGAAGAAGTTTTTTATATATTATAGTTGTACATTTGCTTGTATATTTTGTACATTTGTTGTAAATAAAATCCTACGTATCTTGATAATTTCCATAACTATGTTTATATTTTTGTTTGTTACGATTTAACTCAAAAACTACTGGACTGATTTCAAAAATTCTTTCATTATTAGAAAGCAACATTATCACTGAGTAACATAGGTTATATTTTTATCCCGGGAAAAGATAAGATCCCACGGGAACGCAGGTGAAACCGCGGAGGACAGCTAGTAAAGAGATATAGAAAAATAGTTTGTCACTAATTATTGTTAGTTAGGTAGTTTTAAAACAGTAGCATCAAATTTTCTATCACACTGACCAAAACCTTATCAGCCTTATCAGGCTTTGATCAATGTGTTTAAATATATTTAGCTACCAAATAAATTATTTACCATTTTTTTGGAATGTTATATTTTTAAACTACCGACGATTCTTTTTAAATATTTTACACTATTTTAGACCATACACAGTTTTTATTCATGAACGTTATAAATAAATCCCAAATATCCATACCCTAACTAATTTATGGGACAGATATGAATCCATATCTAACATTGAAATTAAATATAACAATACCTAATTTATGTTCTCGTTTATATAATAATATCGTTTTTCTTTTAATATTTTCTGATTTTTATAATAATACAAAGTTTAATGTTTGCAAGATGATATTTCCATACCGCTATAGCTAGGAAAACGTTGCGTTTCTAAAGGCAACAGCTGAAAACACAAAAGCTTCAACTTGTGGTCACTTTCCACAAACAAAGGTAATTCTACGAAGGTATTTGCGAACATATAAAATCATTTTATGAATGGCCGCGCCGGTTAGTTACGGTTTAACTGTGAGCACTGGGCTCTCTAAGGTACAAACCAAGCACATCTTGTGATTGATATTGCATACCTACCACACACAAGTGAATATTGAAACTTATTTGAAATATATATTGTAACTTTATTCTTTTATTATACCTACCTAATAATTATGACTATGTTAGGTACATTTACAATTACAATTATTATATTACATAAATACAATTATTTAATGTAGGAAAAATAAACTGAATATGACATTAAATAAAATGGACAAAAAAAATTCAATAACTAAATAAACCAAAAACTTACCTACCTACCTACCTATTCAATTAATTATTCTATAAATACCTATCGATTGTGTGAAGTCGGTGCCCAGCCCAAAAATATAATGCAAGAAATACTAAGATTACCTACTTAGTAAATACTGGTAACCCTATATTGTGTACACAATTAAACAAAAATACAACATAACAGAAAAAAAGAAGACGAAACATAGTGATAACAACACAGGCGGCCTTATGTATTTATATGGTAGGTTACATAGAACTTCTGATGAAGGTTTCTTTCTCAGCAGCTATTTGATATTGCGTTTCATTTCATATCTAGGACCACGGATATTCTAACTCCTAACCGATAAAGATTTTACCTTCGATCATTAGCTCATTTGAATATAAATTTGAAAGAGTATAAACTTTATATACTTATACCTACTTAAATATAGCCTTTAAGTAGGTACTAGGAAATAATGGTAAATCCGCTACTTTGACGTGAACGCTTCGAATTCAATCACAAGATCGTATTGGATATTATAACGGCGACATCGACAGCGCACCGCTAAAATACTGCTACCCTGTAAGAGCCCGACAGCAATTTTACAGTTACGTTTACCCTACTTCTCCTTATAACTTACGCTGCGATACGTAGGCACCTATATGGTTTTGTTGTCGAACGTCGAATTTAGTTGACATAACACTATTAAGTTCCACTTATTATTACTCACTGAGCCAGCAGGCTTTGCTCAGGACAAATAAAAGCCCGACAAGTCAAATTGTTGCTTTGGAAAAAAATCCTAGAAGGAAACCTAACTAGATCGATTTAATCATTATGAGTGATGGCATATGACGTCATATTTTTTACACCTTACACTTCATACATCTTACACTTTTTACACTTCATAAGCGCCTTTGAAGGCCTATTTGGATGAATTCATTTCATCTCTGGTGATATAATATTTTAAGTATTTGCATCTACATAGGATCCCACAATATTGTTTCACTGATATAACGTAAATTACATAACGAATTCACTCAAAATTTTCTAAACACCCCATTTACTAAACTAGTTTGGTTGATATCGACGATATTTACATATTCACGTGCCATACCAACAGCACGACACGACAGCTACAAAAAATATTAAGTAAGTAAATTCAGTTAATTTTGTGCTTTATCACATAAATTAAATCGATGCTATTAATAACAGTGTCATAACTATGAATATTTAAATCCTACAAGACACGAAATCGACAGATTAGTCGTTACTTTTAAAAAAAGCTGTTAATCATTTTGTTTAAATGAGTAAGCTGGTGTTTTCACACAATGTTACTATAGAAAGTGATGATGAGCCTGAAGGTGGCCGAGGTGGAAGCACACAAAGTCTAGAAGGAATCTTTTCAAATGCAATTGCTGGAAAGTATGAATGAATAGCGATGCCGTTTTAATACTACTGGGATACTACTCGCATATAGGTAAAACGTAGGTACGATTTTTTTTTTTTTTTTTTTTTTTTTTATTGTTCAATAGGTTTGCGTTTGACCACATCTCACTTGATCTTAGGTGATGATGTGGTCTACGATGGTGCACGCTTACCCAGAAGTAACCTGTTCACTCGAGCCTTGAAGACTACCAGGTTGTAATTATCGGGAAACACAGACTCAGGCAAGGAGTTCCACTCCTTTGCAGTACGCATGATGAAAGATGAAGCAAATCGCTTCGTGCGCAGAGATGGAATGTCCACCATGTAACGGTGGCGCATCGCCGTACGTCTGGTTGTCCGATGGTGGAACGGGCTTGGTGGAATCAAGTTATGCAATTCCGTCGCACACTCGCCAAAATGTATCCGATAAAATACCGATAAGCTAGCAACTCTGCGTCGATGCTCAAGGCTCTGAAGCCTTGCCTCGACCAGCGCCTCGTTGTCAATAAGCCTTTTGGCTCGTCTCTCAATTGACTCCAGTGCCTCTAGCTGATATTTGACCGAACCGTCCCAAAGATGAGAGCAGTACTCCACACACGACCGAACTTGCGCTTGATACAAATTGAGCAGCTGTTCCGGTGTGAAGTACCGTCTGACCTTCGAGAGGACGCCCAGCTTTTTGGCAGCAAGTTGAGCCTTCGACTCAATGTAGGAGCCAAAATTGAGACTAGCCGTTAATTTGACACCGAGAAGCTCAAGGTTGTCGTTTATCGGCACGGATACACCACGGAAAGTAGGAGTCAGCTGGAATTGACTCCGTTTAGCAGAGAAGAGACACGCTTGGGTTTTGGTGGCGTTGAACTTGACCAAATTAGCGTCACCCCAGTCGGAGACAGCTTTCAAGGACAAGTTCAAGCGCTCAACCATGGCCTCTCTGAGAGACTGGACCTGTGACACGCTGGACCGTGCACTAGACATGTAACTCTCTACAACTGTGCTATCATCTGCGTACCCAAAGGTACCGGATTTTAGCAGGTCATTGATGTGGAGCAGAAATAACGTCGCAGAGAGAACCGACCCCTGAGGGACCCCGGCATTAATAGCCAATTGATCGGAGGAGCAGCCATCAATGACAACTCGAATCGATCGATCCCTCAGAAAGTCAGATATCCAAGAACACAATCCAGACGGTAGGCCGTAGGAATGAAGCTTGCCAATCAGGCTGTCATGCCAAACCCTGTCAAAGGCCTTCGAGATGTCTAGGGAAACCGCAAGTGCTTCCCCGTATTTCTCGATGGCCTCGCTCCAAATGTGAGTGGCATACGCAAGAAGATCCCCAGTAGACCGGTTTCGGCGGAACCCGTATTGCCGGTCACTGAGGAGGTCATTCGCTTCTAGGTATGCCATGAGTCTGCCATTCAGTACACGTTCCATACTCTTACAGAGTATAGACGTTACTGAAATTGGCCTATAATTGACAGGGTCAGCTCGACTGCCCTTTTTGGGCACAGGCTGCACGTTAGCTTGCTTCCAGGCTCTCGGCACTTGTCCAGTCTCTAAGGAAAGGCGAAATAGGCGTGTCAGGACAGGAGATAACTCAGGCGCACAAATCTTCAGTACTATGGCTGGAATTCCGTCGTGACCACTGGCTTTGTTCACGTCAAGATTGCGCAGCGTTGATCGAACCTCCTTCTGGCGGATGCGTATGTCCGACATATTTGTCTCGCAACCAATGGTCGGAGGAGGAGGTGAGACGCTACCGGCATCCAGACGCGAAGACTCCGCAAAAAGAGAAGCAAACAGGTTTGCTTTCTCTTCAGCGGTGTGGGCCAGCGACCCGTCGGAACTCAGCAGTGGGGGTAGTGAGGGGCGACAAAAGTTCGATTCAACCGACTTAGCCAGGGACCAAAATGCTTTACTACCCGCTGGGTACGAAGCAAGTTTGTTCCCAATCCGGCTAATGTGGTCAAATCGAGCCTTCCGCATAATCCTCTTGCAAGACTTGGCAGCCCTGTTAAAGGCTCTCTTCTTTTGACTTAAGTCCTTTGCTTTGCGGTTTCGGGCATTGACCCATGCTAGGTAAGCCGAGTGTTTCTGCACTTCAGCGCGTCCGCACTCGGCCCCAAACCATGGACGAGCTTTGTGTGACATTGCTACGTCAGAGAACGGAATATAATATTCCATCGATAACGATTTTATTGTCACTGAAAATGTTTCATCAATTCAATAATTTCACGTTCATTCATTGTAACTATACATATGTGTGTGCGTGTATTAAGCATGACGTGTGATTTCATCTGTCACGTCGAAGAATTCTGCGTGCTACCGAGGCGTCGGGCAAGCCGATGAAATGTAACAAATTTCGTGTTCATTATCTGGCATTGATATTGCTCCAGTTTCGTGAACACACACTATACTTACAATAATTACTTATTTCTACTTGAAAAACAACCTGAAGAAAACCTAGCTGTTTAACCTAACCTTATCAATCCTTAGTTTTAGATATGTGCATAGAAACTAGTACCACAAGTTGGAACCACAGCTAGCTGTTTTGAGGCTCTGAGGTGGTGAAAATTGCTTAAGCATACATTACAGTCCATAAGTTTCATTGAATACAAACTCGAAATATAACGATGGATAAAAACATCAATCGTTTTCACACTTAGTGAAAACGATGAACGCTAAGAAACCATAGTTCACATAAAACTATGTGGTCATCTCGTAATGGAAAAGTGAAATTTCGTGCGTGTTTCTAAAAAGACGTAGAACTAAAACAGATTTTGAGATGAACCGATGCAATATATAACTGCCACCCGTGAGCGTTATACAAAGATGAATCGACTGGTTAAGACTTTAAAGTAAACTAAGAAAAAAAAATTAACTGCACTCAAAACTGACATCGCGAACGCTTTTGTGAGGACATATCGTAAAGTAATGTTCTATTGACAGGCTAACGATGCTGTAAGTTACTTTTTACATCGACAGCGCAGCTATTTAGGTAATTATATCTCATTAACTTATTGTTGTTTGAAAGTCGCTCTTGCTTGTTATAATTTTAACTTGAGGTTGGGCAGGCCGCGCGGTCTAATAAACATGTACAACAGAAATTAGGAAGTATTTATTGACTCTGTTACAATAATGACATTAAGGATTTGATCACCAAAAAAGTTTGTTATTACCCTCGTAATTTAGTCTTACTATAAATTAATGTGAAAATTTCTTAGGATGTAAGAATGGATGTGAAGCGATTTCACGCAAGAACTACTGAACAGATTTTGATGAAACTTGACATACAGGTAGATCATATCCTGGAATAAAACATAGAATACTTTTATAGCCGGGAAAATATAAGATCCCTAGGGAACGCGGGTGAAATAGAACAGATATTTTTGTTCCTGAACGACAAGTCTCTTGTTACAACTACATATTTTCTTATGTGAATCAAATAAATATTATTTACCTTCAGATTATTTAAAAGTCCGAATGTACCTATTAATTTCATTTATTAAAGTTTAACCTCAATAACAAAATACCTCTATGGAATTGCATTGAAAAATAAGAGGAGGTAGGCAGGTAGGCTTAAGATCATGTTAATATTTACGAGTTTTCTCAACTTTATAACGTGACGTGTTTTATCCGCTTTCACTGTCTCAAGCGGTCTCTATCGTAGTATTATATGTAAGTACTCACGGATTATCTTATCGCGCCCGCGTATAGGCTTTATTTCGTCTATAGCTCACACTTTATTATAAGGATAAAACAATTAATGTTGTTTATATGTTTAGTTGAATTCATTGTTTTATAGTCGGTACAAGGGATCATCAATGATTACTTGAGTTTATTTATATTCATTCGTGCTAATAAATATCTATTTAATTTATAAATGTTAATTATTATTTAATAAGTACTTATCACAAGTACACGTACACACGTACTTAGTCACAAGTCTATTTTATAATATAGTAAATAGCATCATTTATTAAAAAATATTTTTGTTTTATAATTCAAATCTAAACAATAATTTGATGTTATTCGAAATATTGACTCTATTTGTTCAAAATGAATTAATATCATTGAATAATTAATCATGATTTTACATGTCAATAACAAAACCTAACCTAACCTAACTACTAATCTGCTATAAAAACTTAAAACGTAATTCACTTATAACACAATAAGAAATCACCCTAACGCGGTGGTCCATCTAAACTTTCACTTAATGAATTAAAACGTTATGTACTAAAATGTTTTATTACCTTTAAAAGTAAAGTGATTGCAACAGTTTATGAGCCACTAATGGCTATGGCCTATTGCGATGAATAGGAAGTGATGAACTTTTTGTAAAGAAATGACATAGCTTAATATTCCTAAAAGTATTACCTATCTAGGCTTTGTGTGCTTACTTATCATCACTTGCCATAGTGAGATTGTAGTCAAACACAAGCCAGTATCCAGAATAAAAACTATATAGACTTTTTTGTTGAGCTTTGTTATTTTTTTTAATAATATTTATATGTAATTAATGGCTTCCAAAAATTTTAAGGTGGTGAACGGCGATATGGGAACTAAAAAGTACCCACCTTGTAGCTCAATATATACCCCTGAAGAAACTGTATTTATGATGTTGCTACTCGTGATCTAAATGTCTTTGCTTTCAAAATAAACTGGAGTAACAAGCCAAAGCTTGTAAATCGTGAATGTGTCGTAGTCTGTGACTAAAATCTAGATAGTGGCTTAAGGTCAAAATTAGAATTTTTCTATTGTGTGTTAATTAGTAACAATTTCGACCTCTTTGTTTCTTATAACGGGAACCGCTATGTAGAAATCATGTCGAAGTTTGAAGATTTCCTATGTTTTCAGGATTTTGTAGACAAAAGGCTCTTTGCTTAGTTTCGTCACGTCTTCGTTCTTCCATCTGTATGTCACACACAGCTATAAAACTCAAAATTGTAGCTGGGTCAGTCATCTTTTCTATCGATAATCGCTTATTACAAAAAAGTGTGACGGAGGTGTATTTCGTGCACTCTGTCACGCAAATTTAAAATAATAATAAAAATATTAAACCAATGTAAAGACATGGCAATAATGGTCTATATTATAACGATAATCTTTAAATAAAAAAGGAGTAAGAAAATAAGCGTAAATGCGGTATTAACTTTTTTTTCAGGGGGACAAGCGATAGTCGATAGAAAAGAGGAACGACCCAGCTAACAAAGCATTTAAATCAAAATGGAAGAATAACGAGAGAGTACAGTAAGGGTGTATATATTTATGTTTTTGAACATGACAAATGAGAGTCCACGTCTGTGATAAAGTTACCACGACAGATACCCTAGGTCTTATAACGTTACACTCTTCAATTGCCGTTACTATCAAATGGTACTTGCGACCAAAGTGGTCCAGTACAGTAAATCTGGATAAATCTAGGTTTATATGTTGCGAATACTAGTTTAATCTAGCCTTTACCACATTAGTGTAGACTAGTCACATTAAAGTACAATTACAAAGTAATTTAGTGAAAAATTCACATAGCGACATCACTCGGTTTAAAGACTGAACTGCATTGGAGGTGCCTTATCTAATAAAGCTACAGAGTACCTAATTAGGTAGATTTTTACGTAATATACAAAATAATTTTATTATTCATGCCATCTTTCATGACATAAAAAGTATTGTTTACGGAAGTTGTTGAACAAAACATAGCGATTTCAAACATTTAATCTAGAATTGAGATTTCTTAGTATTTAATTGGAACAAAAAGTTAACGAGTGATTGTCAGAAATGTTTGTAGAAATGTCAACAGTGTCAGTGAATGCTTGCTATTTGAAACATTAACCGCGTTTTATAAAACTCACGGAATTTCGTCATTCTTATGTTTTGCAATTCTGTTGGTTTAGTAAGCTTTGCATTCAAAAGCTGCATTGTATTTTAAAACACTTTATTATGTTAATGGGGTTTCTTGGAAATAAATTTTAGTAAAATTTTCATTTACCCATAATGACCCATATAGTCTTGGAAAACGTTTAGAAAAGTTTTTTTTATTTTTTTTTATTCTGTGTAGGCTGTATAGGCTACGAGTACTTAAATAATACAGAACTACTATACACTAGCGTCTATACTGTAGGCTACTGTAAGATGTTACCCTGTCTTATCTTATGACATCCTATTTTACAATCAGGCGGGCAGTGAGCTTGTTTGCCGCCTTAGAGGTATATAAATAAAAATATTTTTGTACCAATTTTGACTACCTAAACAAATATTGCGTCACTTAATTTGAATTTAAAAATCAAATATAAGTATTTATAAAAGGAATTACTAAGGAAATTTCACGAATAGGTACTAAAGTAATTTAGAAAACTTAATAACTTATTTTCAATTACTAATTCATATTATTTAGTAAGCATGTAAGTTGTTATACATTGTTAAAACAAGTACCTAATAAGTAATTTTTATGCGTATTAAACACGGTTGTCAGCTCATACTAATATTATTATAATCGTATAGGATTATACAAATTGCATGTTACGAGAGCATTCAATCAGACTTGTTATTCCTGCATGAAGTGCTCGTTAAGTGCTAAGTACTTTCCGCACCTTGCGATACTATCTACGTACAGACGTTTCTTCATTATATTACATTTAATTTTGTAGTCATTTGCAAACATTTAGCATAATATGTAGGTAGTTACATTATAATGTAATTGTTTTTCTTTCTATATTTTGTATTTAATTGACTGACTCCCTCAAGTATTAAAAATCATAGGAAATTTCTTCACAAACAGCCATCAGATTCTGAACTAGGTAGAGCTGATGTCATAGCAAACACAGACCTTGCTCCCAGAACTCTAAGAACTCTAAGAACTTTAAGAACTCCTTTGCTGTACGATGGATAAAAACAGACCGCAGTATACGAATATGCATTTTGACAACTTTATGTGGTAACTGTTGTTTCAAAATTGGGTACCTACCTACTCTGAAAGCATTAAACAAGATTTATGCGCACAATTTATGAAAAATTCCTAACATTGCTCAAGGAATGAAAAACGCCATAGAGATGGTGGATATAAGCTTAATAGAACAGTGCAGATAATACTGGAACTCTAAATACTTTGTTACATTTAACAATGTAATAATAACTTAGTAATTTTGTAGATGCATTATTAAGTCATACTATTGACTAGATTAGTGAATAGGTAATAAATACCCAAGTTTATGTCAGAATTATCTAAAAACCGGTAAGTATGGATATGCAAAGTAAAAGACATTATATCACATAAAATGTTCGTTTTCGTGTTCCAATACCGCTAATCCAATGGTCCGGAGAAAAGAATTACAATATTAATGACCAATATCTCACCACTATTATAAATTTTATAATTTCTGTGGTGAAAGTGAAAAGCTCTAGTAATCTACCGGTTTTAGGTATAAATATTATATTAGTTACATAGTTTTATATAACTTATGTTAACTAGATTTAAATATGAAATACCTCTACCTATAAATTTTAACTATAATGTTGAAAATAGACGAATTTTTACACTACTAGCTTTCCGCCCCGCTGTTTCACCTGCGTTCCCGTGAATGGCATCTTTTACCAGGATAAAAAGTGTGCTTTTCCAGACTATAATCTATCTTTGTGCCAAATTTCATTCAGATCCGTTCAGCCGTTCTATCGTAACAAAAATCCATCTAAACTTTCACATTTATAATATTAGTGGGATAATTTTAAAATGGCGCTGACTTTTTATTGAAAATGGAAAGAATATCGTTATTAACAGACAAAAAGGAATTAAGTCTCAAAGAATTGTCTTGAATAAATTCGAGGCAATAGTTACGTTTTGTAGAGTTTTTCGACGATTGTCGTTTGTTAGCCTATATTTACCAGTATCGAGAAAGCAAGGCATGCATTGTATCTATTGATAGTAAGTAATTTTAACAAAAGCCTCATTTTATGTTAATATATTTACTGCATATGAAAGTGCATCCTCTGCATACTTTGACAATTACTTCACCATTTTGGCTTACATTTTTAAAGTAATCTTATTTTATTTCAAGTCATATTGACCGCGACCTTAACAATAACATATCAATTTATGAATAATATCTACTTAAAGATTTCACTTCACCACTCATTGTATGCAACGATCTATGGCTTTTATGCACCTTTTATGGATATAAATTAATAAAGAAAATGGGACAATCATATTGAAACCAAGTGAGAGTACGTAAAAGTGCGTAACATTGACACAGATAGTATTGATCACTTTATTACAATAATACCTACCTTCGAACTGGCATCCCACACGCGAGCATTAACGGGACTTACATGGTTGTAAAGTATCGAAACTAAAACATAGTATTACTAGGTCGATATGTTCAATTAAAGATGCCTTAGATTACCTTAGCTGACTTGCACTACTTTCTCATACTGATCTAAGACTGTAGTCAAAGAGTAGGTATACATAAATATCACTACGATCAAGACAGCTCAGTAGTTACAGCTCTGATTGCACAGTTGCAAATTCATTTACATGTTCATGTTATTATCATGATAGTGTTATTAAATTGAGTCGTCATGTATACCAACCGGCATGCAATCATCCGCTAAGTTACGGGGCTATGCAAGTCTATCTGTAATCATAATCAGAAATAAAAATAGCGTACGCATAGAAATAGTATAATATATCCCGGGACATTCACACACGGTGATCTGATCTCAAACTAAACAGAGCTACTATGGAAACCAGAAAAGTGATGAACTTTTTTTTTATTCTTGGATAAGCTTGTTTTTGACCGCCATGCTTAGAAGGAAACTGGCTCTCAAATGCAACTGCTGGAACACACCGATAAGTGCTTGGCGACAGACTTTCAACTTGAGGGTGTTAGCCAGCTAGTCGGGTAGGTACTACAAAGTGTCCAACCACTGTGCTATGGTTTCCTCGCGATGTTTTCCTTCACCGAAAGCTAAAGCTCATTGTAAAACCACAACCTTCGGTACCGCGGTATCCGACGACTGATACAAAGTATGTCCTGAGTGGGAAATAGTAGGAATCGAACCCACGACCCGAGGGATGGAAGTATTCTTATCAACAACGCCAACCTCTTCATAATCTTTTTAATTTTTTAATCGTATTGAGAATCAAATAAATCTACAATTTTAATTTGTAATATAATATCTAATAAGCTGCTTAAAGCTTGTCTATTTGCCGACAACTGTCCTTAATTATTGACTGATGGCAATTTATTGGCACCGGTGTTACTCGTTTAGCTAGTTTACTATAATGAATAGTGTTAAACGAATACAGTGAAGTTGGTAACGGTCAGTGTTTACATATGTCAGGTGGTCAGTCATCAATCAACGCATTATGTATGAGGGCAATACACCGGCAATTAACAGTCTTCAATGAGCATGGCGGTAGCATCGGAAGAAAAACTGTTCTGTATTTATTTAAGGAAGAACCGGTAAATTATAGCGCTATGAGCCTCAACTTCTATTAAATTCAATAAACACCTGGAATGTTTTTATAGATTCTTCTCGTAGACATTACTTTTTTTTCTTCCCCATTAGTTGACTCTTGCCACTTCAGTCGATTAAACCGTAGGGCTATGTCGGTGACTTTTGTTCGTCTACGGATCTCTTCATTTCGTAAATAAAAGGAAAATATATACGAATTATTATATAAAGACTTGTTTGTAAGAGCAATGTTAAGTATAGTTTTGTTGTCAAGTGTACCGTTTATGGTCACTTCCGTGAATAAAGGAACTGCCGATGGTTACTCGGTAACAACTTACGGAATCGTCACAGAAGTTGAGCAGTAATCAATGATTTGTTATAGTCAGTACTTATCAATCGTTGACATTTAATATGTAACAGACTCTTTATCTAGGCAAAACGGCAAAATTTCCCTAGGGCCACTAACAAACTTATGCATGATTTAAAAAAGTGATCACCGATTCACAAAAAACGAGAGAAATTAAATAATAAGTACTTAATAAGAAATAAATAAAGAGTGGAAACAGTTGATGGAGGCCTACACCAAGTTGGTTGAGAAAAGTTCGAGAGAAGAAGAAGAAATAAATATCCTGGGATATTCTTCACACATGGCTATCTGATCCCAAACTAAGCAGAGCTTGTAATTTAGAAACTAGACAACTGATATTTTTTTTACATACCTTAATTAGATAATTAAAGAACTTACTGGGAAACTTAAATTTTATGAAAATGTAAATTGTTAATATTTGGTAAGCATTGACTGACCCCATTTTTAACATATATTTATTGACTTTATATTCAAACTTACATAACCTAAATAATGGGTAGTAATTTAAAATAAACACCTTCATATTTAAGAATTTTGAAACAAAACAACTGACCATAAAGAAATATTCATTTGAACTGAAAAAGAGTGGTGTAACGAGCCCTTAATGTACATTTAACAATCACTACATATTTACAAACCTTCACATTTAGTTCAGTTATGTACCTATACATACAAGGTCTATTATTATCATATCATCACATAATCCGTAATGATTATACAATATGCATGAAAATAACAAAAGCGTTACAACAGTTGGGTTTTATTGACGTCATTCAACACCATTCCCTAAATTTAATTGATAATTTAGAAAATAAAACATGGATACTTAATAGAGAATTTGGATTCAAGTCAACTTTACCTGCAAGATATTAATTAATAATAAGATAAGAGTTACAGGCTGATAAAAATTTACTGAATAGGTAAGTTTCTTTATCGACAGGCTTACGAAGCTAGAAATAGCATCTTAATTATCTCCTAATAGTCCAACGCTTTCTAAAATAAACATATTACCTATAATCAATATTTCTCGAAAACATGATTATAACGTAACCATAAGCCTATATGCCATAAACAAAATTTTACATTCGTTTCATTCAATCAAATGATCGAATCTTGTGTAACTTTTACTCTGATTCTGCATTAATTAACCATTCAAATCTCAGAACTTCAAGGCAGATGGCCATTCGAATTGTTACAGGTATACAAAGGCTAACCCACTTTCGATGTGGCTACCGACCTTCGATTTTGTACTATAGTTAATATTATGGACAAAATACGATTCTATGTTTATTAATAAACATTATGCGGTTCTAACGATATGAAAGTAAACTCCATAGGCAAAATCTATCTATTGTTTTAATTTTAATTAGATATTGCTTGCATAATTATGATCAAGTAAGGAATTAGACAACAGATTGCTTAAAATATAATTATATACTTACGCCCTGAGGTACTTTCTATGGTAGGTATTTCTTTCCATTCCTTTTTAGGGGTGCCATAGACAAATGAGAAAAACTAAACCATTATAATTTCGTCCTTTTTAGGGTTCCGTACTTCAAAAAGTAAAAAAAGGAACCCTTATAAGATCACTTTCTTGTCCGTCGGTCCGTCTGTCCGTGTGTCACCACCGATTATATCAGGAACGGGTGGACCTAGCAAGTTGAAATTTATACCAGATACTTAGGTCTATAGTCCCTATTAGGTGTATAAAAATCAAGGTCCTGAGTCAACACGATAAAAAGATATGGGCAAATTTAGATTTTCGCGAAAACTTGTAAGTACCAAAATTTACCTTGAAATAATCTAAATATCGAATATATCATGGTTTTTTTATGATTATCGTTGTTACTCTATTTTATAAATGGTAATACACATAAGTGTCGAAGAATTTATGTGAAGTTGCTCTAGGCTAGGAATAAAGTAAAACATACAATTATATTTGTAATACAATTTGATAGACTTAATAAAATTTATATTGTATGGTTTGTCAACGAACAAGAACATAATCTTAGTACGCATACTTAGCCAGTTAATTTTAGGTTCGATAACAAAATTTTAGAATAAGAAGCATGCATCAAATCAAATATTAACTACTATGAACATAAACTTCACTATCAAATTAATTTTTCATGATAAAATAAGCCACTGCGAGCATGTGAGAAGTCCTAAAAACTAGTTGACCGATATTATTACATGGTGTTGTAATTTTTCTAAGATTTCCTAGCATTAAATTCACATTATAAGCAATGCTACAGCATCTGGTTCATAATTCCGACGTGGAAATCTGGCAGAGTATTAATTTCCCGTTGCTCTAGAAAGTTGTTACCTGGACATGGACTCTGACTGTAGTAGATAACATAAGTTGATTTACTATAGAAACACGCACTAACGACTTTTCAAGATCTGCTATCGGCTATCAACTGTTAAGATCAATATGAACAAATAAACATATTAGTAAGTATAGCATTGAATAGCAATTTACTAACGTTAACTTAAAAATGATCGATCTTAATAAAAAAACTGGCTTGATCTAAAAAGCTTACGAGATCTCGTGATCAACTCTCGTTTTCTATTGACACATTGATTTTCATTATCTACCATTTAAATCAGTGGGACCATGTTGCAATGATAAAATTCTTGTTAACGCAACCTCTAACCTTAACTTTCGCTGGTACTATACAAGAAACAACAATGAAACTTCCGCGTCATTATGAACTTGATATACTAGCACAATAAAATGAACGCAGCCAATCCTTGACCGAACTCCCGCCAAAACGCTGACAGTGACAGCAGCATGACTCGCCAAGCAAAACATGGCGTCTTTACAAACCTGTCTTATGGTGAAATTTACTTTTTATGAGCACAATCGAATATTTTTGATAATGATTTTGCTTTTTAGCTATTTTAATGAGCTAATACTTAGATATAAATGTACCTAAAGACGTGTCAATTTTAGTGACTTTTGTTTTGGCACCATGTTTATTATCAAAAGTTTAGTACACGCGGGATTACTTTAAAACAATAAGCGAAAGGCTTATGTTTCAACTCTTGTGCTAAAACCATGTTAAATTGCCTCAAAATTAGTGAATCCAGATATTGCGTTTATTGATGATTAATGATTCCACTATGAAACTTATGAGTTTTCATGATTTTCATGTTTTCATGATTCATTTCGGTATTTTTACCCGCGGCGGAACGGAGACGGTATATGTGATTGGGGTGAGAGGATGTTTGTTTATTTTTTTGTGCAAATCCGTATTTAGTCCGATTTTGATGCAGTTTTTACTGGAAATCAGTTAGGAATATAGGACCTAAGTAATAGGCTTTTGTATAAGTAAAAATAACTTTGTATAATGTATTACTTGCGTCAATTTTAATTCAATGTTTTGTAATTTGCGCATTAGACGTACCTATGGCAATAGATTGCTGTAATTGTATTGTAATGTAATTTTGGTTTCAAAACGTTGGTACCTTAATCTGTTGACTCGCGACATTAACCTGTCAAACAACTCATCAAATCGCGCACAGTTTTCAAAATTTCAAAATTCGCGCCCAATTTTCAAGTAAATGTCATCGTCCCGACTGTCCCATTTGAGATCCAAGTGGTGCGGACTCTGAAACCCCGACTGTCCCAAGAAAGAACTGACAGGTTAATAACAAATGTCCCTTAAGTCTAGCTAAATGGGTAGTCTAAGCAATTGGGATGTTGTCTATATTCAAGAAAAAATATCTTACACTAAATAATCACTGATTATCGGTATCTAAAACTACTCGAAAATAGCAAATGCATTATGAGTAAAATTCATCCTTTTCATGATTTTCGCAAAGAGTAGATTTAGGTTATGTATATCTATGACGTTAGAAGCCAGTATTTCATACAAAACTCCATACAAATAATTGCTTTGACATAATAATAAAAAGACGCTGATTTCATACCTATGTCCTATTAAATCTATAATACTGTCCATAAATGGACATGATATAACGTTTACAACGTTATAGTGAAAAGTCAATTAGCAAAAACATCTCTTATTACATTCAACAAGCAACACGCACTCTCGCACCACGCTTTGAGATACATAGTCATCTCGGTCTAATTATTTAACGGTGATTGTTAAAGGTACTATGTTAAAAATAATTTGTTACACACTAACCCAGT
This sequence comes from Ochropacha duplaris, assembly GCA_951361185.1. Classification (NCBI taxonomy): domain Eukaryota; kingdom Metazoa; phylum Arthropoda; class Insecta; order Lepidoptera; family Drepanidae; genus Ochropacha; species Ochropacha duplaris. The sequence goes on along the minus strand of OX592711.1, from coordinate 5,148,273 downwards.
ATAGTATGCGCTTAGGAAATTGTTAAAAATGTAAGTACAAGTGGGTCATCGCGTGCAAACGGATGTTACATTTTGCGTTACGGACGTCGATAACTGAGGTCAGTACTTTAAGTGGTCAGTGACCATATGGTCGACAGTTAGATTGGCTGATCTGCAATACAAGAATGATTAGAGTAAAAGTAGCAGAGATCACACACACACCAGAAGATATTGAAGTATTTCTTATATAGGTACCTACTAAATAATCTATTATTACTATTCCACATTGATTCGCTTGCAAGTAATAATCAATCTCAGCGATGGTTCTGTATTCCATCAATGGAAGTGTATTGACCCAGCCAGCATCTTATGAATAAGACGACTGTCATGGACATTTTTGTCAGAAGTCTAATTTTACAAGTCACTCCGAAAATAATCTATTATTACTATTCCACATTGATTCGCTTGCAAGTAATAATCAATCTCAGCGATGGTTCTGTATTCCATCAATAGAAGTGTATTGACCCAGCCAGCATCTTATGAATAAGACGACTGTCATGGACATTTTTGTCAGAAGTCTAATTTTACAAGTCACTCCGAAAGTGTGCTAAGTCGAGATCAAAATGTTTGTTCGGAGTGTGTCGCTTTTACCACTGCCTAATGTAAAAATGTGTTGAATTTCACATTACAATCTAATTAACGCTAGTAAAAAGAAACACTTTAGCTGAAATATACTTGGAATTAAAATGCGAGAATGCTTAATGTGTCAGGATTGCAATTTCTGTAAGAGACGTGAAGAGACGTTCCGTTCCGTTATCTCATTTTGCGTCGTGGTCATGCGAAATGTGATGTGTGCGGTTGTCATCATTCCCACTTACATTATCATGTGTCATATCACATTATGTATCCACGTTTAATATACATAGTATAGGTGTAACCCAACCTTATCATCCAAGCAGCAATTCATTTGTTATTTTCCAAAACGCGCAACGACACTTTTCCGCTAATACCTATATTTTTAGCAAGCTTTTTCATGTCTCTCGTCAAACTTTTTTTACCATTTCATTATACCTACTGGTAGGTAATACAGTCAAAATTATCGCCTATCATTCTGATAAATCACTTATTTTAATAGCAATCATAAAAACCGTTTATTCTTAAGTTACAATCTTAATGGCATCGTTTTTGACTGATAGACTCAGCAATATAAGCGTAGATGGAATTTTCATAGAAACTAAATGATATGTGGATTAGGTACCAGAACCAGAAACGAGTAACGCACGCCCGCGAATCACGCCCTAGTTTATAAGCAGACACTTTCATGTAGGTACGAGTTGTATGACTCGCTTTGCCTAACAACGCCATTATAGAAAGAAATAATGAACACTACACTACACTCTCACCACAAAATTAATGTAACTACATGCATTATTAACATTTCATCGTTAATTTATATTTAGAGAATCCGAGCTTCGCTTGAAAATTATTATTCGCCAGCTAGATTTATGTAGCTTTCTAATATAATCAAATATGTTTTTCCGTTCTTTAATCTTTTAGATTCTATGAAAAACGTCCCAAAATTAACAGGATAATACTAAATGTTAGCTATGATATTTATTATAGTTCGTTAAAATTGAGTTCGGATTCAAGTCTTTTTGCACTAATCTCGATCTAGATCTTAATTGAATTCAGATAGAAAACTAAGCTGCTTATCATTATTTGAATCCGAAGTTGCCCACGACTGTAGACGTTAGAAAGTCAATAATGATTCGTCAATTCGGAAAACAAAGTTAGTTTCTCTGATCAAGGATTTCAATTGAGCTTTCACTGAATAAGATCATCAAATATTATGTTATGGTTATGATAGCAATGAAAAGTGAAGCCGCTTACAAAAACAGGTTGAATAAGTAACGTAAAAGTAAAGTATACGAAAATATTTCTATTGTTTCGTAAGCAGGGCATGTCGTAACGATTATAGAACTAAATATAATTGCCTATAAGTGTTTTTATACGTTACCTAGGACCATTTATTACGTTATGTAATTAACGTAAGATTAAGTAAAATAAAATATCTAATTAAATTGAATCCACTTTACATTTTATACATACGTACTCCTAGAGCACCATTATTTCGCCATGCATCACGCTGGAGCTTTTCGACAGTATATCTGTTAATATTGTATTTTTCTTTAAAGAGTGAAAATAATATTGTTCTATCTATAAAAACCAACATGTAATTACAAAACCAAATAAACATATCAACAAGAACTAGCCAAGTGCGAGTAGGAGTATTCCTTACAATTAGTAGAACTACCTACTATAATCTTATGTCCATTGAGTAAATTGATCTGATAGACTAGATTTATTTTAGTTATATTTTTTACGTTGCTATAAAAAACAACTAGAATCTACAATTTTTTACGGCTGTGTGTGTTATCATGGACGATGGTGAAAACATGATAAAAGTAAGTACCTATAACACGTATTCCATGAAAATGTCTGTAAATCTATTAGATATAACTACAGACGGTGGCGTAAATAATAGAGATTTGCCATGTTTATCATTAGGTGCGAAACCCTAAAAATAAGTAAAAAGCAGTAAAACAATATCTTACTAAACTTCAATCCAATACGGGGTATGTAAGAATCTTGTTTTTGGACATACGATATTACAGTTACAGATAAATATAATGAAGGATATAATTATAAGGAAATTCAGTATTCAACTGTTAACTGTTCGTTTAAAAGCGTCAATATCTACTATAATAAAACCTTTCAATTTTAAAGAGTATTTATTCTGTTTAAAAATCCCCGCTTGATTAAATTTTTGCTTCCTTAATTAATATGGTTATATAAAAAAACCTGTTTAGAGTTTCAATTTCAAAATTCGCATAAATTTCCTTCCACCTACACATTATGAGTGACTTTTTTCTGCATCTTTACATAGTCATACACATATTTCCGCTATTTCTAGTCTAAGAGGATGCATTAATGCTTACTTTCTAAAAAAACATAGTTTTTAAGAAGATACAATGACTCACAAATGTTAAGTTTTGAATACACTGCTTCAGTGTGTTACATTGACGTGTAATAAATGTTTGTTTTCACCTCATAAGCTCAAATAGTGCGAATTCGCTGCAACTAGGGAGGATAAGTCAAGTTAGCTCACTCAGTGAAAAAAGTGTTTCGAATTTAGAACACTGTGAATTGGCATTTTTCATTTCATTGGCTCACGAAACGTTCAGAAACCTATGTACTGTAATATTTTATTTCATAAGCTATATTTTATATGCCATAATATGATTATTGTATAAATTGAGTTTTTAATTTTAACGTGTTCCAAAAGATCGAATTAGTTATACAACAACAACCAAGAAGATGAATATTTAAATTAACTAGTTACATATCTATATTTATGTACCTAATTTCAAAACACAGACAAAACATGAATGGCGAAAAGAAGGTGCCGACGATTGTAATTTATCACCATTAGAGTTAAAGATACTGAATTACAAGTTTCTAGCTGAATTCAATTTTATACACTAAGCTCAAGATTCTAATATAGAATCACTGGCTGAGTTCGTAATTTGAATTCAAAGGAGCGTTGTTTTCTTGCTACACTAATAACGTAATCTTATTAACTCCACAAGACTGATGAATGTAGGCATGGAAGAGTGTAGTTGAAATGCGGGTTATAATTTTTTATTAGTTTAAGAATAAAATTGTTAAACAATTGAAAAAAAAAGCCAATATAGTCAGATGGTCCAAAAATATTTAAAAAATGTAACCTTGCTAAGTTTCTTGCCGGTTCTTCTCAGTTGAAGGCTGCCTTCCGAACCGGTAGTAACTTCTGTAATTCGACCTTCCTTCTAGGGCCTAAACTGAATAAATGGTTTTGACTTTGACTTTTGACTTTGAAATCACTTTTGAAGGTGGAGTAAGAACGAAAAAGCCACTGACATCTCCAGAACAGACTCATGATTGTAGTTTTCAATTTATATTTTTAACCGGATTCCAAAATGGAGGAGGTTCTATATTACGCGTAGGTATGTTTTTAAGTACCTACCTGTGACCACTGATTTTTCTGAAACCGTTTGACTTATATACTTGGAGCTTCTAGTGTGTTTGCTTGTATTCTATCAGGCAAAAGGGAAAAATAGCCCGATTAACCCGATTGAAATATTTTACTCAATATTAATGATAATCATATCGGCGGTCAGTGAAAATTCCTGTGAGTTATTGGATTACATGGGAAATGCAAAATAAGTACATATATTTATAACTTTTACAATAAAAATAGTCTTCAAAGTGGTTTTGATTTAAAAGTAATAAAATAACAATGTCGATTTCTAAATGTCCATTTTATTAAGTACTTTTTTTATAAAGCCGTGATTTTGTTTGTGGTGGGTGATCTACGATTAGAGGATACAAAATCACAAATAGCACAGGATTTTAACTGTCCCGTCGTGTAAACTTGTAGTATGTAGTCATAAGAGAAAACTGTCATGCCCAAAAGTTCAAATTCAAGTGTAGTTTTTATAACAAAAAAACTATTTTTCTTAATGTTTCTGAATATAATGACGCATAAATCTAGTTATGGTAAAACTTAAAATGAAAAATACATAAAAATGACAGGACATTAATAAAACAAAATAAATTACTTACCATAATAAAGTCCGAAATATGGCCTCGATGCAATGAAAATCCGAAATCTTATAACGGCGTTCAGTTGTCAATAAACAGTAAAATAAACCGTAATTCAATCAAAACAAAAATGAAGTCATTAAAAAAATGCACGATAATTTTTTGCACTCAATTACACATCACTGTCCAAAATGTTTCGTTTGAAAATCGAATTTCGCGCGTTTGAATCATAGAGATACTTTAGTTCTAATTGGAACTTTTTATTTTTTAATTGTTTCTCGCTTGCCAGTGCAGTGTGATAGGTGAGAACGGAAGTGTGCCGTAGTGGGATGCGTGCCGCGTTCGCGCCGGACGGTGGTCAACTGTTTAAAGTCAAAGATTTCGACACACATGGATGATCGTGCGCAAGATCTTTTATTATCATAACGCAAGTGAAATATGCAGCATATTGATTTGCAACTATATTTACGGAAAATGCGATATTCATTTTCATAATATTAATTTGTGATGAACTTTCACATCACTTTTATAGGTCATTTGTGAAGATGATTGTAGTATTTTTCTAAAATGTACCAAAAAAAAGATTTTTATGCTGTGTTTCATCACACTAACCGAATTTATATATTCAGGAAATACTTATCACGAAAAATATTTTACCCGAGTGAGTTAACACTAACTCAAAACTCATTTAGGTACCAGTAATGTTATTAACGTTACAATGACTCTACCAGTGGTTCGGAATACATTTAAACCGAGAAGATTCCAGCAAGAAACTCAGCAAGGCAAGCTGAATAGAACTTTTGTAAGAAAGTTTAAAGTTTATCATACTCATAAATATCCTACTTCCACTCTTGCAAATAATGCCAATGACTTAAAATCACCGGCATGGATCACGTGACCTTACGTTATCAGTTTCAGTTTGAAACAATGTCTAAGTAAAATGTTACAATGATAATTGATAGTTTGTACAAAGTCCTCTTCCTAAGAAAGTGAACAGCGAGACTAATTATTTTTACCTACAATCAAAATAAGTAACATAATACAAATCTAATCTCGTCTAAAATTCGCAAATAAAATAGTGACTTACTGAAGTCGCATAATAAGACGGCCATCAGAACAGAAAGTGCTCGGTTACAGTATGCTCACGCGCCGTGCTGCCGCTATCTCGACAAATATCCGTTGCCGTCGCCTCCGCGCTCCCGCACACGACACTCAAGTTCGTACACCATAGATTAAAATAAAAAAATAGAGGGGTCTGACGTAGACAACTTTATTTTTTGTGTGATAACTAAACCTGAAAGTTGTTTATTTAGAATGGGTAACAGGTAATAGAGTCGATTGTAATATTTATGAAAAAACAATGTTAAGAATAATAATTGGCCCAATAAATATTTGTAAGCATTTGACGGTAAAAATGTAATAAAACTAAAAATAAACGTTTTTGTACTTTATTCCTTTTGGTTTTTTGTAATCCTTTATTTTTATGGAATTATTTTTGGGGTGGGCTTTACTGTAAAGTATAATAAATAACCTTGTATATATTCCCTACCACTGTAACCGGTTCCAAATACATTTAAGGAAGATTCCGGCAAGAAACTCAGCAAGGAATAATTATTTTCAGCAGTGGATCTTTCTTTTAAATTTATTATCCATGGATCGTTATATACAAGACCTTTATGTTATGGATACGGAAACTACCCGCCGTGGCCAAATATTATGTTCAGCAATGAAAGCATTTCCTGGAATTCATTTTTTTGTAATTTTAGGATGACTGTCCCATCCACGAGCTAAGGGGTTATAAGCTGTAGACTGGCTACTATTTTCAAGCCATTCGCCCATCGGTGTCTATAATAGCATGATAACCTTATCATATAATCATAAAGGTCATACAGAAAAAATGAACCAGAATATCTGCAAAAATTATGACCACTCTGCATATTTATTCATTCTATAGTTAACATGATCAATCGGTATGATCGTTATGGTTATTAATTACACTGCGTATAGAATAGTTGTTGCTCAGGTAACGAGCAATCATTATGACAAATGGTTATTAAGTTTCAAACTGGATCTGTCTTATCTAATGAATACATCCAAGATTTATGACTTACGACTCATGGAAATGCGATAATGTCTTCTGAGGTGAAATGTGGATCGTTAATCAAATATGATCCGAAATGTTCACCTCAGTAATGATCTAATATCATTTGTTTCATACGTCGTATAGATTTTGTCTAACGGGTACAAAATCAAGATCATGTCACCCACGCATAGATACAGCTAGCTCAGCAAGCACTTTCATTAATTTTATTATGCGCCCCTGAGAAATACCTTCAACAATCATATTCTACTTTTCCTGTTTACTGCGATCCATCTCTTTTGTAGGAAACTCATCTTTGGAATGCTGCATGAAAATTCTCGTGACATCTCTTGGTCTAAAGTTGAATAATCGATTGATTGAAGACTGGTTTCTTCAATCAAGCGATTGTTCAAATGCTCGGTCTCTACAGTTCCATGCCTTTCGTTAGTTTATAATATATTCGTTAGATGGCGCGAAGAAAACAAAATAAGACATTTTCCTATTTATAATTTCAAAAAATCTACTAATAATATATAATCTTATTGAATTTTTACCTCCTTGGGCGCCAATGACGGATTTTCTAGGAAAATTGTACAGGTAATACCAACAAAAACAGTTATGTTTGTAGTTTTCATTTGAAAACCGATCTTTGCGTATGCAAAGATTGTTGACATAGACATATAACAGTTAGAATTAATTTGCTCTAGGCATCTAATATTTATTCTCTGTCTAAATCGTTCATTTGAAAACTAACGTGTTGTTACTATTATATACCTACTTATTAATCCTTATGTCCTTATCCTCACGAATCCTCATAAACAGAGATCATTTTTCAGTGACGTCGGATACCGCGGCGAAGGTCGTGGGTTCGAATCCTACAATGAGCTTGAGCTTTCGGTGAAGGATAACATCGGGAGGAAATCATAGCACGGTGGTAGGGTACTTTATGGCTTGTGGTAACCGACTGGCTGTTCAGTTGCCATCTAGGCTTTGTGTGCTTACCACCTTCGGCCGCATCATCACTTACCATGGCGAGATTGCGGTCAAACACAATCCTCATGAGAGTGGAACCACGGGCATAGGATATAATAAAGGAATCTCACCAAACCATTAATAACTCAAATATGTTCAAGAGGTACTCTCAGTATACAGATATTGTAAAAGGTACAGGATTGTTACGGCGGACAAAAATAAAACTTTCTGGAACGCAGAAATCACACGGTTATAGAAATCAAGACCTAATTGAACAATACATTAGTTTGTCAAAAGTAGTCAATGCCTTTCATAGAGAGAAATAAATAAATAATAAGATATAATAAAAAAATAAGACATCAAAGACTACAAAATATTTATTGAAATTAAAATGATATAATTATAAAGTACAGCGTTGTTGAATCGTTGATAACATTCACGATCAACACCTACATTTATCTACACATTACATCGTATTTTACAGTGTTTCTGCGCAACTCGTTATAATTAAATAATACAAAAAGTAATGAAAGAATATTAATGGCACTCATAGCCTACAATATTTGATGGAGAAATCGTATAAGTATGAAACATGATGAATGATTTATTAAAACTATTTACATACATATTATAAGACCTTAATAATAAAACATGTAAACAATAATTTCGTTGTTTTGTGTTAAATAATAACAAATGCATGTGCAACAACGAAATTGAACCTTATTATATCTAAATAGATTCTATATCTATCATACAAAATAAAATACCAACTTATCCTTTCAACATGTGACTAATATATTTGTTTTGTACAAATGTTATTTTTACAACGGCCAGTTAGATATTTATGTAGAATATCACGTTTTATGTCTGACATATTGTATCTGAAACATTTTATTACTTCTTCAGACTTTATTGTATCAACACCTTCTTATTACTCCATGAATAAACACAAAAAATATATAAAATAAGTCTGAAGTAGTATCGCTATCGCAAACAGCTATTTTAATTTTATAGAAAATAAATGAAGAAAGGTTTGCATAGAATATCTCAGAATCAATACATAAAAGGTGTACTATGTATTTAAAAATATTTTCGTTTATATATTTTGATTTATTTTTTATGTTTTACATGCTTATACATTATATGATATATCTCAAAATATTACTAGGATTATATACAATTTTGCAGTTATTTAATAAATATGAATATAATATTGTAATTTTCAGTGCATATGAAACAAAAATGCGTTTTTCCAATTTGGTCGATATCATTACAAACATATTTTGTACCTTACTTATAAAACGCTATTTAACTAAAATATTGTTTTATGGTCACATAAGTTACGTCACACTATTCGATAAATATGTGAGAATTTAAAAATGATTTTGCATAAAATATAGTTTTATAGGTATAGGCAGTAAGTAATTAATTTACAATTATATAGGAAGTAATAAAAACTTCGATATCGCATATTTATCTGTTATTTAATACGTTCTAAAAGGTACATACCCTAACCGGCCTATTCTTTAAGGCACATTTAACACGTAGTTATTATATTAGATGACTACATATTGCCTAATACTATTACTTTATTGGTTACACTTCATAAAATTTCAGCTGCTTTCATAAGTAACATAATGGCTTTCAATTTCGTCTTTACGTTCTGTAACAAAATACAATGCAAATCTCGTAGCAGCAATCTCGCGTGTAGTACGTAGTATAATATACGACCTAGTACGATCGTATTGTAGTAAATCTCTAGAACAGACTTGTTCTTTGGAATGTCCGTCGAAATTAGGAAACAGCACTTACACCACATGTATATACGAGTTGTAATTGTATAAAGCTACGAAGAATTATTCAAGTTAAAAATTTACATTATTTGTTCACTTGCTTTGTCTAAATAGTGCCATCCACGAAGACGCGCCCCACTCTTTTTAATCGACTTCAAAAAAGGAGGAGGTTATATGTTCGACTGTATGTATTTTTTTTATGTATGTTCTTCGATTTCTCCGCCAATTGTGAACTGATTTTCATTAATACCTTACAGTGCAAGTGTGCATCCTTTTGCTAGTGTTGTAGTGCTGTCGATATGACTTTATGTATATGTCGATATGCAGCACTAAAACACCAGCGAAAGGACACTTGCACTGTTAGGTATTAGGAAAAAGAGTGGGGTGCGTCTCCTTGGATGGCACTATCTGTAATGTAAAATGATGAACATTTAACCAAAATTTAATATAAAAAGCATTGATTTATATATTTAAATTAATATTATAATGGAAAATACCGCGTGAAATACTCAATACAATATAACAATACTTTGAACAATATGGAATGTATTTAATAACTAAACCAATAAAATAGAATATGATAACAATTTGAAATAAACCAGGTTAAAAACTTCAGGCAGCGTAGTTGTAGATACATAATTGCTTTATTCGATGTCTGACGATTTATTAAACTATGGAAATAATATTATAATTGACTTTTAATTACCTTATAATTAGTTTTTTTTGTTGTTCCTTATCATAGCTGTTGTATGTAAAGTTATTGAAGGTACCCTGTCATTTGTTTTCATAAAATACAACATGCGTAATTGTAATTTATTGTTTTTTTGATTACTCTTAATCATGCTTCAAAGCAAGGAGTACTTACTTACATTCATGACAAATCGGTAATAATTTAATGCATAATGAAATCGATTCGGTTTAGTATTCGCTAAATAATCTGTGATTCGTTTACGCGATTCAATATTTTATTACGTTTCGATACAGCTTAATATCACTGCTCATGTTATTTGGCTGACTGTTCGCAATTCGAATTAGAATCGAGGTAAATTGAGAGTTGTTTCCGGTCGGATGCGCACACGCAACGTTTTGTAGTTCTGTGCTCAGCCAATAGATGGCGCCACTGGACGTGTGGCGTGGTGTTACCTGAAAAATAAACATGTGTTGAAATTAACAAACGGCACGGTATTTACCTACTACTAATTAAACACCTACCTACTCCTGATTAAACACTTATTCCATCGTCATAAAGAAAAAGTGATCACACACGGATCGCAAAACATATGTTTTAAATTTGGGTTTAAAGTTATCTTGGGACATACATTCACACAAACCTATATCAAGCTATTATATTGATTCAGGACACACAGGCATGTTCATCAAAGTACAAGTTTGTCCTGGATGGGAATCGAACCCAAGACCTGTTGTATATCTTACTAACCATGACAACCGGCCCGTCAAATGATAATGAAACAGATTAAACAGAAGTTTTCACATTATTGGTCGGTTCGAATACACGGCTAATGACGTGACAAATAGAGAATCTAGCCGGTTGGTATTCGTAAATGTCTTATGATGAATAATATGCCTACTAATAAAAAAATAGGGCCACAAATAGGAAACATAAATATGTATAATTCATTATTGTACCTTTATATAAGAACTAGCTGTCCCCCGCGGTTTCACCCGCGTTCCTAAGGGATTTTCTCAACATAGCGTAATGTTAGCCTAGCCTTCTCGATAAATGGGCTATACAACACTAAAATATTTTTCAATTCGAACCAGTAGTTTCTGAGATTAGCGCGTTCAAACAAACACACTCTTCAGCTTTATAATATTAGTAAGTACCTATAGATACCATACCTAGGAGCATGCTTAGCTCTGAGCAGGTGTGGTGGAACTTCTCGCCGCTCCACCTCATCTGACCCCAACTGCAGACCAGCCACCAGCTGCATGATCTCGCGCTCTTTCTTTAGTTCTTCACGACCTGTCTCCACCTGGAAAAATATATAGAAAACATTTATTATTGTACTTTATTATTATTTACTAGTTTCCCGAGGGGTCTTATCTTTTCTCGGGATAAAAAGTATCCTATGTCCTTTTCCAAGGTTCCATTTATCTCTATACCAAATTTCATCTAAATCGATTCAATGGTTTAAACGTGAAGAGATAACAGACGGACAGGCAGAAATACACACTTTCGTATTTATAATATTATTACTAAATACACTAGTATGGATAAAAGTTTCAGAAAGCTTAACGCGAAACTATCAAACCCGGTTTACATACGATGCAATAATTAAAAGGCGAGCATTAAAATACGATAACAACACATGTGTATATTTTACTACCAAGAATTTCCATATAGCTGTGGCTGGGGGATTAATTAAGCCATATTTGCAGCTTCATGTTTTTTTATCTTATACTAATAGTGACAACGAGGCTACCGTTGCCTATAGACATTAACAATACTGGGGGATTTCCAAAGTGATGTACACCTTATTACGATGCTTAGGCATGATGATGGCCAGGTATGATTCATGTCTGAATTAAATTATTTTTTTTACTACCTTTTAGTGCATAATATGAAACCTGGATGAAGCTGCAAATGTGGGGTTATTAACCCTTCTGATTCACAATTTGACAAAAGACAGAATCAATGATATTTATGACAAATATAATGAGAGTTGTTGTGGAAACAAGTCAGATAGTCCAAACATTTTAAAAAGTGTAACCATGCTGAAATAGTTGCCGGTTCTTCTTTATTGAATGTTTCAGAGCCGATGATAAATTCTTATAGATTTAACCTTAATAAGTGCCCTGCTATGGCCTAAACTGCATAAATAGCTATCACTTTCAGTAAAACCCAAACTGTAGCCGTACTATATACCTACTACACTTGAGATATTACATCAGACTCTTGACGGAGAATGTACATAATGTAAGTATTTAATTTATTATTCACACCTTTCCCCATAATCTTCATGATGGAGGTAGGTACTTTATAGCACTAAGTGATGAGAAGCATGTTAGCCACAGACGTAAGCTTACGTCTAAGCGAGTCGCTAGTAAAATATCCAATCATAAAACGTATTCGATTACGTTTATAAATGTTTGCGAGTCACACCACGTAATAGATTATGTAACCCCGCGACTGCCTGTAGGTAATGTAGTTGCAAGAACAAAACGCAATTATACATATTTTCCGTATGATTTGCACTTTTAGTACAATTTATAGCAATTCTGACTCGCACAAACTATATATTTAATGAGGGCAAAGGTATGCTTCAATAAGGTTTCGTTTAATTGGTAACGTAGAAGTGAAGAGGCAAGACAAAAATACTCAAACACATGTAAAAACTAAGATGTAATAGTTTATCGACAGAAAAGAATCATTATAAATGCTTTTTTTGTGAATTCTTATCCACCAATTTTCTCCCGTCAGGGGCTGAATTGTAAAAACCTGTTCTCAGTGAATGCCTACATTAGAAATGGAACCTGTGTTCAAAAATTCAATAATAGACTGTGCGTGACCCATGCAGGACAATAATTTATATGCATAGAGGACATGGCTAACTTGTAAATTTATTTGAGGATCTGTCAACTACATACCATTTAAAACAAACGTATGCGCTCATAACGAGTAGGTAGGTATGTATAAAATATATTCACGAAAAATACATACAGGTGCCTACGAAATACTCCACAATGGTATATTGACAAAGTAGGCAAATACAATTCCATGTTAATACAACCTCGTTTTGCAACAATCCGGCATATTTTAAAACCCACCTGTTCCAATATTTTAACAGAATATGCAATAAATTGTAATATATATTTACTAACATTGCATGAGTTACCAAACACACACCATTGAATATATTTAATAACCGACGAAGATTGTGAGGACCGCAGGAAGCCACTGGATGCGGATAGCGCAAAACCGGTCATTGTAGAGATCCTTGGGGGAAGCCTTTATCCAGCAGTGGACGTCTTCCGGCTGATATGATAATATGTATTATACAAAAATCCATATCACCTAGCTTGAAAAAGGGTTCCTTCACAATTTCTGATTACAACTGTTTCTAACATCCTTTACATCAATTTGAGTTAATTAGCATGGTAGAGGTACTTAAACAAAACAAAAGAAAGCACGAAAGAAAAGGTAAAAGTAGTTAATCAATAGGTGCTTATATTAACGTTGCTCTATTGACCGATACAATACTCGGTGTGCATAACAATGAGCTGCTTTCAAATGAGACTAAAACTTAGTGCTAGTGCTCGCTTCTTTGTGATAACAAAGTGCAGACTAGTTGATCAATATCCACTCATATTGAAAATGTAATCGCACTTTTGCAGAGAAAACATTAGTTCTAATACCTTATTTGTGAAAAGTTCTAGCTGTAAAGGGTTGTTTTTTTAAGGCAGATACCAATTCAACATTCCATATTAGCGAATCGATAATTATACATATTTTACTTTATAATTTTATTGGATACGTCTAAAAATATTTCAAAAAGGGTACCTAGGTAAATATTAAAATACTTAGTTTCATTTCTAATTCACTTTGGCGAGGTTCTCTAGTAGTAACATAATAACATTAATGAGTTGTCGTGGAGTTGTTAATGTTTTTCTAAAACGTATTCGATATAATAACGTGAGAAATTAATTAAAAGAGTTTAGGTCTATTATATAATAATATTATGTTATGTAACTATAGCCATTTCTCTTAGCGGAAAGGAACGAGGAAGCTGCATCAAATCCTACGTATTCCCACACAATAATTTGTCATTCAAGTTATGTTAAATTGTGATCCGCTGATATTTCACAACAGATTGCTTCGATATGTGTGGGCAGTATTGTTAATCGAAAGGTACTAAACATATGTTTAAATCCACATGCCAAATTTGCTCTGGTTTCTTAAACAACTGAATTTAGTACGTCTCAATGTGAAAAAATGAAGACGAGTAACTTTAAATCCTGTTTGGTACACAAGTTGGTGCTATATGACTAACCCAGAGAATGAACCCGGTTAGCATGAGTCAATAACCAGACGGATGTCAGATCTTGTCTTTTGGATTTCTCTTAGGAAACGTTATGATTGTTCATACTGCAACTTTTGTGCAGTTACTTGAGTTTTTTTTTTTGCACAAATAAATCCCCAGTTTTATATAGGTATGTTTAAGATTTTAAACTCTTATCAGTCTTACTAATAAACGTGGTGTAAAGTTATACTTCGGAATAAATTAGTTAGTTATTTAAAACATAATGAATGAATGATGAATTTCAAATTCTAACCCATTCATTTAATGGCATTTATGAATGTTTAAGTTACCACGGACTCTGAAAAGCCTGACCTTTAACAGATAAGAACCGACAAGATATGCTACAAATATTATAAATGTGAAAGTTTGTACGTTTGTATGTTTGTTCCTTAATCACGCTAAAGCGGCTAAACCACAGTATAAAGGCTAAACGGACTTTTGATGACACTTGGCACACATATTGATCATATCTTGGAATAAGGACGTAGACGTATCCGCTAAGAAAGGTATCACGGGGCGGAAAGCTAGTTTAAAATAAATATGCAAGGTGCACAAACCTACTCAAATATCTGATCTTCGATATAATGAGCTAACTTGTTGTCGTTTTTGTTTTTGTATGCCCTGTTAATGCTCATTTTTTAAAACACCTTGGTACCTAATAGAAAAGCTAGCTTGGTGATAAATAATTTTCATAAAATTAATCCTATTTATTTTCACATGATTACATCGATCGTTTTGAAGTCAATGATACATAATTATGTAAATGTGACTCACGGCTGTCAGAAATTATAATAGGAGATCAAAGACCTCTGATTTTCAAGCAATAATATTCAATAACATTCGTCAAATTATTGACCTGGGCAAATATCTATTCATATCTTAGAATTTGGAATTTCCCAAATTTATTCCAAATATAAATTGCAAATTATGTGCTTATATAATTGACTAGTAGGTATAGACAATAGTCAAGGTGAGATGACGTCATCGTTTTAGATATGTGAAATATGTTATATTAATTTCAACATTGACGGATACAAAATACTCATTATAATAGAACTTATTTCACTAGGTTTCTATATATTATCTTATATATCTTATTTCCCTTTGTTCGCCTAATTAAGGTTTATTAAAAGTGAATAAATAAATTATATAATAAATATTTTAAGTAAGGTATTATTAATTAATCAAAAAAGATGTGGAGATGTTCACAAGGGTTAAATGGTCTTTGCTACCCTTGAACATAACCTGATGCCGACCTTGAAAAGGTCTTTTTAATAAAATTCTCATAAATTCTTTGTTACGTAAACACAATTTATAAATGTTGCTATGGCAATCAACACGTAAGCAATCGTTCTACATTATTATTATACAATTACTCGTTGTTAGTAGTAGGTTTTACAGAAAATTAAAACCATTTTTTACGCAGTAGAAGCTTCAATAAAGGACAAGAACTATATGAAAATAATACAAAGCCACTTACTATAGGCACATATTTACCTGAGTAACACTTGAAATAAATCGAAATATACCTAAGAGAGACCACACCTCCTAGGAAAAAAGTTTTAAATATTTAATACGTAAAATATTGATTGAGAAGTTCTTACTTTCTACAAACATCTATGGAAACGGTGTCTATTTGCGTTGCGTATGCGCACGACTGTGTGCTAATCATTTGTATGCCACGTACGTCACGTGTCCAGTTGACTTCGATACGAGCTGGATATACTTTTGCAAGCTAATTCAATGTTGTTACTTTACAATCTGTAGAATAATTTTGTTCTACTTGCGTATAAACAAAATACGTTAGGCTCAGGAAATAAACGTCTTGCAAATTTACGGTCCTAAATTTTAAAATTGCAGAACAGAGATAAACATGAAAACTAGATGTAAATAAACAAAAAAGATTGTCAAATCAGTGTCACAAAGGGCGGTCTTACCGCTTAGAGTTTAGAGCGATCTCTTTCTTCATAGTTAATGCTAGACTCCAAAATCAAGTTTGACGTGTTAGGTATTTATTTACTTTTGTTAGCAGTGATCAAAACCAAGCCTATCTCAAGCTCTTTGTATTTTCATACACAAAGAGTAAAATATTATATCATATCATACTCGATTATACATCAATTTACGCATGTACCTAACACAACTTCCCTTCCTCATTCCACTGCCAAGGTACATAAACCGTCGATATATAAATAAGTTCACGACGAAAGCTGTCAGCCATGAATAGTTAATGTTTAATACACGATTTGTGGTCGGGAGACGTGAACACGTTCTGCTAGCTTAATGAAGATGGAAATGATATGATGGACGCTTAGTATGTTAATGACATCCTTGCTTAAAATTCATGTGACATAATATTTTATGGATATTATAGGAAAAAGTTTCGTTACTTTACATGATTTATGTTTTTTAGCCAGCCAGTCAAGTAATACACTATGCTATGGTTTCCTCACGATTAACACAACAAGTGTTCCTTAAGTGTCCCAAAATTGAATATTATTTGAATTTTTTCCTTCACCGAAAGCTCAAGTTCATTGTAGCATTCGAACCCACGAGCTTCGCCGCGGTATCCGACGTCACTTCCACTAAGCTATCATCGCCGTGAAGTGGCTGAAGGTGGTAAGTATACGATAAGCCCATGAGGCTTCTGTAAATGATTGTAACAGTTTATTACTCAACAAGTTAGTAAGTATATCCTAATAAGGTTTTAACTTAATAACCCTGATAACGTAATCAAGAATCGTAAACAATGTGTAAAACAAAGCTCATACATTTTTATGGCGTTGAGGATCATTTTAGGGCAACCGACCGGTCCTATAATAAACCAGAAGTAAGCGACGACACCGGTCTCTCAGTTATTCAGCAGACCGTTACATAGATATAACTCGTACTTTATATCCAATCTGATAAAATCGATTGAGTAGAGATAGTAGAGACCACAGATTTTACTAGATATTAACTCAAATCGCGGTTCCTAGATAGGTACAATTGTTTTATAGGTAGTTTTTGGTTGCCGTGCCAAGGCAATATAGCAGGCCCCGGTAGATAGGTTTACCAATTAGTAATATGAAAAGTTGTAAAGTTTTTTAATAAGCAAATGAGCTTGGATTTGTTCTCTGACTCGCCCGTAGGACGGTGGCAGAGCCGAAAGAAAGAGCAGAAAATAGAATACGCTTGTCCAGAAGCTTATTCATAATGGGCCTTGAAATTCCCTAGATTAGGAGTCAGGAAACATGTACGCCGGAAGCAGGTTCCACTCCTTTGCTGCTAAGGATGCAAAACGCGTATAATGTTAGGTGCACAGACCTATTATCTGTCTTTGGTTAGGTGTGTCGATAACGTACGGTGGGATTTTTTCCCGAAGGGTTGTGGAATGAACTACATACTCTAAAATATAGATTTATTTTCGATTTTTGTAATCAGTGACTCATTGCCGGCGTTCATTGAATCAGGTTTACATTTTTGAGCATTTTTATTGCAAATCAGCATTGATTATATCGGTTTTATTATTATAACGACGTTAATTTTGATTGATTTTATTGGTTCAAGACGAAAGCTGACTTCCATCATCATCATATCAGCTGAAAGACGTCCACTGCTGTACAAAAGGATCTCCACGATGGCCGACGTGTTAGACCATGTTTGACATATCAACTTACTCCAAGCCGTACTACTGATAGGACGATTGTGCAACTCGTAATCGTATAAAAAAATACTTTTCGAATAATACATTGTTTTGAGTTGAATCTTTTTTAAGCTGAAATAAATACACTGAATAAATATACCTAATGAAGTTGCACAATACGAAAATATAAAAATTCAAGGGTAAAATTTTAATCGATAACCGTGTAGATCAGGTCCTATCTTAATATATATAAATCTCGTGTCACAATGTTTGTCCTCAATGGACTCCTAAACCACTTAACCGATTATAATAAAATTCGCACACCATGTGCAGTTCGATCCAACTTGAGAGATAGGATAGTTTAAATCTCAAATTATAGTCGCAATTTTAATTTATTGCTAATTATTTGTCTGTTATTATTTGACAGTCGCAATTATCTGTTTACTCCAAATGATTCTAACAGATGTCGATACCTTTCGACTGGGTTGAGTAAGTAATCAATAGATGGCGCTGCTATGGTAAATCTACCAACGTGTCATATTTTTTTGGTCGCTCAGGTTAGTTTAAATGAAAAAAAAATAGGGAAAACCCATAAAAAATGTTGTTTTTTTTAATAATTCTAAATTGGTAATTTTCTAGGGAAATCGTCGGACTGTCATTATTTTCGTGATGGTTTAGATTCACAATTGCACCCGGTAGGTAGCGCTGGAATTGGGTTCTAATTTCAGAGCAGCACAACGTCTGCCCGGGCCACTAGTAGATTTATAAGAATTTATGATAAAAATATAGACATAACACATAGCTACTTATTTGCCATGCAATGACAAATATTTTGGTAAAATATTTTTTTCACATAGACTTTAACCTATGAATTGAATACGTTGACACATAGCTACTTATTTGCCATGCAATGACAAATATTTTGGTAAAATATTTTTTTCACATAGACTTTAACCTATGAATTGAATACGTTGACACATAATAGGAATTGATACCTAACTGGTAACTCGATACCGCTAGAAAAATATCGAATACAGTTCGATACTGACGTTTGTAGGTCACCAGTGTCTGTCCACTCCATTCACATCGAGGAGTACGACACTGGTTCGTTCAAGGTTACAGCTTTCACGATATCAGCTGGGTAACTTCAAATTGCTCACACACCCACGCGGTCTGCCTGCCTAGGTATCTACCTTAGGTATAACCTTTAACTTTTGGAATATTTCACATAATCGAAGTGTAACATACTCCTTGATGTAACTCTACAACATTTGATTCAGTGAAGTTTCACAAAATTATCTGAGGCCAAAACACGTTTTAGGCCGCTATGATAATAATTGAAGTGAGTACGGTAGGTACCAAAAACTTTGTTTCCTTCCTGTCTGTAAGTATTGTATATAAAACTACAGTGAAAACAAAATAATGAAAACGAAATCAAGAAACCATATCTTCAAGAAAATGTATTGGAACAAATTTTATATCTTGGAAAAAATAATTCGCTTATTTTTTATTGGTTGTCCAACGAGCACGTCGGCGTCGTTCACGGGGTCCAAAAGGCTCGGTGGCCGCGAGAAAGTAAAATACACACAAAAAAGTCGCCTGTCGAGTTTCTCCCGCCAAAACTGAGATCACTGACCGATTGACATTCGATAGACCCGCCCCGTACATCGGTACCAAGAAAACGACATGAGATGAGAATGCGCATTTTTTAATCACGAAAGACCCAACCCTGAGCCCACCTGTGCTGCGCGAAAATATATAATAATATATTATTGACTAGTCATATTACCGGTTCCTTTAAATATTAATGACTTATAATTAATTATGAAAGAGATGCGTAGGTACATACAGGTTATCGCCATTTGTACACGTAGAAAAAATACAAACTAACATATTCCTATATTTCTCATATAAATTCATGTTTATATTATCAGTCGATAGATAAGTACATTTCTTATAAATAATTATCTACACGGTGCATGGTCGCACATTTCCAGGATTACATCAATTTTCACATGCCGCTTATTTTCTTTCTCACGAATTCTACGATGACTATCGACTTTCAACCGGTTATCGAGACGATGAAAGGGCATTATATCCCATTATGTGTCTTCATTAATAAATTAGTTGGATAAACCATTATTTAGAAAGTTTGCGATGCCTCTTGGTCAATTGATCAATAATTCTTGGCAATTATACCGATTCCTTTAGAGATGTTTCCATATTCAATAACTAGAAAAAATATATGGAGGACAAAGATGGTTCATAGCTCAGTATAATACTCGTATTGTAACGTGACAAATTTATAGACTTCAGCTAATGTGATGTGTGTAATCTAAATGTAATGTAATCTAAAACCTACCTTCTGATGTAACATCAGTAGCTGACAAACGCTTGTAGAAAAGATAAATGTAAAGAAGTAAAAGTTATTATCCTGATATCGCCACACCCGGCCTTGTACTATGGAAACCAGATAACTAGTTTTATACTCACGCAATTTTGAATTTTTAAAATACACACATCTTTCAAAAGATCAAGTGCTTTGTCAGGGTCAGCAGTCAAGGCAACAAATCTACCTCTACTTGTCAATTCCCTTGAAAGCGTGTCGTAAAGTACATACATATCTATATAAGTACCCAATGAAACATTGAGTGATGTAGATATCCGAAAATTGTAGAAAATAACTTTATAACACGCATACATTCCCTTTTCCAATAATTAAAATGATAAAAACAAAATGAAAAGTTAAAATTCGTTATGCTAAATGATTACATCATTTGTTTTTATGCGTAATGACGTATCGGTTATTAAATCATGAATCGGTTGTTATCTTGAATCGTTTAAAGTAAAAATGTTCTCACAAAACATTACTTAACCCACTTCTGAAGCAAGAAATTTCTCAACTGGCCAATTACTTCAGAAGTCGCGAAGTGGTTTTTGGAAACCGCAGCAAGCAATGCCTGTAATAGTGTGATGTTGACATTGTCAATAAAATATACATAGTAGGTACACTGCGATGGGTACCTACATACCTACATAGTATATAATACATACAGTTTTTTTTTACGATAATGTGTAACCATCTATTATATAAATTTATCGTGTCACAGTTTTAGTTACCGAACTCCTCCGAAACGGCTTGACCGATTCTTATGATATTTTTGTGTATATTCGGGAGGTCTGAGAATAGGTTGTAAAGTATATTTCATACCGCTAGATCCCACGGGAACGCGGGTGAAACCGGGGGACAGCTAGTATTCATATAAAGAAGAGTTCACTTTATCTGCTTAGACATAAGGGTAGATTTTAGTTGTGACACTTACTGCGATTATATCATTATTCATAAAAAACGTTAAGATTTCCATACAAATGTATTAAACTTGTTTTTTCATAGACTACGGATGGAACCTATCTTAAATAATATAAAACACATTCCTAATTTCAAAATGTCTTACTTAAACTTATTTTTAAAATGTCGAGAGAAGTATATCAAACAAGATTTAATCATATTAGGTTTTATGCCTATTTATACGGGAAAATAATTTGAATAAAATGTCGTTTTACCGTGAGCGTTTCCCAATTGGATAAAAATCTTGTGGAACTTGTTTCGTTATAGTCAGGTGGTACTCAGATTGTTTGAAATTTTATTATAATGACATGAAATGATTAATATACCTAATATTTATTAAGAAAGCAATCAATATACAACACCTTTTTGTGACGACAGGACCTAAACAATTTTGAGTTCTAAACCGCTTATAATTACAAGGAATATTATAATTTATCACAACATTTATAATTGTATCAATTATGCAAGAATTAAAACCCTTTAGTGGCTGTTTTTAGTATAGAGAATTATATTATTATAGATGGGATACTTTATAGAAATACGCAGTTTTATGAAATGCACACACACACACACACACACAGCCTGTGCAAAGCAAATGTGACTTAACTAAGTATTAAGCCAACACAACAAGTCCACTTGGACTATCGACGAATAGCCTGGAGCTATAATTATCCGCTAATATGTATAAAAATGTTCAATTAAGAACAGAGCATATATCCCATCCAGAGACGTATGTTGATTATTAAAAAGAATCAAAGAACACCTTAACTCAAGGTACCAGAGGTCAGTGATTTCTTTTGCAACTCCTTATTCTACAGCCTGCATTTGCATGCGCAGTTTGTATAACTTATATTTCTTCACAGATAAAGGTTAAAATCGATTGTCTCATTGGTACAAACAAGGTTGCGAGTTATCGTATTCGGAACGCAGCGGGTTTGTTCGAAACCCGCATTCCGATCGGCGTGCCACTTGCGTGACATTTGCATTTGCGTACTTACAGCCTACATACAATATGCAAGTATTAATGAAGTTGTTGTAGATCCTATTTTAGGGACATCAAGGTCAAAGATCAATTACCAACTCATTAAAATAGCTCATAAATACTAAAATATTAGGAATGTCGTCATAACATTTCGACAAAAAAATAAAAGAAAATCGGAAACTTATTACATAACCTATAATGTATCTATTTATTTGATATTGCCAAACATGCTTTGAATACATATTGAAACCTATTTTACATACAGATAGGGTCGACATTATATTAATACACTGAAATATGTTGTTGGTGCGCCTACAATTTGCGATGTACCCAATTAAGTAATGTTCCATTATTTGAACACAAGCATCGTAATGCAGAAATGTTGTCAGTTTTATTTAATGGGTAATTAATAATGAACGCGATTTTTATTTGTGAAATTTGAGTCGCCATCCTGAATTGGGGCAATTTCCTAGTTATTTATTTTATTTTTATTTATTTACTTTTAGGAAGATTTACAGCCAAATAATTAATATAGTTAGACAATTAAAATTTTGTTCGATGCCATTAGAAATCTCCACCTATAAATTTCTGCTAAATGAATGAAATCACAGCAGATGAATGTTGAAAACCTAAACACTAACTGTTGCCTCGCGTTGTCAGTAAGAGGGTACCCTATTCCTGGATCCAAAGTAACTATACACATTTCATAAAATCCGTTTAGCCGTTACGTAGCTAAATGTCAACAAACATACACACAAACTTTCGCATTTATGATAATACATATCTAGTAGAATTATCTTTTTTTTATTCCACAAGTGACAACGAAGCTGACGGGTCACCTGGTGGTAAGTGACTACCGTCGCCTATAGACATTAGCAATACCAAGGGGATTGCCAATGTGTTATACACCTTATTACAATGCCTTAAAGGCAACTGGCTCTCAAGTGCAATTGCCGGAACACACCAACAGGTGCTAGGCGACAGATTTTCAACTTGAGGGTGGTAGCCAGCCAGTCGAGTACTACAAAGTACCCTACCACCGTGCTATGGTTTCCTCACGATGTTTTCCTTCACCGAAAGCTCAAGCCCATTGTAGGATTCGAACCCACGACCTTCGCCGCGGTGTCCGACGTCACTAGTCACTACCACTGAGCTATCATCGCCTAACACAATCATCAAAAATACCTTTGGAACTTGAAAATTTTTCAGTTGCATTTGTACCTGAATTAGGTACAACTGAAAATTGAAAATCATAACGCGACTCCCCTACTATTGATTTAGAAACTTCAAATAATAATGCAGTCCATGAAATCCAAACGGATAACGATGTGCAAAAGGAAATTGGCAATCAACACATTTAATTAGCATAGATTTAAAACGTAATAAAACATGAACTTATGCTTGGTTTCATTTCAACACAATTTCTAAGTTTGATACTTATATCTACTACTACCTGTCCTCCGCGGTTCCACCCGCGTTCCCGTGGGATCTTATCTTTTCCCGGGATAAAAATATAGCTTATGTTACTCAGGGATAATGTAGCTTTCTAATGGTGAAAGATTTTTTAATATCGGTCCAGTAGTTTTTAAGTTTATTCGTTACATACAAATCTTTCCTCTTTATAATATTAGTAGGTATAGATATAGATAATGATTCTTATGTCATATAGATTTTCCTCTGAAATGTTTGTGATAAGTTCAGTACATAATCAACACGTAACTTATAAGGCTAGATCTGAGCTAGATCAAGTTGTGCAACCACGCATGCGCCAGCAGAACTCGTCTACATTATGCGCTTACACTTAGGTACATGATGTAAAGACAGTCCATACAAAAAACATCCGTGTTATTTAACGGGTAAAGTCTTCATTAGAATAAATATAATGGAATGCGATAAGATTTATCTTATTACAAGATATAGGTGTTATAGGTACCTATAGTGTGACTGTGTGACCAGTCAAAATAAAAACAATATTATTTTCAAATATAGTTAATTACTATGATTTAGACGCAGATTTGTTGAAATAGGTTTATCTGCATCTTTATTACGAGCATATCTAATTTCTTATTGTCATCATCTATCTATAAACGTCCATTCACCTTAATGTGCAACCACACCCAATACATTCCATAAAATAAGGTCCGTGCCTTCCTCATCCAACTACCTACTTCTCGCTTGATAATTTATTTGCAATTTTATTTTGTTGCTACATTCAACATCAAAATGCGCACTCGATTTATTTTTCTCCTAGTCCCCTCAGTGCAGACACTTTATGTGGCAAGCTTGCACGTAACTGGTTGCAAACAATTTTCGCAATCAGTTCCTCCATTATGAGAATTTGCAGTTGAGCGGCGCGGGCGCAGGCAGATGGTCCCGTTAACGCGCGAAAGTGACGACTAATACGTTAAAACGTGCAGGAATTTCCGCTGGATGACACGAAAAATCTACTGAAATAGTCTCAAATGTGATCGCTTGATTTATAAGTCCCCAATGTCTAGGTTCTACTATTTCCTTGTGTGCTTAAATTTTTATTTGATAAACATTTAAGTTATGGTTTTTTTTAACGACACCAAAATTTTTTAAGTCATAAAATAGTCCATAAGAGTTATGTCCATAAGTCAAGTAATTTTTTTTAACACCTTGACTTGTTTACTGAGATTTAGAAGAGATATTACGAATCGCGATTCGAGTTAAATTCACTTTGCTAAGGAAGAACGAGAACTCATATAGGTCAATAATTATCCTATACATGAACTATTTACTTTTGAAACTACAATATTAACCTAATCTAGGGAAAATAAACCATTAACCAAATATGTAGGTACTAACACCTATATAATATGTTGTAGCTGAATTTATAGTCGAGCTATAATTACAATCACGAACTACTTATTTTAATTATAAGTTTTGACAGTGTTTAATGAACTTAACTTTATGTTTGCATGTAACCTTACCTACACGACCCACACAATAGTAATCAAGTGTTTTTGCGATTTTATACGTATTTCGTGACACAGTTCTAATTTATTTCGAAACATTGTCACTTTCAAATATTCGTGTAAAAGTATATCAAGCCGTATTTTACGGTACATATATTCAATTTGATATGAAGCAATGACGTGATCAAAACGCTGAAAACGGTACTCTCGCCCGTAATACGAGAACACTTGTAAGTCGTAAACCAGTCAAAAGCAAATTCATGTCGGAAAGAGATTTGGAATCGTTAAATGCTTAGGCATTGTTGTGTAAATATTTTATGTTTACCTACCTACATCCAACTATAATTTAACGTTGTGCGCTTTGTGGTCAATGTCTGTGCGTAGAAGAATCGGCTCCCTCAAGTCATTAAAAATACGGTAATGGAGTTTGCTACAAGTGTTAATGTTTTTGGCTTTACGATTTAACATCAACCAAACCATAAATACCAAACAACAAAAAATTACTGTTTCAAACCTTTATAAGTTTATAGGTATATAAGAGATGTTTAAAAAAATATATCGGTGTGTCAGAAACCCCGTTATATTGAAGTTACTAAGGAGCGTCACGGCAATCCGTTATCCATCGTTAATAATTGAACCTCAAAAATTATACGATACGCACTATTGTTTTATGGTGCACATGGCTAATACACTGATACGTCAATTTGTAACTGTGAATTAATAGCCTAGCGTGGGCGTGGGTAAACCTTCCACAGTTCACCGCAAATACCTACAGGGTACGAGCTAAAATGGGTAGAGTAGTATAGAGCGGTCCCGCAGTCCAGCAGAGGGTGCTATAAAAATGACTTTTAAATTGTATTTGAATTTACATTACCTACGACATGTAGTATTTTAAAAACCAAATCATGTTTTAAATATTCTACCATAAATATAGATTAGGGCCCCGTTTAAAGTTATTTACTTTTTATCGTTTGGAGAACTAATTGACTTTTATTTAGAGGTTCTAGAAATATTTTAAATGTCTCAAGTTATTCCTAAGGTAGTACCAGGATTTAACGTCATTTAATTTTTCTCTAATAATCTTAAACTTTAGTGCAAATCCAAGAAAGTATTATTAAAGAAGCTGGACTAATCTTTCTACTATAAAAACAATTGAAATAATTTAATCACGGGCAAGATATTGGCAAGCACACAATAATATAATTAAAAAAAAAGCAAAACTCCGACAGCGATCCATTGGATTCCACTTGGCTTGCTCAAAAGGTTGATTGTATAATCACAATATTATATTACTCAGATATAACTGATATTCTACATACCTATACCTTTAGACATTTCACCCAGAAAAACAAACAGTAAACCTACATAATATTTTTTTTTGGACAATTTTAATTTAAGTTCTTTTATTCGTTATTTTTCCAGTTGCCATGTTATACTTACGAAGTGCTCCATAAAAAAAAGGTGATTCTAAACAAGAAATAAATACATAGATAATAATGACCTAGAGATATTGTCTAGCATATTTGTAAGTAATTTTGTAAGAATTTAATGATTTATATATGAGCTCATCAGCTTACGTCATCTATGTGCAAAAAGTTTCCTTATAATGATCTCTAGGCGGATATATTTCGTTTTGATTTATACTGAATACTATTCTATAAGAAATATTTTTAATCCAAATAGTAAAGCTAAAACGCGTTGAAGTCTTTTCTTCCGCGACACATTTTGTTTTATTTTTTGGACACAACGAAACCGTATCGGGTTTCATTATTAAAATTTTATTACCTATTCATAACTTGAATCGCGAGGAATTTCTAATCAATTGTTATGCTATTGTTTGATTGGTACGGCCGTCCCACTTAAGAACCAATATTGTATGCGATGAATAACAATACTTATTGAGGATCTCGTCAAGACTATCAACACTACTGCAAAGTTATCCGAGATTATTTAAATAAACTAAGCAACACAATACGAGACAAACTGAAGAAAATTATTCATCAAATATTAGAACTGCTCTTCAAACTTGTTTTGTTGTAATATTGTGACGAAAACTGACTTCATTGTCACGGCCAAGGATAATCTGTAGTTATTTGTAATATTCTTATGCAATTTATGTTCAAATAAACATAAGTTGAAATGTGTTTTGTAAACAGAATTTAAAATATATTCGCTTGGCTCACTTAATACGAGTATCTAATATATACCTAAATACCCGTAGGTAAGAAATTAATAT
Organism: Ochropacha duplaris; assembly: GCA_951361185.1. NCBI lineage: Eukaryota > Metazoa > Arthropoda > Insecta > Lepidoptera > Drepanidae > Ochropacha > Ochropacha duplaris. The sequence goes on along the minus strand of OX592711.1, from coordinate 5,120,632 downwards.
AGGAACAGTCGTTCTGAAATGCTTACCAAAATGCCATGCCTGCGATGTTATTTTTACTTTGATGGCAATCGTCCTTTAGGTTTCTGCCAATTTCAAGCATTTTTTTTTCTTTTGTTATACTATTCACATCACAGTAAAGTTAGTCATCATCCTTAGAAGTATTTTTTTAAATGATTCCTTAATTTTTACTGTTCTATAAGCGAGTAAACTTAATCTTTAAACTTTTTGTTTTATAAAGTTATAAAAAGTTTATGTTTTATAAAGTTTACAAGGCTAATCTTTAAACACTTGTTTCTATAATGCAAGCTTACCAGAATGTGACACGTTAAATAGAAGCAGTGAGAATAGTTCATTCAATGTCTCTTACGATATATTTTTTGAGCAAATCTCAAGCCACAGTTACACTGCACTAGTTTACTTAAACAGAATGATTCAACAATGCGTGTGACCGTCTCCTATTGTAGTCTTTACAAGCATGTTCTGCCTCCTTTTATAATAGATAATCAACCTTATTTCATTGGTTTAGTGATCGTACTAGAGACGCAGTCGAGTTGGTTTGCTTTTGTCCCACGCAGGGCGGTTGGTTGTCGACAACGGTCAATGTTCCTTATATATAATCATATGTATATAAGATAAGTAGATATCTAAACATGCCTATGTCACAGAATGGTCAGTACAATTGCGATATTGCGAAAATTTCCACGTTTAGTAAACGCTTATCGAATTCAAAACAATGACCTCGTCATGAATACATTTTATTGAGAAAAATCACACATTTCCCATGGCTGTAAAACACGAGGCAATAGTTATCGAGAGCAGCTTTGGTGATAGCGATATTATAATTTGGTACGAAGATGCTCATTTGTTTATTTGTTTGGACAAAGCATTAATCTTTTTGTAAGAAAGGCTTTAGAAACTCCCACATTGTTGACAAAAATGCAAAAGTATAAAAATCACCTTGAACTTTTATTTAAAGGTCGCAAAACTCTTACACAATCAGTTCTGCTGTCCGTTTCAGTAATGTAGTAAAACACTTTTGAAATTCAGATGACACTGCATAGTTGACATGACAAGGCAAAGAATAATATAAGCGTTAGTTTTAATTATGCATTGTTTAGTGATATATATTTCAGAGGTCCTTGAAAACACATGCGTGGCGGAATATGGAGGGTACCTGTTTATATAAAAGGTTCAAATTAAATGGGTCATTGTTCATGGCCCCTATTAAAATATTTCGCAATGAGAGTTATTAATTCGTTAACAAGCTATTGTTTTTCATTTTCGTTCTACCTGAGTCGTTGCATCCATATACATAATTTGCAACGGACGGATAAACGCTCTTACTATTCAACACAATTATAAACAAAACAATAGAAACACATATGCGTCTGTTTCCAAAAATGGTTTTCGTAATTCGTTTCCTTCCTTATTAACAAGAGAAACCGACGTGCACAATAAAAATACGTAGGTGCACACGCATATAGAATTATAGGTAATATGTAGTTGAAAAGGCTTCGCTATTTACAAGATATACCTACTTTATCTATGTCTGTGCCAAATTTCATCCAGATCCGTTCAGCCGTTCTGGCGTGATAAACAAACATCCATCCATCCAAACTTTCACATTTATAATATTAATGAGAGAATCATAGATAAAAAATTGGTTCTCGCTCCGGCGGCGCGACGTTTTATTCCTCAAAGGGGATAATATAATATACATATAATATAGTGGGATCGTAGAAGGATCGTAGTCATTAGTGATACGCATACCTACGGTTAGTGACACATCTTGACAGATGATGCAACTGTGTTGACAGAAGGTATTGAATACCTATCTTAATTAAATATCTTTTAACAAAAAATAAATGCAACTCCAAAAAGGTTTGCACTATAAAATACCGATGTAGAAACTCTAGCCTGACCGCGTAATTAGGTACTATATTATACGCGCTAAATGTCCCCTCTGGATGAGAGAGATTACGTATTATATGGTCGATACCTCAATTGGGAGCACAGTTGCATCAGAAACGACATTTCTAACTGGTTTCACTACGAGTGACGACTAGTTCCTTAATCTACGTAACCGCACACCGACTACGGGGCCGACGCGATGGCTTCCATAGAACATTGTAATATCTATGTTAAATAACTGCATATTTATAGCGATATTCATTGGAAAAGGTGCTCTTGCTTATTGTTAACTAGCCGTACCTCGCAGTTCCACCCAAGTTTACTAACTTGAATCGCAATACATGGAATAATATTAGCTAGGTTGGTTAGTATTCAAATGACTGTGACATTGTTATATTTCCTACATAGGTAACAGAAGGTACATAGGTAACCTAACAGAATACAAACTACTAAAGTTGCAAACCTTTAGACATTCCACTCAATTAACGCCACAAATTAATAAACCAACCGAAATATCCAGGATCTCCGTAAACAGAAGAGTGATGGCCCCAGAGAAGCCTATCGTCATAAGAGTCTGTATGAACATCTAGCTTCAGACCTTGATCGTACTGATGATTGACTATGAAAAACAGAATATCTTCGTTATATTTTAACGGTTCCAAAGACCACAAGTGCCTTTTCTCACCAGAATTATACGAGCCCCACGCTTGTCTATCACCATACATATCTCGATTTACATCCAATTTTAAATACATATCAGTATCAATGTTCTTAATTTTATAAAACAACATATTTTGCTCCCAAACGGGAATTAACTTCCAAGACAATCTGTTGCTCGTACTATCATTGCCGTCTCCCCACGCGAGCCTGTCATTGTACCTATCCTTATGAACGTCCAGTTTAAGAGCCAACCCATCCTTTTTGTTTTTAATTATTACGTAATCGCCGTTTAATATCAACGTGAATGATCCGGGGAAGTAATTTCTAACGAGGTCACTTGCACCACTGTGCCAAAGTTTGTAAGCATATTCCATGGTGTACTTTACTTTATCCGTAAGCAATCTCGTAACAGTTTCGTAGATGAGCGAACCATTGTTGCTCTCCTGTATCGTCTTGCTTATATTCACTGCTCTATCAAAATCACCATTTATCACGCAATTGTACAATTCCTGTTTAATTTCTGTTGCATTCAAATAAGCTCTCCATGTGTCATATAAAGTTATGCCCAAAAGTGTCGATGGTAACTCGTAACCGGGGCAGAAGATGATCTGCTTACCTTCTAGTCGTAATTTCAGGTCTTGGATGTCCTTCGAATCGTCATTGAGTCCATACAGGACTACTTTTCCGTTCTTTTCGCTCACCATACGAAATATATCATTAGCACAAGTTTCATTGATGTGTGCTCCTAGTACAGTGACGATTGCCACAGAGTTGTCTTTGATGTAGCCACTGGTGTCGCATATGGTGGTACTTGACACGGGCACCCTGTTTGGTATTCTCCTGCCGGAGTCTGGTCCTCCGCTGACTAGTCGGAACTGAAGGTTGACATTGTAGCAGCCAGGGAATCCGCTCACTCCAGCTGATGTTATTATTCTACCTTCACCCCAGTAATTGACATGGTTCACCAAACCACTTAATGGTATTTTAACTAGTTTGCCTTCACCACCAATGTACGGCAGTTCTGAGTAAGGAAAACGCTGATCCACATTAGTACAATAGTTTGGGGATGGAGCTTCCCACCACTCGGTTTCAGAATTTGACATTTCGGTCATATTTGCCTAAAATAAAAAACATACATCAACACTTTTTATGATAAGTTGTATCTATATAATTAAAAATATATATGCTGTTCGTTTCTAAGCGCATCACTTGAGATCGGCTGGACCGATTTGGCATTTTTTTAAATATTCGCGAAAGTCCAAATTAGAAATTTCGGGGAAAACTGGAAGAGCTTTTTCCATAGATTTTTTTGGTCTGGAGAACGTCTGTTTGGGTTTTGGGTCAGCTAGCTAGTGAATAACATATTTTAAAGGAACAATAAAATAGATGTAAAAAAATATTGTGAAATAAGAAAAATAATTAATGAACTTACTTGCATTGTTCCTGTAGCAGAGCTAATGATTTTTTAATGAAAACCCCTCGTATATATTACATGGTTGCACTATATGTATGTACATTTGCTACGTTATCAGTTTCCCAGACCGCAATCATTTAAAAATAAATATCATTCCACCACAATAATGTGGTTTTTGATAAAAAAAAAATTGCTCGGGTTCGCAACTACTTCATTAAAGATACGTTTACGTTCTTCGGAAATTGCTCCGCGCGTGTTGAGTTCAAAACTCAGCAGTAGTGTGAATCTCAACTCCATTGGAATATGATCAAGTATATCTTTTTGGAGCTTTGTTCTACATGGAACATCCATAATTTGAGGTAAGTATGCTGAATATAACCATCACACTGCTGGTTTGGCAGAATTGTAACTTAATAAATTGTTGAGTATTTATATCTAAAAAACATTATTTTTGATTCTCCGATTCTCGGATGATGCGGTGTCATGTCATGAAAAGGTAAATTGGGTGTACCTGCATCCACCCTTACTGATAAAACATTATTTAATTTGACCATTTTCCAGGCAATATCAAACAATTTTTCGTTATTTACGTGACCATTTAAACAGCATTTTATAAGTAACGCCCATGATCCTAAATTGTTGATGGTTAAAAAATTGCGCGGTCTTTTAAGTAGCTAATTGTAATTAAGTAAAGCTAATTAAGTACACACATCTTACATCATTACATTTATAATTTCTTGCCCATGGCAGAATAATAATAAATACTGTAATAAAATTGATAATATAATTGTGGTGTTCTGCTTGTCTATATGTCAGCTTGGTTTTCAAGTGAACGGCTAAACAGATACTGATGAAAGATATTGCTTTTTTTATGAACCCCTAAGTGGCTTAAAAACTTTTTACACGTTATATAATATATATTAAGGGGCTCTGGACTCTCATGATAGCCACCCGTTTCGTTATGTTAGAAAAGCTGATAAAATATACATGCCGTATAAATAACAGATACAAAATCACGTATTACCTGGAAGGTACCTTTCGGATGACACCTTCGACACCAGATGGTTCATACGCGATTAAACCTTTTATACCTGTTATTCTACAATTTTAAGGTAAACTAGTGTTATAAAAGTGAGTGGGCACAACTTTTTGGCTAAAGTCGAAGCAGAACAAGAATCAAAACAGAACTGTCAGTCTTAAGTAAGTCGAAATCGAAACAATTGAATAAATATCAGATTTATGACAAAGGATATTCATGAGATTTTGAATCTTGTTCTTGGTAGTAAGAATGGATCCTGGAGAAAAAGGCCTACCACAAATATTGACGTTAGAAAGTTTTACTCAAAGAAAACATTTCATTATTTGAATGGTTAAAGTACTTCCGACTTCTCTCTTCATGATTATTCTTCATAGACAAAGTAGTAGCATAAGCTATAGTGCTGAGTAACAAAAATTTTCATCGCAGAAATCTTATAACTATCTACCTATAAAAAATAAATGATGTTATAGTACCAAAAAAATAATTTACCTACTGCAAAGGCCAACACTGCCCAGCTTATACAATGTGTAAGGAATTAGAAGGCCGTATGGATTTATGAAACTGGTTGACTAATTTGAATATAATTTAATATGCAATTAAACTGATTGAAGAACAAAAGAAGCTACCTACTTTGATAATTACTTCATATCGAAGTATTGTCCATGCATTTTTACTTATCTACAGTATACGTAGGTAAGTGATTCACACATTAACATGCCTTCAACTTTGTCACGTAAACATGTACCTTGACAGAAAGAACTACCTAAGTACTTAGTTTTATAAACAATTTCACGTCGAAAAAATAAAATTTGTACCTACGTATATCACAGAACAAATAAAAAGGTAGAAGGAGCATACGTAAACAATCGTCTCCAATGAAGTAAAGCAACGTGCACGGAGTTGTGTGCGTGACCTGCACTGCACGTACGTAATCCCGTGTGACTGGCGTCGCAAAGGAACGCGATTGGCTTCATTTTTCAAATTCGGCATCCTTTACTGTGCTTCACTTTAAGTGCGCGGGACTTCAGAAGAAGGTAGAAATAAAAAAGGTAGAGGTAGGTAGAAACCTACCTCTACCTTTTTTATTTGGTCTGATACCTATATATAATGATTAAGATATCTCCTTACCTCAGGGGGAGCAGCGAATTTCAGATTAGCGAGAGATCCATGCGAGCGACTCCGGTGCTCCTGCCTTATGCTGTATGAAAACGCACGTTCATTCAAATGGCCTTTCTTTCTATATATTCCTCCAGCGTCTTCTACTGCTTCCAGCCCCGTCATACTCTGAGCGGCTTTCATAGACGGCGGTGGTGGAGGTTTCGAGCGGCGAGGGTCCACCGTCGCGTACTGCAAGCGACCTCTGCCCATCGGTCCGGATGGATAGGCTCCTGGCGCTAAGGCTGCAGGCACTCGACCTCGGTGAGCCAACGTGGCCGGCCGAGCGTGCGGTAGCGTGGCCGCCGGGTGCGCCATCAGCACCATGGGGTGCGCGGCTGCCCAGGCCGGGGGAGCTCGCCCCAACGACCTGCCATTCATCATTGGCGCCGGGCCTGGCATCGTAGCGTACAGCTCGTCTGCCGACGCAGATGACTTTTTCTTTGTTTTTTTCGTTGTGGAAGTTTTCTTTTTAGTCTCCTCAGGCGGCGGTGGTGGCGGGGGCACGGAAGCTGGCCGAGTGATCTGTCGAGGACGCGGCGCTCGCGCCGGGTGTGGGATGTCATCGCTCGCGTCATCCCGATCGAATTCTCCGACCCATACTTTATGATTTTCATCCCCGTCGTAAACTTCCAATTCCTCATCAGGTTCGGCGGGTAGTTGATTGGGCGAACGTTCTGCTTCTAAGCGTTTGGCGTACGAGCTATCGGCGTACGCGTGGAAACAACATCTGACTAGCGCATTAGCGGCAGCCTCGCGGCGACAGATGAAGGCATGGCATTCTAAAACTTTGATCCCCTGGGTCCGACGCAGCACCGCCGCGAATAAAGGGGGACGTCGCGGCGCCGGCGCTCGTGCAAAGGGCGAATCCAAAGGCAAAAACCTCGGTGCGCCCTCGACGGTCACCCGGCGCACGGCCGCACAGTAATGAAGGCTCGATATAGGAAAAAACCTCGCCACTCTAGAACCACTCTCGTCTACATTCTCCAGTAAAATTCCGTTCGACCAGACCGACAGCCACGAGTCTATGCCGCCGCTCGTCGCACCCTTTTCCGGATACAACTCGCGCAAAGGTTCCTGGATGCCTTGAAGGCCATCCTTGCTCTGCTGGGGCACCGCGGAGCCTAGATACAGCACGCGGCATCGACATATCGGCGTCGACTCCATTGCGACACGGCGACACTGCACTATCACAACATGACACTGAATCACTTGGAAAACACTGATTACTACACGTTATTATTCGCTCGTTGTCAGGTACGTGCGGTAACCGCGACGCGGGCGCGGATCTGAGTGAGCGGAATTCAAGATGGCCGGTCGCGGAGCGGGACCAGACCTGCGGGGGGTGGCGGCGCGGGGCGAGGCCGCTATACCTGCGCTACGGCCTGCGCTTACGCACCTGTGAAGACGTCTCTACGAACGAGTATAGGTAGGTAGATGGATGGTACCTTGACGATACGATGTGCCGATGAACCGGCATTGTGTCAAACGAATCGTCGCGAATTCGGCCGCATTTCTCTCGACCGACGCGTCACCCACATCATCGACGTGACAGAATGTCACACTTTTTATTTTCTTACTATATCTAGTGAAATCTGAAGGTCGATTGGCCGTTAGGAGTTCATTTCAATCCATACTGTTTGATGTGTATCAATTATGTAGACAATTGATTAATTAAGAATATCCCCGTTAGTAGTAACAGTCGAAAGTAAATTTAAATTTGCATAATATACACTGCTTGCTACATAATTAAATCATTATATTATCCTAATTAACAGCATTCTTCGCTATCATTAAAGTATACCTACCTACCTATTTAATTCATAAGGAAATCCCAATCCCACCAAAAACATAAATGTAAAAAAGGAGAGCCAAGTTCAATACAATAATTATTCTCTGCTGTGGGCTTCGCCGCAAAAAGAATGGAGATCTGAGATTGACTGCCAAGTTCTATGCAAAATCCAAATATGTAGTCTAAGGGCGAACTTGGCTGGTTTTCCCATACGAATTACTAAACCGACGTACTGCAGCATTACACGCTGCATAAACCTTTTTGGTTATTTTAAAGAGGACTGGTATGGAGTCTGAAGACTATGAAGTCCTTATAGGTCAGATATCGAGAGACAACCGGACAGCAAGACGGCGCTCGCGCTTATGAGCGCGGCTGCCGCTCGCTCGGCCACGTTCGCGTCAACGGTTCGATTCGGTTGTCACAGCGCACCACCCACCCCGCCCGCGCCGCTCCGGCGTCACTCGGCGCGCGCGCGTCGTGTATATACCGAAAATCTAAATGCCTATTATTTTATCATTATTTATGAGTAGGTAATGATTTTACACTATTGATGTGCGCTAAATATAAAAATAATAATTAATCCCAGTTAATAACGTAGGTACCCTAAGTAATATTAGGTATTTATGTTAAGCGTTCATAATAGAATCTAATTATTTAAAAATTGCCAGTTTTTTATTTATTCCTTTGTATTCATCTAATTACCTATCTGCATACCAAATTTTAACTCTCTAGGTCATCTGGAACTAGGTTAGAGTTTTGGTCTATAGGTCAGTCAATGATAAAAATGAGGAATTTCGGACATTAATATCTAAATAACCGTTTGAGATAAGCTTATGAAATTTAGAACACATATGTAACTCGCAAGTCTCAATATATGAGCCAAATTTGATACGTTTATGTTAAATAGTTTTTGATTTATGAGGGGGTCAAAAGTGGCTCCAAATATTACACACGGTGCGGCTCGCCAGTTCTTTTTCTTGAACTCGGCTTGACATGCTCCCGCGTGTCTAGATTACCTACAAGACCAACTCATTTTACGTTCCCATATTAATGTTGATTGCAGGATTATATTTTAATCATTTTACGTTTATTTCTCACGCTCAAAACCTAAAAACCTTTGTAAATAAACAAAAACATAGATAAAATCCGTAACTGAGGACAACGGTAGCAAAAAAATACGTACGAATCGCGATTCGCCCGTGTACTACCTGCTTTACAGGTAGATCCCCATATTTGGAATATTTAGTTATTGTTATTATCCGTGAGATTTCTTATGGAATATTTTTAATACGGTAGGTAGGTATAGATATAGTCCTAAATTCTATTCACATACAACACTGTATAATTCAAAGCTTCAACTAGCGAAAATGCTTGTTTTCTGCAGTTAGAAATGCATGGATTGGGATTCGTCAAATCTTTATCAATATTCTAAAGTATTTTATAAAAGAATGACGAATTATTTTTATGTAGGTACCTACATATGGATACTAGAGATCACCATAGTTACATACAATAATTTATCGAGTCTCACTATGCTTGTTGTATTGTGGCGGCCACTAATTAAATAAATCCTAATTATAAGTGACTAAGGTGGTATTTCATCAACCTATCGTTAACTGTCCATTATGCTGATTCAGCCTCTAAACTTATCAATAGCTAACATTTGCATTTCACCACATATCTATAGTGATAATGAGATGATTATTAAACATATAAATTAAAAGCATAATCAAGAGATCTGTAAAGCTTCCTGTAGTGTCAATACAGAGATTTTCCTGTAAGTCAGGGTTATGCTGGTGTCTTGGATTCTAGACTTTTTTTATATACCACAAGTGACAATCAAGCAGGCGGGTCACCTGATGGTAAATGAATACCGTCGCCTACAAACATTATCAATACCAGGGGAATTGCCAATGTGTTGTACACCTTATTACAATGCCTTAATGCAACCGGCTCTCAAGTGCAATTGCCGGAACACACCAACAGGTGCTTGGCGACAGATTTTCAACTTGAGGGTGGTAGCCAGCCAGTCGAGTACTACAAAGTACCCTACCACCGTGCTGTGGTTTCCTCACGTTGTTTTCCTTCACGCTCTTTAAACGATTCGAACCCACGATCTTTACTGATCTGTCACTATCACTGAGCTATCATCACCTTTGCCAGTAATTGTGTAGATTGTTATCAGAGGCCTAGTTTTTAAGTGTTTACCAAGGACGTGAAATCAAGACATCCAATCAGATTTCCTGAATTCCTACAGCCATAGTTCATTCGACTGGATTTCTGCTAAAATACTAAGTTCTTCAACATTCACTTACAGTATACATGTTTATAATAGAAACGTAAAAATGACTTTAGTTATGGGGGCTGCTACCTAGATTACAGGCTTGCCCTAGGTTAGGTAGTAGTTTGTACTAAATTGTGACATTTTTCTGTTGGTATTCATTTCATTTTAGTAACCTGAATTTTAGTACAAATAAAATTTATTATTTATTATTTATATATGTTTAAGCAATTTTACTTGTACTAAAGGAAGGTTATAACATTGATATACACCAATATCATATATAGCTTATATATTTGTTTTAAAATACTATATATTCAATCACCCACTTAACTCCTATGCATGGTCACATACAGTAGACAAAACACATATTCACGCATTATACTTATCAAACAATAGGGATGTTGCCTTATTTATAATGCCTTAAAGGCAACTGGCTCTCAAGTGCAACTGCCGGAACACACCAACAGGTGCTAGGCGACAGATTTTCAACTTGAGGGTGGTAGCCAGCCAGTCGGGTACTACAAAGTACCCTATCACTGTACTGTGGTTTCCTCACGATATTTTAAATAAAAATTATCTAACACACCAGTGTATAAAACACCTAAAAATACTCGTAAATAGCGAACACTATGTAAAATTCAACCATTTTATGATCTTTAATAAGCAATTGAACAATAAAGAGTAGATCTTTTGATGGTGTATATTTATGACGTCACAAGCAAGTATTTCATACAAACCTCCATGTAAACTATCGTTTTGACAATTCATAAATGATTTGATATGTCAGTCAACATCCCTAATACAACTAGTTTTCATACAAGCAATGTACACTACAATAGAAATCATATTTGCATATTTTAGCCAACAATTAATGTTAATATTGAATTCTTGCTAATATTTCGTCACCTTGAAATTCGGCTCTTCGCTGTGTTGTGGCACTTTTCGCTTATGTATTATATTTTGTATCTGAAACAATAAGTTAAGTTATGATTTCCATTACAACAATATACATACAAAAATATAAAGATTTATTATTTGGTGATACCTACGTCACAAATAAATATACATCGGTCACGTGATGCAGTTTTTTACAATACAATGAGAATAAAAAAAAATTGTTGGTATTGTACAAGATAAACAAAACATTATTGGCAGGAATCGAACCTTGTTTTTTATATATTATATATTGCATTTTATTACCATTATTATAATTAAAAATCTCAAACCTTACAAGGGTTGTTTATATGACAAATCAATGGAAGGCAATGATACCACGGCGAAGGACGTGGGTTCTAATCCTACGATAAACTTGGGCTTTCGATAAAGGGAACCTCGTGAGTAAACCACAGTACCTACGGAGGTAAGTTACTTTGTAGTACTCGACTGGCTGGCTCGACCCTCTAGTTGAAAATTTTTCGCCAAGCACCTGTTGGTGTGTTCCGGTAGTTAAACTTGAGAGCCCGTTGCCTTCAAGGCATTGTAATAAGGTGTACAACACATTGGTAATCCCCTTGGTATTGCTGGTGCGACGATGGTGATTGCCTTGGTGGCGACGATAGTCACTTACCATCAGGCCTGTCTGATTGTCACTTGTGGTATAAAAAAACCGGTCAAGTGCGACTCGCGCAACGAGGGTTCCGTATAAATTTTGTAGTTTTTTTAATTATTTTATTCTATTTTTAGTATTTGTTGTTATAGCAACAGAAATACATCATCTATGAAAAATTCAACTGTCTAGCTATCACGGTTCATGAGATACAGTCTATTTTTGGTTTTTTTTTATGTCAATAGGTTGACAAACAGGCAGACATTTGCAATACCAGGGTGATTGCCGATGTGTTGCCGACCTTGAAGAGCTCTTTTTACGCCTTTTTTGAATGGTGACAGACAGACAGACGGACAGTAGAGTCTTAGTAATAGTGTTTCTGTTTTTACCCTTTGGGTACGGAACCCTAAAAATGGAATTGGGCATTACGTATGTATCATGATATAGATGATTTGTTAAGATGTATTTCTGTAATTTTGTCAACGTATAGCATTTATTGTCAACGTAAAAAATTTTAGTTAGGAAGTATGTTTACCTGTTGCCATTCCCTATCGAGTTCTGCTTTTTCGCTCTTGTCTTTAGTCTTCCTTGTTTTGCGTCCATCTTGTGTCTTTACACCGTATTGAAAGGCGGCTTTGGGTAGAGCCTCCTTACTACTCATGTATGCAGAGTATTCTTCTTGAGTGTCGAAATCCCATCGTCCTATGGAAAATCATTAATTCATTCATTCCTTGTATTTTTTTATAACATTAAGATCCTATCCTACTATTATAAATGTGAAAATTTGTATGTTTGGATGTCTGTTGTTCAATCACGCAAAAACGGTGAAAAAATTTTTGATGAAAATTGCCACACAGGTAGATCATATTCTGGAAAAAGACATAGGATACTCTTGATCCCGGGAAAAGATAAAATCCCTCGGGAACGCAGTTAACTTAATATTGACTAGTTTTTGGATTGGGTCGTTTTTGCTAAAATATGTCAAAAAACTAAAATAATCCTGATACTCACCAATAGGTCCCTTCTTATTTCCAGCATCCATCTTTGTATAATCCACTTCATCATCCGAGTCATCAATAGCGTCGTCCATTTCACGAAGTCCCGGGTAACACTCGGCATAGCCTTCGGGTTCCGCCGCCAGTCGCGAGAGCAGTGCCGCTGACCGTTTGTCTCGCTCTTCTGCTGTCGCCAGCGTGCGACGTGGTAGTGGACCAGGCCCTTCATATTAGATGTTCATTATAACAATGTATAATTAACAACGTGATGATAGCTCAGTGGTGGTGACGTCGGATACTGCGGCGAAGGTCGTGGGTTCAATGAGCTCGAGCTTTAGGTGAAGGAAAACATCGTGAGGAAACCATAGCACGGTGGTAGGGTTCTTTGTAGTAACCGACTGGCTGGCTACCACCCTCAAGTTGAAAATCTGTCGCCAAGCACCTATCGGTGTGTTCCGACAGCTGCACTTGAGAGCCAGTTCCCATCCAAGCATTGTGTGCTTACCACATTCGACCGCATCATCACAGCTCAAATCATTGAACGGATTGCGCTGAAATTTGGCACGCAGATAATTATTATGACGTACCTAGAGAAAGGATTTTCCAAAATTTTAGGGGGTGCTAAGGGGATGCACCGTGGTTAAATTTGTATGTAGAAACGGGATCGCGTGTGTGAAAGTTAGTATATAATAAAATAATTATGTAAAGTACCCTCTTCTTTGTCGGCGTCGAGCGGTTTGTCGAAGTACCCGGAGCGCGGGCGGTCGTCGCGACGCTCGGCGCGTCTGTCGCCCGCCGCGTATTCACCGATCTCACCGTATATTGAGTCCTCGTTGCGTCCCTTCTCTGTCGTTTTATCCTGAACACGGTACAAAAAACACCCGATATAAATATTTGGACAACGCAAGTATAATATTTTATTACTCTGCACCACAGGACAAATAAAAAGATAGAAGAAGCGTACGTAAACGTGTCTCCAATAAAGTGATGAAGTGGAGACTATTGTGCAGTACGTTATCCCGCATGACTCAACGTGAAATTCGGCTTCCTTTTTCAAATTCGGTTTCCTTTACTGCGTGTAGGTATATGTAAGTATCCACACTACAAATTCACATACACTTTTAACAGGGTAACAATAACACATAATTACCTTAGTCTTTTTCAACTTCCTATGTCTGCCATGTCTCAGATATGAGAATATTTGCGACAATTTATCGAGGACTACATCGTTAGCGCTGGCCGCCGAGCTTCTTTCGTCGGGTTCGGGCACGTCCGCCTTGCTTCGTGTGAGCGTCGTCGGTATATCGCTATCTATCGTTCCTTCCTCTTCTAACTCAACTACGTACGCCATCCGACCGGGCGCGAATAATTCGTTGCGTGTAACTTTCTTGTTTCTGGATGTGGGAAACATAATACGATTAGATATTTTTTTACTCCCGATGCAAATGTACAGAAAAACATTACGGCGCGTTACATGGGGGAAGGGGGGGAGTCAAAAATCTCCAAAAATTGCGTTACGTAATACTTGAACGCTCCCTAAATGATAGTGCTGTATTTTTTCAGAACTATAACTAACACGTAACTCGTGCAAATTACAATAATTACCCTAGAAATGTCGAAAACAGTAAATGAAGTCGACATATTGTCCAAACATCTAAGTATTAACGATATTCAATTAGCATGAGTTTATTGCCGGCTCTTCTCAGCAAAAGCAACCTTCCGAACCGAGCATTTAGAGTCTTGACTATTCATAAGTGCCTGTGAAGGCCTATTTGGATGAATAAACAATTTCATTTCATTTCACCTAAACACATAACTGTGTTCAAATTATTTATTTGCATTTCACTATGTACACTATAGGATTAGGAAATGCTGTCATATAAGTATCTTAAAAAATAAATGTATAAAATATACAAATAAGTACTTACTTCTGTTCAATTATCATATTGTAGATGTTCTTCCCAATAGTCGTTTTAAAGACTATTTCTTCTTCCTGTACCTGAAATGTTACTTGAGGTCATTGTTTTACCATCATCACCACTTTCTACCATACAGTGAGACATCAATTAAATGAAAATGTAATAATTTAGACTACCACATGTTTTAGGTTGGTTTTGCTGAGAAAAACTGGCAATAAACTCAGCAATTGCTCTTTTAGCAACTTAACATACAATACATAATTATTTATCTAGTATCACTGATAATATTTTTATAAAAAATCATGCTAAGTGAATTCAACCTGGTATTGCTAGAACCTTTAGGCGACGGTAATCACTTACCATCAGGTGACCCACCTGCCTAGTTGTTGCCACTTGTCACTTGTGGTATAAAAAAAACCTTCAGGTCACATTTAATATCTCTCAAGTCTCTCTATCCTCATCTCAAAGATATCATCATCATATCAGCCAGAAGACACCAGGCCTTTGTCCAGTCCACACCTGGACAAAGGCCTCCAATGATATCCACGATGGCCGGTCTCAAATAAATGATCAGTTTAGATACTTACAACTACTTCTTTCTTTTCCTTGACAGGCTCAACTGGTACTGACACTAATCTTTCCATTTCTTCTTCTTGTTCTAGCTCCTTAGTTTGAATCTCTGAACGCACCTAAAACAAATGCACCAGTAATTGAAAATTTTTACCTATGTTTGTCATATGGAAACTGTAGTATTTAGCATTATTTTTGTTGGGCTGTTACTGCTATCAGCATCTTGATTGGGCCATATTGCAGTTTTATATTAACAATACATAATCATTGTTTGACGGGACTGTTGGAGTGGTTGGTTAACTAACACACTACTTATCACGCCGCAGGCCTGATTCCCATCCATGACAGACATTTGTGTGCATGAACATATCTTTTTGTCCTGAGTCTGGGTGTAATTATTTATTTAAGTATGTATTTACAACAAAAAAAAGTAGTATATCAGTTACATGGCTTTCATATGACAAGCTCTGCTAGTTTGGGATCAGATCAGCCGTGTGTGGAAAATGTCCCAGAATATTTATTTATTGTGCAAAAATAGAGAGTATTATGGCAGAGACTAAAGGCTTCATACCAAGGTATGATATATGTTTGTGTCAAGTTTAATCTCATCATACATACACAAAATATAATATTAGTAGGATTTTTATCTGAATGTTATTTAACATACCTTCTGTAACAGTGCATAATCCAAACCTTTCACCAAATGAGTGTGCTCCATGTCACCACCAAGATATTTGGATTCCTGGAATAGATAGATAGATAACTCTTTATTTTACCTACACCAAAAACAACAATAAAAAAATAACAAGATACTTATATGATACAATTAGTTGTACAATGGATGGTCTTATAGCTAAGAAGCTATCTGTTCCAGACATACTAATTGACTGTATTTACTAACAATTTAAATTTTTTTAGTCTGTTTAATAGTCTGAGTCCAGTAAAACCATATAACCTTAAGCAAACATGAGTTCATGACTAACTCATACACTAATGATTTATTTTCAATAATGAGTTTTCATTTACCATCCAATTATGACAATAATTGCTAAATTCATTTTATATATACTCCAGTTAGAAAGAACTTAATGTTAATTCAATATAATTATGATGTTTTCTATGTCAGTCTATGATAGAGGTATAATACCTATTATTTAATCTCATCTAAATATAGAACTACTAGAATTATGTCCTATAAACTTTGTACAACACACATACCTGAATCAATTGCCTTCTTCTTTCTTTGGCATCCATTCCTGACTTCAGATCTGGAGCGACAGCCCTGGAAATTGAAATTTCAAACACAAATTGAAAAAAATATTTGTTATTTATTTACAGAATTAGTATGAGCATGATTGTAAATCAATCATACTATGTATTATTTGATTTAATATTAAACTATTTTACAAATTAGTGTTACATACAGGCCATTAGTAATCTTCTTATAGGCCTTATCAGGGTAGAATTTGAATAAACAAGTTTAGTTTCATTACTGTTATATTGTGTGTGTTTTGAAAAACAAAACCAATTTTATCTCACCTATAAGCACTACTGGTATTACTAGTGGGATCAGCAGGCCCAATTTCATTCATCCCATCTCTTCTTTCCCGAGCTCTGTCTCTATACTTCTCAGCCAGCTCGGCTAATTTATTGTCCTCTTGCTTCTTTAAAGCTGCATAGTATGACTTCTTTTTACGACGAAGTTCGCTTTTGTTCTCAGCTGGTGGAGGCATAGACCTAGTTAAAATTAATAATTTAATCAGTAGGATCAGTGTAGTTGTTTTGTACGTATGTATGTAAGGTCTATGCAAACAGCTTGAAACTCTATATTTAAACCTTATTTGCAATATTTGGAAGGCCTAACTCCAAATCTAACATTCTAGGATACATAGATATTTATTTTATAACTAAATAGGGTTGGCGCAGGATTGACTTTGGAGTATGCTCTTGGACAAGTACATGCATACACAGCATGGAGATACTTAGTGGACAAATAATCATTACCCCGCATTGGCCATAGCCTCCCTGACGGAACCAGTAGGATGGGCGCCCCCAGACGGCGTGGCCCTCGGGGTCATCAGCAGCTTCCTAAAGTCTTCATTTGTAAGCCTCTGGGAAGCAGGAGTGTCCTCCACACTTCGTTCATCCATAATGTTGTAGTTTAATCTTGAACCGGCTTGGCGTATGTAGTAAAATCTTACTATGCTATTTATTTATAAGGTCTTATTGACCAGTAAAGATTAGAAAACAAAACATTCGCCTCCTACAAAACTACTCGTCGTTTCATTTCATTTTCATCCTATTTTTTTTTTATCGTTTTAATTCTTGACCATATGTACATAGTCTTTCAGTCGCATACATTTTCAGTTTTAATTTATTTACAGTAAATGTGATATAACATGACTGTATCACGTTATATCACATTCACTGTAAAGTTTAGTCCTCGTCTATACAATTCTAGTAAGGTTTTAGTGAAATTAGCAGCTGTTCCACTAAAACTTTTCATGGACTTTTTGGGGCAATCTGAAACGTCCACGATATACGCTTACATTTCATTTCACTTCACTTGTGCACTTAGATGGGTCTGTATTAAACAAAACACCACCGATATTATATGCCTCATAGACAGATTACGTAGTTTTAGGACTTTTTGGCGGGAACTTGCGAAGTGACGTTGCATTTTCGTTATATTTTCATTTAATTGGTGTATTTTGAGTTTTATTGACTAATATCGGTAGTATTTTGTCCGATAAAGATCAATCTAAGTGTACAAGTGAAATGAAAGCGTGTTTCGTGACTTTTCAGTTGTCCCAAAAAGTCCGTGAAGTTTTAGTGAAACAGCTACTAATTTGAAGGAAGACTAGACATTACAGTGAATGTGAGAAAGTGACTATAACATAAAATAAGAAATTAAAACTGAAGAAAAGTGTACGACTGAAAGACTTAGTATCTATCGTCATGACTTAAAATTTTAAAAATGTACGATTTATTTCGTTCCGAGATTTCTTGGCTCGGAACAATAATGTTAGTTATTGTTCCGAGTTTCTTGGTTTTATATAGGTAGGTACTAGCTACCAAAGAGTATGTAACCACTTCGCTTAAGAGGCGGGACTCCCATAGAGAAAATTTATATATGAAACGTGAGCTACGCTCGTACTACCAATATAGAAAAAGAAAATTCATTCGGTGACATCTGCCAGTCCGGATATTTTTTTTTTTTTAAAGAAGATTTTTGGCCTGGTAGCGTGACCTTTAAGCCATTTCTTTATTTTAAATATTCATCTTTTATGTTTAGTCACGTTTTATTGTCACTTTCACTGTAAAGTCTAGTCCTCGTCCGTACAAGTCCGGTCTAATTTTAGCGAAATTGGCGGCTATTCCACTAAAACATTTCATGGACTTTTTGGGACAACCTGGAAAGTCACGATACACGCTTTAATTTCATTTCACTTCACTTGTGCACTTACATTGATCTTTATTGGACAAAACACCACCGAAATTATTCAATAAAACTCAAAATACACGAATTTAATGAAAATAAAACGAAAACACAACGTCACTTCGCAAGTTCCCGCCAAAAAGTCCCCAGTCCGGATAACATGACAATTCAACAAAAGTGTTGTGCGATGATCATAGTGCGACTATATCGATGTTGTCGATATTTTCTGTACGTTACCGACCTACGATGCAATGCGTTTTATACCTAGCAGACTTGTACAAGATTGACTAAACATTTTTCTTAGGAATGTATATTTAGTAACAAATATTATGCTAAGTATTTTTTTCCCACTCCTTACAAAGTTTGCATTTGTAAAAAAATATTTTATTTTTACAAAATTTTATCGGCCTCATATGGTTATTAATATTATTGATGAAATGGAGACAAGATTGTAACGTCATGTACGTTTATAAAAAACGCAGAAAAAATTGTCGATATCGATATGGACTTTTGTTGGTTGACAGAACAACACTAGTTTGCAAATTCTTAAGAAAACAAATCGTTTAGAACTATTTTAAAATAGTAATACGACAACAAAATATAGTAATTTTAGTAGAAATACAATGTACCTTGCCTCGTCCAGTGGAAATTTTGCCATAAATATTCGTTTTCTATGTTCACTTTCTCAGACTTAATCCCACATACTTCACAACTTTTATAATGCATATTTAGTTACTACCTTTACTGGAACAAAGTAACACACATTTACACTCTAGATAGCAGTGGTTATTGATATAAAATGCACGTTTTTAACATGAAAATATACAATATTCTTCCTCTAATACTGGCGGACCGATGACAATGACAACCTTCTAAGAAAGAGACAAGTTTATATGTTAGAGTAGTTCAGAAAACGCTGCCATCTTGTTTCGCGCCTGTTTCAAACATTTAAAAATTTATATGGGAGTTGCGTATGACTGCTAGCTGCTAGCTAGCTACATATCAGTAATCTGTGGGGACTTTTTGGCGAGAACTTGCGAAGTGACGTTGTGCTTTCGTTTTATTTTCATTAAATTCGTGTATTTTGAGTTATATTGAATTATTTCGGTGGTGTTTTGTCCAATAAAGATCAATCTAAGTGCACAAGTGAAGTGTAATGAAAAGCGTGTATCGTGAGTTTCCAGGTTGTCCCAAAAAGTCCATGAAATGTTTTAGTGGAATAGCCGCCAATTTAACTAAAATTAGACCGGACTTGTACGGACGAGGACTAGAGTTTAAAGTGACAATAAAACGTGACTAAACATAAAAGATTAATATTTAAAATAAAGAAATGGCTTAAAGGTCTCGATACCAAGCCAAAAATCTTCTTAAAAAAAAGTTATCTGTGGGTAGGTACTTTGGGTAGGTAGATAATAAAAAATATTAGTGATTGATTCTCGGAACAATAACTAGCATGGAAGCCGGGCTAAAATAAAAACCGAGTACTATACAGTTTATTCATTTATGTCAATTAGCATATCGTGATGTGGGAATGAAACAAAACATGGCTGTTTGTTTTTATTATTTTTGAACGTGTCACAAGCAAAATGTCAAATGGTCCTCTTTGGTCCTCCTATAATGCTAACAAATAAAGTGATGTAAAAATGGTTATCGATAATTTCAATACTGTTGCAGATTTCCTAATGATGGTGAAATGAAAATGAAATGGAGTCAGTGCATTAATAGGTTTTTCTCATACAAACTTCCACCCCCTTTTCACCCCCTTAAAGGGTGATTTCTAGGATAAAAACTATCCTATGTTTTTTCCCGGGACTCCAACAATCCCTATCCGAATTTCATCTAAATCGGTTCGGCGGTTTAAGCGTGAAGAGGTAACAGACAGACAGACAGACAGACACACTTTCGCATTTACAATATTTTATAATTATAATATTGTTAATATGCGTGGATCCTATCAAAGGATATTTAAATAGCAAATTGAAGATAAAACATATTTATTTCGTTAAGACGTACAGACAGTGACACACAATAATAAATCAATCAAATACACTAAGGAACCAAATTCAAATCTAACCATAGATATATATTGAAGAAGTTCTATATAAATCACTACATATTCTTCACACACCTCCTTGATTTTATAGAAAAAGATTAACGAACATAATCGTGCTTGCTAATATTATAACATCAATCACATTCAATTAAAAAACAACAAACAAAATAAAACCATGTGCATAACAAACAAAACACCATCATACTTAACTATACAACATTTAACATAGTTCTAAATTTTTGAAATTTTGTTTTACCTAACGACTTAGTTAAAATGTCAGCTACCTGGTTTTCAGTATCTATCTTTGTTACATTAATAATACCTTTCCTTCCATAATCATACACAAAATGATAGCTGATGTCAATGTGCTTTGAATTTTTGCAAAATTTTCCATTTTTAGAAAGACCAATTGCACCACTGTTATCTTCATAGATGTTTATTGGCTTTCTGATCTCTACACCTAAATCACCAAGTACTCCTAAAATCGGTAGGACTTCTTCGACACAATTAGCCAATGCATAATATTCTGCATGAGTAGAAGCTCTTGAGACAATTTTTTGCTTCTGCGACTTCCACATAATAGGATTATTAAATAATCTTATAACAATTCCTGTTGTAGACTTCCTGTCATTTTTATCTGCAGCCCAGTCGGCATCCACAAATGCATCAAAGCTTGTATCAAACACTTCATTATAATTTAGTTTAATATGTTTGGTCCCATATAAATATTTCAAAATACGTAACGCATATTTATAGTGGATATCGCTGTAACAATTCTGAAAGCGACTTAAATAATTCACACTGTATGATACATCCGGTCGTGTTCCACTTGCAATATATAAAAGAGCACCTATTAAATTTCTATATTTCAGGTTTCCATTTAATTCGCCAGGATTTAGTGACAAATTTAATTCCATCGGTGTTTCAAACTTCTTTGAATCTTTCACACTATACTTCTCTGCCAAACTTTCAATATATTTTTCTTGACTTAGTGTCATTTTCTTTTCTTTAGGTTCGTATTTTATATCAATTCCTAGGTACTGCTTCACATTTCCCAAATCTTTCATACGAAAGCGATTACTTAAAAAATCTTTGACTGTTTTTATAGATTCATAACTCTCACCACAAATTAAAATATCATCCACATATAAACATAAGTATATATTAACGTTTTTCACACATCCTGTATATAGACAATAATCATAGTCTGATCTCTTAAAGTTTATACTTATCATAAATTCATTAAAACATTCGTACCAATCACGTGGACTCTCTCTTAACCCATAAAGTGCTTTCTTTAGCTTACACACTGTGTTAGGTTTGACATCGTAACCATCAGGTGGGTATATATAAACTTCCGATTTAATATTACCATTTAAGAATGCGGTTTCAACGTCCATCTGTTCTATATTCCACCCATTAACAGATGCTGTAGACAATAAAGCCTTCATTGTAGTCATTCTTGCAACAGGCGAGTAAATTTCTTCATTTTCTTCGTACATCTGTTGAAAACCCCTAGCTACGACACGTGCTTTATATTTTCCATTTGATTTAATCGTATAAATCCATTTCACATCTATTATTTTCTTATTCATTGGTTCTACCACAAGTTCCCACGTATTATTTAGCTCTAAGCTGTTAATTTCATCTTCCATTGCCTTTTTCCATTTCTTTGCCTCTGGAGAATTAATTGCTTCTTCATAATTATCTGGTGTTAAGGCATCACAAATATTTACATAAACAACATGATCCTTAAACTTTTCAGGTAATCTTCTTTCTCTTGTAGGTCGATTCTGTACACTCACCTCCTCAATCTTAGCTATCTTTCTTCTCTCTAACCTTTTTTTCTTCATATTCTATACTGTCATGAAATTCTTCATCTTCTGTTGCTTCATTATTTGTTGAACTATCATCTTCATCTCTGAACTTAATAACTTGAGCTTCTTCTTTATTAATAAATGTTACGTGACGAGATATTACTATCTTCTCGTTGACTAAGACTCTATAACCAGTATCTGTGTATCCTACAAGTATACCTTTAACACCTTTTTGATCTAACTTTGTCCTTGTTTCTTCGGGGATTCGAACAAAACATGGACAACCATACATCTTCAAATTACTTATATTAGGTCTTCTACCAAACATGATTTCGAACGGTGATTTCTTCTCTAAAGTATTAGTCAGTAATCTATTACCTAAGTAAGTTGCTGTCATGACAAATTCTGGCCAATAAGATTTACTTATCTTGGCTTCTGACATCAAACATCTTGCTCGATCCATCACAGTTCTGTTAAACCTTTCAGCTACTCCGTTTAACTGATGCGTATAAGCAGGACCAGGCTTAAGATAAAAACCTTCTTGTTTCGCTAAATCGTAAAAATCTCGGTTTAAATATTCACGCCCGTTATCACACCTTACTTCTTTCAACCTTTTGCCTGTCTGTGTTTGCATCATATTAATATAAGACCTGAAACAGTCGAAAACGTCGCTCTTATTTTTAATAATACATACCTGGGCATGTCGACTATAATCATCAATAAATGATACGAAGTATCTTTGACCATTATATCCTACTGGCGTTATGGGCCCGTTCACATCGGTGTGAACAATTTCTAGTACTTCTGTCGCTCTTCGTCTATTGTTTTCAAACGGTAAATTTGTCATCTTATTCATTAGACAAATTTCACACTGAATATAACTTTCGTCTAAACTTTCAGGTAACCCATCTAATATCTTGTATTTACACATTTCTTTCAGTTTTGAAAAACTAGCATGGCCAAATATTCTATGCCACTTCTCTTTATTTGACATTGAACTATCAGTTGCGTATGTATTAACATTTTTATTATCTAATATTTTTATTTTCCCTACTAATTCGTACAATTTATTTCTTTTCCTAGCTACTGCTACTAACCTGTGTTGAGCAGTAAATATTTCAGCAACTTCATTATGAAACTTAATCATTTTATGTTTATTTACAATAGATGAAACGCTCAACAAATTTCGTTTCATATTTGGTACATAATATACATTATCAACATCTATATACTTTAATTTATCACCTACTTTACATGACATCTTTATTTTGCCTTTTACCTCGGATTTTAGACTAAAACCGTCACCAACCTTGATGTTTACAGGAACATGCAGCTTCTCATACTCACTAAAATATTTGTCGTCATTTATAATATGGTCACTGCATCCGCTATCTAAGAGCCATGTGACAAATGTTTCCTTTTCTGCCCCAACCGTCAATGCAGCTTCGACTTCTACATTAAAACCGCATGTTGAGTTACTGTATCCATTGCTGCCTCCTCTTCTGTACGTTCCTCTACGTCTACCACGAAAACCACGTCCTCTGCCCCGATGATACTCTCCTCGACGATGGTTTGTCACTTTTGGACAATCTCTTTTATAGTGTCCTAAGTGACCACACTCGTAACATCTATTGTTCTCTGTGTCTGTTATAGTTTTCGTTCTATAGCTTTCATTACCCTGCTGATACCGATTGCTTGTGCTTGCAAATGAAAGCGGTTGTTCCCTTTCCTTTTTCTTGTGATCCAATAATAACTTTGACTTAACGTACTCCACTGTTTGATCAACTTTCGGCATTGCATCTATTACATTAACAATATGCGAACAACTCTCGGGTAGCGCTAAAAGTAAATAATTCAATCTATCTTCTTCTGAAATTACGTCACCAGCATTCTTTAACTCATTTATCTGTTTTTCAAATATTTGAAGAAATTCTGTTGGATTCTCTCCTTCTTTCAATTTTGTTTCTAATATTTTCCTCTTCAATAATAATTTGTTAGCACATCCTTTCGTGATATATGTTTCGTCCAACTTCTTGATCATATTAAACGCAGTTTTCTCATTCATAATTATATCTAATTGGCTATTGCTCACGGAATTCACTATATAATTTTTCGCCTTGAGATCCATTTTTCTCCAGTCACTCTCTGACAGTTCTTCCAATTTTTCATTTGTTTCTATACTTTGAATACAATTTTTCAGTTCCAGAAATAATTTAAGTCGAAATTTCCATTTTTCATAACAAGTTCCATCAAAAATCTGAAGCCTTATCTCTCCTTTTTCTTCCATGGCTTTTCCAAAGCTCATCATATATCATCAATTGTTTTTCGTGGTCACGTAATTTTTTATTTCATTATCACGAAAATGTTCAACTACGAAATCTATTTATTATTCACCAAATTTATTAACAACCACGCTCTGCTACCATGTTAATATGCGTGGATCCTATCAGAGGATATTTAAATAGCAAATTGAAGATAAAACATATTTATTTCGTTAAGACGTACAGACAGTGACACACAATAATAAATCAATCAAATACACTAAGGAACCAAATTCAAATCTAACCATAGATATATATTGAAGAGGTTCTATATAAATCACTACATATTCTTCACAAATATTAATTAGTAAATTAGTATTAGTATGGATTTTAATGATTAATAAAGACATTAAATTAATAATTGTAGTTTCATTTATACTTGTGTCAAATTCTTATCGTCTCTTTCCTACCACACTTGACTGATATTCCGACGCCGAAGTTCCGTCGTGGTAAATCCGTTAGTAAACCACAGCCACACTTGGCAGATCATCCGTCGACAGCCAGCGCCTATACTGATAATAAATTATAATAACATGGGAATGTTAAGAAAAGGTTAAACTATATTAATTAAAAAATATATAATAGAAAACTATTCTATCTATAGGTACACATAATAAAAATGTAACGGATCGCTATATGTACATGGAAGATATATGAGAAAAAATATTATTGGGTCCTTTATCAACGCAATAGCACCCAAAACAATGATTGTTAGAATTTTGTCTGTTTGTGCAAGCTAATCTCACAAACGGCGTATTCGGATACGCTTAAAATTTAGTGTTTGTTTCATGTCAATCGGTTCTTAAATAAAAAAGTTATGTCAATCCAAAATAAACCAAAAGATATGCCCAAAGTCACTATTCCACGCGGACGAAGTCGCGGGCACAGCTAGTACTAACTATATTTACTTGTTTGCTTTGATGACTTATATCGACACGACAATGTCGATGATAAGCCCACCACTAGCCAAAAAATAGCTTGTGACAACCTGCTTAATAACGAAACAGAACGGTATTATATGTCTCTTTCCCACGCATTATTAACGTCGAAAGTAAAAAAAGGTAAAGTATATGCATTTCATTTCTTATTTTAGCCCGGCTTCCATTCCATGTTAGTTATTGTTCCGAGGATTGATTACAAATACTCTTTAGATTACATCACACACAGACAGAGTACATTTGGATTACATACAACACGGAACACTATTACTCCCACGTAGTGATTATATATACTCTTTGATTACTCCTTGGATTACAAACTCTGCAGGGCTATTGCGTATCTCTTGATACAATCAAATTATCATTGAAGTCACTTGAAACCGAATAAAATGGCGGATTTGCGATTGCGTAAGTCCATTTTGACAGCAGTGATTGTATCACAAATGCCATTGCAACCTCAACCATTTTAGGTATAACGATTTCTATCGATAAACGTAAAATGCGATCACGTAACTCGACTTCAATCTAAATGACAGCTTGGTATTTCAAGAACTTCAATTGTTCATTGAAACAAGTCTTGCGTTGTTTCATCAAGCAATAAAGGTTGTTTTTTATTGAGTTTATGTTGATTATCCATTCATAATCAGTGATTTGAAAGTTAATATAGATATAGGTATGCAATTACATCTTTTATTATAAGTATATCAACTATTATTATTGATGACCAATGTTGTTTTAGTTCGAAGTTAATGTTACGTTGTTATGATTATGAAGGAACGTGGATGAGGAACGTCCCAAAAACAATAAAACTATTAAATTGTGAGACTTCAGTAACCCACTGTGGCTGCCTATAGGAATGAGTTCAGTTGCGCAGTTTAGGCTGAATGACGCCTTTGAAGAATTGTGTCGGGAAGTAATTCCAAATCTTCCAACCGACAGGCGATCCACTCCCATTCATTCACCATGAACTCAAAGTAAGTTCCATACCCAGTAGTCTGCACACATTTCTGCCTTTAGATACGAATATTTCTTTGTATTTTACGATCCATTAGTAAATGATTTCTTATGTACTTACATTACAGCTGGGTAAAAGCAACGGTGTGGTAGATGTTACCTGTCTGTACAATACCTATGTCTCCACCAGCCTATCAATTTGCCTTGATGTTGTCACCAGTGCACTGAATTCCCAGGAAATTCTTAACAAGTTTATTAAATTTCCATCACAAATGGAGAGAAGGGAATGGAAAAAAGAGAGATGCTAAATGGTAGTACAAACAATTTTATATATAATTATAATAATATAACATTTACTTTATCCTTTAAACTTGCAATTTTTGTAGATGTTTAAAATTTTGTTAATAATTTACCGAGTGACTGTAGTTTGGATTCTAGAGATAGACAGTTAGATTATTTTATCCTAGTAGGTAATGCAGATGAAACTGCAGGTTGAACAAGTTGCACATAGTATTTTTCAAGTCACAGTTTGTGGGTTTGATTCCAACGTATGACACATATTTTTATTATCTATATAAGTTAGATAGCCTTGTGTCAAGAAATGTCTCTGGTATTTTCATAATAAAATTTTACTATGTTTCAGTTTTATGGATAAGCATGGAATTCCTTGGCGGCGTTCGTTGGTGCATGCTTGACTATAATAACCCTACCAAGGTTGAGAAAATAGTTAATGCCATATGCATTTTGAAACATAGCTAATCCATACAACATTCCAGTACCTCAACTCACTGACGCTGATCAACAGGCTATCCAACAAAGTCAGCATAATTTAGAATTTGGTAGCAATGCTGAATCTGACATGAAAAATATGCTTGTACAGAGTCTGTGGGCAGGAAAGGAGAATTAATAAAAATATATGTATCAGTATTTATTGTTAATAATTTATTGCTCCTTATAAAATAAATACTTTATACGTACCCAATGTAATAAATGGACACAGAAAATATATCTTAGGTATCAGTATAAACAAGCTACAGTGAAGTGTCAATTACAAATATTTCATCTAAACTGATATTATTAAGAGGAAAGATTAGATTTTTTTTAGTTTGTTACGATCTGACACAAAAACTATTTGACCAATGTAAACAATTCTTTCGAAATTAGAAAGCTACATTATCCCTGAGTAACATAGGCAGATATTTTTATCCCGACAAAAGATAAGATTCCACGGGAACGTGGGTGAAACCGCAGAGGACAGCTAGTTATAGATATTTAAAAAAAGTTAAAGTATGACTTAAGGACAACATTTCAAGTACAATGATTTTAAAGAGCTCCAAAATAGGTTGATGTAAAGCTGCCAACTTCTGCTTGTGAGCAGACAATCTGTGTCAAGCATGAAAATCTTAGTCCAAAAGTAGCTCGGCTGTGATGCATCTCTTTTTTATCTCATATGCCCAGTGTGGCTCATTATTACCATGATCTGCAAAAAATATCTTTATTGACAAAGGATACTACTATTTTAGTACTGAAGTGTCAGGTGGCAAATACCTATTAATACTCTTAATATGCACATTACAATGTTTATAGGGTGATATAAATTATAAAATATTAATAAGTATGTACCTACTTACTTGGCCCAGAAACAGAATTGATTTCATAAGCAACCACATATTCCATTGGTCCCTCAATTTTTTTTGTGTACCTGAAACACATGAAAAGTTAAATAAGCTAATAATTAAACAATAGGTATTATAAAGCAAACTAGCCCAAGGGCATTTTATCTTTTTCCAGTAAAAAGTATCCAGTTTTTACAGGATAATATGATCTACCTGTGTGTCAAGTTTTATCTAAATCCTTTCAATAGTTTTTGCTTGAAAGAGTAACAAACATCTTCACATTAATCCTCGGTAGTCATATAGGATTAGTATCAAAAATACATATATGAAATAGAATCAATAATTTAAATTGCTTAATAGGTTTTTTGTGTACAAACTAACCACTTTAAAATGTACTCTATCTCTGAATAAATTTTATCATTATCCATTCAATTATTATAATGATTTCAGTAACAAACATATCCACACTTTATGTCAGGATAATATAATGGTTATTAGTAGTTAAAATATAAGATATTTTGTAAAACTTACTTGTACATATCATGACATAGAAGGACCTATTTGTGCATGTTGTATGGGATGGTTTGAAACAAAATAACACTATTAGAAATAGCAGGAGTCCCACCATGAGTCACTCACACACCTACAATGTAATTCATGAATTCATTTCACATCAATAGGTATTGGTTCTCACTTTCGCAATTAGGTACTAAAGCTATTTTAAAGCCAACAAAAATGCGTGAAATTACTAGCAAATACAATTTGACTTCAATAAAAACAAATAACTATAGGTAGGTACCTAAGTATATAAAAATGACGATTGCAATCACATAAATTCATATATTATACGGTTGATTATAAAATGCATTTCGTTTTGAGAAATTTCATACATAAAAAGTACTTTTTAAATTGGTCGGATAAGCTTATGACTTGCAGCAACTTCACTCCGCAAGTTGTCGATGAGGATCACTGCAACCTAAGTTACGTAATCGCAAATTATCGATAGAAGTATATTTCAGTCCTCATCAGTGGATTCGTATTGCAATGTTTCAGTAAAGTTACGCAATCGGGCCCCTGATCTAAAATGCCACATTTGAGAATAGAAACTAACTTGCCCAAAGGCAAAATTCCAGATGATTTCGTTACTAAAATCGTGCCGGTGTTGGCCAAAAGCCTTGGAAAACCTGAAAAGGTGGGTACCTAAGGTAGTACTCTACCTACTCATGTTACCGTAACTAATATGATTTTTACATGACGTAAAACAGTTGTAGCAAAGCAAGCAGTATAACCTTACATTGCTACATCATATCAGTAATCTGTGCCTTACATTATGATTTTTGATTGCATACAAGTAACCAAAGTGCAGTTTTGAGTGTTATTATTTAAAGAGTTACAACTATGAGTATGTATTGGAAAAGTATGTATTCAATGTGTATGGCATCGATTATAGTTGAATAGATGGGGCATAATATTTTTGTTTCTGTAATAATCATGACATACAGATGTATTTTTATGTGAGCAGACTGACAGACAAACAGACAATAGTGAAGACCCAAACACAAATTCCATGTTGGAAGTATGTAATTTTTATTATTTTCCAGTACTGTGCTGTGAGTGTGATTCCTGATCTACCAATGAGTTTTGGTGGCACAACTGAACCTTGTGCCATAACCACTCTCATGTCAATTGGCGCTTTAGGAGTAGAACAGAATAAAAAGCATGCTAAAATAATTTTTGGAATTGTTGAGAAAGAACTAGGAGTACCAAATGATAGGTAGGTAGTTACATACACATACTAATACAACTGTGTAAGTAACTTATATCAAGTGGATCGACTACCATCACCATCTATTAGATATATTATGTAGGTATTAGAAGTTATGCTGTTGCAATATGCAGCAAAGTTTCCAAAGATTGCAGTGTACACTAGTGGAAGCTTTACTGTTGTGCAAACTTATATGTATATTCTTATGTAGACGAATATGCTTTGCTACCAGTGCAGAGCTGAGTCGGGTCGCTAGTTTTTACATAAAAATACACAAGATTTTTCAATACACATCATTTTCATCCCAATTGGGATTGATTTCAAATAAAGTGACCTTTGTTTATCCCCAAGGTTCAAGATATCCCCACACCAAATTTTATCAAAACCAAGCAGACATACTGACAGCTACATTCACATTTTTAGTATGTATGTAGGTATGCCTATGTTAGGTATGATACCAAAAATGCCCCTTGAACATAATATCCATTTATAAAAACTTTATTGAAATAACAAAGATAACATGCTACCTATAATATTCTTCCTTCAAATTTAAATCATGTTATTTTATTTTTCAGAATGTACATAACATTCCAAGATGAGCCTACTAGTAATGTTGGATATAATGGCACCACTTTCCATGAGTTATTTGGCTAAAAAAATCCTACTGTCTCATAATTTTGTTTCCTAAAGCCCATTCCTTACGTTAGAGGCCTTCAAAACATAGACAAGATAAAGAACCAATACCTACATCCCCAGCAAATATCTAAGGCTATGAATAATGCACTTGTTCTACCTGAAAAAATAAATCAAAGAATATAATTCAATGAGGATCCGTAACGTTTTTAGTTAAGAATGCAGATTTATAGAGCTAAGAAATCTTTAACATACAGTGCAAAAATTTTTGTTCTACGAAAAAAATTGACGAAGTTATGACCGAATTACTAGCGAAGTGCACCGAGTGGCCTTCGCCGTAGCTGAAAAGTCACAGTGAGGGTCGCCGCCAGTTAGCCGTAAGGCGCGCAGTGGGTTGTTTCTTTAATTGTGAATTTTAAAACAAATAAGTGTCCGATTTGTGTCTTATTTACTTTTTTAACTATGTTTAAATATTGTATAGTGCCGAAATGTACAAACAATTCTATTAAAACGCCAGAAAAACCTATTTTTCAACGTGCCGAAAGACCCAAAACATCGTAAAACTGACCGACTGACTGACTGATCTATCAACGCACAGCTGAAACCACTGAACAGATTTCGCTGAAATTCGGCACGCAGATAGTTATTATGACGTAGGTTTCCGCTAAGATACGGATTTTTGAATTTCAACCCTTAAAAGGGGTGTTAAAATTTGTATGATTATTTTATACAAATTCAAAATTTTGTATTTATGCTCTTCAATAAAATCCAAGAAACATGTATGTATTTAAGTATTTTTTCACTTTCGGCCCTAAAAGGTGTAAAAAAGGGGTATTAAAGTCTGTATGAAAACAAATGTTTATTATCAAAATTACTTGAAGTATAGTATTTATGCTCTTCAATAAAATAAAGAAACATGCTTTTAAGGATTATTTAAATGTTAAGGTCTGTATGTTTCTTTAATCGTGTAATCCACGCGTGCGATGATGCTGGCGAAAAACTAGTAAATAAATAAATCGGAATTAAAATCTATGTATAAAAACAAAATATTATATATTTTTTGCTTTATATTCGAGTCATCCTACCTAAGTAGGTATATACTGAACGAATGGTTTGGAACAAAAAGCGAGATGGCAAAAAACAGCCATTGACAACCAATATCTGGGGATCTTCAAGGCCAGAGTGAATAGGCACCTTCTGGGCAAGCGTGCTCCATCTTAGGCCTCGTCTTCGTCCTTCATGGACGGGTCAGTAGCCAAACGCAAGCCCAAAAAATGTAAAAAAAAAAATAAAAAAAATATATTAAGGTTTCTATCATACCTAGATCAGCAAGTGTAGAGAACCTACTAAATAAAGCGCAAGTAGGTTAAAAGGCCATTCGCAAAATGATATATACAGGGATACAGGGAAAGTCGTACTGAATATTAAAGGACGTTACTATTCAGCTCGATGGATTTGGTTTTGTAATATGGTGTCCGAAACTTAACTGTTACGGAGATATTCAACCTTAAAAATATTTCAAAATAACCTTTATTAGGGTTCCGTACCTCAAAAGGTAAAAAAAGGAACCCTTATAAGATCACTCTCTTGTCCGTCTGTCTGTCAATGTGTCACCACCGATTATCTCAGGAACAGGAAGACCTAGCAAGTTGAAATTTATACCAGATATTGAAATCTATAGTCCCTATTAGGTGTAATTAAATTAAAATCAAGGTCCTGAGTCAACACCATAAAAAGATATGGGCAAAAAAATAGATTTTCGCGAATACTTGTAAGTACCAAAATGTACCTTAATTTTCAACTTTTTTTATTTTTTGGAATTTTTCCTTTACTTGTATGCTGTAAGACCTTGCTTTTAACCAAAAAAGTTGAAAATAAAAGGCTGTCTCCATACCATACATACATAGTGACAAGCAGTTAAGATAGACCTCTGAGTTGTATCGGCGCTCATACAATTTAGAGGTCGACCTTAAATGGCACTTACCTCAAATAAGGTATTATTATCCATTTTTGGGATTAGAGCTGTTAGTGGCCCCTTTTTTTATGTTTTAAGTTAGAAGGCATGTCAATTAATAGAAATGATTAATAAAAACTGAACCTACTACTAACAGCTTTAAAATACTGCCCGAGAATTAAATAATTTTAACTAAGTGTTTTTAACTTCGAAGTGCTTTTTTAAAAAAAAATGCATGGTCTTATTCGGCAAATGATTTTAAAAACTTCTACGTCCCTATAGCTATTCAAAAAGGTATAACACTTGCTATTAAATCGGCAAAACATTGACCAAATACCAGTTTACCAGAAGTAAGTGCTTGCCGGTCGCGCTCGTTCCCTCACAGTGACGTCACACGCACCCGCGTGTATTGGCTTTCAGCTACAGGAACGGCATATGTTTATTACTTAATATCTTCGTAAGTAATGGTCCGATTTGGATAATTCAAGAAGATATATAATTCTTAAGTCATAAAGAATAACGTCGAAACTAGTTCTATTGAATTTGCTATAACTTTACTGATCCTCATTATAAATGTATTTTTTTTATAATATAAAAAAAAATACATTTATAATTGAATAATGTTTACGCAGGGGGGGATGGGGTAAGAGCTTTGCTTACTTTTGCTGACAGACAAGGGGGATGGGGGGGTAAATAACTGTAATAAATCTGCTTACGTAATATTTGAACGGCCCCAAAGCAGTGATAAAGTTATGCTCTCATCCAAACTGAATCAGTTTATGAATGTCAACAAAAATCTAAAGCCAATATTACTGCAATAAAAAATAATGTTTCACTCACTGAAGATGATGACTTATGGATACTTAGATGTCCACATGCATCTATAATATAAAAATGAATCGCAAAATGTGTTGGTAAGCGCATAACTCAACAACGCCTGGACCAATTTGGCCAATTCTTTTGTTAAAATGTTCGTTGAAGTCCAAGGATGGCTTTTACGGCGAGAAAAATTCGAATAATTGGCGGGAAAACCCTAAAAACTGCCCTTTTCTTTTTCCCATACAAACCCCCAGCTGTCAAACATTTGACGTCAATCGAAACTAAACAAAGACACGTTTTAGAGAAATAGGGGTGAAAAAAGATTCCGTCTACGAGTGTTGAGTGATACACGTGTAAGAGGGATTTGTAAATTTTTCTATTAGGATTTCAGTATTTTCTTCTAGTCTGAGTAGAATTTTGCTGTGCATGTGGTAGTGTTAATATCTAATTCTGGTTTGTATTAATATTTCCCCTTAACATGGATATATTTCCTCCCGAACCTCCTGATCCTCCTGACAATGTAACTGTAATGGAAAATGTAGTTGCATCTCCCCCAGTTTTCTCACAAAATTTAAATAAACGCCGCCTTGATATGAATGAAAATAACCCGTCAAGCTCGTCTTCGAAGAAAACTATAATTGACCCTTCTACATCGACCCCATCGATCCAAACTATATACACGCATCCTAGTTTAACCATAGGGTTTAAATGCTATGAGAAAGAAGATCAGGGTCCCTTTATTGTCCACATTTCTCGTTCTGAACCTGATCCCTCTGCTGGGACTACAATCAGACCCATCAAATTTGGTCAGTTTTTAGTGACAAACAAAATTAAAAATATTTGTAAAGATGGAATTAAGAAAGTTGGTCGCAATAGAATCTCAGTGGAATTTACTTCAGCTATAGATGCCAACAATTTTCTTGATTGCCCTTTGTTGGCTCAGTATAAATATGTAGCTACTATTCCCACTTATAATATCACCCGTATGGGGCTTATTCGTGATATTCCAGTCGAGTGGTCTATGGATGAATTGGTTGAATCACTGATTCTACCAAATGGGTGTGGATATATATTAAAAGCTCGAAGACTAAATAGAAAAAGTTCTATGGATGGGAAGGTATCTTGGATCCCAACCCAAACAATTGTACTAACCTTCCATGGTCAAATCCTGCCTCCTAGAGTATATTCTTTCCATACATCCCTTCCAGTAGAATCCTACAATCCAGTGTTTCAACTGTTGTAGATTCGGCCACACTAAAATCCAATGCCGCGCTTTCAAACCCCGCTGTTACCGGTGTGCTCAACCCCATATGGGTGATAACTGTCAAGTTTCTGACGACTCGGCGACATGTTTGTACTGCTCTGGTAAACATTTTGCCATCAATAGAAACTGTCCAGAACACGACCGTCAAAAAAACATCAAATTTAGTATGTCACAGGACAATATCTCATATGAAGAAGCATCAAACCGTTTTCCTCCTGTACGCAGGTCATATGCTGAAGTCTCCCAGGCCCTGTTTTCCCATCCTACTCCCCCTTCAAATCTAAATAATGGAATCCCCCCTCACACAATTTCCTATAAAAAAACAGTATTCACTGAACGCCGTCCTCATGCTCCACTCACTAAAGGATATAGTAAGGAGGCTCACAACTCCATCATATCCAACATTCCTTCATCCCTTCCTAATGGATGTGCCCTCTCTCAATCCCCCTCAAATTCCCCCTCTTCTCAGAATGAAAATTTTATAGACACTCTGTTGTCTTTAATAATAAACCTCATCACTCATTCCAATACCGTACCGTCCCACGTTGCCGATAAACTGTCCCAAATTGTCCATATACTCAGTACAAATGGCTCCCATTCAAATCCTCCAATGGAACATTAATAGCATTCGTCGCAAGAAACATGAACTTACCCATTTATTAAATAAATATATGCCTGTTATTGCTGCTATCTCGGAGACATGGTTGGTGCCGGGTTCCCATTTCAGGATACCTGGCTATCACTGTCTGCGGGATGACAGGGATGATGGGTATGCTGGAAGTGCTCTTTTAATCAAAAATGATTCTATTTATTCAAAAATTAATATTACAGTCCCACATCAAAATATAAATGCTATTGCATTAAGAGCTTTTAATATCTCTTTCCTATCCATTTATATCCCTCATCCCCACTCTTCACTTGGACCTGTTATCCATTCTATTATCACCTCTCTTCCTCCACCTGTTATCATAATGGGCGATTTTAATGCTCATCATATTTCATGGGGCTCTAATCACAGTGATTGGTTTGCTTCCATTATTTTGGGTATTTTGGATGATAATAGTCTTTGTGTTGTCAATGATGGTTCCCCAACCCGTAGAGTTCTCCCCACTCAAAATCCTAAAAGTGCTGTTGATCTTACTGTTTGTTCTTCTTCCTTGTCCTCACTTCTAGCATGGAAAACCCTCTCCTCTACTTATGGTAGTGACCACTTTCCCATCCTGATTTCTTTCTCTCATCGTCCCTTAAATTCTCACAGCCATACTCCTCTTTTAAAATATAGGTTATCAAAAGCTGACTGGGCTGGATTTACAAAATCATTAGATACTGCATTAGACTCATTCCCTTGTTTAGAATCTTCAAACTATATTTGTATCTATGAAAAATTTATTAATGCTATAAATTCATCTGCAGATGCCAATATACCCTTAAAAAAGAAGGCAAATTTTAAATTCTCTCCTCCTTGGTGGGACTCAGAATGTACAGATATCATTCATGAGCGTAAGGATGCAGAGAAAACATACAACACCTCCATGAACATGGATAATTTTCTCTTCTATCAGAATGCTGCTGCTCGTACGCGAAAACTCTTATCTTTAAAAAAAAAACAAGGTTGGATTCGGTTTTGTGAATCGTTATCTCCCCGTACACCCCCCTCCATAGTATGGAAACAAATACGTAGATTTCGAGGCTCTCTCTCTACAGATAATCTTTCCTCAAATGATCCATCTCTTTGGTTGGAGGCATTTACAGATAAATTGGCCCCACCATTTGTTCCATTTACAGATTCGATTCCCAGTAACATTATATCCCCTCTTTCATCCCATAATAGAATGAACTTATTGTTTTCATTCAATGAACTCATTGTTTTCATTCAATGAACTCCATAGAGCTCTGGATGATTTGGTGGATTCCTCTCCAGGCGTTGATGGCATCCCATACTCTTTCCTCTGTAAAGCCAGTGATAAGACGAAATTGTTCTTTTTAGATCTAATAAATAAATTTTTTGAACATAGTATGATTCCAGAGTCTTGGAAAACACAAATTATAATCCCTATACTTAAACCTGGCAAGGATCCTTACTCTAGAAGACCTATAGCCCTGTCATCTGTTCTTGCTAAAATTATGGAACACTTAGTCCGGAACCGACTGGAATGGTTAATGGAAAGCAAGGGATTCCTTGCTAATTCCCAATTTGGCTTCAGAAAAGGCATGAGTACCTTAGATAATTTAAGTATATTAACAACTGACATTCAACTGGCTTTTAATCAGAAAAAGTATCTTGTGGGAATATTTCTTGATATAGCGTCTGCTTATGATAACGTCCTTCTTCCGGTACTCAGGAATAAACTTCTCCAGCTGAGCATCCCTGAGAGGTTGGTCAGTTTTATTTGCAACCTTTTCATGCAAAGAACTGTTATTGTAAAATCCCAAAATTACTCATCACAAGCTAGATATGTCTGGAAGGGTCTTCCTCAGGGATCTGTTCTCAGCCCTCTCTTATATAGCTTTTACACTCATGATCTTGAACAATCAGTAAACTGTTTCAGTCAAGTCCTTCAATATGCTGATGATATAGTCCTTTATACATCCTCTAGTTCAGCTTCTGAAGCATCTTTAAAATTAAACACTTCTCTCAAGTATATGGGTGATTGGCTTAGTACTCATGGTCTCTTGCTGTCCGTATCCAAATGCTCATTGGTCATATTTACAACAAAAAAAAATATTCCTCTAGTTAACGTTTATTTTAACGGAGAAGAGATTCCCTTGGAAAATAAAGTAAAGTTTTTAGGTGTAATTTTGGACTCAAGAATGACTGGGGTTCCTCATTTTACTTATATCTCACAAAAATGTGAAAGAGGAATTAATGTTCTTCGCTGTCTATCTGGAGTGTGGTGGGGGGCCCACCCTTACACTCAAAAACTCATCTATAATGCTCTGGTACGCAGTCTTATGGACTATGGATCATTCTTACTTGATCATTGCAATAGATCCGGCATTGATAAGTTAAATAAGGTTCAATCCAGATGTCTTCGTTTAATTTTAGGAGCAATGAAGTCATCACCCATCAATGCGATGCAGGTGGAATGCGTTGACCCCCCGCTTCATCTTCGAAGGCAATACCTTTGCGACAGGTTCCTTTTCAAAATTATTCAAAATTCATCTCATATTCTGTTTCCTAAACTTGCCCTCCTCTTCAAATCCTCCTCTGATAATAACAGAAGTCTAGTCTTCCATGCCTCATTCGCAGCTTTATTTCCCTTTCTCGTCTTTCCCATCCATTATTCAAAATTCAAATCAATCCTTTATTCTCTACCAACTATGATAGTTTAATTTATCGTCCCAATGTGATCCTTGGAATGGGGATAGACAAAGACTCCCCTCAGGCCAACGAATATTTTATAGAAGAGCTGTCAAATAGATGGCCGGGGTGGTTATATGTTTACACATATGCCTCCAAAATCTCTGATCAAGGAAATGTAGGTTCCGCATTATGGATTCCTAAATTTAAGATTATTCTAAGTTTCAAATGTCCCCCTCTCACTTCAATTTTTACTGGAGAAGCCATTGCTATTTTGGAAGCTATATTATATATTAAGTCACACAATATTAAGCAATCCGTTATTTTCACTGATTCCCTAAGTAGTTTCCATTGCACCCTTTCCAACCCCTTCCGTTCCAAATCTAACCACCCTGTTATCCTAAAAATTAGAGCTGCATTATATGACTGCTTTGTCCTTGGTATTAATGTAGTTATCACATGGATTCCTAGTCATTGTGGCATTCGGGGCAATGAGACTGTTGACTCTTGTGCTAAATGTGCAATACAATCTGGTTCACTTCAGCACTCAGAAATATTTGCTGCGGATATCTCCAGTCTTGCTAAACCTCGTTTGGAGGGTTCTTGGAATGAACTATGGCAAAATTCAAGACATTTAAAAGGAAAATATTATGGAGATATTCAACCCTTTATCCCAAAAAAACCTTGGTTTTTTAAGTTCCGGGATATTAATAAGCCAACCACTTCTACAATCTGCCGGTTACGTTTAGGTCATGCTACTACCCCTGTCCATTTGCACAAAATCAGAGTAAAGGATCACTCTCTCTGTGAATGCGGTCTTGACGAGGGTTCTACGGATCATATATTCTTTGAGTGCCCCAGGTTACAGATGTCGCTTTATGATATCCTTCCTCCAGAAATTCCTCGCCCCATTAATTTTAAATGTTTATTATCATATGTTGATACTCCCTTTATATATAGGTATGTTATCTAACTTTATACATAATAACCACATAAAATTGTAATTATTTTATATTCTTTTAACATCTGTTTGCTACCTATTTAACCCATATGTGAAGTGATGTGTTTGTTCAGTGTTGTCCTGTTTGTTTTAGGTGATACCAGCATAAATTCACCGATCATCAGCGCCAATTTTTTTTTATATTTTTTTTTTGTGTAAAAGTCCCCTTCGTTTATCTTTAACTAACGTGACATTGGCGGAATTGTGCTACTGGCTACTGTCGCCATTTAACCAAAGAAGAAGAGAAATAGGGCAGAACAAGGTCTGCCGGGACAGCTAGTACAATATAAAATCATTAGAAAATACCAATTTTAAATTGGATGGGAAATGTAAAATTAAAATAGGACAAACTTATGAAGGAGTTACAGATGAGGATACCAGCAGTTTAGCTATTTTAACTTCAGAATATAAAGTGTTTGTTATCAAGAATTTACCATTAAAAGGTATTATGGATTTACACAATAAAATCCCTAAAGTTCATTTCCCCAATGACAATATCATTGTAAATAACCAAACAAACTTTATACCATTGCCAGACACTTAGTCCCGTCATCCCCTTTTTGGATCCCATTACAAAAAAGCAATCAAAATACCAACAGTCATAGCATAACGTTTGAGGGAATGTTGTAATGAACCAATCCAATAAAATAATATGAAAAAGAAAAGAAAACATAAGCAAAATGAGTCATCAGAATTGGTATGTGAAATTATCCCTCAACGGTCAACGTGAGCCTGAAATTAGAGCAAAGAAGAAACGCAAACACTGATAATAAACTAACCCTGAATAAGCAGAAGCATGGGAATAAGGAAAGGCAATAGAAGAAAACCTACTATTTTTCATATTATTTATATGGGGGGCACATAACTAAGAGGAATTGAGGCAGCTTATTTATTATTGTCTATAAGTAGTCTGCGCCGTCTGTCTACAATAAGAGCCGTATTATAATAAATAATCGTAATTTAGCTAGCTGTGTTACAAAATGTATATTATTATGTGAAGTCCCAAAAAAAAATGGAAACATTTTATATATTAAGTTTTTGTTTAGCGAGTCGATTAATAAAAGATTAGATTTTATACGATTTTAAGATATTCTGACAGAATTCTGTGTGCCATAGATTAAGATTTAAGGTCATAGCCCACTACACGACTGCTCCAACACCTCTCCCGTCCTATACTATAAAAGTCAACAACCGAGCAGTCTGATGGCGGTTAGCTCACTTACAGCGAGCTGTCTGCTAGTTTATGTTGCCAATATTATACTATATCTCAAGGGCACGACCTGAAGCCCATATTTGAATGATATTTTATGTGTGCCTATCATACAGGATTTAAAATATCCTAGTTTAGGTATCAGTTGTTACCCTAAAACTAACCCTTTTCTACCTTAAGTTAACATACAAAACAAGATGCTGTTTATGTTATTTTTGTTCTCTTGTATTAAGGTGCCAAATAAACATTATTATTATTATATTTTATTTGTCGGGTGGGAGCAGAGTTGTATAAGTGGGCTTTGACCTTTAGTCCTCGCGCGACGTTTTATTCATCTACGGCTGGGTGCATTCCATAGATCTAGTATATACTCTGTGCATTCTGTCAGAATTTTCACAAACTTTTTTATTATGCCACTTGTGTCAATGAGGTAGGCGGGTCATAATTAGCAGGACCAGAGGGATTGCTAATGTGTTGCACACCTTATAACAATGCCTTTATCACTTTACAGGTCATAGCACATTTAAACGCCTCTGCTCCAACAGCGCTCCCACTATCACCGCCCTAAACTAGAACGACTGCTCGCGGTCCACGCGCCGACACCGCTCTCGGTGCGTGGACAGCTGGGCGCCTGCTAGCTGTCGGCGTTTTAGTTTAGAGCAGAGGCGTGTAAGTGGGCTATGACCTTAAGGCAACTGGCTCGCTGGAACACACCGACAGGTGTGCATTCCATAGACAATACACTATATGTGCATTCAGTCGGATCGCTGCTACTGAGGTTGGTGCAAGCCAAAAAACAAGCCCGTGTGGGGACCCGCGACGGAGCACTTTTGTATCGACCCGCGCGGACGTCCGCTTAACGCAGTTTCAGGCCTTACGCACCTTCTATCTCCGCAGTACAGCCTGCTAATGTCACGTGCTGGACGTAGCATACGCACCATCGTGCATGCATCCTGGATGCACTATGCGTGATACATTTATAATTGAAACATTTTTCAATTATAAATGTATTTTTTTTTATATTATAATAAATATAAATAATATAAATATAAAGAAAATAGATTTAGGATAGAGATTAGATTTTACTGATAAATCCCCTAATCGGTTTTGGAGAGAGTGCCTAAACGTATGCATTATTTGCGGGAATCCCCGAAAATGTGTTTGCCAATTTATAAAAACAAAATGAGTAAACGATTTTGACATTGAAGATCCTTAACGTTGGAACGATTGACCATAATACCTGAATAATGTAAACAATACTATCGCAAATTGGCAGACAATCGATAGTCTAAAAAAATCGACAGTACCGATACTATCGATAGTATCAATAGTTTTTTTATTTTTCAACAACAATACTATCGATAGTTTATCCTTTGCGAGTAATAATACTATCGATAGTATTGGACTCATTCAATATTATCGCCTCGTTCTGAGCTATCGATAAGCTTATTGATGTTGTTTCGATTGGTTGGCTATCGATTATTCATCGATAGTCGACTATCGATCGGCAACACTACTTCGTACAGTCGTACCATACACATACACGTTAAGCGAACGCTCGGCCGAGCTACATGGTTGCTACATGGTAGGGGGGTGTTAGGTTTTATTTTCGTTACGGAATTTCTTGATTCGGTCGCTGCGCTCAAAGCCCGCGATAAAAGCTATGCAAATGCTCAAAAATAGGGTTATTGGTGTGAACCAACTACGTTACCCACATATTGATAGTTTAAGGGCGCCGATCAATGCGGGCATCAATAAAATATGGAACTGATATAGTTTTTAATTAAATTAGTAATTACTCTATAAAATTAAAATTACTCAAGAACATATTGGGACAATCTCTCTTTCTTTCATTTAGGGTAAGTAGGGTTAAAAAGAGAGATTGTCCCAACGTATATTTGGATTTTTAATTAGGTGGACTGATTTGTCAGTTGTCGTAATAAATATTTCTTTACTCAGATAAAATTAAAATTACTTAAGAACATATTGGGACAATCTCTCTTTCTTTCATTTAGGGTAAGTAGGGTTAGAAAGAGAGATTGTCCCAACGTATATTTGGATTTTTAATTAGATGGACTGATTTGACAGTTGTCGTAATAAATATTTCATTACTCAGAAATTATTTCTTAAAATAATGAATGAGAATACATGTAATCACTGATATTAGATTGACTTTTATTGATAAAAAGTGATATGGTCAAACCATGAAACAGTAATTTTAACCATATTGCGCTCGTAACTGTCAGTTTACCAGCTAATTAAAAATCAGACTATATTTATCATTCTCTTTTTCGCAATTGATAGGTATTTGCTTCAAGTAGGTATTTCGAGTTACCTATCCATTTAGTATACATAAGTCTTGCGCACGACCCACTTTTTATTCGACGGTAAAGTGAATTGGCAGAAAACTGAAAATGTTTCTTTTTGTTGGCAGCACTGCTAGTCCCTATTTTAGAGTGGACTTTTTGGCGGGAACTTGCGAAGTGACGTTGCGTTTTCGTTTTATTTTCATTTTATTAGTGTATTTTGAGTTATATTGAATAATATTGGTGGCGTTTTGTCCAATAAAGATCAATCTAAGTGCACAAGTGAAGGGAAGTGAAATGAAAGCGTGTATCGTAACTTTTAAGGTTGTCCCAAAAAGTCCGTGAATGTTTTAGTGGAACTGCCGCCAATTTCACTAAAACCTGACTGGACATGTACGGACGAGGACTAGACATTACAGTGAATGTGACTAGAACATAAAAGAAGAAATTAAAACTGAAGAAAATGTATGCGACTGAAAGACTTAATATCTATGGTCATGACTAAAAATGATTAAAAAAAAAACTATTTTAGAGTTAGAGACGATCGTTTCTCTGTTTACGGGTATTTACCTCATACTATTTTGAAGTTGTAGTTACCTATTTCTTTTCATGTCCCTTTGTTTGCATACGTGGCTACCAAAGAGTATATAAACACTGTAACTATATCTATTACGTACTAAAATAACTTGAACACATGAGTTGATGATGTTTTAATTAGTTCAGCTAGTTTCGGACAGAGGTTCGCATTAGATTCTTGAGAATTACAAACCTACTTTGACTTTTAGGTAGGTACGAGCCTGCCATTGAATATATTGGAGTCGCACCAAGTAATTACCTATAGTAAGTAAATAAATATAGATTCATATCTTATCGTAAATTATAAACTCTTTGTCTTATCGCGTTTGTCATTAGTTAGTGTTTCTCTTGTTGTTTCAAACAATAACATTATTTCTGCTTGGTCGGAAGTGCCATACTTTTCTTAATGTTCCTCTTTTTCCAGGTCTATCATCTTCATAATGGGATCAGAAGAATCTGTGCCTCAAAGAAAACAAGAAAGGTACCTTTATTACTTATGTGTTCCTATTTATGTCTACTTTAGATTCTATTTACTCTTTATAACCTACTTAAAATCTTAAACTCTTTATAATCTTACAACTAGTCTATTTTGAAGTAATTTTTAGCAGTGCTAGGTATCATTATTGGCTGATGCTCACATGTAGAAATATAAAAGATAATATGTTGTGTTATTTAACCCTATATTTTATAATCCCTACTCAACAGGCAAAACTCGGTAACTCCAAATGAGATGAACCGCATATTGGAAAGACAGCGAATGCAATATGAACAGAGATGCTGGGAGATACTTCAATCTAATATGCCTGCAACATCTAACACCCAAAGGTATTTGTATACATGTAATATATTGTTAGAATCCATGCAAAGTAATATTGTAGGATTGTTTTTGGCAGATTATTAACTAATCCCATCTAGGCTTTGTGTGCTTTCCACCTTCGGCCACATCATCACTTACCATAGTGAGATTTTAGTCAAACACAAGTCTATCCAGAATATAAAAAAAATTATATTCTTACTACCTTCTTTGTACAGGACCATCCAATCCCAAACTATGAAGTTTGTCCAATGAAAATTAGATAATTGATATACATTATGTCTTTTATTTATTAACCTGTTGATTCTAAAGTACCTACTGCATTCAAACAATGACATAACAATTTAATAAATAAACCATGCAAGCCTATTATTAAACCTCTTGACATAGAGATGTGGACAGCCATCCAAAAACTACTTACATACAAGTCTTTTTATTTATTTATTTAAATCTTTGATCAACACTATTGTTGATCGAAGATTTAAAGATTTAGGTACTAGGCTCCAGAATTTCAACTTGAAGGTGGTAGCCAGCCAGTCGGGTACTACAAAGCTCAAGTTCATTGTAGGGTTTTTTGTTTTAGTTCACTACCGCTGAGCTATCATTTATTTACCTTCAAGTTGTAATATCATAGTTACGGGGTTCCATACCGAAAGCTTAAAACGGAGCGCTATGGGTCATAGTC
Source organism: Ochropacha duplaris (assembly GCA_951361185.1). Taxonomy (NCBI): domain Eukaryota; kingdom Metazoa; phylum Arthropoda; class Insecta; order Lepidoptera; family Drepanidae; genus Ochropacha; species Ochropacha duplaris. The sequence goes on along the minus strand of OX592711.1, from coordinate 5,075,882 downwards.
ATAGGTTTGCTTAGTTGATTAAATTACTTTGAGGCCAGGCCCGTTCTCTGTTAATAAATCCTCTGCAGGAGCCAGGGAGTACCTTAATAATCGAATTGAACTCATAGTAACTGTAGATATACAGGGTGTCTGGTAAGTAGTACGACAAACTTAAGGGGGAGATAGATGGGCGGGTCACCTACCAAATATACAAAAATGAGCTCAGGAAAATTGACACCATTTTCGACATATTTCGATATTTCTGATTTTTATGTAAGTACTGACTTTTGAATTTTAGATATTAATATATCTCGAAAATGGTAACACTTTTACTGAGGTTCTTTTTGTAAGTTTGTCGTCCTACTTACCGGACAACGTGTATAATATTTCAGGATTGGTATTAATCAATTGCGTGTGTTAATAAAGTGTTTTATTTTTAGACAGTCATCACCTAGTCCTAGGCCAGCGAGTGCTCATAGTGTGACTCAGCCAGCTCGTCTGCCACCACGGCCGGTCCCACCCCGTCCGTCTCCACCCAGAAATACTAGTGCTCCGAATCGTAACTCAAACGAAAGTCCAATGCAAAACACAAACAAGTAAGTAACATAAACTAAATTTTATGATTAGTCAGTGACGTCAGATACCGCAGTCAAAGTATTAAGATCGAATCCTATAATGAGCTTTTGGAGAAGGAATACATCGTGGGGAAAGCATAGTATATTAGGGTACTTTGTAGTACCCGACTGGCTGGCTACCACCCTCAAGTTGAAAATCTGCCGTCAAGCACCTATCGATGTGGTCCGACAGCTGCGCTTGAGAGCCAGTTCCAATATATGCTTTGTGTGTGTAGATTGTGGTCAAACGCAAGCTTATCCAAAAATAAAAAGTTACATACTTATTTTGTTGTTTGTGTCACCATAGTAGGTGACGATGATGACAAAGGTAGTAAGAATACAAGATCTAGATGGGAACTTGCACAGTTTAGTTGGTGGAAAATCTTTCTTAGAGATAGATTTTCAAGTTAAAGTTTGGCTAACCAGGTGGGTACTACAAGATTCCTCTTACTCCCTGTCACATTTTCATGTAGTTTTGTTAATGTCATTTTAAACTGGCTACCAGGAATGGAATAGAGTAAAATCCCAGGGCCACCAATACTCCCAGACACTATCCGTCGGCCGTATTGGTTTGCAGACGCTTTAAAACTCCCAAAATGAATGATGTGTATAAAGAAATATATAAAAGGATAAGTCGTGACTGATCTATCAACGCCCACCCTAAACCCTTAGACCTAGAAAGCTAATTTTTTCCCAGGTGTTGTTTTTAAAACTTGACCGAGGAATAAGAACGGATTTTTAGAAGTCCGCCATTTTTTGAAGCTAAAACCATGAAACTTTGTTTTTAGGCTATCAATTAAAAATAAGCGTTTTCTAAAATTCCACCTCTGAAGGGGTGAAACGGGGATTCAAAGTTAGGAGTTATTTCCGTTTCTTGGTATGAAAAATCCCTTAATTTTTCACAGGTATTATTTTTAAGATGTAGACGAGGAATAAGAAAGATTTTTTTGAAATTCAATGTCTAAATGGGTAAAAAATGGATACGCAGGTGAACGGATGATGAATTATCTAATTTCAATGACGATGATAATGAAAATTAGAGGAACTACTCAGAAATGTTGAAAGCTTAATATTTTTCTATTTTGTATTTTTTTTATGATTAACTCCCAATAAATAATTAATTTAAAAAAATTGCTGTTATTCAATAAATTTGTTAACACTATCGAGTTTTTGACATTTCTTTAAAAAAAAAATTAAGTTTTTTCGAATTTATCAAAACAGCTTGCAGGATAAAATTCTAGAATTATTGTAGGGAAATGAGCATTTTTTTACAAGTTAATTTTTAATTATTTACCGGATTTTTTAATTTTTAGCTGTTTTTTTTATATTAATAATTAATTGATATGAGTAAACTGTAAGAGAGTGAGAGAGAGAGAGAAGTCAATATATCCTAATACATGACTCACTCAGTCTCATGCGCGTAGATAATACCCTCGCGCTCCTACCCATAGAGGCATTAAAATTGAATTTAGGGGATGATTGGCCCCTTGGATCTGTCTGTCTTCTTGTAAAAGGTTTTAAAATAGTTGTCTGGTGGACATATATAAAAATGGAGCATCAGAATTTACGTGAAGTTAAGTAATCATTTTGGGAGCTTTAAAGCGTCTGCAAAGCAATACGGCCGACGGAAAGTCTCTGGGAGTATTGGCGACTTATTTTTAAGGATATTGCCTAGAATATACGTAAAAATCAGCTTGAAGAATTTACGTGAGGTAAGTAATGTTTTTACGTACCTTGATTACCTGATACCTGAAAATTGGCCGGCTAAGCAAGCTAGCAGGTAGGCATGCGTTCTTAGTACATACTAACACTACTTAATCGTCCACATTTCCTTCGTCAGAAAATACGTGACGTCTGGTGGCCCTGGGATCTTGGACTGTTGTATCCCACAGTTAGTTTATTTTTTTTTCTTCTTAGTTTGGGAAGAAAATCTGCTCCATATAGTTTTACTCGAGAAGATCTCCAAGTAAGAGCTACAAATGCAGGGTGTTCGAACCAAAATAACCTATATCCTAACCTCCATGCTGCTAACGCTGCTGGCGTTTCAAATAACACTCCTGCTTCTAATAGTGCCAATAGAAATGGAAAATCTAAAGTGAATACAGACTTCGTTTTTGTAAATAGCAATGGGAATATTCAAAGGTAAGAAATAATTTATTATCTTTATCCTGTTAGTTATAATAAGCGCCCATGGAGTTTTTACGTGCGGTGATTACCGTATATTATATACAATACGTGCTTATATTTACTATCGTTTTACAATAATAGACGAGACGATAACACGTTTTGCAGTCGTTATTTTACGAACATATACATTTTTTATTGAAGCTGAGACAATTATTATCGCCCAGTTCCAGATTAGCCCATACGCAAATGAAGCAATTGCTTAGGGCATCACGTCTCGGGGGCAACAGTAAAAAATAAATAAAATATATGCAGAGATAATTTTACTTTATTTACAGTGCCTAGTCATTACAAGATTTACAATTCGAACTGTAAAGCTAGACCAAAAAGACACGAAATATAATTATTATCGGTATGTTAGAAAACATTGGCTAACTACGACTTTAAAATATACCTAATATTATTTATCTCTTTCGTACCTACATATGACATTCATATTCTAAGGAAGGTGCGTAATGATCTATCTCGTAATAAATACCTACATTTTTTTTTCTGAAATTCGATACTAGTTTACTTGATGCCCCGGAATGCAGCCTTGGATTGCTTAGAGCATCAAGTAGTGTTAATCCGGCACAGTTATCGCTTAAATGTTTACTTATGAATGGACAAAGAAACTATCAGTATACCTATTCTACTCGACCCTCGTATAAGTAGGTACTACCTACCTATCTTCCCATTACTTAGAAGGTAACCTGATAACCGTGGCGCAAATATAGACGACCTATGTCACTACAATATTATAACATGCATAAATGTCATAACATTCAATTTAAAATCTATACTTATAATAATACTAACTTCCTACTCATGAGAAGATATTTGTTACTCTTTCACGCAAAACCTATTGAACGGATTCTGATGAAACTTGCACAGTATTTGGACACTCTGTCTTTATATTTAGTAGAATTTGATTTAGATACCTAAATATACGTCTATTGGCGATGACATTGAACTTGATTTGATGCAACTCCCACAACTGAGCTATCATCGCCTTAAAATAAAATGAATCGCCATAGAATCGGTTTTAAGCTATGGTTTTAAGTAATTTAATTATTGTTTCTTTTGTCAACAGACCAATCCCTTCGGCTCCCATCGCTCGCGACCGGTCTGCATCAAGGTCTGTCATTTATACTTCAAGATGGGTCAATATGAGTTAGCCTGAAACTTTATGATTAGATAGGTTTGAAAGAACCATGCCAAACAATTTAGAGTTAAAAAGCTGCATTTATGAGTATGAATGAACTGTTATGATAGAGATAACAAAACATCAGAGTTTAACGTGACATGAGATGATTGTTTTTTTTTATTATTATGAGATAGTCTTATAAACTTTCTCTTATAGTTTCAGACTTGCCCATACTGATCAATAACCTACATAATATATTTTTTTATGCAATTCACGAAATCTAAATCTGTTCCTGGTTTGAATTGAAAAATATTGTAATTTTCACAAAAAAAAAAATATTGAAATTGCATAGGATCTGCCGTAAACGAGGGATATTTAATGTATTCAGCAATATTTCTTGAGTGACCTTTTTAGACTAGCAGATCTCATTACGGCTTAGCTACGTTATAAATTATGTAGTATTATCCATTGCGGACCATTAGTATGTGGAATGAGCTTCCCATTACGGTATTCCTTCCCATTATGATATGGGGTTCTTCAAAAAAGGCGTAAAAAGAGCTCATCAAGGTCGGCAACACATCGGCAATCACCCTGGTATTGCAAATGTCAATAGGCGGCGGTGACCACTTACCATCATATGGACCGTCAGCCTGTTTGTCAACCTAATGACATAAAACTACGGCATAAGAAGGTACTTTGCAATTCAGCTCACTTCTAGTTCTGACTAATTCGCTTGATTTTCAGAGCTCGTTCAAACCGGAACGATGATGGCAGTACAAATTGTAAGACATGCAGTGAGTTATACGGTACACACATATACCAGTGTGCCAATGGGCACAGCTCATGTGACGAGTGTAAGAAGAGGTCCAGACCGTGCGGCTTGTGTGGACAACCTATCACAGACATGAGGAATATCGCGTTTGAAGCTTTAGTGGCTGAGGTTAATATTCTATGTATATTTACTAATTCACATTTGAAATTTTATTGTATCCAATTACGTAAATCCGTGCTGAATTCAGATTAGCTTCTTTTCAGAAGGAATAGGGTAGTATCCTAAAAAAATATATTTAGTCCGTCAGTTAGATTACCAAAAAATATTGGACACGTATTTTTTATTTTGTTCCGTTAACGAAAAATGACGAGGATACAGTGCGTTGAAATTTCGCGTGACGTCACGACGTGGTGCAAATTTTACCACGAAGTGACGTCACAAGCCCCACTCCTATACTTTGATGCGTATATTTTTATTGATTTGATAAAGCAAAAAAATACGTGTCCAATATTTTTTGATAATCTTACCGACGGACAAATTTTTATTGACCCAGGACACTACCCTATTGTGAGATTCGCGATTTTGTATATACCACATATTATTCTTATATTCATATTTGTTTCAGCTCACTTCTCCGTGTCCCAACAAATCTGACGGCTGCACTATCTTCATCAAATTAGCTAACATAGAATCGCACGTCAAGGAGTGTCCGTATAAAATATTAGATTGTCCACTTGCTGCTATTTTCGGAAATTGTCAGTGGAAAGGTGAGATACCTACTACTATGTATAGTGCCATCCACGAAGACGTGCCCCACTATATTTCCTAATCCCTTACAGTGCAAGTGTGCATCATTTTTCTCAGTGGTAGTGACGTCGGATACCGCGGCGAAGGTCGTGGGTTCGAATCCTACAATGAGCTTTCGGTGAAGGAAAACATCGTGAGGAAACCATAGCACGGTGGTAGGGTCCTTTGTGGTACTCGACTGGCTGGCAACCACCCTCAAGTTGAAAATCTGTCGCCAAGCACCTATCGGTGTGTTCCGACGGCTGCACTTGAGTGCCAGTTCCCATCTAGGCTTTGTGTGCTTACCACCTTCGGCCACATCATCACTTATCATGGTGAGATTGTGGTCAAACACAAGCTTATCCAGAATAAAAATCCACTATCACTACTATCCAGCACTACAACACTAGCAAAAGACACTTGCACTGTAAGGAATGGAGCGCGCATCGTGGATTGCACTATCTATTTTTACCGATTCGATGTACGTAATTATGTATTAATTAATATGTTTCCAGGGAAATTAAATCAAATATCAAAACACTTTAATGACATGCACCCGGAAAATAATCAGGTCGGCGTCGACACAGAAGCGTACCTACCGAACATCTGCACCGACAACAAAGTAATACATTACACTAATATTGGCAACTTCAACTTCTTATTCTGCTTGAAAGTTAGTCAAGCAGATCACAAGATTTACGCGCTAGCGCAACTATTGGGGACAAGCATGAGCGCCAATAAATGGAACTACGAACTGCACATTTACAATAAAAGGGAACCGCGTAGGAAATATCAATATACCGACGTTTGCCACTCGACATGGGTACCTATTGATGACATTATAAAGGAGTCCAAATGTAGTGCGATCCCATTACAACACGCCATGACTTTCGTCAACGAAGGTGTTATGACTTACAAATTCTTTTTGAAAAGAGAATCGGATGGTAACCGGAACGTTGGAAACAAACAATTTGGACGTGGTGGTAGACGCAAAAACTAAATTTTGGCATGCGTAAGTAGGTACAGTTCGTTTCACGAAAGAGTTCCCTTTGTTATGTTGGCTGCCTTGATTTTTCAGTTTTTTTTTCATCACATAGAATCATTATATAAAAATGTTAATATGAGCAGAGCAGTGCAAATGCCAGTTCAATTGGTTCAATAGGTACTTGATATTGATAACGATGACCACTGAAAATGACCACTACTCCAAAATAGCCAAAATATTGGGTTGGTAGATTAAAACTGAAGATAATGTATGCGACTGAAAGACTTTGTATCTATGGTCATGACTAAAGATTATTTAAAAAAAGGGGTCAACATTACAACGGAGGGTACAACAGTTATGATTTTTATCTACTGCACAGAATAAAATTGGTTGAAAATTTATTAGTAAAATTTGCAGTCCTATTAAGTCTCCATAAATCGAAAATAAATAAGTATGTACTTCAAAAATTGCAGCATTTGTATTGTCATATTCGTCGTTCATATCAGAATTATTAATAATCGTATTCGTATCGGTATCGTATTATAGCTTTATTTTTTCATCCTTAGTTTATGCCGCACTTCATGAACGGCCAGTAATTTAAGTTTATTTTTATTTGAAGTTAATTCTAAGTTTATTCTAGTTTCAAAATATTTTAATATCCTATAAGTTTTATTGTATCATTATCACGAAGTACTTTAATATTGTCATTCAAACTTAATTCATATTGGTAATGTGAATTATCTAAGTGCCTCTATTTTAAAGCATCAACAAACCTATATATTTTATGCTTTAAATTGTATCAAAAGGCCTTATTTACACCTACAAGAATGAAGAAACCACTTTAATTCGTTGGGTATGCCTTTATCCTATTATTTGTTGTTAACTACCAGTATCGATGTAAGGGAAATGTTGTACCTACCTAGCTGGCACATTTACCTTTTACTACAAAAATCGATTTAGCATTTGTGGATCGCAAGTGTAGCCCGCCGGGTTTACCGTGGGCTTACGAGTGTCGCTTTACTCGAGCGAAATGGAATAGAGTCTCTCACTCGTAATGTAGAATTAATTACATTGCGTTTGGTGCAATGCATTTTGTCTACAAATACTGATTAATTAATGTATACCCAGGCAAGTATAAAAGTATTATAAAGACATAAATACTTGCCGATTATTAATTTTAACGAAGGAAAAGTTGAGGAATAAATTATTGTATGTAAACAAGCCTTATTCGACTTTATTACTGTATAAAATAAAGTGCGAGAAGTTAAGGCGACACCTAGGTATATTTAAGCTTACTACCCAGGTATATACTTCCAATATTTTTTGTGAAATGGGAGAATTATTGTATTTTTATTCTTATTATTATATCAAATAAAATATTAAGTCTTTTTTTCTATGGTATCAAGACCTAAAGTTCCGCCCCGCATTTCAAAGTCAAAGTCAAAACCATTTATTCAGTTTAGGCCCTAGAAGGGCACTTATGAAGGTCGAATTACAGAAGTTACCACCGGTTTGGAAGTCAGCCTTCAACTGAGAAGAACCGGCAAGAAACTCAGCAAGGTTAAATTTTTTAAATATTTTTGGACCATCTGACTATATTGGCTTTTTTTTCAAATGTTTAACAATTTTATTCTTAAACTAATACAAAAATACATAAAAAATTATAACCCGCATTAGTTACCTACATAGTTAACTAAAACAAAAAAAAATACCAAGATAATAAAAGCGTAGGTATAAAAAAAATAATTAAAAATGGTAATTAACAATAAAAAACAATGTGTAAGTACTTGTGAGTGCAGCTACCTCCAGACATCTTTATCCTCAATATAATGGGCTACCTTATAATAAGCTTTTTCTTTCAAAACTTTCTTTATGTACGATTTGAATTTAGAATCAGTCATCTTGGTAACAGATGCTGGTAATTTATTATAAAAGCGAACACTGTTCCCAAGAAATGACTTTTAACTCTAGCTAATCTAAAATACGGAACAACTAATTTATCTTTTTGTCTTGTATTGAAATTATGAATCTCTACATTTTAAGGTGATGATAGCTCAGTGGTAAGTGACGTCGAATGCCGTGGCGAAGGTCGTGGGTTCGAATCCTACAATGAGCTTGAGCTTTCGGTGAAGGAAAACATCGTGAGGAAACCATAGCACGGTGGTAGGGTACTTTGTAGTACCCGACTGGCTGGCTACCACCCTCAAGTTGAAAATCTGTCGCCAAACACCTATCGGTGTGTTCCGACAGCTGCACTTGAGAGCCAGTTCCCATCTAGGCTTTGTGTGCTTACCATCTTCGGCCACATCATCACTTACCATGGTGAGATTGTGGTCAAACACAAGCCTATCGAATATTAAAAAAAAAAAAAAGATTTATACAAGTCTACATTTTTTCGTATGAACATTATATTTTCATATATATACAGTGAAGGTAAAGTCATAGTTTATTATCAAGTGTTATACCCAAAAATACAGTTTTGTCAACTAGTCCCAGGCTGCTGTCATCTATTAATACCCTACTGTCTACTTGCGCTACGTTTGGAAGAGAGAATCTTAAACATTTTGTTTTCTTAGAGTTTAATAAAAGATTATTTACAGCAAACCATTTAGAAACTATTGATAAGGTATCATTTACTCTAGTAAGTTCTTTATCTTTTCTATCTACTTTAAAAATGAATGAGGTATCGTCAGCAAACAAGACTACATCTGAGAGACCATTTATGACCGATGGTAAATCATTAATATTTTGTTGGCGATTAGTTAAATAAGACAAAACAAGTTCATGAGCAGTTCCACGAATACCATAATAATTAAGCTTTAGGAGCAGAGTACGGTGGTCGACGCAGTCAAACGCCAATGGCATCCTGTGAGTTTTCCCAGGCTTCATAGATGTGCTTCAATAATTTTGCTGCCGCATCTGATGTAGATCTCCCCTTCGTGAAACCGAACTGATGACCATGCAGTATCTCACAACTATTGAAATGACCTAACATTTGATTAAGCAACAGTTTTTCAAAGATTTTACTAAGTGCAGGAAGCACAGATACCGGTCTATAATCAGAAGGATTATCTTTACAGCCTGATTTAAATATTGGCACTATTTTACTATACTTCATTAGGTCAGGAAAAGAACCCTGATCAATACATTCATTGAAAATATCCGATAAAATAGGGGCAATTACTGTTATTATTGATTTTAAAATCGTCACTGACAATCCCCATAAGTCTTCTGTATTTTTTAAATTAAGGCAGTTAAATAATTTTAAGATATCACTAGAAGTGACGTGACTAAATTTAAAACTGGGAAAAGATTTTTTAATATGCTGCTCAAGTAGTGCTTCAGCCACGCCGGGACACGAGTTAAGGCTTTTAGTGGTTTCCCCTGGTATACTTGTGAAGAAATCTTCAAAAGCAGTGGCTACTTCCAACTTATCTGACACAATTTTATCATTAATTTTTAACGTGACCTGCTCGTTTTTCTTGTTAATTTTACCAGATTCCGTATTTATGACATTCCAAACTGCCTTGATTTTATTGGTAGCTTTACCTATTTTGTTACTTAAGTAAATTGATTTTGCCCGATGACATACTAATTTAAATAATTTTGAAAATTTTCTAACATATATATGGAACGCCTCGTCACGAGTGAATGATCTTAAATGATAAAGTTCATACAACTTATCTCTGCTTTTTCGAATTCCTTTAGTGGCCCAATCGCTAAACTCTAGTTTACTGTTTACCTTCACTTTTTTGATGGGACAGGTTTTATTTAGTTCATCGCAAATACTAGTTAATAGATTTCCATATAAAACATTGGGCTCATTACTATTTTTTGTCTTACAGTTTAGTCTGAACTCTAAGTTATTTTTTAAGTTATCTAATCGCACCTTTGTAATAGGTCGAATTTCCTTTATTTTCTTAGAAACATTTAGTTCATAGGGTAATTTGACTATTTGAGCCATATGATCAGAGCGAACACCACTTATAATTGATTTACCTAATATACTGCTATTAGTTATTATATTATCTATGCAAGTAGACGAAGTGGGCGTTGACCGTGTTGGCTCATTGAACAGCAAATCTAAGTTAAATGATTTTAATAAAGCAATAAAGTTACATTTTTCATTTGAGTTGGTTAGAATATCAATATTAAAATCTCCGCATAAAACTATCGATTTCTGAGAATTAAATAATTTGTGAAGAATATCTTCCATTATATTAGAGAAAAGTGTAAAATTGGATGCTGGAGGTCTATACACACAAACAATTAAATAGCTATCCAACTCTGCACAAGACACCTCACAAACGCGCTCAACCGAGAGACTACAAATATCTTTCCGTTCTTTAAATTTAATATTATTATTCAAAAGAATAATTGAGCCACCGCCTACAGCGGATAATCTGTTGAATACACTAGCTACTAAAAAGTTTTTAATATTAAAAAGCATAGTTTCTGGTTTGAGCCATGTCTCCGTAAAACATAAAATATCTAGATTAATTTTATCTAATAATAAATCTATATCAAAATTTTGCCAAAGAAGCGATTAATATTCTGGTGAATTAGTACAATGGAGCTACTATGCTTCTCTGTTGTCGAAACTAACCGTTTAAATTATTATTTACATTAATGGAAATCGTATTATTAATTAATACTGTACCATTCCTTAACCTATTAATATTATATGCTACAAGGGTAGCAATAAGTTTTTTACATTTTTTAGGAATTATTAAAGTATCCCGAGTCATTTGTATATTACTAACAAACTTGTTAGAATCAAAAAAAGTAAATACGTCACTATGACGAAATGTCACGTTGTACATGAAATTATTTAAGTTCGAAATATAATTATTCTCTCTTTCAGAGTATTTAGAACAGTATGGAAAAGCACATAATATTACATTCATTACCCCTAGTTTAATTAAGGAATGTAAATATTTCTACCTGTATTTCCGGGATAAAAGTAGAAGTAGTTAGTCACTACAACCATAAACTATTTAATAACAAATCGCGCTGTCCCGTCGCAGCGTGAAAGGACAAACGGAGAAATACTTTCGCATTCATATTAGTATTTATTAAAAAGGTAACTTAACATTTTTTTTTTAATAAAAAAACATCATTACTTTTAAATAACTTTTATTTTCATCGACAAACACTAGTGACTTAAGTGAAAGTGTGGAGTAGGTAGGTACCTATTAAAGTTGAATACACAAGAACCTTAGAATGAACCGTGTGCCTAGTATGAGTTCTGTATGGAAGAAATTAGTTCCATTCGTAATCCGCAAGAGGCGCTGTGACAATTCCAAAAACTCGCACTCAGCACTCTGATCTCCCTCAATCGTGTATAGGTAAGGCTAAGAGAAATAGGCTTAACTTTTTTTTTATTCTGTAGGTATATCCATGGAGAAATCTAAATAGTTTTCTTCTCAAATAAAAATACTATAAGTTTCTATGGGTACTATACATACTCCAACTTTATAGGTACTTAATTTATAATCATAAACACGAAATTATTAAATTAATATTAAAATATGTATGTAAACAATAAGTTTTCATTTTGTAGACAAGGAATTTGTTATGTATAGATAGACTAGCCTGTAGTATATAAAACAATAGACATGAGCATTTTTTGTTATTATTAAGGAATGTTTATCTATAACTCATTTTAAGCTCACAATATTTTATTTAACCTCCCAAGCACGCAAACAAGTCACAAGTTTACATTAAAAACGCAGCACGCACAAGTAGTGTTTCAGTAACTATTTCTCAAACGCATTGAATTGAAACAATCACGTTAATCGATTCAGTTTTAGATGATTTCTATATACCATGGTCCATGATGGTCGTTGCCAGTAGTACATTACAAGATAAATAAAGGTAGTCACATTACAGCATTGCTAATCTGTATAATATATAATATTATGTATATAAATTGTATTTAATTAATTTTACGAAATAAATTAAATCTAGTTAACGCAACGATTTTAGGTGAAAAATAACATTAATCAGAGAAGTAAGTAATCAATTATAGTCTACTGAAGAAATAATGAGATCCTAACTATTATTCTTATATACAGGATGTGCCGTAAGTAGTGCGGCAAACTTAAGGGGGAAATAGGTGGGCTGGTCACCTAACAAATATCTTAGATACAAAAATGACCTCAAAGTGTCACCATTTTCGAGAAATTTCGATATTTCTGATTTATATATTGATTATTGAATTTCTGATATATATGTATATATATATATATATATATTTGTCACTAGTGACAACGAGGCAGGCGGGTCACCTGATGGTAAGTGACTACCGTCGCCTATAGACATTAGCAATACCAGGGGGACTGCCAACGTGTTGTACACTATATTACAATGCCTTATGGGCAAGGGCAACTGGCTCTCAAGTGCAACTGCCGGAACACGCCAGCAGGTGCTTGGCGACAGATTTTCAACTTGAGGGTGGTAGCCAGCCAGTCGAATACCACCGTGCTGTGGTTTCCTCACGATGTTTTCCTTCACCGAAAGCTCAAGCTCATTGTAGGATTCGAACCCACGACCTTCGCCGCGGTATTCGACGTCACTTACCACTGAGCTATCATCGCCTTAAATCGCTTTAATTAAGGTGGTATTTAGTAGGTGACCCGTCCACCTATCACCCCCTTAAGTTTGCCGTACTACTACTTACCGGACATATACAGGATATTCATATGCGTGATAAATTAATGAAATAAATGTTTACCATAAGCTTCGTCATCTACATGGTGAATATCACTTGATTACATTACATTCAACGGTTTCACTTGGATTCTACTTGTTTACACACATTCCAAAGATTACACCTACAAATAAACAAACCTTACCACTTTAAAATAAAATAAACAGTGTATTAGTTAAATTACATACAACTAACAAAACTATAATAATAGTGAACACATTTAAGTTTATATTATTTAAACTCACTTGAAAACAAGGGCACTTGTTGAACTAAAATAGACTTTGGACGGCATGAAATGAGAACATTTATATCCTTTCACAATAATATTTCTAATTATATTTGCCATCATAATTTTTCTAACTCTGTAACAATAAACAAGGATAGCATGCCAATTTTGAGGAGCAAGTTAGTGTTGCAAAATTACAGTCAATATTTTATGATAAGACATCATTTTTCTGATATATTTTATATACATCATTGTATTATCAAATTATGTTCCCTGTAGTTAATTATACTTATTTACTCACTCCTTTTTCATTATTATTTTTCTCAAATTATAATTAACAATTAAATCAGTACAACCAAACGTAATTAAAAACTTACAATAATGACTAGTTATATCAGAATAATAAAAAGCACCCCACTTATCAACTAAGTACATATTCACAACAGTACAATATAGTGTTTCACACTGAAAAATTCAGAAAGTTTTGGTGAACATCAAACATTAGGTGCCAATAAGTGTAAACTAAGTGATTTAACAATACAGTTCTTTGTCTGAACAAAATATTGAGATCAAAAATTTCACAAATAACACATTTTAGTAATGGCCCAATTTAACTACTTTCTTAAATAATCAATTAAAAGAAGTATAGAAAAGAGACATTCTGTATTCTGATATATCTTTTAAGTTCAATAATTTACTTTTAGTTTCACTTTGGGTTACACAGGAACAAATTTTATGCTTGAAATATAAAATATGAAGACCGAACACAGATAATTATGTATTTTTTTAAATGTATATTTTTATGTATGTACTTTCATTCTTCGGCTTCACTTACTACTACTAAGCTTAAAGTTTAAGTTGCACTTACTCAGTGTGGTAAAAATTACAATTACATATTCGGTTGACATCACAATTCTTAGGTACATACATATACATAAATTGGAATGATAAGATAGTAGAGAATTAGGCACATTAAAACAGTTCTCTTCTCATATTAATTGCCAATGTGCTAAGTCAATAAACTTTGCTCCATTTTTTATGTTGTAATAAAATTTTAATCAGTGCCCACAATGATGCTTCAAAATGTGAAAAAGAAGAAATGTTGAAATATAATATCTCAGTTATTGATACCTCCATTATATGCATAATCTGCTTTGTTATGCATCACAAGATGGTTGTCTACAAAGTAGAAACTATCAGAACATGTTTCAAAGGGTGCTGCAATCATCTCTTCCACTGAAAAACAAAAGCACAAAGTAAATAAAAACAATACTAGTATCTAAAATTCAGGCTTTGGAAAATACCATATTAGGTGTACTGTGTAATCCCTTCAACATAAACAACTATAATATAGTCTTACCTAGATCAAGAGGTAAAGCTGGAAACTCATAAATATGTTCACATGTGTTTCTTGAGAACGGAATGCAAAAGCCAAACTCAAAGTCAAAGGTCTTAAGTAATGTGTCTCTGAAGAAGTGCTTTTCGATCATTCTGAAGTGGTTTACTGGACGTGAGCCCACTGTGAATTCCACGCTGCAATAGTATACAGAAATAAGATTATATTATTTACTTTAACTGTAAATATTTAGTCTAGTCTAAATGCTAGTTACTCAATCATACCATACATAATATAAAATTTAAACTTAATATATCCTGGGTAAACCACAATTTCCAACACAGGAGAAAGTAGTAATAATAATCTATACATATAATAAAAGACTGGTTGACCTAAAACACACAGCCTAATCGGCTAAGATCAGAAACATGAAATTTTGCACACAGGTTTCTTTTATGGTAGGGGAGGCAATGATGCTAAATTTGTAGTTACTCGAGCGTCTTTGGGACCTACTGGAATTTGAAGATTAGGTGGAATAAAGAAAAAAAGGTTGTGATATTTTCCCCTTCAGCGGTGGGGGGAGCGTCTACAGGGTTTCAAAAATGTAAAAAAAAACAGTCCCCAAGAAATACTCGAGCGCGTCAGATATTAATAGGGTAGTCGCGCCACGTCTGTCTGATAACGGAAAAATAATAATCTGCCGTTTTGCGTGGTGGGGGTGGCCGTACGAAGGGGTCGAAAATATTTAAAAAAAAAATTTACTCGAGCGCGTCAGACATTGATAAGGGATGTTAAGTGAACCCTCCAGTAGCTCCTAATTTAAAGACTGACGATTTGGACGCGACAATCAGTCAGGGCCGATTTTTGAAAATGCAAACATAAATCGTGACCTTAATTTACTCGAGCGCGTCAGATTTTTATACAGGCGGTTCTTCTTGATGGCCTTGTTGTACTGACCATAATCTGACAATTATGTTGAGGAATTTCCTTAATCTGACGGCTTGAAAAAAAAATATAAAAAATATCGAAATCTCGAAAATGGTTCAAGATATCGAAAAAATGTTTGTACAAAAGTTGTAGAAAATTTAATCGTCTACAATATTTATTCTATACACATATACCAAAAAACCCATAGGAAACGAGATATTTGCAATAAATGATTTTTTGACCTTTGACCTTGAAAAATCAGTAGTCGCGGGCACCCTAAGATAAGTAGCTTTTGAGACAAGTTTTAGGGTGTCAAAATAAAGGTTTATACAAGTTAATAGCTGACTATCTCTCATTCTGAGGTGAAACTCATAATATTCCTGGACTATACACTTAATAATGATTTTAGCTACTTCGGCTTGTGCAAATCGGCAGATTAAGATATTTTCGTCATTCGTGACTAATTTCCTTCAAAATAAAAAAAAACTAATCGCGCTCGAGAAAATCCAGGTGACGTTTTTTTTTTGCAACTTTGCAAGTCTCCAATTTTCTTTCGTCACGCCCAAATTGTCAGATTATTGAAATGTACACTATTTTGCATGTAACTAACTTACCTTACTTTAATCTGACGCGCTCGAGTATTTCAAACCATCGATTTACTAATCTGACGAGCTACCCTAGGCGTTCGACACTACATAGAGAGGCTCAGATTTGGTGAGAGTACTACACAAGGTGCAAGGTTGCCCCCCTTATGTTAATCTGCCGCGCTCGAGTAAATCCCGAAATCCCCTATTTGCCTCCCCTACCATTATTCAATTCATGTTATTTTGTAATATAGGCATCAATTTATGAAAGGGTGTTTTCAAATACAACCCCTGCCCTACAGGGATAGGAAACAATAGGGATTCACCAGTAAAACTGCTGAGCAAAAGAAAAATATTGGTTAACATCTTTTCAAGTACTCACGTTGCACCAACAGTTTTTAGCTTCAAAAATTGTGGTGTAAATTGATATCGAACAAATCTTCCTGCATTAGGATCCAGCGGCTCCTCGGATGCATCCTCAGTGCCCTCGTTATCCACTCCGAAGTCAGTTGGAGGCTTCGCTATCTCAAACAGCACCGTACCAGTTTCCAAATCACGGATTTTGAACCTCGTGAAATCTATATCGTATATATTAGCTTCCGGGCTGCACATATACGTGTCCGTAATCCTATCCAGTCTCAATACATCCTCCGGAGAAATTTCACTCGGAATAACGCCGTCTTTGTGTGTTTCTGTAAGAGATATCGATTCACATTTTTTCCCTACCAAACTCATTTTTACAAACTGGATATTGCGTCGTCTGGAAAGCAAAAAGATAAGTTATCTCAAAAATATAGGCACGTTTGAGATTTAAGAGTTACAATGAACTTATCGAATCATTTTTATTTAAACAAAACATCAAATTTAATCTCCATAAAAACGTCATTTAAACATTTTTTTTTATAATCTTTAGTCATGACTATAGATACAAAGTCTTTCAGTCGCATACATTTTCTACAATTTTAATTTCTTCTTTTATGTTATAATCACATTTACTGTAATGTGTAGTCTTTGTCCGTACATGTTCTGTCAGGTTTTAGTGAAATTGGCGGCTGTTCCAGTAAAACTTTTCATTGACTTTTTGGGACAACTTGAAAAGTCAACACACACTATAATAGTCGATACACACTTTCATTTCACTTGACTTGTGCACTTAGATTGACCTTTATTGGACAAAGCACCATCGATATTATGCAATAACAATATAAATACACGAATTTAATGAAAATGCAACGTCACATTGCAAGTTCCCGCCAAAAAGTCAGTCATAAAATTTTAAGTCCAGTGTTGCCAACAATAATTTTTATATTCCGTCAACATAACTAAGAAATTCCGTAAAACATTTTATGTTTTCTGCCAATATACTTAGCCATCAAAATATTTTACTGGGTCTAATAGAATTACTGGTTCTCACGGATAAGCTCTCAAGTCAAGACTCTCAAGCACATAGAAGCATTATCTTGCTGAAATTGCTTGCTTGCTTGAAACTTGCTGGGAGTTTCTAGCATTGCTGTGAACAGTTCGTGATGCCCTTTTGAATCTTCATGAAGAAACTAATGACTTTAGTTGGAGCACCGAGACCTTGTTGTTAATTTAATACATGGAGCAATTTGAATTTATAGTGACAATGGTAGTTTGGTATGATATTATGTTATTTCAATTCAAGTAAACATTATATTCCATGGATTTACCAAACGCGTCGTACCTAATTGAAAACACTTCTTATCTTGGAATGAGCACAACTCATTGCTATTGTTGCTATTTTAATAAGCGATGATGGCTCAGTTAAAAATTAGATCAGATCTACTTTTATGTGTATCTTTAGGTACTCGGGCGACCGTGAAAGTCTACAGTATATTGACAGCCTCGAGTATGTTTGTTACAAATAATATTGTGTATTTTATTGAATAAAGAAATGTATGAATCATGTTATGGCTAAAGGTAGGTTTGAACATAAACGACTAGCCCGATAAACGGTTGTAGTTATAAATATATCGTTACTCAGAAATTATTTCTTAAAAGAATGAATAAGAATACATGTAATCACTGATATTAAATTGACTTTTATTGATAACAAGTTATATGATCAGATTAATATTAATCACATAGCGCTCGTAACTGTTAGTCCCTACCCGGCAACCTTACAATAATAAAAAAGATATTGTACAAATTATACATATCCTCTTGTGTGTGTATGATTACCAATAATTTCGTTGCTTGCTCTATGTTTTAATTTAATACGGAATATAATGATATACATAATTTGTTATTTTATAGATTTGTAATAATTGAACGAACAATATTCGTACAGGAACGCGTCTATTAATGTTGACGTAATATCCGTTGCGTCATAGCGAGGCATGCGCCTTGTCATTTTCATTGGCTGGTCATAGATTATAATTAAAATAGTCCACCAATAATCGGGCCTGCGCTCAAGTCTAGTTCTGTGATAGATAAGTCTATTTTACGGTGATAGTGGACTGTCTGATGTGCGTATAAATAAGTGAAATAAAATAATTAACAACATGCTCATCAAAGAATAGTGAGTATAGTAAATATGCTAAGGTTATATATAAGTCAGTTTGCGATTTTTTGATCGATTTTTGGCACAGCTACCTGAAAATAATCTGCCACGGCTCCTGTTGCAACTTCAGCTTATCAGCATATGTTTTACCTTATATTAGTTTGATAATTATTCCGCTGAATATAATAATTTGTATAAGTTTATTGTAACAAAGATCTGAAATTGTTCTGACAGTGACAGATCTCCAGTTCAAGGCAGGCATAGGTGGAAACTAGAGCGCGTAAGATTTGCAAATTTAGCCTAACAGATGTTCACAATACCAACCAATGTGTATAAAATTATGAAGTGGTAACAGAAATAATAACAAATTTTAAAATTATATTTTTGTCCTTTACAGCCGTGTTACACTACCTTTGACAGTAGAAGAGGTAAGAAACTTTTTTGACTAACCATTTTAGACTAGCCTTCCGCCTCGCGTTTTCGAGATAAAAGTAGTCATAGTACTCAGGGATGATGTAGCTTCATAATAGAGAAAGAATTTTCAAAATGGGATCAGTAGTTTAGGAGATTACCTCCTACATTCAAACTTACAAACTATACCTCTTTATAATATTAGAATAGATTACCAAAGACATGGTATGCTTATGTTTATTATGGTAGGGGAGGCGAATAGGGGATTTCGGGATTTACTCGAGCGCGGCAGATTAACATAAGGGGGGCAACCTTGCACATTGTGAAGTACTCTCACCAAATCTGAGCCCTCAATGTAGTGTCGAACGCCTAGGGTAGCCCGTCAGATTAGTAAAAAAAATCGATGGTTTGAAATACTCGAGCGCGTCAGATTAAGGTAAGGTAAGTTAGTTACATGCAAAATAGTGTACATTTCAATAATCTGACAAATTGGGCGTGACGAAAGAAAATTGGAGACTCGCAAAGTTGCAAAAAAAAAACGTCACCTGGATTTTCTCGAGCGCGATTAGTTTATTTTTTATTTTGAAGGAAATTAGTCACGAATCACGGAAATATCTTAATCTGCCGATTTGCACAAGCCGAAGTAGCTAAAATCATTATTAAGTGTATAGTCCAGGAATATTATGAGTTTCACCTCAGAATGAGAGATAGTCAGCTATTAACTTGTATAAACCTTTATTTTGACACCCTAAAACTTGTCTGAAAAGCTACTTATCTTAGGGTGCCCGCGACTACTGATTTTTCAAGGTCAAAGGTCAAAAAATGATTTATTGCAAATATCTCGTTTCCTATGGGTTTTTTGGTATATGTATTCATAATAAATATTGTAGAACATTAAATTCTCTACAACTTTTGTACAGATATTTTTTCGATATCTTGAACCATTTTCGAGATTTCGATATTTATCATATTTTTTTTTTTCAAACCGTCAGATTAAGGAAATCCCTCAACATAATTGTCAGATTATGGGTCAGTACAACAAGGCCATCAAGAAGAACCGCCTGTATAAAAATCTAAAGCGCTCGAGTAAATCAAGGTCACGATTTTTTTTTGCATTTTCAAAAATCGGCCCTGACTGATGGTCGCGTCCAAATCGTCAGTCTTTAAAATAGGAGCTACTGGAGGGTTCACTTAACATCCCTTATCAATGTCTGACGCGCTCGATGTCTGTCGGCAGATTATTATTTTTCCGTTATCAGACAGACGTGGCGCGACTGCCCTATTAATATCTGACGCGCTCGAGTATTTCTTGGTGACTGTTTTTTTTTACATTTTTGAAACCCTGTAGACGCTCCCCCCACCGCTGAAGGGGAAAATATCACATAACCTTTTTTTCTTTATTCCACCTAATCTTCAAATTCCAGTAGGTCCCAAAGACGCTCGAGTAACTACAAATTTAGCATCATTGCCTCCCCTACCATTACAATTTAAAGTCTATAAATCCTGCAATAATTATACTAACAACTGGCTTAGAAAATATATTAGGTTGCTTTAAAATTTTGATTCACATTATCCATCATAAATCTGCACTAAAGGTAAAAAAAAAAAGATTTTTAAGAAAAAAAAGTTTTTAAGAAAGCAGCAATTTTTTATTAAAAAACCTTTTGTTTTTGTTTTGATTTGTATAAGATACTGACTTGTGACATCATAAATATACACCATCGAAATACTACTAGATTGGCCATAATAATAATAAAATGGATGAATTATACTTCATATTCACTATTTAAGAGTATATTTTGATGATTTATATTGGTTAGTGATATTTCTTGAACATAGGCAATTTATTGTATCCTTTTTGTTTAATTAGGTAATAATTAGAAATGTATCTACTGGAATCATACACACAGATTATTGAATACTATTGAAGAACTAAAGTTCCAAAAAGCATAAATACTCAGAGCTCATCAAGATATTTAGACTACTTTTAGGCTTGTCAAGACAATTAAACCACTTTTAGGCTCTCTTATAATCCCATATCCTATTAAGAGTGCTTTGTTTATTACTGCTTCTTTGAAAAACTACTTCTATTAATGTAATTGACAGGTTGGTTAGTGTGGTTGGGTAACACACTACCTATCATGCCGCAGGTCGTGGGTTCGATTCCCATCTAGGACTGACATTTGTGTGCATGAACATGTCTGTTTGTTCTGAGTCTGGGTGTAATTATTTATTTAAGTATGTATTTACAAAAAAAAGTTGAATAATTATGTAGTATATGGGCGATTCTCTGTAAACTCGTAATGGCCCATACAGATGCTGTCCTGGCATTTTTTTTTAGAATTGTCGTAAAAATATGGTATGATTGCTTAGTAAAGTAACTATTACTTTTGGTAAGTAGGGAGGCCAATTGAATTTATACATATTTTTTAAGTTATTTGTTGTTTTCTGATAAATTTTGACAGGGGACTGTTAGGTGCAGCAGGGGACTGTTTTGAACATAGTAGGGGACGTTTAAATGAGGCAAAGGACCTTTTTAAAAAGAAGAAAGTCATATTATTAGTATCAATAATTTATTATGTTTATGTCATATTAACGCAACAACATACAACAATTATATTTCTAAAGTTTCTTAAGAGAAAACAAACCAATAGACATAACTGTTACAAAATAAGAATAAAAACTTTCTATATAAAAACATACCACTAGAAATACTTTGTACTTAACCTTAGATCATCTTATTATTATTAATATCAATTATTAAATGCTGTATGTCGTGTCAGTCTTTTATGAAATACAATCAATAAAATTCTTGCAAAATCTTCCTCTCAACAATAATACACGTAATATCAAATGAAATCTGCAAATAAATTCTCAGGTTTTTTTCTTAATCATAAAAGGCATATTAATCACAGTGAGCTATTGTAACATTCGGAAATCTTAGCGCTCAAAAACATTTATTTCATTTAATAGGGAATTTATAAAATTAGTTCCCCTTTAAAATAAAGTCAGGATTATTCAACTTTAGGATAGCTTGATCAAACGACAAGTTTGAAATGTCCCTTTCGTCTATTTTAAAGGTTTGCACTTTCTTATCACAAAAGTAACCCGCAAGTCATTTTCATCTTTATCAATCTCATTAATTACAGTGGCATATGGATATTCCAATTTTTTTGCTAAAAATTTCACAAGAACGTAGTCTCCAGTATTATAAGACGAATCTTGATGCCACTGGTTCCAGCTATTTTATCATCAGACGTTTTAGGAGGCGTGTATGGTGATTGAGGTCAATTTATCGGATTCAAAGCCATAAAACCAAAATAACCAATTCAGACTCTGTAAACACATCGTCGACTGTCTATCTGAGTTTTGGAGTTCTAATTCCTCTCGGATTACTTTTTCTTTTTTGAAGGCATCTCTAGTGTACGTCAACCTGTAACATATTTTATGTTCAGTAAGGTAAATGTATGCTCAGTAAAAAAATGCAAATCATATATTTTTAAAGCTGTGTTGATTCCTACATTAATGAAACTTTCTAGTGTAGGAATTCACACCAATAAAACTATTAAGTAATGACTATTTATGAGAAATCTACAGTCCCCTGCCATGTAGAACAGTCTCCTGCCGTATTTCCGGGCAGGGGACTGCGGTCAGGGGACTGTGTATTTTGGTTATGTTGCATAATATTTACAAAACTATTGGAACACGATTAGTTACGAAACCAAAGATAAATTTAGGCACAGTTTATGGAAATAATAAATAATACTTGTATTTAATTAAACTAATTAAATTTAATAAAATCACTCACCAAAGGACTGTGTGACGCACCGACTGAGGTGCGTACTCCCGTCACAAATGAAGCTCGGACACTAAACAAAAAAGCGGCCCGCTGCCGTTCTTGACTATGTTACCAACTGCACACTGATTGCGTTTCATTCCACGCCATAAAACGTTTGTACACATGTTAGTTTTTTTTTATTTTAGCTTTGAATTTTTAGCAGAGGACTGTTTGCAAAAACTCAGGACAACATTTACATGACATTATTCAACGTAAAAAAAACGTAATTAGACCTTCTTTTATGAAAAAAATGTAATTCCGTTATTCCTTTTTTAGATATTAATAGCCAAATTTATGTAATGTTAATAAGTTTTTTTTAAATGCTATCTCTAAGTGGGAATTCTGGGAATGGGACAGCCAGGGGACTGTGTATTAAGGGCTTCAATAATTTCTAGAAAAAAAAGTAAAATAGCTATAGTTCTAAATACAACCGCGCTATAAAGTTTAACTGTTTTATTTTAATTAAGAGTGGTAATTGTTTTATTAAGTTTTATTATTTAAAAAAAACTCGGTTCGGACAGCCAGTTACGAGTTTACAGAGAATCGCCCATATCAGTCATGGTTTCCATATTACAAGCTCTTCTTAGTTTAGGATCAGTTAGCCGTTGCAGGTTAAAAATGTTGCAGGATATTTATTTATTTGATGATGTTCGGAATGAATTTATAATTTTTATTTCAAATAAAAATCATTCTTTATTTCTTATTTTTTTTCGGGAATTGAGTGTTTTATTTTATATTATCGACATGTTGTGTAAGGAATAGCGTCACACATATAAAAAAGTTATTCGAAAAAAACATAATCTCATCAAACATTTATCTTATGTGAGCTTCAGTTCAAGAAGTTTAGTCAGGTAATTCCTCTGAGTTAAGTGACATCTCGGCGACCTTGTTAATACTCGTGTCATATTTTATTTATTGCAGTGACGTTATTAAATTTTTGACGTCACACCATTTATATCATAGACAAGATGTAAATTATTTCCTTAAAATTAATATCTGTAGTTAAAAAAAGTTTGGAAGATTAAGCTTAGTTAGTATTGTTTACTTTTACGTATGCAAGGTCGCAGGTCAACGATGGCGTCTGTTTCTATTACCAATTAACATATTTAACGCACAATCCAACAGTGACCTTTGTATCTTTATCTGAAGCCTCTGTATCCTAAAGCCAAGGGTATGCTCTTAAATGTCTACAAGAAGCATCTCATCACTAACCTTTCCAACTACAGATTATTTATTATCCTTATATTTTTTTAAAAGTTGTAATATTTTAAGGCGATGATAGCTCAATGACGTTGGATACCGCGGCGAAGGTCGTGGGTTCGAATCCTACAATGAGCTTGAGCTTTCAGTGAAGAAAAACATCGTGAGGAAACCATAGCACGGTGGTAGGGTACTTTGTAGTACCCAACTGGCTGGCTACCACCCTCAAGTTGAAAATCTGTCGCCAAGATTTCCGACAGCTGCACTTGAGAGCCAGTTCCCATCTAGGCTTTGTGTGCTTACCACCTTCGGCCACATCATCACTTACCATGGTGAGATTGTGGCCAAACACAAGCATATCCAGAATAAAAAAAAAATTGTGAGTACAAATTAGAATCAATTAAATAAAAATAAATGCTGTTCATTGGCAGGCACATGACTTGAAAACGACTAGACCCATGAGGCTAACTTTAAATGTTCGTAATAAGTAAGTAGTTTGAATAAAGTTTTTAGGAAGAATGAAAATTTTTAGAAGTTGCTTGGAAAATTCTGGAATGATAGGGAAGGGATGGGATATTGGAAAATAATAGATTGTGCTTATAAAACGTGACCTGTCCAAAAAAATCACATACAGCATGTGATTTTTATATTATAAACTAATATATTATAATATAAACTAATTTTATTAACAAAAAAGATTTGTTTTTTGTATGTTTCTTTCAAATGGATAAACTCAAAGCTACATTTATCAGCAAGTAACATGGGCTATATTTTATTTTAATTACGGGAACGCGGGTGAATCCGCGGGGCGGTAAGGTAGCACGCTAAAATGCAAGTATCTTGCAAAGTGCAGGTTGCAAGCTGCTTGAATTGTGCGATGAGACAATATAGAATCTCCACTTTGTACTTCTAATTAAAAAATCACATACAGCACGCCATTCTTACACATAATGTCTAATAGGAAGTCTTTGTATGACTTTGATCGACTCTTTGTCTCTAATTCAAGGGTGATGCAAGTTGTGGACTTTTAATTATTTCTTTCCATCGCAGTATCAAGTCGCCCAGCTGTACTGCGTGGCAGAGGTCTCCAAAAATGAAACTGGCGGCGGAGAAGGCATAGAAGTAATAAAGAATGAACCGTTCAAAGACTTCCCATTGCTTGGTGAGTTATCTTAACATTACTATAGCACTATAAGTGTATGAAGTATCGTCTGGCAGTGTTTCACGGTTGCAAGCAATTCCGCAGAATAAAAATGCTATCTAAGTAATGCCAATAATTCAACCTTGTTAAGTTTATACTCTGTGAAATAGTCACTGTTAGATGCTATTTACCACTTATTCATTTCTAATATGATCCGTTTTCAAATATTTATTGCGCGCAATCTGTGACCGAATAGTACCTAATCAGTTAAAAACACTTCTAATTATATATATTTTGCTTACTCATATGCCTCGTAACTGGCATCCTACGCTTGTGTTAACGATTTCCCACGTCACTTGTATTTGTTCCATACTACCAATCAAAAGCTAAGGTTACTTACTGTAATTGTTAGTCAGTCTTTTCATAGTAGCGACCGTCTTATCAATCTGTTTTTTCACACCCGCTTAATTTCTAGCTGGCAAAAAAATTGCTCTTGGTGGTTCAACCAGTTCAAAAAACGCAGACCAGTCGGACTCGTGTGGAACCTGTCCCGCTTGTGTCGATGATGGTATTACTCGTATGATTTGTAAACATATTAGATTGTAGAAGCTTGGGTGCACATAGCGTCCATGCAACAAATTGACTCTCTATATTCATAGACAATTTATTAATAGCTAACATATCAAGGAGAACGATTATCTGGATGACACGAAGCTTTTTTTGAAGTCTAACGAGTGGTTCATCGGAGGGTACAAAATTAACAGCTTATATCCACATTATTACTATAATAGGACCTTATTTTTAAAACGATAATAGAGATCTTTTACCTACATATTGCGTAATATGCAAACATTTGGATACTTTATTGTGAGTACTACCTAATAGCACTAAACGGTAGTGTTTATTATTTTAGTAGCGATGGTTATTTTAAATAAATAACGTGAATTCTTATTTCTATTTAGAAGACGCTAGAATGTGCACCCTTGGTTAATACTGGAGATACATAACGATTGACCGATAGGTGTAAATGCTACAATGCACAGAGTAGTC
The DNA here is from genome assembly GCA_951361185.1 of Ochropacha duplaris. NCBI lineage: Eukaryota > Metazoa > Arthropoda > Insecta > Lepidoptera > Drepanidae > Ochropacha > Ochropacha duplaris. The sequence goes on along the minus strand of OX592711.1, from coordinate 5,049,487 downwards.
TTCTTTATTTAGACTTGTATTTTCAATAAAGTATGTATGTAGTAAATTGCTCGTTTGACACATTACTTAAATAATTTTAATGGACATGGTATTTTTTTATGAAAACACCACGTATAACCTTCCATATACATATATTATACCTATTAGAATAGATTGAATCCAAATATTTATAGGTCACTTTAGAACTGATCAATCGCGCATAAGTGCATCCCATAATTTCAACAATACTCCGTTTGGTTACTGACACTCTCAAGCCTTATAAATTATTCAAATACATTCAATAGAACGAATGTAATTTTTTAGGTAGGTACAGTAATTGTTTAAAAGCATGACGTCAGATTCGGTTTACACAGTTGCTTTGGCGCTGGCAATGTATGAATAGGTGTGGTGCAGTACCGACGAAACGTTCTTAAACTATATTCTTTCCTTGTCTTAAACGCTACATTTTGATTAATTGTCTGTCAAAAGTAATGAGTTCTCTATGACGTACTACTGCATTTTCGATCTCATATAACTAGATATAATTTAGGTAAAATTTATGTTGGATTTTTATGCAAATGGTACTTTTGATTTGGTTCTTGCTTATTTTCGGATATACTGAAATAAAAAATACTGGTCACGTATACAGGGTGCAATCGTTAAGTGTTATTCCGTAACTATTACACATATCATTTTTTTTTAAACTGATATCGAAAGTTCGTTACCTACCAGTAAATTGACATCAATAACTTTTTTTAAATCAAACGAGAAGTATTAAAATTTTTGACATTAAACACTCCCATACATTTAGTATAAGATTAGTAGAAAGAAAGGTTTCAGTTTCCTTATTTTAAGTGGTCTACTACTCATTTTACCTTAATCTCATTTTATGATTACGTATGATATGATAATAATGATTTTCAAGTATACACCTGTAGATTAATTATCTTACCACTTGAAATTAGTAATAAACCTTGTTTCAATATCGTATTAATTTGAACTGGCTGAAAAACAACACACTACATAAATAACAAAAAAAAAGGTAGGTACTCTTCTATAAATGTTTTTGATATCTGTAATAGTTACGGAATAATCGCCTGGACACACTTAACGATTACACCCTGTATACGAGTCCGACTTGCACATTTTTTTTTACATTGGGATAAGCTTGTGTTTGATCGTAATTTCACCATGGCAAGTGATGATGTCGCCGAAGGTGGTAAGCACACAAAGCCTTGATGGGAACTGGCTCTCAAGTGCAACTGTCGGAACATAGGTGCTTGCTACAGATTTTCAACTTGAGGGTGGTAGCCAGCCAGTCGGGTACTACAAAGCACCCTACCACCGTGCTATGGTTTCATGACGATGTTTTTCTTCACCGAAAGCTTAAGCTCATTGTAGGATTCTAACCCACGACCTTTTCCTCATGTAGGGTTCTGAACAATAATAATATGTAATACCTTCATAATTTTGTGGCTATGTTAGCCACAAAATATACAACTTTACATTGCTGTGACATGATAAGTAGGCACTCATCATAAAATATCATATGTTACATGTTAATGTTTGTTGTGTAAATACAGGATATGAATAATATTAGTTCCAAATTACTGTATAATAATGGTTTTGAAATAGAGCCAGAACAAAAAACTATAAAATTTGCCAATTGTCATGTCATGTCCGTATAATTAATACAAACCAACCCAATGACTATCTGAAAAAGTCTCGAGTGCATAGGTTACTTCTAGGTAAGCGTGCACCATCGTAGACCAAATCATCACCCCAGATTAAGTAAGATTGTGGTCAAACTCAAACTCATTTTCAATAAAAGATACTTTTAAAACTTCTTACAATTTTATGTTGTTTGCTATTGAAATAATCCACCTGTAATTTTCCCAATCTTCGATGGGATGCACAATAAGTATATCTATAAGTATATCAAACTAGCTGTCCCCCTCGGATTCACCCGCGTTCCCGTGGTATCTTTCGGGATAAAAAGTATCCTATGTGTTATTCCAGGATATGATCTACCTGTGTGCCAAGTTTCATCAAAATCCGTTCAGCCTTTTTGCGTGAAAGAGTAACAAACATCCATCTATCCAAATTTCACATTTATAATATTAGGGGGATTGTCATGGCATATTATCTTTCCTCATTTCTCATGTTTTGTATGATGTTACAGGTGTTGTAATGTCATTTATTTACACGTTACGCACGACGCGTGATGTCAATCTTGTTACGCATTTGACCCTCGTGGCCTCGTCTTTTTCAAGGTCTGAAACAGAGCTGCTGTTTTATTCTTGTTTGTTTAGTTCTAAAAATATTATACTGGTAGGTATATATATCACAGTTTCGCATGTTCTGTGATAACTGTGTCAGCGAGATTTTCAACAAAAAGCCAACTCAACAAAAAGAAACAATTTATGCATTGTTACGTTTTTTAATGTTCCATACTTGCATAATATCGCCGAATATTTTTTATGTTTGTGACCCATTTTTTTTGGTCTGTGATTTTGACATGAATGGACGAATAACTAGGTATAGAAAACCAATATCTTAATAACGGATTAATCTAGACTTTGCTCTAGTTCTCTACTCAAACCCGTTTTGCACATTGGTAACATTAGTAATTTATTTTTTGTTGTACATGTATTTTTCGTTTGTCCTACATCTTTTTTGTTGCAAGTATCCATCAAACAATTTAGTTTATATTATTTGGTAGTGCTATTTTGTTGACAGTATTTTGTTTTATTACTTTAACTACATGGTAGGTGTATCTATTACATTTATACGTTATGCAGGGTACAGAATGGACACACGAAGAAAAGTTCTATACCAAACTACTCATCGGAACCCCATTGTTGGCCCATTTCTACCCAGCATCAAACCATGTAAAGTTTTACGCACACGTATATAAAGTGCAATTTGCCTTGTTAGGTGGCAAATACTCGTCGGGTCAGTACACGTACAAGATCTACCACTTGGCGTCAAAGGTACCCGCCTTCATCCGGCTGCTGGCGCCCAAAGGGTCACTCGAGGTTCACGAGGAAGCGTGGAACGCCTACCCTTACTGCCGGACTGTGCTTACAGTAAGTTATGTTTCTGTCCTATTTTTATGTATTTACATAGTAAGAAATACATGGGCTTAAGGCATTATATGGGCCGGACATATTTGTTTTTACTGACCAATCCATCTTAAGTCCTACTTTCTTTGTAATTATCGAAGTTAACATTATTTTGAGTAATCGACTTTAAATAACAGATATAATGACTTTAACTTTCCATATCCAAGGAACCAAAGAGGGTGCGGAGGTTAGATACCTTCCTATCGAGGGTACGACATTTACGACACGCTTATATTCCCGTTTCTTCTGAGCCTAGATATATGTTTACAAGTAGTATCTGGTATTACAGATTTTCCATCTTACAGAAGAATGCCCTTAAATACTATTTATTTACATAATAAATATAAATTTCAGAATCCAGGCTACATGAAGGACAACTTCGTCATCTGCATAGAGTCATTGCATCTACCAGACGTTGGTGATCAGTACAATGTGAGTTGTCTTATCACTGTAATATTACATTATATCTGTACATGCAGGGCGAATTTTTCAAGTGGGCGTGGATGGCCAAATCCTAAACTAAATGGAATAGCGAAAAATGCTGAAAGGAGTCTCGAGGCCGATTTTGATTAAAACTAAAACTGCATCATTAGATTGCCAGGAAACGAACCCGATGAATTTGAAAAAAATACACATCCTGTATTATTACACTATCCGTAAATGTTGCAAATATGGATCAAATTCTCAGAAGTAATGACATGGCAAACTTAAAGAAAGTACTCTTTTGTAATAAATTTCTAATCCCTTACAGTGCAAGTGTATATACTTTTACAAGTGTTGTAGTGTTGTCGAAATTTATATCAAATATTCAGGACTGCAAACCCTAGGAGCAGTGAAAAAATTAAACTTCTAAGTCAAAGCAATAAAAAAATACGGCCTATGCGATATCGTTTGTGCTGCACAATTTTAAATCTCGCAAGGGAACCAAAACCTATAGGGTACCTACTTCTCGTTGACCTAGCTAGAACAATAAAACTTGCAAGAAGCAATGTCATGTAGCACAAGTATAGGAATAAATCCAAAAACAGTGAATTTGCAATTATATCCGAAAAAAAAACAACACATCGAAAAAAAAAAAAACTTGGAGACTTGATTACCGTGATGAACGAACTATGTATTTACATATCTAGAAGTTTGTACGGAACCCTCGGTGCGCGAGTTCGACTCGCACTTGGCCGGTTTTTGTTTTATTGTAAACTGCACTGCAACTTTGACGTTGAATAGTAAGTGCTAGTTAGGAATAAAGCGTGAAGATATGTTAAACATTAATGTAATAAACGACATGGAATATATTACGTTTTTATAACGTGACTAGCTGTTCCGCGCGGTTTCACCCGCGTTCCCGTGGGATCTTATCTTATCCCGGGATAAAATATAGCCTATGTTAATCTGGAATAATGTAGCACTCAAATGGTGAAAGAATTTTTAAAATCGGTCCCGTACTTTTTGAGCCAATTCGTTACAAACATACTTACATACAAATCTTTCCTCTTTATAATATTAGTATAGATAAGTAATCAGTTAAAGATTATTGTATGGATATTAATAATTTATTATAGAAAATTTAAACAATTTTTTTATTTGCTAATTGTAGATAGTTTGCTACGTGATGTGGAAGTGATTAACCGTATCTATTATACGGTCTAAATAATATTCAATAAATAATGGTAGACTGACGCCCCGTTTTTCATATTGGATAACAATTACCTACCTTATCAGTAAAATAATTTCACGATTCTACTAATGCTTATAGAAAAATAGATAAGATATCGTTTTATGTCATAGATAACATATTGAAAAGTTATTTTATATTACACATTATAATAAAACCAACTTGTGTAATAATTGAATTTGTTAAAAAATCCAGCGAAAGGAAATTGTTATTACCTAATCTGCCTGCTTTGTTAACGGCCAGATAGCGGTCGGTATCGGACTATTCATTTGAAATTAGAACAGATTGTTTAGATTTTACGAATAGCTTATTCAATGTTAATCCAATCATAAAAAAACTATTATTAATGAGAAAAATAATATGTATGTTCTCTACACGCTGTCGGAACACACCGACAGATTTTCAACTTGAGGGTGGAGCCAGCCAGTCGGGTACTACAATGTACCCGAAACCATAGGTCGGGTACATTGTAGTACCCGACCTATGGTTTCCTCACGATGTTTTCCTTCACCGAAAGCTCAAGCTCATTGTAGGATTCGAACCCACGACCTTCGCCGCGGTATCCGACGTCACTACCACTGAGCTATCATCGCCTTGGTCTTTAGTAAAATGAATACTGTATTATCTATGACTGTATACGCACGTACAATCCGTCGTAAGGTCATTAGTATTGTACAAGTGGTTCAAAGATCAAGATGGTAGCTAACTTGTTTGTAACAAATAATAAGTTAAAATATAATAATTACATGAAACGAACCGTTTAAATAAAAACAGTAGCGAACGCTAATGAGAAGTGAAAGTCGGTCAGCTATCAGTCACCTCGTCCAGATCATTGTATTTCAGAATAGTTATACTCGCCCCGCAATTTCATCCGCCTTCCGGTGAGAACAAATGGGTTTTTCTGGAATAGGAAGTGTTTATTCATCAATTATTCCAGAATAAGTATAAGTTGTATAGTATAGGTAATCTATACTTAATATTATAAAGCTGAAGAGTTTGTTTTTTTGTTTGAACGCGCTAATCTCAGGAAAAGCTGGTTCGGATTGATAAATTATTTTAGTGTTGGATAGCCCATTTATCGAGGTAGGCTATATAACATCACGCTATGTTGCGAAAATCCCACGGAAACGCGAGTGAAACCGTGGGGGACAGCTAGTACCTACATAATAATCTTAATAATATTATAAATGTGAAAGTTTGGATGGATGGATGGATGGGTGGATGGATGGATGGGTGGATGGATGGATGGATGTTTGTTACTCATATACGCCAGAACGGCTGAAGGGATCTGGAATAGAGAAATTTGGCATAGAGATAGATTATAGTCTGGAATAGCACATAGGCTACTTTTTATCCCGGGAAAAGATAAGATCCCTCGGGAACGCGGGTGAAACCGTGGGGGACAGCTAGTATCTACATAATAATCTTACTAATATTATAAATGTGAAAGTTTGGATGGATGGATGGATGTTTGTTACTCATATACGCCAGATCGGCTGAAGGGATCGGAATGAAATTTGGCATAGAGATAGATTATAGTCTGGAATAGCACATAGGCTAGGCTTTTTATCCCGGGAAAAGATAAGATCCCTCGGGAACGCGGGTGAAACCGCGCGGAAAAGCTAGTATATTATACAGCTCAACAATATTTAACTGAACGGTGTTTGATACGTTATACAACACTGTTACATAACACAAATTACTACAAATTTCATGTAAAATTGACTGTGTTTTCGGTCATAGCAGAAACGGTGTAGTACCATGGAACCTGTATCGTAGATGATAGATTGATCTTTCATGACACAAATTAAATTAAGTAGATCTTGTTTTCTTTTCTCGTTTGAATTTTACTACAGATTTTGTACCACACTTATTAGCATACCCAGCCAGATAGGTATTACAAAGTACCGTACCAGCATGCTATGTAGTTTTTCAAAATGTTTTGCGGTAGCGTCAGATAGACTCAGATGTCTCTTCCACAAAGCAATCATCGTCTTTGCAAAGTTGCCATGATCTTGCCATTAGCACCGAACTCTTGCTATTGGCCTTCGAGCAGTAAAGCGGAAAAACAAACTTGTTTATCGCATTTTTTAATTACACCGTGATTACTGAGCATGCTACAGTAGTTCTATTGTACTGCAATAGAGATTACTTGCGTAATGATATACGTAATAAAGTTGCTTGTAGGAGTAAATGCCTATTTAGGTATATTTGAAACTCCAAAGGTCATTTATTTGACAACAATAAAAATGATTTTTTCGAAAATGTTACATATCATATGCCATCCACGAAGACGCGCCTCAATCATTTTTCTAATCGCTTACAGTGCAAGTGATTGAGAGTTTAGATTTTTAGCTTTTTACATCGTGAGGAAACCACAGCACGGTGGGAGGGTTACTTTGTAGTACCCGACTAAATGGCTACCACCTTCATGTTGAAAATCCGTCGCCATATGTACCTATCGGTGTGTTCCGACAGCTGCACTTGAGAGCCAGTTCCAGGCTTTGTGTGCTTATCACCTTCGGCCACCTCATCACTTACCTACCATGGTGAGATTGCAGTCAAACACAAGCTTATCCTAAAGTAAACAAAAATGATTTTTACCCGCGGACTGCCCCCCATGTTAAAGCTATTGCTACGTCACTGTATGCCATAATTCATTATAGTTTATGTTACCCATTTCAGGTGCACGAATTATCGCCAGACAAGCTAAAGAGCCGCGACGTAGTGAACATCGACATTGCCAACGACACGATCTCCTCAGCCGACTATAAAGCCGAGACAGACCCGAGCAAGTTCAAGTCGGTGAAAACAGGCCGTGGACCACTCACCGGGCAAAACTGGAAGAACGATGTCAAACCTGTTATGACTTGTTATAAACTAGTCACCGCTGAATTCAAGTGGTTTGGACTTCAGGTATATTGGGAGAGTTGTTCAATTTAGTTGTTGGTATAAAAGACTGCTCTTTTCATAACTGGTCCAGTTAAATTGGCCGCATTTGGAGGTTAATCAGATATTGGTGCCGATTCTGTTGGCACAAACTTAACTAATCTTAACTAAAATATAGTTAAGGTCTGTCAAATTCACGTTTCCTATTCAGTTGTCGTAGGATTAAACTTAATTTTAGTTTGACAGAACTAAAATGGGTTTAGTTACTCAACTTAGTTAAATTGGTAGTTTTGCTATTCTGTTGTACACATTTTACGTCAAAATAAGTCTAAAATTAGAAATGTCAAACTAAAATTAATCGTCATGCAAATTGGTGTGGATTAAATTTAAATCTAACCTTTTCACCAAATAATTCGTTGAATTTCGTTGTTTTGACAAAAACATAGTTAAAATATTTAAAATTTATTAATTACTAGTTTTCCACCCGCGTGGGCTACACGATTTTGTCTGATCCGTTTTTTCCAGTTCTGGCGGGATATTTCAAATTATCCAAAAATACCTTGCGTAGAACACGAAATTTGCTCATCTTTATTATTCAGACGCTTGAATTTTATTCTCGCATCCGTATTTTTTTTACGATAACAACTACGTTGGGACAATATCTCGTTCTAACCCTATTTAACCTGAATGAAAGAAAGAGAGATTGTCCCAACGTAGTTGTTATCTTTCTCTTTTTCGCAATTGATAGGTATTTGCTTCAAGTAGGTATTTAGAGTTACCTATCCATTTAGCATACATAATTCTTGGGCATCCCTATAATGTAGTTTTTTTTAAATGTTCTTTATTTTAAATATTCATCGTTAATGTTATAGTCAAGTTTTATTGTCATTTTCACTTCACTGTAAAGCCTAGTCCTCGTCCGTACAAGTCCGGTTCAGTTTTAGTGAAATTGGTCTATCCCACTTAACTTTACACGGACTTTTTGGGACAACCTGGAAAGTCACGATACACGCTTATACTCGTATTTGACTTCACTTGTGCAATTAGATTGATCTTTATTGGACAAAACACCTCCGAAATTATTCAATTAAACTGAAAATGCACGAATTTAATGAAAATAAAACGAAAACGCAACGTCACTTCGCAAGTTCCCGCCAAAAAGACCTAAAATGTAGAAATTATAAACCATAGACTAACAAATTATGATCATATTTCATCTTTATTTCATAGACTTTCGTGTAATTCCACACGTTGATAATTGCGTATTATTGGGTAAAATAACAAAAGAATAATTATTTTCAGATTATTAATCGTCGTAATATTTTTTATAGTCATAATTAAATTTAAAAAAAAATGTTTCTCAATATACTCATTTCATTCGATCATTATTTTTATTTCTGTATAATGCTGGTAACACTCTTCAATTCAATTTGGTTACTGTCAAAATCAAAATTAGTCCTGTCATTTCTAAAATTAATTTTAGTTCAACGAGACAACAGAATAGCTTTTTTGACATACTTAATTAAAATAAGGTTTTTATTTAAGTTAGGTTTAGTTTAGTTCGTAACCAACAGAATCGGCACCATTCTAGGCTTCATAGAATTTTTCTTTTCTTTTTCACTATGAATTGATTTGAAAATTGTATTACTGCAGAGGTGGTTTTGGTTTGATTTCTTATTGACATCTTGTACTTTCTACGGTATGAATTTATAATTTTTGTTGTTACAGAGTAAAGTAGAAAATGTCATCCAAAAATCAGAACGACGGTTGTTCACAAACTTCCACAGGTACTTTTAAACAGTATAAATTATACTTTTTTTTTAATCATAGATAGCCTTGTGTTTGATCACAATGTCACCCTGATAAGAGATGATATGACCGAAAGTAGTGAGCACGTAAAATCCTAGAAGGTGTAACTGCCGGAATACATCCAGTAAGTGGTTGGCAACAAATTTTCAACTTGAGAGCTAGTTACTACAAAGTACCACAGTCACCTGCCGCTGTATTCGACGTGAATAATTAACAATGTATTATGTATTTGCAGACAAGTATTCTGTTCGATGGACGACTGGTACGGGATGACTATGGCGGACATCCGCGCCATCGAGGAACGCACCAAGGAGGAGCTTGAGAAGCTACGTCGCGAGGGAGAGGTGCGTGGTATGCGCGCCGACAACGAGTAAGCGTGCGTGCGTGCGTCGGGCGCGGCTGCGGTACTCCGCCCACTCGATACATACACACACGAGGGCCACTCTCATACCTTACACACACATAGACAATGTCTATACACAATCTCCAATCAGCAATGTTTACGGCTGTCTATGAATTTTCAAAATTGATGAGCAGTGGTTCTTCTGTACTTATATGTATATTATGTGCTCCATGTCAGTTCACTTGGCCCATCCACGAGGATGACAGAAGCGGTTAGAGTTTAAAACTTGTTCGTGTGTACGAAACTGAGCTATTTCATTCAATAATTACACTGAAATCAAAATTGTAGCACGGCATGAGCCCCATTGATATTAGTAAATCGATCCCATTACTTTGAATAAAAATGTTTAGTAAGACTAGCTCAGTTTATCTTCTAGTTTGACTCGTGCTAGTTATATCTATATAGGTAATATAATGAATGACCATTTACCGAATGGTTATTTGAACAAGCAATAATGTATTCGTGTACCGCGCTCGGCGATTACATTCTCACGTTCATACAATGCCCGAGCCTTGAATATCTGAGATTGTTGTGTATTATAGTGTTGTCATGAACTTAATGGACGGACACTCGTAGAAAACATTCAGTTGCTCGTGAATCCGTAGCACTGGTGTTTAAATAGTTAGGACAATTTATTGTTTTGACTCGTCAATTTATAAGTGCTTTTTTCTATAGACGAATGTGACATATATTTTCGTGATACCACTGCATTTTCAACGGCTGCAGGCAGTCGTTTGTACAATCGTCGCATTATAATTATAAGTACTATATTATTTTAATTCCAATTCTATTTTCCTTGTTCGTTTCTCCTGTACTGTGTAGCTATTGTTACCAGGGAGCTAGGTCGCCTAGCCACTTTATAAATATTAACAGAATTGAAAGAATGTATTTAGAATGCCTGGTTTTATGGGAATAATATATTAAAACTATTACATATTCGATCTCAGTTCACGCGAGGGCATCAATAACCATTAGAAAAATAATTGAGATGTGGTATAGATAATATTTAAATGAATACCTAACTAATAATAAGTTGATGTAGTCAGTGGTTAACAGGTAGTAATTGTCGTTACCTTATTAACAAACAAACAAACAAACATGTGTAATTTGAATCAATTTTTGTGACAACCTATTCATTAGCAACGAGATTTGTAACATACCAAAGGCATATTTAGCCGCAGAAGTTTTAACATTTCACTGTGAAATAATTTATTTGTCTGTTTAATTGAAAAAAATATTGGTGCAATATATTTTTTTTAACAATGATAATATGGAAAGCCACTAGATATGAAATGTTGGTTTGGTTAATTAATTATAATAATTATATGGGTGTTGCAAGGTGAATGTTACCTCGCTAACTTATTTATGGTTGTCGGTTGACGGTGATAATGGGATTATAATAATGGGGAGTATCTTTAATTTATTTATTTGTGTTTGGTTCAAATTGCAACACCCTGGGATGTAGTGATTGCATGTATATTTTTATCAATAAGTTTTTGTTGTTTAACAAATCAGTATTTTTAAATATTTGTGTGACATTCCAGATTCTATACCGATGGTAACATTTTAGTTTCATTTGCTACTTAATTTTTCTCCTTTTTTTATATAGCTCTCTGTGTTAATGCTGGTGTAGTTTAACATGCAGATACCATGATATTTAATCACTACAATGAATTTTAACATTCTCAATTATGAAATCTACCTATTTAGAACATCAATCTATTGTGAAAAAAATAATGTTTTTTCCGAGTCATACATAAAATTTAAGTGTGTAAATCATGCTTTACGTTTGTTAATGACCCTTGTCACGTAAAAGACGTAGACTATCTTTGGTTGGTGACTAGTTGACAAACGTAAAATATGCGCATAATTGGGAAGCTCTCCATAGGGATTATAAATATATGTTTGGCTTAATATTGCACATTATTTTCATTTTAATTAAGTTTTTTACTTTTGTTGTAATAAGTTTAATATCAAATACAACGTGATTATATTTGAGAATAGTTTTTTTTTGTAGCAATTAGAAATTGCTAGCTACCCGCTTTTAGCGTCGCCTAGAGCTTTGTGTGTTAATGTTTTTATAATTTTTCAAACAATATCCAGAATTTCATAGTACTTAATTAACATTCTACAGGTTGCAGGGAGTGAGCAGTTATATAATTTCGTCCCCTAATTAGTTAAATCTATTAAAATTCAGTTGCCATTTGAAGTATTCCAAATTTTAAAATACAGGTACATAGGTTGAATGTTTTTGCTTATTACTTTCCTAATTATGTTCCATTTAATAAAACTGTAATGTAGATATTGGAAGCTTTTTTACGTTGTTGTTAAAGCTTATTTATTGCAGTTACCAAATAAAAATTAAGTACACAATTGAATGGAATTATTTTTATTTTCCATCCCCGAACATACGAAAATAAAAAGTTTTTTTTTTTACTTTTTTGACATTATTATATTTTAGTTGCGCTTGTCTTATAAGTAGTAATGTTAATGTTGAAAGTGGATGTTTGGTCCATGGTTACTGAATCAGTATTCCATTATATCCCTAGATGTCTGTAGGTAGATGGTTCACTATTGTGTGAATAACAGTTTCACCAGTAAATAGATTATATATATAGTATGCTAAATTGTCAATTTTTAAATGTTTAGCAAAATTTCAAGATTTCTAAAAGTTCTTTCATTGCCAAGTATAATGTAAATTAAATAACATTTGTTGTAAAATGTAACTACTATGAATATTTTGAAGCCAACAGAAATAAAAATAATTTAATCTGTTATGATTTGTTTGCATTGTAGTTAGCGTTTCATTTCAGATCCAATCTAATCGATTGAACTATATTAACAGCACACAGATTATATCTTTCTAAAACAACATAGTTGAAAATAATAATGTTTAAATAACATAATCTAGAACCCTTGGATGTTCTACCACAAATTCTGTATTAATCAAACTGAAAGCTGTGTACAATAGTCAATGCAGTCAAAAGAGCCTTGGATAAACACAAAAAAATAACAGTCGTAGATGTATTTCAGTATTTATCTGGATCTGTCTGCTATAGAAGGAAGCACAACCATCAATCTAAACCAGAGACAATTGCTACTAGGTTTTGTAACCTTACTTGCTTGAGCCTCATCATCACATACAATGGTTATATTGTGGTCAATCAGGGGGGTAATTCACCACATATAGGTACAGGTGTCCAGTAAGTAGTACGACAAACTTAAGGGGGGATTGGTGGGCGGGTCACCTACCAAATATACAAAAATCACCTCAGTAAAAAGGTCGCCATTTTAGAGATATTTATGTATTGATTTTTCAATTTTAGATATTAAATATTTCGAAAATGGTGACACTCTTACTAAGGTCATCTAAGTATATTTGGTAGGAGACCCGTCCACCTATCTCCCCGTTAAGTTTGTCGTTAAATTGTGCTTTTAGACAACCAGAAATGTGAAACGATAATATTCCGATTCCGAATGGATTTTAATCGAATTTTAAAATACCTGGCGATTACTTATTTAATTTTGTTAGTTAGATTGAATAATAATATACTGGGACATTCTTCACATATGGCTATCTTCCCAAACTAAGCAAGACTTATTATACATACCTGTAACAAACAGGTGCTAGGAATAGTGTGCCTATTTGAATAATCTAACGAATGGTCGAGTGGGCTAATAAATAAAAACTCACTAGAAGGTACAACAAAAACTATTTTTTATTAAATACATACATATTTAAATAATTACACTTAGACTTACCCACAAACAGACATGTTCATGCACAATATGTCCTGTGTAGGAATCGAACCCACCCACAGCTTGTGGTGAGATAAGCAGTCAGAATTTATAGGCTAGTAATGTACGACGGGATTTTTTTCCAATTTTTAAGACTAGTGATACCAACTGCTACTGTTTTATACCAGAAGTCTGACAAGCAGGCAGGCAGATTACCTGATATCGGACTACCTTCGCATATAGACATTAGCATAGCCAATGTGTAGGCAACTGGCTCTCAAGTGCCGGAACACCAACAGGTGCTTGGCAACAGTTTCACAGTGTGAGTGTGGTAGCCAGCCAGTCGAGTACAACAAAGTACCGTAATGTGGTTTTCTTCACCGAAAGCTCAAGATCATCATATGATTCGAACCCACGACCTTCTCAGAATAGAAACATCATCAGAATTAACAAACTTTGTTATAGTTATAAAATCCTATACTAAGTAACAGACTAGTATAAAAAAATTAAAATATTTAAATAGTTATGTACTTAAATACTTATAGTGTCGATACGACTCAATAAAAATTAGTTCTAACACAAACAACATAATTTTTCGACTTACATAATTTATGATACTTAATTCTAACTTAAAGAATAAAGCCTTGTTGTTTTCTAACGTAGTATATACAATGTCTTATGATTTTTAATCAATATCAATCAAATTATATAAAGACAAGTCAGAGTTTGTGACAAAATTAAATTATAATAGAGAAATTTTATTTTTCGATATGTCAAAGCAGGTACGAAATTAGGTTCATGTTAAAATACTAAAATATCACAATTTTGTTTCTACTTTGAAACAAAGCTGCACTCAAACACCATCATTACTCAAAGACTTCACCGTCTGATATGCTAGCTATTAATAAATGCTACCATTCTTGTAAAAAATTTTGGGCTCTAAAACCAACCATAATTTAATAATGTATATATAAACCCAAAAATACCACTCACTCGCTTTCGCTAATCACGATATTTCAGGATCTATAAAGCCTGTTTGAAATTTAGCAGGTAGGTAGGTATTATGTGTAGGCATCTGCAGAACGGATTTTTCGAAATTCAATGTGGGATATACAGTTTTTATGTTTTTTTTTTGTGAACGATTAAAACTCGAATATATTAGATAGATTCAGTCCATAACTTTATATACAGCTATTTTGAACATTTTTCATTGGACATCACAGTTGAATGTTTTTTTACTGTTTATCTAGATATTTTGCTACTTATTTTCAACATAATTATGGAAAATGACATGAAATATCTGACCAGCATTGGATATCTAATTACATCTAATGTACAAAAACAATGTCTAACATTTTTTTTATATTTGCAGCATAGCACTGTGCCCAGTTCCCTCATTTATATATTATTATTAGGTTGATTGTCTATCTATAACATAAATAAAGGGAAATATAAAAAATCTAAAGAAAGAAACTTATGTCTCATATTAATTTGGACTCAACTATAACCATAATTCTCAATTTCTTCAGTCGTCTACTTCTAATTCTAGCTCAATGTCAGCAAGACTGATTCTCCTTAGAGTATTGATGACCATGTACCGGGAGAATATAACATAGAGATATCTAAACCAAACCATTTGTGAGTTGTGGCACTTCATAGCATCAACTACACGACGACTCTCTGTCCACCTCAGGAAGTATCTGAAAATAAGAAACACTCCTTTAATCTAATAAACTCGCTGTCCCCCGCGGTTTCATCCGCGTTCCCATGGGATTTTATAAATGGGTTATCCAACACCAAAATAATTTTTCAAATGGAACCAATAGTTACTGAGATTAGTTATTTCCAACAAACAAACTCTTCAGCTTCCACACGCAAAACATAAAATAGGCCTTTTGGTCTTGAATTGAAATCAAAGAATAAGCTGCCTATTTAATTATTTATATAAATATACAAAATAAACAAATAAATACACAGTCTAGTTAAAACAATTATTCTAGTATTCAGTTTAACAAATCAAATCTTAATCACCTTTTAGAAGAAAGGAGGAAACTGAGAGGTAGGTCAAAGAAACCCCAATACTTTCTCATTATATTTACAGAGTCTAGTGTGTACACCGTACATCCTGCAAACAAAGAAAAAAAAACACATTAAATTACATCCCTACATTTGTAGCAGATAATAACTTGATATACATTTAAGCTTTAACTTATTGAGTTTTTCACTCATGTTAAAAAATACTAGCTAGCTCAGGATTTAACCTGTGTTCCTGAAGAAGATTTTGCTAAAATTGTTTCTTGATATTATCTGACCAAATATTAACCAGATCAATTTAGGCTTGAGATGTTATTTGGTGAGAAAACAAGCACCATTTGTAATAATTAGTAAGATTACAAACAAAAATTAATTACCAACTAATTATCTAAAAGTGTTCTCATACACTTGACGACTTTAGTTGCGATTCCTGTTTTTTTTAATGGTAGATTCATAGGGTTAATACTAACAGCTATAAAAAATCATAGAAATATACATTTCCTTAACACATTCAAAGCTAAAAGTTAATATTATAATCCCAAGTTCTACACAATGCTGATATGAGTGTATGCATTATAAATTTTATTGCTTACATGCATCAAATAACACTTGAGATTACATGGGATTGATGCTTATAATGTGTATATAGTAGTGAAAGTGTGACATACTTACTTTTAGGCATCATCTTTTCAACAAACATGTATGCAACAGCATAAAAAATGGCAGAATGGTTTGCATGTGAGGATACACCTCCTCTATCAAAGGTGACTAAAGTATCAATATCTAGCATTTCTAATTGGCGATTTATCAAATTAGATATAACAGGCACCGGCCAGTGCGTCTTGGGGTCATCTGGGAGCCTGGTGTCTGTCACTAAACAAATGTTTGGTTCTGGTATATTTAGCTCTCGACAGGCACTCCATAACTCTATACGTCTTAAGTGCCCTTGCCCTACAAAATTACCTGAAAATTTAAAGAAACTCAAGTGTATATAGAGATAATTCTGCATTGAATTCTTATTGAGATCTTACCAAGATAAAACAATAAAAGATTAATTAACTAACCATTTGATAAGCAAAGTATATGTACGTCAGCACCATGCTCGCACAGTCTGACGATAGTGGGCCCGAAGAACATGCATTCATCATCCGGATGGGCCACTACTACGAGGACTCGCTTAGCCCCGAGAGATCCTCGAGTGCGAGTCGGTAGCCGCCTTGCGTACCGACGGTATACAACACAACACACGAGGAGGTAGCCCACGGCCCATAAACTAATGTACAATGCAAAATTCGTAAAATACAACAAGGATTCGGCCACAAAATTCAGGTAGAAATTGTAGAAGTATCCTAAGTCAAAAAGAAACATTTCTGACTGGAACGTAGAATGACTATAATCAATTTAGCGGTCAGGTAATTTGGTCATTTATATAAAAAACAAAAATACACTAATATAATACATTAGAATATATTTTTATTATGTTATTACTCTTTCGGTCACGATCATTTTGACCAAAGAGTAAATTGATTTTGACTATAACCCTAAAACCCAAAGAGTATATAATTTACTACCTATAACCTAAGAATTTTAAATCAATTTTGACATTGACATATTATTAGACATACCAAATTTTTTAAAGGCTTTAGTTACAAGACAAACAAGCCTAAACCATTTTAATTTTATTTTCGATATTCCTCTTTTATGTTATTCACGTGATATCACATTAACAGTAAAGTCTAGTCCTCGTCCGTGTAAGTCCAGTCAGGTTATAGTGAAATTGGTGGCCGTTAAACTAAAACTTCACGGACTTTTTGAGACAACCTGAAAAGTCACAATCAATTTAACTTCACTTGGGCACTTAGATTGATTTTTATTGGATAAAACACCACCGATATTATTCAATATAATTGTTCCGAGTCAATATAACTCAAAATACACGAATTTAATGGAAATAAAACGAAAAAGCAACGTCACTTTTAAAGTTCTAAAAGTCATTTTGCTGGAAATGTGCTGGCTAAAGAAAATGTAACCGCTACGCTTAAGAGGTGGGACTTCCATATAAAAAATAAACATATGAAACGGGTGTAGTAGGTAGGTAGGGTAGTACGAATACTACCAACATAGAAAATTCATTCAGTGACATCTGCCAGTCCTGACAAAATGACCAATTTAAAATAGTGTTGCTATATGTACACAATTGATCTGCGATGCAATGCGATTAATAGCACAATTGACTTAATATTTTTTGATTCCTTTGGGTAGCAGGTATCTTAAAGTCTATTTGATTAAGACGCATTACCCCTTTTTTTTACTGTTGGTAGAATTGTTGAGGTATTATAATCTATGGCAAAGATGGTTTGGATAAACAGTTTGGATTTTATTGTGTTATATAGTGTTTTGTCTCTGATTTCGAGTGTTTTATGCATTATGGGAAGGAGATCTCTTAGAAAATGTGAAGTTTGTGGCATTAAGCGTGTCAGAAGAAGGTATTTGTTAGTTGTTTTTACTCATATTTGTAGCAGTTTCATAAAAATCATACTTACGCGAATAGGTACAAAAAGTGATGATAAAACAATTTATCGATAAACTTTTTTGTTTTATTTTAGGTGCCGTTTATGGGTGAAGTTGACAGGAAATGAGGACTTGGCCTACTTACCTTTTCAACGATTAAACGAAAATAAATTCTTATGTGGGAATCATAAAACTTTTTATAGTTGATCATCCTAGCCGCATAAATACTTCTGATACTGACTGTACCTACAGGTTATATATACAATAAATAAACTATTTTTATGGCGTATATGTATTTATTTTGGTACGACCAGCACTTAATGAAAAGTAGGTAGGTACCTATGCAACTATGAAAATCAAATATTTATCGATATCGATAGAAAAGCATGATTCGTATTTGTCAAGCCCTAATAACGAATTGGATTTTACAACGTTGGTATTACTTTTATGTTACCAGGTTGGTACAAAGTACGTTCATAATTCCGTTCAATGGCTTGTAAAAAAGTGTCGACTCTTAAAACGTTGTGTTTTTATCCTCTTTGGAACAGTGCAGCAAAGAGTGCATGTAATATATTCAGTGCAGTCGATAAACAAGGCATAGGTACGAAATATAATCTAATAAATAAACTCATTTGAGATCAACAAAGAAAAATACAATGATTCAACCCGATTACCCATCAGCTATGGGTTTACTAGCACATTTGAATTCAGATGAACTCAAAGAAATGCTCAATGACGACTCCAAATTTGATACAGTACTGAAGGATGTAAAACAAGTAAGTACCTACCTAATAAGATAACATTTCTACCCTAGCCATTAATGGTAGTAGATATATATGGTATGGCATCAATCTTATCACACACCAGCCTACATAAAATCATAGTAAAAAAAATACTTCATCCTTGAATAGAAATGAGTCATGTTTTTCATCAAAGAATAAATTGTTACATGTAATGATGCCTGACATGATTATAATTAAGCATTGATCCAAACAAATTAAAATAAATAAATTTTCAATTTGTTTCAAGCTTAGTAAAGATTGAAACACTTTTTATGTAGACCCTTAATTTCCAGGTGAAAGACTGGGAAACGGAAAAAGAGATGATTATAGCTAGTAACAGGTCACTAGCTGAGTTCAACCTGAGCAAGGAGCCAGAACTTGATGACCTGAAGTCACAAGTGCAGGAGAGATCAGATACAGGTGAACAACTCTGCAGCCGTATACAGGAGCTTCTAGAAGAATACAGTAAGTATACATTATGGTATGTTAATGATAAGCATCTACAGGCCAAAACATATCCACCAATACATCAACTTTGATGTGAGCAAGTTAAAAATAAAATTTGATTGCCTGGTAGAAAGACCAATTTTGTAAACTGCACTGTACTAGGTAACCAGTTTGTTTTTAACCTGAAGGAAATCTTTAGGCACTTCTAGTATTTATTGGTATGTTGAAATTAATACCTACCTACTCTTGTCCTTCACTAGTTGGATTTTATTGATTTTCTCTTATTTTGTATGATTATATTTATAGAATCAGTTTCATCTCTAAGCACCATACTATACTTGATTTTGTATAAAAGTCTATGCTTCAGTGATAGTTAAATAAATTTTATTGTATTCAGAATCAAAATCAGCTGGTATCTCACCTGATACAACTCAAGCATTACTCCAAACAGCTGCTGCAGAATCGGAAGAGCAGTCAGAAGATATAGCTAAAGACTTCTTATCTGGTAAACTAAATGTTGATAAATTCCTTGAAGACTTTGAGACTATTCGAAAACAGATGCATATTAGAAAATTTAAAGCTGATAAAATGGCAGAGCTGCTACGGACTGGCAATCAAAACTCATATGGTAATGGTTTAGCTAAGCCGTACCTTCCGTATCCTAGTTACGGACCACCCCAAGGTATTCCAAGTATGCCATATCCTGTGGGACCATTGAACATGCCAATGCCAGGCATGTTTGGCAGCCATTTTTGAAAATGGTCAACTCACTGATACAGATTATAACAGATTTCCATTTCAGTTTCATTGAGATTTAAAATATGCTCTACCATGTTAGAAGTATATTTGTATGATACTATACAAGCCGTGCGCTAGTGTTGCAGAACTATCGATAGTTTTACTATCAATGGTTTTCATTTGAAAAAGGCCATATTATCGATTAATCTATCGATAGTATCGATAGCTCAGGACAAGATGATAATATCGAATGAGTGCAATAGTATAGTTGCTCGCAAAGGATAAACTATCGATAGTATCGATATCATCGATAGTATTGTTGCTAGTACATAGAAACCTATTGATATTATTGATAGTATCGATACTATATATTGTTTTAGACTATCGATAATATGCCAATTTGTAATAGTATTGGACATGTTTACCAGAATAATTTCACTTGTTTTTCAAAACTACCCGCATTAACTAACTACGACAAATAAAAACTGAGTAAACGATTTTGACATTAAAGATCCTTAACGTTGGAACGATTGACCATAATACCTGAATAATGTAAACAATACTATCGCAAATTGGCAGACAATCGATAGTCTAAAAAAACGATAGTATCAATAGTTTTTTATTTATCAACAACAATACTATCGATAGTTTATCCTTTGCGAGTAATAATACTATCGATAGTACTGAACTCATTCAATATTATCGCCTCGTTCTGAGCTATCGATAGTATCGATACCATCGATATTATCGATAGGCTTATCGATATTGTTTCGATTGGTTGGCTATCGATAGACTATCGATCAATCATCGATAGTCGACTATCGATCGGCAACACTACCGTGCGCATTAACATGGCAATCGGATCGAAAACAACTCTCCTCCTGCTTCCATCCATCCAAACTTTCTGGTAGGGGAGGCGAATAGGGGATTTCGGGATTTACTCGAGCGCGGCAGATTAACATAAGGGGGGCAACCTTGCACCTTGCACCAGTATTCTCACCAAATCTGAGCCCTCTATGTAGTGTCGAACGCCTAGGGTAGCCCGTCAGATTAGTAAAAAAAAAATCGATGGTTTGAAATACTCGAGCGCGTCAGATTAAGGTAAGGTAAGTTAGTTACATGCAAAATAGTGTACATTTCAATAATCTGACAATTTGGGCGTGACGAAAGAAAATTGGAGACTCGCAAAGTTGCAAAAAAAAAACGTCACCTGGATTTTCTCGAGCGCGATTAGTTTTTTTTTTTATTTTGAAGGAAATTAGTCACGAATCACGGAAATATCTTAATCTGCCGATTTGCACAAGCCAAAGTAGCTAAAATCATTATTAAGTGTATAGTCCAGGAATATTATGAGTTTCACCTCAGAATCAGAGATAGTCAGCTATTATCTTGTATAAACCTTTATTTTGACACCCTAAAACTTGTCTCTAAAGCAAGTAGCTTTCATAGGGTCCCCGCGACTACTGATTTTTCAAGGTCAAAGGTCAAAAAAACATTTATTGCAAATATCTCGTTTCCTATGGGTTTTTTTTTTTATGAAGAATATTTTTTGCACTCAGTACTTTAATCGTCATTAGCCGCGTCCAGACCGACCGAGCACGGATCGCGAGCGTCGCTCGCGAGCCAATTTTTGAAAGTTACACACACGACTCGCGAGCCAAGGCGAGCCAGTTTGAGCATTCAGTTTCACTCCGAATACGATGGAATAAAAAAACGAGACAAAAACGAAAACTCTGGATCAAAAGTTATACCAAAATAGTAATCAATACGATAAAAATATGGAAGCCTTAAAACATTCATATAATTGTATTAAACGAATAGTCTTCTTTATCCATTTTTATTTTGCATTGGCTCGCGAGTGACGTTATGACCGTCCACACCGCCCGAGCAGCTCAGTCAGACTGAGGCACCTTTGAGCATCGCCAAAAGCCGACAACGTATGGCTCGGGGTCGATCGGCGCGCGGCCGAGGCAGTCCGAGCGTCGTCCACACCGGCCGAGCCATTGGCTCGCGAGCACGGTCGGTGTGGACGCGGCTATTCATTCATTAACGCGAGCCAGGTGCCATGTTAATGCGTAATTGTATTTGTTGATAAAAAGCATATCTAATTATTTTGCCATACCTTTTATATTAAAAGCATATTCTTAGTTATTTTGTGCAGTCTCATGTCAATTCTATGAGTAAAGAACTGGATGAAGTGTAATGAAATTCCTATTTCTATGTAAAACTGTTGTCTGATTGATTGATAACAGTATATTTTCATGAAAATTTGTCTGCTTGATGTTGGTGCTTAAATGTAGACAAAAATGTGATTATATGAATAACTAATGTGATTATTGAATGTTTTTCTTTTTAAATATGTGACTAGGGTAACATGCACCATATAGAGAATTCTATTATTATTCTTAAAATATTTTTTTTAGATATAATTCAACTAGGATTTTTCTGCCATCTATACTAATATTATGAAGAGGAAAGATTTGTTGTTTGTTTGTTTGCATTGAATAGGCTCCAAAACTACTGGACCGATTTAAAAAAATCTTACACCGTTGGAAAGCTACACTATCCCTGATGAACATTGTCTATATTTTATCCCGGTATAAGATAAGATCCCACGGGAACGCGGGTGAAACCGCGCGGAACAGCTAGTATTATATAAATATAATGTGTCTCTAGAAAAGTTGTGCCTGTAATTACACTTTAAAATATGAGCAGGTGACTAATTAAGTGATACTGATGCAGAATAAATTATTTTTAGAATTATTGTCTAGCCAATTCGGTTAAAAGTTATATATCTTTAAGAAAAGTCCTGTTTGTAACTAGTTTGTGTAGGTACTTCTTTATTGTATTATCACATTTCATCTACAACAATAGATGTATTTATTTGAATTATTTACATTATATACAAAGCATATGAAAATAAATAATATTACCATGTGGCTCAAGATTTTCTGTGAACACATAACACTAATAATTTTTTTAAATGTTTATATCTAAATTGAACTACAATTTTAGTCAACATGACATTAGTCTATAATTAATTAGTAACTTCTATTATAATATTGTGATGAGTCAATAGAACTATAATTTTATTTAGTTTGATTTAGTTTCACATTGAGGTTCTCCTTTTTGTGCCTTTTGTGCAATATCTAAGTCATAGTCGGTCTGTCCTTTTAACACAAATAATATGAACAGTCCACAGATAGTAAACACAAAGCACATCAATGCCTCTTGGCGATTGGAGTTAGTTGCGTCTGCTTGCTTCTCACGTTTCTTTTTGACAAATTCTTTCTCTAACTTTGTTTTTTCAAATAAGTCACCATAATGATTTCTTGCCCTGAAAATGATGAACAGATTATAAATGATTTAATTGCTTGGCTGCTACTATCCTGCTCTACAGTATAGTATAGTCACATTATTTATATAATAATAAACATACTTCTACAAAAGTTTTAATTATAAAAAACAAATACATTGGTTTGACTTGGGTTTATATGGGGTATACATATTTTTTTTGTGTAAAAATATGTTTAAGTAGTACATTTTTTTAATATTAACTTGATTCACTAACTATACCTGGAATTCTAAACCTACTACAGTTATAAGTTTTACTTACCAAGCATCAAAGTTGTAAATAGGAGTTCTTCCATCCATGGTGGGAGTGACATGTCGATGTGCATGAGACTTGTAGAACTTAACCACAGGATCTGTTGGCTCTGGGTCAGGTCTGTAATCCATTCTACCAGTGTTTTCATGACCAACAAGTAATCCTACACAGGGCATAATAAATTTTGATGTGAAACTGGTAAAAATTGTTTTTGTAAGGTCAAGTTATATCACCCTGTACAAATAAATATAGTAAATAATTGACAAGTGAAATATTTACATATAAAATTGTATTCAACATTATACTAGATGGTCCAAATGTTAATTATCATTGTAATGAAAGACTGAGATACCTGTTTAATTTTCAAGCTAAGCTCACCTTTATCATACATTTTTTTGAGACTAATATTTCCTAACACCTCATAGGCTTCTGATATTGATCTGAACTTTTTAGCTGATGCTTCATCCTGTAATAGGAATAAATAAACATTTCAATACATTTACAGGTCTGTTCAGACCAAGAGATTTTCTTTTAGTTGCATGATTTAGAATTTATTCAAATACAATAGAGGTGATTATTGCTAGAATATGAAAAGATTAAGTGACCCAAATAGACATGAGAAATTATAAAGTATTAAGTATATTATTAACTAACTGTTCGCTGCGGTTTCACCTGCATTTCCATAGGATCCTATCTTATCCCGGGTTAAAAATATAGCTTATGTTACTCAGGGATAATGTAGTTTTCTAATGGTGAAAGAATCTTTACAATTGGTTGAGTAATTTTTGAGATAAATCATAACAAAAAAATCAAATCTTTCCTCTTAATAATATTAATTTAGATGAAAATATTCCTTATCCTTAATCTGTTGACTCGCAAGATTAACCTGTCAAAAAACTCGTCAACTCGCGCACAGTATTAAAAAAAAACGAAATTCGCGCCCAATTTTCAAGTAAATGTCATCGTCCCGATTGTCCCATTTGAGAACTAAGTGGTGCGGACTCTGAAACCCCAATTGTCCCATGTAAGAACTGACAGGTTAAAGATCATAAAAATACACATTTCTAAAACCATAAAAAATGCACCCAACCAGAAACAGGGTTCTTAGTTACCAGTGGTGAACTCTTTAGGGTGAATTATTATTCCTAGTGTTCTTTTTTCCACAGACATAGTCTATATTTTTTTTTACTCACTTTTGATATATCTGGATGATATAACTTGGAGAGTTTGTAATACGCAGATTTGATATCATTTTGTGTCGCCTTTGGGGTAATGCCTAGAACATCATAATGGTTTGCACAGTGTCGAGGCGTTGTGCTTAGCGAGCGAACTACGCTGGACACAATCCTAGACTTGCTTTGATTCAGCATCTGGAAAAACACCAGCAACCGTGAAGAAACAGGCTGGTTAGGTAATATAATAATCACGCACGCACGACATTACTTGGCACATACTTGTTTCAGATGAGAAATGTGAATAATAAGGTATCGTTTAAATCGTTCAGTTTACACCTCTGTTATTGTTTTAGTGAAATTAAAATAAATATTTACAAAGTAAATAATCCATTTTAGTTTTCCATTATTTTTATAAAATGTACAAGTAAAGTATGATAATATTCTGATATTCTGTTCTCTCTTTGACAAGTTTGACATAACAACGATGGGTGCATGCATAGACTAAATCTAAATCTTAATTTAGTCACAGATAACTGTTCCTCCCTGGCCAAATTATTAGACGCACTGTGGTTTTTTAATAGTCTGATACCGCGGTAAAGGTCGTGGGTTCGAATCCTACAGTGAGCTTTAGCTTTCGGTAAAAGAAAACATCGTGAGGAAACCACAACATGGTACCCTAGCCGATTAGCTAGCTACCACCCTCAAGTCGAAAATCTATCGCCAAGCACTTGTGGCGTTCGTGTTTCCGAACGCACTGTTCAATTACCTAATAGTTGGTAATTGTGCTGTTATTTGCTTTTCCCGCGATTCAGCCCGTCATGTTGTTAGCACCACTTTTTTACTAGACCCTTTTTCAATAACTGTCAACTTTATTTTATTATTGTATAATAATGATATTTAATATCGGTTTCAATCTAGTGGATAGTCTTTGTATAGCAATAGTTTTGTAATATCACGACGTCGTGAAATAAACCCTTTGATTCCACAAATACCCAAGGACTATCATTTGCTTCGACTTCCACTACCCCGATACACTTATTGCTGTGTACCGATAGCTGCATTTGATTGAGACTTGAGAGACAGTTCCCATCTAAGCTTTGTGTTCTTACCACCTTTGGTCGTCCACATCATCACTTACCATGGTTTGGTGAGATTGCGGTCAAACAGCTTATGCGAAATTAAAAAACAAGTGTATTTTTTGTTTTCCACCTCCATAGCAAAGCTAAAATACAAAATATAATATAAGCATTCGGCAGATTATGACAGGTTTTCATGTAGGTCTGTGTCTGCAGGCAGATTCACTATTTTCTCAATGGTCACACTGCTAGTCTGCTAGCTAAAGACTATAGAGCAGGAGTAATAGTGTTCGTTCTGTGCTATAGAGCAAAGAGGATAAAAACACTACGTTTTACTATAGAGTACAGCACTCGGTTGAGAGCCCTAAGCGCTCACCGAAAAGTCCGCGTAAGGGTGTCTATGGTCCATCAGACCTCCACCTTTAAGTCCTCCCCAAAAAAAAAAAAAAAATATAGAGTACAGCAAAGAGAATATAGCCAGCCAATAATAGTGATCGTACCAAAATCAAGACTAAAATATTAGTATAAATAAATTAACAGATACATACCGATCTTTCCTGTTATTTGATAGCACTACAACAAGGGTAAGTTAAATTTAAAATACTTTTGTCTACTTTTGATTACATTTTTCGGCCAGGTGTGCACTTTATTGAAATTACACACCCATAAATGGAAATCCTTGGTGTGTTTGATGTGTGGCCTAGTTATTGTTGCTTCTGACGCTGAAAGGCGGTTTTGGCAATGAGTCACTTTCTCATTAACGGACTGACGCAAGTGGTGATAAGTTGAGTGACACCTGGCTTTATTAAGTTTTTATTTTGATAATGATTTCTATCACGCCGTGAACTCCACAATAGACTATCACATTCCAGCTCACCTTGCTTATTGTTTTATCCTCAGTTACTTCAGTTTATCAGGTATTTGATATGCTAATCATTCATGTTTTCTTTCTAACTAGGTATCAAAGGTATTTATCACAAAATATGCAAGTGTGTTTGTTGGTTTGCCCTTCTTATACGTAGCAATGGAGAATGAATCGACATAATTTTTACATAAAGATAATTAATAGGCCAGAGTGTGACATTTGGTACTTTTTATCGCAGGGATATGGGTAAAACTGCAGGGCAAACTAGTAAACATTATTATTAATAACAGTATCCTTTGTTTACCTCAGGTTACCAAGATGTCTTCCCGTAAAACTGCTGGTCGCCGTGGCACTAACAAGAAGCGTGCCCAGCGTGCCACTTCCAATGTGTTTGCTATGTTTGATCAGGCTCAGATTGCAGAGTTCAAGGAGGCATTCAACATGATAGATCAAAATAGGGATGGATTTGTTGACAAGGATGATCTACATGATATGTTGGCATCTCTTGGTAAGTTGAGTTATTATAATAATCATCGAATCAAGTTATGTTTCATATTATATGTAAATTACTGTGTGTCGTTGAAAAAATCTTCTTAAAAGTAATTACCTACATCATCACATCATCACTTACCATAGTAGTCAAACACAAGCCTATCCAGAATAAAAAAAAAAAAAACATTGTAAAGTAGAGTAAAGCATTCTACACAAAATACCTGTTTTGGCTTGTATAACAACTCCTGAGTATCATGTTTTTGTGAATTTTGAGCTTAAATTCAATCCTAAATTATTAATTCTCAGGTAAAAATCCCACTGAAGATTACCTCGAGGGCATGATGAATGAGGCTCCAGGTCCCATCAACTTTACAATGTTTCTCACTCTTTTTGGTGAGCGTCTACAGGGCACTGACCCTGAGGATGTCATCAAGAATGCATTTGGGTATGTTACTCATCATACACATAAACAAGTAACAGTTATGCAAACATAATGTATAACTGTAACACGGGTCTTTGTTCATCATCACATCTCAAAATATCATCACCTTTGGCACTTTAAGTGTTCAAAGCTGAGTTCTCATACTAATAGTACTTATTTATCAGATACATAATTATGTGATATCAAGTGAATTTTAATTTGCCACAATTTTGTGATATTTTGCAAGTCCTTGTGAGTATTTTCCTATGTGAACCAATGTCACAAACCAACAAGAGAACGATACAAAAACAGTATTATAGGCAAAAGATATGAATAAATAATTGGATTACTGTACTGGTTTAATAATTGGTTGGTAATGGCAATGGGGAATATGCATGTGACTTCAATTTTTTTTATGTAATTCATATTGTTACAAAAACATACCTACATAATTATTTTCTAAACTTTTCATGATTTAATAGCAAAATTTAATCATCAAAAAGTGTCTGTTTTTAAATTCCCTCTCAAATTTCCAAAACGCCCCATGAGCAAATCGTGAGTAATCGTGACGTCACTTTGACACACAACCACAGAGTTTGTAACCGCTACGCTTAAATTTATTATAATTTATAAGTTTTCTGTGCTATTCCATGGTAATAATCTGATTTTAGTAACTATGTGAGCCGAGATGTGGACACTCACAGTTCGACTAGTCCACCAGTTTAAAGTCGCTCAGTGAGCTATGGAGAGGGCTATGCTCGGAGTCTCTCTGAAGGATCGCATCCGAAATGATGTGATCCGACAGAGAACGACAAAAGTCATCGACATAGCCCAAAAGATTAGAAAGCTGAAGTGAGCCCACTGCCACTCACCTGTCATATCTGCCGTAGAACTGATAACCGTTGGGGTAGACGTGTTCTTGAGTGGAGACCACGACTCTGTAAACGTAGTATAGGGCGCCCTCCAGCTAGGTGGAGTGACGACATACATACGCAAGGTGGCTGGTGGCGGTTAAAAACAATAGCCGAAGACCGGGCTTAGTGGCGCGCCCTAGGAGTTTCCTATGCCCAGCAGTGGACTATCACGGGCTGATGATGAGTAACTTTGTGAACCAAACACTTCATTTTTGACATCAAATCCGTCTAATCTCACATTACAAAATAAGCGCATAACGGCCGCGTTTGAATGGAAATGATAGTGATTTTAATATATATTTTTTTAGCTTAATGGTTAAGATTTTGGATGTGTTATTTTTTTTTGTAATGTAATAACTCGTAGAAACGTTTAAAACAATAAAAAACATACGTGCATATTCCCTATTGAATCATTATCTAATGAACTAACTACATGCAGTATATTGACACTGAACACTATCTATTGTAGTCTGTCCTATCTATGGCTATAAATGATGGTATCCAGAGTAAAAAGTTGTATTATGTATCCTACCTATGTTGCAAGAAATTTTATAGAAATTCATCTGGTAGAACATGAGTTATAAGCGAACTTTCAGATAGACTACAATTCTAAAAATTCACCTAATTTCAAAAATTTCCTAATCTTATTGATTAGGAAATATTAATAGAGTGGGGCCCGTCTTCGTGGATGGCACTATGTATAGCACCCCCATGACTAACGTCATCGACGTTTCTATTATATTTATATAATATACTGTAATATACAAAAACTATGTCTCATTCGTCAGATGTTTTGACGAAGAAAACATGGGTGTCATAGGCGAAGAGCGTCTCCGGGAATTGCTGACGACAATGGGTGACCGTTTCACGGACGATGACGTTGACGAAATGCTTCGCGAGGCGCCGATACGCGGCGGGCTCTTCGATTATGTGGAGTTTACGCGTATCCTAAAACACGGAGCCAAGGACAAGGATGAGCAGTAATGGGATTAAAACGGCAGGTTGCAGGTAGGCGTCCGGTATTCTGCTTAATTATTATCATTATACAGGATGTCCGGTAAGTAGTACAACAATCTATAAGGGGGAGATAAGTGGTCACATACCAAATATACAAAAATGAGCTCAATAAAAAGATCAGCATTTTCGAGATATTTCGATATTTCTGATCATGTATTTATTTTTGAACTTAAAAAAGGTGACACTTTTATTAAGGGCATTTTTATATATTTGATAGACTACTTACCGGCCACTCTGTATATATTTCATAGTCCCTTATATTTTTGAGATACTTAGTCGAACGAAATGGCGTAACATTTTTGCTTAAAATAAATTCCACAAAGTTTCTTAATAGGACTATGATAGTATGATAATAATATGCATACACAAAGAGCAGTTAGCAAATGATGAGGGACTGTTTATGTAGAGTGGTAACTTATTACTATAAAAATGTATTGTTATGGATAACAAATTAGTTACGTCTTATTGGCTGACTTAGGATATGTCCTAAATTGTTTAGTTTACTTGTGACCTGCCATTGTACACCAGCCATTTTATAATTTTTATAGTTGCCAAACTAATGAATTTATATAAGATAAAATTGATTTAAATATTTAAGTTAGATTGATATCAGAGTAATCTCTAAAGATACTGAGGTGCTATACGAAACCTAGCTCTAACAATGTTGCATTTCCATTGGTACATTCATCATGCATTTTGCGATATTTATGATTCCATTACATGTAATTGGACCATTATAATTAAGTTTGGCGTTTTAAGTATTATTTATTGGCGTTGAGTATGTACTTATATGTTCATATTTTGGTATTGTGTAAAGTTTTATACTTACACACAGAATTGCAGGTTCTTTCTTATTGAATTGGTGAAGTATTATGATCATTCCTTGAATTTGTAGAACTATACACTTTAGTCAAAAGAGTGATGTGACACATTCATTGAGACGTTGAGATCTTTATTTATGGCACATTCTGTTATCTTTCTATTTTCAATTAATTTCTACATCTTCATATCTATTGTTAATTAACAGTTAAATGGTCCAAGTATTTGGATAATACAGTTTTCTTTTCGATTATACTTTATTTGTCTTTCTCCGTCGCAATCAATGTGTGTGATTTTTATAATATTTTAAGGATACTGACAAACTGTTTTAAATTATGAATTTAATTATCAAGCGTAGGATTCAAGTATAATTATTATTGTAACATAGTATTAGTGTGTGTAATAATCAATAGTATATATTGTTTTTTTCCTTAACGTACATATTAAATTTTATTGTATCATGATTGTGATTTTTATTAAACAAGATAATATAATCTGAAGGGTGTAAATTGAACGGAAGATGATATTTTTATAACAATTTTATTGTTACTACACAATACTTAATAAAGTATTTAAAATAAATACATAATTAAAATAATAAAGCATTATATTACATATTGATTACATTATAGTACAGTAAACACTAATTACATCAAATTTGGTCAATCCTCCTTTCAATTGGATTTTTATTAAATTAATCAAAAAGTTACCTCTTCACCTTTAAACCGCTGAACCGATTTAGATGAAATTTGGTATAGAGATAGATGGAACCTTGTAGAAGGACATAGGCTAGTTTTTATCCCGGGAAAAGATACGATACCTCGGGAAAGCGGGCGGAAAACTAGTTCATAAATCTAATAATCACAGCTGGAATAATAAATAAATTAGATTCTTTATTAATAAAGTTAATCTAAATATATGTTTTTACTTTTTAAAGGTTCCTTTTATAACGGTTAATAACTAAAATCGCGATTCCTGGTTTGTTTTTGTAGGTAGGTTAAGGACAACGCTTCTTTATTCCATGGGACCGTTGTGACGTTCCCAACCGTAAGCACTGGAGTTCACTCACTGGTCGAAATTCAACCATAAAATTAAATGTTTACAAATTTATTTTATCAATAGCTACTATACAAAAATAATCGGTTGACAAACAGAAGAAAAAGGGGTAGGTGCTAAGTTATTTCTTCACGTATTAATGTAGATAGTAACATCCATGAACAAGCGACCCACTCTTTTTCCCAATCCCTTACAGTGCAAGTACTTAGGTAGGTGAATATAAATATATCGATAATAATCGATATATACATATTGGCAGCCCTACAACACTAGCGAAAGAATGCACACATGAGCTTTAAGGGATGCGTCTTCGTGGATGATACTATCTTATAGTTGTTTAACAAACATAGTGACTATACGATACCTATAAATAAGTGTATGTAACTTCGTATTCCTAAACGCTTAATTCTCACTACTGGCAGCCCTAAACATGCGTATGTCCTATATGTGTTTATTTGTAGTCGTTTTTGATGAAGTCTGCTCCGCGCTCGGCCACCATCATGATAGCTCCCTGCGGATTACCCGTGGGTTGTCGTGGCATAACTGATGCGTCGATTACTCTTAACCCTGCCAATAAATATCAAATGATTGTTAGCATAATCATGTTGACTACTAATCTACACATCTCAAACTGCGCATTTTCCAACATGCTTTTGGCTTTTTTTTCCTTCTTATCATTGGGGCCGGCGCAATGTGTGTTTTTCGGTTGGTATCGTTAGGTAACTGGAAAGGTCTCAAATCCGAATCGAGATCAAGAGTTTAGCACATCGATCTCACAATACTTTGACAACTTGTAGGTATTAGTTGCCTACAAGTAGGTATTAATTTTTACTCATAATGTCATTGCGTATTGGGATAAAAATATAAATGAATCTTACCATCCACATTGTAAACCTTCAGCTGTGGATCAACCACTAAGCCAATAGCGGCAGTTCCATGTTGGTGATTCTGTGGGTCGGTGTGCAGCCGCGCCATACATTCTAGCCACGAGTCCGTCCATTCTTCGCCGGAATCCGAGCACTCTGATGTCGAATCGGGATCTAACACTAGCCCGTAATCTTTTGCGAGAGTCTGGAAATGTAAAAAGTAGGAATTAATTAAATCTTCTGTATATTTAAAAGGCAATCGTTACTGACTGACTGTCTAATCTATCAACCAACACACAGCTCAAACCTCTGAACGGAAGGCGATGATAGCTCACTGGTAAGTGACGTCGAATACCGCGGCGAAGGTCGTGGGTTCGAATCCTACAATGAGCTTGAGCTTTCGGTGAAGGAAAACATCGTGAGGAAACCATAGCACGGTGGTAGGGTACTTTGTAGTACCCGATTGGCTGGCTACCACCCTCAAGTTGAAAATCTGTCGCCAAACACCTGTCGGTGTGTTCCGACAGCTGCACTTGAGAGCCAGTTCCCATCTAGGCTTTGTGTGCTTACCATCTTCGGCCAAATCATCACTTATCATAGTGAGATTTTGGTCAAACACAAGCCTATCGAATATTAAAAAAAAAACTGAAATTCGGCACGCAGATAGTTATTATGATAAGAAAGGATTACCCAAAATTCACCCCTAATGAAAATAAGAGGTTCAAAGTTTGTATGGAAAAACGGGATCGCGGGGCGGAAAGCTATTGTAACATTTAATATTTAGGTAAGTAAGTAGGTACCTCTACTGTCACTGAAGAGTTTAGGTATGTTTGAACACGCTAATCTCAGGAACTACTAGATGTAAGATTTTTGGTCCCTATCGTTAGTAGGTACCTAATTACTTACATCGCTTTCAAATATCTTTTGCAAGTATCTAGCGGCATCTTTGACCATGACCATGTCGTCAGGGTGTGAGAAGTATCTGGGGTAGAAGAGCGGAGGGTCCAAGGGATCGCTCGAGTTTAGGGTCAGGTAGCCCACGCTGCGGGGCAGCAGGCTTACGGCGTTGGCTCTGAAAATATGTTAAGTAAAGTAGGTACCTACATGCTGTTTTAGCTACATAATAGTGCACATAGTGGAAAGGGAAATGTGCCTCTGCAACGCTAACGCTTATTGCAATGCTTATCTATAGTTATGTGTCCAAAGCGACAGTTAAGCTGTTAGGTTCTGGTTTCGAAAACTTCACTGTAAGTTCAAAATTTTTTTTCTTTTCAGTTTGTTTATTATTTTAGCTACCGTACATTACATTACTAACTACTAACCATACTAACTAAATAATATCCTACTACGGTTAAATGCAAGTACAAAGACAAATAAAACATTGCTAGAAGGGATAAGACTCCAACAACCTATAAATAATGTTTACTATTTACCTATATAGGTTATATCTATAATGATTTTCTTTCAATACAAATTTGAATAGCTTACGAGACATTGACCCCATTCTCAGGGTGATCGACAGCGGGCTCACCGATGGCGCCGGTCTTGGAGCACTCCGAGTAGAAGCCGTTGAAAAAGAACTGCAGGTCTGGTTGGTTCAGATTTTTGTCTGCGAGACTCGAATATAATAACCCCGATAACTGAAGAAAAGAGTGTGTTTATTCTTCTTATGTAAAATACACTTTTGTATTAGACCGTATGGTTGAACTCATGATTCGAACGTCGGAGTTGTGTACCTACGGTGTCGTAGTGGAGGTTCTATTTACTAAAATAATAAATGGAATAATGATATTTACATTATGAAAAATCCGTTAAAGTTAAAGAGGTATTTAGAGAGATGCTGTCTATTTTTTAACGACTTCGTATGAATGTAAAATTTACTGAAGTTACCATGCAGTTAACATCATTTACTGAACTTTGTATGAGCGTACGTGGGATTACTTTGATGTTTTTTAGGTTCCCCATAGTCAGTATAGACAGTCTTCTTCTTCTATCTACTCTTATCTCTTTCGAAGTTCTTTATTATTATACATTGGTTCAAGTGACAACCAAACAGGAGAGAGAATACCATCAATTTTGGATATTAACAAAGCCTCCGGGGGGATAGCCAATGTCTTTCGACTCCTCAAAAAAATATTATTTTCATTACCTGGGTAACACCTGTAGAACTCATAGGACCTTCCCTTGACAACAAATATTCGGTGGCTGCAGACCAATCAAGAATCCGATCGTTCTCAAGTTTGGTCAACAAGAAGGACAGTGTCATTCCCAAATGATTCCTAAGGTTCTGTCCTACGGGTAGATCTTGTATTACAGGGATATTGAATTTTTCTAGAGTTGCCCGAGGCCCCATGCCAGATAGCATCAGAATTTGAGGGCTGTGTAAAGCACCTGCACTCAATATGACCTGTGAAAAAAGTAAATAAATGCCATTATTTTGCTGTCTTGGTTGGTTACGATACCTACTGACTATAACGTTGTATCATGCAGGTTGTTGGTCATCGTGAAGTAAGGTGAAAAATGGAGATTCTTGAACAACATCATAGAACTTTTTTATCGGACCGGATATTCTTAACGTCCACGCTTCTCAAAGCTCACAAAGACGGATTTGGGCCATAGCCTTTCCAATTATAGGTAAGATTACCTCTTTACGAGCTCGAACAGTCTTCAGATTTCCTGTATCATCAAGATATTCGACACCAACTGCTCTATTTTCTTCCATCAAAATCTTAGTTACGCGTGCGTTTAATTTCACACTCAGATTGGGGCTTTGTGATTTTGGTTTGAGGTAAGCTCTAGCCGTGGTATACCTCTGACCATTTCTGGAATAGAATAGGTTGAATTTTTTTTTAATTCTGGATAAGCATGTGTTTGACCACAATCTCACCATGGTAAGTGATGATGTGGCCGAAGGTGGTAAGCACACAAAGCCTAGATGGGAACTGGCTCTCAAGTGCAGCTATCGAAACACATAGATAGGTGCTTGGCGGCAGATTTTCAACTTGAGGGTGGTAGCCAGCCAGTTACTACAAAGTACTTTACCACCGTGCTATGGTTTCTTCACGATGTTTTCCTTTACCGAAAACTCAAGCTTATTGTAGGATTCAAACCCACGATCTTCGCCGCGGTATCCAACGTCACTACCACTGAGCTATCATCGCTTTGAAACAACATGACTCGTAAAAAAATAGTTATTGCGTCACTCCTTCTAGGGTAAACGAATAGAAAGACTAGGTAGTCTTTCTATTCGTTTACCCTAGAAGGATTCTTACGCGTTAAATGCCTGTGCGATGGCAAATCCTTCAGGGTTGGTGGGATCGTTCAAGTCTGTGATGATGGGCAGCCCTGTCTCGTTGATAGCAGCCATGAGTATGTGCATGGCATGTGGCTGGTAGTTAAACTGTTGACACAAATATATCAATAACTTAGCTTATATTCTTTGCTTTACGTAAAAGGGATTAGGGCTATCCGACTAGGTAGGTGCTACCTTTTACCACGATCATGGATGATAATATTACCTACCCTGGTAAGTTTAGTAATCTTCTTCTATACATATAAGTAATAAAAATGTAACGGATCGCTGTCTGTACATGGAAAATATATGAGAAAAAATATTATTGGGACCTTTATCGACGCAAATAGCACCCAAAACAATGATTGTTAGATTTTTTGTCGGTTTGTCTGTGCGTTTTTGCACGCTAATCTCACAAACGATTTAGATGTGTTTTTGCCACAAATATATTGTGGTAAGCTTCACTTAGCATTTAGTCTTTGTTTCGTGTCAATCGGTTCATAAATAAAAAAATTATAAGTATGTCAATTTAAAGAATCACGTCGAACATTTGTTAATCCAAAATAAACCAAAAGATATATCCAAAAAATTCTGCCCAAAGTCACTATTCCACGCGGACGGAGTCGCGGGCACAGCTAGTAGTAAATAGGTCTGAAGCCGTCGCTAACACGATAGAACAATATTTACTTGTTGAATGGGCATCGGTCCGGAATCCGAATGGTATTTGCTGCTGACAAGCGAACCGATCTGCTTGTTCCCTTCAGTCATGGCGAAATAGGGAAGGTTCTCCTTCCATGACCAGCCTTCAGCTCCAGCTTCAACCCACGCATCATAATCAGCAGCATGGCCTCGATGGTACATCATGCCGTTCAATAAACTTGTACCACCTGGTTATTAGATAAGAATCCCAGTATGAGCTCAATATGAAATTCATTATCATCATTATAGGTAATTCCCCGGTAGGAAGTTACAGCTTTACTTCTCGTCCTTGAAATTGGCTTCTCTTCACGCCTACCAATGTTTGAAATTGGAAAATTTTAATGGACTTCATAACAAACCCCTCTATTTTTTTAAGCTCTAGGTTATCAATTCTATTGGTATTCCTTTCCACAAAAAATATAGCTAAATCTGTGCTTCCAGGAGGAAGTCCCTGTTATAAATTTTAATACTTCAATAACAACAACGCTTTTAGGATGCTGTTGGGGCTGCCGAGGCACTGCAGTGCATCAGGCATGTTTGCTGATGCGCACACCGACGGTTTCCATGCCATTTTAAGGAAGAGAGCCGCCTCGATGCTCAGTCGTGTCCGCGGCGGCGACAACGGCATTCTACGCGTTGTAGCTAACCGTGCTGACTGCCCAATATTGTGGCATTTAGTTCGGTTACATGTTAGTTAAGTAGGTTCCTAATTAAGTTATTATTTGTGGGTTTTTACTAACATAGGATAAGTTTTACTAACAATATATGGACACGCTTAGTCTGAAATAAATATTTTTGAATTTGAATAACTTCCTGGTTTGCCCTTCTTTCACGTAGCGACGGAGTAAAGGATCAAAAGCCAATTTCAAAATCTTCATAGAATTTGTTCGCCTATGGATTAACGAATATGTAGATCATCCTACTGCATCTTTGGCCTACTTCAAAATTACATCGTGCCTAATATTATGCTTTTTGAGAGCAAATTTTATTTTTATTATAAGTTTATCCATCTACTTTAGATTTGGTTCGTCATACCCAACACTTTTCCGAGAGGCCATGAACATCCCTTGCCTCCTTGATCAAGGCAGTAGTTGTCAGGTACCGTTCGGTAACTCCAATCCACTTCTTGATTTGACCAGAAACTCCTATAGAAGGACGGGGTTCGTGACCCGATTGGGTCTTCTCCACCTGCTTCAAGTAGTAGCACCTGAAATTGTTATCATCGTCAGGACCATAAGTTTCCACATCTCCACTAGATAATACGACTAGGTAGGTATTGTAGATTAAAATGTGGGTTGAAGTAACTATTGTACATTGATATTATATCGAAATGAATTTATCTTATTTATTACTAATATTATAAATGTGAAAGTTTGGATGGATGTATGTTTGTTACTCATTTACGCCCGAACGGCTTAATGGATCTGGATGAAATTTGGCATGCAGATAGATTATAGTCTGGAATAGCACATAGGCTACTTTTTATCCCGGGAAAAGATAAGATCCCTCGGAAACGCGGGTGAAACCGTGCGGTACAGCTAGTATGTATATTCATATAAATAAAGTACCGGGGAGGAATTTAAATTGAGAATATCGTCTTCTGATTATGAGAAAGGAATACCTATAGACATATTACATATTAGGTCTTTACCTATGAAATTGCCGTTTTGTATGAAAAAATTTAAAATATTTTTTTTCATGTATTTTTTATTTGTATTAATCGAAGTAATCACCCATGCAATCAATGCATCTTTGCAGTGGCAGTTTATTGATGCCCTTCTTAAAGAAATCAGCTGGACGGGAGGCAACAAATTCTTCAAAGGCATTTTGTACTGCCTCTCGGGCATTGAATTTTTTTCCCGCCAAGAAGTTATCCAAATTCTGGAAAAAGTAGTAGTCTGTAGGCCTGGTGAGTAAGGGGGATGACGGAGAGCTTCCAATCCCAGTTCTTGCAACTTGGAGACCGTCTGCTGTGCAGTATGAGGTCGCGCGTTGTCGTGCAGGAGCAGCGGAGACGAGCGATTGACCAATGCTGGTTGGAGATGTGCCAGCTTCTCCATCATTGTGTTCAGTTCTTCACAGTACACATCTGCAGTAAACTAACCCCGTTTGGTAAGAAGCTGTGATGAATCACACCGGCGCTAGGGGTAAGTTTTCGTTTAGGGCATTGTTTAGGTGCTGAACCAGGATCCAACCAACTTGCTGAGCGCTTGCGGTTATCAAACAGAATCCATTTTTCATCGCAGGTAACAAGCAGGTGTTGCTGCCACGACGGTACTCGTATTCCATAATTACCTACTCGAATTTTTAACGTATCCATGATGACGAAAAAGATTGAAATGCGATGAAAATGTAACACTAATCAATAAACAAATGACTACTTTTGGAAAAAAAAAACATGTTTTTAAAATAAAATTAATTTGAAATTTGAATTCTTAGCCAAACGAAAATTATTTTGATTTGAAATGGCCAGTACTGCAGAACGGCAATTTCATAGGTAAAGACCTATTAGTAATAAAACTTTAAAATATGTATGTATACCTACATGGCCTATTCATAATAAAATCGACGATTTTTAGCAAATGCTTAGCAGATTCTTAATTCGAATTTTCTATAGAGAATTTGAATTTAGAATCTGCTAAGCAGTTACTAAATACCGTCGATTTTATTATGAATAAGGCCAAGGAATATTGTTTACGATTGATAAATAAAGGCTATCATTATTATAGGTAGTACATATACAGGGTTAATTATAAACAATAACATTATTTTAAGATTTTATGAACAAACATAGTAGATGTTATACTTTTTTGAATAGCTAAAGAGACATAAAAGTTTTTAAAATCATCTGCTGAATAAGTTCCATACATTTTTTTTGAAAAAATGCGCTTCAAAGTTAAAAACACTTAGATAAAATTATTTAATTCTAACCATTCTCGGGCAGTATTTTTAAGCTATTAGTAGTAGGTTCAGTTTTTGTTAATCATTTCTATTAATTGACATGCCTTCTAACTTAAAACATAAAAAATCGGACCCTAACAGCTCTAATCCCAAAAAAAACGATAATAAAGCAAAAAATAAAGGTTATTTTTAAATAATCTTTAAAGTTGAATATCTCCGTAACGGTTAAGATTCGGACACCATATTACGGGACCAAATCCATCAGAAATGAGCTGAATATTAACGTCCTTTAATATTAAGTACGACTTACCCTGTAACCCTGTATAATGACTTGAACTGACCGACTGATTCAACAAAGCACCGCCGCTGGGGCTTGAAATTTTGGCAGTTCATGTCTTATATGTTGTTTAAGGCGCTGATAGCTCAGTGGTAGTGACGTCGGATACCACGGCGAAGGTCGTGGGTTTGAATCCTACAATGAGCTTGAGCTTTAGTGAAGGAAAACATAGTGAGGAAACCAGAGCACGGTGGTAGGGTACGTTGTAGTACCCGACTGGCTGGCTACCACCCTCAAGTTGAAAATCTGTGCCAAGCACCTATCGGTGTGTTCCGACAGTTGCACTTGAGAGCCAGCCACCTATCTCGCCCTTAATTTTGTCGTACTACTTACAGGACAGTTATATGACATAGTAAACGCATAGTAACTTCTTCAATGTTTACTTACATTAAACGTATCATTCTCGCTCAACCTACTAGCAACGATGGATCCCGCCGATCCAGCGCCCACCACGATGAAATCATACTGATCTTTGACGTCATCCACTGACGTGACCCGGTTGCAAGGCTCTGCGATATCACATCTGCCTTTGAGGAAGCTCTCTAGTAGTACCATGAATAGAAGGGAGCCCGGGCATATCGGGGAATTCACAATTGAACTGGAAGCCCAATTATCCTTATAGAGGGGACAGCCGCAATCCTGTAAAATACACACTGATAGTACCTAGTACCACGTAAATGAAATTGTAGGTACCTACACTTTATATGTTTAATTTAGCGTCACAAAGAATCAAGAAACTATTAATAGGTACTATTTATTTTGTATGTATGTATATATTTATATGGTATACTTATTTTGAAATTTAAGTAAACACGAGTGAATCCGCTGGCCAAGTGTAAATATTTTATTATAGTTAGTGTGGTATAAAAGTATTTTAAGTTTCAAAAGTTCGACATTCATAAAATATATAGGTACAACATCTACTCTTCCTTTTTTTTACTATTAAAGATATTTATTTTTAGGATTAACTGTTAGGTATACATTAATATCTAAAACAATAGTCTCCAATGAAGTGAAGCAACGTGTACGAAGTTGTGTGCGTGACCTGCACATAGGTAGGTATGTTATCCCGCGTGACTCGCGTCCAAAGTAACACGATCGGATTTAAAATTTTAGATTTGAAATTCGGTTTATTTTACTGTGATCCACTTTATTTAAGTTCGCTCTGTCTACCTTTTTATTTGGTCTGAACTACCAATATGGAAAAATGGAATTTAATACGTTTTGCACGCACAGTAAATTTTATACAGGATGTTGTTTGGTAGGTAGGTACGTAACTTTGTCACAGACAAGGACAAGACTATGGATATTATGGTAGAAGTATTCTGTAGCTGGGGAAAAAGTAGTTGCACAATGAGCGGCGATCTCCTCCAGATAACCTTTGGATGGAAAGGAATTAAGATACGAGTACCTGGGTGAACGAGCTTTTCTCGTTTATTTTTTTGTAAAAATTTAATAGTTTTTCTCACAAAAAAAGGAACTGGAAAAAAAAAGCGGAAAAAAATTATTCATGTGGACTCGATCCGGGGCCTTCTGATTTCGCGAGCTACTTTAACCTGTCAGTTTTTAGCGAAATGATATTGTAGCAGTTTTTCGTTGCCTGAAAACACGGATAAAACGACGTTTTCTAAAAATGAAACCTAGCTAGATCGATTTTTCGCCCCCGAAACCCCCATCATACTAAATTTCATGAAAATCGTTGCAGCCGTTTCTGAGATTCAGATTATATACACATATGTATACAAGAATTGCTCGTTTAAAAGTATGAGATAAGATAATGGATGGTGGTATATCTCTATAGTTACCATTTACCATCACTAAAAATGGGTACCATAAATTAGTTGAATGAACAGTCAACAATTCCTTCATCGCGTAATCGGGCTGAAAGTCGTGGTTTCTAGTTTTTTTTTATAATTGTATGTAGTTTTAGGACTATCGCTCGATATTCGCGAGCCGATGGGTTCATGGATAAAAAATATGTTTGTCTATATAGTAAGCCCATGTAACGAAGGGCCATGCATGTGCTCTTCATAAATAGGCACTTTCCAATAATTTGTAAATGGAAGATGGGAATTTTTAACATTTAATTATTAACTTACCTCTGGGGCTAAAATCATGATGTCTCCCTATTCCTTTTTTCTAACAGTAGGCAGCGCTGCGAATATCCTAAAATTTAAGGAGGAAATATTTAAAACGATAGCTCAAATAATTTTTAATATTTCTGTTTTCACCGACGAACGTAGCGGAAATAGAGAGGTTCGTGAGTTCAGTATTGGCTAAATATACACCTCCGATGTAAACCTACATCAATAAAATAAATATTATCATATTTATTTGTTTATTAGCTTTATCTAATCCCTTACACTTAGTTCTTATCTACTGTTTTATATTGAGTGTTTTATATTCCGGCTATTTGTACTATGTCGTCACTCTTAGTCGACCATTTGGTCTACCCTTCCTTCTTTTTTTGCGTATTGGGTATCAATTAGTAGGCAATTATTTGTGACTATCTATCATCCATAGCTCTCAAAATATGACCCAGTATTATCTATGATATGACCTGACCACTGATTTCCATATTAGTGTCAGGATCTGTTTGACCGCCTTTGTTATTTTCCTAATAAGAGTACTTTTATGACTCAATCTTTTAATTTGACATTCATGTAACTCCGTTCCTTAGACGTTGGATTATTCGTCTAAGCTCCGTTCTATTCCTTTTTGACAGGTTCTTATTACAAGCATGTATGTATGTTTTTCCTCCGGTTTTTCCGCGGTGAATCTTGCAACTCAATTTTGTAGCAGACATCTTTAACCGATGGAGCTGAAATTTTGTATACACGTTTAGTTTGGATGACAATGCATGGTCAGCTGTGTGACGTCATTCTAAATCCAACATGGCGGAGCACCTAAGATAGCGGACTATTATTTTTTAATGCAATCCTACAATATGGGTATCAAACACGGAGTAAAGAAGTATATGAAAGAGCTTGCTGAGAATAACTCAAAAAATAAAGTGACAATGAGAAAGCTTGTTTTTAAAAAAGTTTTTTTAATTTATAACTTATTTTTGAGAGACCATGTCTGGTATGCATAGGTAAGAACCGGCGTTAGGCAGATGTTCATCGCTTTCGTTTTCAATTTTGTAGTTATGGGACCTTTGAAAATTTCCTTCATAGCCCATTATTTGTTCCACTGCGATCGATTTTCTTTTTCTGTGCAGGATTTTATTGAAATTAGATGACCAAGATAAATGTAGTCTGTGACATATTCTACGCAAACCTCACTGGAGATATCACTCCAATCAAGGTTTTGGAATATGGATTCTAGGACTGCTATGTGGTCATTGGTAGATACATTTTTCATGACTCCCGCTAGCTCTATAGGCTGGTGCTCCAATCTTCGTTGTTACATGTTTGGTAGTTTCTAGCTTTAATTTACTAATTGTTGTGTTTTACGTTTTTCAGTGGTTCTATTTCATTTGTTATGATTTATTTTTCCAGTTGTCTCTTCTGTTTGTTTTTTATAGCCTTTTAGTAAATATATCTCTATTTTCTTGTTGAATTGGTGCACGCTGTCGTTTTCGCAGTTTGTTCGCAGAAAAGGATGGTAGGTACTTCCTTCCTTTGCAATTTGATTTTCTGTATATGTGACTATGGTATGCTTGGGTAGTGAGCTCGTGTTTTTTCTCTATATTTAAAGTAATTCTAAAGGTCGTAGCTCACTTACACGAGTCTGCTCCCACCTGACAAATAAAATATCATTCAAATATGGACTTCAGGTCGTGCTCTTTAGATATAGTTTATATTGCCAACATAAATTAGCAGAGCTTACCGCCATCAGACTGCTCGGTAGTTGACTTTTAGTATAGGGCGACTGCTCGGTAGTTGACTTTCAGTATAGGGCGGTGTTGGAGCAGAGGCGTTTAAATGGGCTATGACTATGACCTTAATCATTCTATGGTCATGGTAGGGTGTTGCAGCTTACTTATCTTACATTTTGTATATTTTTGTGTATCAAATAGGTACTCATAATTTTTTTTCAAAAATATACCTACTTAGGTACGTGTCTAGTTATCTTGCAGGTATCTATAATAAGTAATATACCTACTTCTTTATTTATTGGTATAAATGTATAAAGTAAATCACTAGATAGTATAAAACAAAGTCGC
Source organism: Ochropacha duplaris (assembly GCA_951361185.1). Taxonomy (NCBI): domain Eukaryota; kingdom Metazoa; phylum Arthropoda; class Insecta; order Lepidoptera; family Drepanidae; genus Ochropacha; species Ochropacha duplaris. Next base: position 5,005,655 of record OX592711.1, on the reverse strand, counting down.
TTGCGCTGTCTGTCCCTATGTATGCTTAAATCTTTAAAACTACGCAACGGATTTTGATGCGGTTTTTTTTAATAGATAGAGTGATTCTTAAGGAAGGTTTATATGTATAATACATGCATAATATAGTAGCGAAACACTGATAAATTTAGAGGTTTCTAATGTGATGTCGTAATTAAGCATTTTTTTGCGCTGATATTGCAAACGCTGACTGAACCCTACGAGATAGACCAAAATAATGTACTACAGTATTGTCCACCTTAAAATGTTCAACAAAAAAGTCCGCGATGGTATATGTCTATCTCTTAGGGATAACCCACCATAACCATTTTTTATCCTTTACTAAAAAGTGATTATTTACGAAGTGATTTTAAACAATACAATATTAATCCTTATCCAATTAAGTACCTCTAATAAATTGTACATTTATTATAGATCAATATGCTTTTTACAGCATGTTATTTAAGTGAATATTTCCGAAGATATTACAAATTTAAAATGCAGGGACGTAGTTGTTGCGGCGCCGCGGCGGTATAAGCATTGCACCTAATCCTAACTAATATTTTAAATGCGAAAGTAACTCTGTCTGTCTGTCTGTCTGTTACGCTTTCCCACTTAAACCTCTCAACCGATTTAGATTAAATTTGGCACAGATATAGAGTAGACCTTGGGAGAGAACATATCTTTTATCCCCCCTCCACCACCCCCACTTGCGCGATATAACGTGTAGTCCACGCGGGCGAAGCCGCGGGCGGGTCGCTATTCTATAATAAGTAATAACCGTTTATTTGTACAATTACATAGTAGGTAATTTAACAATTGCGACATCAATGTCAACAGAAAATATCGGACTTCTGATTCCTAAACTAAGTTCAAAGATCTGTTTCTTAGGAATCTACTTATTCGACTTGTTTTTTTTTTATAAATGTTAATAAATAAAAATTCTGATCTTTTCATCCCGTGATAGTCCCGGAGACATGGTTCCTATACTAGCCTATCAGTAAAATAGTTACCTACTTACGATATACAGGCAGACGGACAGACAGTTATGACCGAAGTACCTATTAGGCACAGAGGACAGTTATAATACCTTTCCAGAGAAAGAGTTCATATTTGACTATAGAACACCATGAATAAGTCAGACCCCTTCTGACTAAAACCCTATGGTATTCGTGCGACTAGATCATGACGAAGAAGTTCATGGCCGCCTACCTGGACTCGTTGCTGTCGACCATGGATTTGATCTAGGCTGGCAGCGACAATTCCCTTCCAACGGTCGCGGACAGGGACCGCCCGAGCTGGGCACACTTCGAGCCTGTGTTGCGCCTTGTCCATACCCCCGCCGAGTGGCCTAAACTAGGTCTGGGGGCCTAAACTTCTTCTAGTCGGAATATTTTTAAGTGAAGCTACGATTATGAATGAAACCTAAACAACGTAAATTACGCGACGCAAAAATCCGATTTCATTGATTTGTTTAGTCGGTATGTAAGTACCTACCTACTTCTTTATTTATTGATATAAATTTATAAAGTAAATTTGTAGTGTCTAATAAAAACCAAATGTTCCCTCCTTTAAGCACAGAATGTATTTTACATAAATATGAGTTGTTAAGCAAATCAGCGAAGGAATTAGCCTACTCACATTTATGTGATGTCTGTCAGCAGCTCTGCATCGTCTTGCGATATTGAGAAATAACACAATGTTTTCGGCTCCTCAGCACAACAACAGACTAATTCTGGTTTGAAGGATATCGACCTTTTTGCAAATATACTTTATATTTCCAAATACGACACGAAATATGAGCAAAAAGCCATAGAAACAAGTTTTGTACCTAGGACTTCGGTGCAGGTATATTGTCTCCTAAATACCATCCATAGACTATGTGATCCATTTCAATTTATACCATACCGTCAATCTAGTAAATTCTTTATGTGAAGTAGGTACATAAATGGGCAAAGCTCATATCCGAAAATCTACACTTTTACATAGGTAGGTACACATTTTTTTATTGATTACGAAAATAATATAATTTATTTTACGATGTTAAATATAATGTTTACGACCTATTTGAAGTATGCTTCAATGTCTTTCTTTCAACCCAACCTAATTGATCCAGTAATAGGTAGGTAAATACCTACATGCACTTATCACAAAAGGCATGATGGCTGACAAAATTCCTACACACACATAGGTATCATCTTAATATATTTGTTCAGGACATCTTCTGTTCAAACCTACATAGGTTTAGTAAACTTATGGTAACTTAGAGCGAAAACAGCTCTCTCAAGTTTTAATCTTTTATCTGTATTACAAATTAGGTAGGCGTCAGCGACCGTATGACCATCCTCTGATTATTTTAAAGTTCATATCGTCAAATATCGTGCTTGTTACTAAAATAAATTCGGTACCTTTCCAATAAATTTTAGAATAACCCAACCGTTCTTAGTATATAAGTTGAAGACTATGTTGATGATTATGTCACTGCAAAATTAGACTTTTTGCAAGTGTCTGATAATACCAACATCCGTTACATGACATTTTGTATTACAAATGAGCGATGACTATGTTAATGAGTGTTAAATGTTCCCATAGTTCCTTAGAAGATACAGTTGGTCGCTAATGTCTACGAGCTCTTTGTTTTTACTCTTGGATAAGCTTATGTTTGACCGCAATCTCACCATGCTAAGTGATGATGTGGCCGAAGGTGGTAAGCACAGAAAGCTTAGAAGGAAACTGGCTCTCAAGTGCAACTGCCGGAACACACCTGGTCACACCTATAGGTAGATGCTTGGCAACAGATTGCGACAGGTGCGGTTGGTGTTCCGACAGTTGCACTTCAGAGCCAGTTGAACACATTGGCAATCCCCTTAGTATTGCTAATGTCTGTAGGTGACGGTATTCACATACTATCAGGTGACCCACCTGCCTCGTTGTAACTTGTTTGTTTTATAAAAATAGGTACAAAATACATAATCATTTATCAATCCAATTTTTTTAAATGAAAGAAAACAAAAATTACCTTGCATGTAATGAATTTATTTTATATTAGATTGTGGTCGGCGATACATATGTAGATAATTTGTTAGTTTTCAGTCGCACAAACTAGGTTTTCCATCTGATAGGAGTACGGCCCACTCCAGAACATTGTAGATACGCATGTGCGCATTTTCATTTTTAACTAAAAAGACAAAAATAATAATTAAACGTACGACTTTCTATGGTCTCTGTGCCTCGCGGTTGAGTAATTTAAGAAAAGACAAGCATCCTCGTTGAAAATGATCGGGCTCGTCAATATTGTACAAAAGGAAGCGCCTAAGCGAAAATCCCTAAAGTTCACAAGAGCAATGAATCGACACCATCTGAAGGAGATGTTAGGTTGCGATTGACAAGATTAGATACTGATTTGTTGTATTCCTGTAAGTAAAGTATATTAAATGTATCCTGATCGTATCTTAAATGTTTACCTTGAACTCTAACATATTCTTTGGTAGGCAAATCAAGAGGCTTCCATTTCGGTCGACCAAGTTGGAAGTGAGCTGTTGATGCGATGCCTTTGTGATATTCCTGCAATAGTGTAATCAATGTGGTGGGTTGGGATCGGTGATCGGAAATCTAATCAAGTATTGCGCATCGCAGTTTCACTCATATTCGAGTTGATGAAGACGTTCGGGTATAGCTTATTGAAGTTCAACATTTAAAACATATTCAAGTTCAACTATTATTACAATATAACCTGTATTAAAATATTCGGGAATTCTTGAATATGGTGATTGAGTCGATGGTAGCATCTCCAGAAACTAGTAGGTATATTTTATATTTTCTACTTTACTTCTATTTTTTGAGTATAAACTAAAATTAAGATGTTAGATTCAGTCTTCTTTTTCTTGTCCTTATCCCACGGTAGGTGTGGTCGGCACAACATGTTTTCCTCCTCCACTCCGCTGTATCACTAGTCATCTCAGTATTCACACCTTTCATTAACATGTCATTCTTCACGCAGTCCATTCATACCTTCTTCAGCAGCCTTCCTCTAACTCTATACCTATTTGAGAAGATAGGTGCAGGCCAGTAACATTATTAACCCTGTGACTCGCAAATGGGTTCAGTTGTCCAAAAACTACGTATAAAAAATAGAATTCCAGGAATCGTCAATTTACTTGATCCCATATATTCTTTCGAATGATTTTCGGTTCCTGGCGATCTGACCTGGCTGACTTGGGATTGTAATCAGGTGGGTGGTACAACATATCGTATGCGCAAAGAGGAGCTGCCACAGGCTTCCATTTCGTGTTAAAATATGTCCCTTCAGAGACTGGTATAACCATCTCTGTTCTTTGTCGATCAGGTATCATCCATGACATTTTTAAACAATAAAATTTAAAGTTTGTGCTTATACCAAAAATACGACACGTTTAATATTATCTAATGCAGCTACATATTCATACGTAAATTTTATGTCTGCATCTAATATGAGATCATCTATTATTTCCTCTACTTTTCACCTTATAAAATGTCAATTTGTCAAAACATACACATGATATCATAGATAATGTATTATTAGCCTTGGTTTTAATAATCATAAAAGGGAAAAAAATCCCTGACAAAAGTAATGAAACAATGAAAATTTTAAATTTACGTTGTTCTGCAGTAGGTATTCAGAGGATTAACATTTTAAAATAATATGATGCAAAATCTACTTAATTGAATAATGACTGGCATTATAAAATTAGTAAAATAAAACATTAAAGAAGTGTCATTAAATTGACATGATATATACCTATTGCCAAAATGTTACTTTACTAAAATGTGGTTGTTTTAATTTTTTTTAATATATCCTCGAAATTATTATGGATTATTGCAATATTGATTATGAAAACATTGGTCAGTTGACTAAAACGCAAACGTTTTAAGATAACTTAAAAGTGTAGATTTTTTTTGGGTTTGGCGTCTCATATTTTTTATTTTTTTTAGATTCACTGGAATATTTGAGACCTCCAGTGAAAAGAAATATAAATTATAGTAGAGAACAAACGTTTAGTACTAATTTTGAAAAACCAACTGATGTTAAATGGCATTTGCAAAATAGAAGTACAAATCAAGAAACTAAAAAAGTTCATAATATTCGCGGTGAATCCTCAACGTCATTGATTTTAAAGAAAACTTCGGAAATAGTGGTTCGTATTATAACACGATATTTTATAGTAACTTATTGCCTATTTGATTATTGCTATACAAAGAGCATCAAATTGATCGTGATTCTTAGCAGCTATGCGAAAATATAAAAGAATTACTTTCATTTACCTATAGGCGATGATAGATCAGTGGTAGTGACGTCGGATACCGTGACAAAGATCGTGGGTTCGAATTCTACAATGTGCTTGAGCTTTCAGTGAAATCATCGCGAGGAAATCATAGCTCGGGGTCAGGGTACCATGTAGTGTCCATCTGGATCACTACCAAGTTGAAAATCTATTAAATTCAAAAATATCTTTATTACTTGAATTAACTCATTACAAGTATTTTTAATGGTAACATGTTTGATATATTAAGAAAAAAAAATGTTTTACTCTAATGCGCGGTTCGGAAGGTTGGTTTTGCGGAGAAGAGCCAGCAATAAACTTAGCAATAACTCTTTCACCGACGTCCTATCAGTGTATTCGGGCAGTTGCATTTGAGAGCCAAATGGCTTCTAGGCATTGTATAAGATTTTCGCATTCCCCCAGGAATTTAGAATATCTATAGGTGACAGTAACTCGCCTGTTTGTCATCTGACATTGAGATGGGTGAAAATATAACTCGTTAATAGCAAAACACCGTCATGCTCAATCGAAAAGATCGAATTGGCACGAGGAGAAATTCAAAATATGCCTAAAGATCTTCGGTTTTGATTTTTATAAAATTAGAGATACAATGTAAAATGGGTGCGTGTGACTATGCGCCACTAATAACTGAATGAATAATACGATCATTTCAAAACGTAATTATTTGGATGTTAATTGAAGCCGATAAATAAAAGCAACTAACTAAGTACTCCAGATATAAGTTGAGATTTTTTGTAACCTAGAGTAATATGACAATTTAGGAATCTACTAATAATGACCTTATTTTAAACAGATCATCAAAAAATTCCCAATCGTTAGTCACACAGATATCAACAATAAGAGGGTTAAAGCTAAACCATTAATTCAAGTTACTGTAATTCCGAAAATAGATGATTCACAAAGGAATTTAATAAAAAAACCTAAGTTAGTAAAGAGAGTCCATAGTACTGTGTCGTACCAGGAAAACTCCATCAAAGCGAAAAACGTTTATGTCGTTGTAGCGGGACGTAGAAGAGAAAAGGTTTATGAAATAAAAAGTTCTGGTAGCGCTCGATTATCCAATGATCAAGTTGACCACTGCTTTAAAGAAGTAAGGAAACCTGTAGAAAATTTAACAGATTACAAAGAATTCATTGATTCATTAAATATGGACAAGAAAAGAAAGAAAATTAAAAAGAAGAAGCAAAATAGAGATTTTCATGCCGATGATAATATTCAAGACGATGGTGACATGTCCTATGAGTGTCAGTGCACCGAAGCTGATAGAGGTAATGTTAGGACAAATTTAAGGTCCGACAGAAGTCGAGTTACAATATTCGGCCGCATAGGAGTTACGAAAGACGAAAGATACGTTTTAAACTGTGCTGCTACCGTAAACAATGAAAAAGGTAAACTATTGTAATAATTATCTAACATTAATTGAGTACCTATTAGGGTTCCGTACCCAAAGGGTAAAAACGGGACCCTATTACTAAGACTTCGCTGTCTATCCGTCTGTCTGTCACCAGGCTGTATATCAAGAACCGCGATACTGTCTAGCACAGTTGAAATTTTCACAAATTATTTATTTCTGTTGCCGCTATAACAACAAATACTAAAAACAAAATAAAATAAACATTTAAGGGGGGCTCCCATACAACAAAAGTGATTTTTTTGTCGTTTTTACGGAACCCTTCGTGCGCGAGTCCGACTCGGACTTGGTCGGTTTTTCATGTTTATTATTTTAATAAATTACCAATAATGGTTGGGTTGCAGTTCCAGTGAATGGTCCAGGATTTAATTTGCTATCTTCAGATGTAGACAATAATCAAGAATCACAAAAGTAAGTTGATGGTATTATAATTGGTAGGTATAAAAACCAAACTTCTAAAAAAAAAAACTGCCAATTTATTAGGATAGGTACCTGCAAACAGTAAAACTTTTGATTATGTGAATTAATTCATTACTGACATTTATGATGGGTAAGTTGTTGTTTGTTGCGTAAACTATTTAATACTTTGCATTGCATTGCATTGATTAATCTAAAATGATTTTTCTTCTGTCAGTTGTAATTTTTCAAACGAATATCAAAGAGATTCAAATGAACAAGCGGACTTTGCTGACTATAATGCATGCTTTAAATTGATGGACAAAAACACTGTACGCAAGTAAGTATGTAAAAATAAGGATATACCTATAAGCTTAGATACATGTATCAACTAAAAAATTGTAGAATTCGTTGATAAGGTAACATATCAATTATGATTGCAGCAAGGAATCTCAAGCGACTCAAGTCAATTTTAATAATAATCTATCTAATTTTGATTTGAACCAATTACAAAATAAAGAACGCCGCCACGACTTATGCGATTGCGACCATGATAACAGAAATCAAATAGACGATCTCAAAGATTGTCAAAATCCTTTAGTGATTATATCTGTTTATCCTAAAAAATATTCAGAGACTGCTAAAACTATTATTTGTCCTTCTGGAGGAAATGTGTGCAATTCATTGCTACAAAATACTTATGAAAGTACAGCTTACAGTTATAATATTAACGATTCAAATAACGCAAAGAAAAACGTCAATAAAAACAGAAATGCTAATAAATATTTAAGAATTAGTCGCTCTCCTTCGCCTGCGACAAGAAATGTATCTAAAACTAAATTAGAAGGTAATAAACAATTTGATGTGAGAGTTCCTAGAGCTAGGAAAGTAAGTCCAGATCGTCGCACAACAAATTTTAATAAAAAAATAGAGAGGAACAGTCCTAACCAAAAATGTAATGCAAGAAAAACTACTATATTCAATGCAAATGAACCCAAAAGTAAAACCTTTAACTGTCAAGGAGCTGCTATAGCACATAACTTTAATACAAAATCTCAGGATACTAAAGGAACAAATACAGAACATATGTTGACAAAAAAGCTTTTAGTAGAAAATTATACGAAGAATCTAGCTTTACAAATGAATAAGAATGATAAGAAGTTTCCCAAAACAGGTATTTCAAATGTTAAAATAAACATTAACAGAAATAACGATGATTACGATGTCTTTCTTTATCAAGATAATTGTACGACAGATCTGAATGTACGCAAAACTATTAAAAAAGAAAGGGGTACTCACAGATACAATGGGGAGCACACTAATGATTCGTTCCAGAATGTATTACAGTCCACAAAACGAGAGTCCAAAAAGTGGCCTTTGTGGAGAGATTTGACCAATGACGTAAGTGCCATTAATTTTGTTAACACCGATTTAACCTAGACTGTGGTGTGAATTGTAGTAGGTGAGCTTTTCGGATCAGTGGTAATTGGTATAGGAGTTTGCGTATTCTGTTTTCAGCAATCAAAAGATGATTGGCCAATTACCAGCCCTATGTCAAGACTGAATCTGCGAGATAGTTTAGAGATTAGTCACAGGTAGAATATTTTTGTTGTTTTTATGTTTTTTTATAATCGCTTATGTTACTTACTTCCTTAAATACTCAAAACGATTGCTCTAAAAATAGAGTTTTTGGGAACAGTAAACTTCAATAAATTTCAATTGTAATATTCCAGGCGTGAAGATAAAACAACTAAACCTTTAAAGGATACTCAAACTTCCGAAAATAGCAAAGTAAAAAACATAAACAGCAATGATATGATTTTTTTAGGTAAAAAAATTTAATCGCTTGTTCCATCCAGTACCTATAATCTGTTTAAAAAATGTATTGTTAATATTTTTTCTCAAAATTTAGCACCTATAAAGCATTATGCAGGAGATAAGTGTTCAGTGCCCGATCCTTTGGTAAGAGATAAGGAGATCAGAGAGCTTCTCGGCATTGAAAAGTGTAGACCCACTACATCTAAGACGCAAGACACACAGGTATTTAAATGAAACCTTGTCGACTGAGGTACTTTATACACTTACTACAGTTATCACCCTGTAATAGACTCGAGTATTCGGTTTTTTCCAACGTATATGACGTGACGTACCTACATAATACTAATCTATCCGCTTGCTTTACTGGGTAGGGACTTGTTTTATGATGACACTTTTTCATTATTTTTAGGAACTTCATCGTAACACCGAGCAAGTTCCGCTACAATGTTTCTGCCACGAAGAATGGTCTATTTCATTTTTTATATTCTTATTCTATTGTAACATTACTATAATTCTGTTAATATATTAAAAAAACTTTGTTTCCAGCAATAGAGGTCACATTGACGATCTAATAGATAAAGTTGAATCCCGAACTGATTTTAAGAAAATAAGGACAAGGACAAACAAACACGGCGAGACGCCCACACACATTATGAAGTCAACATGCACACAATACGAACCAACAGCTATAGAAAGAACATCACTGTATCAACAGATGATTCATAGCAGAAATATAGAAGTATTTCTAAAAGTCGATCAATTTACGAAACAAAAACCAATTATCCTATCCCGAAAACAATACAGTAAAGTAAAAAGAACAATACAAAATAGTATCTTAAATACTCAAGAACATCGACGAAGCAGAAGTATTTGTAAAAGCAGCATAATTTCAGTAAGTGAAGTCAGAAAACAGGCGAAGTTAAAACTTAATAGCCTTATTAACCAAACAACACAAACAGAACCAAAGGATCTGGATATTTGCTATCTAAAAGAAGAGAAAGAACCCACGAGATGTAGCGGTATCACAACAAGTAAACAATTTGAGGCACCCCTATTAGAAGTCTTCACAGCAGATGATTTTAATGAGCAACATGTTGTGTCAGCGAATACTGAAGAACAAAATAAAAAGAACTGTAGTAGAAATGTATCTGCAAGAAAGGCAGTGTCGTTGGTGGAGCTTTGTTATGCTAGCGTCGGATGTTTTAAACATGTGACATTTGGCTCTAAAAATGCTGAATCCTTACTGACACACCCGAATATTGCTGCGAGAGACTCGTGTTCGATCCAGACCATTTTCAAAGGTAGGTACTTTTTGGAGAAAGCAAAATCTGTTTTCAAGCGGCTTGTATACATGCTATTCCTACCTATTATTGTAACTTTATCGTCTTTCTACTTATATCACAACAACTAGGTGAGCAATGCATCTCTGCAGAGCTTTTGATTGATTTATAATGTTTGCTTTATAATCGTAAATGTAAGAACATCAGTGTATATAGGTAACTAGCAATATTACAAACATATAGCATTTTGATGCACTTTTGCATACATTCAAAGCACTTTTTCCATTCGGATTGAGGTATCTCCAAAATGTGCATTTTGATCGCATCAACGGCCTCTTCACGGCTCAAAAAACGTTGACCACGAAATTTATTCTTCACGATTGGGAATAAATAGAAGTCGTTGGGGGCCAAGACGGGGCTGTACGGTGGATGACCCATTAATTCGATCTTTTGACTTTCCAAATACCGATTTGTTTCGGCCGATGTGTGGCAGCTAGCATTGTCATGCATGATGAAGAAGGATTCTGGGTTGTCGGTTGTTCTTTCTTATTTCTTCAAAGACTTCTGGCAAACAAATGATCGTGTACCATTCAGAAAATTTTCTAACTTTATTTCTTAATTTATATGAGTATCTATTTCTATGTATATTTTGCTTTCTATGTAAATATGTATATTGAAAACCAAGAAATAACCGCTAACATGACAACACACCCAAAATATAGATTTCTTAGCGACAGACAAGATAACCACAGTATAAAGATATACTGTGAGATAACGCTGTCTATTTTAGTGAAACTTAAACTAAAGTATGTATTGTTTGTTTGATCTTTTTTAAAGGACGCCGGAAATTACCAACTCCAAATCTAGGCACATCTGGATTTTCATTGTTCTCTGAAATGGGAGACTCTAATTCTGTCAAAGTATTGATGGAACCTCGTGAGTCGAAACAGAAAAAACCTTTCCTGAGGAGACTCATGTCATGCCTGGTAATGCGCTCGACGAGGGCATCGGAAGTTAAGATGCATGGCTTACCCTCCCCTCAAGACCAAAGTTTGGAGAGTACTATTGACTCTTACCACATTAGCACTTCACTCGGTGTAAGTATTAGCAATATAGTCTTTTAATTTGTTAACTATCAATAGATTTTTGTTTTCATCTTTATTTGTTAATAAAAATTGCAATTTTTGATGTGCTGTAAACAAAATCATCGAAATACATTTTTCAAGATGTCCTTGCAAATCCAATTAGCTACCCGTGATTTTAGGAAAATTATTTTAATTCTTGTATTAACACCAACTTGAATTTTAAGACTATCTGTTTCATACAAGTACCTACTATTATTCAGAGGACTGAAAGTCACAGTACAACCCTGACCGTTTCTTTTAAATTTGACTTATTAAACGTAATATAACAGGTTTACACTCTAATCCGACGTTATTCAATTTTTTATAGTTTAAAGACGTGTGTTCGATCGATCTATACTTAGTTCGTGCCATATGAATTGGCAATAAAGGTCATTGACTGTCCTTTACCATGTTCAGTAAACCTGTCGCTCGCCATACAAACTTCGCGCGTCGCAAAACTGCTATCGCTTGATTATTATCAAGGTAGGTACATGTTTCGGTACCATGATGAACATGGTAAAGGACTAGGTATAACCTTTGTTGCCAATTCATATGACACGGACTAATAGCACTGAGCATATTGTGGATTGTTCACACATATTTTTCTACAGGCTATTGAGTTGAGCTCTTCTATTTACGATACTTCAGCATCGTTCTACAGCAATCATTCCATATCTCCGATCAGTAACAAGATGAAAAGGGGTTTTCTTAACTCTGTTCGAGGTTATCTCTTGAACAGAAAAATTTAATTTTAGTGGTTTTTTTATATGCTTTTTATTTACTTTATTATATCAATATACACGAATTTAAATAATATCCTTCTTATGTTTTATTTAATTGATCCCATGTTATGATGTGTTGACGTACTTAGTTGAAAATTTTGTTTGCAGCTGGTAACTTAACCTTGCAAATATACAGGCTTCATTTTTTTTTTAAATTAGGCATTTAAAAACAAACCATTTCATCCGTCAGTTATATACATAGTATAGGTATATGCTTAGACGAATAACTAAGGGTATATGTATTAGGCTACGTATTAGGTAAGTCAAATGTATGGAGTGCCAAATTAAAAAATATTTCCGCAATTTATTGTAATAGTTCAAATCATATAGGTAGGTACCAACTTAACATAGTCTCCAAGTCAGCAGTGACATACAGATGGAAGGACAGTACGGAATTATAAGGGTTGCATGTTTTGCCATTCAATGTCAAAACCCAAAACCATTTATCCAGTTTAGGCCCTATAAGGGCACTTAGGAAAGTCGAACTACAGAAGCTACCACCTATGGAACCCTAATCGAGTGCCTACTACTTGACTGAGATTTATTTAGTACTAGACAAAGAGAATATAGACTAGGTACGTTTTAGTACTAGCTGATCCCGCCATGTGCAGAGGCGCAAAGAGTACATTACAATCACTACGTTTCAGAGGCGTAGCTAGATAACCGAAGGACCTGGTGCAAAAAAAAATGGGCCCCTAACTAAATTGTTTAGTTTATCAAGTCAAAATATAATTATATAAATATTTACTTTAAAGGTGCAAAGCTACATCGCTCTCAATGTTTGAAAGATTTTTTGGAATAAAGTTTAAAAGACCGATTATTTTTATAGACCGTTTCCTTATTGCCATAACCAGCTTAATGTGACGGCGAATCTTTCAAGTTGGCAATATAAGGCGATATTTTATGTTTTAAATAGTTTTCAAAGCGATGATAGCTCAGTGGTAAGTGACGTCGGATACCGCGGCGAAGGTCGTGGGTTCGAATCCTACAATGAGCTTGAGCTTTCGGTGAAGGAAAACATCATGAGGAAACCATAGCACGGTGGTAGGGTACTTTGTAGTACCCGACTAGCTGGCTACCATCCTCAAGTTGAAAATCTGCCGCCAAGCACCTATCGGTGTGTTCCGACAGCTGCACTTGAGAGCTAGTTCCATTCTAGGCTTTGTGTGCTTACCACCTTCGGCCACATCATCACTTACCATGGTAAGATTGTAGTCAAACACAAGCTTATCAAGAAGAAAAAAAAAATAGGGAAATTCCTCTGTATTATTTTTAATTAGTTGCCATTAGTCGTGTTGCAGCTTATTTACATTCCGAAGGTGGGAGAATTATTATTTAGTTCGATACGAGGTCTGCTGGTCAAGGTCCGAGGGCCCCGGTGCACGGCACCGCCTAGCCCTCCGGTAGCTACGCCACAGGCCATGTGTTTTCAATTTATTTATTTTTTGGGCCAGGGACCGGGAGGGCGTACACACAGAATAATAACCAACCATAATTTCATCACAATCGGATCAAGGAAAGCATAGAGGACATACAATCATTAATTTTTAACCGATAAAAAGAAAACGGAGGAGGTTCTTAATTCATATCGTCTGTCTGACATTTCTAATTTTAGACTTATTTTGACGTAAAATGTGTACAACAGAATAGCAAAACTACCAATTTAACTAAGTTGAGTAACTAAACTCATTTTAGTTCTGTCAAACTAAAATTGAGTTTAATCCTACGACAACTGAATAGGAAACGTGAATTTGACAGACCTTAACTATATTTTAGTTAAGATTAGTTAAGTTTGTGCCAACAGAATCGGCACAATATTTAGTCTATTTTGGTAATAAGAATTATTATATAAGCTATTTTGTTATCAATTTTATTAAGAAATCCCTAAGTCCTGTTGATTTATGATAAGTCCAAAACTATATATTTCAATTTATACGCGTTAAAATAGCTTATGGGTTTAGTTTTTTATACCAAAATAGTTTATTTTGTACTTGAAATTGGTGTAATAACTTTTATAATCAAATAAAGTGCTTATTTTTCTCATTGTACAAAATATAAAAGTGGACTTAGCCATTTTTGAATTGGAGCCGCCTGCTAACATAAAATAAGAATAACCTGTCAGTTCTTTCTTGTCCCGATCGGGATTTCAGAGGCCGCACCACTTGATTCTCAAATGGCCATATCGGGATATTTGACGTTTAAAATCCCCGCTTTGAAAAACACCTATTATCTTTGTGTAGCTACCAATTTCTAAAATTATACGGTTATGTGTGCAGCGGGCGTAAAATTCTCCATTCAATGGTATATAATACGTCTGTGGACGGTGCTTTGGAAATTTTTAGTAGTGTCTACGTAAAATTACAAAATCATTCAAATTCATTCTGACTTTCGTTCAGTGACGTCCGGACGTGCGCGGAACAATTATTTAGTGTTTGTGCTCAACTTTTAGTTCCGTTCATTCAAGGTAAGTTGTTATTGAAGAATACTAAGTTATATATGTAATACAGTAATTATATATGGGTATTTTGCATTTTATGTATGTAAATTTACGTGAAATCAAAACTGGAGATAGCGTCTGGTAGTCATTTTGAAAAAGTTTTGATCTTGTTTTCCACTATAAAGTAAGAATTACTAAGTAAACTGAATCATTTTGGTTCCTAAATTTTATAGTCTCGGTATCCTATGCCAAATAATTGTGCAATAATAGATAACCTTTCCGTAATTTCTAAATTCGTGAGGTACCATTTTTTTGACATTTGCAAAATGCGCGCGAAAGACAATTTTGATCAATTTTGTAACTTTGCTGGGGCTGTAGTCGATAAACGTTATCGATACTGTCAATACATTTATATTTCGTATAAAAATAATAAGATATTATTTTATGATTGTATGTAGATACAAAAATAGATAATTTACGGATATGTAAACATATAAAAATATGAGCGTTATCGATATTTTATTTTAATATAGAAATTATGAGATATTTTATGGTTTTTTATATGTTCACTAGAAAAATTGATTATTTTATTTTTATTATTTATATATATATATACAGATATTTTTTTTTTCATTTTAGATGTGGAATCCCAGTCACTCGCAGGTCGATTCACGATTTCATTGCGGATTTGATGGACGACGAGGAGTCAGGGAGCGAAAGTGACTGGGATGATGCCCAAGAAGACTTGGACCAGGAAGCAGTAAACTTCACTTTTTTTTAATTTGTTATATTGTAATTTTTATTTTTATTTTAATTGCTATTTTAATTTCTGTTTAGATCGACGTTGAAGATTACTACTACCCAGAGTGGGTAGCAGAAGAGGAGGAGGTTGTGGAGGTAGTTATGGACAACTGGTTCAACTCGCCGACCTTAGCCAGATATTTAAAACGTAACAATACCGATTGCGTTGGTACGTTACGTAAAAATCGTTTGGATGTACCCCCCATTATCCAGCTTGCCAAAGTCCCGGAAGGTACGTTTTTGGCACGGCATTCCGGGGACGTGGCTGTTATGGTTTATCAGGACAGAAAAACTGTGTATACGATATCCACCCACCATAACACTGGGGTTACCCACTTGGAGGCTAAGCCCGGTAAGCCAGCGCATTATAAGCCGACAGTTGTTGCCGATTATAATGCCAACATGGGGGGGGGGTTGATCGAAAAGATCAAATGTTGGAGCCATACCTTCTTGAGCGAAAGAGATGTAGTAAATAATACTAGAAAATGTTCAAGAGATTCTTGAACATTTCTATTTTTAAAAGTCATATCATGAAATCGAATGAACGAGCTGATCAGACCAAGCAGTTGGCATACCGCTTGGATTTGGTTAAACAAATTATGGAACACCATTTAACCCAAGTGCCGCAGCCTAGAAGCCATACACATACGGTAAGTCAGTTCTGCCTCCTAGGCGCTTGGTCGGCAAGCATTTTATACAGCGTGTGGCGGAGGTGGATAGCTATATACCGGGTCTTCCGAGGACTTTGTCGACTCGACAGATTTGCTTATGGCGTGCGTTTAAAAACGTCCTGACGTCCATGGGGTGGCAGTCCTAGAAAAGGCATATGTTCAGCAGGCTATATAATTAGATTCCTATTGGTTTTCTGAGACAGAAAAAATGTAAATAGACTTTATTTTGAGTGCTTACAATATTTGAAATGTAAACAAAACAATAAACTCTAAAATATGCGTTATAATTGTTGATGTAATTTGCGAGATTCTTACTTACTAATTGTTCAGTTCATACAAAAGTGAATATGTGTATTTTGATTGTGACTTTATTTTTTCATTTGATGATTGTTACCTTGAACCACATATTGTGTGTGAATATTACCACATTTATAAATAAAATTTTACTATGATATATAGGAATTATTATTTTCTCTCCATGTCCCAACCTAATAATATATGACCCCCCTTTTCACCCCCTTAAAGGGTGATTTCTGGGATAAAAACCATTCTATGTTTTTTCCCGGGACTCAAACTATACCTATACCAAATTTCATCTAAATCGGTTCGGCGGTTTACGCGTGAAGAGGTAACACAGACAGACACACTTTCGCATTTATAGTATAGTATGTATAATAAATAATATAATATATGAAAAAATAACACATTCAACATGAAAAAGAATGCGTGAGGCACAAGCTAGTTCGAAGGCAATATGAGGACTTAATATGGTAATAAAGTCAATTGCAAACATTTATTATGTTCGAAGTAAGAAAAAAAAACTATCGATAAATTTAATATATGAAAAGATAAAAGAATCAGTGGGGCACAAGCTAGTTCGAAGACAATATGATGTATTTATGGTAATAAAGTCAATTGCAAACTTTTATAATGTTCGGAGGCAGAAAAAAAAACTATCGATAATTCCCCTAGTTGCGCCCATTACTAGTGCTATGCTTCAAATGTATGGAATTATCACCCAAATATAATTACCTTTTTTTTGTTATTTTTATACGAATAGTGCTTATTGGTTCTATACATTATATTATTGGGAATATCTAGAAGCTATTTACGCAAATAATTATACATAAGAGGCATAACGTTCGATGTGATGAGAACTCAAAGTCAGTAGTCCATTATGGTCGCCGAATCGTACTAATTTGTGTTTTTCTATATGTTACTGAATGAAACACAACCATTTTTGTAATAAATCTAAAATATCAATATTTAAACTGTCTAATAACATAATGGTTTCATACAAAAACTGTAATTTTGTGGTAAAATTATGTACAACAAGTAGATTTTTTTTATCGACGTCTAACTATTGATGCCTCATTTTCAAAATTGAATTTCTTAGTATTTTAGTATGGGATAAAATAAAACCAAGAATACATTTTCAATCATTATTTATTCCATTACTATAAACAATTCGTTTTAGGTCGAAATAGCAAGGTATTTAGCAATACATATTCAATATACATGAGAAGGATACATTCTAAGCGAACAACGCTTTTTCCAATAAGATTGTGGTCCAGTCTTATTAGAATATTACAATTAGTAGTATTTTTTCAATTGGAAATTTATCTGATATTCTAATAGTAGTTTGTTTTTTTTGAATGGATGAGTAGTTTGCGAGATATAAGGGGAAATACAAAAGACGGCGCGCGTCTTCGCTTGACTCCGCGAATGCGCGCCATTTCGCGCGAGTCAAGGGCACGTTTGACAGGTTGCTTCCGCGAGCTAACAGGTTAACCTGTCTTTTGTATTTCCGCTTATATCTCGCAAACTACTCATCCATTCAAAAAAAACAAACTACTATTAGAATATCAGATAAATTTCCAATTGGAAAAATTACTACTAATTGTAATATTCTAATAAGACTGGACCACAATCTTATTGGAAAAAGCGTTGTTCGCTTAGAATGTATCCTTCTCATGTATATTGAATATGTATTGCTAAATACCTTGCTATTTCGACCTAAAACGAATTGTTTATAGTAATGGAATAAATAATGATTGAAAATGTATTCTTGGTTTTATTTTATCCCATACTAAAATACTAAGAAATTCAATTTTGAAAATGAGGCATCAATAGTTAGACGTCGATAAAAAAAAACTACTTGTTGTACGTAATTTTACCACAAAATTACAGTTTTTGTATGAAACCATTATGTTATTAGACAGTTTAAATATTGATATTTTAGATTGATTACAAAAATGGTTGTGTTTCATTCAGTAACATATAGAAAAACACAAATTAGTACGATTCGGCGACCATAATGGACTACTGACTTTGAGTTCTCATCACATCGAACGTTATGCCTCTTATGTATAATTATTTGCGTAAATAGCTTCTAGATATTCCCAATAATATAATGTATAGAACCAATAAGCACTATTCGTATAAAAATAACAAAAAAAAGGTAATTATATTTGGGTGATAATTCCATACATTTGAAGCATAGCACTAGTAATGGGCGCAACTAGGGGAATTATCGATAGTTTTTTTTTCTGCCTCCGAACATTATAAAAGTTTGCAATTGACTTTATTACCATAAATACATCATATTGTCTTCGAACTAGCTTGTGCCCCACGGATTCTTTTATCTTTTCATATATTAAATTTATCGATAGTTTTTTTTCTTACTTCGAACATAATAAATGTTTGCAATTGACTTTATTACCATATTAAGTCCTCATATTGCCTTCGAACTAGCTTGTGCCTCACGCATTCTTTTTCATGTTGAATGTGTTATTTTTTCATATATTATATTATTTATTATCCATACTATACTATAAATGCGAAAGTGTGTCTGTCTGTGTTAGCTCTTCACGCGTAAACCGCCGAACCGATTTAGATGAAATTTGGTATAGGGATAGTTTGAGTCCCGGGAAAAAACATAGAATGGTTTTTATCCCAGAAATCACCCTTTAAGGGGGTGAAAAGGGGGGTCGCGGGCAAAAGCTAGTAATTCATATATTATTAGGTTGGGACATGGAGAGAAAATAATAATTCCTATATATCATAGTAAAATTTTATTTATAAATGTGGTAATATTCACACACAATATGTGGTTCAAGGTAACAATCATCAAATGAAAAAATAAAGTCACAATCAAAATACACATATTCACTTTTGTATGAACTGAACAATTAGTAAGTAAGAATCTCGCAAATTACATCAACAATTATAACGCATATTTTAGAGTTTATTGTTTTGTTTACATTTCAAATATTGTAAGCACTCAAAATAAAGTCTATTTACATTTTTTCTGTCTCAGAAAACCAATAGGAATCTAATTATATAGCCTGCTGAACATATGCCTTTTCTAGGACTGCCACCCCATGGACGTCAGGACGTTTTTAAACGCACACCATAAGCAAATCTGTCGAGTCGACAAAGTCCTCGGAAGACCCGGTATATAGCTATCCACCTCCGCCACCCGCTGTATAAAATGCTTGCCGACCAAGCGCCTAGGAGGCAGAACTGACTGCCTTACCGTATGTGTATGGCTTCTAGGCTGCGGCACTTGGGTTAAATGGTGTTCCATAATTTGTTTAACCAAATCCAAGCGGTATGCCAACTGCTTGGTCTGATCAGCTCGTTCATTCGATTTCTCATGCATGATATGACTATTAAAAATAGAAATGTTCAAGAATCTCTTGAACATTTTCTAGTATTATTTACTACATCTCTTTCGCTCAAGAAGGTATGGCTCCAACATTTGATCTTTTCGATCAACCCCCATGTTGGCATTATAATCGGCAACAACTGTCGGCTTATAATGCGCTGGCTTACCGGGCTTAGCCTCCAAGTGGGTAACCCCAGTGTTATGGTGGGTGGATATCGTATACACAGTTTTTCTGTCCTGATAAACCATAACAGCCACGTCCCCGGAATGCCGTGCCAAAAACGTACCTTCCGGGACTTTGGCAAGCTGGATAATGGGGGGTACATCCAAACGATTTTTACGTAACGTACCAACGCAATCGGTATTGTTACGTTTTAAATATCTGGCTAAGGTCGGCGAGTTGAACCAGTTGTCCATAACTACCTCCACAACCTCCTCCTCTTCTGCTACGCACTCTGGGTAGTAGTAATCTTCAACGTCGATCTAAACAGAAATTAAAATAGCAATTAAAATAAAAATAAAAATTACAATATAAATAACAAATTAAAAAAAAGTGAAGTTTACTGCTTCCTGGTCCAAGTCTTCTTGGGCATCATCCCAGTCACTTTCGCTCCCTGACTCCTCGTCGTCCATCAAATCCGCAATGAAATCGTGAATCGACCTGCGAGTGACTGGGATTCCACATCTAAAATGAAAAAAAATATCTATATATATATATAAATAATAAAAATAAAATAATCAATTTTTCTAGTGAACATATAAAAAACCATAAAATATCTCATAATTTTTATATTAAAATAAAATATCGATAACGCTCATATTTTTTATATGTTTACATATCCGTAAATTATCTATTTTCGTATCTACATACAATCATAAAATAATATCTTATTATTTTTATACGAAATATAAATGTATTGACAATATCGATAACGTTTATCGACTACAGCCACAGCAAAGTTACAAAATTGATGAAAATTGTCTTTCGCGCGCATTTTGCAAATGTCAAAAAAATGGTACCTCACGAATTTAGAAATTACGGAAAGGTTATCTATTATTGCACAATTATTTGGCATAGGATACCGAGACTATAAAATTTAGGAACCAAAATGATTCAGTTTACTTAGTAATTCTTACTTTATAGTGGAAAACAAGATCAAAACTTTTTCAAAATGACTACCAGACGCTATGTCCAGTTTTGATTTCACGTAAATTTACATATATAAAATGCAAAATACCCATATATAATTACTGTATTACATATATAACTTAGTATTCTTCAATAACAACTTACCTTGAATGAACGAAACTAAAAGTTGAGCACAAACACTAAATAATTGTTCCGCGCACGTCCGGACGTCACTGAACGAAAGTCAGAATGAATTTGAATGATTTTGTAATTTTACGTAGACACTACTAAAAATTTCCAAAGCACCGTCCACAGACGTATTATATACCATTGAATGGAGAATTTTACGCCCGCTGCACACATAACCGTATAATTTTAGAAATTGGTAGCTACACAAAGATAATAGGTGTTTTTCAAAGCGGGGATTTTAAACGTCAAATATCCCGATATGGCCATTTGAGAATCAAGTGGTGCGGCCTCTGAAATCCCGATCGGGACAAGAAAGAACTGACAGGTTAAAACCGAAGTATGGTTAGGCTGATATTATTGTAACTAAAGCCTTATAAATAAATTTAAAAAAAAGTATGTTTTGATCACCAAGTTTGATTTTGTATTTTCAATAAATATTGTATAAGTTTACGAATTTTACCTAAATCCGCTATCCACTTATTATAATGGCTCTTATCAGACGCTGCGTACCTCTATTTACAAAAACATTGAAAATAGTACCAATAGCGACTCATGGTAAGGTTATAATTTTGTACATTACATTTTGATTATTCTTGCCTTCCGGTAATTTTACTCTTTCGCTAATATTTAGCCCAAAAAATTCATCGATGGGTTGCACCAACGTTAAAAGAATTAAAACGCCGCGAGGACAAGCTCGGTGGGAAGAAGACGAACCCTAGAAATACGTTTCTGGAATGGAATTTAGAAGCAGAACTGTATGCATTTGCTAGGCGATTGAATGAAGATTTTAACTCTGAATTACTCTTACAAGCTTTCACGGACAGATCTTATGTAATAAAGGAAGAGATGAAACAGAAGGAAATGGAATTTGAAGTCAAAATGAAGGACAACAAGGAGCTGGCTGCAGAAGGTTAGAATATTAGTACATCCATGAATCTTATGGCCACTATCTAACCATACATCTAAACAATTTTAAATGCATCATCTATCATTTTGTATCTTGAAAGGCATAATAAATATATATTATTGTGATATTTAGCTACAGTGTGGCCACCAAGATAATGCATTTACAACACCAGGGGTAAAAGAAATTTGTAATCCAAAAATACTGTTTTTGCTGACTTATATTTTAAAAAAACCTGACTGATTGTGTTAGGTATTCAAATGATAAAGACCATTTAATAATTGGCCACAATTGAGAGACGGATAACTTTACATCTATGCTTGTGTTTGAGTTGGTGCATGTCGCTCAATAGCATCATAGCCCCATTTAATTGAAAATCTTTCTATGCACACACATCGAAAAATATCACCGTTACCACCCCTTTTCACCATTTAGCCACAAATGTAATTTTTTTTCTTATTTTGTTTTTCTTTGCAAAATTTACATTTTGTTGTGTTGTTTCTTATAATAATTCGGGATAAAAATATAGCCTATGTTACTCAGGGATAATGTAGCATTCTTATGATGAAAGAATTAGAGAATAAGAAATTCTTATGTTACAGGTGAAAAGTTCATAAATGAATACATACAACTTTACCTGGAGGCAGTGCTTCCAAAGTTCCCACTGGAAGGTGTGACTAGTGTTCGGCACTATCTCACCAGTGAAGATATATTAGCTGATGTGTCAATACATATTGGCACTAAGGATATTATATTAGCTGCAGTAAGTTTCAGTTTACTATAAAATAATACTATATTTTATTTAGGCTTTTATGACATTTTAAAAACTGTTTGTAATATTTTTCTCAAATACATTAATACATAAGAAAAATTATATATTTTTTTATAATTTTATTTTGCAAGCCATAGTATTTGTCATGGTACATGATGTAATGACCTATTTGTTGTAGAAAAAATTAATTAGGTAATACATAATATTGATTTAAATTTATTCTTTACAAGTTTTTTTTTATATTGACCATTTGAACTAAATGAAATGAAATAATAAAACCTACCAAAACTGTTAATTTCCAGGAATACCCTGTAGATAATCTAACATTGGCAAATGCTTTCAAAGCCATAGTTGGAGCACTTCTACAATCATCAGGTGATGAGAGTGCTGCCCATTTTGTAAGAGATTTTGTCATTACTCAGTTACAAGGTAAAAAGGTTTTTTATCTGTGATGCTCCTTGGCATGCATATTATTGAGTAGGCTATTTCATCAAATAAAAATCTAAATTATAACTGAGTAACTTCAGCTCCTATTTATTCCAGGTAAAGATATTAATGAATACTGGCAAATAGATGAACCATGGACAATGCTTACAAGTTTTGTGGAGAAGGATGGATCCAAAATAGAGCCCAGACTTATTGGTGAAGTGGGAAAGAACACACTCCTTGCCTGTTATAGAGTTGGTCTTTATATAGACCAGAAGATGGTTTCATCAGGTACATATTCATTCATATACTTTCAATATTATATGGAATAAAATTATAAAGTGGTGCTTTCTTAAAAAAAACTACTATCGCACCTCTTGCATTTTTTTACATCGTGTTTGACTATTATTATATTATACAGTAGCAGCTTAAAACTGATGCATGTGTATAATTTCAGTGCAATTGTCCTAAGATATTTTAATTGTAACTATTATACAAAATATTTTCTAATGTAATAAAGGAGATCAAGCTTCGTATGGGATGTCAAATCATGTGGAGAAGAATAAAGACATAATTTCTTATCAAGTTTCCAGAATGGAAAAGCAACATAAAACTAGTCATATCCAATATTAATGTAAATTTATTTCAGGTTTTGGTGAGACAATAGCTACTGCTAAAGAAATGGCCACTAGAGAGGCTCTCAAAAAGATATTCAGCACTGAAGACCATATGAAACCAATTGAATTCCAACTTCAAGGAATACCTAAACCAAACTCTCAAACTCGGTACCTGATATCTGATAGTTGAATATGAATGTTGATGTAGTGTAGAATAAGAATTAAAAGTATAATACCAATGCTGTTTCATAATTTTATATTAGAGTGAATAACATCAAAACCGATAACTATGCTTACAAAATATATTTTACAATAATTATTATTTCATAACAAAATCTACATAAAAATCATTAAAAATAACATTGGCACATGTTTTTTACAATTATATGAAATTGAATTGATTGTCTATATCATCACAGTTTATAACTAAGTAAAACTTATTAAGATTACTTTACAAATAAATAAATCTGAAGTGTCTCGTCTGTGATTGCTCATATGATACCAAAATACAAACACGCGAACTTTTTGTGTCTGTTTGTTAGTCCGGGCTTATCTGTGGAATGGCTGAGCTGATTTTGACGGGGCTTTCATTGACAGATAAAGGACTTTTCAGCGAAACTCTTGCGAAGTTACACAGAACCGACAAATCAAATTTATTTATCTAATAAGATATCTTCGAGGTTAAACTTGTTTGTCAAAACCAGTAACCTTCTTGGCTGCTAGTCCATCTCATTGAGTAAATTTATTGTATCTTGTTTTTTAACATAATACGTTCAATGACTGTACTTGGTGAGGATCATTTACTAGAACTCACGATTCATCCAGGAGCTGAGTCCATAATAAGGTTGCCGTGTGTGTCTTTGATGCGCACGCGTCCCGATGCATAGCGAGTTTCAGAAGTGCCGTCATTGTATACCAATTTCACCGTACCGTCAGGGAATTCGCGACGCTGTAACCAAATCATTTATTTCATACATCAAATAAGATATACAGTAGGTAGGTATGCAGTAATTTTTTTATTTGAATTGTAATTTAATTTATTTTTAAATTAGAATCAAGCTATATTTTCACCATTGCTAATGGAACTTATCAGACTCGACTTTAATAAAAAAAACTGGCCAAGTGCGAGTCGGACTCGCGCACGAAGGGTTCCGTAAAAAAGGCAAAATAATCACGTTTGTTGTATGGGAGCCCCCCTTAAATATTTATTTTAATTTTATTATTTATTATTAAAGTAAAAATACAACTCAATATTTTGTGAATATTTTAAAAGCCTAACTGTTGCCATTATTAATATCGAGCAAAAAAGGGCAAAAAAATCAATCGCGTTTGTTGTATGGGTGCCCTCCTTAAATATTTATTTTATTTTGTTTTTAGTATTTGTTGTTATACCGGCAACAGAAATACATAATTTGTGAAAATTTCAACTGTCTAGCTATCGCGGTTCTTGAGATACAGCCTGGTGATGATATCGAGCATAAAAGGGCAAAAAAATAGCGTTTTTTTGTATGGGAGCACCCCTTAAATATTTATTTTATTTTGTTTTTAGTATTTGTTGTTATAGCAGCAACAGAAATATATAATTTGTGAAAAGTTCAACTGTCTAGCTATCGCGGTTCTTGAGATACAGCCTGGTGATGATATCGAGCAAAAAAGGGCAAAAAAATAGCGTTTTTTGTATGAAAGCACCCCTTAAATATTTATTTTATTTTTAGTATTTGTTGTTATAGCGGCAACAGAAATACATAATTTGTGAAAATTTCAACTGTCTAGCTATCGCGGTTCTTGAGATACAGCCTGGTAACAGACAGACGGACGGACAGACAGCGAAGTCTTATTAATAGGGTCTCGTTTTTACCCTTTGAGTACGGAACCCTACAAAAAAGAACTTATAGGTATTTGTATTTATATTGGTACCTTATGATCTTTAGCGTGTACTTCAACTTGTCCATTGTTAAAGACGATGCGTTGCTCGCCGTTAGCGGCCACGGTGAGCGCGGCGCCATCAGGAAACCGCCACTCTTCGCGAACATGCTTATTCTTCGGGTCGAAGTATCGAACGCTGCCGTTTGACAGACGTATCTCTGAGGAACCGTCTTTATAGCGCTTCTCTACTTGACCACTGTAATAATAATAATATATTGGGACATTCTTCTACACACGGCCATCTTATTCTTAAACTAAGCAGAGCTTTTACTATGGAAACCTGATATACTACATGCACTACTTTGTAAATACATATCTACTTAAACATACTTTGGACAAAGATATGTTCTGTGTGGGAATAGAACCCAATAATGAATGTATTCAGTGAGGTTAATAGACCAAGAACTAAAGGATGTTAGTTAATAATAAAATATTAATGAATTGCTTACTCTGGAAATTCTAATACTTCAAGACCATCAGCATGTGTTGTATGGTATGTTTTTGTTTCAGCATAGAAATACTTAATTCTGCCTTCACTGTAAAAATTCTCCTTCACATCACCATTGTAATAAACAAATTTACTATAGGTGCCATCTGCTGAGATGTACTTTATGTTTCCATTAGTAAATCTAAGTTCCTTTGTCCCATCTGGTTTCCTTATTTCTGTTGGAATCAAGCTGGTTTTAGAAGTGCTAGTTTTACTAGTTGATGGTTCTGGACTGACTACCATCAATTTGTCTCTGTAATGATCTTTGAGTATGACTGTAGCAGACTTTTGACTGTGAGATGATTGGTTGCTTGTAATAGGTGATTTTGTTCTGTTAGGATAATAATTTGTATTTCCAGACAGATTTGAAATGTATTCTGCAGAATTAAGTGAATCCATTGGTGATTTATGACCACTTGATTTATTGATAAGTATTGAAATAGGAGACTTGGATCTGTTTGAAATTGATCCATTTGATTGTGATAAATGTGGTGATATTGATCTGTGCAATGGAGATTTGGAACTCCTTACCGAATTTGAACTAGATTTACGAATAAAAAATCCACTATTAATATTATTCTCATTAAGATCATGGATATCAGAATTATGATTACTATCAGTATTTGTTAAACTGGATCTATTGCTTTTAGGTGAATCTGATTGAAATGTCTCCATGTATAATTTTTCTAGATGATTTTCATGTTCATTATCTGATGTAACTTTGTCATGAAGGGAGTCAGTGTCATTCAAGTTAATAGATTCACTATCATCTCCTACAGCATTATCATCATCAAAGCTATTTGAATCTAGGCCTTCAATATTCAGTGGTTTGTTTCGCTCTATTGAACTAATAGCATCTCTTTGGCTAAAATACTTAGCATACCGAGATGTAACCTTCATATTAGGTACACTTTTTGCTCTAGGTCTCATAGTGCTTTTACCTGCAAGCTCACTTTTTCTACTTCTACTTTGTCTCTCAATTTCATATGCTTTATATTTTATATCTGAATCTAATTTAATTTCAGATTGAGTTTCCTTTGAAGTCATATTTGTAAGTTTCTTATTAATCTCTGCAAGATATTTGATATTTGTCAATCTTCGCGTCATATCATTACTGTGTTGTATTCGTCTGTTTTCTTTTTTCAGTTTCTCTACTTGATCCTGCAATTCTTTCTTTTCTTTCTCCATAATTTTTAATTGATTACGGAGTCTTGCTGTGGTTGTAGTGGACTTAGCATCTTTCAATCTTATCTCCTCTTTCAAGTCACTGATTTCTTTTTTTAAATGAACAACTTCATCTTTATCTTTCTTATTGAGTCTGCCTCTTATTTCCCTAACATATCTTTCATATGTCTGTTTCTGTTTAGTAAGTTTTTCTTTCTCCTCTGCTAAATAATACTCAGACAAAATTTTGTCTTCATTAAACTTTTGTTCATAAGCTGTTTTTTCTTCATAAAATTTTTGCCTTTCTAGGTCAATCTCCTCACGTAGTTTTGTTAAATGAAGATTTTCTTTCCTAAATGTTTCAATTTCATCTTCTAATTCAGAAAGTCTTTCTTTTAGTAAGTCACTTGTTGATATTAATTTGGCGTTCATTTCTGCCATATTAGTTTGCATGACATTATCTTCCATGACAGTGTCATCTTGAGATTCTTTACTCTTTGGTGTCTTTTCAACCTTTTTATTGATATTTAGCTTATTCCTTTTTCCAGTAAGTTTTTGCTTTTCATTATTTTGTTTACTGTAATATTCGTTTGAATTATTGATAGTCTCAACAGTTTTACAGGAGCAGCAACATGACACTGTAGAACAAACATCACTGCAACACTCCATGTCTTCACTGTGGCAGGTTTCAACATCACATTGGGAGGTTGCATTTCTTTTTTTTTCTTTTAAGAGAGGAATTAAATGCAATAAATCTGGGTTGTCAGTCAAACACTTCTGCATTACTAGCGGTGTGCTCTCACCTGAAAATTCAAGCTTGCTTTTCCTCAAAAATCTGTTAATGAATGAGTTTTCTATATTGAAGCTTTCATTAGAAACTTTGTTTTCAAGTAAATCAAACATGTTTTGTTCAGCAATTTCTCTTTCATGATTAAATTTTGAGATATTATCATCACAACTAACATCTGAGATAATACTCTTGGTTGGAGAAGTAAAATTCTTATAATAATCACTTTGTTTGAGCTGTCTGAGAAAGTCATTTTGTTCGTTAGTCAGTACTGAAGCCCATGTTTTACTTTTATCAGCTTGCAGTGGATGTTTACCATTGGGAATTTTAATAGTATTCTGTCCTAGCTTGTTTACATCCTCAAATTTATTTTGGAATTCAGTTGATTCCTTTCTATGTATATTTTCAAACTGTTGTATTTTCTCATCTTCTTTACTTATTTCTTTGATTTGTTTTTCTTTTAGATCTGATGATTTAGCTTTGAGTTGAACATTTTTATTTACTTCCAATGGTGAGGAGTCCGTAATCCTAATGTAATAAAGGAGATCAAGCTTCGTATGGGATGTCAAATCATGTGGAGAAGAATAAAGACATAATTTCTTATCAAGTTTCCAGAATGGAAAAGCAACATAAAACTAGTCATATCCAATATTAATGTAAATTTATTTCAGGTTTTGGTGAGACAATAGCTACTGCTAAAGAAATGGCCACTAGAGAGGCTCTCAAAAAGATATTCAGCACTGAAGACCATATGAAACCAATTGAATTCCAACTTCAAGGAATACCTAAACCAAACTCTCAAACTCGGTACCTGATATCTGATAGTTGAATATGAATGTTGATGTAGTGTAGAATAAGAATTAAAAGTATAATACCAATGCTGTTTCATAATTTTATATTAGAGTGAATAACATCAAAACCGATAACTATGCTTACAAAATATATTTTACAATAATTATTATTTCATAACAAAATCTACATAAAAATCATTAAAAATAACATTGGCACATGTTTTTTACAATTATATGAAATTGAATTGATTGTCTATATCATCACAGTTTATAACTAAGTAAAACTTATTAAGATTACTTTACAAATAAATAAATCTGAAGTGTCTCGTCTGTGATTGCTCATATGATACCAAAATACAAACACGCGAACTTTTTGTGTCTGTTTGTTAGTCCGGGCTTATCTGTGGAATGGCTGAGCTGATTTTGACGGGGCTTTCATTGACAGATAAAGGACTTTTCAGCGAAACTCTTGCGAAGTTACACAGAACCGACAAATCAAATTTATTTATCTAATAAGATATCTTCGAGGTTAAACTTGTTTGTCAAAACCAGTAACCTTCTTGGCTGCTAGTCCATCTCATTGAGTAAATTTATTGTATCTTGTTTTTTAACATAATACGTTCAATGACTGTACTTGGTGAGGATCATTTACTAGAACTCACGATTCATCCAGGAGCTGAGTCCATAATAAGGTTGCCGTGTGTGTCTTTGATGCGCACGCGTCCCGATGCATAGCGAGTTTCAGAAGTGCCGTCATTGTATACCAATTTCACCGTACCGTCAGGGAATTCGCGACGCTGTAACCAAATCATTTATTTCATACATCAAATAAGATATACAGTAGGTAGGTATGCAGTAATTTTTTTATTTGAATTGTAATTTAATTTATTTTTAAATTAGAATCAAGCTATATTTTCACCATTGCTAATGGAACTTATCAGACTCGACTTTAATAAAAAAAACTGGCCAAGTGCGAGTCGGACTCGCGCACGAAGGGTTCCGTAAAAAAGGCAAAATAATCACGTTTGTTGTATGGGAGCCCCCCTTAAATATTTATTTTAATTTTATTATTTATTATTAAAGTAAAAATACAACTCAATATTTTGTGAATATTTTAAAAGCCTAACTGTTGCCATTATTAATATCGAGCAAAAAAGGGCAAAAAAATCAATCGCGTTTGTTGTATGGGTGCCCTCCTTAAATATTTATTTTATTTTGTTTTTAGTATTTGTTGTTATACCGGCAACAGAAATACATAATTTGTGAAAATTTCAACTGTCTAGCTATCGCGGTTCTTGAGATACAGCCTGGTGATGATATCGAGCATAAAAGGGCAAAAAAATAGCGTTTTTTTGTATGGGAGCACCCCTTAAATATTTATTTTATTTTGTTTTTAGTATTTGTTGTTATAGCAGCAACAGAAATATATAATTTGTGAAAAGTTCAACTGTCTAGCTATCGCGGTTCTTGAGATACAGCCTGGTGATGATATCGAGCAAAAAAGGGCAAAAAAATAGCGTTTTTTGTATGAAAGCACCCCTTAAATATTTATTTTATTTTTAGTATTTGTTGTTATAGCGGCAACAGAAATACATAATTTGTGAAAATTTCAACTGTCTAGCTATCGCGGTTCTTGAGATACAGCCTGGTAACAGACAGACGGACGGACAGACAGCGAAGTCTTATTAATAGGGTCTCGTTTTTACCCTTTGAGTACGGAACCCTACAAAAAAGAACTTATAGGTATTTGTATTTATATTGGTACCTTATGATCTTTAGCGTGTACTTCAACTTGTCCATTGTTAAAGACGATGCGTTGCTCGCCGTTAGCGGCCACGGTGAGCGCGGCGCCATCAGGAAACCGCCACTCTTCGCGAACATGCTTATTCTTCGGGTCGAAGTATCGAACGCTGCCGTTTGACAGACGTATCTCTGAGGAACCGTCTTTATAGCGCTTCTCTACTTGACCACTGTAATAATAATAATATATTGGGACATTCTTCTACACACGGCCATCTTATTCTTAAACTAAGCAGAGCTTTTACTATGGAAACCTGATATACTACATGCACTACTTTGTAAATACATATCTACTTAAACATACTTTGGACAAAGATATGTTCTGTGTGGGAATAGAACCCAATAATGAATGTATTCAGTGAGGTTAATAGACCAAGAACTAAAGGATGTTAGTTAATAATAAAATATTAATGAATTGCTTACTCTGGAAATTCTAATACTTCAAGACCATCAGCATGTGTTGTATGGTATGTTTTTGTTTCAGCATAGAAATACTTAATTCTGCCTTCACTGTAAAAATTCTCCTTCACATCACCATTGTAATAAACAAATTTACTATAGGTGCCATCTGCTGAGATGTACTTTATGTTTCCATTAGGAAATCTAAGTTCCTTTGTCCCATCTGGTTTCCTTATTTCTGTTGGAATCAAGCTGGTTTTAGAAGTGCTAGTTTTACTAGTTGATGGTTCTGGACTGACTACCATCAATTTGTCTCTGTAATGATCTTTGAGTATGACTGTAGCAGACTTTTGACTGTGAGATGATTGGTTGCTTGTAATAGGTGATTTTGTTCTGTTAGGATAATAATTTGTATTTCCAGACAGATTTGAAATGTATTCTGCAGAATTAAGTGAATCCATTGGTGATTTATGACCACTTGATTTATTGATAAGTATTGAAATAGGAGACTTGGATCTGTTTGAAATTGATCCATTTGATTGTGATAAATGTGGTGATATTGATCTGTGCAATGGAGATTTGGAACTCCTTACCGAATTTGAACTAGATTTACGAATAAAAAATCCACTATTAATATTATTCTCATTAAGATCATGGATATCAGAATTATGATTACTATCAGTATTTGTTAAACTGGATCTATTGCTTTTAGGTGAATCTGATTGAAATGTCTCCATGTATAATTTTTCTAGATGATTTTCATGTTCA
Source organism: Ochropacha duplaris (assembly GCA_951361185.1). Taxonomy (NCBI): domain Eukaryota; kingdom Metazoa; phylum Arthropoda; class Insecta; order Lepidoptera; family Drepanidae; genus Ochropacha; species Ochropacha duplaris. Next base: position 4,973,788 of record OX592711.1, on the reverse strand, counting down.
TTATCTGATGTAACTTTGTCATGAAGGGAGTCAGTGTCATTCAAGTTAATAGATTCACTATCATCTCCTACAGCATTATCATCATCAAAGCTATTTGAATCTAGGCCTTCAATATTCAGTGGTTTGTTTCGCTCTATTGAACTAATAGCATCTCTTTGGCTAAAATACTTAGCATACCGAGATGTAACCTTCATATTAGGTACACTTTTTGCTCTAGGTCTCATAGTGCTTTTACCTGCAAGCTCACTTTTTCTACTTCTACTTTGTCTCTCAATTTCATATGCTTTATATTTTATATCTGAATCTAATTTAATTTCAGATTGAGTTTCCTTTGAAGTCATATTTGTAAGTTTCTTATTAATCTCTGCAAGATATTTGATATTTGTCAATCTTCGCGTCATATCATTACTGTGTTGTATTCGTCTGTTTTCTTTTTTCAGTTTCTCTACTTGATCCTGCAATTCTTTCTTTTCTTTCTCCATAATTTTTAATTGATTACGGAGTCTTGCTGTGGTTGTAGTGGACTTAGCATCTTTCAATCTTATCTCCTCTTTCAAGTCACTGATTTCTTTTTTTAAATGAACAACTTCATCTTTATCTTTCTTATTGAGTCTGCCTCTTATTTCCCTAACATATCTTTCATATGTCTGTTTCTGTTTAGTAAGTTTTTCTTTCTCCTCTGCTAAATAATACTCAGACAAAATTTTGTCTTCATTAAACTTTTGTTCATAAGCTGTTTTTTCTTCATAAAATTTTTGCCTTTCTAGGTCAATCTCCTCACGTAGTTTTGTTAAATGAAGATTTTCTTTCCTAAATGTTTCAATTTCATCTTCTAATTCAGAAAGTCTTTCTTTTAGTAAGTCACTTGTTGATATTAATTTGGCGTTCATTTCTGCCATATTAGTTTGCATGACATTATCTTCCATGACAGTGTCATCTTGAGATTCTTTACTCTTTGGTGTCTTTTCAACCTTTTTATTGATATTTAGCTTATTCCTTTTTCCAGTAAGTTTTTGCTTTTCATTATTTTGTTTACTGTAATATTCGTTTGAATTATTGATAGTCTCAACAGTTTTACAGGAGCAGCAACATGACACTGTAGAACAAACATCACTGCAACACTCCATGTCTTCACTGTGGCAGGTTTCAACATCACATTGGGAGGTTGCATTTCTTTTTTTTTCTTTTAAGAGAGGAATTAAATGCAATAAATCTGGGTTGTCAGTCAAACACTTCTGCATTACTAGCGGTGTGCTCTCACCTGAAAATTCAAGCTTGCTTTTCCTCAAAAATCTGTTAATGAATGAGTTTTCTATATTGAAGCTTTCATTAGAAACTTTGTTTTCAAGTAAATCAAACATGTTTTGTTCAGCAATTTCTCTTTCATGATTAAATTTTGAGATATTATCATCACAACTAACATCTGAGATAATACTCTTGGTTGGAGAAGTAAAATTCTTATAATAATCACTTTGTTTGAGCTGTCTGAGAAAGTCATTTTGTTCGTTAGTCAGTACTGAAGCCCATGTTTTACTTTTATCAGCTTGCAGTGGATGTTTACCATTGGGAATTTTAATAGTATTCTGTCCTAGCTTGTTTACATCCTCAAATTTATTTTGGAATTCAGTTGATTCCTTTCTATGTATATTTTCAAACTGTTGTATTTTCTCATCTTCTTTACTTATTTCTTTGATTTGTTTTTCTTTTAGATCTGATGATTTAGCTTTGAGTTGAACATTTTTATTTACTTCCAATGGTGAGGTGTCCGTAATCATTAATTTGACGTCAGTTTTCTTATTTTTCTTACTTATAATGGACTTTATAGGTGATTGTACATTCTTTTGCTTCCAAGGCAAAGACTTTGTATTTTGTATGATTAGGTCATTCTTCTTCAAGCCAAAGCGAGACATTCCTTCGCCTCGTCTAAGAAAAGGTTTTTTATTGTGAGTTGGTAATTTATTGCTGTCCAAAGGAGACTTTGGTTTAGGCATATTTTCTTCTTGAAGTTTTTCAAGAACTAAAGCTTCGAAATCTTTTCTGGGTGACAGAATAGGCATTTCATCTAGTGACATTTGTTTTTTGGATGAATGTCTCTTGTTTTTGGTACTTATAACAGATGACGTACAACTGGAATCTTTACTTTTCACTAATTCTGTTTTAGAAGGTAGAGATTCTTTACTCCTATTCAATGAAGGACTGGTAACAATAAATTCTGATTCTTGAGACAAGTTAAGCACGGCTACACCTTCTACCAGATCTTGGTCCTTTACTTTCGTAGATATGTCACTCGTGGTCTGCCGAGGGGTGCTATCTTTAGAAATATCATGTGAAGACTGCAATAAACTACGAAATGTGTTATAACTAGTACTGTTGCTGAAATGACTTACAACCTCAGTAATACTAGACGAGTTCTCAGATGTTTCTTGATATTGTAAGCGTTGTTTCTGTAATTTCCCGCGCTGTAGTAACTGCAACTGGCGTAACACTTGTAATCGTTCCAATATTTGTGAAGGAGACAAAGATAGGTCATTTTCGGGGTAAGAGTTGTCCATTTTGATAGCGGTTATTCCTATTTAAATGTGTTTTCTTGTGTGGAAACAGCAAATCATTTCAACCAAACTTTTTCTTGAGTCAACCAACTAACTTCCAAAAGTTTAAAACAATTGACAGTCAAGTTCAGTGTGACCAATCAAAAAATTGTCATAAAGCTAATGTCGTATTACCGACCAGCCGCCAAAGAGAATATAACCACCTTCATAACCACTATGAGGCTTATAAGCTAGCTGGATGCCAAATAAGTGTTTTTACTTTACTTTAATGCTGCTATAAATAATTTGATACATTGAACTCAGGATTCAAAACAATTTTATGACTACGTAAAATCGATTCGCATACATGGTAAAACAAAGATTAGTTATTTTTGATATATTGGGATTAAGTAATATAAAAAAAATTCACTGCTGTAAACTTTGAGTATGTAAACCAAGACTATGAATAACAAAGTAGTTAATTTAAATTATTAGTACTAGTCAACTTAACCAGTTTTTTTCGTTTAGCTATTATTTGTGTTTTTTTCCTTTCTTATTTTAAATTCTTAAAGTTCTACGTTTAAGTGTAATAGTTATGTAAATTGAGTAAGGTAGAAAAATAATTGATCAGTGTTGGTAGTAAAAATATATGGCAACCATTTTTGGAGTAATTGGTATGGTAGGTATCAGTAGGTATCCTTGCAACATCGTTCCATGTGCCAATAAATGTCAAAATTTCTGTTCATTTTTATTCAAAAAACATCTGATTATCTGCAGACAAAACACATATACCTTGCGATGTCTAAAAGAAGTAGTTTTCACAGGGCTCCTAAATTTAAGCCTGAGGTGAAGATTCTTAATAAAAATGGCAATCAAGCAGTGACCATGTCCAACCGGAGGGAGAAAGTCGATGTGCTATCGGAACCTATCAAATCTGAAGCAGATAAAAAGCTTTACAAGTGAGTTTATATATTGTGTCTCAAATTATAGTAAAGCAATTATCTTAGCTCTACATATTTTTTAATACGTAGATTCGACTTGAATTCAAAATCCAAATTCATTTATTTAGCTTAGGCCCTGGTAAGGCACAACTTACTACCACCGGTTCGGAATACACTTAAACCGAGAAGACTCCAGCAAGAAACTCAGCAAGGCTATTACATTTTCAAAAATACAATTAGATACAATTTCTAGTATTTACACTTCGCCAGGGGGATGCTAGTACAGAGAGAAGCTACTACAACCATATATTTCTGTCTTCCATATAATGAGCCACCTTATAGTAGGCTTTTTTCATTAACCTAAGTTTAATATAATTTTTAAATTTTAAATAAGACATTTAAAATTTACATAAGACAATTTTAAAAGTATCAATATTTTATAAGATCTAGGTAGATGAAGAGCAGTTGAACAAAACAATGTGATCAAAACAATTTTAAAGTCTGATTTATGATTTTAATTGAAACATAACAATTTCAGTACCAACTAATGTCTAATGTTATGAATCTCACATTTATATTATATAAATGTCCCCCACTCGCATTCCACATTCCCGAGGGATCTTATCTTTTTGTGGGATAAAAAGTTTCCTATGTTTTATTCCAGGAAATGGACTACCTGTTTGTCAAGTTTCATCAAAATCCGTTTAGTAAAAGAGTTACAAACATCCATCCATCTAAACTTTCACATTAAAATTTATTGTAAGTAACATTTTAGGACAATAAGGCTTGAGAATGGCCTAACAGCACTTCTGATATCGGACCCTACTAGACCAGCAGTAGCTGATGAGCCCAATTCCAGTGAGGAAGAGACCAGTGGCTCGGATGACACTACAGGCCCTGATAGTGACAGTGGCAAATCTGTTCATTCAGCGAATAGTGATCATCATGGTACTAAGAAGCGTGGTGAATATGATGAAGAGAAACTGGTAAGATTTTTAAATATATTATTGTACACACTTATCAGATTTAAACATAATATTGTCATGGAACTGTTCAAAGCTTCTGTTGGCTAATATCTCAATTCCTATGATAGATAAGTAAGATTATTATACAACTTCTGTTTTATAATAATCTTACCTGCAGTTAAGTAATATCTTATTCAACAATTTAATATTCTTGTTCAATGTAGTAACCATGGGAAGTAAGTAATTGTTGTTTCATTTGTATAGTTATTACAGATGTGTGTGAGAAGAATTAGTGGCCAATTTTATTTATTTTAAACATTTTGCTTGTCTTTTTTTTTGTATAATCAAACATTATTATTTATAAACAACTAACTTCAGCCTCGCGGTTTCTCCAAGTAAGTTTCGGAGATTACCAAACATACCTACAAACTTTACCTCTTTATAATTATAGTTATAAAACTAGTTTCTTGTTAGCAAATAATCAACAGTTTTTGTATTGTTACGTGTTTGTTGTGTGAATACTATGCTCTTGAAATAACTGTCCATTTTGACCTTAACCCAGGACCTTGGAAGTTTTTGTGATGATTGCATTATACTTTGGATTCGTGTAGATACAATTATTCTACAGTGAAGCATTACTAATAGCGTCTTTTTTGTGTATAAATTACGAATATATATATTAGTATTTGAGTGAATCAAGTTATGTTTTTACTGACAATTTTAGTTATATTTCTCACTGAAATTGATTAGCGAACAATAGCTTAGGTATTAGAGCCAAAGCTATACCTCTACAGCTTTTGTAAATACTTAATCCGGCTGCCTTTATGAGGTCATATTTGACCATCATCGGACGGTGGGCGCCCTCACTTACGTTTTTATTCATCTCTGTTTTACGCTGGACTAATGTCCCAAACGTAATTATAATTAAACTTTGACCGTATCACACTACCTATGCTTGGATTAAATAAAAAGTCATCAAACAATAAGTGTTCATTCCTATTGTGTCTATCTGCAACAATCGGCTTCAAAATTGCTGTCGTTTGTCGGTAATCGATGTCATTATTTCATAAGTTTCGTTTTGTACTTTATTACGCAACTGATTCTTGTCCTAATTCTGAAATTTTAGTTATAAGTAATAAGGCATTTCTGTAAAGTATTTCTGATCTAAGTACATACTTACCTTACTTACCTACATAGAATAAGTTCGTCGAGTCCCTTTTTTTAATAATATAATAATAATAATAAATTGTTTTATTCAGACAACTAGGCCCACTTGTTAGTTACTTGTTAGTTTTTTCAGAGTTCTTTTAAACGAAGCTAGAGCACAATTTTACTAGCGTTTTTTTAAAACCTAGTAAATTTCATACTAAGAACATAATTTTAATTGCGTAATTTATTATGACAGCCTGTCTGTCTGCTTGGTTTTCACGACTAAATGCCTGAACGAGTTTTTGTTTAAATTTGGTAACGAGGTCGGTCCTTGAACTCTTGGGAGGACGGACATGACTTACTTTTTTTTTCAAATCAATTCCTAACTGGGTGAAAAGGCACCGTTCCACGATAAACGAATTTCACGCCGATGAGACGTCGCGGGCAAAAGCTAGTATTTATATCGTTAAATACCTAGACACCGACTCGAGGTTTTTGCAATGTAACAATGTAAAAATTATGTTCATAAATCACGTATGTATTGACATGTAAGTGTTTTAGCAAAAGTGAAATGTTGCGATGACTTTGGTTGCGAAAGTGGAATGTTGAAAATACACGATTGAGCGGAATGTCACACTCTATAAGTCAAATAGATCGATGCTTATATTATTTATGTAAGTGTTATTACTGGTATTACGTGTCCATGATACCTACTATCATTTCAGGAAATATTATGTCTATTACTAGCTTTTGCCCGCGACTTGCGTCAACCGAGTGAAATTCGTTTATCACCGATTTATGATTTATCACCCCACTTCAACGCGTTTAGGGAAAACCAAGCAAAAAGACAAACAAGTTACCATTCATAATATTATTGAATTTTTTAATTATTTTTATCTGCACTCTTCTCCGAATATATTTTAACTTTGTAGACTGGCTTCTGCCTGCAACTTCGTCCGCGTGATAGTCGAATAACAGCACAATTACCTGTGCCCGTGACATTGTGTGTTGTTATTCCACATTCATGCGATATATCTACGCACCAATCACCAACGGACTCTACCACTATAGGTACATAGATCGATAAAATAGATTTAAAGCCTTTATTCACTGACCATGAGTTCTTAACGTTAACTGTATAATATTTATATTACTAAAGTAAAATAATAAGTATAGGTATTCATAATATTTCTCAGCAACCAGTTTGTTGGTCAGGTTGTCCATCGACATATGCCTACCCTAGTTTCTTTCACACATTTCTATCGCGAGCTAATCTTCTCATCATCTTCCAATCTCTTTATTTGACGTTCTCTTTGTCATATCTCGGTTCTGGTCACTAGGTATCAATCAAGTACAGTTTAAATAGCAACCTCGCTTGCCTTGACCATGCTCTTGGCGCTCTTGCGCAGGTCCATTTATAATCTGTAATCATTAGAGTCTAATGCAACACGCACTTCGACAGGTTCATGGCTACAAGCGCAATATAATATTTATAGTGAAGAATACATGTGGCAGAATAAGTAGAAAGCGATGCAAGTTGTTCTTTAGCGAGCTTTCTCTTGACACGGTACTATCTGTGACATATATTTTTTATCTTTCGTAACGATATCGCCACTTTCACGTATAGTAAGTTGATAATATTTGCTCAGGTAGTATAACCTGCAGGCACGTGTGTAAACAATAATTTCATTATTCATAAACTGTCAAGTATGGTATTTTTGTTTACAATTTGCGTAATTATGAGCTTAAAAATTCGTGAATCGTAGGTTTACGAGTACCATAAAATATGTTTGTTGTTATTCATATCATATCTACCTATTATAGTGTTACCTATACATATATAACAGACGTAGCCATATTGATATTCATGCTTTGCTATCAAAAATATATCTCCTTTATTTCTGAGAAGTGCATTCAAGTGTTAGAAAAATATATTTATTAATATTTGAAATTCTTCTTCGGATACTTCAAGATAGATACTTAAAGAAGACCAAGTTAGATAATGCTAACTTCAGTTAATAATGCTAACTAAAACTGCCCGCGGTTTCACCCCTGCCCTCCTATTTTACCCAATTACGGATTGAGTTTTCTTAATGCCCATACGTTATAAAAAGCTTACCCCTTTCATTGTTTTATTTGGCTCTGCGTTGATCTCACATACTTATATTATGTAAATATATTAAAACTGTAGAACCAGCAAAAGTGGGTGTGATGTAGAACGAGCAATAGAAAGCAGAGGCATATTTTTGTCTGTCTCTGTTAGTTTGAACATGCTGAGCTCCGAAACTACTGAAAAGTTTTTCATGGGGTTTTATTATGGCTTTATCTAATATATCTCATCGCAATCGGCGGGAAGCTTTGAGATTGATAAAAGTTAGTGATATAGGTATTTAATTTTTTATATCACAAGGAACAACCAGGCAAGGGAGTCATCTGATGGTAAGTGACTACCTTCGCCTATATACATCAGATGCGGCTGCAAAATTATTGAAGCACATCTATGAAGCCTGGGAAAACTCACAGGAATGCCATAGGCATTTTTTGTGATCTATCAAAGGCGTTTGACTGCGTCGACCACCGTACTCTGCTCCTAAAGCTTAATTATTATGGTATTCGTGGAACTGCTCATGAACTTGTTTTGTCTTATTTAACTAATCGCCAACAAAAGGTACGAGTTGAAGGTACAACGTCCAATGGTTCTGTAGTCAAAATGGGGGTACCTCAAGGTTCAATACTTGGCCCATTTCTATTTCTAGTATATATTAATGACTTACCGTCGGTCGTAAACGGTCTCTCAGATGTAGTCTTGTTTGCTGACGATACCTCATTCATTTTTAAAGTAGATAGAAAAGACAAAGAACTTACTAGAGTAAATGATACTTTGTCAATAGTTTCTAAATGGTTTGCTTTAAATAATCTTTTATTAAACTCTAAGAAAACAAAATGTTTAAGATTCGCTCTTCCAAACGTACCGCAAGTAGACAGTAGGGTATTAATAGATGACAGCAGCCTGGGACTAGTTGATAAAACTGTATTTTTGGGTATAACACTTGATAATAAACTACAGTGGGGTTCTCATGTACAATCTTTAGCTAGTAAATTGAGTTCTGCTGTATTTGCTGTTAAAAAAATTTAGATAATTGACGAATGTTGAGACGGCCAGATTAGTTTATTTTGCATATTTCCATAGTCTTTTATCATATTACGTTTTACTGTGGGGAGCTGCTGCAGATATTGAAACAATTTTTGTATTACAAAAAAGAGCCATTCGTGCAATCTACAATATGGGTCCACGTGAATCATTAATGGAAATATTTAAGGAATTAAACGTAATGACTTTACCTTCACTGTATATATATGAAAATATTATGTTCATTCGAAAAAATGTAGACTTGTATAAATCAAATGTAGAGATTCATAATTTCAATACAAGACAAAAAGATAAATTAGTTTTTCCGTATTTTAGATTAGCTAGAGTTAAAAAGTCATTTCTTGGGAATAGTGTTCGCTTTTATAATAAATTACCAGCATCTGTTACCAAGATGACTGATTCTAGATTCAAATCGTACATAAAAAAAAGCTTATTACAAGGTAGCCCAATATATTGAGGATAAAGATGTCTGGAAGTAGCTGCACTCTGTACAAGTACCTACACATTGTTTTTTTTTCGACCTTCATAAGTGCCCTTCTAGGGCCTAAACTGAATAAATGGTTTTGACTTTGACTTTGACTTACCAGGGGTATTGCCAATGTGTTGTACCTAAACCTTTTTACAACCCTGGAATACACCAACAGGTGCTTGTAGCCGTAGCCAGTCAATCGAGTACTACAAAGTACCCACCACCGTGCTGTGGTTTCCTCACTATGTTTTCCTTCACCGAAAGCTAAAGCTCATTGTAAGCTTCGAACCCACGACCTTCACCGCCTTATCCGACGTCACTACCACTGAGCTATCGTCGCCGTACTTATATCGCAGCTAAATTAGTATTAGAAACTGCCGCAATACAAAACGACTAGCCGTTTGACAAATTAGTTCAATTCTATAAAACGGCTACTAAGGAAGTAGGCGGATCGTTTTAGCGACGCGTTGAAACGATGTTCAAAATCGAATTCGTTTTTTTTTAAATAAAATTGTTTTCTAGTAGGTATCTACTTTGGAATGTACTCTTTCATAATTTTTCATCAAGGTTCATCAGTCAATATTTAATATCAGTGTCAAATCTCTCTTCATCACATACATTATTGTTGCAGGCGGCTTGCGCGCTATGTGTCGGGGTCGGGAGTTACAGCGATCCGCCCGATATCCAGGGATTGGCGCACTTCGTCGAACACATGGTGTTTATGGGCAGCGCCAAATATCCCAAGGAGAATGAATTTGACTCCTTTATCAAGGTGAGTGCCCCTTATTCGAAAATTATTATGTAATCTGACTAAATTCAAAACACCTAATTATAAAAGAAAGTAAAAACATCAGTATTTTTATTTTATTGGTACATTTTACTTTACTTAAAAAAGCAAAGTAAATGTTCACTTCCAATATGAATTTTGTTGCTTTTCACCACTGCTCTTTTTTTTAAACCACAATTGACAACCAGTCATGTCACCTGATGGTAAGTGACTTCCGTCATCACCTATAGACTTTAGCAATACCAATGGGTTTTTTCCAATATGTTGTCAACTACCCACGACCTTCGCCGCGGTATCCGACGTCACTAACACAGCTGTCATCACCTCGGTGACCAAACAGTTAGGCTTGGGACCGAAAATCCTGGGTTCGATTCCCTAGATACAATATATGTTTCTTAAATGTTATCTGTACCTACTCTAGTATTCGTTTTGTGACCAAGTTTTTTTTTTTTTTTTTTTATATTCGATAGGCTTGTGTTTGACCACAATCTCACCATGGTAAGTGATGATGTGGCCGAAGATGGTAAGCACACAAAGCCTAGATGGGAACTGGCTCTCAAGTGCAACTGTCGGAACACACCGATAGGTGTTTGGCGACAGATTTTCAACTCGAGGGTGGTAGCCAGCCAGTCGGGTACTACAAAGTACCCTACCACCGTGCTATGGTTTCCTCACGATGTTTTCCTTCACCGAAAGCTCAAGCTCATTGTAGGATTCGAACCCACGACCTTCGCCGCGGTATTCGACGTCACTTACCACTGAGCTATCATCGCCTTAATGGCGCTAATAATGCTCCTGTACGGGCTGTAAGGCTTATATATCGTCGCTTAAAATTTGATGTACTTATATACGGGTTCATTTTCTATGAATTAGAAAAAAGGTGGTTCAGACAACGCGTCGACCGACTGTGAGGTGACGACGTTCTACTTCGAGATTCAAGAGAAGTACCTACAGCACGCCATGGACATGTTCAGTCAGTTCTTCGTTAGTCCGCTCATGATAAAGGAAGCCATGCAGAGGGAAAGAGAAGCCATTGAATCTGGTATGTATCATTTTATTTTAAAGAGATCGTATTCCGCGTTTCAACGCTTTTTCCAGGATAAGAAGTATTCAATATCAATCTTTCTTTATTTGTTAATTCTTTCCATTTATTTATCATATAATTGTATAATACAGTCGGTAAATACTTAGTCTAGTATGAACAGTTTTTATTATTTATATGTAAACTAGCTTTCCGCCCGCAGCTTCGCCTACGTGGACTACACGATTTTGGCTGATTAGTTTTTTCCAATTCTGGAGAGATATTTCAAATTATCCAAAAATAGTATTTTTAGTTTTCATACAAACGTTAACATTCCTTTTTACCCCTTTAAGGGGTGAAATTCAAATAATCCATGTTTCTTTAATTTTATTGATGAGCATAAATACTGAATTTCAAGTAATTTTGATAATAAACAATTTATTTTTCATACAAACTTTAACCCTCCTTTTTACCGCTTTAAGGGTTGAAATTCAAAATATCCGTACACTTGTATCTTTAATTTGATTGAAGAGCATAAATACTAAAATTTTAGTAATTCTGATAATAGATAAGCATTTTTTTTTCATACAAACTTTAACCCCCCTTTTCACCCCTTCGGGGGTGAAATTGTCAAAAACGCTGACAATATTAATTTTCAATTGTCAGCCTAAATACAAAATTTGAAGATCCTAACTTCAAATCTGACGGACTTTCATACAAACATTCATCCCCTATTTTACCCCCTTAGGGGTGGTATTTCCAAAAATCCTTTCTTATTGGATGCCTACACTGTATAAGGTATCTATGTGCAAAATTGAAAGTCTCTAGATTCAGCGGTTTGGGCTGTGCGTTGATATCTCAGTTAGTCAGTCAGGACTTTGAATTTTATATAGATGGACACTACAAACATTCGTTACTACTTGATATTGTGTATGTATTTTTGGATTGTAAGTATCATAGATAACTCTACTACGATATGTCATCTAATATAATAGCTAGATTTTGAACGTGCGCCTACGTTAAGGCTGCGTTTCCACCGCAAATGTACGCATGTTGTGTTTTAGCCCGCCAATAGGATCGCTTCATTATTTCTATGACATGCTAGAATCTTAAAACGAAGCGTTACTATTGGCGGGCTTAAACATCTGCAGTGGAAACGCAGCCTAAATACAGCTTGATTCACTTAAAACCGTCCTCTAGGAACTTTCAAGGTAATTGTGTAAACCGCGTCAAAACCTGTGTAGTAGTTCTTGCAAGCTGCAAGAACTACTACAGAGAGAGAAGCGGTCATAATATAATAGGTGACGTTGTCCTGCTCTGAAAATAAAAATAAACTTATAACCCGATTGCACCGCCACCAACCGGGTCCAATTGTGAATCTAATATTTTATATTATCATTGATAATGTACTTAAAGGTTCAATTGCACAGATTGCGATGCTGTCATCACAATTACCTTTTGAATGGTGGGAATCCCAACCACCAAGTACCTAGATCTTAACCAGAAGAAGTGAAACAGTCACATCTTTTGTCTGTTCTAAATTAGTTAATTGGTATCATGACAAATGGGCATCATTTTTCCTACCATCCTACACGCATGCACTTATCAGCAGTAGCTATCCGAAAGATGAAGGCGCTTCCTAGATGTCATATTACTTCTGGGAAACCTTACAACTCTATTTGAACACATTTCCCTGTTTGCTTCATCTAGAGCCGAGATCTTGAGATATTATCGCCATCTCAAATTCAGCACATCGGTAATTCTATGCAGTAGTTGTCAATTGTATTTATTCTTATGCGGAAAAATGTATAGAATTTGTTCTAATGCGGAACAATGGAAAATGTCATTAGAGGTCTGTTTATGTAATTGTTAATAGTGTGGTAACTTATGACCATGAGCTATTATTATAAATTTACAAACAATTCCCCAGCATAATAGTGTGTTGTGAGGAATATCAAGTATAATATTTTATAAAATACTAATGTTTTATACACCAAGTGCATATGCTAGTGCGTTTAAAATTATTTGATTATTATGTTAACTGGAGTTGTATGGTTTCGAGATTACTATTGTAATATTCTTGTAAGAACTCTTATAAGAAGATATTATCAGGTAAGTAGGTATATCCAATGTTGAGGTCAAAACATGTCTACGTTTATGTTCGTTTTGTGTGAAATATTCTATACCTATAAACTGCCGTATCGATGTCGATTATACATGTGAAACTTTGTATGTTTGGATGTTTGTTGCTCAATCATGCAAAAAACGGCTGAATGGATTTTGATAAAACTTAGTACCTATACACAGATCAGATCCTGGAATAAAACATGGATACTTTTTATCGCAGGAAAAAATGAGATCCCTTGGGAACGTGGGTAAAACCGTGGGTACCGTAAAACAGTTTATTTTGATTTTGATAACAGTCGCCATGGATAATAATTACATATAAAAGGTTAATTGCGTTTTCAAGCAGAGCAGAGAAGGATGTAGCTCTCGAGTGCAACATCTGCATCCGGCAGGACGGTACAAAAAGTACCTTATGGTTTCCATACTATGTTTACTTTCACCAGTAGCTCAAACTAATGATTTGACCACGACGTTCGCTGTGTCGTCTGATTTCGCTACCACAATATGATTCTATACCGAATTTTGATGCGTGCAAGCAAACCGTATCTAAAGTGACTTGTATTCGTGTAGAATTCGCAATAGCGTCACCTTCGGACTCGAACCGCAAAGACCAGCTGCTGTCCAGTTTGTTCCCCGAGGGTCACCCGGCGCGTACGTTCACTTGGGGAAACCTGCGCAGTCTGAAGGACGACATTAACGACGATGAGAAACTGCACCGAGCGGCGCACGAGTTCAGGCGCAGGCATTATAGCGCTAATAGAATGACTGTTGCTGTCCAGGTTAATATTTGTAAGGTTTATTAACAACTAGAGGGCACGGCAGACGTTGTTCTGTCTTCAAAATAAAAAAAAACTTAGAACCCGATTCCAGCGCCACCTACCGAAGGGGGTACGCACACAAAGCCTAGATATGAACTGGCTCGCAAGTGCAGTTGTCAGAACACCCCGATAGGAGCTTGGCGACAAATTTTCAACTTGAGGGTGGCAGCCTGCCAGTCGGGTACTACAAAGTACCCTACCACCGTGCTGTGGTTTCCTCACGATGTTTTCCTTCACCGAAAGCTCAAACTCATTGTAGGATACAAACCCACGACGTTCGACGCGGTATCCGACGTCACTACCACTGAGCCTGAACTGAACACTACCACTGAATCATCGCCTGATTAATTATAAATAATCGCCTATTTAATGTGATTCATATGGAGTTTTGTATGAAATACTGGTTTGTAATGTCATAAATATACACCATCAAAAAACCTACTCTTTGTCGTTAAATTGGTAATTTAAAATCATAAAAAGGCGGAATTTTAGGCTCTTAGAGAGTCCCCTTCATAGTGAAAAGTAGATCCAAAAATATATGGTTTACCAGGTGTTGGAAATAGGAAATGGTTGCAATAAAGCTACATAGTCCACGTAGAATTTTACATAATGACGACCATACCACAAGTGACAAACAGGCAGGCCGGTCACCTTAGCGGGTAGGTGCTTGCCGACAGATTCTCAACTTGGGTGGTAGCCAGCCAGTCGTGTACTACAAATAACCCTACCGATTATTCCTCACGATGATTTTCTCTACCGAAACCTCAATCTCGTTGTAGGATCTGACATCACTACCACTGCGCTATCATCGTTTTAATGTAATGTACTTGTTTTTAGGCACGTATGGATCTAGATGCTTTAGAACAATACGTGATTGACACGTTCGGGCGAATATCCACCAACAAGCTGCCTGCAGATGATTTCAGTGACTACACCTATAAGCCTGACACCGTCACTTCGGAATTTCGCAGCATATACTATGTTAAGCCCGTCAGTGATACTACTGAGGTAAGAATATAGTTTGTAAGTTTTTTAAAAGTGGAAAAAAGGGAGAAAGAGTATATATCAACATCGTAACATACAAGCACAAAGATACGCTAAGAAATGTCCTTGTCACTATCTTGCAACTGCCCAATCACAAATGTATGATTCTTTGTCAATTAGATATGGATGAGAAAGAAAAGAAAATTTCACAGGACATAATGCTTACAAAAAATCATTAATAAATTGTTAACAGGTTCACTTAACATGGTGCATGCGGTCATTGATATCCGAGTACGAATCCAAACCGCATCAGTACATATCGTACTTGCTTGGTCATGAAGGCAAGGGGAGTCTACTCTCTTACCTAAGGAAAAAGTAAGAACCTCTCATGTACCTATTACGACTTTGGCGTTTAATTTTGTAAATTTTAAAAGATTACTAGCTGACATTACAGGCTTTGTCCTGCTCTTAAAAATAAACGTAGGACCCGATTTCAGTGCGATCTACCGGGTCTGATTGTAAATCTAACTAAATCATCATATAACCAAAGGATACAGTCAAACACAGACAAAAAATCACTAGACCACTAAAATCTGTTTAGCCGTTCAGGACGCAGCATTCTTTTATTTTACCCATAGATATAGGTATAGCCAGCTATTGTTGATCGAAGATTTTACCAATATTTTTTCCAGCTAAAATATATTTTTATATACAGGTGTTCGGTAAGTAGTACGACATACTCAAGGGAGAGATTGGTGGGGGTTCACCTACCAAATATACAAAAATGACCTTCCTTAAATTCAATCTATCTAAAAATCAACATATGAAAATCAAAATGTCTCGAAAATGTTCAGCTTTTTACTGAGGTTATTTTGGTATATTTGGTAGGTGACCCCGCCCACCTATCTCCCCTTAAGGTTTTCGTACTACTTACCTGACACCTGTATATAAAAATATATTCTTTGCTGGAAAAAATATTGGTAAAATAAAAAATGAGCACTTGGTAATTGGACGCTGCTGTTAAGTTAATTGGATTGAATTTTCAGTAAACTTGAGCTATTGAAAACTTAGCTGTACCCTTCTAGGATTTGTGTCATTCTCACATTTGGCCACATCTTCACTTATCTCGGCGATATTACACTTTTAAGTGTACAAAAACATTATCGAATTTATATGAGCGAATATTTTTCATCTAAATGTTGTTTGTATATAGGGTGTGGGCGTTAGGTATCTACACGGGTAATTCTGAGAGCGGTATCGACTACACTTCCATGTACAGTTTGTTCTCGACGCAAGTTGTGCTCACCAAAGACGGGTTGGATCATATTGACGAGGTATGACCGTTGTTTCTCGGCATTTTTTTTAATGTTATACAGATGTCCGGTAAGTAGTACGACAAACATAAGGGGGAGATAGGTGGGCGGGTCACCTACCAAATATACAAAAATTACCTCATTATAAGTGTCATCATTTTCGAGATATTTCTGATGTTTTATATTGATTTTTAAATATCTCGAAAATGGTGTCATTTTTCCTAAGGTCATTATTGTATATTTGGTAGGTGACCTGCCCACCTCTCTCTCCCTTAAGTTTGTCGTACTACTTACCGGACACTCTGTATAATACGAAAGAGATTCATTGACTTAAATTTGCACCAAAATATGTTTGAGGTTAATATCAATAATATTTTTACAGGTTTTAGAAGCTATATTTTCATACATTAACATGTTACGTAAATTGGGGCCTTCAGAAAGGATATACAACGAAATTAAGGTAATTATCAAATACACTTTTGAAAATAACTTTATATGAAACATTGTCCATTAAGTAATACAACAAACTTAAGGGAGATATAGGTGGGCGGGTCACCTACCAATATACATAAATAATATAAGTGTTTAACCATTTTCGAAATATTTCAAATCAGATATTCAAAAAATTATATATAAAAATTAGAAATATCGAATTATCTCGAAAAAAAAAATCACTTTTACTGAGGTATTTTTTTTATTTGGTTCGTGAACGCACATCTATCTTCCCCTTAAGTTTGTCGTTCTACTTTCCGGACAACCTGTATAAAACATATATATTAATTATCTAAACATGTTTACTTATCATAATATAGACAATTGAAGAGACAAGTTTCCGTTTCGAAGAAGAATCTCAACCCGCAGAATATGTGGAAACACTAGCAGAAAACATGCACTTCTATCCGCCTGAACATTATATCACAGGAGACAGATTGTATTACAAGTATAATCCTAAGGTAAATTGTGTTGTAACATATTGTAATAAAGTCGCTTTTAATTGAAAATATGTTATGATTATCACCTCCGTTTCTTCGAGCATCATAATTTAATTATGGCCAGATTGAATAAATTATTACAGATGAGAAATATATACTAATAAAGCTATTTGAACGCACTTATCTCGGGAACTATTGAGAAAGGCTATATAGCATCAAGCTAAGTTGCGAAACTCCCACAGGAACGCCGGTGAAACCGCGGGGGACAATTAGTTATAATATATTATTAGAATGGTGTATAGAAAAATAAAAGCAAATATTTTTTGGTTCAACAGGTATTTAGGTTTACATTACATTTAAAAAAATTTTTAAAAAGTGATATAATAATTGTATTACAGGGTGTAGCTGAGCTTCTAGAGAGCATGCGCGCGGACTCTGTGAATATAATGATTCTGTCCAACAAACACGACACGCCGATCGCATACAACGCCAAGGAAAAGTGGTTCGGCACAGAATACAAAAGGAAAGGTAACTAAATTATAAAATTATTATGTTTAAGTACAAATAAATTAAAAGTAAAAAATATTTAGTTAAATAAAGCAAAGAAAGCAGCAGCCATACCGTTTTCTACTCTTCAAGCCTTTTAATCTGGTACCCATATTACGGGGATGAAAAGAAATTGTAATCCGCCATTTTGGAGCGGCGGCCATATTGAATTTTGTGTAATGTCACATCGTGTTTTACTATTCAAGTCCTTTTATATGATATCCATATTAAAGGGATTGACGAAAAAATCATCGGGGAAATAATTAAAAAAAAAGATGCTGATTTTGTTTTCATCTAATTTGTCCTGGAAACTCGCTATTTTTAAGAAAGTTTCCGATTTGGCCATCCATGCCCCCTTGATATTTTCAAATAATAAAAGTTTATGGACGAGTATGTATAAACCTGTATATAATGTTACTCTGAAAAGCCCTATTGAACAACACAAGATGGAAATTAAACATTAAAACACAATTTCGCCTCCAGATATTCCACATGACTGGCTAGACCGTTGGCTCAACGTGCAACCGTACTCTAATTTCCACCTTCCTGAGAAAAACATCTATATAACAACAAACTTTGACCTGATCCCGCCCGCCCAGCCTTACCTAGACACGGCTAAGACTTTGGACATAGACCTGAAGAACAGCTCGTTTAAAGATATACATAAGAAGGTTACAGGCAGTTCCACTGCAGACGCGGTTTTGACGCACGGTGATTTGATCGCAACAGTGAATAGTTTTAGGTAAGGCCTTTACATGTACTCTATTTGATTCAATTTGTAAACGTCTGAAAATCCTATAATTATGTTTATTTTAGCTGCAGCTTGGTTATTCTAAATATGTTACCGAAACGTGAAAGAAATATGGATTATTCTCAATAATTGAAGCAAACTGAGTCTGGTTATTCCCCTATTTCATACAAACCCTGATATATCAAAATTATAGTCACTAGTGCCAGATTCTACTTTGGTATTAGTCAAAAACATTCCCTTTCTAATGCGAAAAAAAAAATTGCTTTGCTGAGTTTCTTGCTGGAGTGTTCTCAGTTTAAGTGTATTCCGAACCGTTGGAAGAGTCAATTGTAATGGTCATAAGTGCCTTACCAGGGCCTAATAGATTTTGATTTGATTTTAATGATAATAATATATATTTAAAAAAATCATTTAATTTTTAGACTGGACCAACCAAACTTGCTGCGCAAAAACCGTCACATGGAGCTCTGGTACAAGCCCGACTTTAAATTCCGCTTCCCAACTGCTCTACTGTACTTCTACTTTATCTCGCCACTTAGTCTCAAGTCGCCCAGAGAGTGAGTATACTAAAGTTATAACTACTATCACACAACTTATACATTTTGTGGTACACTTTACTAAATCCCTATAAATTTCAATCTAGATGACTTAAAAATATAAAAAAAGATTGGTGAAACCTGAACATACAGAATATGTCTTGAAATCGCAGCCAGATCTACTTAATTTTTCTGTTTTATCCTATATCGATTTATTAAGGTTTGATCATTAGCTATTAAGGTACGATGGCCTTTATGTCGGTATCATGCAGTGTTTTATTTTCAGTTCGTGCTTACTCGACTTATGGACGGATGTATTACAACAAGGGCTCAAAGTATGATAATTGTTAATATATTTAACTATAATTACCTGTTTGTAGGAACTATATTAATGAGTTTCATATTTGTTTGTAGGAAGAAGTGTATCCAGCCAACATGGCGGACTTATCACACTCCCTTTACGTCGCCGATAAGGGGTTGACGTTAAAAGTTAACGGTTACAGTCAAAATTTGCACGTAAGTACTTTTTAAACGATTTGAAAAAAGGAGGAGTTTCTCAATTCGACCGTATATTTTTTATATAGAAAGAACCATTTGGAGCTACTTTTGACCTCCCCATAACACCAATTGTCTATCCAATAAGAACGGATGCCAAGTTCCATAGTAATTTCTTAAATCATATTATCATACATCTTCAATTGATTTAGAAGAAAATGTCTTTATATGTTCCGACAGCTGCATTTAAGTGCCAGTTCTCATCTAGGCTTTGTGTGCTTACCACTTTTGACCACATCAACACTTACCATGGTGAGATTGCGATCGAACACAAAATTATGACTATTATAACTTTTGGAAGGG
The DNA here is from genome assembly GCA_951361185.1 of Ochropacha duplaris. NCBI lineage: Eukaryota > Metazoa > Arthropoda > Insecta > Lepidoptera > Drepanidae > Ochropacha > Ochropacha duplaris. Next base: position 4,953,912 of record OX592711.1, on the reverse strand, counting down.
TCGTGCAAAAAAGAAGCTCTGCCGTGATTTCCCTGGGTAGTTAACAAGTCAGTCCTACACCAAAGGTCCTTCAAGAAAGTTCCAAAGAGTTTTAGTAATACCCAAAGAGATTTAAAGATAGATACAATAGAGCGGCTATCAGAAGAAAAGACATAGAAAAACAGTGATCCCATTCCATGCCTCAGTAATGCCATATCTATCTTTGAATAAACTAGACTAGACTGAGCAACTTTTGTCCACTAGGACATAAATATCGGATTACGATTTTGTTCGCAATGTCCTGTCTATTAGTATAAGTTAAAAGTCTTTGGTAATACCCCTGGTGATATAAACGTCTAGGAAGACCGTACACAGTGTTGTTGGTTGTGTGTTGTCAGCTGCTGGTGGAGCTGATAACTCGTGAGATGTCTCGTCCGTGCACGCTCTCCGACGACATGTTCGCGGCGGTCCGCGACGTGCGCGCGCGCACCTACCACAACGTGCTCATCAAGCCGCACAAACTTGCCAAGTATACCTGTCTTCTTGTTACAACCTGTACATTCATATTCTTATTCAATTTATATAAAACTAGCTGTCTCCCCCGGTTTCATCCGCGTTTCCGGGGGATCCATTTAGGGGTTTAATTTTCAATGATATTTTCTGAGATTTCTTGATCAATCCGTGTCCGGTAAGAAGTACGACAAACTTAAGGGGAGATAGGTGACGTCACCTACCAAATATACAAAAATGGTGTCCATAAAAGTGTCACCATTTTCAAGATTATTTTTTTTGACCCGTCCACTTATCTCCCCCTTAAGTTTGTTGTACTATTTATTGGGCATCCTGTATATACCTACAGGTTTATACCAGCCTCAGCTAAGCTAGAAAACCTTGTTAGAAACAGAACATACAGTGTTGTGCTTGGTGCTCTTAACTACATTTGGTCCATAATACAAATGAGTTGACAATGTGTTTGTTCCAGGGATGTGCGTATGAACATATTGCTGGACCCGTACATATCTCCGCGGGAGAAGGCTGCTATTATTAACAACGTCACCTTGACTGAACTGAAGGCATTCAGCGAAAAGTTAATTAGCAAACTGTATTTACAGGTTAGTATTTTAGTTAAACTCTTATAGACGCGCCCCACTATTTTTCCCTATTCCTTACAGTGCAAGTGTGCATCCTTTAGCTAGTGTTGTCTATATGTCGATACGTACATATTACAACACACAACTACAACACTAGCGAAAGGACGCACACTTTCACTGTAAGGAGTTAGGAAAAAGAGTGGGGCGTCTTCATGGATGGCACTACCTATACTTGTTTTATTCGTTACTAGCTGTTACGCGCGGTTTCACCCGCGTTCCTGTGGGATCTTATCTTATTCCGGGATAAAATATAGCCTATGTTAAGCTGGAATAATGTAGCATTCAAATGGTGAAAGAATTTTTAAAATCGGTCCAGTACTTTTTGAGTCAATTCGTTACAAACATACGTACATACAAATCTTTCCTCTTTATAATATTAGTATAGAAATCGGAAAATAATTTTTTACACCTGATGTTAAAGATACAAAAGAAATAACCACTCCAATGACAAAAATAATCGTAAATAATTGCAGGTACTCGTCCAAGGTAACCTAGCATGGCACGACGCGATCCGGATATCGGAGAACGTTCTGACCAACATCCAATGGGACGCACTCGATGAAGCGGAGCTGCCTGAAGTAAGTGATATTGTGAAGCTTTACTTTACGTTTAAGCATAATTTTTAAACATTGTCAGATGATCCAAAAATATTTAAAAAATGTAACCTTGCTGAGTTTCTTGCCGTATCATCTCAATTGAAGGCTGTCTTTCGAACCGGTGGTAACTTCTGTAATTCGACCTTCATAAGTACCCTACTAGGGCCTAAACTGAATAAATGGCTTTGACTTGGACTTATAATGACTGAAATTGACCATCTCAAAATTTAAGAAGAGTAACTAACATAGAAGCAGTGCCAACTTTTTCTCTAAAATATTGCGGCCTATAATTACATTTGGACGACAAAAGATCACGTTTGTTGAAAATAAACCCTATGTACAGACTCAAAAGACTATATTTGCAATGTATTCTTGCATAACATGTAAGACTTATAGTGTTTGTAACTGTCGCGGTGCAGTAATAGATGTAACAAAGATTTTGCGAACAATCATTTTGAAAGGAGCAACCGCTGAGTTTCTAGCTCGCACGAAATCTGCGTTCCGAATGCGACGTAGTAAAAAAAAAAACAAAAATCTGTCAACGAAAACCTACGAATTAAAATATTTTTTAGGTAAAGTGATACTAAAGAAAACAAATTACCATACCGTGTTTCTTGCCGGAGGCTTCACAGCTTAAGTGTATTCTGAACAGTGGTAGAGTAAATTCTAACGCTAATAGGTGCCTTATCAGAGCCTAAACTGAAATAAAAATAAATGAGTTTTGAGTTAAGAGTTTTTGATTTGTTTTGATTAGTTGCGGGTGCACCAGCTACCTCTAGGCGAACGCAAGGTGCGCGTGTTGAGTCTCAACCCCGCCTCCACCAACAGCATCGTCACCAACTACTACCAGGGCGAGCGTACCACGCCCGCTGACACCGCCACGCTTGAAGTACTCATGGTTAGTCTCTACACACAATCGTCCATTAGGACATTTCTGCCAATGTCACGTTACTATTATTATTAAAGTACAGTCACGAGCTTTAATTTGGGACCCACCTAAGGTTGAATATCGTGTAGCAAACTGACGTTATTTAGTGCTAGCTAATATTCTAACGCCGTGTCATCCGTCATAATGTTTACCATCGACAACTTACCTTTACGTTTCTAGGGGCAACCGCTCAATTACGTCAACCGGGCGGAGCGAGGGCAAACGATGATTTCCGTTTTTTTTTCCGAGTAATTGTCACGATTAGCCGCAAGCATGTTTATTATTTGCAGTTGCAATTTCTTGACTGACACTGACATATGTTCTTAATTAGAAACCCGCAGTGATAGCTTTTTGCTAAGAGGTTATCATTTCAGGGGTCGATTCGATAAAACATTTAAATGTCTTGGCTTGACATTTCTACACTATCGAACTGAAATTTCGACCTTATTGCATTATGAATGTTCTAACAACATATAATGGAAAAGGGTCCCAAATTAAAGCTGGTGACTGTACAACGCAACAAACACGGCAAAGGTAGTCATCATCCCTACAAGTCAGGTCAGGTTTAAGTGAAATTGGTGGTCGTTCAACTTCACAGACTTTGAGACAACCTGGAAAATCACAATACAAATGAAGCCTGAGCCATTGAAGTGAAATGCAAGCATTTCATTTCACTTCATTGGCTGCTCCCATTTGTAACCATTTGCACCTTTCGCATTTATGACATTGGTAGGATGCATTAATAAATGTTGTTTTTTATGAACATATTGTATTGTATTGTGTCGTTGTAGATGTTGATGGAGGAGCCGGTGTTCGACGCGCTGCGCACGAAGGAGCAGCTCGGGTACAGCGTGTTCAGCATGATGCGGTACACGTTCGGCGTGCTCGGGTACTCCGTCACCGTCAACACGCAGGTCGACAAGTTCAGGTACCTATTACTATAACATCTCATCACCTATACTTACCGTTACAATGTACATTGATCATATGCGCAGTATAAATGTAATACTTTATGTTAAAAATATCACGTAATATCATATTTACAGTAAAGTTAGTCATCGTCAGACAAGTAAGGTCAGGTTTTAGTGAAATCGGTGGGCGTTCCACTATAACTTTTCACAGACTTTTTGAAACAACCTGAAAAGTCCCGATACACGTCTTCATTTCATTTCTCTGGTGCACTTAGCTCGTCTCACCATGGTAAGTGATCATGTGGCTCTAGGTGGTAAGCACAAAAAGCCTAAATGAGAACTGGCTTTCAAGTGCAGCTGTCGGAACACACCGATAGGTGCTTGGCGACAGATTTTCAACTGGAGGGTGATAGGCAACCAGTCGGGTACTGCAAAGTACATTGCCACCGTGCTATGGTTTCCTCACGACGTTTTCCTTCACCGAAAGCTCAAGCTCATTGTAAGATTTGAACCCACAACCTTCGCCGCGGTATCCGGCGACACTACCACTGAGCTATCATCGCCTTAATAATAGTTTCAATAATTTGTCAGTGTGTCCCACGTGGACAGTCGCGTAGAAGCGTTCCTGAAAAAGTTTGCTCGCGACATGCGACGCCTGTCGGAGCGGACGCTGCAGACCACCAAACAATCGCTCGTGCAACTTAAACATACCACCGACTACGAGCTTAAGGAGGAGGTATGTTATTAACATCATTACGAACAACTATGTGTCAAATATTACACTATCTTAACCCTTACTTAGCACTAGCTGTCCTCCGCGGTTTCACCCGCGTGGGATCTTATCTTTTCCCGGGTTAAAAATATAGCCTATGACACTCACGAATACCGTGGCTTTCTATTGGTAAAAGAATTTTCGTAATCGGTTCAGTAGATTCAGAGATTACCCTCTACAACCTCACAAACTTTACCTGTTTATAATATTAGTCTAGATTAGAGCATAGATCAAGTACACTTTTAAGTTATCACAGAAAGAAGAGAAATTCTATATTATTTTTAAAATTTCCGAGAAATCGCTCGGGGACCGTGATATCATAGGTATAACTCAACCGCTTATAAGCATAAAAACTGAAAAAAAAGAGAATTTTTGGATTTTTCTAGATGATTATGACAGACCAAGATAGAATATTAAATACTTGAAGAATTAACAAAGAACTATTTTAAACTTTAAACATACCATATCATTGTACAGTTTTGTTGTTGTTGTTTTTTAGGTTGAGAGAAACTGGAGGGAGATAGTGAGCCGGGAATACCAATTCCACAGACTTTTTATGGAGGTACTTGTAAATCTTTCTATGGATCAATGCAAGAAATAATTATACATCTGATAGTTAGGTAGTTCACTTATGATATATAAATACAATATTTCATATTGCATATTTCAGGCTGACGCAATTGAGAAGATCAAGTTGGCCGACATCAAATCGTGGGTTGAAAACCACTTCTCTGTCGGTAACAAATCTCAATTTAGGAAACTTTCTGTGCAGGTATGTGCCGTAGAGGAACTAATGATAACTTTTTTTTTAAAAGTTGTATTTTTTTTTTATTTGGATTACCTTGTGTTTGTCCACAATCTCACTATAGTAAGTGAAGATGAGGCCATATGTGGTAAGCATACAAAGTCTAGAAGGTGCAGCTGTCGGAACTTGGCGACAGACTTTCAACTTAAGGGTGGTAGCCAGCCAGTCGAGTACTACAAAGTACCTTACCACCGTTCTATGGTTTCCTCACGATGTTTTCCTTCACCGAAAGTTAATCCGACGTCACTAGCATAGCTATCATCGCCTTAAAAATAGCTAAAATCATCTTAACCTCTTTGTCTTTCAGATAATGGGTCACAAGGTGGACAAGGATGGTACCAATGCAATCTCAGACAGTCAGCCAAAGAATTATACGCTAACTTACTTAGACGAGAGTGATCCAAATGGTGATACCGTTGAGAATAGCGCAGATTTCATCAGCGATATGAACGCGTTTAAACGACAACTACCCGTCATACAAGTGCCTAAGGTAGATCTCGCTCAGTGTTGACACGGTAAATAAATATTATTTAGTTAATTTAAAAAAAAAACCCTGATTTGTTTATGCGCTGATTTAACACAAAAATTACTTGTTTGAAGTATATATTGTATTTATTAAACATAATTGAAATTGACCTTTGACATAATTATAAAATTACTTTGTTTGAAGTGTAACTTTATTAAACAATAATTAAAATTGACCGCTGACATACCTAATTATTCCAATAGATATAAAATATAACAAATAATTATTTTTTTGTAAATACCTATAGCTTAGTTTTACTTTGTCTGTAACATTAAATAGAGTATGCTTAAAATTTTTGAGTATATTGCGTTCGACGATCAGAACAAAATTTATTTGTAAATAATGCATTCCTTATTGAATGTAATATGAGTGTACAGTATGCAATAAAATTTTCTTTTCATCAAACGTTTCATTCATTTGACAATATCGAAAACTTATCGCGTTTTGTTGTATTTTTTGAATTGAGATTGTAGAAAAAATATAAAACACCTAAAAATAGTCTAAAACATCGAAAGATTATAAAATTCATCTTTCAGATGATTTTTAATTTCCAATCTAACCACAAAAAGTACATCTTTTGATGGGAAGAACAAAAACTCTATTATAAAATATCGTTTTGACATTTTTTTTAAAGAAGCTGATTTGATTTGACGGTCAACATCCCTATTATAAATACTTTATTTATATTCCATTCATAACTTTTAATTAACATTATAATTATATAATTTATATATTAATAATGATTTTATTTAGAAATAGATTTGTATTCGTCCGTCATTCTTATGCTTGATGACGCGTTGGTTGCGCATGTATCGCTCCAGCATTATGTAGTCTATGTCCAAGTTCTTGACCTTCCTTTTATTATTCAGTATCATCTGAAACATGGTAGGTAGGGTTTGAGGGTAGATAAAGAGAAACATGGACTATTATTAAGAAACAAACAATGGGGGACCTTTTGGCGGGAATTTGCGAAGTGACATTTGAGTTTGACCCGGATAGTCGTTTTCTTACCGTAAATCCGCTGCCACCGCTGGCAATGTAAGTAGGCGAGACGACGCGGTACGTTGCGTTGATATCTATCGGCAAGTATTGTGGCGCTTCGCACTCAATGCAGCGGACTAGAGCCCACATAATGCGCGATCCAATCGGCTTTGACATATTGTACGCTACACGCATGCCTAGGAAACAACAACCAAGATGATCGACTAAAATATAAAAAGCATTATTTTGAAACAAAACCAGTGAATCTCGTTGTATGGAGTATTATGGACCTACGTTATCATCTTCGAGATTAAAACTAACTGGAACTATTTTTAACACAGATAGATATAGATAAAATCTGTAACACATTTTTTTTGCTATGATTTTGGAAGTAACTAATTGGAGCTACAACAAAATATTAATTTTCGGTACATCCATCCATATTCAACTTCTTCTGTGATTTCGTGGTGTTTCTAATGCCTCTCCCATGTCCCTAAAATCTTTATTTCCCTGCGACTTGCTTATAAATGTAGGTATAGATAAAATAATTAGATTTAAATATTAATTTCATTAAAAAACTTAGTAATAAGTTTATCCACTTTTCATAATATAATATAGGTCTCACCGCCTATTTGCGTCATGCTTTCACTGCCGAATTCCCATGGTGCGGACAGTTGGATACCCACAGAGTACTCGAGAGCTTCCACGATGTACTGTCCTTTTAGCTCGTACTCTTGTACGTAGTTTTCGAATGGGAAAGCCAACAGGAGACTTTCTAGTGTTACATCTGTAGATTGTTGATTTTATTCAATATTTTTTTCGGTTTACATATCTACACTAATTATAAAGAGGAAAGATTTGTATGTAAGTATGTTTGTAACGAATTGGCTCAAAAAGTACTGGCCCGATTTTAAAAATTCTTTCACCATTTGAATGCTACATTATTCCAGATTAACATAAGCTATATTTTATCCCGGGATAAGATAAGATGCCACGGGAACGCGGGTGAAACCGCGCGTAACATCTAGTTAATTTATACAGATTAATTTCACAATTCACAGCACTGGAGGTTTAGTTGCCTTCAAGGCTTAGTAAGAGTGTAGAAACACATTGGCTTATTTGACATCCATGGCCAGATCTGTTTTATTGCCTTGCACAAACTAATATGCAAACCAACAATAGTAAGATAGGTCTATTAATGTAAGAAAAGAAATGTTTAAATAACTGACTTCCTTTGGATATTTGAACTCGCATAGCGCCTGAGTTGATCATGCACAAATGTACTTCATTCCAACCATTACTGGAATTGTAATGTTTCGCCTGAAATTAGTTTTATATTTTAATTAGCCTGGTCCTATATTTTTTTGTAAATATTACCTTTATAGGCTATTTTTGGTCCATATAAAAATGATGTTTTTGGCCATGACCCAAGGCACTTAGATATAAGTTTAAACTCTTACCGCGTCTATAAGACCATCACAGATCCAATTGCCAAAGTTGCACTCTTTATAGTAGCACGGCCCTCGCCTGAGCGTCACTAATGTTTTAGCCAACACCTGTTTGCCAACAGCTCTTATTTCGTCTTGCCATGGCTTCAACAACTCCAAAATGTGTGGATCTTTACCAATAAATTCAGGATTTCATTAATTTGTTTTGTCGGTTTATATTAAGTACAAAGAGTTTGATGTTTCGGTTAGAAAACATCGTGAGAAACCAGAGCACGGTGGTAAGGTACTATAGGCGATTACTACGCAATCAAGTTTAAAACCACCAATCGTCTATTCTATAGGTGCCAGTAGCCTTAGGGCTTTTAATTAGGCGGACCGTCTACGTGCGTATCAGTCTATATTATGTTTAGTATTATACATATTGTACAGGCACATATTTAATGAGGCATATATAATCGTAGTTACGTTCACGCTTCATACTTGGAGCGAGAAAAATCGCTAAAATTGCAAAAGAACCTAATTAGTGATATCCAGCAGAAAAATGTGCCACATAAGAAACGTATGCAAAAGTTATTTTTGAATAAAACATGAACGGTATATCATCACGTTTTACCGCAATATTATCAACTAGGTATATTATTGTTAGTTTTTGCCTTACCCTGAGCTACGGTATGACCTAAATGAATTGGTGCTCCTTCCCAATATTCGACGATGCCTTTATCGTTGATGAATAACTTTATGTTGCCCAAGTATTGCGTGTAGCTTGATGCTTG